>BSWB01000006.1:65690000-66940000 GCA_033239125.1 Fagopyrum homotropicum | reverse complement strand
TCAACATTTGATGAATTATGAGATCTTGATGGAGACTCTTAGACCGCCAAGATTGGAGAGCAACAACCATAAGCTAAGGGCTTTCTCCTTCTCTCTTAAGGATAAAGCCTTAGCTTGGTATCAATCTATTCCACAAGGGCGAGTTGGTACTTGGGAGGAGATGACAACCGAGTTTTTGACTAAGTTCTTTCCACCTTCCAAGACTACCGAGTTAAGAGGGAAGATCAATGCTTTCGTGATGAAGGATAGAGAGAGTTTATTCAAGTCTTGGGAGAGGTTCAAAGATCTTCTCCTTGATTTTCCACACCATGGCATACCGAAAATTGAGCTATTGGAGATCTACTTTAAGGGACTTGATGAAGATAGCCAATTCAAGCTCCAATCTCTTTCCGGTGGGACATTTATGGAGAAGCATGTGGATGAAGCTTGGGAGTTTGTGGAGAAGCAAGCTTTAGTGATTGAGAAATACTCCCATAGGAAGAGTGAAGGAAGAAAGGAGGGAGCATATGAGGTGAGTGAAGTCACCATGAGCAATTTCAAGCTTGACGCCATCAACGAGTTGAAGTCCTTAAGGGAGTTGTGTGCTACAACTTTGAAGAACCAAGCAACTCCTCAAGTGCTTCTACAAGCCAACTTGTCTTCCAAGGAAGAGGATGTGAATTATATGGGAAGGGGCAACTTCAACAATTACCAAGGCCCAAGGAGTTTTAACAACAACCGGCAATTCAACAATTACCGGCCCAACCACAACCATCCCCGATTTTCTTACTCTAACCCGGATGGAGCCTTGAACCCTTCCTCCTCCACAAGCACAACACCAACATCAAGAGCTTCACAAGAACCTCCACCCGGATTTACTCAACCTCTAAAGGATAGAACCGAAATAATGTTTGAGCAATTGCTTGGAAGGTTGAGCGGTCTTGAGAGCACGGTGACTTCAATCTCTAAAGCTCAAAAGGTTTTGGAAGCACAAGTGTTCCAAAAAGCGGGTGAAGCCCATAGAGACCCGGGAAAGCTTCCCGGAAGGACCGAAGACAACCCAAGAGGCCAAGTGTTGGCTATTACAACAAGGAGTGGGTTGAGTATGAAAGATCCTTTGCCCAAGGACAATGCTAAGGGAAAGCAAGTAGTGGTAGAAGAGGGAAAGTTGCAAGAAGATGGAGGCAAGAGCAAGGATGTAGAGCCAACCTATGTGGCACCGCCTCCATACAAGCCACCACTACCGTTCCCACAATCAAGAGCAAGAGCTCGTTTGGACAATCACTTTGGTAAGTTCCTTGAACTAATGTCCAAATTACATATTAACATACCGTTCATGGATGCCATTTTAGGAATGCCGGCATATGGCAAGTTTTTGAAGGAAATACTCTCCAACAAAAGGAAGTTGGAGGAGTATGGGGAGATAAGAATGACCAAGAGATCCTCGGAATTGATCCAAACAATGAAGGAGGAGATGCCTCCCAAGCTAAGAGTTCCGGGCTCTTTTTGTGTCCCAATAGGAGTGGGGGATGTGAAGTACGAGGCCCTTTGTGATCTTGGAGCGAGTGTAAACATCATACCGCTTGCACTTTGCAACAAGGTTGGGCTAGGAGAGCCGAAACCGGTCAAGATGACCCTCTACATGGCGGACCGTTCTATCACTCATCCAGTTGGGATCCTAGAAGACATCCCGGTGCAACTAGGAGGATTCTATGTGCCAATTGATTTTGTGGTCTTGGACATTCTGGCGGATTATCCGGTTCCCATCATCTTAGGAAGACCCTTCCTAGCCACCTCCGGATGCCTAGTGGATTGCAAGAATGGAACTCTCTCCTTCAACATTGGAGAAGAGAATGTCAAGTTCAAGTTATCCACAATGACGAAAGGGCAAGCCCTTGATGAGGATCTCTTCAACATAGTGGAGCAAGAGGAATCTAGGGAAATTGTGAGCTCGATCTTGATCAAGGATCCCTTGGAGAAGGTTATTACCTTAAGTATGATGGAGGAAGGTGTTGAGGAGGCTTGCAATGAAGATATCAAGACCTTGGAAGCATTGGAAGAGGAGCCAAGAGTTGGATTTGAAAGCCACGAAGAGGTGTTGAACAGCTGCAAGTTCCACGGTCGAGATTTAAGTTCCACGGCCGTCAAACTTTCTGGACAACTCCGGGAAGCAAGCTTAGCAAGAACCACGGCCGTGGAAGTTGAGCAAACCGTGATTCCAGCCGTGGTTTTCCCTGGACCAGTCCTTGATGATGATCAAGCTTTTAGGAGCCATGAGGAGTCTTCATTTGCTTTGGATTCATCTCATCCAACCTTATTTGGATCATCTTCAACCGATAAAGGTCCTCCTCAACTTGAACTTAAACCCCTCCCCTCTCATTTGAAGTATGCTTTTCTTGGTGAAAACTCTACATATCCTGTGATTGTTAATGCATGCTTGAGTGATGATGAACTTGCTAAGTTGCTGCATGAACTGAGATTGCATAGGAAAGCCATTGGCTATACTATTGATGATTTGGTTGGCATTAAGCCTTCTTTGTGCATGCATAAGATAATGATGGAAGATAACCACAAACCCTCTATTGAACATCAAAGGAGATTGAATCCTATAATGAAAGAGGTAGTCAAAAAGGAAATCATTAAGTTGCTAGATGCGGGAATTATCTACCCTATCTCGGATAGTAAGTGGGTTAGTCCCGTTCATGTAGTTCCTAAGAAAGGTGGGATGACCGTAGTAACTAATGAGAACAATGAACTAATACCGACTAGGACGGTTACGGGGTGGAGGATGTGCATTGATTATAGGAAATTGAACATGGCCTCTAGGAAAGATCACTCCCCTCTCCCCTTCATTGACCAAATGCTAGAAAGGTTAGCTCAACACTCTCATTTTTGCTATCTAGATGGCTATAGTGGATTCTTCCAAATCCCTATCCACCCCGATGACCAAGAGAAAACGACCTTTACATGTCCATGGGGTACTTTTGCATATAGGAGAATGCCATTTGGGTTGTGTAATGCACCCGCCACCTTCCAAAGGTGTATGATGGCTATCTTTTCGGAATACATAGAAAATATCATGGAAGTGTTTATGGATGATTTCTCTGTTTATGGTTCTTCCTTTGATAATTGCTTGGCTAACTTGTCATTAGTATTGCAAAGATGTGAGGAGACAAATCTTGTCTTGAATTGGGAAAAATGCCACTTCATGGTAAGTGAAGGCATTGTGTTAGGACACTTGGTGTCTAACCGTGGCATTGAGGTTGATAGGGCCAAAATTGAAACGATAGAGAAGTTGCCGCCACCTACCTCGGTGAAGGGGGTAAGGAGTTTCTTAGGGCATGCCGGTTTTTACCGGAGGTTTATCCAAGATTTCTCTAAAATTTCTAAGCCTCTCACTAACCTACTAATGAAGGATGTTGATTTTGTCTTTTCCAAGGATTGTCTTGAGGCTTTTTGTAGGTTGAAGAACGCCTTGATCTCCGCACCTATCATGCAACCTCCGGATTGGAGTCTACCATTTGAGATCATGTGCGATGCAAGCGATGTAGCCGTAGGGGCTGTTTTAGGGCAAAGGAAAGAAGGGCGCACTCATGCTATTTATTATGCTAGCAAGACGCTAGATGATGCCCAACTCAATTATGCTACCACCGAGAAGGAGTTGTTGGCGGTGGTGTATGCATTTGAGAAGTTCCGCTCATACCTTGTTGGAGCGAAGGTCATAGTCTATACGGATCATGCTGCGATCCGTTATCTACTTACAAAGAAGGATGCCAAACCAAGGTTGATTCGGTGGATCCTTCTTCTTCAAGAGTTTGATTTAGAAATACGAGATAAGAAGGGATCCGAGAACTCCGTGGCGGATCACCTTAGTAGATTGCCTCCATTAGAGCTTGGAAGAGATGACATTCCAATTGATGACTCATTCCGAGATGAGCAATTGTAAATGGTGGAGGAATGCTTGTTCCAAGTGTCTAGAGGAAATGAGCCATGGTATGCCGACATTGTGAACTACTTAGTGTGTGAGGAAGCGCCTCCCGGATTGACATATGCACAAAGAAAGAAGTTCTTCAACGATGTTAGGCATTACTATTGGAGTGAGCCACTCTTGTTCAAGAAAGGCCCGGATGGAATGTTTAGAAGATGCATACCGGAAGATGAAGTAGAGAGTGTGATCCGGCATTGTCACTCCTTACCATGTGGAGGCCATACTAGCTCACACAAGACGTGTGCAAAGGTATTGCAATCCGGTTTTTATTGGCCTAACTTGTTTAAAGATGTGCAAGGTTTTGTAGCGGCATGTGATGCTTGCCAAAGGACGGGCAACATCTCAAGAAGGAATGAGATGCCCTTGAACAACATCCAAGAAGTCGAAATATTTGATGTGTGGGGTGTGGACTTCATGGGACCATTTCCCTCTTCATTTGGCAATCTCTTCATCCTATTGGCGGTGGACTTTGTGTCAAGATGGGTGGAGGCAATCGCCTCTCCTACAAATGATGCCAAGGTGGTGGTGCGGTTCTTAAACCGGGTGATCTTCCCTAGGTTTGGAACACCAAGGGTGATTATTAGTGATGGAGGAAAGCACTTCACCAATAGGAATTTTGGGGTGCTTTTGGCCAAGTATGGGGTGACTCACAAGGTGGCAACACCTTACCATCCCCAAACTAGTGGCCAAGTGGAGATCTCCAACCGGGAGATCAAGGCCATCCTTGAGAAGACGGTGTCTAGGACTAGAAAGGATTGGGCTATGAAGCTCAATGATGCCTTATGGGCATATAGAACCGCCTTCAAGACACCGATTGGCACCACTCCTTACAAGTTGGTCTATGGCAAGTCTTGCCACCTTCCGGTAGAGATGGAGCATAAAGCTTATTGGGCCATTAAGTGGCTAAATTTTGATCTCAAGGCGGCGGGAGAAAAGAGATTGCTTGAATTGAATGCCCTCGAGGAGATCCGGTTGGACGCTTATGAGAATGCCCGGATTTACAAAGAGAGAACTAAAAGATGGCATGACAAGAGGATCATCCCCAAGGAGTTGAGTGAAGGAGATCTTGTCCTTCTCTTCAACTCAAGGCTAAGGCTCTTTCCCGGAAAGCTCAAATCAAGATGGACCGGGCCATATGTGGTGAAGAAGATCTTTTCCCATGGAGCCATTGAGATAGGAGGGGAACATTATGGGAACTTTAAGGTGAATGGGCACCGGTTGAAGAAGTATATCCCGGGAGCTCCGGTGGAGATAATTGCCCCGCTTCACCTTGAGTAGACGCCCCCGAGTTTGGTCAAGCTAATGACCTTAAAGAAGCGCTTGGTGGGAGGCAACCCATTGGTAACATTTTTCTTTTCTTGATTTGCTTTTGTTTCTAGATTTTTCTATCTTTCTGTGTGTTTTGTCTACTTTGTGTGTGTGCTAGAACATTAGTGGCATTGGAGGCCTTGCTTGACATAGGAATGATGATGATGAAACCCTCATCAATTATGGGTGGAGTGGACGCGGAACTTGGACGGCTAGCGGTGCCTAGCGCGGGTCCCGAAGCTTTGATGGATGCTTAAGAGCTCTCTACCATGGTTGATAGGATCATCGAACATCAATTCACTATTGAGCAATCCCAAATACCGTAACAAACCATTCTTACATTGTGAGAACCTTCTTTCACTCTCTTTACTTGTATACCACATTGGGGACAATGTATTTCTAAGTATGAGGTGGGGTTTGCATGATCCTTTGCATGACGAGCATCTAGGATAGTTTAATATCTTCACATGTCTTGCATTGTACATACTTAAATCGAAAATACCATAAAAATCAGAAAATTTTAAAAATTTTTGTGCTTTCTAGGCTTGGATATGATCCTAATGATGAATCTTGTCTTGTGAATTGGCTATAGATGACCTCATGTGTTAGGATTAATGAACGCATATGTGAACTTGAAGTACTTCTCTTAAAATTCTATGAATGATTTGTGACCATGATGTTTGCCTAGAAAGGATTGAGTAGTGAAGATCGAAATTACATGATAGTTCTTGCATACCATCTAGGAATGAATGAGGCAATTCAATCTTTCTCTACTTCTCATCTTAATCATGATTGCTTGAGCACCTCAATCGAGATAAATTTGACCTCTTTTAACCCATCCGGGAATAGGAGCATGCTAGTGTGTTGATGTGTGTGAAAAGCAAGTGTGAAGTGAAGTTGTTGATGAAAAGAACACCATGCATAAAATGCTGAATTTGTTGTGAAAAGTGTAGCCAATAATATAGGTTTGGGGACATTGGTTTAAATGACAAGTAACTCGGTACACTTCACATAATCGGGTGTTGGTGCCTTGCCAAAGTCAAATGAACCAATAGTCCTAACGAGCTTTGGTATGTGTGCCCGGTGTGGATGCACCTCGAAAACTAAGAAAAAGCCCGAGGACAGCTAATCACCAAGGTTTCGGCTTTTGTACACCAATGCCATTGTCTCAAAAATAAGTCAAAGAAAAAGAAAAGAAAGAAAAGATAGAGGAAAATATACACTTGGGGGAAGTTGATCGAGGACAAGGATGTGGAGTTAGTTCCGTTCCCGGATTAGTATCACATAACCTAGAAATCCCCACCAAATCACTATATTTCTTGGCCCTTTTATCTCACAAGACCTTATGACCTATTTGCATGATTGTAAGACTTAGTGATTTAGATTGGATGTACTCTTGATCTTCTTGACTTCTTCATCTTTACATTTCATGCATACTTTTGAGTTAAGTACAATTGTCTTTCCATGCTTTCATTTGTTTGATGCATGATTGCTTGTCCTTTGCAATGAAACATGACTTTGAAGGTGATCCAAAAATAGAAGCACAAACCCAAAAAGATTTTGCCATTTTTCTGCATACATAAATCATGTCATCTCTTGGTCTATAGTTGGGAATTTGCTCGGGGACGAGCAAATCTTAAGTATGGGGTATTTTGATAACACGATTTATGACTTAGTTTTAGGTAACATTTAGATAGATTTCTCACTCATTCATGCATGGTTTAGCACTAGTTCACGACGTTTTGCACTCAATTCATGTATTTTGCCGAGATAGACGTCTACACGGACTTGTGTGTGTTTTATAGGTATTTCGGGAGATTTAGGAGCAAAACGATACGTTTGAGGATCATTCATCCAGATGACACACCCTCGGACTCATTAGGACACAAGTTAAAGGCTAAGGAGGACTCATGGAGCCTTGCCAACACTTGCCATGCACCAAACCACAGCTTAATGATCCAAGGCGAAGTTTCTGCACAGAATCACGGTTCTTTGACACTCCACGGCCGTAGACAACCGTGGATTTTGCCAGATTCTTGTGACAGCTGTGCCACGACTCTCATGGCCAGCTCATGCAAGTTTGTTATAAAAGTGGTCCTTCATGGGCTGTGAGAGGCAGCTTGGAGCAGCTCATCCATTATCCATTTTCTCTCTAACAACAATATTCTCTCAACAAGAAGTTTTTCTAGGAAGGAAAGTGTCAAAGAGAAGAAGAAGAGCTCCATTGAAGAGGAGGAGAAGAACACACACCATCACCACACTTGATAGTTTTGTAGTGAAGGATTCCGGATTTTATTTCTAAGAGTTGTATGAATCATTGAACCTTCCTTTGGAAGGATTGTAAGTTGCTCTAATCCTATTTTCAGCTTGCTTTTGTTTTAAGTTCACTTGTTCATCTCTTTTCCTTCATTATCTTGCAATGGATGTTATGATTTTATGTTTGTTAGTTTCGATTTCTATTATGAGCGTTGTAGGCTAAATTGATGAGGTTCTAGGGTAAGGAAGGGATGGTTATGGCTAGGGCTATGATAGGATGGACTTAGATTTACCCTTGGATGACTTGTGTTTATGAACGTAGCTGCTGTTAGAAATCACGGGTAGTTCTTGTCTGACCACGACCGTGGTTTAGGTAGAACAAACCGTGATTTTCCCTGACCCGATGGATCTTGTCTTAGATCTATAGAATGTTGAAATCCTAAGTGTTTGTTGAGTTTAATCTACCCTAGGGTGACCTAGTGTTAGTAACTAAGTGTTAGGAGAGACTTACCCGGTAATCCTTACTCTTAGATTCCAAAGATAACAACCATTAGGTAGTGGTGAGCCTAATAAGCCGCCATTGGATTAAGTGTGCTAGGATAGTTGTTTAGGACTTCCCTTTCCAAGACTTACCCGGTAAGGATAGGTTAGATCCCTAGCTAACAATCCGGTTTGTTTAGAATTCCTATCCCTAGGATCTTAGAGACTTAACCGGTGATGAGACCTTAGGAGTGGACTAGTTGGACCAAGAGACCTACCCGGTAATTGATCCCAATCTAGAAACGCTTAATCCCAACATATCATAGTTAATCCAAGAAATGAATAGATAACTTGAGTCCTATGCCATAACCGGAACTTCCAACCCCTAGAATCCGTCCTTTCTTTCCTTGATCATTAACTTGTTTAGCTTGTTTATTTGTGTTGATTCTTAGTTTAGTTTGATTGTTTACTTTGCATGAATTGTGATCTTTGATCAATCGCCAAAAACCAACCAAAAACATTTGAGATTTTCATTTCTTTATTTCTTTCTTTTCTTTCAACCTAGATCTTTACTAAACTCAATCAAAATTTGAATCAATTTCACCTTAGTCTTTGTGTTCGACCTCGGAATACTATCCCTTCTACAAACGTCCCGTACACTGCGGGTTTCGCTAGGTAGTTAGGATTTAGTTCGAGTTATAAATTTAAAACCCAATTGCGCATCACGATCTTAGCGTAACAGGCAGCACACGACAGTTAGACCATGGAGAGTCTGCAGGCTCAGATGGCAGCCTTGACCACACAACACCAGGCATGGCAGACCGAGTACCAGCAGTCCATGCTTGAGCATCAACAGGCGTGGTAGTCCAGCTTCGCCTCCTCCATGACCACTCACTTCGACCGCCGTCAAGATGCTTGGCAGACGGCTCATCAGCAGCAGTTGGAGACTCAGCAGCTGGCTTGGCAAGCTAGCTATGAGACTTCATTTAGAGAGAGGATGGAGGCTCAGGAGGGCCGTATCGACATGCTCCACCGCCGGCAGGAGCACTTCTTCCGCCATTTCCGTTACCCAATGGAGGAGGGTCCTGGTGGTCCATCCGGACCACCCCACTGAGGGGTACGTTTCTCTTCCTTTCTCCCACATTTATCTTTGACTCATTTCCACTTTGAGGACAAAGTGTACTTCAAGTATGGGGGAGAGACATATCATTGCTTGTACAGTTCATTGAGTTTTTGATTTGTTTTGTTTTGCATTTTGAATTCAGATTGAAATTCACAAAAAAAAAGAAAAAGCCATAGAAAATGAAAAGAGGCATAAAAAAAAAAATCCTTGGATAAACCGAAAACCCGAAAGGGCGGTTTAGGTAAAAAGAAGGTAGTCCGACCAACCTTAGGTTGGTGCAAAATTGGACTTGAGGGATGTTTGCTAAAGTGAGATCATCAAAAGAAGAAGAGTGGAAAGGTGAAAACCCGAAAGGACGCATTGGCAAAATGAGCGACATCGAGTGTAGGATTCCCTTCCGACATTTGGCGACATAAGAAGGGGAGTCATAAGGAGGTTGTCCGGGTAGGCCACTCTCGGAGCAATAATGATGGTATTTTCTCCCTTTTCTCACATTTCCTCTCTTTTCCTTCTTTCTTTCTTGGCTTTTCTCTTATTTTCATTGTCTTTTCTTGCGTACTCATGCTTCCTGAGGCCTTTGAGTCTAGTTGCTGTCATTTGTTTTACTCGGGACGAGTAAAAGGTCTAAGTATGGGGGAGTTTGATAGGTGATGGAATCACTATCATTTAGGATAGTTTTTAGAGTCTTTTTATTGCATTTGTGTCGGTTTATGCTACTAACTCCTTGGTCATGAAGAAGAAGACTAAAAGAAGCTAAGGAAGGAGTTATAAGCACTTAGGAGTGAAGATCGATCACGAAGCAAAGCTTCTGTTGCCTCACCGCCCCAGCGGAGCCTTGCCACCGCCCCTGCGGGTGACGCCTTACACCGGAGCGCTCCCTGCGCCTTCACCAGCGCCAGCCATGAAGTGTGTCACCGCCCCTGTGCCACATTGGGTTGGTTTGAAGTTGCGTTGTTAATTTGGTTGTAAGTTCTTTTTAATATAAGTTTTTATTAAGTAATGCTTTGTGTTTCCTTAATCTCTATTGTCTAATTGCATGTTTACTATTGCTTGAGATTGATCACCTTAGATTCTAAAGTGCATGCAAACAACTAGGATTAATAGGTTCCGGTTTTGAGTCTTTAATCTAGTAGCAACTTTGAGTAATAACGGGTTGTAATTACTTAAAGAAAAGGAACACAAATATAAAGATAAGTTTAACGGTTTTAATCTTCTCTTTATATCCCTTAGTCTTTGTTTGAAAGCTAACTTGTTATTTGTTCTTGTAGGTTTACGGAACACTAACCTGTTAAGTTGTGTTGATGCCGGTTGGCTCAACACATATATATGATCGAAACGGGAGATTACTTGAAAACTTGTAAAAGGAACTCACCAAAAGTAGCAATTGCATGTTTAGAATCAACCTAGTGTAGATTCATCCATCATTGTCTTACTTGTCGCATTAATCGTTTTCATAAGTTTTTGTGCGTATCAATTCAACCAAAACTCCCCTTTGTTACTAGTTACTATAATCGATAATTGCATCTAAAACACCTTAACTCTCTTGGGTTCGACCCTTACTTAATCACTATACTTGTTTTTAGTGCTAAGTCGGGATTTACTTTTAATTGGGTATAGACGACCATAGAAATACCGTCGGTCACTTACCTTGAAGAAGCAAAGCCGGCGCCCCTGCGCCTCTACCTGCAGACAAACCTGCGGAGTTGTGAAGCCGAAGAGCCAGTGTCAACGCCCCTGCGGTGACATTGGGCCGCCCTTGTGGCTCGACATCAGAAGCGACAGAAAGATGAAGAGTCTGACGTTTGAGAGCATTTAAGACCCGCCCCTGCGGGATTTCCAGGCCGCCCTTGCGGCCAAGAAGAAGATCAAGTGTTTTGGCCTAAACCGCCCCCACGGCTTTGCAAGCCCGCCCCCGCGGTTTACCGCCAGAGGACTTCACTCCGGTTGTTTGCACCACCTTTATGAGAATAAAGGTGGTTGTTTAGGACGACCATTTACTATCAATTTTAGTATAAATAGGGTCATGGCTGACTGCTAGAATCATCCATCATTTTCCCACTTAAGCTCTATTTTCCCTTACTTCCAAGTGTAATGAGTTTCTAAGTTCCTTGCTACATTGGGTTGTTTTGAAGGTGCATTGCTGCTTTGGTTGTAAATCTTTATCAATATAAGTATTATTCAGCCATATGTGTTATATTCCTTGATCTTTAAACTTATGTTTACATGTTTCTTACCACTTAGATTAATCACCTTAAGTGTCTAATTGCATGCAAAGAACTAGGAATAATTTTACTCGGGGTTTGGGTCCTTAATCTAGTAGTAATCCTTTAGGTGAAAGCTGGTTGTAATCTCTTAAAGGAAAAGGAATATAATTATAAAGAAAGTCTAACGGTGTTTATGCTTTCTTTGTATCTCTTTGTCTTTGGTAAAATGCTAACTTGTGCTTTGATCTTGTAGGTTACGGATAATTAATCTTGTTAAGTTGTGTTGATGCTGGTTGGCTCAACACATATTTAAGATCAAGACGAGACATTGATGAATAACTTATAAAAAAGAATCAACCAAAGTAGATTGCATGCCTAGACTCAACCTAGTGTAGCTCTTTCTCCATTCTATTATCACATCTTTACTTGTTTTCGCTTTGCTTTTGTCTAGTTTCGTTACAATCCACCCCCCCCTTTGGTTACATATTTCGATAATTAAACCTAATCATTACTTGACAAGGCTCTCTTGGGATCGACCCTTACTTACACTATACAAACCAATTAGTGTAACGTTAGGCAATTACTTTGACTTAAGCTAAAAGACAACGACCTTAGGATTTTAGCTTCTTCAAATTTGGCGCCGTTGTCGGCGAGTTTTTGTTTTTGTTTTGATTTTTTTTTTCAATTATTCATTATTGGTTTGGGCCATTTTCATGGTTCAAGCCCGTGCTACTAACTCCGATTTTTCTACTTCTGATCTAGAAATTGAAAGAACGCACAATCAACTTCGTAGACAACAACGAACCCGAGAAGAGATGGCTAACCAAACTCTTCGTCAACTCATGCAGCCGGATTTGACTCAACACCCTCTTGCGGTTACCATACCGGAAATTGGGGAAGGAGTCAACTTTGAGCTAAAACCGGGGCTGATCCACTTGCTCCCATCCTTCCATGGGTTAAGTGGTGAAGACCCTATCAAGCACCTTGGTAAATTCCATACCGTGTGTATGAGCATGAAGCCGGCCAATATCACCGAAGAACAAATCAAGATGAGAGCGTTTGGCTTCACTCTCAAGGACGGGGCGGATGATTGGTACTACCACCTTTCATCCGGTAGCATCAACATATGGGAGAATCTCCACAAGGCATTTTTAGAGAAGTACTTCCCCGCTAAGAAAGCAAACAACTTGAAGAAGGCCATAAGTAACATTAGGCAAGAAGCGGCCGAAACTCTCTATGAGTACTTTGAGCGTTTTTCCAAATTGAGATCAAGCTTCCCTTTCCACGGCTACTCGACACAGGACTTAGTGCTCTATTTGTATAACGGTTTGTTGGACAATGAAAGAAGGATAGTGGATGCCGCTTGTGGACGTAACATTCTTAACTCTACTTGATAGCATGTATTATAGTCTATATTTTGGGATTGGTTTGGACGTTTTATCTTCATAAATCTGCATGTATGGATGTATGTTCTTTGATCATTATGTTGTTTTGTTTACATTTGCAAGAACCGAGGTCTACACCTAGTTTCGTTGTGATTGTAGGGAAAATAGCACGTTTTGGAACAATATGTAGCTAAAGAAGCTAAGGAGTCATTGGAGCTACATTATGGAGCAGTGAGGAGCTAAGGCTCAGGAGCCATGAAAATGAGATGGAAGATTGATTCTGGATCAGATTAGAGAGATTCACATGTAGCTGAGATTCACCTCGGGTGGCTACAATGTCACCTCGACCGAGGTGATCTTCAGGATAGGCTGGACCGAGGCAAAAAATTGAGTTGGCCATGAGATCTTTATTTTTGGCTGAGATCTTCTATTTTTGAAAAGTGAATTTCCTATATTTTAGGATGGATTTCCTGGATGGAAGCATGTCTTTTTGGCTGATTTATTTGGAAGATTGGAAGATATTCTAAGGAAGGAAGTTGGCTTTGAAGATCTTCTAATTTTGGAAAGTGAATTTCCTATATTTTAGGATAATTTTCTAGAAGGAAGCATATCTTTTTGACTGATTTATTTGAAAGATTGGAAGATATTTTAAGGAAGGAAATTGCCTTTTAAGGATATTTTATCTTAGGATGGTGATTCTCTTATATAAAGAGATGGATTTTCTGGAGATTAATTATCCCGAAGCTGTAGTTCTCCAAATCAGAAAGTTGAAGGAAGTTTGGAAGGAAGTTTGGAAGGTTGAAGGAAGTTGAAGGAAGTTAGTTTTGAAGGAAGGTTGAAGGCTTTAAAGGAAGTTGTAAGATTTTCTTAGTTTGGTTTGATTTTGTTGTCTTTTTTGAGTGTGATTGAGGAACACACTTTGATTGTTTATTTGATTGGTTGATTAAGTTATTGAGACCTTTGTCTTAAGGTTTTCTTGTTTGAATATTGATTCCTTTCTTATATATTTGATTATTGTTATCATGATGATGGTTGGCTAAGTTCTTTATGCGATTCTAGGGTGATTGGCTGAAGGTTGTGGGAAAGACGATGAAAGAATGAGCCTTTACCCCAGTGGACCCTAAAAGCTCGAGCCTTTACCTTAACCAATGAACACCTCGGCCAGTCGTGGAACATCTCGACAGAGATGGTACATAAACTGAGCGAGGCGAGCCCTTTCCTGATCCTTATCTGAGTTGAGGTTTTAGTTTGCCAAATCCTATCCTTGTAATACCTTTCCTAGTTCAACGCAAACCTAGAATGAGACTTACCCGGTGATTCCTTTGTTTGTATACCCAAGATCATGAGTGTAGGTAATAAAGGTTTATCCTTTATTGTGATTTGAGTGTGCCTTCATCCCATCTTTGATAGTTAGCCTGAGACTTACCCGGTAAAGTTTGATTCTATCCCCTTGGGTGGTGTGTTGGTTTGAGATTATAGGTCCTTTCCTTAGTACCTTGAGACTTACCCGGTGAGAGGATCTTTAGTTTGGGATAGTGAGTAGTGAGACTTACCCGGTAATCTATTCTCACCTTAGAAACACCTCATCTTTGCGAACCTCAGCTTTGTCCACATTGTCCTTTGAGATCTCGAGTTGGAACCACAAAAGAATGCTTTAATCTCTAGAATCTGCATTTTCTTTACCTGGTTATTACATCATCTTTGATATCTTTGCTTTGTTGCTTGTTTTTAATCGACAACCTGAATTACCGTTCTTTGTTTCACCATAGTCCCTGTGTTCGACCTTGGAATTCTTACTTTTATTACAATCAATCCGTACACTACGGGTTCGCTATTTGCAGTTATTCTTGGTATAAGTATTAAAGCTTGCAGACACCTTTTGGAGCGAACACTACTCCTGAAGTTGCTATGGAAAACATGCAGGAAATGGCGGAAGGTACACGAATTTTTGGAAGATCCTCTACCAAGAGAGGAGTCCATGCCATTAATCCCAGCCGTCCAGAGATTGTACAAGAGATAACTGAACTGAACGAGATTGTTAAGAGGCCACTTTGATGGGAACCCCTCAACAGCTCAAGGCGTGTGGAGTTTGTGTTGATCCGTTCCACCCTACGGACTTGTGTCCACAAGTCCAGGACGATGCTGCGGAGGTAAATGCTGTAGGATATGGTCAACAACAACAACATCCAAGGAATGATCCATATGCACAAAACTATTTGCCCAATTGGCGTGATCAACAAAATTATCGATGGAGGGATCAACAAAACAAGCAGCAACCCCGCCAAGGTAAGTCTCAATCCACTAAAGATATGCTGCAGGTTTTAACTAAACATTTTGCTACCCATGTCCAAACTATAGAGTCTAGCATCAAGAACCTCGAAAAACAGGTAGGACAAATGGCGGAGGCCATTACAAGGATCAAAGCTCGATCCTCCGGAAACTTGCCATCCCAGACGGTTTAAAACCCTACGAAGAATTTAGTGCTCTAACATTGAGGAGTGTGAAGCAAGTCCAACAAAATCCAACAACAGAAGTTAAGGAAAACCCTCTGACGAGTCTGACACCCCCACTGCCGCCCCTGCGGCTGCAACTGCGTCAACCCCTGTGCAGACGCCTCCCCTACGGCTGGATGTCGCCGCCCTTGCGGTGACAGGCCTTGAGCCGCCCCTGCGCCTGCAAGCTTCCGCCCTTGCTGAAAAGAGGACATAGGGTTCTGCTGAAGAGGATTCTTACATCCGTCCAAGCTTTCGCCCTCTATATGCTAAGAAACCTCTGACTCCCTTTCCTGAAGCTCTAAAGGAGCGAAGGGTGGTTGAGGATAAGGATCTCTTTGAGACCTTTTCCAAATGGAAGGTATATATATCCCCCTCCTTAAACTTGTGAAGAGTATTCCTAAATATGCTCGTTTTTAGAAGGAACTTTGCACCATCAAGAGGAACCAGAAGCTGAAGGTCAAGCAGAAGGTACAAGTTAGTGAGCACGTGTCCGCTGTCTTCCAACGCCGAATGCCCAAAAAGTGTAGTGATCCGGGCATGTAAGCATTCCTTGCGTTATTGGGGGAACCCGTTTTGATAAAGGAATGCTTGATCTAGGTGCTTCTATCAATGTTCTTCCTTACTCCATCTACCAATCACTTGGCCTTGGGCCACTCATTGAAACTCGGATTGTAGTCCAACTTGCTGATAGATCAAATGTTTACCCAAAAGGGATTATTGAAGATGTATTAGTAATGGTAGATAATCTGATTTTTCCTGCTGATTTCTTTGTGATGGATATGGAAAATGATTCACAAGCTGCACCTATATTGTTGGGGAGACCCTTTGTAAAAACCACTAGGAAAAAAATTGATTATGTTAGTGGTAAATTAACTATGGAATTCGATGGGGAGGTAGTTGAGTTTAACATTTATGATGCAATGAAACACCCTATTGATGATCATTATCTTTGTGCCATTGATGATATTGATCCTATTATTTAAGATGCTTTTGACATATCTGACATGGATGAATTGAAAAACATAATTGAGCATGATATTAACTTTCATACTTCGGATTATGCATTAACATCTAGAATGCAGGAAGTTCTAGCCCAATTGGATGGGCACAAAAGGCTCCCTATCTCACCTTTGGCCATTGGGCCCACATTGCTAACCCCAAGCGAAAAACTTGTTCCATCTATAGTGCAGACACCGGAGATAGAATTGAAGGACCTTCCACACACCTCAAATATGCTTTTCTAGGGGAAAATAACACCTTACCGGTTATCATCTCTAGCAAGTTGTCCCCCATTCAAGAAGAGAAGTTGGTGAAGGTTTTGAAAGAGCACAAGACGGTTCTCGGTTGGACCATTGCGGACATCAAAGGGATTAGTCCCTCCACATATATGCATAGGATCCTACTTGAGGAAGAGGAGAAACCATCTAGGCAACCCCAACGAAGATTGAATCTGCCAATGATGGATGTGGTCAAAAAGGAGGTATTGAAGCTCCTCCAAGCGGACATGATATTCCCAATTTCGGATAGTAAGTGGGTTAGTCCAACCTAAGTGGTTCCGAAGAAAGGGGGTATCACCATGGTGGAGAACCAATACGGTGAGATGGTCCCGAGCAAGACACAAACCGGATAGAGAGTTTGCGTTGACTACCGCAAACTAAACACGTTAACTCGTAAAGATCATTTTCCTTTACCCTTTATTGATCAAATGTTGGAACGTCTTGCAGGCCACCCCTATTACTGCTTCTTGGATGGATATTCGGGCTATTTTCAAATAGCCATTGCTCCGGAAGATCAGGAAAAGACGACTTTCACATGTCCATTTGGCACTTTTGCGTACCGCAGAATGCCATTTGGGCTTTGCAATGCTCCCGACACCTTCCAACGGTGCATGATAAGTATTTTTTCAGAATATATAGAGAATTTTATTGAAGTTTTATGGATGATTTCACCATCCATGAAAATAGTTTTAATGCATGCTTAGGACATTTAAACTTGTTCTCCAAAAATGTGTAGAAACCAATTTAGTTCTTAATTCTAAAAAATGTCATTTCATGGTTGAACAAGGAATTGTGTTAGGACATGTAATATCTTCAAAAGGGATAGAAGTATATAAGGCAAAAATTGATGTGATTCAAAGTTTACCTTGACCTACTAATGTGCCTAAAATCCGTTCTTTCCTAGGTCATGCAGGTTTCTATCGGCGATTCATCAAAGAATTTTCCAAGATTTCAGCACCGTTGTGTGAGCTACTCAAGAAGGACACAACTTTCATTGTTGATGAAGATTGCAAGAAGGCGTTTGACACCTTGAAAGCGTGCCTCACTAGTGCACCTATAATCCGATCTCCAAATTGGGAGAAGCACTTTGAGATCATGTGTGACGCCAACGATTATGCTGTAGGAGCTGCCCTAGGAAAAAAGTACGAAAGAGCATCACATGTCATCCATTATGCATTCATGACGCTTAATGGAGCTCAAAGAAACTACTCCACCACCGAGAAAGAGATGTTAGTGGTGGTGTTTGCAGTAGAGAAGTTCAGACAATACCTCCTTGGCGTAAAGGTAATAGTATTCACTGGCCATGCAGTCCTCCGGTACCTCATGACAAAGAAGGAAGCAAAGCCAAGTTTGATTTGGTGGGTGCTCCTTCTAAGCGAATTTTATTTGGAAATACGGGATAAGAAGGGAGCTGAGAACCTTGTGGCCGACCACTTGAGTAGGCTGGTGAAGGAGGAGGAAGATCCAGCAAGAGGAAGAGCCATACTTGGGAGTTTTCCAGACGACACATTCTACACAACTCTTTGTTGTGTAACCGCCCCTGCGCAACAAGAGGCCCGCCCCCGCACACTACCGCCCCTGCGGCTAGAGTCTGGCACCCCTGTGCCCCTGCGCCTCCTGCGCCCCTGCGTAAAGCCTTGGCCGCCCCTGTGATTACACGACATAGGTTCTCTTTAAGCTTCACTCTTTTAATCCATGGTTTGCTGACATTGTAAATTTTCTTGTTAGAGGTGAGTACCCTCCAAACTTCACCAAAGCACAGCGAGAGAAGTGAAGGCCGAAGCAAGGCACTACATTTGGGACGATCCATACCTTTGGAACCATTGTAGTGATTAGGTAATACGCCGTTGCATCCCGGATAATGAGGTACAATTTGTTCTCTCATTATGTCATTCTGAAGCATGTGGGGGACATTTTGGGGCCAAAAAAACAGGTAGGAAAGTCTTAGATGCAGGATTCTTTTGGCCACACATCTTTAGAGACGCTTTTGTGTTTTGTAAGGTCTGTGATAGGTGCCAAAGAGTGGGTAATGTTTCTAGGAGAAATGAAATGCCTCAATCTTCACTTATATTTTGCGAAATTTTTTATGTTTGGGGGATAGATTTCATGGGTCCTTTTCCTACCTCTTTCGGGCATACTTAAATATTACTTACGGTGGACTATGTTTCCAAGTGGGTGGAAGCAAAGGCCACCAAAAATGATGATTCTAAAGTTGTTGCAGCATTTCTTAAGGACAACATTTTTACAAGGTTTGGCATCCCCAAGGCTTTGATAAGTGATAGGGAAACTCACTTTTGCAACAAGACAATTACCGCTCTCCTTAAGAAGTACCATGTCCATCAACGTGTGTCAACGGCCTACCACCCGCAAACAAACGGTCAAGCGGAAGTGTCAAACCGGGAGATCAAAACCATCGTTGAAAAGACGGTTTCTCCCGGAAGAAAAGATTGGAGCTTGTGGCTCAATGATGTTCTATGGGCGTACCGAACAGTGTACAAGACTCCTATAGGGATGTCTCCATTCCGACTTGTGTTCGGAAAGGCTTTCCACCTTCCGGTGGAGCTAGAACACAAGGCATGGTGGGCGGTGAAAAAGTGCAACATGAATGTGGATGAGGTAGGAGAGCTCCGGAAGCTTTAATTGCAAGAGCTGGAGGAGTTAAGGCTCAATGCAATTGACCATGCCACAACGTACAAAGTGAAGACAAAAGCATGGCATGACCGAAACATTCTCCAAAAAGACTTTAAAGCGGGTAAAAAAGTCCTCTTATTTCAATCCCGTTTAAAACTTTTTGCGGGAAAGCTATGCTCAAGGTGCACATGTCCATATGTGCTAGCCGAGGTCCATCCACATGGTGTTGTGGATCTTTATGATCTACAAACACACAAGATATTCAAGGTCAATGGCCAAAGGCTCAAGCCCTATCATGAAGGTGTAAAGAATGATCCCATAGACGAGATGGTGTTAGAGGAGGCCCAAGCAGAGAAGTAGAGTCCTTATGTCGAGCTAACGACATAAAACAAAGGCGCTGCTCGGTAGGCAACCGAGAGAATAAGAAGAGGATCCACTGTCAAGAAAATCGCCCCTGCGGCCCTCTGTCACTGCCCCTGCGGTGACACCCCTGCACAGTGCCGCCCCCGGCGCTGGGACTGCGCCACCTCTAACACTTTCCCCGCCCCCGCGGTGACAGACCCACGCCCCTACGACAGCAACCCTTGACAGAAGCCCCAGGGCCGCCCCCGGCGCTGGGTCTGCCCCCGCCCCTGCGGAACCACCCAGAAAAGAAAAAAAATAAACGACCAAAAAGACTCTACACCTACCCCACCCACACACCTCTCTCTCTCCTCCCCACCTACCATCTCATCTCTCTCGATCTCTCTCTCTTACGCCCCCTACACCCAATTTCCCTCTCCTCACTCCACCTCTGCAACACACCACTCACGCCCCTACACCACCATCTTGTTGCCGTGAACAACGCCACCACCCCGCTGTTCTGCCACCTCCTTTGTCTCTCACCAACCACCCTTCCATCTTTCACAACTAAACCCTAACCACCTCCCACCACACTGCGCCACCATCCACCTCCACCGGAAGCCACCACCACCAACCAGGAACACCAACGAAACAGCCCATGCACCATCTCCATCGAAGCTATCACAGATCGCCTTCACAGTCTTCGCCTTCCCTTGCGCTTGCAATCTGCCGCCCCTGTGTCATCCCGCCCCTACGGATCACTCAGCCGCCCCTACGGAAAACACAAGAGAGGGTCGTCTTCATTCTCTGTTTTTGTGATTTCTAATCTCTTTGCTTAAATCATTGCAAGAATGGATCCTCAAAGGAAGTGCATCTGATGTTGAGAAGACCTGTTACGGGATTGTGCAAGACCGAGTGGTGTATGCAACTCGGTTTTTGCACATTCCGACTTTGGAGAAGCTTGGCATGTTGGAGAACATGAAATCCTTCCTTGACAATGTTGGGCTCGGGGATTTCCTGAAGAAGAGTGCTCTCACTTACCCTGAGCTCAATCGCCAGTTCATTGCCACATTCAACATGGAGAAGGAGGACCATGTTTGTGTTGGCCTCAGCTTCAAGTTTAACAAAAAGAAGTACATGGTCGATTACTCACAGCTACAGGAGGATTTTGGTGTGACTCTTGCCCCCTCTGACAAATGGTGGGAGACCGCACCCACACCGGACCTTGTAGAGTTTTGGCAGGCGGCCACCGGATCCGAGTTTCATGCCGGGGGTGAGTATAGCGACAAACTCACTCACCCCTACTTGAGGCTCCTCTCCAAGATTATCATGTGTGTCTTCTGTGGACACAAGAAGGAGAACAAGGTCGCTGTCAAGGACCTTCCGTTGCTGTACTCTTGCATTCCGGCATGTCCAAACGTGCCGGATTGGCCTTACCTCTTCCTTACCACTTTGAAGCGGATTAGGAAGAACGAGCCCCGAGATATTACTGGAGGTGGGATCATTTCTTTGATTGCTGAGCAGGTGATGGATTTGTCCAATTTAGAGGATGGGATGGCGACCCCATTCTACACTGAAGGTCTTCTCCGGAGGTGCAAGCTCCTCAAGCGGGATGGGTAGAACTTGTTTTGGCTTTCTTTTGTAGATGAGAGCTATATTACATACTTGCCCCGGCCACTACCATTCGGAGATGAGATCTTTGAGCTTTACATCCATGCTGATCCGTTTGTTCCGAGGAGGCCTCAGGTGGCCATTTTTGAGAGGCATGCGGCGAGCTCCAGCCGGGCCCCTTATGAGGACCAAATGCCCATCCCCGATGATGAGGAGATGCCTATTACAGCGGGAGAGGATGGCCCCGCACTTGCGAGCCTACAGGCTCAGATGGCTGCACTTACCGCTCAGCACCAAGCTTGGCAGACTGAGTGCCAACGGACTATGCTGGAGTAGCAGCAATCTTGACAGACGGGCTTTCAGGAGAGCATGACCACCGTTTTTGATGCACGGCACGATGCTTGGCAGGCTACTGAGCAACAACGTTTGGAGTCTCAGCAGTTAGCTTGGCAAGCCATTTTTAAGACCACTTTTGCAGCCCATTTGGATGCCTAGCAGACCCGCCTTGATGATATCTACCAGCGGCAGGAGCATTTCTTCGGTCACTTCCCATATATCCAGAGCATGGTCCGGATGGTCCACTCGGACCATCCCACTAGTGGGTATCCTCTCGTTCCCTTCTCCACCTTTTGTTCTTTGCTTTCATTTTTACTTTGAGGGCAAAGTGTTCTTCAAGTATGGGGGAGGGAACACTATCTTGCATGTATAGCTTACTTGTGTTTTGTTTTGAGTTTTTATAGTTTGTAATAGTTATTGAAATTCAGTTAAAAAAATATAAATAAAAATAAAATAAAAAATAAAAAGCCAAAGAAATTAAGAAAAAGGCAAGAAATCCCTGGATAAAATGAAAACCCGAAATTGCGGTTTAGGTAAACAGAAGGTAGTCCAACCAACTCTATGTTGGTGCAAAAATGGACTTGAGGGATGTGAGGAATTTGTGAGATCATTAAGAAAAGAAGAAGAGTGGCAAGGTGAAAACCCGAAAGGGCGCCTTGGCAAAATAAGCGGCACCGAGTGTTGGTTCTCCTTCCGACATTGGCGGCATAAGAAGGGGAGTCATAAGGAGGTTGTCCGGGTAGGTCACTCTTGGAGAAATAAGGATGGTAGTTCTCACTTTCTTCTCATTTTCTCTCTTTTCTCTCTTTCTTTCTTGGTTTTTCTCTTGATTGCCTTATCTATTTTTCTGCACCATGATTCCTCAGGCTTTGATTTGCTAAACTGCTATTACATGTGTTACTCAGGAAGAGTAAAAGGTCTAACTATGGGGTAGTTTGATAGGTGATGGAATCACTATCAATTAGGATAGTTTTTTGCATCTTTTAAGTATAATAGAGTCAATTTGTGTTGCTAACATCTTAATCCAGAAGAAGAGATCCAAATGAAGCAAAAGAGATGTTAGAAGCACTTGGGAGTTGAAGATCATTCACGAAGACAAGCTTCTAGTGCCAGACCGCCCCAGCGGAGTAGTGTCACCGCCCCTGTGGGTGGCACTGCACTCCGGAACACAGACTGCGCCTTCGCCAATGCCCGGAACAAGCATGCCACACCCCTGGACGCCCCTGCGGTGACTTACCCTGAAGAAGCGAAGCCGGCGCCCCTGCGCCTCTACCCGCGGACCAACATGCGGAGCTGTGAAGCCGAAGAGCCAATGTCAACGCCCCTGCAGTGACAATGGGCTGCCACTGCGGCTCGAGATCAGAAGCGACAGAAAGATGAAGAGTAAGACGTTTGAGAGCATTAATGACCCGTCCCTGCGGGATTTCCAGGCCGCCCCTGCGGCTAAGAAGAAGATCAAGCATTTTGGCCTAAACCGCCCTTGTGGATCTGCAAGCCTGCCCCCGCGGTTTAGCGGCAGAGGACTTTACTCCAGCTGTTTGCACCACCTTTATGACATTGAAGGTGGCTGTTTAGGACGGCCATTTACTCCCATTTAATGTCAATTTTAGTATAAATAGGGCCATGGCTGATTGCTAGAATCATTCATCATTTTCCCACTTAAGCTCTATTTTCCCTTACTTCCAAGTGTAATAAGTTTCTAAGTTCCTTGCTACATTTGGTTGTTTTGAAGGTGCATTGCTGCTTTGGTTGTAAGTCTTTATCAATATAAGTATTATTCAGTCATATATGTTATATTCCTTGAGCTCTAAACTTATGTTTACATGTTTCTTACCACTTAGACTGATCACCTTAAGTGCCTAATTGCATGCAAAGAACTAGGATTAATTGACTCCGGGTTCGGGTCCTTAATCTAGTAGTAATCCTTTAGGTGAAAGCTGGTTGTAGTCTCTTAAAGGAAAAGGATATAATTATAAAGAAAGTCTAACGGTGTTTATGCTTTCTTTGTATCTCTTTGCCTTTGGTAAAATGCTAACTTGTGCTTTGATCTTGTAGGTTTACGGATCATTAATCTTGTTAAGTTGTGTTGATGCCGGTTGGCTCAACACATATTTAAGATCATAACGAGACATTGGTGAATAACTTGTAAAACAGAATTAACCAAAGTAGAGTGAATGCTTAGACTCAACCTAGTGTAGCTCTTTTCTCCATTCTATTATCACATCTTTACTTGTTTTCACTTAGCTTTTGTCTTGTTTCATTACAATCCAACCCCCCCCCCCCCTTAGTTACATATTTTGATAATTGAACATATTCATTGCTTGACAAGGATCTCTTGGGATCGACCCTTACTTACACTATACAAACCAATTAGTGTAACGTTAGACAATTACTTTGACTTAAGCTAAAAGACAACGACCTTAGGATTTTAGCCTCGTCAGGCGTGGTTTTCACTAATTACCCCGTGGAAAGATGATAGCATGTATTATAGTCTATATTTTAGGACTTGTTTAGACGTTTTATCTTCAATAATCTGCATGTTTGGATGTATATTATGTGATTATATTGTTTTTTCATCTACCTTTACGGGAATCGAGGTCTACACCAAGTTTCGTTGTAATTGTAGTTAAAATGGCACGTTTTTTTTATCGAAATGGAGCTAAGGAGCAAAGAAGTCATAGGAGCTACATTCAGGATCTTAAAAGAGAACTGAGGGAGCAAGGAATTAACAAAGAAGATTTACTTTGACAAGATTTAAGAGATTTCACATTCAGCTGAGATTCACCTCGGTCAGCTACAGTATCACCTCGACCGAGGTGATTTTGAGGAGCGCCCCGACCGAGGCGAACACCTTGGCGCCGGCGAAATATATTTTATTGGCTGAGATCTTTTATTTTTGGAAGGAGAGATCTTATATTTTTGGGCTGGATTTCTGGAAGGAAGATCATATATTTGGGAGATCTATTTTAGAGATAAGATATATTTTATTAGGATATTATCTTTTTAAGATATTATTATCTTTGAAAGATAATTCTCCTATATAAAGGGTTGAATTTTCCACAAATTTAGCATCCGATATACCATCCAATCTTTGAAGAAGCTGCAGTTAGGAAGGATTTTTGGAAGTTTGAAGGAAGATTGAAGGAAGGATGTTCATAGCTTTGAGATAGCTTTTGGAGGGGATTTGTAAGACTTTGTTAGATTTCGTTTTTTTGATTGTCTTGTTGGATTTGTGATCCAAGGAACGCTGATTTGTTTGATATTTGATTCAGTTATTGAAGCCTTGTTCTTAAGGTCTTTGTGTTCAAATATTCATTCTCTTCCCATATATTTGATTATTGTTATCATGATGATAAGTGGCTAATTTCGTTGTGCGATTCTAGGGTGATTGGCTGAAAGTTGTGGGAAAGACAATGATAGAATAATCTTAATCCCAGTAGGACCCTGAAAGCTCGAGTCTTTATCCTTAACCCTAGAGTACCTCGTTCAATCGATGAACATCTCGGCCGGGGTGGAACTTGACTGACCGAGGTGACCTTTTCTGATCCGTAACTGAGAGTTAAGTGTTAGAGTTTGCCAAATCCTATTCTTATTACACCTTTCATGGTTCAGTGCAAGCCTAGGATGAGACTTACCTGGTAATTCCTTAGTTTGTTTACCCAAGATCATAAGTGTAGGTAATAAAGGTTTATTCTTTATTGGAGTTTGAGTGTGCCTTCATCCCTCCTTTGTGAGTTAGCCTGAGACTTACCAGGTAAAGGTTGATTCTATTCCATTAGTTGGTGTGTTGGTTTGAGATTATAATTCCTTTCCTTAGTACCTTGAGACTTATCCGGTAATAGGAGCTTTTGGTTTGGGATTAGTGAGTAGTGAGAATTACCCGGTGATCTATTCCACTTTAGAAATACCTTCCCTTTGTAAAATCTCAGCTTTGTCCGATTATCTGGAGATCTTGAGTTGGAACCACAACTAGATGCTTTAATCCCTAGAATTTGCATATTTCCTTTAATTGACTTTATTATCATCTCTTTGATTGCTTTAATTGCTTTTGTGGTTATTAGTTGCACTGACGACCTATACTTGCTTTGTTTCACCTAAGTACCTGAGATCGACACCCCGAAATTCTTGCTTTTTACTATAATTGATCCGTACACTGCGGGTTCGCATCCTTGTTTTAAACATATTTCTTGGGATTTAAATTTAAAGCTTGCACACACCATTTGGAGCGAACAAGTTTTTGGCGCCGTTGCCGGGGACTTGGTCTAGACCAAGCCGGTTGTGGTTGTCTTTCGGGGCAATTACCATGTTGCTACTAACCACTCTACTTGAGTGATTTTTGCAGGTTCTTTTTCCTAGGTTTATGCGAAGAACCCGTGCTGGGAAGGAAATCGTTCCTTACAATCCCGAACTAGAAAAGACATACAAAAGACGCTTGAAAGAAGTGAAAATGACCAACAAAGACAATCGTGATCTTGAGGCCGAATTGAAGGAGGCAATTGAACAACTATGCCTCAATAGGGATGAACTGCAGCGTGAGAGGGAGGAAACTCGCACCAGAGCTGCAGAGATTGAAGCAGATATGGCTGAGCTACGAGCTCAGATTCTGCATCGACCAGACCTTCGACCGAGGCAGGACCCCGCTCCAGTTGCCGCGACCGAGATACTTCCACCTCGGATGCCTGTCCGAGATGTTCTTTTTGTAGGTATTCCACAGACCCTAGGACAGAGGATGGACCCAAACCAGCAAGTGAGGCGTCCAGGAGTCAACCTAGGTGATCCAGCGGAGCATGATTATGAACTTCGACCACAAGTTCTATCCATGATCCGCCAATGCCAGTTTGGAGGTTTAGAGAGGGAGTCTCCGCATCAACATTTAAAAAAACTATGAGATTTTGATGGAGACCTTGAGACCTTCAAGGCTGGAAAATAATAATTACAAGCTAAGGCCTTTTTACTTTTCTTTAAAAGACAGGGCGCTTACTTGGTATCAGTCTCTTCCTCCCGAAAAGATCAACACTTGGGAGGAGATGACGACGGAGTTCTTAACAAAATTCTTTCCCCCTCTAAAACCGCTGAAATGAGAGGGAAGATTAATGCATTTATCATGAAAGACAAGGAGAGTTTGTCCAAGTCATGGGAGAGGTTTAAAGATGTTCTTTTGGATTGCCCGCATTATGGGATTCCAAAGATAGAGTTGTTGGAGATTTATTTCAAGGGATTGGATGGAGCTACCCAATTCAACCTTCAACTACTATCCGCAGGCACATTCATGGACATGCCGATTGATGAAGCTTGGGAGTTTATTGAGAAACAAGCTTTGACCATGGAGAAATACTCCCACCAAGGAGCTGAAAATGGAGTTAAGAGAGTTAATTTCCAAGAAGCTCCATCAAATGACAATCAACTCATCTCCCTCAAGAATGATGTGAAGCAATTGAAGGACCTTTTGGTTACTCACACCAAAAAGGAGGAGGGAGGATATCAAAGGTCAAAGAACAACAATCATGGTTCCCGGAACAACAACTACAACAACAATAGAGGCTCCAACATCAACAATTGGAGATCCAACATTCAAAATCCGGGTGACCCTTATTTTAATTTCAATTCTAATAATTCCTCTAACTCTTTCTCTTCTTCTTCTACTCCATTGAAGAGCCAGGAGCTTGGATCAAGTTCGTCCTAGCCAGAAAAGAAAGATGCAGTGCTAGAGGCCATCTTGATCAAGCTCAACGCTTTGGAGACATCCATGACTTCATTTTCGAAGGCACAAAAAGCCTTAGAGCAACAATTCTTTAATAAGGCGAATAAAGCGCCAAGAGATCCAGGGAAGCTCCCTGCAAGGACAGAGAGCAACCCCAAGGGACAAATCATGGCAATAACGACGAGAAGTGGACTGAAAACTGCAGATCTAGTGCCTCGGTCGATGCTAGTGCAGACGAAGAACACCTCGGTCCAGGTTCAGACGAAGAACACTTCGGTCGAGGTACCATCCGAGGTGGAGTCTCAGAAAGCGTCGGACAAAACTGAAGTTTATGTCCCACCTCCTACATATAAACCACCACTTCCATTCCCCCAGTCAAGGGCTAGACACATCTAGACAAGCACTTTGTTAAGTTCCTTGACTTGATGAATAAATTACATATTAACATCCTTTTCCTTGATGCTATTCTAGGGATGCCCACCTATGGGAAGTTCTTAAAAGAGATTATATCAAGGAAGAGGAAGCTGGAAGACTTTGGTGAAGTAAGGATGACATCTAAATCCTCGGAGCTCATTCAAATTATGAAGGAGAAAATGCCACCTAAGTTGAGAGATCCCGACTCATTTTGCATTCCCATTCAAGTTGGGGATGTTACTTGTGAAGCATTGTGTGATCTAGGAGCCAGCGTGAGCATCATCCCGCTGGATCTATGTGTGAAGATCGGACTTGGAGAACCCAAGCCGGTGAAGATAAGGCTATACATGGCAGACCGCTCCATTACCCATCCAGTGGGCATTTTGGAAGATGTTCCGGTCAAGTTAGGTAACTTCTATTTACCTATAGACTTTGTTGTGCTTGATATTCCCGCAGATCATCCCGTTCCTATCATTCTCGGGAGGCTATTTCTAGCAACTTCGGGTTGCAATGTGGATTGTAAGAACGCCAAGTTGAAGTACAAAATTGGCGGAGATCAAGTGGAGTTTGCATTGCTTGCTGAAATGAAAGGGGAGCCGCTGGAGGATGATATCTTCAACATCTATGATGAAGAAGAATCAAGAGAATTGGTGAGCTCTATCCTTATTAATGACCCTCTTGAAAGAGTAATTAGTTTTAGCTTAATGGAGGAAGGTATAGATGCTTCTTGTGATGCAGATATACAGATCTTAAAGGTACTAGAAGAAGATCCAGGAGCTAAGATTGAAAGACTAATCCAAGAGAAGAGAATCTCCAATTTCGGTCCCAGTTGTAGTACCTCGACCAAGGCACTTTCTGGTCCAAGCGAGATGTTCTTATCTGAAGAACATCTCGGTGACCCACTCTGGACCTCGACCGAGGTCGAAAGCGAGATGATGTCAACTGAGACTTCCGAAAGTCCAGTTCTTCGATCTAAATCTACTCCACTGGAAGGAGGAAGCAAGGATACCCCTCAGAAAGCACCCCAAGTTGTGGAGCTTAAACCGCTTCCAAGTCACTTGAGGTATGTTTTCCTTGGATCAGATTCTACTTATCCTGTTATTGTTAGTGCTTCCCTTTCCGAAACTGAATTATCTAAACTGATGCATGTCCTGAGAAAACATCAAAAGGCTTTGGGTTATACTATTGATGATCTTATTGGTATTAAACCTTCTTTCTGCATGCATAGAATATAATGGAGGATGATCATAAGACTTCACGGGAACCTCAAAGACGGTTAAATCCGATCATGAAAGAGGTTGTGAAGAAAGAAATTCTTAAGTTGTTGGATGTAGGTATCATATTTCCTATCTCGGATAGCAAGTGGGTGAGCCCAGTGCATGTAGTTCCGAAGAAAGGAGGGATGACCGTTGTGACGAATAAAAACAACGAGTTGATCCCAACTAGGACCGTTATGGGCTGGAGGGTGTGCATCGACTATAGGAAGCTAAACGAGGCCACTCGGAAGGACCATTTTCCACTTCCCTTCATCGATCAAATCCTCGAACGGTTAGCCCAGCATTCACATTTTTGGTATTTAGATGGTTATAGTGGCTTCTCTCAGATTCCTATCCATCCGGATGATCAAGAGAAGACCACTTTCACTTGTCCATGGGGGACATTCTCTTATAGGAGGATGCCATTTGGATTATGTAATGCACCCGCTACCTTCCAGCGATGCATGATGGCTATCTTTTTCGAGTGCATAGAGGAGATAATGGAGGTATTTATGGATGACTTTTGTTACGCTAAGATTGTGACACGCAAAAGTCTTAAATTTATAACTCGATATATTTTTCCTAACTCCTAGCGAACCTACAGTGTATGGGTCATTTTGTAGTAAGATAGTATTCCGAGGTCAAACACAAAGACTAAGGTGAAATTGAGTCAATAGTGACTAAGGATAGTGAAGATCTAAGCTAAGAAAAGAGAAAGAAATAAAGAAATCACCTGGTAGGTCTCAATGTTTTTGGTTTGGTTTTGAGGTAATCAATCAAAGATCACAAATCATGCAAGATTGACAAACAACTAAGCTAGTAACACAAATAAACAAGCAAACCTGAGATGAGTAATCAAAGATAGAGAAGCGGATTCTAGGGGTTAGAAATTCCGGTTATGGAATATGACTTAAGCTATCTAGTCATTCTTTGGATAAACTATAGTATGTTGGGAGTGGGTGTTTCTAGATTGGGATCAATCACCGGGTAGGTCTCATGGTCCACTAGTCCGTTCCTAAGGTCTCATCACCGGGTAAGTCTCAAAGAACCTAAGGTTAGGAATTGTACACAAACCGGATTGCTATCTAGGTTTCTAATCTCTCCTCACTGGGTAGGTCTCGGGAAGGCAAGTCCTAAACATAAATCCTAGCACACTCAGTCCAATAGCGGCTAGTGAGGCTCACTACTACCTAAAGTTCATCATCTTCGGTACCTAAGAGCAAGAATCACCGGGTAGGTCTCTTCTTACACTTAGTTGCTAACACTAGGTCACCCTAAGATAGATCTAGCTCAACAAACACTAGGGTTTCAACAATCTAACAACCTAACACTTAGATTTATCAATACAAGCATATCAGATAGAATCACGGTCAATTCCTCACTTCCACGGCCGTGGAACCTACTAGAACAGGCCGTGATTCACAACAGAGGCTAGGTTCGAACAAACAATTCATCCAAAGGTACGTTTAAATCTATCCTATCATAGTCCAAGCCATAACCATCATTACCTTACCCTAGAACCACATCTATTTAGCCAACAACATGCATCATCACAATCAAAATCATCAAGCATAAAATCATGGAGTTCATACCAAGAGGATGAAATGAAAGAGAGATGAAGCAAATAGAATAAGAAAAATGACCTAAATAAATGGTAAAAGAGAGGCTTACAACCCTTCAAAAGAAGGTTCAAATCGTTCTTACAACCCTTGAAAACGTTTCTAACAAACTTCACTTTAAAAACTAAGAAACTCTAAGAATGGTGTGTTCTTCTCTTCTTCTCCAATGGAAGTCTTTCTCCTCCTCCAAGAGTAGCTCCAATCCAATTCTAATGAGAGAGTATAGGAGAGAATGTGTGTGAGGTATGGTGTGTTGTGGCCCCCTTTAGAATCAGCCTGCAAGGGTACTTATAGCCTTCACCATTTGCAAGAGTCGGTTATGGAAATCGTGGGACAGCTGTCCCAGCTTTGCAGAAGGAATCACGGGCAGTTTCCATGGGCGTGGAACTCCCAATGGCCGTGATTCTTGTGTTTCAGCCTTCTTTTGATCGTTGAGCCATGAGTTGGTGCAAGGCATGCACCAACATGGTCCCATGTGTTCTCGTTTGCTCCTAACTTGCTTCCCAATAAGCTCGGATACGTGTCATCACAAGGAACGATCCTCGATGTATCGATTAGGCTCCAAAAGCTCCCAAAATACCTACAAAACATGCAAAAGTCCGTCTATCTTGACAAATATACATGAATTGAATGTAAACGTCACGAACCAATGCTAAACTATGCATGAATAGCGTGAAAATCTATCTAAATGGATGCCTAGACTAACATCATAAATCGTGTTATCAAAAATACCCCATACTTAAGGTTTGCTCGTCCCCGAGCAAGTCCCAACTATAGACTAAGAGATAACATGATTTATGTATGCAGAAAACCAACAAAATCTTTTTGGAATTGTGCTTCTAATATTGGATCACCTTCATAGTCATGTTTCATGGCAAATGGGCAAGCAATCATGCATCAAATAGATGAAGGCATGGAAAGACAATTATACTTAACTTAAAAGCATGCATGTAAGGTGAAAATGAAGAAGTCAAGATGATCATGAACATATCCAATCTAGATTACTAAGTCTTACACACATGCAAATAGGTCACAAGGACTTATGAAGGAAGAGGCTAAGAAACGTTGTGATTAGGTGGGAATATTTAGGTTATGTGATGCTAATCCGGGAAAGGAACTAACTCCACAATTTAATTTTTGATCATCTTCATCATGAGTGTTTATTTTCTCCATCTTTTCTTTGTTTTCTTTTCTTTTTCACTTTCTTTTTCTTTTATTTTTGAGGCAATGGCATTGGTGTACAAAAGCCGAAACCTTGGTGATTAGCGGACCTCGGGATTTTTCCGAGGTGCCTCACATCGGGCACACATACCAAGGCTCGTTAGGACATTCGGTTTATCCGACTTTGAAAAGGCACAAACACCCGATTATGTGAATGGTGCCGATTTACTCGTCATCAAAACCAAAGTCCCCAAACCTATATTTTTTCTACACTTTTCACAACAAATTCAGCACTCCATTCACCATATTCATTCATCAACAACTTCACCCCACACTTGCTTTTCACACACATCAACACACTAGCATGCTCCTATTCCCGGATGGGTCAAAAGAGGTCAAATTTTATATCAATTGAGGTGCTCAAACAACATGATAAAGATGAGAAGTAGAAAAAGATGAATTGTCTTAATCACTCCTAAGTGATGTGCAAAAACTAGCGTGTAATTTCGACCATCAATCCTCAAATCAATCAAGGCAAACATTCATGATCATAATTCACTCATGGGATTCAAGATAAGTACGTCAAGTCCACATATGCTGATAGCATGAATTATTGTCTATATTTTGGAGCGTGTTTAGACGTTTTATCTTCAATAATTTGCATGTTTGTATATATATTATGTGATTATATTGTCGTTTCATCAACCTTTACGGGAATCGAGGTCTACACCAAGTTTCGTTGTAATCGTAGGTAAAATGGCACGTTTTACATCAAAAAGGAGCAAAAGGAGCTAAGGAGTCAATGGAGCTACATTCAGGAGCTTAAGGAAGAATCCAGGAATCATGTAATTGGATTAAAGATTCACTTTGGACCAGATTGGAGAGATTTCACATTCAGTTGCGATTCACCTCGGTTGACTGCAGAGTCACCTCGACCGAGGTGATCCAGAGGAGCCGACTCGACCGAGGCGAACACCTTGGACGCGGCAAGGATATTTTATTCTTGGCTGAGATCTTTTATCTTTGGAAAGAGGATCTTAACTTTTTGGGCTGGATTTCTGGAAGGAAGAAGATAAGTTAGACCATATATTTTACCTATTTTTATGGGAAGAGATTTTTCTAAGATATCTTATCTTTGGAGGGTATTTTTCCTATAAAAAGGGTTGGATTTTCCACAAATCCATAGACCGCTTAGGGCTGAATACCCCGCTTACGAAGAGAACATTCGCAGCAGCACACCCCGCATACACTCCAGTTGGGAGATTCAAAGAACCTTTTTGAAGGTTGAAGAAGGAAGTTTATAGCTTTTATAGCTTTGTGAAGGGTTTTGTAAGATTCCCTTAGATTCCCTTCATTGTTGTTTGTCTTATTGGATTTTAATCCAAGGAACACTTGTTGTTTGATAATTGATTCAGTTATTGGAGCCTTTTTCTTAAGGTTTCCTTGTTCAATTATTCTCTTTCTTCCCATATATTTGATTATTACTTTCATGATGATGAGTGGCTAATTTCTTTGTGTGATTCTAGGATGATTGGCTAAAGATTGTGGGAAAAACAATGATAGAATAATCTTAATCACAGTAGGACCCTGAAAGCTCGAGTCTTTATCCTTAACCCTAAGCATCTCGCTCAGTCGATGAACATCTCGGCCGGGGTGGAATTCTTCTGATCGAGGTGACTTATCTGATCCGAAACTGAGAATTAAGTGTTAGAGTTTGCCAAATCCTATTCTTATTACACATTTCCTGGTTCAATGCAAGCCTAGGATGCGACTTACCCGGTAATTCCTTTGTTTGTTTACCAAAGATCATAAGTGTAGGTAATAAAGGTTTATCCTTTATTGGGGTTTGAGTGTGCTTTCATTCCATCTTTGTGAGTTAGCCTGAGACTTACCCGGTAAAGGTTGATTTTATTCCCTTAGTTGGAGTGTTAGTTTGAGGTTATAGTTCTTTTCCTTAATTTCTTGAGACTTACCCGGTAATAGGAGTTACGGTTTGGGATTAGTGATTAGTGAGACTTATCCGGTGATCTATTCCACTGTAGTAACATCTTCCCTATGCAAAAATCTCAGCTTTGTCCGCTTATCTTTAGATCTTGAGTTGGAACCACAACTAGATGCTTTAATCCCTAGAATTGCATATTTCCTTTATTGACTTTTTATCATCTTTGATTGTTTTAATTGCTTTTGTGGTTAGTGATTACATAGCTTACCTATTCCGACTTTGTTTCACTAAGTCCCTGTGATCGACCCCTGGAATTCCTTGCTTTTTACTACGATTGACCCGTACACTGCGGGTTCGCATCCTTGTTTTAAGCTTACATCTAGGGTTATAAATTTAAAGCTTGCACACACCGTTTGGAGGGAACATATGCATACATCAATTCAACACACAAGGCCATCCATAGCCAATTCACAAGACAAGTTCATCATAAGGGTCATACCCAAGCTTAGAAGCACTAAAAATTTTTAAATTTTTTGATTTTTTTTTTGAAATATCTATGTACAATGCAAAACATGTGACAATGTTAAACTATCCTAGATGCTAATCATGCAAGTGATCATGAAGACCCCACCCCATACTTAGAAACACATTGTCCCCAATGTGTAAATGAAGTAAAGAAGAGTCAAAGAGGGTCCTCACAATGTAAAATGTTTGCTTCGGTATTTGGGTTCACTTAAGTGGATTGATGGCGGATGATGCTATCAACGATGGTAGAGAGCTCAAGGTGTTCGTTATGGCGTCGGGACCCGCGCTAGGCACCGCTAGCCGTCCAAGTTCCGCGTCCGCTCCACCCATAATTGATGAGGGGCTCATCATCATCATCATCCACATGCCATGCAAGGCTTCCATGCTACTTAGACTCTAGTACACAAACTCCAAACACACAAAAACACACAAAAACAGAAAAATCAAAACTAACACAAAAATAAAAAGGGAAAGATGTCTACCAATGGGTTGCCTCCCACCAAGCGCTTCTTTAAGGTCATTAGCTTGACCAAACTCGGGGGCGTCTCACTCAAGGTGAAGTGGGGAAATCATATCCACCGGAGCTTCCGGGATATACTTCTTCAACCGGTGCCCATTCACCTTAAAATCTACACAATGCTCCCCTCCTATCTCAACCGCTCCATGGGGGAAGATCTTCTTCACCACATAAGGACCCGTCCATCTTGACTTAAGCTTTCCGTGGAAGAGCCGCAGCCTCGAGTTGAAGAGAAGGACAAGGTCGCCTTCACTCAACTCCTTTGGGATGAGACGCTTGTCATGCCAACGTTTGGTCCTTTCTTTGTAGATCCGGGCGTTTTCATAGGCATCCAATCGGATCTCCTCAAGAGCGTTCATATCTAGCAATCTATTCTCACCGGCCTCCTTGAGGTCAAAATTTAGCCACCGTATAACCCAATACGCCCTATGCTCCATCTCTACCGGAAGGTGGCAAGACTTGCCATAAGCTAGCTTGTAGGGAGTGGTGCCAATTGGTGTCTTGAAAGCGGTTCTTTAAGCCCACAAAGCATCATCGAGCTTCATAGCCCAATCCTTTCTCGTTCTAGAGACCGTCTTCTCAAGGATTCCTTTTATCTCCCGGTTGGAGATCTTTACTTGGCCACTAGTTTGGGGATGGTAAGGTGTTCCCACCTTATGAGTCACCCCATACTTAGCCAAAAGTGTCCCGAAGTTCCTATTGGTGAAGTGCTTTCCTCCATCGCTTATGATCACCCTTGGTGTCCCAAACCTAGGGAAGATCACTCGGTTGAAGAACTGCACCACAACCTTGGCATCATTTGTGGGAGAGGCGATTGCTTCTACCCATCTCGAAACATAGTCTACCGCCAATAGGATATAGAGGTTACCACAAGAAGAGGGGAATGGTCCCATGAAGTCCACACCCCACACATCAAATATCTCCACTTCTTGTATGTTGTTCAAGGGCATCTCATTCCTCCTTGAGATGTTGCCCGTCCTTTGGCAAGCATCACATGCTACCACAAAATTCTGCACATCCTTGAACAAACTTGGCCAATAAAACCCGGATTACAACACCTTTGCACATGTCTTGTGTGAGCTAGCATGACCTCCACATGGCAAGGAATGATAATGGCGGATCACACTCTCCACCTCATCCTTCGGTATGCATCTTCCAAAGACTCCATCCGGCCCTCTCTTGAACAAAAGCGGCTCACTCCAATAGTAATGTCTCACATCCTTGAAGAAAATTTTCTTTTGGGCATAAGAAAGACCGGGTGGCACCTCCTCACAAACGAGGTAGTTCACAATGTCGGCATACCATGGCTCACTCCCTCTAGACACTGAAGCAAGCACTCCTCCACCAATTGCAATTGCTCATCCCGGAATGAGTCATCAATCGGGATGTCATCTCTCTTAATCTCCAATGGTGGGAGTCTACTAAGGTGATCCGCCACAGAATTTTCGGACCCCTTCTTATCACGGGTTTCTAAATCAAACTCTTGAAGAAGAAGGATCCACCGAATCAAACGAGGTTTGGCATCCTTCTTCGTAAGGAGATAACGGATCGCAGCATGATCCGTATACACAATGACCTTCGCTCCAACAAGATACGAGCAGAATTTCTCAAATGCATAAACAACCGCTAGCAACTCTTTCTCGGTGGTAGCATAATTGAGTTTGGCATCATCTAGCATCTTGCTAGCATAATGGATGGCATGTGTAAGCCCATCTTTCCTTTGTCCCAAAACAGCCCCAACGGCTACATCACTCGCGTCACACATGATCTCAAACGGTAGACTCCAATCCGGAGGTTGCATGATGGGTGCTGAGATCAAAGCATTCTTCAACCTACAAAAAGCCTCAAGGCAATCCTTGGAGAAAACAAACTCAACATCTTTCATTAGTAGGTTAGTAAGAGGCCTAGAAATCTTAGAGAAATCTTTAATGAATCTCCGGTAAAAACCGGCATGCCCTAAAAAACTCCTTACCCCCTTCACCGAGATAGGTGGTGGAAACTTCTCTATCGTCTCTATCTTAGCCCTATGAACCTGAATGCCACGGTTGGACACCAAGTGTCCCAACACAATGCCTTCACTTACCATGAAGTGGCATTTTTCCCAATTTAAGACAAGATTTTTCTCCTCACATCTCTTAAGCACCAAAGACAAATTAGCTAAACAATCATCAAATGAAGATCCATAAATAGAGAATCATCCATAAACACTTTCATGATATTTTCAATGTATTCAGAAAAGATAGCCATCATACACCTTGAAAGGTGGCGGGTGCATTACACAACCCAAATGGCATTCTTCTATATGCAAATGTACCCCAAGGACATGTGAATGCAGTTTTCTCTTGGTCATCGGGGTGGATAGGGATTTGGAAGAATCCACTATAACCATCTAAGTAGAAAAAGTGAGAATGTTGAGCTAATCTCTCTAACATTTGGTCAATGAAGGGAAGAGGGAAGTGATCTTTCCTAGAGGCCACATTTAGTTTCCTATAGTCTATACACATCCTCCATCCCGTAACCGTTCTAGTCGGAATTAGTTCATTATTCTCATTAGTCACTACGGTCATCCCACCCTTCTTAGGAACCACATGCACGGGACTAACCCATTTACTATCCGAAATCGGGAAACTGATTCCCGCATCTAGCAATTTAAGGATCTCTTTCTTTACTACCTCTTTCATGATTGAGTTTAGTCTTCTTTGAGATTCAATTGAAGGCTTATGGTTGTCTTCCATTAAGATCTTATGCATACACAAAGAAGGTTTAAGGCCAACTAAATTATCAATGGTATAGCCAATGGCCTTCCTATGCAATCTCAACTCATGCAATAGTCTATTCAACTCATCATCATTCAAGCATGTATTTACAATCACTAGATAAGTAGAATTATCACCAAGAAAAGCATATTTCAAATGAGAGGGGAGGGGTTTAAGTTCAAGTTTAGGAGGACCTTTATCGATTGGAGACGCTCCATATAATGTAGGTTGAGATGAATCCAAAGCTAATTAAGACTCCTCAAGGCTCCTTGAAGCTTGATCAACCACTAAGGCACTTTCTGGAGAAACCACGGGTAAAATTATGGTCTCTGGCATAACCGCAGCCGTGGAACTTGCTAAGCTAGCACTTTTGAGCATTCCAGAGAGTTCCACGGGAGAAATCACGGCCGTGGTTCTGGGTGACAGATCGTGATTCTTACAGTGATTCAGCATACTTTCGTGCACTTCAAATTCAGCACTTGTCTCCTTTTCCAATGCATCCAAGGCCTTGATTTCTTCATTGCAATCATCTTCAAACCCTTCCTTCATCAAACTTAAGCTAAGAACCTTCTCCAAGGGGTCCTTGATCAAGATCGAGCTCACAACTTCTCTACATTCCTCTTGCTCGATAATGTTGAACACATCTTCACCAAGGGTTGTCCCCTTCATCATTGCGAATAATTTGAACTTAATATTCTCTTCTCCAATGTTGAAGGAGAGAATTCCATTTTTGCAATCCACCAAACATCCGGAAGTGGCTAGGAAAGGTCTCCCCAAGATGATAGGAACCGGATAGTCCGCCGGGATGTCCAAAACAACGAAGTCTATGGGCACATAGAACTTCCCTCGTTGCACCGGTATGTCTTCCAAGATTCCAACGGGATGAGTTATTGAACGGTCCGTCATGTAGAGGGTCATCTTGACCGGCTTTGGCTCTCCTAGCCCAACCTTGTTGTAAAGCGCAAGCGGGATGATGCTTACACTTGCCCCAAGATCACATAGGGCTTCATACTTTACTTCTCCCACTCCAATTGGCACACAAAAAGATCCCAGATCTCTTAGCTTAGGAGGCATCTCCTCTTTCATGGTTTGGATCAATTCCGAGGACCTCTTCGTCATCCTTACTTCCCCATACTCCTCCAAGTTCCTTTTGTTGGAGAGTATTTCCTTCAAGAACTTGCCATATGCCGGCATTCCTAGAATAACGTCCATGAACGGAATGTTAATATGCAACTTAGAGATAAGTTCAAAGAATTTACCGAAGTGTTTGTCCAAGCGAGCTCTTGCTCGTGATTGTGGGAATGGTAGTGGTGGCTTGTATGGAGGTGGTGCCACATACGTTGGATCATCATTCTTGCTTTTTCCTCCATCTTCTTGCAATGTCTCTTCTTCTATCACCACTAGCTTTCCTTTATCACTTCCCTTAGGTAAGGGATCCTTCATGCTCAGCCCACTCCTTGTTATGATGGCCAACACTTGGCCTCTTGGGTTATCTTCGGTTCTTCCAGGAAGCTTTCCCGGATCTCTATGAGCTTCTCCCGCCTTTTGGAACACTTGTGCTTCCAACACCCTTTGAGCTTTAGAAATGGAAGTCACCGTGCTCTCAAGACCACTCAACCTTCCAAGCAATTGTTCAAACATCATCTCGGTTCTATCCTTATGAGGTTGAGTAAATCCGGGTGGAGGCTCTTGTGAAGCCTTTGGTGGTGGAGCTGCGCTTGTGGAAGCGGGAGGGTTCAAGGATCCATCCGGGTTAGAATAGGAAAATCCGGGATGGTTGTGGTTATGCCGGTAATTGGTGAATTGCCGGTTGTTGTTGAAGTTCCTTGGGCCTTGATTTTGTAATTGCCCCTTCCCATGTAGTTCACATCTTCCTCTTTGGAAGACAAGTTTACTTGCACTTGCACTTGAGGGTTTGCTTGACTCTTCAAAGTTGTAGCACACAACTCCCTCAAAGACTTAAGCTTATTGTTGATTGCATCAAGCTTGAAATTACTCATGGTGACTTCACTCACCTCATATGCTTCCGCTTTCCTCCCATCACTCTTCCTATGGGAGTACTTTTTAATCACCAAAGCTTGTTTCTCTACAAATTCCCAAGCTCCATCAACATTCTTTTCCATGAAAGTCCCATCGGAAAGAGATTGAAGCTTGAATTGGCTATCTTCATCAATTCCCTTGAAGTAGATCTCCAAAAGCTCTATTTTCGGTATAACATGGTGTGAACAATCTAGGAGAAGGTCTTTGAACCTCTCCCAAGACTTAAAGAGGCTTTCTCTATCCTTCATCACGAAGGCATTGATCTTCTCTCTTAACTCGGTAGTCTTGGAAGGTGGGAAGAACTTAGTCAAGAACTCGGTTGTCATCTCCTCCCAAGTACTTACTCGCCCTAGTGAAAATGATTGGTACCAAGCCAAGGCTTTATCCTTAAGTGAGAAGGAAAAAGCCCTAAGCTTATGGTTGTTGTTCTCCAACCTAGGCGGCCTTAGAGTCTCCATCAATATCTCATAGTTCATCAAATGTTGATGAGGAGACTCTCCTTCCGTCCCTCCAAATTGATTATTCCGGATCATTTGTAGACCTTGAGGGCAGAGCTCGTAGTCATGGGCTGCGGGACCTCCTAAGTTCACACCCTAACATTTGTGGCTCCTCAATCATTATCAGCTCAAACTGAATATTAACCGCCGGTTGCGGTTGTGGTGGTGGTGGAGGAGGTTGTTGACGATTAAGCTCTCTTTGCACAAGAGCTTGCCTAATCTCTTCAATCTCCCTCCTAGTTGCTTCTTGGCTCTCATTGGCAAGTCTCCTTTCATTCTCCAAGAGCTCATCTCTTAACCTAATTTGCTCTAAAGCCTCATCCAACTCAGCTTGAAGATCTCTTGCGGCCATCTCCTTCTTCTTCTTAATGCTCTTAGATCTAGCTTTAAGGGTTTTCTCCGGTTCGGGATCGAATGGCGCTAAATCCTTGCCACGAGATCTTTGCATGCAACTAAAGAATGAGAGATGCCCTGAAAATGCAAAGACACAAACCAAACAAGATCAAAAGCAACAAGAAAGACCTACACTATAAATAATCACAAAAATGACTCAATCTAGACCTAGTCCCCGGGAACTGCGCCAAAAACTTGTTACGCTAAGATTGTGACACGCAAAAGTCTTAAATTTATAACTCGATATATTTTTCCTAACTCCTAGCAAACCTACAGTGTATGGGTCATTTTGTAGTAAGATAGTATTCCGAGGTCGAACACAAAGACTAAGGTGAAATTGAGTCAATAGTGACTAAGGATAGTGAAGATCTAAGCTAAGAAAAGAGAAAGAAATAAAGAAATCACCTGGTAGGTCTCAATGTTTTTGGTTTGGTTTTGAGGTAATCAATCAAAGATCACAAATCATGCAAGATTGACAAACAACTAAGCTAGTAACACAAATAAACAAGCAAACCTGAGATAAGTAATCAAAGATAGAGAAGCGGATTCTAGGGGTTAGAAATTCCGGTTATGGAATATGACTCAAGCTATCTAGTCATTCTTTGGATAAACTATAGTATGTTGGGAGTGGGTGTTTCTAGATTGGGATCAATCACCGGGTAGGTCTCATGGTCCACTAGTCCGTTCCTAAGGTCTCATCACCGGGTAAGTCTCAAAGAACCTAAGGTTAGGAATTGTACACAAACCGGATTGCTATCTAGGTTTCTAATCTCTCCTCACTGGGTAGGTCTCGGGAAGGCAAGTCCTAAACATAAATCCTAGCACACTCAGTCCAATAGCGGCTAGTGAGGCTCACTACTACCTAAAGTTCATCATCTTCGGTACCTAAGAGCAAGAATCACCGGGTAGGTCTCTTCTTACACTTAGTTGCTAACACTAGGTCACCCTAAGATAGATCTAGCTCAACAAACACTAGGGTTTCAACAATCTAACAACCTAACACTTAGATTTATCAATACAAGCATATCAGACAGAATCACGGTCAATTCCTCACTTCCACGGCTGTGGAACCTACTAGAACAGGCCGTGATTCACAACAGAGGCTAGGTTCGAACAAACAATTCATCCAAAGGTACGTTTAAATCTATCCTATCATAGTCCAAGCCATAACCATCATTACCTTACCCTAGAACCACATCTATTTAGCCAACAACATGCATCATCACAATCAAAATCATCAAGCATAAAATCATGGAGTTCATATCAAGAGGATGAAATGAAAAAGAGATGAAGCAAATAGAACAAGAAAAACGAGCTGAATAAATGTTAAAAGAGAGACTTACAACCCTTCAAAAGAAGGTTCGAATCGTTCTTACAACCCTAGAAAATGTTTCCAACAAACTTCACTCGAAAAACTAAGAAACTCTAAGAATGGTGTGTTCTTCTCTTCTTCTCCAGTGGAAGTCTTTCTCCTCCTCCAAGAGTAGCTCCAATCCAATTCCAATGAGAGATTATACGAGAGAATGTGTGTGAGGGATGGTGTGTTGTGGCCCCCTTTAGAATCAGCCTGCAAGGGTACTTATAGCCTTCACCATTTGCAAGAGTCGGTTATGGAGATCGTGGGACAGCTGTCCCAGCTGTGCAGAAGGAATCACGGGCAGTTTCCACGGCCGTGGAACTCCCACTGGCCGTGATTCTTGTGCTTCAGCCTTCTTTTGATCGTTGAGCCATGAGTTGGTGCAAGGCATGCACCAACATGGTCCCATGTGTTCTCCTTTGCTCCTAACTTGCTTCCCAATGAGCTCGGATACGTGTTATCACGAGGAACGATCCTCAGATGTATCGATTAGGCTCCAAAAGCTCCCAAAATACCTACAAAACATGCAAAAGTCTATGTAGACGTCTATCTCAACAAATATACATGAATTGAATATAAACGTCACGAACCAATGCTAAACTATGCATGAATAGAGGGAAAATCTATCTAAATGGATGCCTAGACTAACATCATAAATCATGTTATCAACTTTTCACTATATGGTTCATCTTTTGATGATTGCCTATCTAACATTTCTCTAGTTCTACAAAGATGTAAAGACACTAATCTCGTTCTGAATTGGCAGAAGTGTCATTTTATAGTTAATGAAGGCATTGTGCTAGGACACCTCGTTTCCAACCGTGGTATTGAGGTTGATCGAGCTAAGATCGAGACTATTGAGAAACTTCCTCCCCCTTGTTTTGTTAAGTGTGTGCCGAGTTTTCTAGGGCATGCAAGTTTCTATAGGAGGTTCATCAAGGATTTCTCAAAGATTTCTAAACCACTAACTAAACTCTTGAATAAGGATGTTGTTTTTGAGTTTTCACAGGAATGTCTTGATGCATTTTTCAGGATAAAGGAAGCTTTGATCTCCGCTCCCATTATCCAACCTCCGGATTGGACCTTGCCCTTTGAGATCATGTGTGATGCGAGTGATGTGGCGGTAGGAGTAGTGCTTGGACAAAAAAAGAATGGCCGGACCAACGCCATTTACTAAGATAGCAAGACGCTAGATGAAGCCCAACTAAACTACGCCATCACCGAAAAAGAGCTTTTGGCGGTTGTATATGCTTTTGAGAAATTTCGCTCTTACTTATTGGGAGCGAAAGTTATTGTTTACACTGACCATGTAGCTATTCGTTACTTACTTGCTAAGAAGGATGCTAAGCCGTGTCTTATTCGATGGATTCTCTTGCTTCAAGAGTTTGACCTAGAGATTCGCGATAAGAAGGGATCCGAAAATTCTGTTGCGGATCACCTCAGCCGGTTACCTCCCTCTTCATTCGAGAAGGACGAACCACCCATAAACGATTCATTCCCGATGAGCACTTGCATTTGCTGGAACGTTTGATAGACTTCTTTATTTCACCCCATGATGAAGGTGAAGTATGGGGTGAGGATACCTTCCAACATGTTTAGGGATGCCGTACGGTCCAGCTAGCGACCTTAAATCAAGCGCTTCTCAGGAGGCAACCCATGGTATTGCTTTCTTTTTCCCTTTTTCTAGTCTAGCTTTAGATAGTTTGCTTTGCTTTGCTTTGTTTTTGGCGTCCTAGATAGAAACCAGGTATTTTCTAAGGAAGGATTACAACCCAAGAGCAACACTGGAAGGACAGAAGATCGAGAAATTGAGAAGACTGAGTTGACTGAGACACATCTCGGTTGCTGTCACAGCACCTCGACCGAGATGATTCTTGAGCAACCGAGGCGACTAGGGCTGACAACGATCCACCTCGGTCCAGACACCTCGGTCCAGTCGGGACCATCTCGACCGAGGTGACAACAGAATCAACGAGGGGTATAAAAGGGGAACGGTTTCTCTCTCTTTCCCTCCCATCTCTCTCTCGACCGCATCACCCAAATCACCTCGCTTCCCATTTCTCGATCGTTTTCTACGATTCTTGCCCCGATCTCGCGAGGAAAGGCTAGAGGAACAGATTGCAAGCGAGAAACTGCATAAAAAACGCCTCCAGTCAACCGAATTTGGGGTAAAAAGTCGAAAACCCTAACTTCTTTTCTTCTTACTGTTTTTGGACGTAATTGGCTTTGGTTGCCAATCATTTGTGTTCGAAAAAGCTTAAGTACCCCTTAGGAACAACTAGTAGTGAAATTGGTGGAAAAGAACTAGAATTCAGAGAGTTGAAATCAAACAGCAATTTACCTCGGTCCAGTCGACCTGCGCCTTGGCCGAGGTGATTCTTGAGATTTGTCAGAGCAACCGAGGTGACCTATTAGAGAGAGAAAAAAAATGAGTTCCAGATCTGATCGCCAAATAGTTTTGAGGGATAGATCTTCACCTTCTTCTTCTTCCCGGCCTTCTATTCCGGTGATCCACGAGCGTCACCAGGCCGACTTTGACCGCATATGCGCACGTCCCGTGATTGCTCCGCGGTTTTTGGATATTTCTGCTTTTGACTGCCTCCACGTGGCTGATGATCTGAGGAGGATGGTTTCTATTGTAGGGCTGGAGCAGTTCATGGAGATTAGAGATCCAACCTACCTCGAGCCCACATTAGAGTTTGTGAGTTCTGTTACTCACTTGACTGAGGAGAGAGCCATCAAGTACCGGTTGCTGAACCGGAACTACTTAGTTCCCATGGACCAGTGGAGAGACATTTTTGGCTTCCCGACTCCCACAGTTACCGACTTCCCTTCTCGAGCCGTAGCTCACAGTTTTGGGGACAGATTGCTCACGTTGTAGAGCATGCTGACAGGTGGAGACCTGGAGACTCTAGGGAGCGCAACATCTTCCACCTTGCTTTCCGACTCGCCCACCGGATCTTCAGTGAGACCCTTCTGGCGCGTATTGAGACGCCCCAGAAGATTAGACAGGGGGAGCTTTTGAGTCTATTCTGCATGGTGGTTGGGGAGTGCCTGATTTTGGGGCGATGCTAGTTGAGGATGTGCACAGGATCAAGGCTAAGGGGAAGGGAGATATATGTTGTGGCGGCCTAGTGACTCATATAGCGACAATCATGGATCTGGACCTTAGTGCATGTACATTGGTGGCGGCTGCCAAGCCGCTAGGATTACAAGAAATGATCACGAGGAGGATTCTAGTTCCTCGTGGACTCACTGCGCCATATGTGGCGATGCCTTGGGAGTAGACTGCCCCTCAGGGTATCAGGTGGTCAGATCAGTTCTCCGTCTACGATCCACAATACTGGTCCACCGAGTGGATAACTTACATTGAGGATGCTAGAGACGCGGCAGCAGCTCAGGTGCAGGAGGAGGATGAGGATGATGATGGCAGTGCTGCCATGGAGACAGGGACAGACACAGTAGGCCCCAGTGTGCCAGTTGTCGACTTAGACGACGAGGCTACAGAGGAGGAGGCAGCTGCAGCACCATCACGTCCTACTAGGCGCAGAGTCCGTAGACAGAGGGATCTCATAGCTCACCGACGGATTGACGAGCTGACGGACCAGATGATCGACTCTTACGCCGCCCTGTCCTTGGATATGTTGGAAATGAGGGAGAGCCAGCAATACCAGCGCCGGATGTTGGAGATACAATTCCAACATACTATGGGCTACCCTTTTGATCCATCTCAGCATCCTTACGTCCCGTATCCACCACCACCACCACCATATCAAGATTAGAGCTTGCAGGGATTTCTTTTCTTTATTTATTATGCAGCTCAGCTTATGTCCGGTGAGTACTCTGTTTTCTAGACTTATTTTGACCCATTGGGACAATGTGTCCCAAGTATGGGGTATTGATGTGTCTTATTTGACACTATGTATGACTTGTATGACTTTTTATATTCTTCTTTATGCTCTACTTGCTTATCTGAGATTACATGCATGCATACATGTTATTTGATTGAGAAAAAACGTCAAAAACTGGTTAAGAAAATTTTTCTTTATGACCTCGACCGGGATGACTCTTGCCAAACGAGGTACTTCACCTCGGTTGACTTAGAACATCTCGACCGATGCGGTTTAACTGAAAGAGTTTTCGAAACGTTTTGTGCTTCTTTTCTGGATATGACCTCAGTGATTATTTTGTTTGCACATTGGTTTTGAAATCTTCATATGTTTGAAAGGTTTTATGATATGTTTAAGTTGCTAAATGCTTTGTTTGAAGTTTTGGCATGTTTAATACTTTATTTTTATCCAAATTATGTTGAATTTGAAGGTTGACACCACATGATGAGTTCTCTCACTTTCTTCTTGGGATGATTAAGGCAATTCATTCTCTTCTCTTTTTCTTCTTCATCATGCTTAGCCCCTCATATATATATATTTGCCTCCCTTTACCTATTCGGGAATTTGGAAGCAAGCAAGTGAAAGAAAAGTTGAGATGTTGGGTGAAAGTTTAGAAAGAAACAAATAGGTTTGGGGAAGTCAATCATGATGATGAGTAACTCGGCACCATTCACATAGCCGGGTGTTTGTGTCTTGCCAAAGTCGGATTGAGCGATATTCCTAACGGGCCATGGTATGTGCATCAAGGGTTTGAGGCATCTCGAGAAATTGATGATTGCTGATCTCCTAGGCTTCGGTTATTATGCACCTCTGTCCATGCATCCCAAAAAGTAAAGTAAAAAGTAAATAATCAAAGCTTATTGGTGGAAAATGTTGAAGTTCAAAAGCAAGTAAAGTGAAGATCCTTTTTCCGGATTCTAGCACCACATTCCCTATATACATCCCATCCTCACACGGTTTTTGACCTTCTCTTGAAAAGCCCTTGAGACCTCGAGTTTGTTGATTGACTTGGTGGTTTAAACTGGATTATACATGATTAATTTCAATAATTATAATTTATTATGCATTCTATGATTTTATGCAAAGATGAACAACTTTCTTATATTTATAAAATGTTTTGATCATATTTTGATTTTAAACACCATGAAGCATTCTCTTAGAGTGATCTATGAGTGGAGCACACCACAAAAAAAATGTTTTGAAATACTTTTCATTGATCTTTATGACTTATAATCCATTCTATCTTGTACTTAAGATTTGAAATTTGCTTGGGGACAAGCAAGGGACAAGTTTGAGGTATTTTGATAGCATGTATTATAGTCTATATTTTGGGACTTGTTTAGATGTTTATCTTCAATAATCTGCATGTTTGGATATACATTATGTGATTATATTGTTGTTTCATCTACCTTTACGGGAATCGAGGTCTACACCAAGTTTCATTGTAATTGTAGGTAAAATGGCACGTTTTTGGATCGAAATGGAGCTAAGAAGAAAAGGAGTCATAGGAGCTACATTCAAAAGCTTAAAAGAGAACTCAGGAAGCAAGGAATTAACAAAGAAGATTTACTTTGGACCAGATTTCAGAGATTTCACATTCATCTGAGATTCACCTCGGTAAGCTACAGTATCACCTCGACCGAGGTGATTTTGAGGAGCGCCCCGACCGAGGCGAATACCCTGGCGCCGGCGAAATATATTTTATTGGATGAGATCTTTTATTTTTGGAAGGAGATATCTTATATTTTTGGGCTGAACTTCTGGAAGGAGGATCATATATTTGGGAGATCTATTTTAGAGATAAGATATATTTTATTAGGATATTATCTTTTTAAGATATTATTATCATTGGAAGATAATTCTCCTATATAAAGGGTTGGATTTTCCACAAATTCAGCATCCGATATACCATCCAATCTTTGAAGAAGCTGTAGTTAGGAAGGATTTTTAGATTTTTGAAGGAAGATTGAAGGAAGGAAGTTCATAGCTTTGAGATAGCTTTTGGAGGGGATTTGTAAGACTTTCTTAGATTCCCTTTTATTTGATAGTCTTGTTGGATTTGTGATCCAAGGAACGCTGATTTATTTGATATTTGATTCAGTTATTGAAGCCTTGTTCTTAAGGTCTTTGTGTTCAAATATTCATTCCCTTCCCATATATTTGATTATTGTTATCATGATGATAATTGGCTAATTTCTTTGTGCGATTCTAGGGTAATTGGCTGAAAGTTGTGGGAAAGACAATGATAGAATAATCTTAATCCTAGTAGGACCCTGAAAGCTCGAGTCTTTATCCTTAACCCTAGAGTAACTCGTTCAGTCGATGAACATCTCGGCCGGAGTGGAACTTGACTGACCGAGGTGACCTTTTTTGATCCGTAACTGAGAGTTAAGTGTTAGAGTTTGCCAAATCCTATTCTTATTACACCTTTCCTGGTTCAATGCAAGCCTATGATGAGACTTACCCGGTAATTCCTTAGTTTGTTTACCCAAGATCATAAGTGTAGGTAATAAAGGTTTATCCTTTACTGGGGTTTGAGTGTGCCTTCATCCCACCTTTGTGAGTTAGCCTGAGACTTACCCGGTAAAGGTTGATTCTATTCTCTTAGTTGGTGTGTTGGTTTGAGATTATAATTTCTTTCGTTAGTACCTTGAGACTTACCCGGTAATAGGAGCTTTTGGTTTGGGATTAGTGAGTAGTGAGACTTACCCGGTGATCTATTCCACTTTAGAAACACCTTCCCTTTGTAAAATCTCATCTTTGTCCGCTTATCTTGAGATCTTGAGTTGGAACCACAACTAGATGCTTTAATCCCTAGAATTTGCATATTTCCTTTAATTGACCTTATTATCATCTCTTTGATTGCTTTAATCGCTTTTGTGGTTATTAGTTGCACTGACGACCTATACTTGCTTTGTTTCACCAAAGTCCCTGAGATCGACACCCCGAAATTCTTGCTTTTTACTATATTTGATCCGTACACTGCGGGTTCGCATCCTTGTTTTAAGCATATCTCTTTGGATATAAATTTAAAGCTTACACACTCCATTTGGAGCGAACAAAAGACAAGTCAAGAGCAGCCACGGTTGGTTCCACGACTGTGGAAGTAGCAGTGAACCCGTGGAATCCAAAATTCCCGATGCCTTTTCCTCTCCTTTTAAATACATTCTTAAACATTGTTTCACCTTTTCTCCATCCTTACAAACATCTAGAGATGGCTCAAGAAGCCATAACAAGGTGACGACCGCATTGAAAAACGTTCAAGCTTCCAAAGAAATGACGAAGAGGTGGCTCGACAAGCACATCGTTCCGAAGGATTTGAAAGAAGGTGATCTTGTCCTTCTATTCAACTCCCGCCTTCGTCTATTTTCCGGTAAGTTGAAGTCTCATTGGATCGGACATTTGTAATTAAACATATTTTCCCCCATGGTGCAGGTGAAGTATGGGGTGAACAATGCGGAACTTTCAAGGTCAATGGTCAACGACTAACGAAGTACATACCGGAAATTCAAATTGAAGAGCTTACACCTACCCTCCTCACTTAAGCAAGCGAAAGGAATGGTTTAGATACGGATCTTAAACAAAGCTCTTCTTGGGAGGCAAGTCAAGGTATTGCTTCATTTTCCGTTTCTCTTAGATTTGCTTAGTTAGTGTGTTTTTGTCGTTTTTGTTGGTTCGTTCCCGGTTTTTCTTGTGTCTTTGGATGACAGGATCTAGGAAATCTCTAAAAAGGGTGTGAGGAAGAATAGCAAAGTCGGAATTATCGAAAAAGGACGTAAAAGGGATTCCACGGACATAAATAGGTTTCCACGGCCGTGGTTTACTATTTTTAGCCGTGGAAGCACAAGTCGAGAGGCGCCACGGCTGGTTCCACGCCCATGGTTTTTCTAGGGGGTCGTGGTTTTCCAAAATTCTACGAAAGTATAAATATTCGTCTTCACTTTGTTGCAGCACCAAAAACCCCCAAAACCACGCCCTACACAGCGGAAATCGCCGACCCCTAACCCCGGCCCCATCTTCGCATCCGACAACCAATTGAGACAATTCTTCCTCCTAAATCGAAGCTCTCATCATTCTCTTGAGGATTCTATGCTCTCATCATTCTCTTGAGGATTCTCTTGTGGATTCTATGGAAGACTTAAACACAAATGAAGTGGTTTTTAGTACTAACAAATTATTGATTATATGTCTAGCTGCTTGTTTTATTTTGGTATTTTGTCTCGAATGTATGCAGGCCTTAAAACGCATTTCAAAGGACCGACGGAGGCCTTGAAATCGGATACAAGGGACTGACGAAGAGTTTAGAGAGATTCAACCCGGAGGCCTTGAAAGCCACTTCAAGGGATCAGAAGCCAAAGCCTTGAAGTAGAAATAAAGCGGCTGGAAGGATTTTAAAACTCTAAAAAAACCAAATCTACCAAACATCAAAGAAGATCTTCGAAGGAGATTTGCGCAACAAAGAAGATACACTCAAAGAAGATCTCAACCGACCAAGTAAATTGGATTCAAAACAGGATCTCACAAAGATCCTCAACCAAAAGCGCAAAGATCCCCTCTCAATGGATTTCGGATATTTTCAAAACAAGTATGAGAAGATTACAGAGAAGGAAGATCAACGTGCTTTAAGGAGATGAAGACGATAGAAGATCTACAACGTCTACCTCATCTCTACCAAGAAGCGGCTTTATGGAGAAGAAGAATCATCTTCAACGGTCATCTTCCTAACGACTAGAAGACCTCTCCATCGAAGACTATAAATGAAGATGTCGATTGAAGAAGAAGATACACAAGCTTACACGGAAACATTCAAAGTCATCAAGCGATACAAAGCATCTTCATTCGATCAAACAAGTTTTTCTTTCTCTCTTTTACAAAAAGCTTTATCCCCTAGAGAAAGATTAAACTCGAGAGCTCCATTGGTATATCTAAAGAGTGTTATACTAGTGTGTGTACCTTTGCGAAGTAACTAGGCTATTATATCAAGGTGAAGAGTTGGAGCTAGATCGTAACGTTGGCTATAGTGAGAGAAGAAGGGGATTTATTCTAGTTTGTATCTAGGACTCTTTGAAGTTGATAATAGATAGTTAGATCCTACAGCTATACCCTGGGACGGAGAGTAGGCTATTTAGAGCCGAACATCGTAAACATATCCTCGTGTCGATCTTTTACATTCTGCAATTTATCTGCTTTATTGTGACTAACTTTGTTTTGCAGGTGAACAAAGTCAAGGACCTTGAAATTAGTTTCCAAGCCCTTGAAATCAAAGTGTGTCACAAAGAGCTCTGATCGACATCAAGGCCTTTGAAATCAGTTTCAAAGCCTTGAGATAGGTTTTTGCGAAAAGTTCTCATACTCTATTCAACCCCCCCCCTTCTAGAGTATCTTTATCCTTTATATTCACCTAACGGTTCTTCAATTGGTATCAGAACTAGACTAATGTATATTGATTTAATCATCTGTGAGACTAATAATGAATCTTGTAGGTAATAGAGGATTTGCTCAAGGAAGATACTCATCTCGACCACCACTAGTCTGTGGCAAAAACATTGCCCATTGGAGAGCACTCATGCGCATGTTCATTATTGATCAGGACATGGAACTATGGAGCATCATCCAGAATTGCCCCAAAGTCCCAACTACCACAATTGATGATGTCCAAGTCCCAAAGAAGGAAGGTGACTTCACACAAGCTGACTTGGACAGTATGTCAAAGAACTATGAAGCTATGAACCTGCTCTACTGTGGATTACATGAAAATGAATTCAACCGCATCTCATCATGCAAGAGTGCAAAGGAAATATGGGACAAACTTGTTATCACATACGAAGGAACAAGTCAAGTCAAGGAAACAAATATTAGCATCTTCCTCAGACGGTATGAGCTATTCAAGATGAACCCAAATGAACCACTCAAAGAAATGTTCACATGATTTAATGAGATTGTGAATAATCTGGACTCACTTGGAAAGGTCTTCATAAACGAAGAAAAAGTTAGGAAGGTCCTAAGGAGCTTACCTAAAGCTAAGTGGGAAACCAAAAATGACTGCCATCGAAGAAGCTCAGAATATCTGAACTCTTCCTCTTGACGACCTCCTTGGAAAACTCATCACATACGAAATGGTTCTTGGTGAAGAAGATGGAGAGCTCCCATCCAACACAAAGAATCTAGCACTGAGATCGAAAAAGGATGAGTTACAATTTGAAGAGGAAGATAGTGGTGATGATGGTGATGAAGAAGATGCAATTGCGATGATCTCTAAGAGTCTCGTGAGAATTCTCAAAATAAAGAAACAGTTTGCAAAGAATAGAAAATATCCGCGAACATCAAGACCTCGAGGTAAGTTTTCAAAAGCTAACAATAAAGCTAAAGTTCTGACTTGTTTTGAATGTGGTGAAACAGATCATCTCGTTAAGGACCGTCCACATAAGAAGAGGGCAAACTTTAAGAAGAATGATCGAAAGAAGAAAGCTATGGTTGCTTCATGGAGTGACTCAAACTCCTCAAATGATTCAGAAGACGTAAAAGAACAAGCAAACCTTTGTCTTATGGCCGATCATGAAGAAGATTGAAATCTCTACGTTGATAATGTGGTGAGTACTATCATGTCCCAACCTGAATCTGATCTCACACAATTCTTTAAAGACATTATCATATGTGACAAAGAACATAGGATAAGGATAAACTCCTTAAAAGAAAAGCTTCTTGAACAAGATAAACAACTAAGCGAGATGTCTCTGGAGATTGAAAATCTTAACACGGAAAAGGTAGACCTTGATGACATTATCAAGGCCTTGGAATCAGAAAATGCGATTCTCAAGGAAAACCTCTCTTCTCTTCATCAAAACTATATCGATCTAGAGAAAGAGAAATTTGATCTAACTTTGACGTGTCAAGACCAGAAGACTGCACTTGTCAAATTCACTCGTTCAAAAGCCAATCTTGAAAGAATGATGGGTGAACAATAGTCCTCACTTAACAAAAATGGTATAGGTTAATATAGGAGTTTTCTTAGAAAACCGACTACCACCTTTGTCAAGGCTAAAGGAAGTATTCATATGCCCACATGTTTCTATTGTTGTAAAAAGGGTCATGTAAAATCTACATGTATATATAGAATTTACATCATTAGAAACACTTATCCTCTATGTTTAAGGAAACAGGTCAAGCAAATCTGGGTTCCTAAAGGTACTAGACCACCAAACATGATCGAGCCTGAATATGGACCAAAATATGCACATTTGGTCGACCCGGAAAGGTTGATGTTTGTTGTTTTGCAGGATATCACCAAGGTAAAGGAGCATAAATGGATATTAGATAGTGGTTTGTTGACGGTTTGAAGTATAACTTGCTTAGCATATCCCAAATATGTTATAAAGGCAAAAAGGTAATGTTTGATTCAGAGAAATGTAAAGTTCAAGACAAGACGATGGGTAACATTGTGTTTACTGCTCCTAGATGTAACAATGTTTATTCTATGAGTACTAACCAAGTTCTAGGAACTAAGCTAAAGTGTCTCAAGGCTTTGACTGATGATCCAAGGCTTTGGCGTAGAAGATTTGGTCACGTAAGCATGCATATAATGTAGAAGTTACTTTCAAAGGATTTGGTACGTGGATTGCCAAACCTAAACTTCAAGGTAGATATTCTATGTAAAGCTTGTACACAAGGTAAACAAACAAGAGATTCATTAAAACTAAAGAAGGTTGTAAGTTCTTCTCGACCCATTGAACTTTTACATATGGATCTTTGGTGACCTATGCGTGTCAAATCTCCCAAAGGTAAACTACCCATCCTTGTCATTGTGGATGATTTTTCTTGTTTTGCATGGATATCATTCTTACGGGAAAAATATGAAGCATTGTTTGAGTTTTCAAAATTATGTAAGGAGTTGCAAACTTTGAAAAACCTACCAATCGTTTTTATAAGAAGTGATCATGGTAGAGAATTTGATCAACTAAAGTTTGATTTGTTTTGTGCAAAATATGATATTTCACACAACTTTTCAGCTCCTAGAACTCCTCAACAGAACAGGATTGTGGAACGTAAGAACCGCCCCTTAGAGGATATGTCTAGGACTATGCTTTTAGAAAACAGTTTGCCAAAAAGTTTTTGGGCAGAAGCAGTAAACACTGTAAATTACATTTGAATAGATGTTTAATTCACTCTATTTTGAAAAAGACTCCTTGTGAACTCTTTAAGGGTAGAAAACCTAATATTTCTTATTTTAAACCCTTTGGACGTATATGCTTTGTTCATAACAATGGCAAAGATAACCTTGGAAAATTTGATGCACGTAATGATGAAGCTATATTCATTGGATATGCTTCAAATAGCAAAGCTTATCAGGTTTATAACAAGCGTACAAAAATTGTTGAGGAAAGTATTCATGTCATATTTGATGAAAGAAATGATGGTACTTTGATTGAAAGTTTTGCAGATCTTAATCTGAATCAACGAGAAGATCACAATTCTGATAAAGAAGAAGATCCTAAAGATCAAGAAAAGAATATGTAAGAGAAGATTCAAGATACCGGAGAAAACTCTCAAGACCTTGAAACACATCTTCAAGACCTTGAAACAGAAAACTACGATGTCATAACTCCGTTTCAAGGCCTTGAAACCCAAATTCAAGGCCTTGAGATAGGATCCAAGGGCAACACCCCAACGGTACCTGAATTTAGTCAAGCATATGAGTCTCAATCATCAGTATCTGTTCCATCTTATAAACGAAGAAAGTTTCAACACTCTTAATACCATCCACAAGAGAATGTGATCTCAGATCCAAATGCATGAGTTAAAAATCGATCTAAAGTAAACAACCTATGTGTGTTCTCTGCGTTCGTGTCTCTTATTGAGCCAAAGAACTATGTTCAAGCTCTTCAAGAACCCGACTGGATCATTTCCATGAAAAATGAACTAAATGAGTTTGAGAGAAACAAGGTTTGGACTGTTACGACAAGACCAAAGCATCAATCCGTCATCGGCACGAAATGGGTTTTTTGAAACAAGTTGGATGAAAACGGTAAAGTCATTCGAAACAAAGCACGACTTGTATCTCAAGGCTATAACCAAGAAGAAGGTATTGATTATGAGGAGACGTTTGCTCCGGTTGCCAGATTAGAAGCCATACGTATGCTACTTGCATTTGCATCTTTCTTGAGCATAAAGTTATTTCAAATGGATGTAAAATGTGCCTTTCTAAACGGCTTCTTAGAAGAAGAAGTCTACATTGCTCAACCACCTGGTTTTGAAAATGATGAATTTTCTGATCATGTTTTTGAATTGGACAAGGCTCTTTATGGTCTTAAGCAAGCTCCTCGAGCTTGGTATGAAAGATTGTCCAAGTATCTCCTTGAAAAAAATTTCAAAAGAGGTTTGATTGATAAAAACTTTATTTATCAAAACCAGAGGCAATGATATTATAGTAGTACAAATCTATGTTGATGATATATTATTCGGTGCTACTAATGATTCCCTATGCAAGGAATTTTCTGATATCATGTGAAGGGAATTCGAAATGAGCCTAATAGGTGAGCTAAATTTCTTTCTTGAACTTCAAATCACACAAGCAATGAAGGGAATTTTTCTCAATGAAAGCAAGTATACCAAGGACTTGCTTAAGAAGTATAAGATGGATCAATCTAAGGTCGCAAAGACTCCTATGAGTTCTACACTCTCACTTGACCATGACAAAGATGGAAAAAGTGTTGTACAAAAGGAGTATCGAGGTATGATCGGTTCATTGTTATATCTAACCGCTAGTCGACCTGACATTATGTTTAGCGTGTGCATGAGTGCAAAATTTCAAGATGATCCTAAAGAGTCACACTTGATAGCTGCGAAAAGGATATTTCGGTATCCCAATGGCACTAAAGATTTAGGGTTGTGGTACCCACGTCAAAGCTCGTTTCATCTCGTTGGCTATTCAGATGCAGACTTTGCAGGTTATAAAGTCGATAGAAAGAGCACTTATAGATGTTGCCAATTCTTAGGGGCATCCCTAATTAGTTGGCACTCCAAGAAGCAAAACTCTGTCGTCCTATCCATAGCTGAAGCCGAATATATAGCTGTGGGGGCCTGTTGTGCACAAATTCTATGGATAGCTCAACAACTTCGCGATAATGGCTTTGTTTTGAAAGGTATCCCGATAAAATGTGATAATACTAGGGTTATTTCGATGTAAGCATATCGATGTAAGGCATCACTTCATACGTGATCATGTTGAGAAAGTTGATGTTTCGATTTCTTTTGTATCAACTGACTTGCAGCTTGCAGATATCTTTACCAAGCCTCTACGTGAAGATCAAATCAATTTTATTCGTTTAAAGCTTGATATGTTGAACAAGGAAGTATTAGCGTAGGGGGAGTAAATCGTTCTATTTTCTCCTATGTATGCAACCCACTTTTTGTTTTCAAGGGCAAAATCGAAAATCACGGATCTATTTGGGGATTAATATCTTTTAGATATTTTGATTCCTAAAATTATTTTATAGAAAGAGTTTTAAAAGAGATTTCTAAACCTTTTATTTTCAAATTCAAAGAATTTTGAAAAGTGGTTACAAAATTTATGGAAAGAATTCTAATGAAAATTGATTCTCCCAAGATTTTGAGTCTCCCAAGATCCTAGTGAACTAACGTTGATGTGACTTCTTCCCTTAAATACCACTTCTCTTCTTTCTTTATCTCTTCCGCTTCAACTTCTCTTTGCAAAACCCACTTGTTTTACTCTTTCACAAACTCCTTCATCTTCTTTTAAAAATATCCATGGCTTCCAAGAGATCTTCGGTCGATGACGCTTCATACTGGGGTAAGCCAAACCGCAGTCAAGAAATGGCTTGTTGGGTTCAACAAACGGGAGCTATGCATTTGTGAATTTGTTGATCGAGAGCTCTTCACCTGTCTTTCTCTACCATTTCTCAGCGTGATTCAAGTTAGTTCAATGTGGATCATTCTCAACCCGGGGAGATAGCTTATCCAAGGTTAACCAGGTTGTTCTATGTCAACCTGACAACTGGAAGAGAACGGGGAGAACTAGTTGATAGCATGAAATATGACCTTGTTTTAGGCACTTGTTTTGGTTGTTTTCCCCCTTCTTTTGTGCATATGGATATAAATTTGAAGAATTTATGAGCATATTCACCTATTATGTTGGTATAGAGATCTACACAAGCTTTGTTGTGTTTTTAGGTGAATAAAGGCTTTAATTGGAGCATATATGGAGTGAGTAGGAGTATTTGATCATGCTAGGCATCAAGAAGATGCATTAGAGAAGCTAAGGAAGAAGCATGATTAGAGAGCTTTACAAAACAAAGGCTTTTACAAAGAAATTGGAGTTCCCACGGCCAAACATGAAGAACCACGTCCGTGGTTTAGGCATTCAGGTCGTGGAAAACAAGGTCGAGAGCAACAAAAAGGTTCCACGGTCCATTCCACGGGCATGGAAGTTCGTACTTGGCCGTGATTTCTATAACGGTTGCCACGTGTTATATTTGCCACATCTGTAACGGTTATTGGGCTTTCGTAACCCTATTTTTTCCTATAAGAAGGCTGAAGAAAGGAGGAAAACGGACATCTTGCATCCAGCGGCAATTCGAGAGCATTTCTTAGAGAGATTTCGGAAGATCTTATTGCACACAGGGAAGATTCGGAGAAGGATGCATTTTGAGATTGCGTACTTGGAGAATATCTTAGGATTCCTTTTGAAGACGGATTGACATCCCGTTCTTCATTGTTCCTAGAGATTTTTGTGAGGTTTTCTGTTCTTTGATTCTACTTTCATTAGAACAGAAACACGCTTTGGTTTACTTTGAGATTGATTGTTCGGATATTATTGAGTTTTTGAAGTTTTACCCATTTTCTCTTTTAAACTTGATTGTTGATTTGATGATGATGATTGTTGGCTAAAAACCCTAAACGATTCTAAGGTGAAGCATTGATAGTTGTGGCATAGATGATGATAGATTGAACCAAAACAAATTGGAGCCTGAGAGTTGCGAGAAACCTCGTCGTCGAGGCTTTCCACGCCTGTTCTTGAGTTCACGGCCGTGGTGCTTCAAGATCTGGCCGTGGTTTCCATGGTCGTATGACCTTTGCTTTTGCCTTGATCCAAAGTTAAAGATTTTCTTTAACCTAGCCTTGGCTTACCTTTTCTAGGTAGTAGTGAGGCTCAACATCCTCTACTTCGGTTTCGAGTGTCATAATCTTAACTGTTTTGATTTATCTTTGGTTCCCTTGGGTTTGGGCATGGTTATTTGAGAGTAATTCATATCGTTTGATCCTTTCTATATTGCAGCCTCAACAACCTTTATAGAGAGAGTCTTTGGGTGAGACATATGGGTTTGGAACTTCACCGTACAATTCTCTACCTTAGATATACCTTTGCAATCCCGACTCTGTCCTTATATCCTTAGAATATCTTGAATCAATTGCCACAATTGGATACCCAGATCTTTTGAATCGTTGTTTTCCCAATTATTTGCAAAAGCTTTCTATTTTATTGCTTGGCAACTTTGCGAACTGAATTTAATCCCCCCAAATCCCTGAGTTCGATACTCTGGAATTCTTGCTTTAATACGCCGATCCATACACTGCGGGTTCGCTTTTCTTTAATGTCAGTTTTATAAATTTAAGACTTTTTGCACGCACACTTCGAGCGAACAAGTTTTTGGCGCCGTTGCCGGAGATTTGGTTTAGGCCAAATTCGGTTGTCGGACTTGGGAGCTTTTGCTCTTGTGATTTGATCTATCTACTTGAGTGATTTTGCAGAATTTTTAGGTATATGCAAAGGTCTAGATCCACCAAAGACCTCATTCCTTTTGATCCTGAACTAGAGAAAACTTTAAGAAGAAAGTTAAGAGAGAAAAAGATGGCTGAAAATAATGAGAAGAACATCCAAGAGGAGTTGGATGAAGCTCGAGCTCAATTCAAACTAAGTGAGAGAGCACGTATGGAAGAACAAGAGCGAAATCAGTATCAAATAGATGAGCTTAAGGCGATGATTCTAGACATGAAATTGGAGAGAAATGGCACCAAGAAAAAGAAAGCTAAGGTATTTAGAGCTGAATCATCCGATGATGATGACATGCCGGAATTGGAGGAGATATCACCGGTAAATCCTCGAGCCTATGTTGATCCTCACCCTTATGCTAAAGAGGCGAGATCGGCTAATGCAATGGCTGAACCACGCACCCTTGGGCAACGAATGGACCCAATTCAGCAACCACGCCGTTTAGGTGTGAATCTTGGAGAGCAAGATGATAATGACTTTGGACTTCGCCCACAAGTCATCACTATTATCCGCCAAAGCCAGTTTGGTCGAACGGATGCTGAATCTCCACATCAACACTTGATTAACTATGAGATCCTTATGGAGAGTATGAAGCCTCAAATAACTGTCAACAACAATTTTAAATTGAAACCGTTCTTCTTCTCTTTGAAGGACAAGGCATTGGCTTGGTATCAAGCTCTTCCAGCTGGAAGACTCAATACATGGGAGAATTTGACTTCGGAATTCCATATCAAATTCTTTCCACCATACAAAACAACGGAGTTTAGAGGTAAAATAAATGCTTTTTCTATGAAACCTAACTAAAGTTTGTTTAAATCTTGGGAAAGGTTTCAAGATCTTCTATTGGATTGCCCACACAATGGCATCTCAAAGCTGGAATTATTGGAGATTTACTACAAGGGATTAGATGTGACAACACAATTCAATCTACAATCCCTTTTATGTGGAACTTTCATGGATATGAGAGAGGATGACGCTTGGGATTTCATTGAGAAGCAAGCTAAAGTGATTGAGAAGTATTCCCATAGGAAAGCTGAGGATGGGAATCGAAATTCCAGAGAGCCGGGAGCAAAATTAAATCCAGCAGCTCAAGCTCAAATTTTCTCTCTCAACAATGAAATCAAGGAGCTGAAGGAAGTCATAAAATCCAGCCTTCAAAAGATGAAGGAGCAATTAGTTGGCTATTTAGGAAGGCAGAACAACAATCAAGGAAATAGGAACAATTACCGAAACAATAATTGGAACAACAACAACAATAGGAATGCCAACAACATTTGGAGATCCAACCAATAAAATTCTGGTAATCCCTATTCAAATGCTGGAAATTCACTAACACCTTCTCCTCTTCTTCTTCCCCTTTGAAAAGTCAGGGGCAAACGTCAAATAGTTCAAGCAAACCGTAGAATGATAGACCCGACCCTATGCTGGAAATGATCTTAGGAAAGCTCCAAGAATTGGAGAATTACATTACTTCGGTTGATAAAGCACAAAAAGGTTTAGAGAACCAAGTATTCAGCAAGGCTGGAGAAGTTCCAAGAGATCAAGGGAAACTTCCCGAAAAGACGGAAGATAATCTGAAGGAAGGGTGATGGCAATAACAACAAGAAGTGGTGCAACAACCACCGACCCACAACCCAAATTCGTTGAAGTTCCCATTGAGAAAGAGAAAGAGAAAGATAAGGGAAAGGAGAAGGAAGATGTCTATGTTCCTCCTCCAGTTTATAAACCTCCCTTACCATTCCCGCAATCTAGAGCAAGAGCGCGTCTAGACAAACAATTCGGTAAGTTTATTGATCTTATGAGCAAACTGCATATTAACATACCTTTTATTGATGTGATTTTATGTATGCCCGCTTATGGGAAATTCTTGAAAGAGATCCTCTCTAACAAGAGAAAGCTGGAAGACTTTGGAGAATTCAAGATGAGTTTGGAATCTTCGGAGCTCGTCAAAACAATGACGGAAAAGATACCCCCAAAGCTGAAAGATCCGGGGTCATTTTGCATACCAATAGAAGTAGGAGAAGTCATATATGATGCACTTTGTGACTTGGGAGCAAGTGTGAGCATTATTCCACTTGCCTTGTGTAGGAAGGTCGGTTTAGGTGAACCTAAACCGGTGAAGATGACGTTGTATATGGCGGATCGTTCCATTACTCGACCCGTATGAATCGTTGAAGACGTCCTAGTTAAGCTCGGTAGATTCTATATCCCTATAGACTTTGTTGTGCTTGATATTCCTGCAGATTGTCCAGTCCCGATCATACTCGGGAGACATTTTCTTGCAACTTTCGTCTGTATGGTTGATTGGAAGAATGCTTTGGAAGATACTCAATTCAGCTCTTTGATGGGGGTACTTCTCCATGTGTAAATCTTGCTTTTCAATGAAATCCCAAGCTTCATCTATCGGCATATCCATGAAGGTGCCAACGGAAGGTAATTGGAGCTTGAATTGAGTATCTCTATCCAAACCCTTGAAGTAAATTTTCAGCAACTCAATCTTTGGAGTCCCATGATGTGGGCAATCCAACAAAAGGTCTTTGAATCTCTCCCATGACTTGGACAAACTCTCTTTGTCCTTCATAATAAAAGCATTGATATTTCCCCTCAATTCAGCGGTCTTAGAAGGGGGAAAGAACTTAGTAAGAAATTTCGTCGTCATCTCTTCCCAAGTGTTTATTTTTCCAGCCGGAAGAGATTGATACCAAGCAAGCGCCTTGTCTTTCAAAGAGAAGTATAAAGGCCTCAACTTGTAATTATTATTCTCCACTCTTGATGGTCTCAAAGTCTCCATCACAATCTCATAATTTTGCAAATGCTGATGTGGAGACTTTCTCTCCAAACCTCCAAATTGACATTGTCGAACCATGGTTAGAACTTGAGGTCTAAGTTCATAATCATGCTCAGCTGGATCTCCTAGGTTGACTCCTGGATGCCTGACTTGTTGATTGGGGTCTATCCTCTGTCCTAGGGTTTGTGGAACTCCAGAAAAAGAACATCTCGGACTGGCATCCGAGGTGGTGGGTGTATCTCGGCCGGGGCAACTAGGACTGGGTCTTGCCTCGGTCGAGTATTTGGGATCGGTCGAGGTAGAAACTGAGCCCTTAGAGCGGCCATATCAGCTTTAATTCCTTCAGTTCTTGCGCGAGTCTTGTCTCTCTCTCGCTACAGTTCTTCTTTACTGAGGCGCAGTTGTTCCATTGCCTCCTTCAATTCGGCTTCAAGATCACGATTGTCTTGATTGGCCATCTTACCTTCTTTCAATCTTCTCTTGTAGGTATTTTCTGGTTCGGGATCGTAAGGAACGATTTCCATTCCAGCACGAGTTCTTCGCATAAACCTAAGGAAAGATCCTGCGAAAACACTCAAGTAAAGTGGTCAATAGCAACAAGGGAAATATCCCCAAAAGACAACCGAAACCGAACTTGGTCTTGACCAAGTCCCCGGCAACGGCGCTAAAAACTTGTTCGCTCCAAAAGGTGTGTGCAAGCTTTAATATTTATACCAAGAATAATTACAAATAGCGAACCCGTAGTGTACGGATCAAATGTAATAAAAGCAAGAATTCCAGGGTTGAACACAAGGACTATAGAGAAACAAAGATCGGTAATTCAGGTTGTCAATTAACAAATACGCAACAAGAAAAGCTATCAAAGATGATGTAATAACCAGGTAAAGAAAATGAGGATTCTAGAGATTAAAACATCCAATTGTGGTTCTGACTCAAGATCTCAAAAGATAACGTGGACAAAGCTGAAGTTTGCAAAGGGAAGGTGTTTCTAAGGTGGGAATAGATTACCGGGTAAGTCTCACTACTTACTATCCCAAACCAAAGATCCTCTCACCGGGTAAGTCTCAAGGTACTAAGGAAAGGGACTATAATCTCAAACCAACACACCACCCAAGGGGATAGAATCAACCTTTACCGGGTAAGTCTCAGGCTAACTCTCAAAGATGGGATGAAGGCACACTCAAACCCAAATAAAGGATAAACATTTATTACCTACACTAATGATCTTGGGTATAAAAACAAAGGAATCACCGGGTATGTCTCATCCTAGGCTTGCGTTGAACCAGGAAGGGTATAGCAAGGATAGGATTTGGTAAACTGAAACCTCAACTCAAATAAGGATCAGAAAAGGGCTCTCTGATAACACGATTTATGACGTTAGTTTAAGCATTCATTTAAATAGTTTTTTCCGTTATTCATGCATAGTTTGGCATTAGTTCATGACGTTTATGTTTAATTCATGCATATTGTTAAGATAGACGTCTACACGAACTATTGTCGGTTTTGTAGGTATTTTGGGGAACTTTTGAAGCTTAATCTATACATTCGAGGATCATTCCTCGTGATGACACACTTCCGGACTCATTAAGAAGCAAGCTAGGAGCTAAGGAGAACACATAGGACCTTGTTGGTGCATGCCTTGCACCAACTCGTGGCTTAGCGATCCAAAGGAAGCTGAACCACCAAAACCACGGCCCAGAGGCCATTTCCACGCCCGTGGTTTTGGCCGTGGTTCTCTCTGGACAGTTATGACAGCTGTCCCATGATCTCCATAACCGACTCTTGCCCTTGATGGAGGATATAAGTGGTCCGGCAAGCTGATGCTAGGGGATCCTCTCCTACACTCTCTCACAACACATCATTCCACTGGAGGCTACTCTTGGGGAGGAAGAAAACACTCTCATTTGGAGAAGAAGAAGAAGAACAACACTAGTTTTAGAGTTTTCATAGCTTTTGAGTGGTTTTTGAGTGAGCTTGTTGAAGACATTTGCAAGGATTTGTAAGGAACGATTTGGACCTTCTTTTGAAGGGTTGTAAGTCTTTCTTAAACATATATTCAGCTTGGTTTACTTGTGTTTACTTGTTTCTCTTCTCTTTCATTTCATTTTCTTGCTATGGAAGCCATGAATGTTTGCTTGTTGAGTTTGAATGTTAAAATGCTTGTTGTTGGCTAAATAGTAGCGATTCTAGGGTAATGGAATGATGGTTATGGCTTGGACTATGATAGAATAGAATTAAATGTATCTTTGCATGAATTGCTTGCTCGAACCTAACCACTGTTGAGAATCACGGCCTGTTCTTGCCTAACCACGGCCGTGGTTTTGGATTATCAGCCCGTAATTTTCTCTATTGTGCTTGTATTGATAAATCTGAATGTTAGGATGTTAGATTGTTGAAATCCTAGTGTTTGTTAAGCTTAATCTAGCTTCGGGTGACCTAATGCTAGCAAAATAAGAGAGAGGAGAGACCTACCCGGTGATTCTTGATCTTAGGTACGAAAGATGATGAACTATAGGTAGTAGTGAGCTTCACAAGCCATTATTGGATTGAATGTGCTAGGATTGATGTTTAGGACTTGCCTTCCCGAGACTTACCCAGTAAGGAGAGGTTAGACCCCTAGATAGCAATCCGGTTTGTGTAGATTTCCCAATATGAGGCTCCTAGAGACCTACCTACTGATAGGACCTTAGTTGTGGGATTAGTGGATCATGAGACCTACCCGGTGATTGATCCCATTTGAGAAACATTCCTTCCCAACATACCATAGCTAGTCCAATGTTGATTAGAAGCTTGAGTCCAATGCCATAACCGGAATTCCTAACCCCTAGAATCCACTTTTCTCTCTTTGATCACATATCTCGTGTTTGTGCTGCTTGTTTGAGTTGCTAGCTAGATTTGTTAGTTTGTTTTATAATCTTGCATCAATCGTGATCTTGTTTGATCACCACAAAACCAACCTAAAAACATTATGATTTTCGTTTCTTTATCCCTTTCTCTTTTCTTAAACTAGATTTGCACTATCCATAATCACTTATTTGATTCGATTTCACCTTAGTCTTTGTGTTCGACCTCGGAATATTATTCTTGCTACAAAACGACCCATACACTGTGGGTTCGCTAGGAGTTAGGAAAATATATCTAGTTATAAATTTAAGACTTTTGTGCTACACAATCTTAGCGTAACAAGTTTTTGGCGCCGTTGCCGGGGACTACGTCTAGATGAATCATTCTTTGTGATTGTTTATAGTGTAGGTCTTTCTTGTTGCTTTTGATCTTGTTTGGTTTGTGTCTTTGAATTTTCAAGACATCTCTTATTCTTTAGGTGCATGCGAAGATCTCGTGGCAAGGATTTAGCTCCATTCGATCCCAAACCGGAGAAAACCCTTAAAGCTAGATCTAAGAGCATTAAGAAGAAGAAGGAGATGGCCGCAAGAGATCTTCAAGCTGAGTTGGATGATGCTTTAGAGCAAATTAGGCTAAGGGATGAAATCTTGGAGAATGAGAGGAGACTTGCCAATGAGAGGCAAGAAGCAACTAGGAGGGAAATTGAAGAGATTAGGCAAACTCTTGTGCAAAGGGAGCTTAATCGTCAACAACCTCCTCCACCACCACCACCGCAACCGGTGGTTAATGTTTGGTTCGAGCCAATCATGATTGAGGAGCCACAAACGTTAGGGCAACATATGGATCCAGCCCAAAGAGTGCACCGTCCGGGTGTAAACTTAGGAGATCCCGCAGCCCATGATTATGAGCTCCGCCCTCAAGTGCTACAAATGATCCGACATAATCAATTTGGAGCGATGGAAGGAGAGTCTCCTCATCAACACTTGATGAATTATGAGATCTTGATGGAGACTCTAAGGCCGCCTAGATTGGAGAACAGCAACCACAAGCTTAGGGATTTTTCCTTCTCACTTAAGGATAAGGCCTTGGCTTGGTATCAATCCATTCCACTAGGGCGTGTGAGTACTTGGGAGGAGATGACAACCGAGTTCTTGACAAAGTTCTTCCCACCTTCCAAGATAACCGAGCTAAGAGGGAAGATCAATGCCTTCGTGATGAAGGATAGAGAGAGTCTATTCAAGTATTGGGAGAGGTTCAAAGACCTCCTCCTAAATTGTCCACACCATGGGATACCGAAGATAGAGCTTTTGGAGATCTATTTCAAGGGGCTTGATGAGGATAATCAATTCAAGCTCCAATCACTTTCCGGAGGAACATTCATGGAGAAGAATGTGGATGAGGCTTGGGAGTTTGTAGAGAAGCAAGCCTTGGTGATAGAGAAGTACTCCCATAGGAAGAGTGATGGGAGGAAATCGGGAGTATATGAAGTTAGTGAAGTCACCATGAGCAACTACAAACTCGATGCAATCAACAATGAGCATAAATCTTTGAGGGAGTTGTGTGCCACAACCTTGAAGAATCAAGCAAGTCCTCAAGTGCAAGTGCAAGCCAATTTGGCTTCCAAAGAGGACATTAACTACATGGGAAGGGGTAACTTCAAGAATTATCAAGGCCCTAGGAACTTCAACAACAACAGCCGGCAATACAAAAATTACCGGCCTAATCACAACCATCCCGGGTTCTTCTATTCTAACCCGGATGGTGCCTTGAACCCTCCCGCTTCCACAAGCGTAGCACCACCACCTAAGGCTTCACAAGAGCCTCCACCCGGTTTTGCTCAACCTCCAAAGGATAGAACCGAGATGATGTTAGAACAATTGCTTGGAAGGTTGAGTGGACTTGAGAGCACGGTGACATCCATTTCTAAAGCTCAAAAGGTGCTAGAAGCACAAGTGTTCCAAAAGGCGGGTGAAGCACAAAGGGATCCGGGAAAGCTTCCCGGAAGGACCAAGGACAACCCAAGAGGCCAAGTGTTGGCCATTACAACAAGGAGTGGGCTGAGCATGAAAGATTCCTTACAGAAAGGGAATGACAAGGAAAAGCAAGTAGTAGTGGAGGAAGAACCATTGCAAGAAGAAGGAGGCAAGAGCAAAGATGATGAGTCAACATATTTGGCACCTCCTCCATACAAGTCACCACTACCATTCCCACAATCACGAGCAAGAGCTCGTTTGGACAAACATTTCGGTAAATTCCTTGAACTCATGTCTAAATTGCATATTAACATTCCGTTCATGGATGCTATTCTAGGTATGCCGGCCTATGAAAAGTTTTTGAAGGAGATACTCTCCAACAAGAGGAAATTGGAGGAGTATGGAGAAGTAAGGATGACGAAGAGATCTTCCGAGTTGATTCAAACTATGAGGGAGGAGATGCGTCCTAAACTAAGAGATCCGGGATCTTTTTGTGTGCCAATTGGGGTTGGAGAAGTGCAATATGAAGCCTTATGTGATCTTGGAGCAAGTGTAAGCATTATCCCGCTTGCACTTTGCAACAAGGTTGAGCTAGGAGAGCCAAATCCGGTCAAGATGACCCTCTACATGGCGGACCGTTCAATCACTCACCCCGTAGGAATCCTAGAGGACATACCGGTTCAGCTTGGGAAGTTCTATGTGGCAATCGACTTTGTTGTCTTGGACATCCCGGCAGACTACCCGGTTCCTATCATCTTAGGGAGGCCATTCTTAGTCACGTCCGGATGTTTAGTGGATTGCAAGAATGGAATTCTCTCTTTTAACATAGGAGAAGAGAATATTAAGTTCAAGCTGTCCACAATGATGAAAGGGATAACCTTTGGTGAAGATGTCTTCAACATTGTCGAGCATGAGGATTCTAGAGAAGTTATGAGCTCGATCTTGATCAAGAACCCACTTGAAAGGGTTCTTAGCTTAAGTTTGATGGAGGAAGGAGTTGAGGATGATTGCAATGAAGAAATCAAGGCTTTGGATGCATTGGAAAAAGAGACAAGTGTTGAATTTGAAGTGCGAAGGTGTGCTGAATCACTGTAGGAACCACGGCCTGGCACCAGAAACCACGGCCGTAATTTTACCCGTGGAACTCTCTATAATGTCCAGAAGTACCAGTTTCTCAGATTCCACGCCCGTGGTTGTGCCAGAGGTCGTGGTTTTGCCCGTGGTTTCCCCAAAAAGTGCCTTAGTTGTTGATCAAGCTTCAAGGAGGATTGGAGGGTCTTCCATGGCTTTGGAATCATCTCAACCTACATTGTATGGATCATCTCCACCCGATAAAGGTCCTCCTAAACTTGAACTTAAGCCTCTCCCTTCTCATTTAAAGTATGCTTTCCTTGGTTAAAATTCTACTTATCCGATGATTGTGAATGCATCTTTGAATGATGATGAGCTTGATAGATTGTTGCATGAGTTGAGATTAAATAAAAAAGCCATTGGTTATACCATTGATGACTTAGTTGGCATTAAACCTTCCTTGTGCATGCATAAAATCTTGATGGAAGATAATCATAAACCTTCAATTGAACCTCAAAGAAGATTGAACTCTATCATGAAAAAGGTAGTCAAGAAAGAGATCCTTAAATTGCTATATGCGGGAATCATTTTACCGATTTCGGATAGTAAATGGGTTAGTCCCGTACATGTTGTTCCTAAGAAGGGTAGTATGACCGTAGTAACTAATGAGAACAATGAACTAATCCCCACTAGGACGGTTACGGGGTGGAGAATGTGTATTGACTATAGGAAGCTTAATGTTTCCTCTAGGAAAGATCACTTTCCTCTTCCCTTCATTGACCAAATGCTAGAGAGATTAGGTCAACATTCGCACTTTTGTTACTTAGATGGTTATAGTGGGTTTTTCCAAATCCCTATTCACCCGGATGACCGAGAGAAAACAACATTTACATGTCCTTGGGGAACATTTGCATATAGGAGAATGTCATTTGGGTTGTATATTGCACCCGTCACCTTTCAAAGGTGTATATTGAAAATATCATGGAAGTGTTTATGGATGATTTCTCGGTTTATGGATCTTCATTTGATGATTGCTTAGCTAACTTGTCTTTGGTGTTAAAGAGATGTGAGGAAACTAACCTTGTTTTGAATTGGGAGAAATGCCACTTCATGGTGAGTGAAGGCATAGTGTTGGGACATTTGGTTTCCCAACGAGGCATTGAAGTTGATAGATCAAAGATGGAAACAATAGAGAAGTTACCACCACCTACCTTGGTGAAAGGGGTAAGGAGTTTCTTAGGGCATGCCGGTTTTTACCGGAGGTTTGTAAAAGATTTCTCTAAAATTTATAAGCCTCTCACTAACCTACTAATGAAAGATGTTGAGTTTTTTTCTCCAAGGATTGCCTTGAAGCGTTTTGTAGGTTGAAGAATGCCTTGATCTCCATCCCTATCATGCAACCTCCGGATTGGAGCCTTCCGTTTGAGATAATGTGTGATGCAAGTGATGTGGCCGTTGGGGCTGTTTTGGGACAAAGGAAAGATGGGCTTACACATGCCATCTATTATGCTAGCAAGATGCTAGATGACGCCCAACTCAACTATGCCACAACCGAGAAGGAGTTGTTAGCGGTGGTGTATGCCTTTGAGAAGTTCCGGTCATATCTTGTGGGAGCCAAGGTCATTGTGTACACGGATCATGCTGCGATCCGTTATCTCCTCACAAAGAAGGATGCCAAGACTTGCTTGATTCGTTGGATCCTTCTCCTCCAAGAGTTTGACTTGGAAATTTGGGACAAGAAGGGTTCCGAAATTTCAGTAGTGGATCATCTTAGTAGGCTCCCACCATTGGAGATTGAAAGAGATGACATCCCGATTGATGAATCATTCCGGGATGAGCAATTGCAAATGATGGAGGAGTGCTTACTTCAAGTGTCTAGAGGGAGTGAGCCATGGTATGTGGACATAGTGAACTACCTTGTGTGTGAAGAGGTGCCACCGGGTTTGTCATATGCCCAAAGGAAAAAGTTTTCAAGGATGTGAGGCATTACTATTGGAGCGAGCCTCTCTTGTTCAAGAGAGGACCGGATGGAGTCTTTTGGAGGTGCATTCCGGAGGATGAGGTGGAGAGTGTGATCCGCCATTGTCACTCCTTGCCATGTGGAGGCCATGCTAGCTCACACAAGACGTGTGCAAAGGTATTGCAATCCGGTTTTTATTGGCCTAACTTGTTTAGGGATGTGCAGAATTTTGTAGTGGCATGTGATGCTTGCCAAAGGACGGGGAACATCTCAAGGAGGAATGAGATGCCCTTGAACAACATACAAGAGGTTGAGATATTTGATGTTTGGGGTGTGGACTTCATGGGACCATTCCTCTCTTCATGTGGCAACCTCTATATTCTCTTGGCGGTGTACTATGTGTCGAGATGGGTGGAGGCAATCGCCTCTCCCACAAATAATGCCAAAGTTGTGGTGCGGTTCTTCAACTGAGTCATTTTCCCTAGGTTTGGAATACCAAGAGTGATCATAAGTGATGGAGGGAAGCATTTTACCAATAGGAACTTTGGGACACTTTTGGCTAAGTATGGGGTGACTCATAAGGTGGCAACACCTTACCATCCCCAAACTAGTAGCCAAGTGGAGATCTCCAACCGGGAGATAAAGGGGATACTTGAGAAGACGGTTTCTAGGACAAGAAAGGATTGGGCTATGAAGCTTGATGATTCTTTGTGGGTATATAGAACCGCTTTTAAGACACCGATTAGTACCACTCCCTACAAGCTAGTTTATGGCTAGTCTTGCCACCTTCCGGTGGAGATGGAGCATAGGGCGTATTGGGCCATAAGGTGGCTGAATTTTGACCTCAAGGAAGCCGGTGAGAAGAGGTTGCTAGACATTAATGCTCTTGAGGAGATCCGGTTGGATGCCTATGAAAACGCCTGGATTTATAAGGAAAGGACCAAGCGTTGGCATGACAAATGTCTCATCCCAAAGGAGTTGAGTGAAGGTAACTTAGTCCTTCTCTTCAATTCAAGGTTGCGGCTCTTCCCCGGAAAGCTCAAGTCAAGATGGACGGGTCCTTATGTGGTGAGGAAAGTCTTTCCCATGGAGCGGTTGAGATAGGTGGGGAGCATTGTGGAGATTTTAAGGTGAATGGGCACCGGTTGAAGAAGTACATCCCGGAAGCTCCGGTGGACATGATTGCCCCACTTCACCTTGAGTGAAACGCCCCCAAATTTGGTCAAGCTAATGACCTTAAAGAAGCGCTTAATGGGACGCAACCCATTGGTACATGTCTTTCCCTTTTCGTTTTTGTTTTCGTTTTTTTTGCTTTTGTCTTTGTTTTGGTGTGTTTGTGGTGTGTTTGGTGTTTGTGTGCTAGAATCTAAGTAGCATAGAAGTCTTGCAAGGCATGAGGATGATGATGATGATCCCACATCAAACGTGGGTGGAGCGGACGTGGGACTTGAACGGCTAGCGGCGCTTAGCGCGGGTCCCGATGCCATAATGAACATCAAAGAGCTCTCTACCACCTTTGATTGATCATCCACCATCACTCCACATGAGTGAACCAAAATACCGAAGGCACCACCATTTTTACAATGTGAGGACTCTCTTTCACTCTTCTTTACTTGATTTGCACATTGGGGACAATGTGTTTCTAATTATGGGGTGGGGTTTTCATGATCATTTGCATGATTGCATCTAGGATAGTTTCATATTGTCACATGTTTCATTATGCTTTGCATTGTACATATATATTTCGAAAATTCCAAATATATCAGAAAATTTAAAAAAAATTTAGTGCTTCTAAGTTTGGGTATGACCCTTATGATGAGATTGTTTTGTGAATTGGCTATGGATGGCCTTTGTGTTGAATGGATGTATGCATATGTGGACTTGAAGTACTTCTCTTGAATCCTATGTATAAATTGTGATCATGATGTTTCCCTTGATTGGATTGAGGATTGATAGTCAAAATTACATGCTAGTTCTTGCACATCATTTAGGAATGACTAAGGCAATTCATCTTTCTCTACTTCTCATCTTGATCATGTTGTTTGAGCACCTCAATTGATATAAAAATTTGACCTCTCTTGACCCATCCGGGAATAGGAGCATGCTAGTGTGTTGAGTGTGTGAAAAGCAAGTGTGGGGTGAAGCTGTTGATGAATGAATGTTGTGAATGAAGTGCTGAATTTGTTGTGAAAGTGTAGAAAAAGTATAGGTTTGGGGACTTTGGTTTTGATGACGAGTAACTCGGCACCATTCACATAATCGGGTGTTTGTGCCTTGCCAAAGTCAGATAAACCGAATGTCCTAACGATCCTTCGTATGTGTACCCGGTGTGAGGCACCTCGGAAATCCCGAGGTTCGCTAATCACCAAGGTTTTGGCTTTTGTACACCAATGCCATTGTCTCAAAAATAAGTAAAGGAAAAAGAAAATGAAAAAGAAAAGAAAAGAAAGAAAAGATGAAGAAAATATACACTTGTGGGGATATTGATCAAAAACGAAATTGTGGAGTTAGTTCCTTTCCCGGATTAGCATCACATGACCTAGAATAATTCCCACCTATTCTCAACGTTTCTTGGCCTCTTCTTTCCTAAGTCCTTGTGACCTATTTGCATGTGTGTAAGACTTAGTGATCTAGATTGGACATACTCATGATCATCTTGACTTCTTCATTTTTACCTTTCATGCATGCCTTCGAGTTAAGTATAATTGTCTTTCCATGCCTTCATTCATTTGATGCATGATTGCTTGTTCATTGCCATGAAACATGACTATGAAGGTGATCCATCTTATGAAGCACAATTCCAAAAAGATTTCATGTTTTTCTACATTCATAAATCATGTCATCTCCTAGCCTATAGGTGGACCTTGCTCGGGGACGAGTAAGTCTTAAGCATGGGGTATTTTGATAACACGAATTATGACATTAGTTTAGGCATTCATTTAGATAGTTTTCCCCGTTATTCATGCATAGTTTGGCATTAGTTCATGACGTTTACGTTTAATTTATGCATATTGTCGAGATAGACGTCAACTATTGTCGGTTTTGTAGGTATTTTGGGGAACTTTTGGAGCTTAATCGATACATTCGAGGATTATTCCTCGTGATGACACACTTCCGGACTCATTAAGAAGCAAGCTAGGAGCTAAGGAGAACACATAGGACCTTGTTGGTGCATGTCTTGCACCAACTCGTGGCTTAGCGATCCAAAGGAAGCTGAACCACCAAAACCACAGCCCAGAGGCCATTTCCACGCCCGTGGTTTTGGCCGTGGTTCTCTCTGGACAGTTGTGACAGCTGTCCCATGATCTCCATAACCGACTCTTGCCCTTGATGGAGGATATAAGTGGTCCTGCAGGCTGATGCTAGGGGATCCTCTCCTACACTCTCTCACAACACATCACTCCATTGGAGGCTATTCTTGGGGAGGAAGAAAACACTCTCATTTTGAGAAGAAGAAGAACAACACTAGTTTTAGAGTTTTCATAGCTTTTGAGTGGTTTTTGAGTGAGCTTGTTGAAGACATTTGCAAGGATTTGTAAGGAACGATTTGGACCTTCTTTTGAAGGGTTGTAAGTCTTTCTTAAACATATATTCAGCTTGGTTTACTTGTGTTTACTTGTTTCTCTTCTCTTTCATTTCATTTTCTTGCTATGGAAGCCATGATTGTTTGCTTGTTGAGTTTGAATGTTAAAATGCTTGTTGTTGGCTAAATAGTAGCGATTCTAGGGTAATGGAATAATGGTTATGGCTTGGACTATGATAGAATAGACTTAAATGTATCTTTGGATAAATTGTTTGCTCGAACCTAACAACTGTTGAGAATCACGGCCTGTTCTTGCCTAACCACGGCCGTGGTTTTAGATTATCAGCCCGTAATTTTCTCTGTTGTGCTTGTATTGATAAATCTGAATGTTAGGATGTTAGATTGTTGAAATCCTAGTGTTTGTTAAGCTTAATCTAGCTTTGGGTGACCTAATGCTAGCAAAATAAGAGAGAGGAGAGACCTACCCGGTGATTCTTGATCTTAGGTACCAAAGATGATGAACTATAGGTAGTAGTGAGCTTCACAAGCCGCTATTGGATTGAATGTGCTAGGATTGATGTTTAGGACTTGCCTTCCCGAGACTTACCCGGTAAGGAGAGGTTAGACCCCTAGATAGCAATCAGGTTTGTGTAGATTTCCCAACCTTAGGTTCCTAGAGACCTACCCGGTGATAGGACCTTAGTCGCGGGATTAGTGGATCATGAGACCTACCCGGTGATTGATCCCATTTGAGAAACATTCCTTCCCAACATGCCATAGCTAGTCCAAGGTTGATTAGAAGCTTGAGTCCAATGCCATAACCGGAATTCCTAACCCCTAGAATCCGATTTTCTCTCTTTGATCACATATCTCGTGTTTGTGCTGCTTGTTTGTGTTGCTAGCTAGATTTGTTAGTTTGTTTTATAATCTTGCGTCAATTGTGATCTTGTTTGATCACCACAAAACCAACCCAAAAACATTATGATTTTCATTTCTTTTTTCCTTTCTCTTTTCTTAAACTAGATTTGCACTATCCATAATCACTTATTTGATACTATTTTACCTTAGTCTTTATGTTCGACCTCGGAATACTATCCTTTCTATAAAATGACCCATACACTGTGGGTTCGCTAGGAGTTAGGAAAATATATCGAGTTATAAATTTAAGACTTTTGTGCTACACAATCTTAGCGTAACACTCTCCTCGCTCAGTTCATGTACCATCTCGGTCGAGATGTTCCACGGCTGACCGAGGTGTTCGTCCTTAAGGTAAAGACTCGAGCTTTCAGGGTCCACTAGGGTTAAGATCATTCTATCATCGTCTTTCCCACAACTTTCAGCCAATCACCCTAGAATCGCATAAAGAGCTTAACCAACAATCATCATGATAACAATAATCAAATATATGAAAAAGGAATCAATATTCAAACAAGAAAACCTTAACACAAAGGTCTCAGTAACTGAATCAATCAAACAAACAATCAGCGTTCTTTAATCACAAATCAGAAAAGACAACAAAACCGAAAGCCAAACTAAGAAAATCTTACAAACTTCCTTCAAAGCCAACTTCAACTAGATTCCTTCCTTCCTTGATCTTCAACCTTCAAACTTCCTTCAAAACTTCCTTCAAAACTCTCCAAAAATTATGTGATCCAAAAATGGCTGAATTCTAGAAAATCAGACTCTATATGTAGGAGAGTTATCTTCCAAAGATAAAATATCTTAAAAAGATAATTTCCTTCTTTAAAATATCTTGCAATCTTCCTTGCTTCCAAAATATATCAACCAAAAAGATATGCCTCCTTCCAGAAATTCATCCTAAAATATGTGAAATTCACTTTTTAAAAATAGAAGATCTCAGCCAAAAATAAAGATCTCATGTCCCGTCATCAATTCGCCTCGGTCCAGCTTGTCTTGAAGATCACCTCGGTCGAGGTGGTACTGTAGCTGACCGAGGTGAGTCTCAACTGAGAGTGAAATTCTCTAATCTGGTCCAAAATAAATCTTCTAAATTATTTCCATACTTTCTGAGATCTTCTTATAACTCCTCAATGCTCCAGAATGTAGCTCCAATGACTCCTTAGCTTCCATAGCTCCATTTCGGTCCATATTATGCCATTTTAACTACAATTACAACGAAACTAGGTGTAGATCTCGATTCCCGCAAAGGTAGACAAAACAACATAATGATCAAAGAATATACATCCATACATGCAGATTTATGAAGATAAAACATCTAAACCAATCCCAAAATATAGACTATAATACATGCTATCACCTTTGCCTTTATCTTTTCCTTGGGTTTTGGTTTGCTGTGAGAGTTAAATCCTATCCTTAGAACCTCTTCTTGACGAGACTCAACATCCGTTAAGTAGAATCCTTTGGCAGGGACAAAAGGAAGTTGGATCTTCACCGGACGGCATCCAACCGAAGAATATATGCCTTGGAAAACCAACTCTGTTCTTTGCACATCCTTAGACATCTTGAATCGATAAAAACAATTGGATACCTTGATCACTAGAATCTGCAGTTCCCCATTATATTATATATTCTTATCATTGTTTTTTTCTCATTGATATTGCATGCCTTCAAAGTTAGATTGCTTACTGAATTTTCTTTCACCAAATCCTTGTGATCGACCCTGGAATACTTGCTTTTACTACGATTGATCCGTACACTGCGGGTTCGCTTATTTGCTTTTATTCTTGGTATAAATGGCATAACCCTTTGCACAAGGGTTCGCTTATTTACTTTTATTCTTGGTATAAAACATCTCAATGCCCTCTGGCTGAGCTAAGATAGGAGCAGAGGCCAACCTCTTCTTCAGCTCCTCGAAGCTCTGCAGGAACGGCTCGGACCATACAAATCTCGTAGAATTCCTCAGCAAGGAAGTGAGCGGTCGGGCGATAACTGAAAATCCCTCCACAAAATTCCGGTAGTCTCCCGCCAATCCTAAGAAGCTACGTACTTCCTTGACGTTCTTAGGAGGCGGCCATGATGCTACAGCCTCAATCTTCTCCGGATCTACCTTGATCCCTTCAGCTGAAACGATATGATTAAGGAATGCTACCTCGGACATCCAAAACTCACACTTAGAGAGTTTGGTGTAAAGCTCTTTATCCTGTAAGACCCGAAGAACGATCCTCAAATGTCCTGCATGCTCCTCTCTGCTGCGAGATTATACCATAATGTTGTCTATGAATACAACTACAAACTAGTTTAGGAAGTCAATGAAGATGTTGTTCATCAACTCCATGAAAGTTGCGGGCATATTCGTGAGCCCGAAAGGCATCACTACAAACTCGTAGTGGTTGTATCTAGTCCGAAATGACGTCTTGGTTATGTCTTGCTCTCTCACCCTCAGCTGGTCATATCCGGATCTTAGATCATTCCGTGAAAACACTGAAGCTCCATGCAACTGATCCAAAAGATCGCCGATACGAGGCAATGGGTACTTATTCTTAGTTGTCACCTTGTTAAGCTCTCGGTAATCAATGCATAACCTCATCGACCCATCTTTCTTCCTGACGAAGAGTACTGGTGCGCCCTCAGGAGATACACTAGGGAGAATGAAGCCCTTCTTAGCCAACTCCTCGATCTTTTTCTTAAGCTCAAGCATCTCATTAGGTTCCATACGGTAAGGAGCCTTCGAGATCGGTCTCATCATGGGCTCAACATCAATGCCAAAGTCTACACTCATTTGTGGAGGTAAACTTGATGGCTCTCCAAAGACGTCGGTAAACTCGCGTGCTATTGGAATCACTTCCAACGATGGACTTGTACTATCCTTCATGGCATAGCACCATAAAGCCTTGCAACTCTGACCGATAAGTCTCGTAGCTCGGACTACACTAGTGATTATACCGGTCTTCCCGAGATCCCGCCCTTGGAAAATGTCCACATGACCTAACTCCGTAGTTACCGTCATTGTCCTCTTGCCGATGTCTAGAACTTCTCGATGTCGATCCATCCAACCCATGCCCAAAATAACTTCTTTATGTACCAAGTATATGACGAAGAAGTCATCCGGCCAATCGCGACCTCCCAGTCTAATAGGGCAATCGCGAACCTCTCGTGTACCTCTAATCTTACCCCCATCTGGTAATCCTCTAAAAAAGGGTTTACCTTCTACGGTAACTAAGGCCAATCTATCTACACATGCGTCCGATATAAAAGAATACGTAACACCGGTATCGAAAAGAACTGTGATAAAAAAACCATTAATATCAATGGTACAAGTGGTCGCTAGAGCGATTGGCTCCACTGCGCTCCTCAACTCATAAACTCTAGCTGAGGCACCTTTTGTGTCAGAAGTACCACCTCCTCGTCCTCTACCCTGGCCCGGAGTGGAACCATGAGGAGCGGTAGAACCAAAAACTCTATGTTGCTGCTGCTATTGATACTAAGGTCTTTGTCCACCTCCTACACACTAGCAGGTGAAGATCCCTACTGAGATAGTACCTTGCCCTAACGGCAAAATGCAGCTCTGTGTCCTGGCTTACCATAGGAAAAGTAAATCACGGCAGCCTTCTTATAATCTGCTCGGATATTACCAGCTCCTCCGCAGTTATGATACTATTGTCCTTTGTCAGATGCTTGTGTCGGTTGTTGAAACCCATAGCGTCTCAATGTCTGACTACCCCCGAACCCAGTTGCTCCAACTCCATCACTGGCTGATCCAGTCCCTTGTCTCTTCTCAGGACTTCTTGTCTGAGAAGCTCTCCTTTGACCCGGTCGGTGCTCTATCTTGATAGTCTGTCAAAGAATCACAACAGAAACCAACAAGATAGGAGCGGGTAGACTCTCTCAACCTCCGAGAGAAAAGGTAAGCATGCTGATCCTCGAGTGGTGTAGACGGACCCAACAAAGATAGCTCCTCTTGAAACTTGTTGGTGATCTCAACAATCGGGATATCCTCAAATCCAGCCTCAAGGAAATCTTAAAGACGATCTCTCCTCATTGCTGCAGGCCAATAGCGATCCCTGATCACCGTCTTCATCTATTCATAGTTGGTGACCTTACTGAGCATGATCCTCCACGAGGAATGAGCCTGATCCTTTGGCAGCGTTTGTGCTATGTCGACTCGACGTCCCTTTGGGCAACCGATCGCCTCCATAGCAGAATCCAACTGTCCTAGCTACAACTCCACCTCTAATCTAGTCTTTCCCATGGAAGAAGAAACCTTCAACTTATTGAAAGCCTTCAACCAACAGTTTGGGCTTCGGCTCTCTTGCCTCATCCGGTACTCTGACAACCTCAGCAACACTAACAATTGCAGCAACAACTAGTATAACTCTCTACAAAACCTCAGCTGATCTCGCGGGTACTGGCGGCGCTAGTGCAGATCCTCCAGTCTTGATAGCCTCCTCCAATCTCTGCACGTAATCGCAATATGTAGAAGCTCTGATGGATACTCGACCAAACTCAGTTGATTGCGCTCTTTGTGCTTTGACCCTAGCAGCGGTCTCGTTCCCAACCTCAGGAACAACACTCTCAACTACTTTTTCAGCGAACACCTCAGCGATAGGCGGGCTAGCAACTGGGGCTTGGCCCGGACCTCTAGCTAGTGGAGGTCTCCCTGCACGTCCTCGTCCACAGACGGCAAGTGAAAGAGGTGGTCGACCCCTTCCTTGCCCCACATCAGATGTAGCTCTAGTGTGCACCATCTGCGATATGGTGTTCGCCACTTAGCGTGCGTGCAAATAAGTCTTAAATTTATAAAACTAGAAATCAAGCAAGCGAACCCACAGTGTACGGATCGACGTAGTTAAGCAAGAATTCCAGAGTATCGAACACAGGAATTTGGGGGGAACAAATTCAATTATAAGTTTGTCAAGCAAGTAAAAGGGTAAGCTTTGCAAGTATATTGGGAAAACAGCAACCCTAAAGATCCAGGTGTCTAATTGTGGCAATCGATTCAAGATATACTAAATAACTAAGGACAGAGTTAAGAGTTGCAAAGGTATGCTAAGGTAAAGCAATGTACGGTGAAGTTCCAAGGCTTTATATGACTTATCTAGAAATACTCTCTATAAAGGTTAATGAGGCTTCAGTATAGAAAGGATCTAAAGACAAGAATTAATCTCAAATACCCAAACTTGTAACCCAAGGATCAAGACTACGATTAAGGTTGTGACACTCGAAATCGAAGTAGAGGTTGTTGAGGCTTCACTACTACCTAGAAAAGACAAGTCAAGACTAGATTAAAGTAAATCTTTAACCTTGGATCAAATTAAAAGCAAGGTTCGTAAACTGATGTAAATTACGGGTGGATCTTGAGTTCCACGGCCGTGGAACCTCAAGAACAGGCCGTGATTTTGTTTCGTCGGCAAAATCTCTCTAACTTTCAGGGTCCAATCTGTTTACGATCAATCTATCATCATCTAAGCCACAACTATCAACCCTTCACCTTAGAATTGCTAAAGGGTTTTAGCCAACAACAGTCATTATGATATCAGATTCAAGATTAAGAAGAATGAAAGATGAAACCTTCGAAAACCTTCAATAAACTTCAAATCAATCTCAAATCCACAAACAAGGGTATAATGTATATCAGATTTGGAATAACACAAACCAATCACAATGCTTGATAAGAACGAAGAGCAGGATGTCAATCCGTCTTCTAATCAAACCTAGGAACAAAAGCGCAACTTCCAAATCTTCAAGCCTTCGTAAATCTCCGTTGCAAAATAGCAATCCTCCGCACGTCCAATGAAACCCTAGGCACGTGCAAGCAAGCGTAAGCGAAGGTGCCGAATTCTCCCTCCTTCAGTCTTTTTATAAGGAAAGATAGAATAACCGTTCGGCCCGTATGTGTAGACAATGTGTCTATATTTTATTCGTCAAAAGATTGCCTAAATCACGGTTTCATGGAGTTCCACAGCCGTGGTTTAGAGCGTGGAAGTGGATTACGGTTCTTCACAACTTCCACGACCGTACTTTATACCGTGTAACTCTCTGGAATGCTCCACGTTCATGTTTCCAAGTTCCACGGCCGTGGTTTAGAGCGTGGACTTCATTACGGCCGTATTTTAGAGCGTAGAAGCATAGATTGCACGTAATTCCCTTTGTTTCATGCCATTCCTCATCCTAGCATCTTCCTTGGCTTCTTTGTGGTGTCCTCAATCCTTGGATGTGCTCAATTCATCTCCGTCCTATCTTAATTTATTCGGTTTTAGCTCTTATTCGCCTACAATCAACACAAAGCTTATGTAGACCTCTATATCGACAATATAGACGAACTAGCTAACAATTGCTTCAATGCTTTATCAATGAACACTATAATGGATGAAAAACATCTAGAAAACGTGCCTAAAATATCACAATATTTCATGCTAACAAAATACCCCATACTTGCCACTTGCTTGTCCCCAAGCAAGGTCTTTCAAAAGCTTTAGAACTCAAGTTAGGATGAAATATGTATGCAATCTCAAAAACAAAACATCTTTTAGGTGAATGTGCTTCTAGTCAATAGATCATTCTCAAACCTTGCTTCATTCATTCATGAGACTCTCATATACATAACCAAAGAATAAAGAGGAAAGAAACATCATGAATTGATCAAACTTCAATGTAAGCATCATAACCTTCCAACATTATCAAAATCAATCATAGGAAACTTCAACTTAGATCACCAAGTCATATAACATTCTCTTGATCTTAAGGACTTTCAAGTAAGGTTTAGAATGCGGAAAGGGAGAGGAAATTATAAGGAATGTGGTGCATGAATTCGGGAAAGTGGATAACTAACTCTTTTCTTTTTCTCTTGCGGTTTTGCAACACTTTCAACTTAGAGCTTTGCTCTCTTCTTTTGCACATAATTTTTCGACTTTACTTTTGGAGTTATGGACAGAGGTGCACAAAAACCGAAGCCTAGGAGATTGGCGGTTCTCAATTTTGCAAGATGCCTCAAACCCTTGATGCACATACCATAATCCGTTAGGAATATCGCTCAATCCGACTTTGGCAAGACACAAACACCCGGCTATGTGAATGGTGTCGAGTTACTCATCGTCATGATTGACTTCCCCAAACCTATAAGTTCTTTCTATTCTTTGAATGCAAAATTTTGCTTTCATGTCCCTCCCACATCAAACATGCCAAATATCAACTCCTCCAAATTCCCGGATAGGTAAGGGAGGCCATTATTTCATTGAGGGGCTAAATGACCAAAGAAAGAAGAAAGAAAATCGAATTGCCTTAATCATTTCAACAAGAAGTATAAGAACTTATCATGTGATTTCAACCTTGATTTCTCAATATGATTTAGGTAACACTCTTCACATTATGAAACTTGCAAAAGAGGAATAATTAACTCATTCAATTTCTTTTCTATTCACTATTTGTTTAAGAATACAATTGTCATCAAAACTCAATTCACAAGTAGTGATTATCATAGAAATCATCTCAATCCTTAGAAGCACAAAATTTTCAAAATTTTTCGATTTTTTATGGGTTTTTCAAAAGCTTTTTCATGCAATGCGATAATGAAACGTGTAACAATGGAATGAAACATGCAAGGTGTTCTCGATCAAAGCAAGCAAAAGTGAGTAGAGTTATTACAAACGAATAGTCACACCCCACCCCATACTTGGGACAAACATTGTCCCTAATGTTCAAAAAAGAAATAAAGAAAAGAAAGAAAGAAAATGAACTCACAAGACGGTGGTGGAGTGGCTAAAGCGGTAGATCATCATCATCCTCACTGGGGTGCTGGTGGTGGTGGAAATGGGAAGAAGCCGGGGTCATAGTTCCGCCCAAACTGCTGGCGGTAAATGTCTCTCATCATCCGGTCATGTGCATCGGCTCGTGCATCCCTAGCATCCGTGCGGATCTCCAAGGCTCCGACCCTACTGGAAAGGTCGGTGGCCCACTCCGGCAGCTGCTCGTACCATCCCGGCGGCTGGCTATACCAAGCTGGTGCATCTGACGGTGCTGGTGTAGGTTGTGGCTGGGCATGCCAAGTCGGTGGAGCTCCCATTCAATCCGGTTGCGTGCTATACCATTGAGGAGGGGTCGCCATCCATGTCGGCCTCTCACTCACGCTGGCGCGGCGAGAGGAAGAACCAGAAGCTCTAGCGGGGCGGGGAGAGTGTCTAGGGAGGTCGGGAACTGCATCCGGCTGATCCGGAAAGGTACCAAAATCGTGCTCCTCACCTCCTTCCTCAAACTCATCATCTTCTCTCATCTCCTCCTCATCTGCAGCAGGTGGCTCAGGTGGAATGTAGGGAGGTGCTACTAATCTATTCGCATGCATAGCAGCAAATAGCTCCTTCCAATTATGGCGCCCAGCCATAATGGAATACTCGGGAAGACATGTAACCCCTCTACCTCCTCTACCCTCCCAAGGCATGGCAGCGGTAGGTGGACCTGTATGTCTAGGAAAGATAATACCTCTAGTCATGAGAATCTGAAGTCCTAGAGGTCTAGCCGCTATCCTAGTGCACGCGGAGAAGTCGATACCTAGATGTCTATCAAGGTGGGTGACCATCCCACCGTATCCAATATTGCCGGCCCTCTTATTCTTTAGCTTACTCATAGTAGAAGCTAAGAGGATGGCACAGTCAACCGGCCTACCATGCAACATATAGTAAAGTAGAAACAACTCATCAGTCTTGATCTTCTGATGAGTCTCCGTCCTAGGGAAGAGACACTCAGAAAGCACTCGGTGGGCAATCTTCAAGGCTAAGTGATAGATCAACTTAGCCTTGGTATCAGCAGGTTGCCAGCGGTCCTCGCTGGCGTACACCATAGCAATATCCTCCCAAAAATCTTTGGCGTATACGCCACTAGGAAATCGACCATTGAAGGTCTCATGGAACCCAAAGAAGGCTCCAAACTCTCGAATCGAGAACTCATAGTTCCTCTCCATCAGCTAGAAAGAAACAGTCCTATCTACATGATTATGCTCAAATGAGATCACAAACTCTCTAGTGATCTCCTCATATGCATCTTCCCGAATAGCGGAGAAGATTATCAAACCGGCTCTATCAAGTAACCAAGTAAGGTCACCTACCACATTCAGTGGCTCTAGATCCTCAAGCAACAAATAACGAGGTCCTATGACCGGTCTCTTCTCGATCCTCTCTAAGGCATCGAGGTAATCCTCATGGATCGTAGGAATTCTAGGAGGTGGGGGTGATGGTGGTTCAGTAGGGGGTGCCTGAGAGGAGGAGGAAGCATTGCCTTTCCTCTTCTTGGTCCTATTTGACATTCTCCTAACAAGGTCCATTTTCTGTCAAAAATTACGGCCTGTTCTTGAGATTCCACGGCCGTGGAATGCCCAGAGACCGTGATTCGGTTCGTAAATCGTCAAAAATCACTCAATCAACAACACAATCACCAGATAGCAGCCCTAGACTAATTCCAATTCAGTTCCAATCAGTTCTCCTAATATATCTTGCAAAAACTGAATCGAATCGACAAAGTGAGAGAAGAGAAGAAAAACCTAGGTTTTTGGATTTTAAAATCCAAATTCCGTCTTCTCCGGCGATTGTTCACTCGAATCGTTGCTTGGATCTTGTAGATGATCGAATTTGCTCCAGTTTGGGTTAAAGAATCGTTCAAAACGATTAACGAACGGAGATTTGAGAGGGGGGACAAATTCGGCGTTTTTGGGCGTGGAAAATGGTGTTTTTGTGTGTTTTGTGAAGAAACGTGGTTTTTATAGTGGCTGTTAAATTTTTTCGAAAATTACGGTCACTCGGGGGTTTCCACGGCCGTGGAAATATACGGAACCATGGTTTTGGTGATTTTTCTCAGGCTTTTGCAAATTACGGTCACTGTAGTTGTCACGGCCGTGGTTTTGACCGTGGAACTCTCTGTAATGTGCCAAAGTCCAAGTTTCGTCAATTTTTCTTTCAACCTTCCTTCTCTTTTCCTTTTCCACTGATCCTACATCCAAAAACACAAACATACCGGAAGGCATCAAAGGCAAAACAAAACAAAAACGTCTAAACTATTCTAATCTATGAATCAAAAACAAAAACGTAAGTGCAATACCTTGGGTTGCCTCCCAAGAAGCGCTTGTTTAAGGTCCGTAGCTAGACCATATTCGCACTTATTCGAGAGCAGTGGGCGCGAACTCTTCAGCTTGGAGTTCCGGTGAATACTTCTTGAGTCGTTGACCGTTCACCTTAAAGCTTCCGTCCTTTTTACCCCATACTTCAACTGCACCATGGGGAAAAACATGTTTGATTAGATAAGGTCCAGTCCAACGAGATTTAAGCTTACCTGGAAAGAGACGAGGCCTTGAATTGAAGAGGAGAACTTGATCTCCTTCTTTGAGGTCCTTTGGGATGATATGCTTATCATGCCAACGCTTCGCTCTTTCTTTATAGATCTTGGCGTTTTCGTAGGCGTTCAAGCGAAGTTCTTCAAGCTCGTTAAGGTCCAAGAGACGCTTCTCTCCCGCTTCCTTCATGCTAAAGTTCAACCACTTTATTGCCCAATACGCCTTATGCTCCAATTCTACCGGCAAGTGACAAGACTTCTCATACACAAGGTTATATGGTGTTGTTCCGATGGGAGTCTTATATGTATTCCGGTATGCCCATAATGCGTCATCTAGCTTCAAAGACCAATCCTTCCTTGTCCTTAAAACCGTCTTCTCTAGGATCCCTTTAATCTTCCGGTTCGAGATCTCCACTTGTCCACTAGTTTGTGGATGATAAGGGGCGGTGATCTTGTGAGTCACCCCATACTTAGCTAAAAGAGCCTCGAATCGTCGGGCAATGAAGTGAGAACCTCCATCACTAATGATAGAACGTGGTGTCCCAAATCATGGGAAGATGGTCTTGTTAAAGAACTTAATCACAACCATGGCATCATTAGTGGGAGAGGCAATTGCTTCAACCCATCTGGAAACATAATCCATGGCTAAAAGTATGTATTGGTTTCCACAAGATGATGGGAAAGGTCCCATGAAGTCTACTCCCCAAACGTCAAAGATCTCCACCTCTTGAAGGTTTTTAAGAGGCATCTCGTTTCTCCTAGATATGTTCCCTGTTCTTTGACAAGCATCGCAGCAGGAAACAAAGGTTTGCACATCTTTAAATAAAGTAGGCCAAAAGAATCCAGATTGCAATACCTTAGCGCTAGTCTTGTTCGAACTAGCGTGTCCTCCACAAGGTAGTGAATGACAATGACGGATGACACTTTGCATCTCGTCTTCCGGTACACACCGCCGAATGATGTCGTCTGGACCTATCTTAAAAAGGAGAGGTTCGTTCCAAAAGTATTCCCGAACATCCTTAAAGAACTTCTTTCTTTGTGCGTAGGATAATCCGGGTGGTAATTCCTGGCAAACCAAATAGTTAACAAAATCAGCAAACCATGGTTCGTTACCTTTGGTGATCACGTCGATGCACTCCTCTATGATATGTAAATGCTCGTCCGGAAAGGAGTCATCTGTAGGTAGATTGTCGTCCTCTAGATGTGGTAGACGACTCAAATGATCCGCAACAGAATTTTCTGAACCCTTCTTGTCACGGATCTCTAGATCAAATTCTTGTAGGAGAAGAATCCATCTAATCAGCCTTGGTTTCGCATCTTTCTTCGCAAGCAAATACCGGATCGCAGCATGATCCGTGTACACAATCACCTTGGCACCTACAAGATAAGAGCGAAACTTTTCAAATGCATATACAATTGCTAAAAATTCTTTCTCGGTAGTGGCGTAGTTGAGCTGCGCTTCATCTAGCGTCTTGCTAGCGTAGTAGATAGCGTGGGTTCATCCTTCCTTTCTTTGCCCAAGCACAGCCCCTATGGCTACGTCACTTGTGTCACACATAACCTCAAATGGAAGATTCCAATCCGGAGGTTGAATAATCGGGGCTGAGATTAGAGCTTCCCGAATCATATTAAACGCATCTAAGCATTCTTACGAGAAATCAAAAACTGCATCCTTCATCAATAAATTAGTAAGCGGTTTTGATATCTTGGAGAAATCCTTTATAAAACGCCTATAGAATCCAGCATGTCCTAGAAAACTTCTTATCTCTTTCACCGAAGTTGGGGGAGGAAGCTTTTCTATAGTCTCTATCTTAGCCTTATCCACTTCAATCCCTCTACTAGAGATTAAGTGTCCTAATACAATGCCCTCTTTCACCATAAATTGACACTTCTCCCAATTAAGAACTAGGTTAGTGTCTTCACACCTTTGTAACACAAGAGCAAGGTTAGAAAGACAATTATCAAAAGAAGAACCATAAACGGATCCATAAAGACCTCCATGATCTCCTCTATGTACTCCGAGAAGATAGCCATCATGCACCTTTGAAAGGTGGTTGGGGCGTTGCAAAGCCCAAACGGCATTCTCCTATAAGCAAACGTTCCCCACGGACACGTGAATGTGGTCTTCTCTTGATCGTCCGGATGTATCGGGATCTGAAAGAAACCACTATAACCGTCAAGATAGCAAAAGTGTGAGTGTTGTGCTAACCTCTCAAGCATTTGATCGATGAAGGGTAGTGGGAAGTGATCCTTCCTCGTTGCATTGTTTAGCTTTCAGTAATCTATACACATCCTCCATCCAGTTACGGTTCGTGTGGGAATGAGTTCATTGTTTTTATTGGTGGTGACCGTCATTCCTCCCTTCTTTGGAACCACTTGTACGGGACTCACCCACTTGCTATCGGAGATAGGGTAGATGATACCTGCATCAAGTAGTTTAAGAATTTCCTTCTTGACAACCATCTTTATGGTCGGATTTAACCGCCTTTGAGGTTGTCGCGAAGTTCTAAAGTCCTCTTCCATTAGGATCTTATGCATACATAGTGAAGGTTTGATTCCTACTAGATCCTCTATAGTATATCCTAAGGCTTTCCTATGTTTCTTAAGAACAACCATGAGCTTACTATGTTCATCTATACTCAAATCGGAACTAACAATTACCGGAAAGGTAGAATTAGGTCCTAGAAATGCGTACCTTAGATGTGTAGGAAGTGGCTTCAATTCCATCACTATAGGAGTCTCTAATGTCTCTTGAGGAGTATCCGATGCTTCCTTAGAAGTGTCTAAGAATGTGGAAGGTGTTGGAGAAGAATCAAGAGAAGTGGCGGAGAGAACACAATTTCTTTCAGATTCACCCAAAATTACGGCTCCCCTGTTTCCTCCACGGCCGTGGTTTTGGGCGTGGAAATCAATTACGGTGCCTTTGTTTGTTCCACGGCCGTGGTTTTGGCCGTGTAACTTACTGGAATCCTTTGAATAGCTGATTACGGTCATGTTGGTAGATTCCACGGCCGTGGAATAGCACGACTAGCCGTGATTTCTTACGTTTTCTGACCCATCGTAGAGTTTCTCAAATTCTTCTTCATACACTTCTTTTTGCTTCTCTAAAGCTTCAATTTCTTCATTGCATTCCTCTTCTTCCCCTATATCCATAATGCTCATAGAAATAACTTTTTGCAAGGGATCTTTGAAGAGAATCGAACTTACCTCCTCTCTAGATAGCTCTTCGTCATGGATGTTGAATATATCCTCATCGAAAGCTGGTTCCTTCACCAAAGTGGAGAGAACGAACTCTACCTTATCTTCTCCGATGTCGAAGGCGAGTCTAGCATTCTTGCAATCAACTATACAACCGGATGTTGCAAGAAACGGTCTTCCGAGTATTGTTCGCTCCAAACGGTGTGTGCAAGCTTTAAATTTATAACCCTAGATGTAAGCTTAAAACAAGGATGCGAACCCGCAGTGTACGGGTCAATCGTAGTAAAAAGCAAGGAATTCCAGGGGTCGATCACAGGGACTTAGTGAAACAAAGTCCAATCACGGTAAGCTTTAGTAAATACTAACCACAAAAGCAATTAAAACAATCAAAGATGATAAACAGTCAATAAAGGAAATATGCAATTCTAGGGATTAAAGCATCTAGTTATGGTTCCAACTCAAGATCTAAAGATAAGCGGACAAAGCTGAGGTTTTTGCATAGGGAAGGTGTTACTAAAGTGGAATAGATCACCGGGTAAGTCTCACTACTCACTAATCCTAAACCGTAACTCCTATTACCGGGTAAGTCTCAAGGAATTAAGATAAAGAACTATAACCTCAAACTAACACACCATCTAAGGGAATAGAATCAACCTTTACCGGGTAAGTCTCAGGCTAACTCACAAAGATGGGATGAAAGCACACTCAAACCCCAATAAAGGATAAACCTTTATTACCTATACTTATGATCTTAGGTACACAAACTAAGGAATTACCGGGTAAGTCTCATCCTAAGCTTGCATTGAACCAGGAAAGGTGTAATAAGGATAGGATTTGGCAAACTCTAACACTTAACTCTCAGTTTCGGATCAAATAAGTCACCTCGGTCAGCCAAATTCCACCCAGGCCGAGATGTTCATCGACTGAGCGAGATGCTTAGGGTTAAGATTAAAGACTCGAACTTTCAGGGTCCTACTGTGATTAAGATCATTCTATCATTGTCTTTCCCACAACCTTCAGCCAACCACCCTAGAATCACACAAGGAAATTAGCCACTCATCATCATGAAAGCAATAATCAAATATTTGGGAAAAAGGTGAATATTTGAATAAGAAGAATTTAATGAAAAGACTTCAATAACTGAATCAAATATCACAACAAAGCGTTCCTTGGATAGAAATCCAACAAGGCAAGACAACAAGGAAGGGAATCTAAGATAATCTTACAAAAACCCTTCAAAAGCTATAAAAGCTATAGACTTCAATCTTCCTTCAACCTTCAAAAAGGTTCTTCAAATCTCCCAACTGGAGTATGGCTACTTCGTGCTATGCGGGATCTCCAACTGTATGCGGATGTCGGATTTGTGGGAAATCCGACCCTTTTTATAGGAAATTACTCTCCAAAGATAAGATATCTTAGAAAGATCTCTTCCCATAAAAATAGGTAAAATATATGATTTAGCAAATCTTCTTCCTTCCAGGAGCCAAGCCCAAAAATATAAGATCTCTTTCCAAAGATAAAAGATCTCGGCCAAGAATAAAATATTCTCGCCGTGTCCCAGGTGTTCGCCTCGGTCGAGTCGACTTCTCTGGATCACCTCGGTCGAGGTGAATCTGTGGTCAACCGAGGTGAGTCACAACTGAATGTGAAGTATCTTAAATCTGGTCCAAAGTGAATCTCTAATCCATGGCTATGCTTCCTGGATGGTTCCTTATGTTCCTGAATGTAGCTCCTATGACTCCATAGCTCCTTTTGCTCCTTTTTTATGCAAAACGTGCCATTTTGCCTACGATTACAACAAAACTAGGTGTAGACCTCGATTCCCGCAAAGGTAGATGAAATGGTAATATAATCACATAATATACATACAAACATGTAGATTATTGAAGATAAAACGTCCAAACAAACCCCAAAATATAGACTATAATTTATGCTATCAAAATACCCCATACTTAGCCTTTGCTTGTCCCCAAGCAAGTTCCGCATATAAAAGACAAGATAGAATGGATTAATAGTCAAGAAGATCAATGAAAAGTCTTTCAAAAACATTTTTATAGTGTGCAACAATCATAGATCACTCTAAGAGAATACTTCATGGAATTTAAAATCAAAATATGATCAAAACATTTTATAAATATAAGAAAGTTGTTCATCTTTGCATAAAATCATAGACTGCATAATAAGTCATAATTATCGAAATTAATCATGCATAATCCAGTTTAAACCACTAAATCAATCAACAAGCTCGAGGTCTCATGGGCTTCCCAAAAGAAAGGTCAAGAAACGTGTAGGGTAGGGATGTATGTAAGGTAATGTGGTGCTAGAATCCGGGAAAAGGATATACTTCACTTTCACTTTGACTTTCAACATCTTCCACCAATAAGCTTTGCTTATTTCACACTTTTTCTTTTACTTTACTTTTTGGGATGCATGGACAGAGGTGCACAATAACCGAAGCCTAGGAAATCAGCAATCATCAATTTCTTGAGATGCATCAAACCCTTCATGCACATACCATGACCCGTTAGGAATATCGCTCAATCCGACTTTGGCAAGACACAAACACCCGGCTATGTGAATGGTACCGAGTTACTCATCTTCATGATTGACTTCCCCAAACCTATTATTGTTTTCTAACACTTTCACTTCCAGCCAACTTCTCAACTTTAACTTCACTTGCTTTCACCACTTCGCTTGCTTCCAAATTCCCGGATAGGTAAAGGGAGGCAAAATGTATATGAGGGGCTAAGCATGATCAAGAAGAAGAAGAGAGAAGAATGAATTGCCTTGGTCTTTCCAGGAAGAAAGTGAGAGAACTTATCTTGCGGTGTCAACCTTCAACTTCATCATAATTTGGATAAAACAAAGTATTAAACATGCCAATAATTTCAAACAAAGCATTTAGCAACTTAAACATATTATATAACCTTTCAAACACATAAGGATTTCAAAACCAGTCAGTAAGCAAGATCTTCACTGAGATCATATCCAGATAAGAAGCACAAAAATCGTTTTCGAAAACTCTCAGTTAACACACCTCGGTCGAGGTGTTCTTAGGTCAACCGAGGTGAAACACCTCGTTCGGCCAGAACTCCACCGGTCGAGGTCAAAATTTTTTTTAAAACTAGTTTTTTTTAGTTTCGACGTTTTTTTCAATCAAATAACCTGTAAGTATGCATGCAGTCTCAAATAAACACATATATGCAAAAATGAAGCATAAATATAAATATCCGATCAAGTAGAGTCATACATCACATAAATGTCAAATAATACATCAAATACCCCATACTTGGGACACACTGTCCCAGTGGGTCAAAATAAGTCTAAGGAATAAAGTACTCACCGGATAATAAGCTTAACTGCATAAAAATAAGAAAGAAATCCTGCAGCTCTCAGTAGTCACGATCCCGTGGTGGTGGTGGTGGCACATATGGATACTGAGACGGGTCAAATGGATAGCCCATGATGCGCTCAAACTGGATCTTGGCCATCATGTGCTGGTAATGTTGTCGCTTCTGCATCTCGCGGATATCTAGTGATAGAGCAGCATATGAATCAATCATCTGATCCGTCAGATCATTGATCCGACGGTGAGCCTCTGAAGTTTTCAGTCCAGTCCACTCCTCGTAGTTATGGCCATGATCTGGCCCTTAGGGTTGCTTTCCGTCCTTGCTGGAAGCTTCCCTGGATCTCTTGGCGCTTCATTCGCCCTACTTGCAAGTTGTTGTTCAAAGGCCTTTTGGGCCTTCGAAAATGAAGTCATAGAAGTCTCCATAGCACTAAGCTTGATCAAGATAGCCTCCAACACTGCGTCTTTCTTTTCCGGCTGAGACGAACTTGATCCTTGCCCCTGGCTCTTTAATGGAGTAGAAGAAGGAGAAGGGGAAGAGAGGAAAGGATTAGAGGAATCGTTAGAGTTGGAGTTAGAATGATTGTTACCAGAATTTTGGTTGTTCGCCCTCCAATTATTGCTATTGGATCCTCTATTGTTGTTGTTGTTGTAATTGTTATTCCGGGAACCGTTGTTGTTGTTGCGGTACCCGTTGTTGTTGTTGTTCCTTTGTCCTTGCTCTTCCTTCTTGGTTTGAGCAACCAAGAGTTCCTTCAATTGCTTCACGTCATTCTTCAAAGACGTGAGTTGATTGTTGTTGGGCTGAGTTTCTTGGAAGTTAACTCTTTTAACTCCACCTTCAGCTCCTTGATGGGTGTACTTCTCCATATGCAAAGCTTGCTTCTCTATGAAGTCCCAAGCTTCGTCAATCGCCATGTCCATAAAGGTACCGGCGGAGAGTAGTTGGAGGTTGAACTGGGTGCTTCCGTCCAGTCCCTTGAAGTATATCTCCAATAACTCTATCTTTGGAATCCCATGATGTGGGCAATCCAAGAGAATGTCCTTGAACCGCTCCCAAGACTTGGACAAGCTCTCCTTGTCCTTCATAATGAAAGCATTGATCTTCCCTCTCATTTCAGCGGTCTTTGAGGGGGGAAAGAATTTGGTCAAGAACTCCATTGTCATCTCCTCCCATGTGCTAATTTTTCCTGGAGGAAGAGATTGATACCAAGTAAGAGCTCTATCTTTTAAAGAAAAGTAAAAAGGTCTTAGCTTGTAGTGGTTATTTTCAATCCTTGAAGGTCTCAAGGTTTCCATCAAGATCTCATAGTTTTGAAGATGTTGATGCGGTGATTCCTTCTCTAGCCCTCCGAACTGGCATTGGCGAATCATGGATAGAACTTGCGGTCGAAGTTCGTAGTCATGGTCCGCTGGATCTCCTAGGTTAACTCCTGGACGCCTCAGTTGTTGATTGGGGTCCATCCTTTGACCTAGGGTTTGTGGGATTCCTGCAAGAAGAACGCCTCGGACTGGCATCCGAGGTGGAAGTATCTCGGTCGGGGCGTCAGGTACTGGAACCTGCCTCGGTCGAGGGTCAGCAACTGGATCCTGTATCGGTCGAGGATCTGGAATTGGATCTTCCCTCGGTCGAAGTAGATATTGGTCTCGTAAGGCTGCCATATCTGCTTAGATCGCCTCAGTCCTGGCGCTAGTTTCTTCTTTCTCTTGCCTTAGCTCTTCCCTGCTGAGGCGTAGCTGCTCTAGCGCCTCTTTCAACTCGGCCTCAAGATCGCGATTGTCTTGGTTGGCCATCTTCGCTTCTCGTAAGCGACGTTTGTATGTCTTTTCTGGTTCCGGATCGTAAGGAACGATTTCCTTCCCAGTGCGGGTTCTTCGCATAAACCTAAGAAAGAACCTGCAAAAGTCACTAAAGTAGAGTGGTTAGTAGACACGGGGGCAAGTGCCCCAAGAGCAAACCGTAACCGGCTCGGTCTAGACCAAGTCCCCGGCAACGGCGCCAAAAACTTGTTCGCTCCAAACGGTGTGTGCAAGCTTTAAATTAATAACCCTAGATGTAAGCTTAAAACAAGGATGCGAACCCGCAGTGTACGGGTCAATCGTAGTAAAAAGCAAGGAATTCCAGGGGTCGATCACAGGAACTTAGTGAAACAAAGTCCAATCACGGTAAGCTTTAGTAAATACTAACCACAAAAGCAATTAAAACAATCAAAGATGATAAACAGTCAATAAAGGAAATATGCAATTCTAGGGATTAAAGCATCTAGTTGTGGTTCCAACTCAAGATCTAAAGATAAGCGGACAAAGCTGAGGTTTTTGCATAGGGAAGGTGTTACTAAAGTGGAATAGATCACCAGGTAAGTCTCACTACTCACTAATCCTAAACCGTAACTCCTATTACCGGGTAAGTCTCAAGGAATTAAGATAAAGAACTATAACCTCAAACTAACACACCATCTAAGGGAATAGAATCAAGCTTTACCGGGTAAGTCTCAGGCTAACGCACAAAGATGGGATGAAAGCACACTCAAACCCCAATAAAGGATAAACCTTTATTACCTATACTTATGATCTTAGGTACACAAACTAAGGAATTACCGGGTAAGTCTCATCCTAAGCTTGCATTGAACCAGGAAAGGTGTAATAAGGATAGGATTTGGCAAACTCTAACACTTAACTCTCAGTTTCGGATCAGATAAGTCACCTCGGTCAGCCAAATTCCACCCCGGCCGAGATGTTCATCGACTGAGCGAGATGCTTAGGGTTAAGATTAAAGACTCGAACTTTCAGGGTCCTACTGTGATTAAGATCATTCTATCATTGTCTTTCCCACAACCTTCAGCCAATCACCCTAGAATCACACAAGGAAATTAGTCACTCATCATCATGAAAGCAATAATCAAATATTTGGGAAGAAGGTGAATATTTGAACAAGAAGAATTTAATGAAAAGACTTCAATAACTGAATCAAATATCACAACAAAGCGTTCCTTGGATAGAAATCCAACAAGGCAAGACAACAAGGAAGGGAATCTAAGATAATCTTACAAAAACCCTTCAAAAGCTATAAAAGCTATAGACTTCAATCTTCCTTCAACCTTCAAAAAGGTTCTTCAAATCTCCCAACTGGAGTATGGCTACTGCGTGCTATGCGGGATCTCCAACTGTATGCGGATGTCGGATCTGTGGGAAATCTGACCCTTTTTATAGGAAAATTACTCTCCAAAGATAAGATATCTTAGAAAGATCTCTTCCCATAAAAATAGGTAAAATATATGATCTAGCAAATCTTCTTCCTTCCACGAGCCAAGCCCAAAAATATAAGATCTCTTTCCAAAGATAAAAGATCTCAGCCAAGAATAAATTATTCTCGCCGCGTCCCAGGTGTTCGCCTCGGTCGAGTCGACTTCTCTGGATCACCTCGGTCGAGGTGAATCTGTGGTCAACCGAGGTGAGTCACAACTGAATGTGAAGTCTCTCAAATCTGGTCCAAAGTGAATCTCTAATCCATGGCTATGCTTCCTGGATGGTTCCTTATGTTCCTGAATGTAGCTCCTATGACTCCATAGCTCCTTTTGCTCCTTTTTTATGCAAAACGTGCCATTTTTCCTACGATTACAACAAAACTAGGTGTAGACCTTGATTCCCGCAAAGGTAGATGAAATGGTAATATAATCACATAACATACATACAAACATGCAGATTATCAAAGATAAAACGTCCAAACAAACCCCAAAATATAGACTATAATTCATGCTATCAAGTATGATCGGGACCGGACTATCTGCAGGAATGTCAAGCACAACAAAATCTATAGGAACATAGAACTTACCAAGCTTGACCGAGACGTCTTCAACTATACCAACGGGACGAGTTATGGATCGATCCGCCATGTACAACGTCATCTTTACCGGTTTAGGTTCGCCTAAACCGATCTTCCTACATAAGGCAAGCGGAATGATGCTCATGCTTGCTCCTAAATCACATAATGCATCATATGTGACATCTCCCACTCCTATGGGAATACAAAATGACCCCGGATCCTTCAGCTTTGGGGGCATCTTTTCCTTCATTGTCTTGATGAGATCCGATGAATCCGAACTCATCTTAACCTCTCCAAAATCCTCTAATTTTCTTTTGTTAGAGAGGATTTCCTTTAGGAACTTTCCATAAGCTGACATACCTACAATTGCATCAATGAAAGGTATATTAATATGCAGTTTGCTCATGAGTTCAATAAACTTACCGAATTGCTTGTCTAGACGCGCTCTTGCTCTAGATTGCGGGAATGGTAGGGCGGGTTTGAAAGCTGGAGGAGGAATGTAGACATCTTCCTTCTCCTTCTCCTTCCCCTTTTCTTTCTCCTTCTCGACGGGAACTTCTACAAACTTAGGCTGCGGGTCGGTGGTTGTTGCTCCGCTCCTAGTTGTGATTGCCATCACCCTTCCCTTTGGATTATCCTCCGTCTTTCCTGGAAGTTTTCCTTGATTCCTAGGAACTTCTTCAGCTTGACTAAACATTTGGTTTTCTAAAACCTTTTGGGCTTTATCAACCTTAGTAATGTGATCATCGACCTTAATGATGCGAGTCTCCAATCCTTGAAGCTTTCCCAAGATTGTTTCCAACATGGGATCGGACTTCTCTTTCCCCGAAGTGCTTCCGCTATTAGATGCTTGTTCCTGGCTTTTCAAGGGAATGGAAGAAGAAGAAGGTGGAGTTAGTGAATTTCCTGAATTGGGATAAGAATTACCGGAATTGTGTTGTTGGTTGGATCGCCAATTGTTGTTGTTTGAACCCCTATTGTTGTTCCAGCCGTTATTCCGGTTGTTGTTGTTGTTGTTGTTGTTGTTGTTCCAATTGTTCCGGTTGTTGTTCCGGTTGTTGCGATTTGTATTCTCATTCCCATTGTGGTTATTGTTGTTTTCCAAATAACCCACATCTTGTCCCTTTTGCTTTGGGAAATTGGTTTTAATGGCTTCCTTCAACTCTTTAATCTCGGTATTGAGAGAAAAGATTTGAGTTTGAGTAGCTTGTGATAACTTTGCTCCTTGCTCCACTTGATTTGCTTCTACTTTCCGGTGAGAATACTTTTCTATGACTCGGGCTTGCTTATCAATGAAGTCCCAAGCGTCATCTTCCCTCATGTCCATGAATGTACCACATGAAAGGGATTGGAGCTTGAATTGTGTTTCCACATCCAGCCCTTTATAGTATATCTCCAATAAACCCAGTTTTGAAATGCCATGGTGTGGGCAATCCAATAATAAGTCCTGAAATCTTTTCCAAGATTGAAACAAACTTTCGTTAGATCTCATAGAAAACACATTAATCTTACCTCTCAACTCCGCCGTCTTGGATGGCGGAAAGAATTTGGTGAGGAATTCCGCAGAAAGATCCTCCCATGTGTTAAGTCTTCCATTTGGAAGAGCTTGATACCAAGATAAAGCTTTCTCTTTCAAGGAGAAGAAGAATGGCTTGATCTTGTAGTTGTTAGTGGTTGCATTATTTGGCTTCATTGTCTCCATCATGATCTCAAAATTTTGTAAATATTGATGTGGAGATTCAGCACTCGTTCCTCCAAACTGATTTTGGCAAACGATGGTAATAACTTGTGGGTTGAAGCTAAACCCTTGCATATCATCAGCATCAAAGTTCACACCTAAACGGCGTGGTTGCTGAATTGGATCCATCCTTTGGCCAAGAGTTCTTGGCTCTCCATCTACACGAGCAGCTCTCGCATCCCCAGCTGGAACACGACGATTGGCGACTGCCTATGGAACAAATGGGTTCACATTGATCGTCGGATCAATGTCCTCTAATGGTGGCATGGAAGAGTCGCTATCCTCGTCGGATGAATGGGTTCTAACCGATCTTGATAGTTTCCTGCTCTTCTTCTTCTTAAGATCGCTTAATTCCAGCCTTATTTGAAATATCATATCCGTTAGATCATCAACTTTCGATTGATGACGCTCCGATTCCTCCTTGCGAGTCCTCTCGCTCCATCTAAGTTGAGCTTCGGATTCTGCTAACTCCGTTTGGTAATCTCGTTCTCTTTCTTCAGCCATCTTTCTTTCCTTGAGCTTCTTCCTCAAAGTCTTCTCAAGTTCTTGATCAAGAGGTAAGAGGTCCGTGTTGTTCCTAGACCTGCGCATAAACCTAAAATAACCTGCAAATATCACTCACAAGAGATATCAAATAACAAGAGCTAAGCTCCCAAGCTTGACAACCGGCAACGGAATTCGGCCTAAACCAAATCCCCGGCAACGGCGCCAAAAACTTGTTCGCCACTTAGCGTGCGTGCAAATAAGTCTTAAATTTATAAAACTAGAAATCAAGCAAGCGAACCCGCAGTGTACGGATCGACGTAGTTAAGCAAGAATTCCAGAGTATCGAACACAGGGATTTTGGGGGAACAAATTCAATTATAAGTTTGTCAAGCAAGTAAAAGGGTAAGCTTTGCAAGTATATTGGGAAAACAGCAACCCTAAAGATCCAGGTGTCTAATTATGGCAATCGAATCAAAATATACTAAAAAACTAAGGACAGAGTTAAGAGTTGCAAAGGTATGCTAAGGTAAAGCAATGTACGGTGAAGTTTCAAGGCTTTATATGACTTATCTAAAAATACTATCTATAAAGGTTGTTGAGGCTTCAGTATAGAAAGGATCTAAAGACAAGAATTAATCTCAAATACCCAAACTTGTAACCCAAGGATCAAGACTAACTAAACCGATTAAGGTTGTGACACTCGAAATCGAAGCAGAGGTTGTTGAGGCTTCACTACTACCTAGAAAAGACAAGTCAAGACTAGATTAAAGCAAATCTTTAACCTTGGATCAAAGTAAAAGCAAGGTTCGTAAACTGATGTAAATTACGGGTGGATCTTGAGTTCCACGGCCGTGGAACCTCAAGAATAGGCCGTGATTTTGGTTCGTCGGTGAAATCTCTCTAACTCTCAGGGTCCAATCTATTTACGACCAATCTATCATCATCTAAGCCACAACTATCAACCCTTCACCTTAGAATTGCTAAAGGGTTTTAGCCAACAACAGTCATTATGATATCAAATTCAAGATTAAGAAGAATGAAAGATGAAACCTTCGAAAACCTTTAATAAACTTCAAATCAATCTCAAATCCACAAACAAGGGTATAATGTATATCAGATTTGAAATAACACAAACCAATCACAATCCTTGATAAGAACGAAGAGCGGGATGTCAATCCGTCTTCTAATCAAACCTAGGAACAAAAGCGCAACTTCCAAATCTTCAAGCCTTCGTAAATCTACGTTGCAAAATAGCAATCCTCCGCACGTCCAATGAAACCCTAGGCACGTGCAAGAAAGCGTAAGCGAAGGTGCCGAATTCTCCCTCCTTTAGTCTTTTTATAAGGAAAGATAGAATAACCGTTCGTCCCGTATGTGTAGACAATGTGTCTATATTTTATTCGTCAAAAGATTGCCTAAATCACGGTTTCATGGAGTTCCACGGCCGTGGTTTAGAGCGTGGAAGTGGATTACGGTTCTTCACAACTTCCATGACCGTACTTTATACCGTGTAACTCTCTGTAATGCTCCACGTTCATGTTGCCAAGTTCCACGGCCGTGGTTTAGAGCGTGGACTTCATTACGGCCGTATTTTAGAGCGTGGAAGCATAGATTGCTCGTAATTCCCTTTGTTTTGTGCCATTCCTCATCCTAGCATCTTCCTTGGCTTCTTTGTGGTGTCCTCAATCCTTAGATGTGCTCAATTCATCTCCGTCATCTCTTAATTCGTTCGGTTTTAGCTCTTATTCGCCTACAATCAACACAAAGCTTATGTAGACCTCTATATCGACAATATAAACGAATTAGCTAACAATTGCTTCAATGCTTTATCAATGAACACTATAATGGATGAAAAACATCTAGAAAACGTGCCTAAAATATCACAATATTTCATGCTAACATATGGATATAGATATATAAGGTCACACTACACCTAAAGCAAAAATCCAAGAAAAGCACATAAAGGCCAACACAAAATAAAACTACACTATTGAGATCCACGGAGGTGGTGGTGGTCGCCCGTGCATCTATCCCAGACCGAAAAGTTAAAATCAAAAACCTCCTTTTAAAAATGTAGACCCCTTGCGGGTTTTATTTATTTATCTATCTGACCTTTAGAAGATTTCAAGTGCCATTGTTGCCAACTTGCCTCTGATACCATATTGAAACACCCCAAGTTTTTGGAACTTGAAGCGTTACGGTCTAGCACCTCACAATGGGTCCCGACCCTCAGAGTAGCAATGACACAACGGATCTTACAACAAGGCACACACAAATGAAAATCCAAAACTCAATATAAACCCAAAGGTTTAAACAAAGGGAAGCGTAAAAGACTCGCAACCGAGTTCAAAACAAAAGGGAAACAACAACTGAAACATAAACCCAATCCCATCCTATAATGTACGGGAATCCCGGATTACCACACCGTCCGGATCATTCAACAACACCTATATCTTGCAAGGCATCTATAACATCGGTATAAACCATTAGCTAACATTCTAGATATCAGAAAGATTGTAAAGGCACAAATACACGTTAGATAAAGTAAACATATAGCATGCTCGCACTCAACCGGTTATTATCTTTCATTAAGTTATCCATTACTAGTTCAACTTCTTTTGTCACAAGAGAATCTCTTAAAACTCGCCTCCTCTTCCGTCTACCAACAAGAATAGATCAGTACTATCCGTTACCTACGGGTCTGGGTTGCAAGAGCACCTCCTAGTCTCCTGTAGAACTAGACAAGTGGTCATCGCCCGGTTATGATACACTTGGGCCAATTACGGTATAAAAGGTCAATCATATTCCGGTAATCCGTTATAACAATAATAATAGCACAAACAAGCCAATACACTCAAACCAATATACGGAATGAAGCTAAGTAAGTCTAAGGAACTTACTTCACTCAAAGGTAACTCAAAGGGTTCAGCGAACACTCATTTTCCCTCAGGAAAGGAGCAAAGGAAAGCCTGTTCATACAAGGCATCATGAATCAGAACTGAACGGATGCTAGAAGTCTATAACTTCCAGTCTCAATGATCTCTTAGAGATCTCCACATGCTAAGGGCTCGACCTTAGTCATACAGCACTCTCAAGGGGTAACAACATCAAGAACAACCAAGGAAAGGAACGATGAAAGCAAGCAAGGAAGAAGCTCACCAAAGACGGGAGCTACTACAGAGGAAACCGCACGGGCGGTTGGACGAGGCGTAGGGGTGGCACGACAGGGCGCGGGAGCAGGGGCGTGACAGAAAGCGTTGTCGGGGTTTCTCTTGACAAAAACTCAAAGCAAGGGATCCAAAACTCGATCCTTTGATCCACACTCGTCAAGACTCAACCAAGGGAGCTTGTAAACATCAACATATCAACAACGGGAAGGTCAACAAGAATCAAGGTTCAAACTTGATTCTTGGAGAAGAAGAATAGGAAGAAGGAAAGAAGAAAACGAAATAGAAGGGAAACATCATGCAGCAATTCATGAACGTGAGGAAGACCAAAGGAAGATGAACTTACACATTCAGCAAGATCACATGAAGCAAGGGCAAACGACTATAGCTCTCAAGGTTGAAGAAACGTATGCAAGAGGCAGGAAAAACGAGAAGAAGGCGGGATTGTATAAAGAAGGGTGAAAAGATAGAAGAAAGGCGTTCTAGGGTTAAGAAAAAGATAGGAAAGCCGGCCCATAAGATTGAAGATCGAATCTTCTATCTATGGAAGAAAAAAATAAAAAAAATAAAAACAAATCGGGATGATCTGGGGCAAAACCGCAGGGACGGTTTGCCCTGCCACCGCCGTGGCTAGCCGCAGGGGCGACTCATTGTCACCGCAGGGGGCGGTGACAATCCAGACTTGCCGCTGGAGTGGCCACTGTCATCGCAGGGGCGGTGATAACGAAAACTGGTTGTTACAATAAAAGAGGATATGTGACATGTCCTTCCCTATGACAACCAATGATAAGTTCAACCTATTCTTTTAGGAGCCCAACAAAGGGCAAACCCATTGTTACCTTGAGTGTCAAGCAAGCGTTGTTAAGATATTGCACAGGGGCTTGCCATCATATGGCATATAATTGTCATATAATAGTATCATATTCATTTATAAGAGTAGATTAATAGACCCGTGGTACACACTAATTTAAATCTTGTTACACTTTATATACGGAGCCGTTAATTTTTGTTTAGTTAAAAATTATCAGTGATTATTCAGTTGATCTTGACTCTCAAACGTAATACCATAATATGATTTAACTATATTAAATCGGATAATTATTAAAGAATATTCGGATTATTCTAATAAAGGTGTATGACTATTTTTATTTAACTAAAAATAATTTTGCAGACATATGAATATCCACTCTATATATATGATCGGTATTCGATCCAATATTTAAAAAGATATTTTTATTGTATCAGATTAAAATGAACATCAATATTTATGAATTTTACAAAATAATATCGTGTTATTCACTATTGCATGTTTATATAGATATTTAGACTAATTGAGCAAGAAACAAAATGTATATTAATTATTGATATTTAAGAAAGGATCCTAATATTTAATCAACTCAAGAATATAATTAAATATTTGAATAGTGTAGATTAAGTTGTAATATATATATATATATATATATATATATATATATATATATATATGAGTATTTAGGTTATATTTATGACAAATTACATACATATAGGATTTTGTAATGTCAGATCACTAATAGTATTCTCACCATCTCCTCAAATTATGTTTATATAAAAAGATTTTATAGAAAAATAGATTTGTTATGAGAAAATCATCAAATTCTATATTTTTAGGTATTAAAATACACTGTAATTAAAAATATAAAATATGCATGCATATTTTACTTATGTTTTTTCTGAACAGTAATGTACAAATAATAAAATATGTAGTTTTTATATATGTTATTATTAAAGAGTAATGTAAAAATAATAGAATTATAAACAAATGAAAGTTCCACTCACATAATATTTTTTTAACCCCCGGCAACACACAATTTTATCAGTCAAACTATAACTATATATATATATATATATATATATATATACTAGTAGGACGCGCGTGCGAAGCACGCGCCGTAAATGAGATCGGAAATCGATAGTAGTAGATGAAATCGGAATGGAGTTGATAAATTCTATTAGTTAGGGAAAAGTGGATAAATTCAACATTTTCTTTGAATCTTACCAATATCACACTATAATTGTAGGTGAGCAAGCCGCTGTAGCGGACACTCAGTTATGCGAGGATATCATATCACAACGCTGAATCTTTAAATGATCTGAGTGAAAAATACTACTTGTTTTAATGATTTTGATTTTTTTTTAATTTTGGCTCATTGTATGTTTTGGAAGTGCATATGATATCTCGGATTTATATTTTTGGCTTGTTGGCGTTTATCCAAACTATACTGCTCATTAAGGTTCGTGCTCTTTTATGTAAGCTGATTGCGGATGATGATTACGATGAATGAAATTTTGCCTTATATATACAAAAAAACTTAAAGCAGATTAAATCATATATATAATTTTAGCTTGAACAATCAGACTTTATCTAAAATTTTGGTTGAATACTACCTCTAAAAAACGGGTTAAATTTCACCCGGAAAAAAAAAAGTCTACTGTCTATTCGGCAGATACGGGTATGGATGACAAAAACTATGGGTCAGGCGAAGATTTATAGGTAACATGTCCAGTTATGGAAGTGATACATCCCTACACCAAAAAACTTTATCCAAGTGTCTACCAGATGAAGATGAGCTTAAGATATGATACAACATAGAGCTGCTAGATTGGCAACCAAAATGCCATTTTCCTTGGATCTTCTTTCAATTACAGTGTTCTTCAAATTTATGGTACACAGAAAGATCAAAGGAAAATGAACTGAACAATAAAACAACTCAATATATGTATAAATTACATCATTGTTTTGTCAAAGGAATAGTCATAAACTCACAGTATCGTATATATCTTGGTGTCCTTCAATATGAAGTAACCATCAAAGCTTTGCACTGCATTTATGAGGATTAATAGCCCGTACTCAAAACACCAAAGCTTTCCACTGAAATTGGCAAGTTAAGTCACTACACGAGTAGGTAGAAACTCTTTGCCTCATCAAATGTCATGATCTGCAACATAAAAATTTAGAGTAGTCGGCAAGGCCAACATAAAGGGAAAAAGATTATTAATCAACAATTAACAAACAAGAAAAGGAAACAACTCAGACTAATTGAAACAACAAAAATGATACCGTATAAAGCCCAGAATAAGTGCCAAACTTGGATCACGCTAGGTTCAGCCTTAACAGGCTTGTTATCAGTCAACTATTATAGGCAGTCGACCACAAATCAAAAGGAAGCAAAATCAGGCACGATAAAGAACAAAGAACAATCAAATGAAAAACTCCGAAGAACTTGATTACTAACTATTCGTCGATGACTTACATAAAACTTGAAGATGATGAGCCCGACGGTTGGACAAATAGCAATAACTTGGGGAAGATTATGAATAATATATAAAATAGGGTTTGAATATGACCATGAAGCTTGACGCAATTGAAGATTGGAAAACGTCAGAATAAAAAATAGATGAAGAAACAAGATGATTGCATACCTGATTGAAGATCCGGAGAAAAAGTGTGAAGACCGTAAAATCTCCGTCGTAGGTGGGAAATCAGGAAGTCAAAACCAAGTGAAGTCCCAAAATCCCAACCCTCACCTCCCTCTGTTGTCTCTTCCACGAGTTTCAAGAGAGGAAAAACAGAGGCAACAAGCAGCGAATCCCCTCTTTCTCTCTCCCTCACACACACACACACTTTGGAACAAAGCAAAATCTACCAATTAAAGAGTGAAGGAGATATGGGTTGATTGTGCTTCTCGACAAAATCCACCACCCAGAAAATATCACCCAGAAAATTCAGATCCGAACCTGCACACAAGAGGAAAGGTAATCAATGGTGAGTTGGGACGGAAAAGGCTAATGGACGGTGGTCGCACAACGGTGATCGGAGGAACGAAGCAAGAGCGGTGGATTTGTGGCAGACGACGTGTGAACCCCACAACAACCCTCCTGACAGCTATTCTCGGACAACCCACTTTATCTTCGATCGGGACACCACATACGGCATCGAAAGGGGCCCGAGGAGAAGCCTCCCATCCCCAATTCAAAGATCTGGATTGACAAAATTTGGGGAGAGAATAGAAGAGTAATTGCTTTATAGAGATCGAGAAGAAAAAATAGGAATCGATAGGCTTTCAGAAGAAGTCACAACGGGGCTTTGAGAAGAAGCCACAACGGGGCTTTCACAAGAAGACACAACGGGGCTTTTACAAGAAGCCGCAACGGAACTTCAAGAAGAAGACACGGTAAGTAAGGAAAGTTGAGTTATCAAAATAAAGGCAAAAAAGAAATCTACAAAAATAAATAAGGGTAAAATAGGAAAATAGAAAATTTGAAGGGTAATGTGGGAATTCCCCTATTCAATTGGGGAACTCCCACTTTTATTATAGTAAGGATATGAAGTCAAAGTCCTTAATTACACATGTCATTCCATAATTCATTCAATGACACTTGTTATTTAAACAACGATTTTCAAGTGAAAGATACTTGTTCGCTCGAAAATATGTGCATCAAAGTCTTAAATATATAAAAACTAAAATTAAGGAAAGCGAACCCGCAGTGTACGGATCGGCGTAATAAAGCAAGAATTCCAGAGTATCGAACTCAGGAATTTGGGGGGAACAAATTCAGTTCACAAAATCGTCACGCAAATAAAAAGCTTTTGTAAAGATGATAAGGAAAACAACGATTCTAAAGATTCAGGTATCCAATTTTGGCAATTGATTCAAAGCTATATCTAAGGTAGGGAATTCTACGGTGAAATTTCAAAACCCATATGTCTCACCCAAAGGCTCTCTCTATAAAGGTTGTTGAGACTACAATATAGAAAGGATCAAAGGATAAGATTACTCTCAAACACCCATGTCCAAACCCAAGGGAATCAAAGATAAGCCAATGCGGTTAAGGTTGTGACACTCGAAACCGAAGTAGAGGATGTTAAGTCTCACTAATACCTAAAAAAGGTAAGCCAAGGCTAGATTAAAGCAAATTTGTAACTTTGGATCAAAGCAAAAGCAAAGGACGTACGACAGAGGAAAACCACGGCCAGATCTTGAGGAACCACGACCGTGGAACTCAAGAACAGGCCGTGCAAAGCCTCGACGACGAGGTTTCTCGCAACTCTCATGATCCAATCTGTTTTGGTTCAATCTATAATCATCTATGCCACAACTATCAATCCTTCACCTTAGAATCGCTTAAGGGTTTTTAGCTAACAATCATCATCAAACCAATAATCAAGTTTAAAAGAGAAAAAGGGTAAAACCTCGAATTCTCAATAATAAACACAAAACAAATGTAAATCAAACACAATAATCGCAACTTGCGTTCAATGGATGTAGAATAAGGTAAGAATCTCTCACGAATCTCAAGGAACAAAGAAGAACGGTATGTCAATCCGCCTTCAAGATGAAACCCTAAGATCTTCTCCGAGTACGCAATCTTCAAGTGCGTACTTCATCAAATCTTCCTTGTTCACAATAAAATCTTCAAACCTCCCTCTTTTTGGGGATTTTGGCTCCCTCCACTCTTCGGGTCTGCCTAGTATGACTTTCAATGTTGAAGGCTATAGAACATTTGCAAGGATAAATCTAGGGTTTAAAGATAAAACCCTAAATATTTGTGATAAAAAGAAGTCGAGTCCGCTGGTATCAGAAAATACTTTGGGCCGCGTTAGACGGTACCAGAAAATACTTTGGGTCGCGTCAGACGTTACCAGAGAATACTTTGGTGCGTCAGACGGTATCAAAAGATACTTTGGCGCGTCCTAGCTTCCTTTTATGCTCCTTTTTGTCCTTCTTCAAGGCTTGATCCTTAAATATGTCATTTCTGCTCCACAATTCGCCAATTTACCTACAAATGCAATAAAACTCTGTGTAGACCTTATTCTCGCAAAGTAGGTGAATATAACCATAATTGTCATGGAAGTATGTCTATGCATGTAAACTAAAGGGAAAATCTATATAAATAGATGCTTAAAAATAGGTCATAATTCATATCATCAAAATATCGCATACTTGTCTCTTACTTGTCCCCAAGCAAGGTTCAAACTTAAAATGCAAGATGATATGGATTATGAATATGCAAAAACAAAAAAAAAACCAAAATATTTTTTGTTGTGCTTCTATTCATTGATCACTCTCAAAGAATTGCTTCATAGCTAATGAAAATTATCATATGGTCAAAAGGAATTCTATCATGGAAAGGATAATCACACTTTGCAAGATATTCATAACATGCATCATAACATGCAGTATATCAAAATCAATCATGAGGAATCCAATTTAGACCACAAAGTCAAACAACATACTCAAAGATCTTAAGGTCTTTCAAGTAAAGGTCACGTGAATGGGTGGGATGCATAAAGGGTATGTGGTGAAAAAATCCTGGAAAAAGGAACAACACAACACAACTTCTTTAAGCAAACTTGAATCAACCACCACTTGAGAGTTTTGCTCTCCCTTTTTAGCACAAATTTCTTTTCCGACTTTACTTTTTGGAAGTATGGACAGCGGTACAAAAAAAACAAAAGCCTAGGAGATCGGCGATTCTCAATTTCGAGAAGCCTCAAACCCTTGATGCACATACCATAATCCGTTAGGAATATCGCTCAATCCGATTTTGGCAAGACACAAACACCCGGCTATGTGAATGGTGCCAAGTTACTCATCATCAAGATTGACTTCCCCAAACCAATTTTCTATACTTTGAATGCACAATTTTCTTTCATGTCCCTCCCACATCAAACATGCCAAAATTACACTCTTCCTAATTCCTGGATAGGTAAAGAAGGCACAAATTTCATTGAGGGCTAAATGAATAAAGAAGAAGCAAGAAAAATCGACGTGCCTTAATCATTTCAAAAAGATGCGGAAAACTTATAATGCGGTTTCAACATTCAATACTCAACATGATTTAGAATGAAAGCAAATTATCATTCATGCATGAAATTCTAACAAAGTATTCAAATCGCACATATGTCATAAATCAATTTAAGCATATTAAAATCATCATAGTTATTCCACAAAATAAAATTCATCATAGAGATCATATCCATTTTAGAAGCACAAAAAATTTTCAAAATTTTCAAAATCAAAAAAATGCAAACATAAAACATGCAAATCGTATGGCAAATACCTCCTCCCCATACTTAAAACTCACATTGTTCCCAATGTGAAGGAAAATAAAGATGGAAAAGGATACTCGCAATTTAAGATGGCCAATCAGGCAAGGCGAATCATCATTGAGCGGTGGTGGTGAGAATCTATAGAAGCTCAATAGGGAACTCTGAACACTCCAATCGGTGTTAAAGAATGAAGAAGGGGAACGTCTTTCAGCCGAAACAATTTTCCGAAAAATTTTTTTTTCCATGGCCGTGGAAATAGCAATTTGGCCGTAGTTTTGGGTCCTTTTTCTTGGTTGCTCTCGACATGGTTTTCCACGGCCAAAATTAAATAAGCCACGGCCGTGGTTTTTCATTTTAACCCGTGGAAAGCTCCGTTTTTGCCAAAAATCCAAATTTCGTTATTCCTTTGACTTCCTTCACTTCTTTTGGTCCTTTCTCAACCCTGACATCCAAAGACACAAATATACCGGAAGGTATCGACGAAAAACAAACAAAAACAACTACTCTAATCTAATCTAAGAAAAAGAAAAGGGAAAAGGATGCATTACCTTGGGTTGCCTCCCAAGAAGCGCTTGGTTTAACGGCTGTAGCTGGACCTATCTCCATAGATAACTCAATGCACCTTGAACATCTTGGATTGCTCTTCAAATCCATTATTAAACTCATCCAAAAAGTTTCCGGTTCCTAATTTCATCGGTAAATGGTAAGATCTCCCACGTACGAGCTTGTACGGTTTGATTCTCACCGGAATCCTCCTAGCTTTCCTCCATTTTAAAGGAACATAATCTAGCCTTGCGTCCAATCCTTTCCTAGATCGAGAAATCAGTTTCTCGAGAATCCTCTTAGCTTCCCCATCTCCAGCTTGGGGATGATGTATGGTCTTCGTCATGTGAAAGACCCCATACTTGAACAAGAAATACTTATTGGCATTAGCGTTGAAGCACTTGCCAAATCTACTCCTTGTAGTCCAAGGAGCATCTATTTTCAGCAATTGTGATGGAGGTTTCATCTATACCTTAGGAGGTTCTTTCGGAAGACACCTCCAACTCTCCGGTGCATTCCTGAAAAAATTAGAAATTTTAATAGGAATTTCAAAGAAAGTAAGAGAATGTACCTTGTAAAGTTCTTCAAGGCTTGGGACAAGTTTCATGTTGGGATGATGATCCACACATGAAATATCTCCCAACTCAGCTGGATCCTCTTCAACCTTGGCCACTTCAATAATTTGGCTAAGGTTCTCCACTTCTTCCTCTTCTTCAATGTGGATTTCAAGAGGGGTTTCGGGATCGACAAGAGGAATGCTCAAGACATGAAATTCTTCCTTGCTAGATAAATGATTTTCCATGGCTTTATAAGATTCAGAAATAGCAATCATGTCGTCTTTCATCTTGTCCACCACTTTTAATATCTTTTCCAGCATCATTTGTATCCGATCCTTGGATGGTTGTTGTGGAGGTTGCACTTGAGGAGGTTGCTCATAAAACTTATGAGGGGAATTAAGCTCATCCCAATAGGCAAGCTCATCCTCAAGGACTTCTTCATGTTCTCTTTCAGTGGCAACCAAATGGAAGGCGTACTTCTCTTCCAAGTATTCGTAATGTTCCGCCCTAGCTATTTGCCTCGCTATCCATATTGGATCGAAAATAGGCTAATAGCTCCCAGCAGCCATTGGTGACCCTGAAAACTCAAAACTTCATACCAAAAGATTAAAAGAAAATTCAAAAAGCTCCCAAGCCCGACAACCGAATTTGGCCTAAACCAAACCCCCGACAACTGCGCCAAAAACTTGTTCGCTCAAAAGTATGAGCGTCAAAGTCCTAAATTTATAAAAACTAAAATTAAGCAAAGCGAACCCGCAGTGTAAGGATCGGTGTAGTAAAGCCAGAATTCCAGAGTATCGAACTCAGGGATTCGGGGGGAACAAATTCAGTTCACAAAATCGTCAGGCAAATAAAAAGCTTTTGTAAAGATGATAAGGAAAACAACGATTCTAAAGATTCAGGTATCCAATTGTGGCAATCGATTCAAGATATTCTAAGGATATAAGGACAGAGTTAGGATTGTAAAGGTATATCTAAGGTAGGGAATTGTACGGTGAAGTTCCAAGACCCTTATGTCTCACTCAAAGGCTCTCTCTATAAAAGGTAGTTGAGGCTATAATATTGAAAGGATCAAAGGATAAGAATTACTCTCAAACACCCATGCCCAAACCCAAGGGAATCAAAGAAAAACCAAAACGGACAAGGTTGTGACACTCGAAACCGATGTAGATGATGCTGAATCTCACTACTACCTACAAAAGGTAAATCAAGGCTAGATTAAAGCAAATCTTTAATTTTGGATCAAAGCAAAAGCAAAGGACGTACGACAGAGGAAAACAACCCGTGGAACTCAAGAACAGGTCGTGAAAAGCCTCGACGACGAGGTTTTTTGCAACTCTCAAGGTCCAATCTTTTTGGTTCAATCTATCATCATCTATGCCACAACTATCAACCCTTCACCTTAGAATCACTTAAGGGTTTTTAGCCAACAATCATCATCATCAAATCAATAATTAAGTTTAAAAGAGGGTAAAACCTCAAAATCTCAATAATAAACACAAAACAAATGTAAATCAAACACAATAATCGCAACTTGCGTTCAGTGGATGTAAAATAAGGTAAGAATCTCTCGCGAATCTTAAGGAACAAAGAAGAACGGGATGTCAATCCGCCTTCAAGATGAAACTTGACAAGACTCTTATCTAGAGGTCGTGTTTATCTTATCAAAATATAATCCCGACTTAGCACTAAAATGAGTATAGTGGTTAAGTAAGGGTCGAACCCAAGAGAGTTTGGTGTTTTTATTAGATTCAATTATTGACTATAGAAACAAGTAACAAAGGGGGGGGGGTTGGTTGAATTGATGCACACAAGACTTAAGAAAACAAATAACGCAACAAGCAAGACAATGATGGTTGAATCTACACTAGGTTGATTCTAAGCATGCGATTGCTACTTTGGTGAGTTCCTTTTACAAGTTCTCAAGTAATCTCTCGTCTCAATCATATATATGTGTTGAGCCAACCGGCATCAACACAACTTAACAGGTTAGTGTTCCGTAAACCTACAAGAACAAATAACAAGTTAGCTTTCAAACAAAGACTAAGGGATATAAAGAAAAGATAAAACCGTTAAACTTATCTTTATATTTGTGTTCCTTTTCTTTAAGCAATTACAACCCTTATTACTTAACGTTTTACTACTAGATTAAAGACCCGAACCCGGAATCTATTAATCCTAGTTCTTTGCATGCACTTTAGAACCTAAGGTGATCAATCTCAAGTAATAGTAAAACATGCAATTAGACAATGGAGATCAAGGAAACACAAAGATTTACTGAATGAAAACTTATATTAGAAAGAACTTACAACCAAGGTAACAATGCAGCTTCAAACTAACCCAATGTAGCAAGGGAGTTAGCAACTCATTACAAAGTAGCAAGATAGTTTTAATGGAAAAAGTGAATTCTTAATTGGATGATAAGTGGATCGTTCTAGCAATCAACCAAGGACTATTTATACTACAAATGACACTAAATAGGAGTAAATGGCCGGCCCATAACAGCCACCTTTAATGTCATAAAGGTGGTGTAAACAGCCGGAGTAAAGCTTCTGTCGTTGAACCGCTTGGGCGGCCTTCAGATCCGCAGGGGCGGTGCAGGCGAAAACGGTTGATCTTCTTCATGGCCGTAGGGGCGGCCAGGCAATTCCGCATGGGCGGATCTTTAATGCTCTTCAAACGTCTGACTCTTCAACTTCCTACCGTTTTTTATGCCCAAGCCGCCGGGAGGTCCCAGTGTCGACGCAGGGGCGGTGACACTGACTCTTCATCTTCCAACTCCCAGGTTGAGGCGCAGGTAGAGGTACAGGGGCGCTGGTTTTCGCTTCTTCAGGGCAAGTCACCGCAAGGGCGCTAAGGGTTGACGCAGGGGGCGGTGACAGTCTTCATTCCTGGCGCAGGCTGCGCTCTAGAGTATGGTATCACCGCAGGGGCGGTGACACTGCTCCGCGGAGGCGGTGAGGCAACAGAAGCTTTGCTTCGTGGATGATCTTCACTCCTAAGTGTTTATAACTCCTTCTTTATCTTCTTTTAGTCTTCTTCTTCTTAACCAAGGAGTTAGTATCATAAACCGACACAAATATAATAAAAAGACTCTAAAAACTATCCGAATTGATAGTGATTCCATTACCTATCAAACTTCCCCATACTTAGAACTTTTACTCGTCCCGAGTAAAACAAATGATAGTTGTTTAGACTCAATGGCCTCAGGAAGCATGGGCAAGTAGGAAAGACAATGAAAATAAAAGAAAAATCAAGAAAGAAAGAAGGAAAAAGAGAGAGAATGTGAGAAAAAAGGTGAGAAATACTACCATCCTTATCGCTCCAAGAGTGACCTACCCGGACAACCTCCTTATGACTCCCCTTCTTATGTCGCCAAACGCCGGAAGGGAAACGTACACTCGGTGTCGCTCGTTTTGCCAAGGTGCCCTTTCGGGTTTTCACCTTGCCACTCTTCTTCTTTTCTTTGATGATCTCACTTTAATCTCACATCCCTCAAGCCCAATTTTGCACCAACCTAAGGTTGGTCGGACTACCTTCTTTTTGTCTAAACCGCCCTTTCGAGTTTTCGGTTTATCCAAGGATTTCATGTCTTTTTTCATTTTCTTTGGCTTCTTCTTCTCCTTTTTTTTAAATATGAATTTCAAATGGAATTACAATTCATAAGACTCAATGAAAAACAACTCAAAACAACTCTGTACATGCAATGATATGTCCCTCCCCCATACTTGAAGTTCACTTTGCCCTCAAAGTGGAAATGAAGCAAAGATAAATGTGGGAAAGGGATGAGAATGATACCACTAGTGGGATGGTCCTGCTGGACCATCCGGACCCTCTTCCGGTGGGTACGGAAAGTGGCTGAAGAAGTGCTCCTGCCGGCGGTAGATGTCCTCAATGCGGGTCTGCTGAGCCTCCATCCGACGGTCAAAAGAGGTCTCAAAGCTGGCTTGCCAAGCCAACTACTAAGCCTCCAGCTGCTGTTGTTGGGCCGTCTGCCAAGCCTCCTGCCTCTGGTCGAAGTAGGAGGTCAAGGAGGTGGCAAAACTCGTCTGCTAGCTTTGTTGCTATGGTCAGCTGATACTCGGTCTGCCATGCCTGATGTTGGGTGGTCAGGGCCGCCATCTGAGCCTGCAGGCTCGCAAGAGCCGGATCTTCCTCCGGTGGTGCAGTAGGCATCTCCTCATCGTCGGGGATGGGCATGTGCTCCTCATGGTGGGCCCGGCTGGAGCTCGCAGCATGCCTCTCCACAATGGCCACTAGCGGCCTCCTCGGTACGAAGGGATCAGCCGGGATGTAGAGCTCGGAGAGCTCATCCTCGAATTGTAAAGGCCGAGGGAGGTAAGTGAGGTGACTCCCATCTGCAAACGAGAACCAAAAGAGGTTCTCCCCGTCTCTTCTGAGGAGCCTGCACCTCCTCAACATCCCTTCCGTGTACAGTGGGGCCTCTAATCCTTCCTCCAAGTCAGGGAGGTCCATCACCTGTGCAGCTATCAAGGAGATCACCCCACCTCCCACAATGTCTCGTGACTCATTCTTCCTAATCCGCTTCAAAGCGATAAGGAAAAGGTATGGCCAATCTGGTACCCTGTCGTTCGTGGGGAGGCAGGCGTATAACAGTGGAAGGTCCTTGAGGGCGACCTTGTTCTCCTCCTTGTGTCCATAGAAGACACTCATGAAGATCTTGGAGATGAGCCTCAAACAGGGGTGAGTGAATTTGTTGGAATACTCACCCCCTGCATGAAATTCGGATATGGTGGCGGCTTGCCAAAACTCACACAAGTCGGGTGTCAGGACGGGATCCTGCCAGTCGTCGGAAGCACAAATAGTCACCCCGAATGCCTCTTGCAGTTGGGTGTAGTCCAATGTATACTTTCTCTTGTTGAACTTAAATGAAAGTCCAACACAAATATTGTCCTCCTTCTCCATGGTGAATGTGCCGATGAATTGGCGGCTGAGCTCGGGGTAGGTTGGAGCATTCATTTCCATAAAATCGCCGAGCCCAACATTATTGAGGAATGCCTGCATGCTCTCCAACATGCCCAATTTTTCCAAAGAAGGAATGTGCAGAAACCGAGTTGCATACACATACCGACCTTGCACAATCTTATACCGCTCCTTAGCTTCCAACAACTTGTATTTCTTCTATTTTTCCATTTTTTGCAATTGAACAAGCAAAGAAATTAGAAAGTTCAGAAATTATAATAAGAGACGAACCCTTTGTTGCTATTTCCGCAGGGACGCCTGAAGGATGCGCAGGGGCGGCGAGGCGTAGGGGTGGCAGTCTTGCACGCGCAAGGGCGGGAGAAGTGTAGAGGGAGATTTCCGACAGCTGCGAAGGTGGCGGTGCTGAGGGGCGTTTTGGTGGCTTCTTGTTGGTGGGGATGTCGCCGGCGGTGATGAGTGGTGGAGGGAAGAGAGTGTGAGAGGCGGGGGTGTTGTAGGGTGAGATTTTTGGGAGGATGAGGTGTGTGTGTGTGGTGGTAGCGACGGTCGGTGTCGCAGGGGGCGGGTGTAGCTAGGTCGCCGGAGGTGCCGCGGGGGCATTGCACAGGGTGGCGTATGGGAGCTTAGTGAGGGCGTATGGGCGTGGGAGGCGAGGAGGTGTAGGGTTCGAAAAGTGAGTGGAGAGAGAGGAGAGGGTTTGTAATTGTAGGTTATTTTTAGGAAGTGTATATTTTTCTTTCCGTGATAAAACCGCATAGGCGGGGGCTTGTCGTCGCGGGGGCGGTGACAAGGAAGAGGGGTGTTACGCTAAGAACGTGACACGCAAAAGCTTTAAATTTATACTCGTTATATTTTTCCTAACTCCTAGCGAACCCACAGTGTATGGGTCGTTTTGTAGCAAGGATAGTATTCCGAGGTCGAACACAAAGACTAAGGTGAAATCAAATCAACAAGTGATCATAGATAGTGTAAATCTAGTCTAAGAAAAGAGAATGAAATAAAGAAATGAAAATCATGATATTTTTGATTGGGTTTTTGTGGTGATCAAGCAAGATCACAAATCAAGCAATGTAATAAAACAAACTAACAACTCAAGCTAGCAAAACAAACAAGTAACACAAGCACAAAATATGTGATCAAAGAGAGAAAAGTGGATTCTAGAGGTCAAGATTTCCGGTTATGGCATTGGACTCAAGCTTCTAAAGATTCTAAGGATAAAGCTGCGGTGTTGGAAAAGGGTGTTTCTCTAATGGAAGCAATTACCGGGTAAGTCTCTCGCTTCACTAATCCCGCATCAAACTCCTATTACCGGGTAGGTCTCAAGGGGTTAAAGTAGGGAATTCTACAAAAACCGGACTCCACTTAAGGGGCAACCCTCTCCTTACCGGGTAAGTCTCGGAAAAGGGAAGTCTCAAGCAATAATCCTAGCACACTTAATCCAATAGCGGCTTGTGAGGCTCACTACTACCTAGAGTTCATCATCTTAGGTATCTAAGATCGGAAATCAACGGGTAGGTCTCTTCCCTCACTTAGGTTGATAGCATTAGGTGACCCTAAGCTACATTATGCTTAATAAACACTAGGATTTAAACAACCTAACATCCTAACATACAGATTCATCAATTGAAGAGCAATAGACAGAAAAATCGGGTGGATCATAAGGGAAATCGGACGATCTACCTGAAGAACATGTCGATTTTTCTTCCTGGGTTAGGTTTTGTGCATACGAATCATCCTAAACTAACATATAAGTCCATTCTATCATCACCCAAGCCATAACCATCAATCCATCACTCCAGAATCACAACAAACTAGCCAATAATATGCATTTCAAGATCCAAAATCATCACACAAGTATACATGGTTTTCATAGATAGATGATGAAAGATAAGCAAGTAAAAACAATGAATCTCAACTGAATCTAAGTTTTAGCAAGACTTACAACCCTTCAAAAGAAGTTCCAAAACGTTCTTAACAATCCTTCCAAGAGTTCTTCAACCAAAATCACTAAAAAATTACTCAAAATCTCACTTTCACTCTAAACTTTTGATGTTCTTCTTCTTCTCCAAAATGAGAGAGTTTTTCTTCTTCTCCAAGTCTATCCTCCAATTGGAATGAGGTGTGTGTGAGAGAATGTGGGAGAGATTCTCAACAACAACTTACAGGACCACTTATATTCTCCACCAAGAGCAAGGCCGGACAAAGAGATCGTGGGACACGTGACTTAAGCTGCCAAAGGCCAGAAAATCGACCCAGTCAGATAAATCGGCCGATTTTCCTGAGTGTTGGTCCGATTTTCTTCAACAAAGGCTTGTTATGATCGTCTAGCCATGAGTTGCTCCATTGCTTGCACCAATAAGGGTTCTTGTGTCCTTCATTGCTCCAATTATGTTCCTTCAAAGCCTTGGATGTGTACCACCATGAGGCTTGACCCTCGAATGTATCGATTAATGTCCAAAAGATCCCCGAAATACCTACAAAACCGACAAAAGCTCGTGTAGACGTCTTTTCTAAAAATATGCACGAAATGAGTGTAAACGTCATGAACTAATGCCAAACCGTGCATGAATAACAGGAAAAACTATCTAAATGAATGCCTATACTAACGTCATAAATCACGTTATCAAGGAGAAACGCAGACTCAGCGCCGGAGGCGGCGCTGAGGATGTGTGTCAAGGATGGCCGCCGTAGGGGCGTAAGGTAGTCACCGCGGGGTCGGTGACCAGTATGTTGCAGACGTCGGACTCAGCGCCGGGGGCGGTGCTGGCCATGGGTGTCACCGCGGGGGCGGGGACACTGATCCGCAGGGGCGGTTTTCTTGACAGGGGCTCCTCTTCTTATTCCTTCGGGTTACCTCCCGAACAACGCCTTTGTTTTACGTCGTTGGCTCGACGTAAGGACTCTACCTCTATGATTGAGCCTCCTCCTGCATCACCTTGCGGTTTATAACCGTCTGAGAAGGTAATCCTCCGGAGGACCTAGTTTCAATTCTTGTTATGGCTACCGCCATTTGTCCAACCTGTTTTTTAAGGTTCTTGATGCTAGATTCTGTTGTTTGGACATGAGTAGCAAAATGTTTAGTCAAAACCTGCAACATATCTTCAGTTGTTTGATACTTACCTTGTTGGGGCTGTTGTTGTTGGTTTTGTTGATCCCTCCAACGAAAGTTTTGTTGATCACGCCAGTTGGGAATGAAATTCTGCGCATAGGGATCATTCCTAGGCCTTTGCTGTTGTGGCTGTCCATAGCCCATTGCGTTCACCTCAGTATCGTCATTATGGACTTGGGGACACATGTCCGTTGGATGGTATGGGTCAGCACACACTCCACTTGCCTTCAGCTGTTGTGGGGTTCCTATAAGTGTTAGTCTCTTCACCATTTCCTTCAGTTCCGCGAGCTCAGTGGAGATCTTACTCTTCCCGGAATTCATTGTATGAACACCTCTCTTGGAAGGAGTCCTTCCAAAGTTCCGGGTCCCTTCCGCTAGTTCCTGTATCTTTTCCAAAGCAAGGTCAGGGGAAGAGTTAAGAATGTTACCTCCACAAGCCGCATCAATGATCCTCCTTTCATTGTCTAGCAAGCCATTGTACAAGTACAAGACTAGATCTTGAGTCGAATATCCGTGGAAAGGACAGCTGGATCGGAGGCGTGCGAATCTTTCGAAGTACTCATAGAGAGTTTCGTCCGCCTCTTGCTCGATGTTGTTCATAGCTTTCTTCAAGCTATTTGCCTTCTTGGCTGAGAAGTATTTCTCCAAAAACGCCTTGTGGAGGTTCTCCCAAGTGTCGATGCTCCCGGATGGAAGGTGGTAATACCAATCATCCGCCGCATCTTTGAGTGTGAAACCGAATGCCCTCATCTTGATTTGCTCTTCGGTAATGTTGGCCGGCTTCATGCTCATACACACGGTATGGAACTTCCCAAGGTGTTTGATGGGGTCTTTGCCACTTAGCCCATGGAAAGATGGAAGCAAGTGAATGAGACCCGGCTTGAGCTCAAAGTTGATTCCTTTCCCTAATGCCGGTACAGTAACCGCAAGAGGGTTTTGAGCCAAAGTGGGCTGGGTGAGTTGATGGAGAGTACGATCAGCCATTTCTTGTTGGAGTTATTGTTGTCTTCGTTGCCGCGTGTACGTCCTCTCAATTTCTGGATCAAAAGAAGCAAAGCCGGAGTTAGTAGCACGGGTTTGAACCATAAAAATGGTTCAAACCAATAATCAATAATAACAATAAAATAAAAACAACTAAACTCCCCGGCAACGGCGCCAAAATTTGACAAGACTCTTATCTAAAGGTCGTGTTTATCTTATCAAAATATAATTCCGACTTAGCACTAAAATGAGTATAGTGGTTAAGTAAGGGTCGAACCCAAGAGAGTTTGGTGTTTTTATTAGATTTAATTATTGACTATAGAAACAAGTAACAAAGGGGGGGGGGGAGGGTTTCGTTGAATTGATGCACACAAGACTTAAGAAAACAAATAACGCAACAAGTAAGACAATGATGGTTGAATCTACACTAGGTTGATTCTAAGCATGCGATTGCTACTTTGGTGAGTTCATTTTACAAGTTTTCAAGTAATCTCCGTCTCGATCATATATATGTGTTGAGCCAACCGGCATCAACACAACTTAACAGGTTAGTGTTCCGTAAACCTACAAGAACAAATAACAAGTTATCTTTCAAACAAAGACTAAGGAATATAAAGAAAAGATTAAAACCGTTAAACTTATCTTTATATTTGTGTTCCTTTTCCTTAAGCAATTACAACCCTTATTACTTAAAGTTTTACTACTAGATTAAAGGCCCGAACCCGGAATCTATTAATCCTAATTCTTTGCATGCACTTTAGAACCTAAGGTGATCAATCTCAAGTAATAGTAAAACATGCAATTAGACAATGGAGATCAAGGAAACACAAAGATTTACTAAATGAAAACTTATATTAGAATGAACTTACAACCAAGGTAACAATGCAGCTTCAAACCAACCCAATGTAGCAAGGGAGTTAGCAACTCATTACAAAGGTAGCAAGATAGTTTTAATAGAAAAAGTGAATTCTAAATTAGATGATAAGTGGATCGTTCTAGCAATCAACCAAGGACTATTTATACTACAAATGACACTAGATAGGAGTAAATGGCCGGCCCAAAACAGCCACCTTTAATGTCATAAAGGTGGTGTAAACAGCCGGAGTAAAGCTTTTGTCGTTGAACCGCAGGGGCGGCCTTCAGATCCGCAGGGGCGGTACAGGCGAAAACGCTTAATCTTCTTCATGGCCGCAAGGGCGGCCAGGCAATTCCACAGGGGCGGATCTTTAATGCTCTTCAAACGTCTGACTCTTCAACTTCCTGCCGTTTCTGATGCCAAGCCGCCGGGAGGTCCCAGTGTCGACGCAAGGGCGGTGACACTGACTCTTCATCTTCCAGCTCCTAGGTTGAGGCGCAGGCGGAGGCACAGGCAGAGGCGCAGGGCGCTAGTCTTCGCTTCTTCAGGGCAAGTCACCGCAGGGGCGCCAAGGGTTGACGCAGGGGGCGGTGACAATCTTCGTTCCTGGCGCTGACGAAGGTGCAGGCTGCACTCCGGAGTATGGTGTCACCCGCAGGGGCGATGACACTGCTCCGTGGGGCAGTGGGGCAACAGAAGCTTTGCTTCGTGGATGATCTTCACTCCTAAGTGTTTATAACTCATTCTTTATCTTCTTTTAGTCTTCTTCTTCTGAACCAAGGAGTTAGTAGCATAAACCGACACAAATGTAATAAAAAGACTCTAAAAACTATCATAATTGATAGTGATTCCATCACCTATCAAAACTCTAAGATCTTCTCCGAGTACGCAATCTTCAAGTGCGTACTTCTTCAAATCTTCCTTCTACACAATAAACTTCAAGTCTCCCTCTTTTTGGGGATTTTGGCACCCTCCACTCTTCGGGTCTGCCTAGTTTGACTATCAATGTTGAAGACTATAGAACATTTATAGGGATCAATATAGGGTTTAAAGATAAAACCCTAAATATTTGGGCTGAAAATAAGTCGAGCACGTTGGTATCAGAAAATACTTTGGGCCGCATCAAACGGTACCAGAGAATACTTTGGCGCGTCAGACGGTATTAGAAGATACTTTGGCGCGTCCTAGCTCCCTTTTATGCTCCTTTTTGTCCTTCAAGGCTTGATCCTTAAATATGTCATTTCTGCTCCATAATTCGCCAATTTACGTACAAATGCAATAAAACTCTGTGTATACCTCTATTCTTGCAAAGTAGGTGAATATAACCATAATTGACATGAAAGTATGTCTATGCATGTAAAATAAAGGGAAAATCTATATAAATACATGCCTAAAAATAGGTCATAATTCACGTCATCAATACTTATTATTGTAATTTGTTGATCATGAAAAAATCACATTTTTTCTTGATTTTTTCATATTATATTGGATTTATAGAAAGTTTGTTATTAATTATTAAAATGGTTTCTATAACATTTAATTGTATAAATATATATTTTATATATTTTAAAATTTTACTTTATTGATATTTTTGAATATAACACTTACAAGGTAAGGGTATCACACTAGTTGATGCAGAAGCATCCTCGGGAGCACCTACTGGACCTGGACACAACACATGAGCAGCTCAAAAACTAGGAGAACTCAATACAAGAGAAACTAAGGAGCTAGTTGATGTAGAGACATCCGTGGGAACACCCGCATGACTAGAACTTAGCTTGGAAACAACTCAACAACAAGGAGTCCCACGACCTATAAGGAAGAGGACACCAATGATAAAAGATGGCTTGATCAAATGAGACTCAAGCAGAAGGAGGAAGGGTCTACATGCCATCCGGACGAAGAGAAAGATGACGCTCCATAAAGTTCATAAAAAAAGGAGGTCCCGAGTGCGTCAACACTAATAGCAAAGAGGAGAAGTGCCGATAAGAAGAACGATTGCTCCTCAACAATGAAAGACCGGGACCCACATGCAGCCGAACACATCCACACATACACGTACGAGAACACAACCATGCACGTGTGGATCAAGTGTTATATTTTTTAGCCCATAAAGACATCTTTAATTATGACTTATTTTTGTTTTTTTTAATTATATTTTCAGTCCAAGTTATTTTATTTATATTTATAAATAAATTAAGCATTTTAATAGGGAAGCTTAAAGATAGATTTGCAAATCATATCTTTAGAGATACTTGAGGACCAAATCTTAGAAGATCTAATCTTATTAGAAGATATATCTTATTTTATTATTTTCTTAGATTTAGATCGTATTTTATTGAGAAGATTAAGCTACTAGGTAACTTATTTTTCAAGAATACAAACAATGTCCCTAGTATTTTACATGTTTTAAGAAAAGATAAATTAATAATAAGTGAATCTTTAATAGGCAGTTAATGGAAGATATTTATTCTATAAAATATATTAATTAACCGTAAAATAAGGAAACAAGTTAAACAAGGTAATTGTGCTCAGATTTCCAATATCAAATATCCACAATTTTCGCAATTCAACTAGTGACGGGAGAAACCTTTCGCCATATCAGTTGCGCCATAGCATTTCTCTCGAGCTCTCGTCTTCCACCCATTCTTCATCCTCAACATTCTCATTCAATCGTGGATTAAACAGTCGTCTTCAACAGGTTTAAGTTACCAAATGATTCAAAGGATAATCCATATCTTGAATCGAATAAATTCAGTTTTGTCATAGCCAGTGCTCTCGAGGCCTCGTTTTCATCCCATTCTTCATCCTAAATATTTTCCTTCAAGCACCTATTAAACGGTCGTCTTCAACACGTATAAGTTACCAATTTCTTCAAAGATTATTGAAATCTCAAATCAACTAACTTCAGTCACCATACCCACGTATGATATATTCAGATGGGGGTTGATTATGTACATATGTTGCTAATTATGTACATATGTTGCTGTGAAATTATACTAACTAACTGTATATGTACCAAATATGTAGTTTGTGTACATTTGGATAGGGGTTTGATGATACACAAACATATTTTGTGTGTACATATAACATGACGTCTATTAGAATATGCATAGTTTTGTGTGTTGCATGTACATATGTTTGCAGTCTCTGGTGATTATGTACATATTTTGTTGCAAAAATGTTATTGACTAACTATATATCTACATATGTTTGCAGTCTTTGCGATTATGTACATATGTTGCTGCGAAAATCTTACCAAGATTGATTCAATATCGTCGTCATGGATGAACGCAAGTTGGAAAGGACGAACATTCCGGAAAATATTTTGATTTCCTTAATAAATGGAGATATTTTGATTCCCTAAATAAATGGAGAGAGAAAGATATTTACTTTCCCGTTTTGTAATAATAGTTGCTTAATTAATGGAGAGAAAGATATTCTGATTTTTTCAATATCCTCTTTTTATTTTAATAAATCTTTTTTATATAAATTGGAGGGGCCTATTTTGTACCCATTATTAACTTGAGGCTCTTTATATGCTCATAGTTACAAAACATACCTACTCCCCCATTTTACCCTAATTTATTCTAAGTAAGATACGATCCTACATGCTAGATTACGAGGTCGATTTGGCCGCACATAAAATTCACAGGGCCAAACCCTCACCCTATGAATAGGGAGGTTGTGCCTCTTATTTTCTCATATTGAAATAAATACATTTTGTTAAATACGTTGTGTTAACTTTGTAGTGTCTACCATCTTCTCCATGTGTGGAGAGCAACCTGAGTAAGAGATGTCTTGCTCGCAACTTGTTTGAGTGTGTTCTACTTGCCATGTCAAAGTAGGGTCCTTCAACTTGTCACATGCAATCCTCTAGGTGCTCTAAGATTCTTTTAGAACGCTTATTGTGTTTGGTTGTAGCGGAAGGGTGCTACAGAAGTTCGTTGGTTGTGTATTGGGGCGATCCTCTCGATCATGTCCTTTTGTGCTTCCATGTCGTTGTTTAGGGTCCGACCTTAATCTATCCATCTGTCAACTCATTGAACCATTGGATCACCCTCTTTCCATATCACTTTTTATTTGTCGCATTTCTATCGAGTATTTTAGGTGTCGAAAGATCGAGTCAAACCATACGGGTGAATACCCCGTATCACTAGTCGTTTAGACCCAAAAAAAAAGAAATTGTATGCACTCATTTTACAAGACACCCTAAACGCACATTAGGTGCATTTTGGTTGATTTTATTAGTTTAGGGGCTTTAACAACCTTTTCTATTTTAAAAACGAGTGATGTTGTTTGGAAGCGCACGGTGGAGTCGGAGTCCGACTCCGTCCGAGCTGGGGCGCAGGCGGATTCTGCCTGCGCGCCAATGTTATGCATCAGGATCAGCTAATTGCAACCCCAACTACCAATTGAGGTTCGAAAAATAGCACTTTTTTGGGGCGGAGGCGCAATCCGAGTCCGCCCCACCTTGGGGCGCTATTGGACTGCGCCTCCGCGAGCGTTGGCGCGGGGACGGACTCCGTCTATGTCAAGGCCTTTGTCCACCCCAATAGTAAGCCTGTTAAAAAATAAATAAAGTTTTTAGTGTTTTTATGTTAATTAATTGTGATTTCGGTTTTTTGTCACGAGGTTTGGTGTTGATTTATATATTCGGTTTACGAGTCTCAGTTTTTGTTAAAAATTGGTTTACAAGGTTTGTTTTATAGGGTTTATGAGTCTTGGTTTCTGTTGAACTTTTGAGTTTAAGAGTTTCAGTAATACGGTTAGGTGCGCGCAACGTCATACTACTAGGCTCGGTGCTAGCCCAACTTCAACGGAGCAGAGGATACCCTAAAATAAAAGTTAAACGATAATGGCTTAATAACATGAGCGAGAAAACAACAAAATAACAAAAGTGAAATTCATCAAACTACACAAAAATAGAAATTTAACGATATTGACATAATAACAAGAAACCGACAAAATAACAAAAATGGAAAATTTAACGATAATGACATAATAACAAAACCGATATAACAACAAAGAAATTGTTAAACAAAAACTCAAAAAGGCCTATTATGTCAAATTATCCCTTAATTATTTTTAAGTGATATAACTTGATGGTTGTTAAAAAAACATCTTTTAACTTTTTTTTATAAACAAAACTCATATAATAAAAAAATTAAATAAATTATTTATACAAATGAAGCCAGTAACTATTTATTAAATTAAATGTAATCATAAGATATATATTTCAAAAATACAAAAGCACTTGTTTTAACTTAATTATTACCAATATTTTGGTCAAATAATCTAATATTTTACTTAGGAAATCATAGTGAGTAGTTTAACTTCATAACTATTATAAATATGAAAGTTGAAGTAATTTATGTAATTTGTCCATCCGGAATTAACTTAAGAGTGGCGTCAAGTTCATAATTAATTTTGTAAATTTTTTAATCATCCATTTAAATTATTTTTAATGTATTTATTTTACAAATTTGAGTAAAGGTAAATATAAGATTTTCCTATCTAATGTTAGAGTTTTTAACTATGAATAAACATATTTTCACATTATTTTATGTTTTTTATACAAATATATTTTAAATCACAAGTTTAAAATATATTACTAACATGGTCAAAAATTATAATCTATTATACTTACTAAAACAGAGCACGAGTTGATGACGTGGCGCGCTGTGGACGCAGGATTTTTGAAATTGAGCTCCCACAATTAAAGCCAATAAATCTTTATTTTTACACTATTTTTTAAACCATAAAATCTTTTATTATTAAATAATAATTTTATAGAAACCAAATCTATTATCTATTATACTTACTAAAACAGAGTACGGGTTGATTACGTGGCGCGCTGTGGACGCATGATTTTTGAAATTGAGCTCCCACAATTAAAGCCAATAAATCTTTATTTTTTACAATATTTTTTAAACCATAAAATCTTTTATTATTAAAATAATAATTTTATAGAAACCAAATCTATTATACTTACTAAAACAGAGCACGGGTTGATTACGTGGCGCGCTGTGGACGCAAGATTTTTGAAATTGAGCTCCCACAATTAAAGCCAATAAATCTTTATTTTTTACACTATTTTTTAAACCATAAAATCTTTTATTATTAAAATAATAATTTTATAGAAACCAAATCTATTATCTATTATACTTACTAAAACAGAGCACAGGTTGATGACGTGGCGCGCTGTGGATGCAGGATTTTTGAAATTGAGCTCCCACAATTAAAGCCAATAAATCTTTATTTTTACACTATTTTTTAAACCATAAATCTTTTATTATTAAAATAATAATTTTATAGAAACCAAATCTATTATACTTACTAAAACAGAGCACAGGTTGATTACGTGGCGCGCTGTGGACGCATGATTTTTGAAATTGAGCTCCCACAATTAAAGCCAATAAATCTTTATTTTTTACACTATTTTTTAAACCATCAAATCTTTTATTATTAAAATAATAATTTTGTAGAAACCAAATCATTTTTTTAATAATAATAAAAAAATTAATCGAATCTTTAGCAATCAAATCACCTTAACAACCAAATCATTTTTTTAATAAATAAATATTTATAAAAATATATTAAAAGATATTGCGATTTTGATTTTCCTTTTAATTATATTTTCGGTTAGGATTTTTATTCGACGGATTTGTTTCGAACGTTCCATCAGATTTTTCCATGGTTCGCTTAGAACTTTTTATGTTTTACAAATTTGTCGAAAAAAATTTATTTTTTTGGAACTAAAAATTTTACGTTATGGGTGAGTCTATATCTACTACTAGAGGAGTATACATGACAGTTTACGTGGTGCGTTGTGAGAGTAGTATTTCGAAATGGAGCTCCCACAATTTTCTTTGAAATTGTATAATTAACAATCGTTTTTCTATTAATTCATCCCTTGATTTGATTTTTAACCGTAACCCCGTATATCTGATCTATTTTCAAGTTATTAAAAAAAAATGACGTGTACACCTTTTTTTTATGTTAATTTTATTTATTTATTGATTTTCTTCCACCCATCAGCAAATAAGTTATTTTTTAGATAATAGTTATCGGACTTTGAAGTTAATTTTGAATTAAATTAAAAATTTTTTTAATTTTTTTAGCTTGTACATATAGACCGCGTTATATTAATTAAATTTTTGTTTAATTATGTTAAGTTTCTTAGCTTGTAGATCACATAAATCTTTTGTAATTTTAATAATTAAAAATAAAATTAACTAATTAACTAATAGATTTATAGTCGAAAAATAATTAATTAAAATAAAATTTTTAATACACCAATAAGCATTATAATCCAAAAAAAACAAAAGAGTTGTTCAATAAAAAAAAATTGTAAAATTAAATTGTTACCCATTAACCAAGAAAAAATCCCTAAACTCATTACATAATCGGAAGAAAACAAAAATGTTGTTATATATATATATATTATAATAATATTATTATTCTATTAAGTATGTCCATAGTATAATCTCATTTAGTAAATTTATCCTTAATAAAGTAATGTTGGTAAGTCGATTAGATTAGAAAAGTATACAAAACAAAAGCACGTAAAAAAACCTATTTCGCAATATTCTTTCTCATTTTTTTTAACACCCGCACAAGGTGCGGGTATTATACTAGTATTAATTATTTTTTCGTAAAGTTTAAAAACATACTGTAGAAGGTACTACATTAAATTAGTTATGCTATATAATATGATTTTACTTAAAAAATTCTATAGAAATAAATGTGTTTGTTAAAAAATACAATTTTAAAAGATGATTTTATAATCAAAGAACACTTTTTTTATAAGAAAAATAATGATCCTACAAAAAAAAAATAGAAAAATAATGATATAGGTCCTTGTTGGCAACGGATTTTAAAAATGTCAGGTTTGTAGCCTTTTAAAATTTTCATGATAATTAAATGTTAAATAAAAACCAATTAAAATAAACGGATTAAGATTATTTTTTCAACAATATTGTTACATCACTTTATTCACGTGACGACCGTTTAAAACTGAACGGAATCTATATACATATATTAAAGCAGAAGCGTTTTGTCCCACGTGTCATCGTCTTATCAACTTCAAAACACATGTTATTTTCTCATGCATTTTAGATTTTTTAATAATACTAATAAATAAATAAATAAATCATTAAATGGTCAATATATATATTATTTCCATTTTAGTGTTACCACAATCTCCATATATTCTTAAGATATTCTTATTATTTATCTTCTTTATTTTCTAAGGATATTTTTAAAACTACCTAAAATAATTTTGTAATCCAACTTCTTAAATTCTAAATTTTCACATTGTAATTTTAATTTTTGAATTTATTTTAAGCTTTCTTTTAAATTTTAAATTTTTTAATTTTACGTTTATCATCTTTATAAATAGTGCAATATGATATGTAATACTGTCTAAATTAGCCTATTGTTATTATTTATCTAAAATTATAATTAATTTAATGATAAATTTTTAATTATTCTTTGAGTTAATAATTAAAACCATTAATTTTTTTCAAAACTTTTTTATTATAAATTTAAAAAAAATACACATCCATTAAAATTTAAAATTATACCCGTGCCTTGCCAAGGGAGTTACACTAGTATAGTTTATATATGATACAGTAATCGAATCAAATTGTGACGATGATTTCTACATTTTATTAAATGAGTAAACAATAATTCGATTATTGGCCTGAAAATCTGGCGGGTGACCCGAGTCTAAACTCGTCTCACTGTCTCAGTCTGCTATGAGTTTCCAGTTGTAAAGAAAACGCGTGATTTACACGTGTGTAGAGTGACGCGCCGACCAAGGCAATGAAAGCGGGTGACAGAGAAGAAGAGTGACAGACGTGTAACTTTAGACAGCCAGAGAGAGAGGAGGAGGAGGAGGAGGATAATAAGAGAACAATTAAACTTTCTAGTGCTAAGTGCTGTGTGTGTGAGAGTGATTATTGGAGAGAGAAAAAAAAAAAAAGAAAAAAGAAAAGGAAGGAATTTAGAAAGGCACCCACTTCCAGTTTTCTCTCATTCCAACCATTTCTTCAATCTTCTTCATCTTCTTCTTGTCAGCCATGAGCAAGAAGAAGAAATGAACAAGATCAGAAGCAGCAGTAGGCAGAGAAGGAGCAGAAACTAGTGTGGATATGATAGAGATATTCTGCTTCCCTTTCCATTATTTATATATATATATATATATAGGAAGGATATCCATGAACAGATGATATAACCCCACCATTTACGAATTCACCAGACTGCAATTCTGCTCTTGCTTCTGATCATCTTTTTGCTCTGGAGCCCCCCAGTCATTACTCTCTCAAGTTTCCCAGATTTAAAAGCAGAGGGTACTTGATACTCATAGCATTACCCAAAAAACAAGTAAAAACCCCTAAATTCCCAACCATTTCTTCATATCCACCCACCAATTAGTAGCAGTGGCTGGCCAAAGGAGATCATTACTTCCCGACACCGGATCATCCGCCGACTGGGTCGGAGACAAGATCATCGTCAACAACAACGACCTCTCTCTGGGGTTCAATGCGGGACCCAACTTCGCTTCAACAACTCAAAACCACCCTATGTGGCACCACACTCTTCCTTCTTCTTCTTCTTCTTCTTCCCGCTACGGCCTTCCACCGGAGCTCGGAATGTTCGTCGTCGCTCCGACTACGTCTTTTCATCCTCCTAACCCTAACCCTGACCCTCTAATCTCCGCCGACGGGGTAATCCCTAATCTATGGCAGCCCCAGCAAGTTCAACAGCAGACTCTGAGAACCATAAACTTCGATCAGAACCCCCTCAGATCCGGCGGAGGAGGAGGAGGGGCTACGTTGACTTGTCAGGACTGTGGGAACCAGGCTAAGAAGGATTGTAGTCACGGGAGGTGTAGGACTTGTTGCAAGAGTCGAGGTTTGGATTGCTCTACTCACGTCAAGAGCACGTGGGTTCCCGCTGCTCGTCGTCGGGAAAGACAGATGATGGCTGCCGGTGCTTCCTCTGGCTCCAACTCCGGTGCTAAGAAACAACGGCTTTCTCAAAATACGGCTACTACTAATTCTCATACTTCTACTTCTAATACTCCACCTAGAAGCTTTGATACTAGCTCTAGTCACCAAGGTTTCATCCGCTCGTTGCTTCTCTATTCATTTCTTGTTATTAGTTTCATTTCTAGATTGTGGTTGACTCAAGTACTCGTTAAGCAAAATAATGGCATCATTTGGCGCAACCTCCTTTTAATGTGTTAAGGAGCTTGCACCGAACTGACAGTCTGCTGATACAAATGTTTTATAATAGAAATGAATGTTGATTAGCGCTACTTAGATTCATATATAACTATGTAGCAATGAGTTAGATGTTTAAACAAAGATGGTTTGATTTATGCAGCAGATGCCGATTTGAAGGATTCGTTTCCAGGGCAAGTAAGGGCGCCAGCAGTGTTCAAGTGCGTAAGGGTGACTGCCGTCGACGACGGGGAAGACGAGTTTGCGTACCAGGCCGTTGTGAAGATCGGTGGCCATGTTTTCAAGGGTTTGTTGTATGATCAAGGGGTTGATCCCGGAGATATTCCTAATCTTTCTGATTTGCATTTGGGTGGTGGTGGGCGAAATGGGGAGGGTTTGTCTTCCCCTCTAATGGAACCTTTACCCGTGTATGGGGGTGGTTATGTTGGTGGTTCTAGCTATGGTAACACAAATAACTAAAAATAATAGGAGAAAGAACCATAGGGGAGATGAAATGGCACATTTAATTGGATGGATGAGTTCTTGGTAATTCTGTACTTGTAACTTCAGTTTATAACCTTTTCCCTAATAAACATCAATAGGGTTTACTTTTTTTCATTTTGACCTTGTTGCATGCCATCATTTGCAGAAGTCTCTCATTTTGGTTTGAAGATGTAAGAACTTGCACAATAGCTATTGAACCCTATGCTAATCCATGTTTCCTTTTGTGGCAGGCCTTGAGTTACAGTCATTGATGTTGAAGATGAGATTTGTTTTGGGTATGTCTCCCCTATATTATATGAACTTATATATATATTTATATGGAAATCCCAAGAATTTGCATTTGCATTGATGTTTTGGTTGTGATGGTGTCTATTGAAGTGGTTGCATCATTAATAGATGTATGTTCAAGTCCTTTTCATCTCCCTGGTAAAAAATTTCTGCTGTAGAGGACGACCCTTGAAATTGCATGCATTTATGAATCTTTTATTCAGCTCAACAATGGAAGTCATGAAACAGGCAATCTAACTCATCATATCCGAACTTGTTATTATATACGTAATACATTTATAGTAGTTTTGCATGTGTGAGAGACTATTTCCACTTTTGCTCAATGGCTATTCGATTCAGTTATGACTTCCATTCCTTTGTTTGTAGTTGGAGTGTATGCTGCATCTGCTAATACTGTGGACTGTTTTGTGCTCTTACTTGCATGTATGTCATCTGTCTTATAATGTGTGTTTCTTGCGATTTTGATTTCACTTAAGCTGACAAAAATGGCTATAGTTGTGAGCTGCATTCAAGGTATTTGCTGTTTTGTTGACTTCTTTGCATTCTATAGATTGAATATCACATTAAACATGTTTGCTTATCTTTCTCCACCGTCCATTGATTGACAAATTGATATAATGATGGGACATGTATAATGGATGCTACATATACAATTATGCTCGTTTTTTTTCCGTGATTTCTAAATGTACTGGCGAAAATTTCTAAGTACTCACCACAACTACGCACGCAAAGTGCGTAGTTGATAGGGTCTTCAACTAGGAATATGGGCATTTCCCAAATTTTCTTTATAATCAACCACGCATATGAGGAGTGTGTAGTAAGACCAAATTAATAGGGTCTTCAACTAGGAATATGGGCATTTCCCAAATTTTCTTTATAATCAACCACGCATATGAGGAGTGTGTAGTAAGACCAAATTTTTATTTTGGAAACTACTACGCTCACCATACGCATAATTGAAATTTTTGATTTTGTATGGACTGCAATTACGCTCGCCATATGCATAGTTGAAAATAATATCAACTACGTACGTGAAGTGCATAATTGTGGTGACTATTAGAAATTTTCACCGGTATGGCTGTGAATCCCATTTTTTTCTTTCTATTTGTACAAATTATGCTATTCATGAACCATCTTCTACTCGACTTTGTGGTTGCTGCAAATAAGTTGCCTGGCTTGACACGTCTCAGGAAGTACTAACATGATCGTCCAAAAATATCTTATGATGATAATAATAATAATAATTATTATGCCTTAGTATATATTCGTAGTTGATTCTAAAGTAGGTAGGACAGGGTTTGAGTGGGAGAAACAAAGGCTTGTTATAGCTATAAAAACCATACTTTTTTATTATTCAAGACAAGATCGAAAAGGGAAACCAAACCCTAAGTGATAACAAAGCAGTGCTTTACGTATTTGGTAGTTTCATCGTCTCGGCAGCTTCAACTGCAGCGTCAGCAGCATCGTCGAAGCCCAACGAGTGTAGCTTGTTGAGGAAGGTGCTCATGTCTTGAAAGTAAGAGAGAAGTGCAATCAACAAGAGCGTCACTTTGTTAGACTAGTCTTGTCTGAGTCCAAGACAAACTCATAAACAACCTGGCCATTACAAAAGGGTCCTGCCCCTATACCAATAGTCGGAACTTTGAGCAACCATGTGACAGCTGCAGTCACAGGAGGCGGGACACACTCCAACACCACCGAGAAACACCCTGCTTCTTCTAACGCTAGAGCACCTTCCACAATCTGATTACACAACAACCACAACATCAACAACACAATAAATAGATAGATAAATAAATAAAATAGGTAAGAACACTAATGGCTTGTGGAGTGAGACCCCATTACAGCAATCCCAGCATCGACGATTCCCTTTGTCGCTGCGATTCGACTTAGAGATGAGCCTTCCAGCTTGATTGCGTTCATTCAACCCTTCTTCGTATCCCCAACTGATGACTCCACTGCCTTTTGACATGTTTTCACCCAATAAACTACTTGTTAAAACAATGTTATCCAATTAACTATTACTTTTCAAATCATCCAAAATAAATTTTCTAATATTGCATAAGTAAATTCCGTTGATATTTAACTTAATTTGATTCATATCCTAACGGTTTTTATATCTTATCATCGTAAACTATCAAACTCAAATGTAAACTTTTATCTTACATTTCATTGATAGAAAGCTACAAAAACATGACCTATACAGTAAAATTATCGTATTGTTTGTCATTTTTATAAATGAACCAATTCAGTAGTTATTGAAAATTCTATTTATTTAACTTGTGGATATTTTTATCGTGTTGTGGTCTTAAATATATCTTATTACGCTTAATATTTTGATAATTATACTCATGATCAAATATTTATAAAGAGAAAAAAGTTAATATTAACGTTTCATCATTTCTAAGATAAGAAATATTATTATCATTTGTTAAGACCCTAAACCTAACTTTAACGAACACATACTTTTTCTGTTATAATTATAGATAATTAGTGAAATAATAATTAAACAACTTGGTTTGGATTTATAGGCAGATTTTATTATATAGTATTTTTATCAAGTCTTTCTTATTGATCATGCAATTAGTTTGTATTTTTTGGAAAAACATAGTTATGATACTGTTTGTTAACCAACATATTTTTAAAGTTTGGAGTTTTTAAGTGAGAAGTATAAAAAAGTAAATATATTGCTATGTCATTTTCATGATTTAATTTACTCTTTTTGCACTCTTTATCTAATTGCGCAAATCGTAACACCCATTTAATTTTCCTCGTATCCCCCACCAAAATTATATTTTCCTATGACATATATAAAAGTAAAGCTAATACAAAGTTTTCACCTTTTCGTCCTCTAAAGATACATTTTAAAGTTTAAACAATTTTAATATAAAGGATACAATTCGTTTCATTTATGTACCAAAGCTTCCTTGGATAAAAACCTGTTGAGTGGAAGATTCGTAGGTGCCAAAGGGAAGATCTCCGACGAGGAGTGACCCACCAGACAGATGTCGATCCCTGCCGCGTCCAGGTGGACACCGGAAGGGTAGTCGTACGTAGGCGGTGATGCTGCCGGATGGACGTCACCGTCACTTTCTCCACCTGGTTGCTCATGCTTCGCGTGGAGGCGCCGACCCATCTTGAAACAGCTGACCCAAAGAATGCCATTTTCAACAAATTTGATCTCATTTTAGTGCCACACAACACTGCCGGATTTTATACTAATTTGGTTGACGACCATATAATTTAGTAGGGTAATCAAATCATTAAAGTTATAAAAATATTTTATTAATTTTAACATTATATTCTAAAAACCCTAATGTTTTCTCTTCCCTCCCTTTCCTCTGTGATTGCAACACACCTCGCATAGAGATCCCTCGGTTCACCTATTTCACTATTCTACCTCATTAGCTACAAAATCTACCCTAATCACTATTCTACTTTGTTTTTATTAGATCCACATGAGATGTGATGAGTTTTTATGTTGATAATGGAATTTAAAGATACTTTTTTGGTTAATTAATGCACTATAACACTGATCATCAATAGAAAGTAGCTCGGCATGCTACACGTGATAACTTTACCGTAGAGCGGTTTGTTCTTGCTTATTTTAGGGGTTTGGGCTGTTCTGTGTAATTTTTTTTACAGTCGATTATGCATTCTCGTTTTACTAATTTATATACTTTTGCCTTTATTTGTACACTTACACTTATGTAACCACTTTTAAACCTTATTGTGAACTATACTCCTTCATTGATCGAGATTCTCCCGATCAAAGATATTGAGAAGGTGGCACTATTTATTGGAAAATTTTATTGCTAGCCTTGCAAGTTCCATACGTCTTGAACCCGCTACATATATAATAGTCAGAATAGAATATAAGATGACTTCAATTCCGTACAATGTCAAAGTTATATTAGACCTCAGTCAATTTTGGCTTTTGTTTAACCCTCTCTACGGTAATGTTACCACGTGTAGCATGCCCATCTTCTTCCTATTGATGATAATTAATATTATATTGCATTAATCAACAAAAAAAACACCTTTAAATTCCATAATGTTATATGTTATGACCATAAAAATACAACATATTTCATGAGGATAAAATAAAAACAATGTAGAATAGTTAATCAGGGTGGATTTTGTGGCTAATTACTTTTGAGTTAAGAAAGTCAAAAAAATTATATCCAAACTTTTTAATTTTTTGTCCTAACCCTGAAACTAAAAGAAACAATTTTTATTATTACAGTAGTGTTAGCATCGACCGTATTTTCATCAAATGTGATGTCATAAATTGTATTGTTACTAAGCTATTGTCGTCAATAACCAAAACGTGTGAATTATTAGGGCTACAAAATGCACGCATAATAAATAAACCACAAAAAACCCTATCTCGTATCCTCATTGTCACCGACGCTCTGAGCAGGAAGACGTCTCGAGAAAAGGTGATTGCGAGATTGACAGTTCAACCCCAGCTTCAGAGAGATGTAGCTTGGCTAGAGCGGGACATCCAATTTCGTGATGAGGATGCCCAGTTGTACACTTTAGAGGTTCTACCTGATCTGTTGGGTGAGATCCAACAGAAGTAGGGGACTTGCCCGGCGTTAATGAGGATACGAGATAGGTTGTCTCGTGGTGAGGCACCACAATTCTCCATAGGGGCAGATGGCGTGATGAGACGCCGCGACCGCGCCTGCGTAGCCGCTGATGCGGATTCGAGGCAGAGGATTCTGCAGGAGGCTCACTCCACACCTTACTTTGTACACCCCGGTGCGAGTAAGATGTATCAGGATATGAGACGCTCATATTGGTGGGGAGGGTTGAAGCCCGATGTAGGCAGATTTGTGGCCCAGTGTGCGACCTGTCACCAGGTCAAGATAGAGCATTGTAGACTTGGAGGTAAGCTCCATCCACTGACAATACCTCAGTGGAAGTGGGAGGACGTCTCCATGGACTTCGTGATAGGATTGAGACCGAGCAAGAGCTTTGACGCTATTTGGGTTGTGGTAGACAGACTAACGAAGACTGCACGTTTCACCCCCATCAGGGAAACGTGGCTGGTGAGACGATTATCTGAGGAGTACACTAGGCAGATAGTGAGACTCCATGGTGTACCGAGGACGATCGTCTCTGATCGAGATGGACGATTTACCTCGAGGTTTTGGTAGTAGATTCAGACTGCTTTGGGGACGAGTTTGCGTTTTACGACAGCGTTTCATCCCTAGACAGATGGTAAGTCAAAGAGGACCATTCAGATGATGGAGGAAATGTTGCGAGCTTGTGTGTTGGATTGGGGACAGGGATGGTCAAATTACCTCCCATTGGTTGAGTTCTCATACAACAACATTTGTCATGCATCGATTGAGATGGCCCCATATGAGGCACTATATGGGCGTAGATGTCGTACACCGTTATGTTGGGATGCGCGTAGTAGTGTTAGTGGTATAACACCAAAGCAGATTCAGTATGATATGGCTCGAGTAACGCTGATCAAAGAGAGGATGCTGGCTGCATAGAGTCGCCAAAAGTCGTATTCAGACAGGAGACGTCGACCTCTAGAGTTCAGGGTAGGAGCTCATGTCTGGCTGAGAGTATCTACAACGCGAGGCGTCATACGTTTTGGCATAAAGGGGAAGATGAGTCCCCGATATGTCGGTCCTTTTGAGATACTGGATAGAGTTGGGAGAGCAACATACAGATTGGCTTTGCCACCGAGGTTAGAGGGTGTTAACCCTGTGTTTTATATGTCTCAACTGAGGGAGTACATACCAGATCCGAAACACATAGTCAGTTATGATGATTTGGTGGTTGAGCCGGACAACACTTTTGTCGAGTACCCGATTGCAGTCCTAGAACGAGGTGTGAGACGCCTGCGTTTGAAGGACATTCCTATGTTTAGAATAAAGTGGTCGAGACGAGAACTAGAGGAGGCTACATGGGAGACCGAGGATAGTATCCTGAGGAACTATCTAGAGTTTTATGTCGAGATAGATGCACCTATAGGATCCACGAGTAGATCTTAGTGTTATCTTGGTGAGCGTATGCTATGTTACGTGTTTATGTGATATGTTGCGTTTTCGTGCTAGTTGTGATGTGTGCATACGATCTTTTAGATCTCGTTTGCTAGTGCGAGTTAGGTATAGTTGGAGATGGTTCTTTCCTCCATGCTATTGTGTTGTGAGTAGGGTTTAGTTGGAGATGGTTCTTCCCTCCGTTCTATGGTTTATGGACATAGTGTGAGTGGAGACGGTTTTCCTTCATGTAGTTGTGTTATGCGTACGTTTTGGCTAGAGACGGCTTTCCTCCATGCTTTGTGATGTGGTTAGTGGTTGGCTAGAGATGGTTTTCCTCTATGCGTTGATAGAGTGTATGATAGTGATGCTGGAGTGATGCTTCCTCCATGATCTTATTTGAGGTTATAGAATGTTATAGGGTGTGATCTTATGAGTAGAGTTGTGATGTCTCCAAGGGAGAGAGTGTTATACCTCGGCATATGGGTCCGAGAGGATTTGGGATCATGTAAGTTTTGGGACAAAACTTGTTTTTAGGGGAGTGTGACCTTAGTCTTTTAGGTGTTGAGTGGTGCTGAGTATAGGTTGAGCCGCCCCCGCGGGCTCTGTGAGCTGCCCCTACGCCTCAGGTAGGCCGCCCCTGCGCCTCATCAGATCTGACCCTGCGGATTTGTGCGGCTGTAACCGTCTTTGTTGATTCTTGACCCGTGGTTTTGGCTGACTTCCTATATAAGCTTCCCTTGCTTCTTGTGGAGGGTTTGCTTCATCTTCTCCAGCCTTCTACCCCTCACGTTCATCTTCTTCTCCTCTCTTCTTCCTTTGGATCTTCTTTGATCTTGCAAGAGAGTTTGTGTAAGAGCCTTAGTCTTTGGAGCTTAGGAGTCTTGCTGAGCCTTAGTGAACCCTGCCTTGACCCCTGTTAGCCGCCCCTACGCACCACCTGGGCCGCTCCAGCGGCTAGGCGCCCCTGCGCCTTGGGCTAGGCGCCCCTGCGGTTCTATGATGGTGCAACCGCTTTCGTTGACTCTTGACTTGTGCTTTACGGCTGGCTTCTCTTATAAGCCGTGCCTTAGCTTCAGATGAGGGGTTTCTTACCTCTCTTCAGCTTCTCTCTTCCTTCTCACGTTCTTCTTTTTCTTTCTTTCTCCTTGATCTTCTTTGATCTCTTCTTGCTCTTGTGAGTGGGATCTTGTGAGTTTGAGTGTGGCTTTGGCCTTGGATGCTCATGAGGATGTTGTTGAAGGTTGTTGGTGTTGTGTTGAGGTGGTAGACGTGCTGTATGCTCCATAGTTGCAACTTAGGGCTTGTTGTGGTAAGCTCTTCTCCTTCATCTCTCTTCCTTCCTTCTTTCTTGCTTCTTTCTTCCTCTCTAGCTTAGGATCACAAGCTAGGCTTGTGTTGGATCCTTTCCTGGATGGTTGATGATCATATATGTGTATATATGTGTATATGTTGTTGTGGTGTGTTGAAGAAGTGAAGAGAGTCGAGAAAGGGATCGAAGAGAAGTTGGGACCAACTCTCTACATAGTTGGCCGCCCCTGCGCCTGACTCCAGCCGCCCTTGCGCCTGGTGTGTGAGCCGTCCCTACGCCTAGTGTGAGCCGTCCCTGTGCCTCACTAGGGCAGCCTTGTGTTCCTTGCTTCTGTTGGTGCATAACTTGTTGGTATGTCTTCATTCCTTTCCTTTGGCCTTGGCTTAGTTGATAGCTAGGCTAGTGTGGTTAGGATGAGTTGTATGATAGAGATGTGCCTTAGGCACTTGTGTTGATGTTAAGGTTATGCTGTAGGCATATGTGAGCTTATTGTGATCTTGAGGTTTAGCTTGAGGTTGTAGGTTGGTTATGGTTATGGAGACGAGTCTCCTAACCCTTGTAGTGTATGATGTTGTGTGCCTTGCTATTGTAGGCATTGGTTTCTTCCCCAAGGGGAAGTTGTGACGTGGTATTGGATACAAGTGTATGAGGTAAGTCCATAGGACTTACTTAGCGTTCAGTTATGTATTTGTGTGATTGTGATGGTTGTGTGTGTTCATATGATTGTGCATTTATAACCTAAACCGGACTAGGATGACCATTTATTACATTTAAATGGCACAAGTGTATTATAATGGGTGGTAACCACCGGTCTCCGCCTACGGGTTAGGAGGAGGTGCCTGGAAGCTAGCAACACGGGAGGGGGGGCGGGGAGCGAGTGATGATTACCCCCATGCAAAACCCCTGTGTTAACGGGGGAAGGGACGAGGTTCTTAAGGCTCCTCGTGTTACAAAAGAAGTTGAATTAGTAATGAAATAACGTAATGAAAGATAATAAATGAATGTGTGTGGCATTGCATGTATGAGATGTTGATGTGTGTTTCTGCTATTACCTTCATGCTTATCTATTGCTGTAGCTAACGGTGTATACCGTGTTGTAGATGATCTGCAGGTTAGGAAGACTGCAGAGTGAGCCAGATGGTGTGACCAACCGAGGACTTCTGTACATTAGGATGCGTGGGTTGGGATCTTTTGTATCAGATGTTTATGTTTGATGTTTTGTACTCGGCTTTGTGTTTGTAAACACTTTTGATGTATCATATACAACTTTTATGTATTTGGTTTTCCTCTACTTGTGCCTTGTTGTAAGATCGAGTGAACTTGTTGTCGGGCTAGGGTCAGGATCCATTGTGAGATCCTAGCCCAATGTAGCATTCCAAGTCCTATGGATTTGGGGTGTTACAGAGTTGGTATCAGAGCCTTAGGTTGACAACAATGGCACTTGCTATCTGCAATAAAGGTAGAGTGGATAAATAAACAGAACCCACATGGGGTATAACTTTTCAAAAGGTTTTGGTTTTAAAGCGAGTACATATATTTTGGGATAGTATGTACATAAGCCGTCACCCATATGAGGATCTCGACATTATATATATATATATATATATATATATATATATATATATATATAGATATAGATATCTCTTATATGCTGATGTGTATGCATGTACTATTAAGTATTATATATATCTATACATATGGCCTATATAGAGCCTTATACGTTAGGTGTGCATACCCGTAGATGACTTGGACTAGAGCTACTGCTACTGTAGGCAGAGGTAGAGGTAGACCACCTCTTCCTCCAGGAGGGATAGGACAGGGACCAGCTCCCGCTGCAGATCCACCAGTGGTGGAGGAGGCTCTTGAGGAGGTTGCTGAGAGTGTAGTTCCAGCTACGAGGAGTGGTGGGTCCAGGAGACAGCAGGCCCATCCAGGCCAGTCTAATGGCTCAGACCGTGTCTCTATGGGTGAATAAGAGTTCAGAGAGTATTACAAGCATTTTGAGGAGGCCATTAGAGCGGGCAAACGAGCCCCAGATCTGCCAGAGCATGAGGGATCATCTGAGAGATCCCATAGAGCTACTCAGGTGCCAGCTACACCGGTTCGTGTTGTTAAGCCAGCTCGAGTTGTGGAGGAGACCAGAGAGCCTCGACCAGATACTTGGTTGAAGGCATTCCACCAGCAAGGAGTACCACACTTCTCTGGGGAGATCGGCCTAGAGACTGAGGTTTGGATTGGGCATGTAGACTCAGCTTTTGAGTCTATTCAATGCCCTGAGGATAGACGGGTAGAGCTAGTACAGTCTCTGTTCCGTGACCTGGCACACTAGTGGTGGAGGACAGTTAGAGCACGAGTTACCACCTATGAGCACATGAGGACTATGTTGAGAGAGCAGTTCTACCCTGCCTCACTAATGAGGGAGAAACTGCAAGACTTCATGGAGGCAGGTTTTGAGGACGTACCCATTACAGACACTATTCATCGCTTACAAACTGAGTTAGCATTGCTGGGTCCAGCTGCACCATCTGAGGACCAACATGTGTACCTTTTCGCCCGTCATGTGAGGGAGAGCACACGCTCATACATGGCGGGATTTCACTGTGACTCATTGGCAGACTACCAGGATCGGGCCTCTGCCTATGAGAGAGAGAGATAGCCAGAGGAGGACTTCTCAGACAGGACGGTCTGAGAAGAGGCAGCGTACCGCACCGACTGGTACAGGAGCATCTGGATACGGGCGACGTCAGACTCAGGGCCGCTCGAGTGTTCCAGCGGTAGTGTTACAACTGCGGGGCCTATGGGCTTATGAGGACTGATTGCCCTAGAGCACCACTGACTTGCTTCTCGTGTGGGAAGCCAGGACACAAAGCTATGTTTTGCCGTCAGGGCAAGGCGTCATCACAACAGGGTTCTTCCCCTATAAGTGCAGCAGGTGGTGGGAAGAGACCGCCTCAGCATCAGACACAGGGACATCAAAGAGTCCCAGGCACGCCTGCTACTCAGGGGTCAGCTCCAAGACCGAGTAGAGGTAAAGGTAGAGAGGCTGGTACCAGTGATAGCCGAGGGGCTCGGGGCAGAGTTTTTGAGCTGAGGAGCCGCCAACACCAGCTGCTACATGTACCATTCTGTTACATGGTTTACCTGTTAGAGTTTTGTTTGATACGGGTGCTACGCATTCATTTATTTCTACTACTTGTGTTGAGCGTTTGAGTTTGTCTACCATAGAGGGGGCACCCTTTACTATAGGGTTACCTGATGGTAGTAGGGTCAAATGTACCCAGGAGATACGTAGTTGTCCCTTACGCTTAGGGACTCGTGTACTACTTGTTGACTTCTTAGTCATGCCTTTGATGCATGAAGAAGTCATATTAGGTACGGATTGGATGCGTAGACACCGTGCGATGTTAGATGTGGGTAAGAGGATTGTTACGGTCTCTACCGAATTAGGTCCGATAGTGGTCTTCCGGGGTTGGGACCTTGGGAAGACAAGATCTGTCATCAGTGCAGTACGAGCAGCTAGACTGATTGCACAAGGATGTGATGCCTTCTGGTGCTACGCCATGAAGGATGGAGAGAGTCCGGCTTTGGAGGACATACGAGTGGTCTGTGAGTTTACAGACGTATTTGCAGAGCCATCTACTTGCCACCTCAGAGGAGCGTAGATTTTGGCATTGACTTGGAGCCTGGCACGAGACCCATCTCGAAGGCCCCATACCGTATGGCACCTATCGAGATGTTGGAGTTGAAGAAGCAACTCGAGGAGTTGGCAGAGAAGGGCTTCATATGCCCTAGCATTTCGCCATGGGGTGCACCTGCCCTCTTCGTGCGGAAGAAGGACGGATCATTGAGACTGTGTATAGATTACAAAGAGCTGAACAAGGTGACCATCAAGAACAGGTATCCACTACCTCATATTGATGATCTACTTGATCAGCTGCAGGGAGCGACAATCTTCTCCCGGATTGACTTGCATTCAGGATATCACCAGCTGAGGGTGAGAGAGCAGGACGTGCACAGGACGACATTTCGTACCCGTTATGGACACTACGAGTTTGTAGTGATGCCATTTGGGCTGACGAATGCCCCAAAGTTTTCATGGAGGTGATGAACAACATCTTCATCGAATTCCTTGATCAGTTTGTGGTCGTCTTCATTGATGACATTCTGGTGTACTCTCGTAGCAGAGAGGAGCATGCTGGGCACTTGAGGACGGTTTTACAGATTTTGAGAGATAGAGAGCTGTATGCCAAGCTCTCTAAGTGTGAGTTCTGGATGTCTGAGGTTGCTTTCCTTGGACATATCGTCTCCGCCGACGGGATTATGGTAGACCCGGCGAAGATCGAGTCTGTTGCTGCATGGACGACACCGACGAACGTCAAGGAAGTGCGTAGCTTCCTTGACTTAGCCGGTTATTATAGACGCTTTGTGGAGGGATTTTCTGTGATTGCCCGTCCATTGACGAGTCTTCTGAGGAAGACTACCAGATTTGTATGGACTGACCAGTGCGCTCAGAGTTTTGAGGAGTTGAAGAGGCGTTTGACTTCTGCTCCTGTCTTGGCACAACCAAAGGGTTTTGATGCTTTTGTGGTCTATAGTGATGCATCCAAGCTAGGCTTGGGATGAGTGCTGATGTAGAGAGGAAAAGTGATTGCATATGTGTCTCGACAGCCGAAGACGTATGAGGAGAACTACCCGACTCATAATCTGGAGTTGGTAGCGGTATTTCATGCTTTGAAGATCTGGAGACATTACCTGTATGGTGCTACATGTCAGATCTTCACAGACCATAAGAGTCTGAAGTACATTTTCACGCAGCGGAAAATGAATAACCGCCAACGTCGATGTCTTGAGTTGATCAAGGACTTTGACCTTGAGATTTTGTATCATCTTGGCAAGGAGAATGTAGTAGCTGACACCTTGAGTAGGAAGACGCCTCGAGAGAAGGCAATTGCCAGACTTACTGTACAACCTCAGCTTTAGAGGGATCTAGCCTGGCTAGAGATGGACATCCAGTTTCCTGATGAGGATGCCCAGTTGTTTGCATTAGAGGTTCTACCTGGTCTGTTAGATGATATCCAACAGAAGCAGGGGACCTGCCCGACCCTGACGAGGATTAGAGAGAGGATGTCTCATGGGGAGGCACCATAGTTCTCTATTTGAGCAGATGGAGTTATGAGGCGCCATGATCGTATTTGTGTACCTGCTAATGTAGAGCTGAGACAGCGGATATTACAGGAGGCTCACGATATGCCTTACTCAGTACACCTTGGTACGAGTAAGATGTACCATGATGTGAGACGCTCATATTGGTGGGGAGGGCTGAAGCCCGACGTAAACAGATTTGTTGCTTTGTGTGCGACCTGTCAGCAGGTCAAGATAGAGCATTTCAGGCCTGGAGGTGAGCTCCATCCAAATCCAATGCCGTAGTGGAAGTGGGAGGATGGCTCTATGGATTTTGTGACTGGGTTGAGGTCTAGTAGGAGCTTTGATGCCATCTGTGTGATTGTTGACAGATTGATGAAGACGGCACGTTTCATTCCCATCAGAGAGACATGGCCAGTGAGCAGATTAGTTGAGGAGTACACTAGACAGATAGTGAGACTCTATGGGGTACCGAGGACGATCGCTTCTGATCGTTGTGGACGATTCACGTCAAGATTCTGGCAACAGATTCTGGCTGCTTTGGGACGAGTCTACACTTTACGACTGCATTTCACCCCCAGACAGATGGTCAGTCAGAGAGGACCATCTAGACCTTAGAGGATATGCTGCGAGCCTGTGTGTTGGATTGGGGACATGGATGGTCTGATTACCTCCCACTCGTTGAGTTCTCATACAACAACAGCTGGCATGCATCTATAGGGATGGCTCCTTATGAGGCACTGTATGGACGTAGATGCCATACACCTTTATGCTGGGATGAGCCTAGTAGTATCAGTAGGATAGCACCAGAGCAGATTCAGGATGATATGGCTCGAGTAGCGCTAATAAGAGAGAGGATGTTGGCTGCACAGAGTCGCCATAAATCGTATGCAGACAAGAGGCGTCGATCTCTAGAGTTCAGGGTAGGAGCTCATGTCTGATTGAGAGTATCTCCGACGCGAGGCGTCAGACGTTTTGGCATAAAGGGGAAGCTGAGTCCCCGATATGTCGGTCCTTTCGAGATACTGGATAGAGTTGGGCGAGCAACCTACAGATTAGCATTGCCTCCAAGATTAGAGGATGTTCATCCCGTGTTTCATGTATCTCAGTTGAGGGAGTATATACTAGATCCGAGGCACATCGTGAGTTATGATGATCTGGTGGTTGAGCCGGACCACACGTTTGCAGAGCACTCTATTGCAGTCCTAGAGCGAGGTGTGAGACGCCTGTGTTCGAAGGACATTCCTATGCTGAGGATACAGTGGTCCAGACGAGGACTAGATGAGGCTACCTAAGAGACAGAGGATAGTATCCAGAGGAACTATCCAGAGTTCTACGCCGAGATAGATGCACCAGTAGGATCCACGAGTAGATCTTAGTGCCTTCTTTGTGAGGCTTGTTATGTGCTTATGTGATATGCTGTGTCTTCGTGCTAGCTGTGATTTGTGCATATGATCTGCTAGATCTTGTTTTCTAGTACGAGATAGGTATAACTGGAGATGTTTCTTTCCTCCATGCTATGGTATGCATGTTAGGATTAGCTGGAGATGGTTCTTTCCTCCATGCTACCTTTGATGGACATAGTGTGAGTGGAGATGGTTTTCCTCCACATAGTAGTGTTATGTGTATGTTTTGGCTGGAGACGGCTTTCCTCCATGCTAGTGTAATGTGGTTAGTGTTTGGCTAGAGATGATCTTTCTTTAGGCCTTGGGTAGAGTTATTATGTTGGAGTTGTGATTCCTCCATGTTGTGTTGAGGATATAGAATGTTACAGGTTGTTACCTGATGTTCTTGAGGAGAGAGTTTACCTCGGCTTATGGGTTCGAGAGGTTTTGGGATTTTGCAAGTTTCGGGACGAAACTTGTTTTTAGGGGGGGTGTGATGTAAGTACCTTAGTCTTTGGAGCTTAGGAGTCTTGCTGAGCCTTAGTGAGCCCTGCCTTGACCCCTGTTAGCCGCCCCTGCGCACCACCTGGGCTGCCATTGCGCCTTGGTCTAGCCGCCCCTGCGGTTCTATGATGGTGCAGCCGCTTTCGTTGACTCTTGACTTGTGCTTTGCGGCTGGCTTCTCTTATAAGCCATGCCGTAGCTTCAGATGAGGGGTTTCTTACCTCTCTTCAGCTTCTCTCTTCCTCCTCACGTTCTTCTTCTTCTTTCTTTCTCCTTGATCTTCTTTGATCTCTTCTTGCTCTTATGAGTGGGATCTTGTGAGTTTGAGTGTGGCTTTGGCCTTGGATGCTCATGAGGAGGTTTTTGAAGGTTGTTGGTGTTGTGTTGAGGTGGTAGACGTGTTGTATGCTCCATAGTTGCAGCTTAGGGCTTGCTGTGGTAAGCTCTTCTCCTTCATCTCTCTTCCTTCCTTCTTTCTTGCTTCTTTCTTCCTTTCTAGCTTAGGATCACAAGCTAGGCTTGTGTTGGATCCTTTCCTGGATGGTTGATGATCATATATGTGTATATGTTACTGTGGTGTGTTGAAGAAGTGAAGAGAGTCGAGAAAGGGATCAAAGAGAAGTCGGGACCAATTCTTTGCACAGTTGGCCGAACCAGCGTCTGACTCCAGCCGCCCCTGCGCCTGGTGTGTGAGCCGCCCCTGCGCCTAGTGTGAGCCGCCCCTACGCCTCACTGGGTTAGCCTTGTGTTCCTTGCTTCTGTTGGTGCATACCTTGTTGGTATATCTTCCTTCCTTCCTTTCCTTTGGCCTTGGCTTAGTTGATAACTAGGCTAGTGTGGTTAGGATGAGTTGTATGATAGAGATGTGCCTTAGGCACTTGTGTTGATGTTAAGGTTATGCTGTAGTCATATGTGAGCTTGTTGTGATCTTGAGGTTTAGATTGAGGTTGTAGGTTGGTTATGGTTATGGAGACGAGTCTCCTAACCCTTGTAGTGTATGATGTTGTGTGCCTTGCTATTGCAGGCGTTGGTTTCTTCCCCTAGGGGAAGCTGTGACATGGTATTGGATACGAGTGTATGAGGTAAGTCCATAGGACTTACTTAGCGTTCAATTATGGATTTGTGTGATTATGATGGTTGTGTGTGTTCATATGATTGTGCATTTATAACCTAAACCGGACTAGGATGACCATTTATTACATTTAAATGGCCCAAATGTATTATAATGGGCGGTAACCACCGGTCTCCGCCTGCGGGTTAGGAGGAGGTGCTTGGAAGCTAGTAACACAGGGGGGGACGAATGATGATCACCCCCATGCAAAACCCCCGTGTTAACGGGGGAAGAGACGAGGTTTTTAAGGCTCCTCGTGTTACAAAAGAAGTTGAATTAGCAATGGAATAACGTAATGAAAGATTAAAAATGAATGTGTGTGACATTGCATGTATGAGATGTTGATGTGTGTTTGTGCTATTACCTTCATGCTTATCTATTGCTGTAGCTAACGGTGTATACCGTGTTGTAGATTATCTGCAGGTTAGGAAGACTGCAGAGTGAGCCAGATGGTGTGACCAGCCGAGGACTTTTGTACATTAGGATGCGTGGGTTGGGATCTTTTGTATCAGATGTTTATGTTTGATGTTTTGTACTCGGCTTTGTGTTTGTAAACACTTTTGATGTATCATATACAGCTTTTATGTATTTGGTTTTCCTTTACTTGTGCCTTGTTGTAAGATCGAGTGACTTGTTGTCAGGCTAGGGTCAGGATCCATTGTGAGATCCTAGCCCAATGTAGCATTCTAAGTCCTGTGGATTTGGGGTGTTACAGTTTTTCTGACTTTGTGTTTGTAAACACTTTTGATGTATCATTCATCCTATCTTCCTTTATTCCTTTTTAGCCTAGGATTCACAAACATAGGCTTGTGATGATCTTTCCTGGACGTTTTGATGTTCATACATGTGTATATATGTATGTGTATGCTTGCTGTGTGATGAAGAGGTGAAGAGAGATCGAGAAAAGGATTGAAGATAAGTTGGGATCAGCTTGCTGCACACCAGCAACCCCTCCACCTGATCTGGGTCGCCCCTACGCCTGCGTGTGAGCCACCCCTGCGCCTATAGTGAGCCGCCTCTGTGACTCACTGGTGCTATGCGTTGCGCCTCTTGTTTCCGGTGGTGCGTCCAGGGCATACCAAGTTGGTATGTTTCCTTCCTTTCCTTTGGCCTTGGCTTTGTTTCCATGGTCATTTTGTATTTCAATAGGAGTTGGAGAAGTCAGATAGGATGCTCTTTGTGACTTAGAGCAAGCGTAAGCATCATCCCGCTTGCTTTGTGTAGGAAGGTCGGTTTAGGTGAACCTAAACCGGTGAAGATGACGTTGTACATGGCAGATCGATCCATAACTCGACCCGTAGGCATCATTGAAGACGTCACAGTAAAGCTTTGTAAGTTCTATATTCCTATAGATTTTGTTGTGCTTGACATTCCTGCAAATTGTTCGGTCCCGATCATACTCGGGAGACCATTTCTTACAACCTCCGGTTGTATGGTGGATTGCAAGAACGCTAGATTAGCCTTCAATATAGGAGAAGAGAAGGTTGAATTTGTTCTCTCAACCTTGGTGAAAGAGCATGCACTTGGAGAGGATATGTTCAACATCTATGACGAAGAGACGTCTAGAGAGGAAGTAAGTTCGATCTTGTTTAAAGATCCATTGCAAAAGGTCATAACCATGAGCATCATGGAAAAGGGAGACGAAGAGGATTGGAATGCTGAGGTTGAAGCTTTGGAGGAGCTAAAAGAGGTACATAATAAAGAGTTCGAAAAATTCTATGATGGCTCGGAAAACAGAAGAAACCACGGCCAATCGTGCTATTCCACGGCCGTGGTTCCACAAATTCAACCCATAGAGTGTTATTTCGAGAATACCAGAGACTTCCACGCCCTAAAACACGGCCGTGGAAGTAACAGGTGTGCCGTGGTTTTAGGAAATTCAGGGAACAATTCTATCTTTCCTACAACCATTCTTGAATCTTCTTCCACTACTCCCACATCCTTAGAGACTTCTAAGGAAGCATCGAGCACGCATCCAGACACATCAAAGGCATCAATAGCTTTGTAATGGAAGCCACTTCCCACACATCTTCGGTGGCTTTCTTGGAACTAATTCTACCTTTCCCATTATTGTTAGTTCCGATTTAAAGGAAGATGAACATGAGAAACTTATGGATGTTTTGAGGAAACATAAGAAAGCTTTATGCTATACCATAGAGGATCTTGTAGGAATTAAACCATCTTTATGTATGCACAAGATTCTAATGGAAGAGGATTACAAGCCTTCATGACAACCTCAAAGACGGTTAAACCCGGTCATGAAAGAGGTCGTGAAGAAGGAAATCCTTAAGTTACTTGATACAGGTATCATCTATCCTATCTCCGATAGTAAGTGGGTGAGCGCCGTTCAAGTCGTCCCAAAGAAGGGAGGAATGACCGTTGTGACCAACAAGAACAACGAGCTCATTGCAACGAGAACCGTGACGGGTTGGAGGATGTGCATTGACTACCGCAAGCTGAACAATGCAACTAGAGAAGGATCACTTCCCACTACCATTCATAGATCAAATGCTTGAAAGGTTAGCACAACACTCCTACTTTTGTTACCTTGACGGTTATAGTGGTTTATTTCAGATCCCGATTCACCCGGATGATCAAGAGAAGACCACATTCACGTGCCCATGGGGTACGTTTTCTTATAGGAGGATGCCATTTGGATTTTGCAACGCTCCAGCCACCTTTCAAAGGTGTATGATGGCCATCTTCTCGGAGTATATTGAGGAAATCATGGAGGTATTTATGGACGATTTTTCAGTTTATGGTTCCTCATTTGAAAATTATCTTGCTAACCTTTCTCTTGTTTTGCAAAGATGTGAAGACACTGACCTTGTTCTAAACTGGGAGAAGTGTCAATTCATGGTTAAGGAAGGCATTGTGCTAGGACATTGATCTCTAATAGAAGGATCGAAGTTGACAAGGCTAAGATAGAGATGATAGAGAAGCTTCCTCCTCCATCTTCGGTGAAGGGGATAAGAAGTTTCCTAGGACATGCAAGGTTTTATAGGAGATTCATAAAAAACTTCTCGAAAATTTCGAAACCGCTAACTAATCTATTGATGAAGGATGCTGTTTTTAATGTTTTGTAGGAATGTTTAGATGCTTTCTATAAGATTAGAGAAGCTCTCATGTCAGCCCCGATAATCCAACCTCCGGATTGGAATATCCCATTCGAGGATATGTGTGATGCGAGTGAGGTAGATGTAGGAGTGTTAGCATGAAATATTGTGATATTTTAGGCACGTTTTCTAAGTGTATTTGATTCATATTGATAGTCATTGATTGAGCATCGATGCATTTGTGAACTAGTTTGTCTATAATGTCAATATAGAGATCTACACAAGCTTTATGTTGATTATAGGTGATTGAGAGCTATTTCCGAATGGAATCGAGCAAGGATGGAGTTGTTGAGCAATGTCCATAGATTGAGGGCATTTCTAGGAGCTAAGGGAATGTCAACTTGAGGAATGCACTAGTTTAGGGAAGAATCACGTTCTTGCCCTAAACCACGCTCTAAAATACGACCGTACCACTTTCCACGTTCAAGTCCATGGCCGTGGAACCATGGCTAGGGAAGCGTGGTTCATTCCAGTAACTTCTACGGCCGTGGAGAAGATGGTTCAAACCGTGTTGATTTCCACGCTCTAAATTACGGCCGTGGAACCCTTCCACGACCGTGATCTTGGCGATCTTTTTCGCCACACTTTAAGCCACGATCTCCTACGCAATTGGGCCGGGACGATATTTTATCTTACACTATAAAAGGACGGACGAAGAGAGATTCCGTCACCTCCGCTTAGACCTCGTTTTACACATACAATTGCGCTTGGAATTGCCCTAATTTCGCATTTGGCGGAGACTTGTTTGAGGGATTTTTGGCGCATTGCTCTTGGCGATTTCCGGATTGACGGAAGATCGAAGATTCGGAAGATTGTTCGCAATGAGATTTCGCTTCTTGCTTAGGTTTGATTTAGAGGACGGATTGACATCCCGTTCTTCCTTCTTATCTAAGATTGTGTTTGTTTGTTCTATTCCGAATCTAGTGACGATATTCGTTCTTGATTGCGACTTTGAGATTGGTTTGAAGTTTATTGAAGGTTTTCGGAAGTTTTCATCTTTCAATCTTTTAATTCTTGAATTTGATATCATTATGACTATTATTGGCTAAAAACCCTTAACAATTCTAAGGTGAAGGGTTGATAGTTGTGGCTTAGATGATGATAGATTGTTTGTAACCAGATTGGATCCTGAGAGTTAGAGAGAATCGCCGACGAACCCTAATCCACGGTCTGTTCTTGAGCTTCCACGGCCGTGGAACTCAAGAACTAGCCGTAATTTTGTGTTAAGTTACGAACTTGCTTTTACTTTAATCCAAAGTTAAAGATTTGCTTTAACTTAGTCTTGGCCTGCCTTTTCTAGGTGGTAGTGAAGCCTCAACAACCTCTACCTCGATTGTGAGTGTCACAACCTTAATCGATTTAGTTAGTCTTGATCCTTGGATTACAAGTTTGGGTATTTGACATTAATTCTCATCTTTAGAACCTTTCTATATTGACGCCTCAACAGCCTGTATAGAGAGTTTCTTGTAGGTGAGTCATATAAGGTTTTTGGAACTTCACCGTACGATTACCTTACATTAGCATACCTTTGCATATCTTAACTCTGTCCTTATATCATTAGTATATCTTGAATCGATTGCCACAGCTGGATACTTGGATCTTTAGGATTGTTGTTTTCCCAATACTTGAAAAGCTTCTTACAATTACTCGCTTGATAATTTAAAATTGAATTTGTTCCCCCCAAATCCCTGTGTTCGATACTCTGGAATTCTTGCTTAACTATATCGATCCGTACACTGCGGGTTCGCTTGCTTGATTTCTAGTTTTATAAATTTAAAGCTTATTTGCACGCACGCTAAGTGGCGAACAAGGAGCGGTGCTTGGACAAAAGAAGGAAGGCCGCACTCATGCCATCTACTATGCTAGCAAGACACTAGACGAAGCGCAGCTCAACTACGCCACAACTGAAAAAGAATTTTTAGCCGTTGTATATGCTTTTGAAAAGTTTCGTTCTTATCTTGTAGGAGCGAAGGTGATTGTATACACGGACCATTCAGCAATACGGTATTTGCTCCCTAATAAGGATGCAAAACCAAGGTTGATTAGATGGATTCTTCTTCTTCTTCTTCTTCAAGACTTCGATCTAGAGATTCGGGACAAGAAAGTTTCTGAAAATTCTGTTGCGGATCATCTAAGTCGCCTACCACACACTGACGACAATGACCTACCCATCGATGACTCCTTCCCGGATGAGCACTTACACATTATGGAAGAGTGTATCGACAAGATATCTAGAGGTAACGAACCTTGGTTTGCTGATTTTGTAAATTACTTGGTTTGCCAGGAAATACCTCCCGGACTATCCTATGCACAAAGAAAGAAGTTCTTTAGGGATGTCTGCCAATACCATTGGAATGAACCTCTACTCTTCAAGAGAGGTCCCGATGGCATCATTAAGAGATGTGTGCCGGAAGACGAAATGCAAAGTGTCATTCCTCATTGTCATTCACTTTCTTGTGGAGGACACGCTAGTTCCCATAAAACTAGCGCTAAGGTATTGCAATCCGGATTCTTTTGACCTACTTTATTTAAGGATGTGCAAACCTTTGTTTATTGTTGCGATGCTTGTCAAAGAACAGGAAATATCTCTAGGAGAAACGAGATGCCTCTCAACAACATTCAAGAGGTGGAAATCTTTGACGTTTAGGGAGTAGATTTCATGGGACCATTCCCATCATCTTGTGGGAACCAATACATACTTCTCGTTGTAGATTATGTTTCGAGATGGTTGAAGCTATTGCCTTTCCAACTAACGATGCTATGGTGGTTGTCAAGTTCTTTAATGGAACTATTTTCCCAAGGTTTGGGACACCACGAACCATCATTAGTGACAGAGGTTCACACTTCATAGCCCGAGAATTCGAAGCTCTACTAGCTAAGTATGGGGTGACTCACAAGATCGCCACTCCCTACCATCCGCAAACAAGCGGATAAGTGGAAATTTCAAATAGAGAGATCAAGGACATCCTTGAGAAGACAGTTTCAAAGACAAGGAAGGATTGATCTTTGAAGCTAGATGACGCATTATGGGCGTATAAGACAGCATACAAGACTCCAATCGGCACAACACCATACAACCTTGTGTATGGGAAGTCTTGTCATCTTCCGGTAGAGCTAGGACACAAGGCGTATTGACTGTGAAGTGGTTGAACTTCAGCATGAAAGAAGAAGGTGAGAAGCGCCTCTTAGACCTTAACGAGCTAGAAGAACTGATAGCATGTGTTATAGTGTATATTTTGGGGCTAGTTTAGACGTTTTATCTTCAATAATCTGCATGTATGGATGTATATTATGTGATTATATTGTTGTTTCATCTACCTTTACGGGAATCGAGGTCTACACCTATTTTCGTTGTAATTGTAGGTAAAATGGCACGTTTTGCATTAAAATGGAGCTAAGGAGTCATTGGAGCTACATTCTCGAGCTTAAAGAAGAACTCAAAAGACATGGAATTGATCAAGAAGATTTACTTTGGACTAGATTTGAGAGATTTCACATTCAGTTGAGATTCACCTCGGTCAACTACAGTGTCACCTCGACCGAGGTGATCTTGAGGAGCGTCCCGACCGAGGCGAATACCTTGCAACCGGCGAGATCTATATTTTTGGCTGAGATCTTTTAATTTTGGAAAGAAGATATCTTATATTTTTGGGCTGGATTTCTGGAAGGAAGATATTATTTTTGGGAGATCTATTTTAAAGGGTTGGATTTTCCACAAGTTCAACCATGCTTACATGATGAGAGCATCCAACAATTGAGGGATTTTTGTTCGCTCCAAACGGTGTGTGCAAGCTTTAAATTTATAACCGAGGAAATATGCTTAAACAAGGATGCGAACCCGTAGTGTACGGATCAATTATAGTAAAAGCAAGAATTCCGGGGTGTCGATCTCAGGAACTTAGGTGAAACAAAGACAGTATAGGTTGTCAATGCAACTAATAACCACAAAAGCGATTAAAGCAATTAAAAGATGATGATAGGTCAATTAAAGGAAATATGCAAATTCTAGGGATTAAAGTATCTAGTCGTGGTTCCAATTGAAGATCTCAAGATAAGCGGACAAAGCTGAGATTTTGCAAGGGAAGGTGTTTCTAAAGTGGAATAGATCACCGGGTAAATCTCACTACTCAAAATCCCATCCCAAAGAACCTATTACCGGGTAAGTCTCAAGATACTAAGGAAAGGAATTATAATCTCAAACCAACACACCAACTAAGGGAATAGAATCAACCTTTACCGGGTAAGTCTCAGGCTAACTCACAAAGATGGAATGAAGGCACACTCAAACCCAAATAAATGATAAACCTTTATTACCTACACTTATGATCTTGGGTAAACAAACAAAGGAATCACCGGGTAAGTCTCATCTTAGGCTTGCATTGAACCACAAAAGGTGTAATAAGAATAGGATTTGGCAAACTCTAACACTTAACTCTTAGTTTTGGATCAAAAAAGGTCACCTCGGTCAGTCAAGTTCCACCCCGGCCGAGATGTTCATCGACTGAACGAGATGTTCTAGGGTTAAGTTTAAAGACTCGAGCTTTCAGGGTCCTATTGGGATTAAGATTATTCTATCATCGTCTTTCCCACAACTTTCAGCCAATCACCCTAGAATCGCACAAGGAAATTAGCCACTCATCATCATGAAAGCAATAATCAAATATATGGGGAAAGAATGAATATTTGAACAAAAAAACCTTAAGAACAAGGCTTCAATAACTGAATGAAATATCAAACAAATCAGCGTTCCTTGGATCACAAATCCAACAAGATAATAAAACCAAAGGGAATCTAAGAAAGTCTTACAAATCCCCTTAAAAGCTATCACAAAGCTATGAACTTCCTTCTTTCAAATCTTCAAAACTTCCTTCAAACTTTCAGAAATCCTTCCTTACTGCAGCTGGGAGAATATTGTATGGTATATCGGATGGTAGCGGGTTGTTGAATTTGTGGAAAATCCAACCCTTTATATAGGAGAATTATCTTCCAAAGATAATAATATCTTAAAAAGATAATATCCTAATAAAATATATCTTATCTCTAAAATAGATCTCCTAAATATATGATCTTCCTTCCAAAAATCCAGCCCGAAAATATAAGATCTCTCCTTCCAAAAAAAAGATCTCAGCCAAATAAAATATATCTCGCCGCGTCAGGATATTCGCCTCGGTCGGGGCGCTCCTCTAGATCACCTCGGTCGAGGTGACACTGTAGCTGACCGAGGTGAATCTCAGCTGAAGGTGAAATCTCTTAAATCTGGTCCAATGTAAATCTTCGTTGTTAATTCGTTGCTTTCTCAGTTCTCTTTTAAGCTCCTGAATGTAGCTCCAATGACTCCTTCACTCCTTAGCTCCATTTCGGTCCAAAATGTGCCGTTTTACCTACGATTACAACGAAACTTGGTGTAGACCTCGATTCCCATAAAGGTAGATGAAACGACCATGTAATCACATAATATACATTTAAACATGCATATTGTTGAAGATAAAACATCTAAACAAGTCCCAAAATGTAGACTATAATACATGCTATCAATTTTCTGGAAGTTTTGAAGGAAGGATTGAAGGATTGAAAATCAAGGAAGGAAGAATTCATAGTTTGGAGTTAGCTTTTGAAGGAGTTTGTAGGACTTTCTTAGATTGTCTTTTGATTAATTGTCTTTGCTGATTTGTGATTGAGGAACACTTGTTGTTTGATGTTTGATTCAGTTATTGAGACCTTTTTCTTAATATTGATTCCTTTCTTATATATTTGATTATTGTTATCATGATGATTGTTGGCTAAGTTTCTTATGGATTCTAGGGTGATTGGCTGAAAGTTGTGGGAAAGACGATGATAGAATGATCTTAATCCCAGCAGGACCCTGAAGACTTGAGTCTTTAACCTTAACCGTAGAACACCTCGCTCAGTCGATGAACATCTCGGCTGGGGTAGGATCTGACCGAACGAGGTGAACCTTTCCTAATCCAAAACTGAAGTTAAGTGTTCTAGTTTGCCAAAACCTATCCTTATTACACCTTTTCTGGTTCAATGCAAGCCTAGGATGAGACTTACCCGGTGATTCCTTTGTTTGTTTACCTAAGATCATGAGTGTAGGTAATAAAGGTTTATCCTTTATTGGGGTTTGAGTGTGCCTTCATTCCATCTTTGTGAGTTAGCCTAAGACTTACCCGGTAAAGGTTGATTCTATTTCATTGGGTGGTATGTTGGTTTGAGATTATAGTTCCTTTTCTTAGTACCTTGAGACTTACCCGGTGATAGGAGCTTTGGTTTGGGATAGGGATTAGTGAAACTTACCCAGTAATCTATTCCCACCTTAGAAACACTTTCCCTTTGCAAACCTCAGCTTTGTCCATGTTATCCTTTGAGATCTTGAGTCGGAACCACAACTAGATACTTTAATCCCTAGAATCCGCATTTCCCCTTACTTGACTTTATATCATCTTTGATTGCTTTAATTGCTTTTGGTTGATTGCAATATTTGACAATCTGATTCTGTGCTTTATTTTACCTAAGTCCTTATGATCGATCCCTAGAATTCTTGTTTTTTATTACAGTTGACCTGTACACTGCGGGTTCGCATATTTGTTCAAGCATACTTCTTGGGTTATAAATTTAAAGCTTGCACACACCGTTTGGAGCGAACAAGTTTTTGGTGCCGTTGCCGGGGACTTGGTCTAGACCGAGCCAGTTTCGGTTGTCTTTCGGGGCAATTGCCCTTGTTGTTATTAACCACTCTACTTGAGTGTTTTCGCATGATCTTTTTAGGTTTATGCGAAGAACCGGTGCTGGAAAGGAAATCTTTCCTTACGATCCCGAACCAGAAAAGACATACAAGCGAAGATTGAAAGAAGCTAAGATGGCCAATCAAGACAATCGCGATCATGAGGCCGAATTGAAAGAGGCCTGGAACAACTATGCCTCAACCAATAAGAACTGCTGCGAGAGAGAGATCAGACTCGCGCAAGAACGGAAGAGATTGAAAAAGATATGGCCGCTCTAAGGCCTAGTTTCTGCCTCGACCGATCCTAGATCCTCGACCGAGGCAAGACCTAGTCCACGTTGCCCCCGCCGAGATACATCCACCTCGGATACCTGTCTGAGATGTTCTTTTTACTGGAGTTCCACAAACCCTGGGACAGAGGATGTACCCTAATCAACAAGTGAGGCGTCCAGGAGTCAACCTAGGTGATCCAGCTGAGCATGGTTATGAAATTCGACGGCAAGTTCTATCTATGATCCGACAATGCCAATTTGGAGTTTTAGAGAGGGAGTCTCCGCATCAGCATTTGCAAAAGTACGAGATTCTGATGGAGACCTTGATACCTTCAAGGCTGGAAAATAAAAACTACAAGTTGAGGCCTTTCTATTTTCCTTTGAAAGACATGTTGCTTGCTTGATATCAATCTCTTCCACCCGGAAAGATCAACACTTGGGAAGAGATGACGACGGAGTTTCTAACTAAATTCTTTCCTCCCTACAAGACCGCTAAAATGAGAGGGAAAATCAATTCTTTTATCATGAAGAACAAGGAGAGTTTGTCCAAGTCATGGGAGAGATTCAAAGATGTTCTATTGGATTGCCCACATCATGAGATTCCAAAGATAGAGTTGCTAGAGATATACTTCAAGGGATTGGATGGAGCTACTCAATTCAATCTCCAACTACTTTCCGCTGGCACATTCATGGATATGCCGATAGACAAAGCTTGGGAGTTCATTGAAAAGCAAGCTTTGCATATGGAGAAGTACTCCCATCAAGGAGCCGAGAATGGAGCAAGGAGAGTTAGCTTCCAAGACACTTCATCAAATGGAAATAAACTCATCTCGCTTAGCAATGATGTGAAGCAATTGAAGGAGCTTTTAGTAGCTCACACAAAGAAGGAGCAAGATGGAGGATATTATGGAAGAAACAATAACCAAGGGTCACGGAACAACAATTACAACAACAATAGAAGCTCCGACAGCAACAATTGGAGATCTAATCAACAAAATCCGGGTAACCCTTATTCTCATGCTAATACATCAACCAAGGGTCACGGAACAACAATTACAACAACAATAGAAGCTCCAACAGCAACAATTGGAGATCTAATCAACAAAATCCGGGTAACCCTTATTCTCATGCTAATAATGCTTTTAACCCCTCTTCTTCTTCTTCTACTCCATTGAAGAGCCAAGAGCCTGGATCGAGTTCATCCTAGCCAGAAAAGAAAGATGGAGTGCTGGAGGTAATTTTGATCAAGCTCAACGCTATGGAGGCATCAATGACATCATTTTCGAAGGCACAAAAAGCCTTAGAGCAACAATTCTTTGACAAGGCGAATGAAGCGCCAAGAGATCCAGGGAAGCTCCCAGCAAGGACAGAGAGCAACCCAAAAGGACAAATTATGGCAATAACGACGAGAAGTGGACTTAAATTTACAGATCCAGTACCTCGGTCGGTGCCAGTGTAGACAAAGAACACCTCGGTCCAGGACCAGACGAGGAACACTGCGGTCGAGGTGCCAACCGAGGTGGAGTCCCAGAAAGAGAAGGACAAATCTAAAGTTTATGTCCAGCCTCCTGCTTAGAAACCACCACTTCCATTCCCCCAGTCAAGGGGCAGAGCACATCTAGACAAGCATTTCGGTAAGTTTCTTGACTCGAGGAATAAACTACACGTTAACATCCCTTTCCTTGATGCTATTCTAGGGATGCCAGCCTATGGGAAGTTCTTGAAAGAGATTCTATCAAGAAAGAGGAAACTGAAAGATTTTGGAGAAGTTAGGATGACATCTAAGTCCTCGGAGCTCATTCAAATCATGAAGGAGAAGATGCCACCCAAATTGAGAGATCCCGACTCATTTTTCATTCCCATTCAAGTTGGGGATGCAACTTATGAGGCATTGTGTGATCTAGGAGCCAACGTGAGCATCATCCCGCTGGAACAATGTGAGAAGATCGGACTTGGAGAGCCCAAGCCGGTGAAGATAAGGCTGTACATGGCGGATCGCTCCATTACCCATCCCATGAGTATCTTGGAAGACGTTTCCGTTAAGTTAGGTAACTTATATTTACCTATAGACTTTGTTGTACTTGACCTACCCGCATATTATCCCGTTCCTACCATTCTCGGGAGACTGATGACATGAATTATGTATCATCATATTCGTGCATATTGCAGCACATTATCTCTATTTACCTTGCATTTAGAGGGATTTTGCATACCTTTTATGTTCTATTCAATCAATTGTCGGAAATAGAGGTCTACACGAGATTTTGATGAATTGCAGGTAAATAGAGTTGAATTGGAAGCAAAAATGGAGCAAGAAGCATCTAAGGATGTTAAGGAAGCTAAAGGAGTCTTAGAAGGATCACAAAGAGCTAAGGAATTGCAAAGGAGAAGCATAGAAGACGAACCAAAGGAAGAGCACTTTCTGTTGAAGAAAATCGTGCCAATATATATATAAATCAGACGATTTTCATACCTTGAAATCGAACGGTTTTTCACCAAAATCGACTGGGTCGATTTTCTTCACGATTCGGCCAAATGAAAAGACGACATAAAGCCCAATTAATTTGGGCTAGATGAGAGTTTTGCCAAACGGCCCATCTGCAAGAAACTATAGAAGAGAACCCTACGAACGAAGACGAAAAAGTGGCACCAGATAATCTTTACACGTTTTGGAGAAATCAACGATTCTTGGAGAGAGATTGAAGAGCTTTTGCCGGAAAGTCATTCTTGATCTTTGATTGTGAGATTTCTTTATTCCATCGCCTTGTTTGTGGTTTGTGAACACGAAATTGAGTTGTTGAAAGATACATTGAACAAATTTGACGATTGCTTTACAGATTTAAAAGTTATAGAATTTTTCGTTCAAGATTTGGTTTCTTTGCGATATCTTCTTCAATAATTAATTTGATTCGATTTTGAAAATGGTTGGCTAAAAACCTTGTGTTTCTGGGGAGAACAGTTGATGATTAAGGCTTAGATGATGATAGACTGAACTCATTCAAACATTAGGATTCTGAGAATTTAGATCTTAGTTTTGCGACAAACAGGAAAATCGGGCTGTTCTTGAGAAAAATCGGCCGATTTTCCGTATGAACAGCACGATTTATTCTTCTGACGAACTTTAATTGAATTAATCTTTAATCAAAACTAATCCTTGCCTAAACCCCAACCTTGATTAACCTTCCTACCCTCTAATTGAATGTATGAATGCACTTCAAACCTATTTCTACATTTAATAGATTAAGATTGCAAGATTTGGGTAATAAAGAGACTCAACATCCTTTATTAAGATTCTAAGCGTGCTTTCTATTCTTACTTTGGAGAGTCATATCCTGGAGTTTTAGATAGTTAGTTTGAACGTAATACTTGTCTTTAGATCTTTCTATATTGCAGCCTCAACAACCCTTATAGAGAGAACCTATAGATTAGTCATATAGGTTTCGGAACTTCATCGTACGAATCCTACCTTTGAACATTTAATCTTGGCAATATAAATTCTGTCCTATATCTATAGAAGTGTCTTGAATCGAAAGCCTAAATCGGATACTTGAATCCTTGGAATCATTTCTCTCTTTATCATATCACAAAAGCTTTTATACTTTCGCTAGATAATTGAAATTGGAAATTTTTCTCACCAAATCCCTGAGTTCGACTCTGGAATTCTTACCTTTCTACAGCCGATCCGTACACTGCGGGTTCGCTTTGCTCTTGAGTTCTAGATATAAATATTAAGACTTTGACGCACACCCTTTTGAGCGAACAAGTTTTTGGCGCCGTTGCCGGGGATTTGGTCTAGATCAAATCCGGTTTTCGGTTGTCTAGCTTGAGAGCTCTTGCTCTTGTGATTTGATTTGTCTACTTGAGTGATCTTTGCAGGTTCTTTAGGTATATGCGAAAGACTAGATCCACTAAAGATCTAATTCCTTTCGATCCCGAATTAGAAAGAACTTTGAGGAGAAAGTTGAAGGAGAAGAAAATGGCTGAAAACGATGAGAGAAACTACAAGGCTGAACTGAACGAAGCTCAACGCCAACTCCAGTTGAGTGAGAAGGCTCGAAAGGAAGCTGAAATAAGTCATCAATTTCAGATTGATGAACTGAGAGCTATGATGTTGGACATGAAGTTGGAGTTGAACGACTCCAAGAAGAAGAAGAAAGTCAAGACACCAACTAAATCCATTCGAAATGACTCATCCGATGATGAAGAGATTGATCCGGATATGCCGGAACTTGAAGAGATTGATCCATCACTTCGTCCTACCCGAAACACTCCAACACCTAAGGTCGTCCCTCGCATTACGACTAGGAACGTTAGAGCTGTCAATAACGAAGATAGACCCCGAACTTTGGGGCAACGGATGGATCCAATCCAGCAACCACGCCGTCTAGGTGTGGATTTCGGAGCTGAAGACATCCAAGAGTTTAGCTTCTCACCACAAGTCATCACTATGGTTCGCCAAAGTCAATATGGCGGAGCAAGTACTGAATCTCCGCATCAACACTTGCAGAATTTTGAGATTCTCATGGAGACTATGAAGCCGAAGAAGGCTACTACAAGCAACTACAAGATCAAGCCGTTCTTCTTCTCTTTGAAGGACAAGGCTCTAGCTTGGTACCAAACACTTCCGGCTGCGAAGTTAGCTACATGGGAGGAATTGTCTTCGGAATTCCTCACCAAGTTCTTTCCGCCATCCAAAACGGCGGAATTGAGAGGTAAAATAAATGCTTTTTCTATGAAACCTAACGAAAGCTTGTTTCAATCTTGGGAAAGGTTTCAAGATCTCTTGTTGGATTGCCCACACCATGGCATTTCCAAGCTGGAATTATTGGAGATCTACTACAAAGGGTTGGATGTTGAGACACAATTCAACCTCCAATCTCTATCTTGTGGCACATTCATGGATATGAGAGAGGATGATGCTTGAGACTTCATTGAGAAGCAAGCCCAAGTGATTGAGAAGTATTCCCACCGGAAGGTGGAATCAAATAGCCGGAATCAAGGCGATACGGGAGCCAAGTTGAATCAAGCGGCTCAAACACAAATATTCTCCCTCAAGGATGACATCAAAGAATTGAGGGAAGTGCTCAAAACGAGTCTTCAAAAGACTAAAGAGCAAGAAGCCAACTACATGGGGCGAGACAACAATCAAAGGAATGATAACCGGAATCCCAATTGGAGCAACAACAACAATAACAACCGAAACTCCAATTGGAACAACAACAACAATAGGAACTCAAATAACAACAATTGGAGGTCAAATCAGCAAGGTTCAGGTAATCCTTACTCTTATGCTGAAAAGGCTCTAACACCTCCATCTTCTTCTACTCCTTCTACAAGCCAGGGACAATCAAGCGGATCAAACAAACCGGATCCCATGCTAGAAACGATCCTAGGCAAGCTACAAGGATTGGAGAGTTACATAACTTCGGTTGACAAAGCTCACAAAGCTTTAGAAAACCAAGTATTCAACAAGGCCGGAGAAGTTCCAAGAGATCAAGGGAAGCTTCCCGGAAAGACAGAAGATAACCCAAAAGGAAGGGTTATGGCAATAACTACTAGGAGCGGGAAGACGACCGCCGACCCTCAACCTAAAGTAGTTGATACCTCCACAAAAGAAGGAGAGGCAAAAGAGAAGGAAGAAGTCTATGTTCCTCCTCCCGCTTATAAACCACCTCTACCTTTTCCTCAATCTAGAGCGTGTGCACGCCTAGATAAACATTTCGGTATGTTTGTTGAACTTATGAGTAAGCTCCATATTAACATACCTTTTATGGATGCGATTTTAGGTATGCCGGCTTACGGGAAATTCCTCAAGGAGATCCTCTCTAACAGGAGGAAGTTGGAAGATATAGGAGAAGTCAAGATGAGTATGGAGTCATCCGAACTCATCAAGACTATGACGGAGAATATGCCACCCAAGCTCCGCGATCCAGGATCCTTTTGCATACCCATCACTTTGGGAGAAGCTACCTATGATGCTCTTTGTGACCTTGGAGCAAGTGTGAGTATCATACCTCTCGCTCTATGCAAGGCAGTTGGTCTAGGAGAGCCTAGACCGGTGAAGATCACACTCTACATGGCTGATCGTTCTACCACTAAGCCGGTGGGAATATTAGAAGACATTCCGGTAAAGCTAGGTAAGTTTTACATCCCTATAGATTTTGTCGTTCTTGACATACCTGCAGATTACCCGGTTCCCATTATCCTTGGGAGACCATTTCTTGCCACATCTGGATGCATGGTAGATTGCAAGAACGGCCAGCTATCCTTCCATATTGGTGAAGAAAAGATAGAATTCATACTATCTTCCTTAATCAAGGAGCCAGCCTTGAAAGACGACGTTTTTGAAATTGTTGAGGAAGAAGAGTCTAGAGAGGTAGTAAGTTCGATCTTGATGAAAGACCCTCTTCAAAAGGTTCTTAGCATGAGCATCATGGAGGAAGGGGTGGAAAACGACTGCAATGAGGATGTGAAAGCATTAAATGATATGGAGGAAGAACTAGGAGCAAAAATTGAAGAACTAGAGTGGACTCCGGAAACTGTGAAGAAAATCGACCTGCCAGAAATAAATCGTCCGATTTATGAAGATGCACTCCGATTTTTTTCAACAGAAACAAAAATCGACCTGACAACAATAAATCGTCCGATTCACGAAGAGGTGACCCGATTTTTTCCGACAGAAAGAAAAATCGTGCAGAAGATCGACCGATTTATTACAGGGGAGGTCGATTCAATGAGTAATTCTCTGGATTCTCCAAACTTCACCGCAGCCGCTTCCGAATCTAATGATGAAGTACCCACACCTATAGAGACCTCTTCCACAACATCCGAAGGCCACAATTCATCACCAACAAAGGTACCTCCATCATTAGAATTGAAGCAACTTCCCACGCATTTAAGGTACGCATTCCTTGGCACTAATTCCACATACCCGGTTATAGTCAATGCCAATTTGAACGATGATGAATTAGAGAAACTCATGAGTGTTTTGAAGAAACATAGGAGAGCACTAGGTTACACCATTGATGATTTAGTAGGAATAAAGCCTTCTCTATGTATGCACAAAATATTAATGGAAGAGGATTACAAACCTTCACGCCAACCTCAAAGACGGTTAAACCCGGCAATGAAAGAGGTCGTGAAGAAAGAAATCCTTAAGCTACTTGATGCAGGTATCATCTTCCCTATTTCTGATAGCAAATGGGTGAGTCCAGTACAAGTAGTACCCAAGAAAGGAGGCATTACCGTTGTTGCCAACAAGAACAACGAACTCATCCCTACACGGACAGTTACAGGGTGGCGAATGTGCATCGACTACCGCAAACTGAACGTGGCCACAAGGAAGGACCACTTCCCCCTTCCTTTCATCGATCAAATGTTGGAAAGGTTAGCCCAACATGCCTACTTTTGTTATTTAGATGGATATAGCGGTTTCTTTCAGATACCAATTCATCCGGATGATCAAGAGAAGACAACCTTTACGTGCCCATGGGGTACGTTCGCTTATAGAAGAATGCCATTCGGTTTATGCAACGCTCCAGCCACCTTCCAAAGGTGTATGATGGCAATCTTCTCCGAATATGTAGAGAATATCATGGAAGTCTTCATGGACGACTTTTCGGTATATGGTTCTTTCTTTGATAACTGTCTCTATAACCTTTCACTAGTTCTTAAGAGATGTGAGGACACTAACTTAGTCTTAAATTGGGAAAAGTGTCATTTCATGGTCACCGAAGGAATTGTGTTAGGTCACTTAGTGTCACAAAGGGGAATAGAGGTAGATCGATCAAAGATAGAAACCATTGAGAAGTTACCTCCCCCTTCATCAGTAAAAGGAATTAGAAGCTTCTTAGGACATGCAGGCTTCTATAGGAGATTCATAAAGGATTTTTCTAAGATTTCAAAACCTTTGACTAATCTTTTGATGAAAGATGCGACTTTCGAATTTTCGAAAGATTGCTTAGATGCTTTTTGCAGGATCAAAGAAGCTTTGATTTCGGCACCAATCATTCAACCACCCGATTGGACTCTTCCTTTCGAGGTCATGTGCGACGCAAGCGATGTCGCTATAGGATCCGTTCTTGGACAGAAGAAAGATGGTCGCACTCATGCCATCTACTACGCTAGCAAAACGCTAGATGAGGCTCAATACAACTACGCAACTACGGAAAAGGAACTTTTAGCCGTAGTATATGCATTTGAGAAATTTCGTTCCTATCTTGTAGGTGCGAAAGTGATAGTCTATACGGACCACTCCGCAATCCGATACTTATTCACGAAGAAGGATGCGAAGCCAAGGCTTCTACGATGGATCTTACTCTTGCAAGAGTTTGATTTAGAGATCCGTGATAAGAAAGGATCGGAGAACTCCGTCGCCGATCACCTTAGTCGTCTTCCGCAACTCACCGGCGAGTCGGATGAACTTCCGATAGACGACTCCTTCCCTGACGAGCAGCTGCACGAGATTGAAGAGTGTCTTCAACACATATCACAAGGTAATGATCCATGGTTTGCTGACATTGTAAATTACCTTGTTTGTCAGGAGATTCCACCCGGACTTTCATATGCTCAAAAGAAGAAGTTCTTGAGAGACGTCCGGCATTTTTATTGGAACGAACCTCTCCTATTCAAAAGAGGTCCAGATGGCATCTACAGGAGATGTATTCCCGAAGATGAGATAGATAGTGTCATCCGACACTGCCATTCTCTACCATGTGGAGGACATGCTAGTTCCCACAAGACTTGTGCTAAGGTACTTCGCTCCGGCTTTTATTGGCCTACACTTTTCAAAGATGTGCAAAAGTTTGTTGTTTCTTGTGATGCTTGTCAAAGGACAGGTAATATATCCAGGAGGAATGAGATGCCTCTCAACAACATACAAGAAGTAGAGATCTTTGATGTATGGGGCATCGACTTTATGGGACCTTTCCCATCTTCATGCGGCAACCAATATATACTTCTTACCGTAGACTATGTCTCAAGATGGGTGGAGGCAATCGCTTCCCCTACTAATGATGCAATGGTAGTGGTGAAGTTCCTCAACAAAACGATCTTCCTAAGGTTCGGAACTCCCCGAACCATCATTAGTGACGGAGGAACGCATTTCACAGCCCGTCGATTCGAGACTCTATTAGCTAAGTATGGGGTGACCCATAAGATAGCTACACCTTACCATCCGCAAACCAGCGGACAAGTCGAGATATCCAATAGAGAGATTAAAGGGATTTTAGAGAAGACCGTCTCTAAAACGAGGAAAGATTGGTCAATGAAGCTTGACGATGCACTATGGGCATACAGGACAGCCTTCAAGACACCAATAGGTACGACTCCCTATAATCTCGTTTATGGAAAATCATGTCATCTTCCTGTAGAGCTAGAACACAAAGCTTATTGGGCTATCAAGTGGCTCAACTTCGACATGAAAGAAGCCGGAGAGAAACGGCTCTTAGACATCAATGAGCTGGATGAGATCCGGCTAAATGCGTACGAGAACGCAAGGATTTACAAGGAACAGACAAAGTGCTGGCATGATAAGCACATCATTCCAAAAGACTTGAAGGAGGGAGACCAAGTCCTCCTATTCAACTCAAGGCTGCGTCTATTTCCAGGTAAGCTCAAATCCCGTTGGACAGGACCTTTTGTGATTAAAAGAATTTTCCCCCATGGTGCAGTTGAAGTATGGGGTGAACAAAGCGGAAGTTTTAAGGTTAATGGCCAACGGTTGAAGAAATATACACCGGAAGCTCCGGTCGAGGAGATAGCTCCTATCCTCCTCCATTGAACACAACATCATACACCATCCAGCTAAAGACGATAAATAAAGCGCTTCTTGGGAGGCAACCCAATGATAGTATAGTTTTCCTTTCTTTCCCTCACTTAGTTAGAATAGATTAATTGCTTTGTTTCTTCGTTTTTCGTTTTTATATACTCCTCGATGCACTCTTGGTTTGTCGTGTCATTAATCGCAGGAAACTAGGTTCAAATGTGAGAGATTCACGGAGAATGGAGCACAATTAAGTTATATCTTCGAGATTCAAGAAAAACAAGGAAGGAAATCGACCTACCATAAGAAGATCGTCCGATTTAGTAACAGAGCAAGTCGATTTTTCTCAACAGAAACAAAAATCGACCTGGAGATCGACCTGCCAAAATAAATCGTCCGATTTTTTCAGTCAGAAAGAAAAATCGCCCCGACAAATAAATCGACCAGAAAAATCGGCCGATTTTCTTCAGAAATCATCGACCCTATATAAGGCAATCACACTCGATCTTCTTCATTCCTACATCTCCAACTCTCGATTTCCCTCTCTCAAGAAAGCCGAAAAGTCGCCACACCCTCAAATCCTCATTCCTTAACCATTTCGAGAGATTCTTGGCTCCAAACTGAAGCATTTTCAACGAGGAACAAGGATCTAACAACAACACGCACGGCAATCGACTGCTCCATAAGGAATTCAGGTTTTTCTTTCCAAAACCTAAGTTTCTCACTTGAAATTGAAGTTGCTTAGGAAGGGTTTTGTTGTTGGAATTGATAGAGGAATTTGCTTAGAATTCATTGTAGAGAACTGTGTGTGGTGATAGATTGAACAGAACTTTACAAAATTGTGAGAATCGTTGAAATCGAGATAAAAATCGACCCAGCCCAGAAAAATCGGCCGATTTTTGTGAAGAACAGGTCGATTTTTAGGACTTAGAATGGATCTTGTAAAGAGGATAACTAGAAACACGGGGAAGAAGAAGGGATCTTCTTCCAAAGCCCCTGCCCCACCTCCACCAGCACCTACCAACATCCCTAAGCTTCCTCCTCCCCTATCCAAGCATAAGAAACGCTATGAACGCATTATAGATCGCCCATTCACCCCTCCTCGCTACATAGTGCTTGATGACTTAGATTCGTTATATGTTCGAGAGGATGTTGATATGATGCTTGATAGAGCAGGGTTGAGACAGTTTGCTACGATCAGGGAAGATGCTTATAGGGAGATCACCCTAGAATTCCTTAGTACGTTTGAGCACGATCCTAGGGAAAGGATGGTCACTTTCCGCCTCATGAGCCAAGACCACACTTTGTCCATTGATGCTTTTGGCGACTTGTTTGGCTTTTCTTATTCAGATGCAGGCACATTTGCTAGAGGCCTCAATGCTAGTGATTTTTGGGAGGCTATTTCCGTAGGAGAGTACGGAGGGGATAAGTGGAGACCCGGAAACTCCAAGGAGACAAGTATGTACAACCTTTCCTTCAAGGTAGTGCATAGGATACTCAGTGAGAGTTTGTTTGCCCGGACTGAGACTCCGCAGAAGCTCAAGGCTGATGAGCTTTTTATCCTCTACTGCATGACATCCACCACCACTCCCGACATCTCCACCATGCTTGCTGACTATCTAGGAAAGATAGCCAACAAAGCCAAGGGTGACATCTGTGCAGGAGGCTTGGTTACTCATGTGGCTAGGACTCTAGGTTATGACTTCTCGGGATGCACTCTAGCTGAGAGTGCCCTTCCTTTAGGCTCACAGAGGTTGGTGGTTCGACAGGTCTTGATTCCTCGAGGGAGAGGAACTCTTCATGTGTCGATGCCATGGCACAGGGATCCGAAGAAGAAGCCATCCGAGATCATATGGAAATCCGAATACACCATTCGGAATAAGAGGAACTGGAAGGAGACCTTTGAGGCGATGCTTGAGGAGTTCTCACCTCCTACTTATTATGATGATGATGCAGGTGACTCAGAGGAGGAGGAGGATGGAGGACAGGAGACCATGCTCGAGTTTGAGAGCGATACCCATAGCGGGCATGCTACGGATGCCATGGACACTGACACTCATGGAGCAGGACCGAGCAGGACTAGTAGGCAGGATGAGGAGACGGAGGATGACATGCAGCCACCTCGACACTCTTATGCACATGCTCCAGGCCCTAGACGAGGACGCCGAGCTCCACGCCACTTCAGGGAGCTAGTCACTAGCTTCCAGAGCCTCAGCACCGACTACCGTGTCCTCCGCACCGATTATGACACCGTGAACACACAGTTCAGGAACTACAGGGTGGAGACGGACGCTAGGCATTCATCCTATGATGGCCAGATGAGGGACATGTACTACCACCAGTTCGGCCACTTCTACGATCCCTCCGCACCGATGTATCCATATCCACCACCTCCACCACCGACAGAGGATTGAGCTTCCACTTCTTTTACATTGTAAGTACTTTTCTCCTTCTTATGCTTGATTTTCACATTGGGGACAATGTGGATGTCAAGTATGGGGTGGGGGTACTTACAATTCCTTATGTTTCATTCTAGCACTCTATGTACTTTCCACTACTCTTGACAATTTGGCTTGTAATAACTCTTGCACTGCTTACTTTCTATTATGACACTCGCATTTGCATGAACTTTTTCAAAACCTATGAATTTTCAAAAATTTTAAGTGCTTCTTATATGGAAATGACCTCTATGATGAAAATTGTGTATATGGATAGGTAAAAAGATGCTTAGTTGTGTTGAGATCTTGATTATAGCATGAATGAAATTGCTTTTGTTACTTGAATACATGAATAAGTTATATGATTTAGTTGTTTTGATGAGAGAATGAAATAATAGTCGAAGCTATATTGCAAGTTCTTTTACATCATTTAAGGATGACTAAGGCAATTCACTTCTTTTCTTTTCTCATATCTTGATCATGCTAACTCCTCAATGAAATATGTAACCCTCCTCTTACCATCCGGGAATTAGGATAGGTGATTGAAAAAGGCATGTTTGATGTGGGAGGGCCAAGGAAAATGTATTGGAAAAAGTGCAAAATTTCATAAGTTTGGGGACGTTGAACATGAGGATGAGTAACTCGGCACCATTCACATAGCCGGGTGTTTGTGTCTTGCCAAAGTCCGATTGAACGACAAGTCCTAACGGGATATGGTATGTGCATCAAGGGTTTGAGGCATCTCGAAATTGAGAAACGCTGATCTCCTAGGCTTCGGTTTTTGTGCACCGCTGTCCATACTCTCAAAAAGTAAAGTATAATGAAAGCAAAGCTTTCTACATGCGAAGCATGTGCGGTGAAGAAAATTCTTGAAGGTGTTATGTGTTCCTCTTTCCCGGATTAGCACCACAATTGCCAAAAAGAACTCCTTCCCTTAATACGTTTCTTGAACCTTTTCTTTGATTAGAAGACCTTGAGACTTTTATGCATGTGTTTAAGACTTAATGGCTTAGATTTGTTTGAATTTGATTGCCTCTACACCTTTATCATGTTCTTTATTTATGCTTTCAAGAAAGAAAAGGGAGTTTGTTCATCTTATAGTCATCATTGATACATGCTTTGCCCCTTTTATGCCTTGAAATATCACTTTGAGAGCGATCCAATGAAAAGGAGCACTACCAAAAGAAAAGTTTTTGAGTTTCATACATGCATAATCCATGACATCTTATATTCTGAATTTGAGTCTTGCTTAGGGACAAGCAAGAGGCAAGTATGGGGTATTTTGATGACATGAATTATGTATCATCATATTCGTGCATATTGCAGCACATTATCTCTATTTACCTTGCATTTAGAGGGATTTTGCATACCTTTTATGTTCTATTCAATCAATTGTCGGAAATAGAGGTCTACACAAGATTTTGATGAATTGCAGGTAAATAGAGTTGAATTGGAAGCAAAAATGGAGCAAGAAGCATCTAAGGATGTTAAGGAAGCTAAAGGAGTCTTAGAAGGATCACAAAGAGCTAAGGAATTACAAAGGAGAAGCATAGAAGACGACCCAAAGGAAGAGCACTTTCTGTTGAAGAAAATCGTGCCAATATATATATAAATCGGACGATTTTCATACCTTGAAATCGAACGGTTTTTCACCAAAATCGACTGGGTCGATTTTCTTCACGATTCGGCCAAATGAAAAGACGACATAAAGCCCAATTAATTTGGGCTAGATGAGAGTTTTGCCAAACGGCCCATCTGCAAGAAACTATAGAAGAGAACCCTACGAACGAAGACGAAAAAGTGGCACCAGATAATCTTTACACGTTTTGGAGAAATCAACGATTCTTGGAGAGAGATTGAAGAGCTTTTGCCGGAAAGTCATTCTTGATCTTTGATTGTGAGATTTCTTTATTCCATCGCCTTGTTTGTGGTTTGTGAACACGAAATTGAGTTGTTGAAAGATACATTGAACAGATTTGACGATTGCTTTACAGATTTAAAAGTTATAGAATTTTTCGTTCAAGATTTGGTTTCTTTGCGATATCTTCTTCAATAATTAATTTGATTCGATTTTGAAAATGGTTGGCTAAAAACCTTGTGATTCTGGGGAGAACAGTTGATGATTAAGGCTTAGATGATGATAGACTGAACTCATTCAAACATTAGGATTCTGAGAATTTAGATCTTAGTTTTGCGACAAACAGGAAAATCGGGCTGTTCTTGAGAAAAATCGGCCAATTTTCCGTATGAACAGCACGATTTATTCTTCTGACGAACTTTAATTGAATTAATCTTTAATCAAAACTAATCCTTGCCTAAACCCCAACCTTGATTAACCTTCCTACCCTCTAATTGAATGTATGAATGCACTTCAAACCTGTTTCTACATTTAATAGATTAAGATTGCAAGATTTGGGTAATAAAGAGACTCAACATCCTTTATTAAGATTCTAAGTGTGCTTTCTATTCTTACTTTGGAGAGTCATATCCTGGAGTTTTAGATAGTTAGTTTGAACGTAATACTTGTCTTTAGATCTTTCTATATTGCAGCCTCAACAACCCTTATAGAGAGAACCTAAAGATTAGTCATATAGGTTTCGGAACTTCATCATACGAATCCTACCTTTGAACATTTAATCTTGGCAATATAAATTCTGTCCTATATCTATAGAAGTGTCTTGAATCGAAAGCCTAAATCGGATACTTGAATCCTTGGAATCATTTCTCTCTTTATCATATCACAAAAGCTTTTATACTTTCGCTAGATAATTGAAATTGGAAATTTTTCTCACCAAATCCCTGAGTTCGACTATGGAATTCTTACCTTTCTACAGCCGATCCGTACACTGCGGGTTCGCTTTGCTTTTGAGTTCTAGATATAAATATTAAGACTTTGACGCACACCCTTTTGAGCGAACAGAGACCATTTCTAGAAACCTCGGGTTGCAATGTGGATTGTAAGAATGCCAAGTTATAATTCAACATTGGTGGAGATCAAGTGGAGTTTGCATTTCTTGTTGCAATGAAAGGAGAGCAGCTGGAGGATGATATCTTGAACATCTATGATGAAGAAGAATCAAGAGAATTGGTGAGCTCTATCCTTAATAATGACCCTCTTGAAAGAGTTCTTATTTTTTGTTTAATGGAGGAAGGTATAGGTGTTTCTTGTGATGCAGATATACGGAGCTTAAAGGCACTAGAAGTAGATCCAAGAGTTAAGATTGAGAAACTAATTCAATAAAGGAGAAAATCAAGTTTTGGTCCCAGTTACAATACCTCGACCGAGGCACTTTCTGGACCAAGCGAGGTGTTTTTATCTTAAGAACATCTCGGTCACACACCTCGGACACCGACCGAGACAGCAAGCGAGATGCTGTCAACTGAGGATAACAAACTTCCTAAACCCTTTTCTGAGACTCATTTACAGTTGGTGGAGCACTGGCTCCACCAAGCTTCTGAGAGTAAAGAGCCTTGGTATGCTGATATTGTTAATTATCTTGTTTGCCAAGAAATACCGCCCGGATTGACGTACGCTCAAAGGAAGAAATTCTTCAAAGATGTATGCCACTACTACTGGAATGAACCTCTACTGTTTAAGAGAGGTCCGGATGGGATGCTTCGACGATGCATTCCAGAGGATGAAGTTGCTAGTGTTATACGGCATTGCCACTCGCTTCCTTGTGGAGGACATGCTAGCGCTCACAAAACGTGCGCTAAGGTATTAAGTTCTGGTTTCTTTTGGCATACATTATTTAAGGATGTGAAATCGTTTGTTGTTTCTTGTGATGCATGCCAAAGAAAAAGAACTTATCTAGAAGGAACGAGATGTCACTCAACAATATTCAAGATGTCGAGATCTTTGATGTATGGGGAGTCGATTTTATGGGACCTTTCCCATCATCCGCAGGGAACCTCTACATTCTCCTAGCTGTTGATTACGTGTCTAGATAGGTGGAAGCCATTGCCTCTTCCACTAATGACGCCATGTGGTTGTGAAGTTCTTTAATCGGACCATCTTTCCACGTTTTGGGACACCACACATCATCATCAGCGATGGAGGGACACATTTCATCAACCGGAAGTTTAAGACACTTCTATCGAAGTATGGGGTAACCCACAAGATAGCAACCCCTTATCACCCTGAAACTAGTGGACAGGTCGAAATCTCAAATAGAGAAATCAAGGCAATTTTGGAAAAGACCGTCTCTAAGACGAGGAAGGATTGGTCCATGAAGTTGGACGACGCTCTTTGGGCTTATAGGACCGCATTCAAGACTCCCATTGGTACCACCCTTTACAATTTGGTATATGGGAAGTCTTGCCATCTACCCATTGAGATGGAGCAAAAGGCATATTGGGCAATCAAGTGGTTGAATTTCGATATCAAGGAAGCCGGAGAAAAGAGGCTATTGGACATCAATGAGTTGGAAGAGTTGCGCTTAAACGCTTACGAGAATGCCAAAATCTTCAATTCGGGCCTTCGCCTCTTTCCAGGTAAGTTGAAATCTAGATGGACAAGACCTTACGTTGTGAAACATGTTTTTCCCAATGGTGCAGTTTAGATTTGGGGTTATACAAGCGGAAGCTTTAAGGTCAATGGTCATAGGCTGAATAAGTACCAACCGGAAGTCCAGGTTGAGGAGATTGCACCACTATACCTCGTTTAAGGATAATGTACAGTCCAGCTAGCGACCTTAAATCAAGCGCTTCTTGGGAGGCAACCCAAGGTATTGCTTTCTTTTCCCTTTTCTAGCTTAGTTTAGATAGTTTACTTTTGCTTTGCTTTTCTTTGTTTTTGGCGTCCTCTAGGCAGAAACCAGGTACTCTCTAAGGAAGGATTACAGCTCAGGAGCTACACTGGAAGGACAAAAGTTCGAGAAATTGAGAAGACGGATTTTGACTGAGACACATCTCGGTTGCTGTCACAACGCCTCGACCGAGATGTTCTTGAGGCAACCGAGGCGACTAGGTCTGACATCCAGTCAGACACCTCGGTCCAGTCGGGACCATCTCGACCGAGATGATATCAGATTCAGCGAGGGGTATAAAATGCGAAGCGGATTTCTCTCTCCTCAAATTTTCCCTCTCAACCGAGTCTCGACCGCGGCGTGCCCTAGCCTCGTTTCCTCATTTCTCGCTCGTTTTCCATGATTTTTGGTTCGATTTCACTAGAGGAAGCAAGAAGATCGGATTTCAAGCACCAACCTACGGGAAAAACGCTCCGAATATGCGGAATCTGGGTATTTTTTTCTAAAACTCTTTCTCTCTTTCTTTTACTGATTTTAGACGGATCTGGCTTTGGTTACTATCCATTATTGCTGAAAAAGATATAAGTACCCTATAGGAAGCATTTGGTAGTGATTTGGGGGAAAATAACTGGAAAATCAGAGAGTTGAAATCGAACAGTCGGTCGCCTCGGTCCAGTCGTGCTGTGTCTTGGCCGAGGTGTTCTTCAGACTGTCACGGCAACCGAGGTGTTCTTCAGTCAAAAGTATGAGTAGTAGATCCGATCGTCAGATTATTCTGAGAGATGGTCCCAGTGGTTCTTCCCCTTCTTCTGCATCTCATCCCAGTATACCGGTGATAGGAGCTTTGGTTTGGGATAGTGATAAGTGAGACTTACCCTATAATCTATTCCCACCTTAGAAACACTTTCCCTTTGCAATCCTCAGCTTTGTCCGCGTTGTCCTTTGAGATCTTGAGTCGGAACCACAACTAGATGCTTTATTCCCTAGAAACCGCATTTCCCCTTACTTGAGTTTATATCATCTTTGATGGCTTTAATTACTTTTGGTTAATTTCAATATTTGACCTGATTCTGTGCTTTGTTTCACCTAAGTCCCTAAGATCGATCCCTGGAATTCTTGCTTTTTATTACAATTTACCCGTACACTGCGGGTTCGCATATTTGTTCAAGCATACTTCTTGGGTTATAAATTTAAAGCTTGCACACACCGTTTGGAGCGAACAAGAACTCCTCTTGAACACATATGAGAACGCCAAGATTTACAAGGAAAGGGCGAAGCGTTGGCATGATAAGCATATCATTCCAAAAGACCATAAATAAGGAGATCAAGTTCTTCTCTTCAATTCTCGACTTCGACTCTTTCCAAGTAAGATTAAATCTCGTTGGACTGGACCTTATGTGATTAAACGTGTTTTTCCCCATGGTGCAGTTGAATTATGGGGTGAGAAGTGCGGAAGTTTCAAGGTGAATTGTCAGCGACTTAAGAAGTACTCACCGGAGCTCCAAGCTGAGGAAATCGCTCCCATTGTCCTCATTTGAACATAGGAACGGTCTAGCTAGGGACCCAAAACAAAGCGCTTCTTGGGAGGCAACCCAAGGTATTGCATTATCGTTTTTGTTTTCTTTCTTTCTTTCTTTCTTAGGTTAGTTTAGATTAGATGTCGTTCTTGTTTGTTTTCCCCTCGATACCTTCCGGTATGTTGTGTTTTTGGATGTCAGGAATAAGGAATGAGCAAAGGAAGGAAGGAAAAATCGGAAACAATGACAAAACTTGGATTTTTGGCACATATCAGAGAGTTCCACGGTTGTCCGTATAAAACCACGGCCATGGAACACCCCGATTGGCCATGATTTTTCTAGTTTTTGACACAAATCAGAGAGTTTCACGGTTGTCCGTACAAAACCACAGCCGTGGAACACCCCGACTGGCGTGGTTTTCCAAAATTTTATGACCACTATATGTTTCCTTCTCCTTCACAAATACTCACTCTTCTTCCCAAAACCACGCCCCAAAGAGCCGAAAATTGCCCCATATCGTAATTCCTCATCCGGAGACCGATTCGAACGATTTTATTCAACCAAAAGTGGAGCAAATTGAATCCTCTACAAGATCCATTCAACAAACTAAGCAAACAATCAACAACTGGGAAGGATTTTGGATTTTTTCAAATCCAAACCCTAGGTTTTCTCTCTTTCTCTTCTTGGTCGATTTGGTTCGTTTTTCTTGCAAATTTCTAGGAGAACTGGACGAAATTGGAATTAAAAGTAGTTTAGGTATGTGATTCCCGAGTTTGTTGTGAATTTGCTGAGTTTTTGAGGAATTTCGAGAATTCCACGGGTGCCGTACAAATCCACGGCGTGGTTTCTGAAGAACAGACCGTGGTTTTCTCTGTTTTAAGTGAAAATGTTTAGGAGGAAGTCAAGTAGAATAAGAAGCAAAAAGGTGATAGTTCCTTTTCTTCCCAAACCCCTCCTAGTGAACCACCATCACCACCATCCCCTAGAATCCTTGTAATCCATGAGGATTATGAAAGGGCCATGGATACAATTTCTAAAAGAGCCGTGATAGGACCTAGGTACATTGTTTTAGAGGAGCTTGAAGAGCTGAATGTTGTTAATGACTTGACTTGGCTATTAGATAGAGCCGGATTGATCATATTCTCCGCCATTAGGGAGGATGCTTATGAAGTGATCACAAGGGAGTTTATAAATTCCTTCGAGCATAGTGCCGTTAGCCGAACGGTATCATTTAGGTTGATGGAGCGCAACTACGAGTTCTCCATAGTGCAGTTTGGAACCTTCTTTGGGTTTCAAGAGACCTTCAATGGAAGGTTTCCTAGGGGAGTGAATGCTAAAGACTTTTGGGAAGAGATAGCCATGATTTATGCTTCCGAGGACTGTTGGAAACCGGCCGATACTAAGGCCAAGCTCATTTACCATTTAGCCACCAAGATAACTCATAGGATCCTATCGGAATGCCTCTTCCCTAGAACCGAAACACCCCAAAAGATCAAAGCTGATGAGCTCTTCATCCTCAATAGCATGCTTACCGGTCATCCCGCGGATTGTGCCACTTTGTTTGCCTCCACCCTTAGTAAGGTGAAGAACAAATCGGCCGGGAATATAGGATATGGAGGTATGGTGACTCACATTGTTAACCAGCTGGGCATTGACTATTCCGCTTGTACTAAGATAGCTGCGAGAACTTTGGGTCTCAATGGCCTCATGACTAGAGGACTTATCTTTCCCCGCCACCGTGGTGCACCTACCGCAGCCATGCCTTGGGAGGAAAAATGTGGTAGAGGCATTCCATGGCTTCCAGAGTACTCTCTCATGCTTGGCTGCCATAACTGGAAGGAGACCTTTGTCCCGATGCATGCCAATATATTAGTAGCTCCTCTATATGTGCCTGATGAGGTTCCAATTGAGGCTGCAGATGATGATCATGAGGAGATGAGAGTAGGAGATTACCCGGATGCAGGAGGGGCTGAGCATGACTTTGGCTCATTCCCGAAGCAGCCAGCTGACTTCCCGGAGCCACCTAAGAGACCCCCCCACCATTCTAGGCCTTCCGGTTCTTCTTCCTCACGCCGGGATAGTGTTAGGTAGCATCCGACATGGATGGAGGCTCCACCTGCTTGGTATGGACAACAACCATCTTATATGGGAGCTCCGTCTCCTTGGTATGATCAGCCACCAGTTGCACCGACACCTATTCAGCAGCAGCAGCCGGAGTTGTTACAGCAGCCTCCCGCATGGTATGAGCAACAGCCGACATGGGCGACCGACCTTTACAGGAGGGTGGGAGACTTGGAGATCCACCAGAAGGCGCATGATGTGGAGCGACAGGAGAACACCAGGATCTTACGTGACGTATACCGCAAGCAGTTTGGGCGTCCCTTAAGCTCCAACTTCTTCCCATATCCGCCACCACCTTTTGTGCAACACTGTCCATATTTTCAAAAGTAAAGTCGAAAAATTATGTGCAAAAAGTAAAGAGCAAAGCTCTAAGTTTGTAGTTAGTTCAAATGGTGAAAAGAAAAGAGTTTGTGTTGTTCCTTCTTCCCGGATTCATACGCCACATTCCTTTACAAGTTTCCCACCCTTTCCATATTCTTGACCTTACTTGAAAGTCCTTGAGATCATAAGAATGTTATTTGACTTGGTGACCTAAATTGAAGTTTCACTTGTTTGATTTAGACAATACTTGAAGGTTATAATGTTTGTCTTAAAGTTTATGCAATTTATGATGTTTCCTTTGCTTTGCATATTTTGGTTTATGTGCATGAATGCTTTCAAGGATGAGTGAAGCAAGATTTGAGGATGATCTATTGATTAGAAGCACATTACCAAAAAGATTGTTTTTGTTTTGTTTTTGCATTCATATTTCATTCTACCTTATGTTCTAAGCTTTTAAAAACCTTGCTTGGGGACAAGCAAGTAACAAGTATGGGGTATTTTGATAGCATGAAATATGACTATATTTTAGGCACTTGTTTTGATTGTTTTTCCCTCTTAGATGTGTACATGGATACGAGTTTGAAGCATTTATGAGCACATTCACCTATTTTGTCGATATAGAGATCTACACAAGCTTTGTTATGTTTATAGGTGAATAAAGGCTTGAATTGGAGCATATATGAGAGGAATAGGAGTATTTGATCATGTTAGATGTCAAGGAGATGCTTTGGAGAAGCTAAGGAAGGAACATGATTGAAGAACATTACGAAACAAAGGCTTTCACGAAGGCTTTTGAGTTCCACGACCTAAACCACGATCGTGGTTATGCATTGAGTTCGTGGAAGGTGATTTTGGAGAACATTAGAGAGTTCCACGCCCTAAACCACGACCGTGGTTTATTGCACATGACCGTGATTTCCATGACGTGTGACGTGTCATATTTGCCACATCAGCGACGGTTATTGGGCTTTCTCGTAACCCTATTTTTCCCTATAAGAAGGCAGAAGGAGGGAGAAAATGGGAGCTTCACTTAGCTTCTCTTAGGGCTTGCATACGCTTGCATTTACGACGGTTTATACCCGGAGAGAGAGATTTTGGATCATTACTTGGGAAGATCCGAGAAGGACGCGATTTGAAGATTGTGTACTTCGAGATTATCTTAGGGTTTGTATTTGGAGACGGATTGACATCCCGTTCTTCATTTTTTCTTAAGATTGGTGTGAGGATTTCTATTCCCTATTTTGCATTCATTAAACACATACTTTGATGTTCAGATTTGAGATTGATTTCGATTGTTATTGAGTTTTCGAGGGTTTTACCTTTTTCTCTTTTATATTTGATATTTGATTCAATGATAATGGTTATTGGCTAAAACCCTTTAGCAATTCTAAGGTGAAGGGTTGATAGTTGTGGCTTAGATAATGATAGATCGATAGTAAACCGATTGAATATGAGAGTGCGAGAAACCTTGTCGACAACTTTTTCCACGGTCTGTTCTTGAAAACCACGGCCGTGGTTCTTCATGATCTAGCCGTGATTTCCTCTGTTGTACGACCTTTGCTTTTGATTTAATCCAAATTTAAAGATTTGCTTTAACCTAGCATTGGCTTGCCTTTTCTAGGTAGTAGTGAGACTCAACATCCTCTATTTTGGTTTCGAGTGTCACAACCTTAACCGTTTTGGCTTGTCTGTGATTACCTTGGGTTTGGGCACGGGTATTTCAGAGTAATTCTTATCCTTAGATCCTTTCTATACTGCAGCCTCAACAACCTTTATAGAGAGTATTCTTGAGTGAGATATATAGGGTTTTGGAACTTCACCGTACATAACCTTACATTAGTTATACCTTTGTAATCTCGATTCTGTCCTTAAATCTATAGAATATCTTGGATCGATTGCCTCAATTGGATACTTGGATCTTTAGGATTGCTGTTTTCCCAATATTTGCAAAGCTTATATACTTTTATTTCTCGATAATTTGTGAACTGAATTTGATCCCCCAAATCCCTTAGTTCGATACTCTAGAATTCTTGCTTTACTACGTCGATCCGTACACTGCGGGTTCGCTTGTTTTGATTTCAGTTTTATAAATTTAAAACTTATTTGCACGCACAATTTCGAGCGAAAGGAGTCTTTCCGTACCTTACGCACAAATATGGGAGGACGGCTTGATAGGCAGACGACTGAGCTGCGCACAATGCGGCGGGAGATGTAGGAGAGCCTCCACTACCTGTGCCGGATGATGGAGGTGTAGTTTCAGCACCTTATGGGCCATCCCTTCGATCCATCCCTGTACCCATTCCAACCTCCTCCTCCTCCAGATGCTTGATTGGACTTCCACCGGAGCTACTGCTTTATTTTCTCTATTATCTTGTGCTTCTGCATTTGACATTGTAAGTGCTTTTCTCTAGATTTCTTTTTACCCATCAGGACGATGTGTCCTAATTATTGGGTGCTTTGAGATACCTTGGTTTGTAATAACTGACTTATGTGCTCATGATATTTCCACTACTTCCATCACTTGCCTAGAAACTATTACATACATTACATGCACCGCAACGGGATTTTTGATCGAAAAAATGTACAAAAACCGGTTTGAAAATTTTTTTTACTCGACCGAATGAACTTTGGCCAAACGAGGTTACCATAACAGGATCTTACCTCGGTCCTACACCTCGTTTGCCTTAAAGTCATCTCGACCGAAATGGGTTTCGAAAACTTGAATTTCTGAAAACTTTTGTTCTTCTGACCTTGATATGATTCCAATGATAAATATTGCTTGTTGATTAGTTTATATGATTTCTATATGCTTGGAATAATCTATGATGTATCTAAGGTATGATTGCTTTGTTTCAAATTTGAAGCATGCTTAGTAAGTTGTTTTTGTCCAAATCATTGTGAGTTTGAAAGTTGACATTGCATTATGAGTTCTCTCACATCCTTTTTGGAATGATTATGGTGATTCGTTATTCTTTCTTCCTCTTCTTGATCATGCTTTTAGCCCCTCAATGAAATATGTTTGCCTTCCTTTACCTATCCGGAAACTTGGAAGCAAAATAAAATGAAAAGCAAGTGAAATGCGATGTTGAAAGGAGAAGAAGTTATAGAAAAATAGGTTTGGGGACGTTGATCTTGATGATGAGTAACTCGACACCATTCACATATCCGGGTGTTTTTTCTTGCCAATGTCCGATTGATCGATAGTCCTAACGGGTCATGGTATGTGCATCAAGATTTTGAGGCATCTCGAAAAATGGAGATTTACTGATCTTCAAGGCTTCGGTTATTGTGCACCTCTGTCCGTGTTCTCAAAAAGTGAAAAGTAAGCAAAAATGCTGAAAAGAAACAAGAAAATCTTGTTGATCAAGTGAAGCGAAGTTCGAGGTTGTAAAGTTATTATCCTTTTTCCCGGATCTAGCACCACAATATCCTTTATACGCTCCATCCCTTACTCATTTTTTGACCTTTGATTGAAAACCCTTGAGACCATGAGCTTGTTGATTGACTTAGCGGGTTAAACTGGATTATTCATGACTGATTTTGATGAGTATGATTTGCTATGCATTCCATGATCTCGAGTGAAGTATGACTAGCTTTTATATATCCATGATTTGTTTTCATCATATATGGTTTTTATTTGCTATGATTCATTCTCTAAGGGTGATCTATGGAAAGAAGTGCACAACCAAAAGTTTTGAAGTTTTTCATTGAGTTTTAACTGATTATAATTCATTCTATCTTGTATCTAAGATTTAAACCTTGCTTGGGGAAAAGCAAGAGGCAAGTATGGGGTATTCTAATAGCATGAGTTATTCTCTATATTACGGGCATGGTTTTGTTGTTTTCTCATCGTAATTATGCATGCATGTATACGTATTTGTAGCATTTATGTCATTATTCGGTTACTTTGCAAGATTCGAGGTCTACACCATGTTTTGTTGTATTTGTAGGGAATATGACATGTTTTGGGTGGAAATAGAGCATAAAGAGCTAAGGAAGCTATGGAGCTACATTTAGGAGCATTAGGAAGGACAAAGAGAAGGACAAGAACCAAGCTGGAAGGATAGAAGGAAGATCCAGACGAAGATTTCATTTCATGCATGTAGATCACTATTGATCTCGGATGGACACAACCATGCATTTCGACCGAGATGGCCCACTGGGCCTGGATCGAGGTCGACATCTGAAAACCGAAGAAGGTAAAATATATTTTTTGACCTAAAATTCTTCTATAAGAATGGAAGGTGGAGGATGGATTCAGGAGGCTGGACGCTCGAGATAGAGACGTCATAAGGGTTTTGAAGGATTGAAGGAAGGGATAATTTGAAGGAAGGATTGCTTAGGGTTTGAATAACCCTAGATTTTGAGGATTTCTTTGGGGATTGCTAGTGAGTTGTTATCATCCCTTTTTGTAACACATTATCGATACTTTTGATTGGTTTGTTTGCTTTGATATGGAGATACATTTGTTGCTTGCTTTATTCTCTTTTCTTGATTTTCTTGATATATTTGACATTGCATTGGTTATGATGATTGTTGGCTAAACATCCCTGCGATTCTAGGGTGATTAGTTGAAGGTGGTGGTATAGATGATTAAAGAATAGACCTTTATCCAAGTGGACCCTGAAAGATTGAGTTAACCCTAATCCGAAACCCGTCTAGGGATGTTCGCTGAGCATCTCGACCGAGATCGATATAGAACATAACTAGATTGCCCACTCCATTGCCTATCCCAAAGTTTAGGTTATAGTTTGCCAAATCCTATCATTGTTGCACCTTTCTTGGTTTATACGCAAGCCTAGGATGAGACTTACCCGATGATTCGTTTGCTTGTATACCGATGATGATGAGTGTTAGATAATAAAGGTTTATCCTTTATTAGGGTTTGTGTGTGCCTTTATCCTACCTTTGAGAGTTAGCTTGAGACTTACCCGGTGATGGTTAGTTCTATAGCCTTAGGTGAGTGATGTTGGTTTGAGCGCCTTTACCCGGTGATAGGATCATTGGTTTGGGAAAGTGGGTAGTGAGACTTACCCGGTGATCTATCCCATAGTAGCAACACCTACCCTTAGCAAACCTCAGCTTTGTCCACGTTATCCGAAGAGATCTTGACTCGAAACCACAACTAGATACTAGGATCTTTAGAATCTGTATTTCCCCATCTTGATTCATATTCTTGCATTTGCTTTTGAACAATATTATTGCATGCCCTTAAGTTGGATTGCTTTACTGTGATTGTTCTCACCGATTCCCTGATCGACTCCAATATATAAGCACTTACGACGATTGATCGTACATTGCGGGTTCGCTTATCGTTAGGTTTACTATTCGGATTATAAATTTAAAGCTTTGTCTGCACACACCTTTTCGAGCAAACAAGGTGCTTTGTGACCAGTCCACCAGGGGGAGGCTTGATCCCCTATACTAAACCTGGGGGTTAAAGGGGACAGAGGCGAGGGTCTAGGTGCTCCTTGTGATAGAAAATAAGTTGAATTAGTAATGGTATAACGTAATGAAGTTGATAAATGGTTTTGATGTCCGCATTGCATATTGTGATGTGATGATGTTTTTGTATGTGCTATTATGATTATTCTTATTCATGAACTGTTAGCTAATGGTTTTATACCGTGTTGTAGATATTCTGCAGGATAAAAAGACAACAGAGTGAGCCAAATGGGTGATCAGCCGAGGGCTTCTGAAGGTCAGAATCCCTCATTTAAAGATCCTCCTACATTGGAGTTGAAGCCTTTTCCCTTACATCTAATGTATGCTTTTCTTGGACCTGAATCTACATATCTTGTCATAGTGAGTGCTAACCTTAGTGAGGATGAACTCAACAAGCTATTGCATGAGTTGAGATTGCATAAGAAAGATCTTGGTTATACTATTGATGATTAATTAATTGAAATTAAGCATTCTTCATACATGCATAAAGTTCTTATGGAAGATGATCACAAGCCTTCACGTGAACCTCGAAGAAGGTTAAATCCAATCATGAAAGTGGTTGTGAAAAAGGATGTTCTTTGTAACACCCCAAATTCTCAAAACTCGGGACATTACTGGTTAGGACCTCACAATGGGTCCCGATCTCAGTTTGACAACAATATTACTAGGATCTTGCAACAAGACACAAATAAGAACAACTGAAATTCATAAAAATGTATTTTTAACAGGATGAATGTAACAAAGTCTAACAACCTATAGTACTTAAACGACGGAAAAGACTAATTGTCTTAACAAGAGGAAAGAACAACAAAGCAACAACCCAAACCCCCACTCTAAGGAGTACGGAGACCCGGCTGACCACTACTTCTGGATCACTCAGCTGCGGTTCTAACCTGCTGTAAAACTAAAACCACAACAAAAAAACCATTAGCTAGTTATCTAAACATTAGAAGAATAACAATAGCACACACACACACATAAAATAAGAAACACTCATCATGCTTTCAAACAATCCATTTATTATCTTCATTTAAGTCATTCACTCTAATGATACTTATTTTGTGACACGAGGGATTCCCAAACCACGCCTCCGCCCCCGTGTACCCATCAAGAGTGGATCTGATGCATCTCACCGTGTACCTGTATGGTCTGGGTATAGAGAACCTCCTAGTCTCCTGGCAGAGCTGGGCAGTGATGTCACGGCCCGTTATACATACACTTGGGCCTTAACACATTACAACAACTGTCGTCCTAACAAGTTGTTATTATAAACACACATCGCACACACCACCATTATCATTCAACTAACATCCAGAAACCGGCTAAGTAAGTCGCATGGACTTACCTTGATCAAAATCGCTTTCTCAAATCTCAACTCGGTCCGAACCCGTGGTAACTCAAACGCCTGTCAAATAAGGCATGTGGATCAAAATCAAATCCAGATGTCCAACCTCATGCGAAGGAATTACGGAAAAAGCTCTCTTACGGAAAAAGCTCTCTTACGGTAAAAGACCCTATTTACCCTTAGTGCCGAAAATTCTCAAAGTCTATCATTTAGTTCTAATATTTTCTTTTAGAACCTATGTCCATAATCTAGTTCTCATTGAAAAGTTTGGTAAGGATTTAGTAAGGTTTTTGTAAGAGTGATCCAACATTCTTAATTTATACCAAAGTCGTTAAAGCTTGATTTTGGGTTCATAAACGTCGCTTGAATAAGGTTATAAAAATTCCAAAATAAAACTTAGTTCCTCTATGATATGCATACTAAATATTGGGGCAAAGATCTCTCAAAAATACTCAACCATAACTCCTACATAATTCTCTAAAGTTGGAATAAAACTAGAATTTCTATACTTAGTCAAATTTTCTTCCTCTTTTGCAAAAACAGCCCAACTGTCCTACTTCAAGACCTCGTAAGTCTCAATCCGACCGTTAACTTTCTCTCAAAATTTATCACAGTAAACTATGTATTTCAATCTACAACATATTAAAAATTCAACGGTGGATTCTCGATTTAATTTATAGAAATTAGGCTCTAAAGTAAGCAGGTCGAAGCTGAAAGATAGGGTGTGCAGGAGGTCCTAGGTTCGAGTCTTTCTTCCAGCAGTTCCTCCTATTTATCATGCTCAGCAGGTCCACAGTTCGAACCCCATGAATTACAACTTATTTCCATTAAAACTAAGCAATCTAGTCTACAATTCAGTTAACCATTTCTCCCACAATATGCAAACAAGGAGTTGTAGTGCTTGGTTCGCAAAAGAGATTTAGACCACCTACCGGACTGCAACAAAGGAAGAGGACACACTGCTGAGGGCGTTGATCGGCACCACCACCTCCGGGGTCGTTGGTTCAGTTTGGTTGCACCGCTGCAGTGGCTAGAAGCCCATCCCGCACAGAGAAGAAGGGTGTGAGAGTCCTGATGATTACAATATGAAGGAAGGTCGAAGGCATGGCCTTACCCGGAGGAATGGAGGGGCTGGAGTGGAGTGGACTCAATGCTAGAGATGTGGTCCGGACAGGTCAACCTTCTTCAGCCTCACGTCGACTTCAGACGTTGGAACTTCTCGTTCTCGTTGCTTTACTGACTCGAGCAGGTCGCGAAGTAGTTGCAGCAGGGGAAACACGGAAGAAGGGGAGGGAAAGGAGGCTGCCGCCTCAACTACTGCAGCGACGACAACGGCGGTGGCGATCGGGGCTCTCTCTGCGGTGGTCCGACACTGGCAGCATGGCCTCGCTGGACGACACAGTAGCAGCAAATTCCGACGCCGAGGATGAGACAGCGTGTCGGCGCCACTGGACTCCGGCCGGATGCAGTCACGTGGAAGGCTGGGTGTGCGGGTCTCGGCGAGCATGGAACTAGCGACTCGATTAGGCGGTCGAACATGGGAGGCTGGGGGTGCAGATTGGTTACGTACAGCGGCAAGCAAGGGGTAGAGTTCATCTGGTTGATTAGGTTTAGGATTTTAGATTAGGTTAAGTTAAGAATTAGGTTAATTAGCAGTAGGGTTAAGTTACATTGTGGGCTTGCTGAAAGTTAAGTGGGCCGGATCTATTGGGTCAGAATTGGGCCTGCTCCCCAATTAAACAAAAGCTGAAGTGAAACATAAAAACTCGTACGAAATCGTTGAAATGTACGAAATTTATTTACGGAACTATTTATGGAATTATATACGTTATCATTTTATGTGAATCAAGGTCACATAAAATGATAGAATTTAATATCATTTTCTATTATTATTTATATATTTTATTTTATTTTTTTAAAGATTAAGGTTGGCGGATCGGAATCCGGTTTGATTGGGTATTAAACGGAAATTAAATTTTCCGGGTATTACATTCTTAAGTTTCTTGATGCAGATATCATTTATCCTATTTCTAATAGCAAGTGGGTGAGTCCTGTCCACATTATTCCTAAGAAAAGAGGAATGTCCGTTGTCACCAACAAGAACAACGAGCTGATTCCCAGTAGAACGGCCATGGGATGAAGAATGGGCATTGACTACAAGAAGCTGAACGTAGACACAAGGAAGGACCACTTCCCTCTCCCTTTCATTGATCAAATGCTGGAGAGATTGGCTTAACATTCCCACTTATGCTACTTAGTTGGGCATAGTGGATTCTTCCAAATCCTCATCCACCCTAATGATCAGGAGAAGTCTACTTTTACGTGCCCTTGGGGTACGTTTGGTTATAGGAGAATGCCTTTTGGACTGTGCAACGCACCAACTACCTTTCAACGGTGCATGATGGCAATATTCTTCGAATACTTTGAAAATATCATGGAGGTGATGTTTCGATCTCTTTTATATCAACTAACTTCTAGCTTGCAGATATCTTTACCAAGCCTCTTCCCGAGGAACAATTTAATTTTATTAGATTAGAGCTTGGTATGTTGAACAAGGAAGCATTAACGTAGGGGAGTAAACAAGTTTATTTGTTCCTACGCATGCAGCCCTGTTGATGTTTTCAAGGGCCTTGAAATGAAATTCAAGGGCCTTGAAACATGTTTCAAAGGGTATATTAATAAAACAGATCTATTAGAAATTCATATCCTTTAGATATGCAATTATATAATTTTTATTCTTTAAAAGGGTTTTCAAAAGGTTTTAGTATCAGATTCAAAGGATTTTGAAAAGTGGTTACCAAAATTTATGGAAAGAATTTTAATCATCAATGATTTTCCCAAGATTGTAAATATCTTATTGATCTTACGTTGATATGACTTCTTCCCTTAAAAACCTCTTCTCTTCCTTCTTTATTTCTTCCGCTTCCTTTTCCCTTTGAAAGAAGAGTGCTTTACTCTTTCGTTTTTACAAACCCTCTTTGTCTTCTTCTCAAAACATTTTATGGCATCTAAGAGATCTTCAGTGGATGAGGCAACATCAATAGTCTCCTAAAGACAGAGAGTAGTTCAGATTTCATCCGACTCCAACCCAGATTCGAGCTCATGATCTGATTCAAGCTCAAGTTCTTCACATTATTTGAGTGACGCAGATGTAATATCCGAAATTTTTATCCCGTTTAATTCCGTAGCAAACCGGATTTCGATCTTTTGATCCTTAGCTGTCTACGTAGTTGGACACTATATCTCAAAATTTTATCATTTTATGTAATATCACTTCACATAAAATGATAAGATTTTATTAGTAGCAAACCCTAATCCAAACCCTAGAGTATATCATGACATGTCTTTGACAAAGTCATGACGTTCTAGTGACAAGATCAAGATGAGCCCAAGACGAGTTATGACGAGGCCATGACAAATTCGTGACTATAATACCCGGAAAATTTAATTTCCGTTTAATACCCGATCAAATCGGATTCCGATCCGCCGACCTTTATTCTTTTAAATAAAATAAAGCATTATCAAATTCTATCATTTTAGGTGACTCTATTTCACCTAAAACGATAAATAGGGAAACCGAATAAAATTGTTACATAAATTGAAACCAGAAACCAATGAGCGGTTCCGTGCGTGTAACTTTTTATAAACCCATCTTAGTTAGATGAGCAGGCCCAACGGACCCGGCCCAAAGACATGTCAGCCAACCCATAATCTAAATTCACCTAAACCCTAATTAACCTTAACCTAATCTAATCAGCATCCCTAATCCTATTCTACGCTAAATGCTCACGCCGCTGCCTCCCTTCTCGCGCTGATCTTTCGCCTCGCCTTCACCGGAGTAAGAAAGAGGCGCTGCTGATCACCGACTTCTGCACAGGCCTCCTGGGACTGTTGCTGCTCACCGACTTCTGCACAGGCCGCCTAGGACTTCTGCTGCTCACCAACGTTCTGCATAGGCGCCTAGGACTGCTGCTGCTCACCAACGTTCTGCATAGGCTCATGGGACTACTGCTGCTCACCAACGTTCTGCATAGGCGCCTGGGACTATTGCTGCTTGCCAACGCCATACACACCCGGACACAGCTACTCGCCAACGTTCTGCACTCAGCCCTCTGGACTTGACGCTCAGCCACTACACGCCTCCAGCGAGAATAGGACAGAAGACGAACGATCGGTAAGAACTCTCCTATACCTCGTCTTTCACTTGTGTTCGGTAGCCCAGAAATAACTCACCTTAGGACACTGTAATTTTGCAGCACCCCGGACCACCTCGCTCTTCTCTGTCTGCAGCCTCGAGCAATCAAGGACCATGGCTTCTCCCCTTCTGTGAAAAACGCATACTCAGCAGCAACCTTGGTACCTTCTTTTCGGTACATTCGAGTCTCGGAATTGGGTAAGGCTTGTACCCCTTGCTACACTACATTTCAGTCCACCTTTCCCTTCCCTAACGTGTACTAGTTCCGTTTTTTAAACCTACTCAGAACAACCATAAGTGAGCTGTACAGATTCAAGCGTTTTCCTGAGTTTTCGGAAGTGAAAAACAGTCAACTTCCGGTCCAGATTTGGGTAAGTTAGACTTATTCTTTTTGGCTGAATCGGAGTTACGGTTTGAGAGTTATGATGTTGCAAAGTTGACTCCTCATGCAGTTTTTATAAGTGTGCTAAGTGTTGATAAAAACAACATGTGGTGCAGTTTTGTACGATGGTTTTGAATAGGCTTTTGATCTCCTTTGCTGCTGAATTTTGGATATAGTATAGATAAGATTTTATAGTAGAACATATCAAAATTTGGGATAAATCCAGCGAACGGTTTAGGAGTTACGATTTTTTTTAAAGTTAAGAGAATGTGCTGTTTGTTAAGTGTTGTAACCAACTTTGGAAATTTTTGTAGAAGTGATGGTTGAACAGTTTTAAGAAATTCTTGCTCCTAGGAGTAGATGAGATATCATAGATGATCTAGGCAGTTATTTCGGAATTTTTATAAGATTATTCGAATTTTATATTTGAAGCCGAAGTTGGACCTTAACGATCTTTCCGAAAATAGGGAAATGGGTAAATTGCCAGTTTGTAACCAAACTCATCTTTAGGAGTTAGAATATGACTCTTTAGTCTCAAATAAGAGATTAGACATGAATTAGGGAATTTTTGGAAGTTTGAAGACCAAGGGTAAAATAGTCATTTTACCATAAATTAATACTGTAATCAATTCCGTTGTATTAAGACCTACTATCTTAGAAGTCTTAGACTTCTAATCACCTAGAAAGTGTGCTGACACACTTGCCTCCTTTGACAGGCCACTGAGTTCCTATTGTACAGATCGATTTGCGAATTAGAAAGTCGAGATCTGATTCAGGTAAGTCCACGGACTTACTTAGCTGGCTTCTTATATGAGTGTAATGTGTATGAGTGGTGTTTGTTAGTTATAATAAATAACGAAACCGGATTAGGCCGACTTTATTATTTACATAATTGACCCAAGTGTATGATAACGGGTCGTGACATCATTTGCCTAGCTCTTACGAGAGTCTAGGAGGTTCCCTGCGACCAGCCCAGTCAGGTAGACGGTCAGATACATTAGTACCATTCCGCGTTGGTAAACGGGGACAGGGGCGAGGTTTGGGAATCCCTCGTGTCACAAAATAAGTATCATTAGTAATGACAAATACCTAATTAAAAGATAATAAAAAGGATTGAGTGTTGCATGTTGATTGTGTATGTTGTGTGTTTGTGCTTTTACCTTTATACTTATGCATAAAATGTTAGCTAACGGTTTTATCCGTGTTGTAGATTTGTAGAGATAGACAGTTGTAGAGAGATCCGAAACGGATGGTCAGCCGGGTCCACGTATTCATTAGATGGGGACAGGGGGTCTCTCATACGACATGCATGTTATGTATCTATATATATGTTTTTTAAGGTTGTCACATGTGTACATTCATACATTAAAAATAATATGTTTTGAAATTGTTTTAAATACATTTGTGCCTTGTTGTAAGATCCAAGTAAATTTGTTGTCAAACTAAGGTCGGGACCCATTGTGAGGTTCTAACCAGTAGCTCCCCGAGTTCTCAGAATTTGGGGTGTTATAGCACAGATCTTTACCAAGACAGGGCTTCCGTCAAACTGGTTTGAAAATCCAACGGCCGCAAAGAAATTGTTGAAAGAGTTTGATGACCGATATGAATGCATGTGTGAGCCTGTCCACAGTGAACTTCTTACCTGCTTTTCTTTACCAAGGCTCGAAGTGCTTCAGGCAAGTTTTATCTGGATTATTCTCAACCCAGGTGAAGTCTCTTACCCACGATTAACCAGGTTGTTCTACACAAACTTAACTGCAAGAAGAGAAAGAGGAGAATGGATTTTGGACTCAGTTATCAAAGGTAAGAAAATCACCATTACTATTGAGATTATTGCTGATATTTTTGGTTTTCCTCGATATCACGTGTCGGATCATTCTAATCTTGCTAGAACTCTCCGATTAGCCAGGGAACAATTTCTTCTTCCCATTGCTTTACCACAACCCACTATCACTTGCTTAACCCTTGAAGCCAGAATTATTTATGCTATTTTAGACAGATGTGTGGTACCAAGGTTTGCTAAGAAGGATGTGGTAACCAACACATTACTGGCATTAGTCTATCATGTGGTGAATGGGCTAAAAGTAAATCTGCCGGAAATCATTTTGTCGTATATAGTAAATGTCATAAATTCTCCAATTACTAGTCACCTGCCATATAGAAATCTGGTTCCCACAATTTTTAGGCATTTCTCTATTGATTATTCTGGTGAAGAGATGCATATTGTTCATGGAGGATTGGATGAAGCTTTCTTTGAAACCATAGGAATTCATAAGACACAGGTTGATTTTGGTACAGTATGGGTTATAAAGGAGCAACCAGAATGGAATTTCACCACAGTGCAGCGTCTGGAAGCTGTAGAGAGGGCAGTGGACTCACTAAGAACCGATCTTGTCTTTTTCCGAGCTTCAGTGACCGACAAGATGGATGAAACACAAGATTTACTGGGTATTCTTGACCAGAAAATTAATCAAATGTTTCTTGTTAATGCTCTTTCTCTTACAGCTGCTAGTAGCATCAAGCCTCTCTCAAGAAGATGATAGACAAGCGACCACGAAAGATGCTTAACAAGTCATGACACAATGTCATAAGATTACCAAAGATAAACCCATTCGCCAACCTTCATCAGACGATCCAGACATTCTGACTATTGAAGAATTTGGAGTGGTCAAAAAGTATGATAAGAATTCTGATCAGAGAAGAACAGATCTTTCTCGGAAAGAACTTGACCTCATCCATGCTCAGAATCGATGGAGGGATATGTGTTTAAAAGAGCATTATGGGAAAGGAAGTTCCTCTAGATGGTACAAAGAAAACTGAAGTTCTCTGATTGTCATGACTATCAAGGCCTTGTTTTTTTTGACAAATTCTTTTTGTGGTTTTTGTGAAAATACTCTTGGGTCTGTAATTGGTTTTAAAACTCTCGTGCTTTAACTATTTTTCTCCCTTGTTGAAAGACAAAGGGGGAGAAATGAATGTGATCCGACATTCGATATTCTGCATTCTGCATTTTAGTTTTTTATTTTCATATGCATTGCTAAACTAACAAATGCAGGTACGATAACACAATTGTATTGTCTTCCATCAAGGAGGAGATTGAAAACTCTACCTTGATTATAATGTTTTACAGGTGTTGATGATGGAAGATTTAAACACAAATGTAGTAGTTTGATACACTAACAATGTATTGATTATATTCTCGAGATGTTTGGTTGGTTTGAAATCGGTGCAAGACTTATCAAAGATTTCAAAGGCCTTGATATGGACTTCAAGGGCCTTGAAATATTATTCAAGGACACAAGGAATATAGTGTTATACAAAGGGACGATCACAAAGGCCTTGAAGAAATATAGTTGCACGAAACAAGGATACAAATTATAAAGAAGATTTTCCAAGAACGATTTGCTCAACAGAAAGATTTCAGTGAAGATCTTTTTCAACCGAATCTTAGAAGATCTTTTATGAAGATTTTCTAATACCGAAAAGCATCAAGATTTCTTCTCGTTCAGTTCAACAGAAAACGAGAAGATTAAGGAGCTGAGGAATCAACGTGTTCTTAGGAGATGAAGATCTATAACGTCTACCTCATCTCAAAACAGGAAGCGATCTTCATGGAGAAGAAGATTCATCTTCAAACGGTTATCTTTCCAACGGCTAGAAGACCTCACCATAGAAGAGTATAAATGAAGTTGGTGATTGAAGAAGGAGGTTCAACAACCTACACGGAAACATCTATACGTCTTTAGGCAACCTAAACATCTTCATGTGATTCATTTTTTTCTTTCTCTCTTTTTGTAAAAAGCTTTATCCCCATAGAGAGAGTTAAAACACAAGAGCTTCATTGGAAGATCTAAATAGTGTTATACTAGAGTGTGTGTTACTCTGCGAAGTAACTAGGCTATTATAGCTAGGTGAAGAGTTGGAGCTAGATCGTAGCATTGGCTACAGTAAGAGAAGAAGGGGATTTCTTCTAGTTTGTATCTAGGACTCTTTGAAGCTGATAATAGATAGTTAATCCTAAGGTTATACCCCGGGACGGAGAGTAGGCTATTTAGACCCGAACTTCGTAAACATATCCTCATGTCGATCTTTTACATTCGGCACTATATCTCGCTATTGTGACTAACTTTGTTTTGCAGGAGCACGAAATCAAGGCCCTTGAAAGTTGTTTCAAAGTCCTTAAAATCAAAGTTTCACAAAGAGCTCAGATCTACATCAAGACCCTTGAAAGAAGTTTCAAGGCCTTGAGAATGGGTTTGCAAAAAGTTCCCATACTCTATTCAACCCCCCTTCTAGAGTATCTGTTAACCTTTTTATTTCATCTACCGGTTCTTCAATGACCTTCTGAGTGGAGATGTGATACCTCCGATAGAGAGAGAGTTATACGTCGGCTTGTGGGCCCGGGAGGATTTGGAATTTGTCAAGTTTCGGGACGAAACTTGATTTTAGGGGGGTGAGATGTAAGAGCCTAGTTGCTGAGTTGCTGAGAGAGTGAGCTGAGGGCCAAGATTTAGCCTGGACCGCCCCCACAGCTCATAGTGTCCGCCCCTGCGGCTCTGTGTGTTGCAGCCGTCTTCTTTGACCCTTTGACCCGTGCTTTACTCTTTTTACCCCTTTTAACCTTCATCTCTTCCTCCTGATGAGGGTTTACCATTCCTGCTTCATCTCTCTCTCTCCTGTGTACATTTCTTCTCCTCTCTTCTCCCTTGGATCATCTTTGATTCTTCCTTGAGTTTTGGTTGAGTTTGTGAGAGATCTTGGATAGCTTTGCTTGCTGTTGTTGATGGTTGTTATTGCTAAGCCTATGAGCCAGTATGTGGTTGTGTTTGTGTTGTGCTGATCTCCTAGAGAACTTGGTCGGTAAGCTTCCATGGCTTTTCTTCTTTCTTTTATCTCTTCTTCATCTTTTCCTCTCTTTCCTTAGCCTAGCTTAGTTTCCTTAGGCTTAGATCATGTTTCAGCCATGTTTGGCTTGTGTTGATGTATATATATGTATGTTCTTATGTATGTTAATGTTAGAGTGAATAAGGAGTAAAGAATCGAAGGAAGACGTGAAGAAAGGGCTAAGGTGGTGTCCTCTGCTATCCAGCCGCCCCTGTGCCACCTTGCAGCCGCCCTAGCGCCGGCCAAGATCCGCCCATGCGCCACCTTTGAGCCGCCCCTGCGCCCACCTGCATCAGCAAGGTCCTGCACTTGGTTTTGCAGGTTTGTGTTGCTTCTAGGCTTACCTTAGGATGCCTTTGTTCCCTCTTTTCCTAGTATGAGTGTATAGGATCATGCTAGATGTGTAAGGTTGTGTTTGGTTGAGGTTATGATCGGTTTATGCCTTGTATGGCCTTTGAGGTTCATTAGGTTGTGAGTTTAGGGTGAGGATGATCCTATGGATCCCTTTGGGTCTAGGTGTGACCCTTGTATTGTTAAGAGATTGATATATCTCTTTATGCCCTGTTTATAGGTTGTGTTGTCCCTCCAGTGTAGAGGTGATCGTGGTTGTGGTTGATCGAGGTTGAGGTAAGTACGTAGGACTTACTTAGCTATCATCCTTATATTGAGTGTTTGCATGAGTGGTGTGTGTTGTATATGTTTGCTATGATAGCATGAGATGTTGTTTATACCGACTTATGTTTTATTGATTTCCCCGTATGCGTGGCTATGATAACCTTTCCCTTTCATCCCGCCGTGGAGTCCGGGAGGTTGTCTGACGTCATGCCAGACTGACTTTACAGGAAGGGTGCAATCCACTCCTTTAGGGTACACGGATTGTGTGACCGATTCTTGTGCAGCTTGCTAGCAGGCTCAGAGGCGAGGATGTATCGGTCTTCATGTCACATACTTTCATATATCTGTATATATACGATTTGAGTGAATGACTAGTATATAAAGATGATACATGGATAAATGTGTTATATCATGCTGATGTGTTTATCTTTCCATGTGTGTGATTGTGCTTATGCATTACTCTATATATGTATGGTTAGCTAATGGTTTATTACTATGTTGTAGATGCCCCACAGGATAGGCGTGCTGCTGAGTGATCTAGCAGAGTGGTAGCCCGAGGACCTCTAGTACATAGGATGTTTTGGGCTTTTGGGTTTGTTTACCTTTCCCTCCTGCGTGAGGATAATCTTTTGTTAACTCCTATGTGAGGGCGTTGTGGTTTATACTCGGCTATGTTGTTTTACCTTTTGGTTGTACAATTTATACAGTTTTATGTATTTGTTTATATCTGTCAGTGCCATGTTGTACGGCCCAGTGAACTTGTTGTCAGGCTAGGGTCAGGATCCATTGTGAGATCCTAGCCCAATGTGGCATCCCGAGTCCCGCAGAATCGGGGTGTTACAAATATCCCTATGAAGGCAATATTCTTCTAACACTATACACATATTCTACTCAATCTAGCACATCAAGATCTAGTAAGGTCATAACATCAAATCCACATAGGGAAAACACACACACAAACACAAAAATCACAAGAAAACATAACCGAGAACTAACCCGTCAGTCCTACCGCTGTAACTATCTCTGCATAGAACTCCGGATAGTTCCTCCTGATACTATTGAAGAACCGATAGGTGAATAAAAAGGATAAAAGATACTCTAGAAGGGGGGTTGAATAGAGTATGAGAACTTTTCGCAAAACCAATCAAAGGCCTTGAAAATAATTTCAAGGGCCTTGATGTCGATCTGAGTTCTTTGTGATACTTTGTTTTTAAGGGTTTTGAAACAACTTTCAAGGGCCTTGACCTTGTACTCCATCAAAACAAAGTTAGTCACAATAAAAGAAGATATAGTGCGGAATGTAAAAGATCGACACAAGGATATGTTTACGAAGTTCGGCTCTAAATAGCCTACTCTCCGTCCCAGGGTATAGCCTTAGGATCTAACTATCTATTATCAGCTTCATAGAGTCCTAGATACAAACTAGAAGAAATCCCCTTCTTCTCTCACTGTAGCCAATGCTACGATCTAGCTTCAACTCTTCACCTTGCTATAATGGCCTAGTTACTTCGTAGATTAACACACACTCGAATATAACAATCTTTAGATATTCCAATGGAGCTCTCGAGTTTTATCTCTCTTTAGGGGATAAAGCTTTTTAGAGCAAGAGAGAAAGAAAAACTATTTGATCGAATCAAGATGTTTAGGATCGCTTGAAGACTATTGATGTTTCTATGTAAGCTTTTGTGTTTGTTCTTCAATCGCCATCTTCATTTATAGTCTTATATGGAGAAGTCTTCTAGCCGTTGGAAAGAAGACCGTTTGAAGATCACTCTTCTTCTCCATGAAGATTGCTTCTTGGTTGTGATGAGATAGACGTTGTGGATCTTCATCTCCTGAGATAACGTTCATCTCTCGCTCCTTGATCTTCTCATATTTGTTGTAACAATATTAAATTCCAAAGGAGAGAATCTTCGTGCTTTTCGGTTGAGGATCTTTGTAAGATCTTTAATGGCCGGTTGAGATCTTCTTCAGTTTGATCATATCTTCTTGTTTGAGCAAATCTCTCGTAGAAGATCTTCTTAGTGATTTGAAATCTTTTTAACGTGCGGCCTTGTCTTCTTTGTTCCCTTGGAATTCATTTCAAGGCCTTCATCGTTTGAACTCTTTAAACTCCTTGTCTTTCAAGGTCTTCCAAGGTCCTTTGAAGTCCCTTGCAAAACCTGCGCTTCATTTAATCCAAACCACCAAACCAAACCAAGCAGTCATCTTTGGTCCCCACTTGGCTTTAGGTAAACTTCTTAGAACCTTTCTCACTTTTTCTTCATTTGTGAAGGTCTTTCCAAGTGACTCCAGATTGTTCGTGATCTCAGTGAATCTAGTGAACATTTCTTTGACTGGTTCATTTGGATTCATCTTGAACAGCTCGTATTGTCTGAGAAAGATGCTAATCTTTGTTTCCCTAACTTGACTTGTTCCTTCGTAAGTGACAACAAGCTTGTCCCATATTTCTTTAGCACTTTTGCATGATGAGATGTGGTTGAATTCATTAGCATCTAATCCACAGTCAAGTAGATTCATTGCCTTGTAATTCTTTGACACACTGTCCAGGTCAGCCTGTGTGAAGTCTAATTCCTTCTTCAGGACTTGGACGCCTTCAACCATTGTCATTGGAACTTTTGGTCCATTTTGAATAATGCTCCAAAGCTCCATATCCTGGTCAATCATGAACATACGCATGAGTGATCTCCAATGAGCAAAATTGTTGCCATAAAAGAGTGGTGGTCGAGATGAGGATCTTCCTTGAGCAAATCCACCATCGTCTACAGGATTCATAATTAGTCTCACTAATCGGTTAAATCAATAAACGTGAGTCTATCTCTGATACCAACTGAAGAACCGGTAGGTGATATAAATAAGATAAATAATACTCTAGAAGGGGGGTTGAATAGAGTATGTGAACTTTTCGTAAACTAAATCTCAAGGCCTTGAAACTACTTTCAAGGGCCTTGATATCAATTTGTGCTTCTAGTGAAACTTTGATTTCAAGGGCTTTGAAACTCTATTTCAAGGGCCTTGACTTCTTGCTCCTGCAAAACAAAGTTAGTCACAGTAAAGTATATATGGTGCGGAATTGAAAAGATTGACACGAGGATATGTTTACGAAGTTCGGTTCTAAATAGCCTGCTCTCCGTCCCAGGTTATATCCGTAGGATCTAACTATCTATTATTAGATTCAAAGAGTCCTAGATACAAACTAGAAGAATTTTCCTTCTTCGCTCACTGTAGCCAATGCTACGATCTAGCTCCAACTCTTAACCTAGCTATAATAGCGTAGTCACTTCACAGAGTAACACACTCTAGTATAACACTATTTAGATCTTCCAATGCATCTCTAGTGTTTTATCTCTCTAAGGGGATAAAGAATTTGCATGAAATGAGAGAAAGAAAAAAAAACGAATGAAGATGATTAGGTTGCTTGAGGATGCAAAGATGTTTTCCGGTGTAAGCTTGTGTATTTTCTTCTTCGACCATCATCTTCATTTATATCTTCTATGGAAAGATCTTCTAGCCGTTGTAGAGATTACCGTTTGAAGATCAATCTTCTTTTCCATGAAGATTGTAAGGTAGACGTTGCAAGTCTGCAGCCCCTACGAACACGTTGAGTGTTCGCTCCGAACGGTGTGTGCAAGCTTTAAATTTATATCCGAGGAAATATGCTTAAACAAGGATGCGAACCCGCAGTGTACGGATAAATTATAGTAAAAGCAAGAATTCCGGGGTGTCGATCTCAGGGACTTAGGTGAAACTAAGCAAGTATAGGTCGTCTATGTAACTAATAAACACAAAAGCAATTAAAGCAATCAAAAGATGATAATAAGGTCAATTAAAGGAAATATGCAAATTCTAGGGATTAAAGCATCTAGTTGTGGTTCCAACTCAAGATCTCAAGATAAGTGGACAAAGTTGAGGTTTTGCAAAAGGAAGATGTTTTTAAAGTGGAATAGATCACCGGGTAAGTCTCACTACTCACTAACTCCAAACCAAAAGCTCCTATTACCGGGTAAGTCTCAAGGTACTAAGGAAAGGAATTATAATCTCAAACCAACACACCAACTAAAGGAATAAAATCAACCTTTACTGGGTAAGTCTCAGGCTAAATCACAAAGATGGGATGAAGGCACACTCAAACCCCAATAAAGGATAAACCTTTATTACCTACACTTATGATCTTGGGTAAACAAACAAAGGAATTACCGGGTAAGTCTCATCCTAGGCTTGCATTGAACCAGGAAAGGTGTAATAAGAATAGGATTTGACAAACTCTAACACTAAACTCTCAGTTTCGGGTCAGAAAAAGTCACCTCGGTCAGTCAAGTTCCACCCCAGCCGAGATGTTCTTCGACTGAGCGAGATATTCTAGGGTTAAGGATAAAGACTCCAGCTTTCATGGTCCTACTGGGATTAAGATTATTCTATCATTGTTTTTCCCACAACCTTCATCCAATCACCCTAGAATCGCACAAGGAAATTAGCCACTCATCATCATGAAAACAATAATCAAATATACGCGAAGGGAATGAATATTTGAACACAAAAACCTTAAGAACAAAGCTTCAATAACTGAATCAAATATCAAACAAATCAGCGTTCCTTGGATTACAAATCCAATAAGACAAACAAACAAAAGGGAATCTAAGAAAGTCTTACAAATCCCCTCAAAAGCTATCACAAAGCTATGAATACCCTGACTGAGGTGAATCTCGCCGCGTCGGGGCGCTTCTCTAGATCACCTCGGTCGAGGTGAGACTGTAGCTGACCGAGGTGAATCTCAGCTGAAGGTAAAATCTCTTAAATCTGGTCCAAAGTAAATATTCTTTGTTAATTCCTTACTTTCTGAGTTCTCTTTTAAGCTCCTGAATGTAGCTCCAATGACTCCTTCGCTCCTTAGCTCCATTTCGGTCCAAAATGTGCCATTTTACCTACAATTACATTGAAATTTAGTGTAGACCTCGATTCCCGTGAAGGTAGATGAAATGACAATATAATCACACAATATGCATTCAAACATGCAGATTATTGAAGATAAAACGTCTAAACAAGCCCCAAAATATAGACTATAATACATGCTATCAAAATACCCCACACTTGTCCCTTGCTTGTCCCCAGCAAGTTCCAATCTTAAGTACAAGATAGGATGGATTATAAGTCATAAAGATCAATGAAAAGTATTTCAAAACATTTTTGGTGGTGTGCTCCACTCATAGATCACTCTAAGAGAATGCTTCATGGTGTTAAAATAAAAATATGATCAAAACATTTTACAAATATAAGAAAGTTGTTCATCTTTGCATAAAATCATAGAATGCATAATAAATCATAATTATTGAAATTAATTATGTATAATCCAGTTTAAACCACCAAGTCAATCAACAAGCTCGAGGTCTCAAGGGCTTTTCAAGAGAAGGTCAAGAAACGTGTGAGGGTGGGATGCATATAGGGAATGTGGTGCTAGAATCCGGGAAAAGGATCTTACTTCACTTTCTTTGAAACTCAACATCTTCCACCAATAAGCTTTGCCTCTTTTTACTTTACTTTTTGGGATGCATGGACACAGGTGCACAATAACCGAAGCCTAGGAGATCAGCAATCATCAATTTCTTGAGATGCCTCAAACCCTTGATGCACATACCATCGCCCGTTAGGAATATCGCTCAATCCGACTTTGACAAGACACAAACACCCAGCTATGTGAATGGTGCCGAGTTACTCATCATCATGATTGACTTCCCCAAACCTATTTGTTTCTTTCTAACTTCCAGCCAACATCTCATCTTTTCTTTCACTTGCTTTTCACTTGCTTGCTTCCAAATTCCCGGATAGGTAAAGGGAGGCAAATATATATATATGAGGGGCTAAAGCATGATCAAGAAGAAGAAGAGAAGAGAGTGAATTGCCTTAATCATCCCAGGAAGAAAGTGATAGAACTCATCATGTGGTGTCAACCTTCAAATTCAACATAATTTGGATAAAAATAAAGTTTTCAACATGCCAAAATTGCAAACAAAACATTTTGCAGCTTAAACATATCATAAAACCTTTCAAACATATGAAGATTTCAAAACCAATCTGCAAACAAAATCATCACTGAGGTCATATCCAGAAAAAAAAGCACAAAACGTTTTCGATAACTCTTTCAGTTAAGCCACCTCGGTCGAGATGTTCTAAGTCAACCGTGGTGATGCATCTTGATTGGCCAGAATCACTTCGGTCGAGGCCATAAAAGTTTTTTTTTTCTTAACCAGTTTTTGACGTTTTTCTCAATCAAATAACCTGTATGCATGCATGTAATCTCAAATAAGCACATAGAGCCAAGTAAAGCATAACAAGATCATAAATATCCAAGAGTCATACACATAAGGTCACATAAAATACATCAATACCCCATACTTGGGACACATTGTCTCAATGGGTCAAAATAAGTCTGAAAATAGAGTACTCACCGGACATAAGCTGAGCTGCGTAATAAATAAATAAAAGAAATCCCTGCAAGCTCTAATCCTGATTTGCTTGTGGTAGTGGTGGATACGGGAAGAAGGGATGCTGGGATGGATCAAAAGGGTAGCCCATAGTATGCTGGAACTGTATCTCTAACATCCGGCACTGGTAGTGCTGGCTCTCCCTCATCTCCAACATGTCCAAGGATAGGGCGGTGTAAGAGTCGATCATCTGATCCGTCAGCTCGTCAATCCGTCGGTGAGCTACGGGATCCCTCTGTCTGCGGACTCTACGCCTAGCAAGACGTGATGGTGCTGTAGCTGCCTCCTCCTCTGTAGCCTCGTCGTCTAAGTCGACAACTGGCTTACTGGGACCGGTTGTATCTGTCCCTGTCTCCATGGCAGCACCGCCATCATCATCCTTATTCTCCTCCTACACCTGAGTTGCTACTGCATCTCTAGCATCCTCAATGTAGGGTATCCACGCGGTGGACCAGTACTGTGGATCATAGACGGAGAACTGAGCTAACCACCTAATACCTTGAGGGGCAGTCTGCTCCCAAGGGATCGCCACATATGGCGTAGTGAGTCCACGAGGAACTAGAATCCTCCTGGTGATCATCTCCTGCAGACCTAGCGGCTTGGCATCCGCCACCAGTGTACATGTACTCATATCAAGGTCCATCACAGTCGCTATAAGAGTCGATAAGCCGCCACAACAAATATCTCCCTTCCCCTTAGCCTTGATCCGGTGCAGATCCTCATCTAGCATCGCTCCGAAATCAGGAACTACCCCAGTCACCATACATAATAGGCTCAAAAGCTCCCCTTGTCTAATCTTCTGCGGCGTCTCAGTACGCGCCAGAAGTGTCTCGCTGAAAATCCGGTGGGCTAATCTGAAAGCAAGGAGGAAGATAATCCTCTCCCTGGAGTCTCCAGGTCTCCAGCTGTCAGCATGCTCTACAACATGAGCTATCTGACCCCAAAATTGTCAAGCTACGACTCGAGAAGGGAAGTCAGGAACTGTGGGGGCCGGGAAGCCGAAGATGTCTCTCCACTGACCCATGTGAACTAAGTAGTTCCGGTTCAGCAACCGGTTCTTGATGGCTCTCTCCTCAGGCAAGTGAGTCACATAACTCACAAACTCCAATGTGGGCTCGAGGTAGGCTGGAGCTCTAATCTCCATGAACTGCTCCAGCCCCACCATAAAGACCATCCTCCTCAGATCCTCAGCAACATAAAGGCAATCAAAAGCAGTAATATCTAAAAATCGCGGCACAATCACAGGGCGCGTGCAGATGCGGTCGTAGTCAGCCTGGTGACGCTCGTGGATCACTAGTATAGAAGTTTGGGAAGAAGAAGAAGGTGAGGATCTATCCCTCAGAACTAACTAGTGATCGGACCTGGAATTCATTTTCTCTTTCTCACAGATCACCTCGGTTGCTCTGACAGATCTCAAGAACACCTCGGCCGAGGCGCAGGTCGACTGGACCGAGGTAGATCGCTGTTTGATTTCAACTCTCTGAATTCCAGTTCTTTTCCCCCAATTTCACTACAGATTGTTCCTAAGGGTAACTTAAGCCTTTTTCAACAGAAATCAATGGCAACCAAAGCCAAATTGGACTGAAATCAGCGAGAAGAGGAAAGTTAGGGTTTTCGAACGTTTACCCTAGATTCAGTCGATTTGAGGCGTTTTTGTTGCAGATTCTCGCTTGCAAACTGATCCTCTAGACCTTCCTTGCGAGATTGGAGCAAGAATCGTAGAAAACGATCGAGAAACGAGGAAAACGAGGTTGGGATGCGCCGCGGTCGAGGGAGAGTTAGGAGGGAAAGAGAGAGAAATTGTCCCCCTATTATACCCCTCGCCGATTCTGCTGTCACCTCGGTCGAGGTGGTCCCAACTGGACCGAGGTGGATTGTTGTCAGCCCTAGTCGCCTAGGTTGCTCAAGAATCATCTCGGTCAAGGTGCTGTGATTGCAACCGAGATGTGTCTCAGTCAAACTCCGTCTTCTCAATTTCTCGAACTTCTGTCCTTCCAGTGTTGCTCCTGTCTTGTATTCCTTCCTTAGAAAGTACCTGATTTCTTTCTAGGATGCCAAAAATAAAGCAAAGCAAAGCAAAAGCAAACTATCTAAAGCTAAACTAGAAAAGGGAAAAGAAAGCAATACCTGGGTACCTCGCAAGAAGCGATTGATTTAAGGTCGCTAGCTGGACCTTTTCTCATGGATTTACTCAATGTACCTCAAATATCTTAGAGTGCTCATCACATCCATCATAGAATTCTTCCAAGAAGCTTCCGGTTCCCAATTTCACCGGAAAATGGTAGGATCTCCCACGTACAAGCTTGTATGGTTTAGTTCTCACCGGAATCTTACCGGTCTTTCTATGCTTCCGTGGGACATAACTCAGTTTTGCATCCCATCCTTTCCTAGATCGGGGAAACAGCTTCTCGAGAATCCACTTAGCTCCCCCATCTCCAGCTTGGGGATAGTACAAGGTCTTTGTCGCGTGAGTGATCCCATACTTGAACAAATAACACTTCGTTGTCTTAGCGGTGAAGCGCTTATTAACTCCACTCCTTTCAGTCCAAGGAGCATTTACTTTCAGCAAATTCAAGGGAGGTTTCATCTTGATCTTAGGAGGTTCTTTCGGATGAGACCTCCAACTCTTCGGTGCATCCCTGAAGAAATCTAGAATTTTAAAGGGAATTTCAAAGGGAGTAAGAGAAGGTACCTTATAACGTTCTTCAAAACTTGGGATAACATTCATGTTAGGGTGATAATCCACACATGAAATCTTTCCCAACTTAGCTGGATTTTCTTCAACCTCGGCCGATCTTACTTCAATCTCGGCCGATGTTTCAGCAGTTGGATCGAGATCTTCCACTACTTCCTCTTCTTCAAGAGCTTCAGGAGAAATTTCCGGTTCGATTTGAGGAATGCTTGAAACTTGCAGTACTTCCTTATGCTCCTCTTTCGGCTTAGCATAGGATAGGGTGCTTTCCTTGAGCTTCTCCAACTTTTTCATCATCTTCTCCCATTTTGATTCAAGCGAATCTTCAAGAGGTTGTTCATAAATCTTTCTAGGGACATTCAGTTCATCCCATATCACAAGCTCTTTCTTGATGGCCTCTTCTCTTTCCCTTTCATTGTCAAACCAATAGAAGGGGTATTTCTCTTCTAAGTATTCATAATTGTCCGCCCTAGCACTTTGTCTTGCTATCCAGGCTAGATCAAATGTAGCCATCGGAAATCCTGAAAATTACAAAACTCATAGAAAGAGTAGTCAAATGCACCAAGGGCAATAGCCCCGAAAGACAACCGAAACCGGCTTGGTCTAAGCCAAGTCCCCGGCAACGGTGCCAAAAACTTGTTCGCTTCAAACGGTGTGTGCAAGCTTTAAATTTATAACCGAGGAAATATGCTTAAACAAGGATGCGAACCCGTAGTGTACGGATCAATTATAGTAAAAGCAAGAATTATGGGGTGTCGATCTCAGGGACTTAGGTGAAACTAAGCAAGTATAGGTTGTCTATGTAACTAATAACCACAAAAGCAATTAAAGCAATCAAAAGATGATAATAAGGTCAATTAAAGGAAATATGCAAATTCTAGGGATTAAAGCATCTAGTTGTGGTTCCAACTCAAGATCTCAAGATAAGCGGACAAAGCTGAGGTTTTGCAAAGGGAAGGTGTTTCTAAAGTGGAATAGATCACCTGATAAGTCTCACTACTCACTAACTCCAAACCAAAGCTCCTATTACCGGGTAAGTCTCAAGGTACTAAGGAAAGGAATTATAATCTCAAACACACCAACTAAGGGAATAAAATCAACCTTTAGTGGATAAGTCTCAGGCTAACTCACAAAGATGGGTTGAAGGCACACTCAAACCCCAATAAAGGATAAACCTTTATTACCTACACTTATGATCTTGGGTAAACAAACTAAGAAATTACCGGGTAAGTCTCATCCTATGCTTGCATTGAACCAGGAAAGGTGTAGTAAGAATAGGATTTGGCAAACTCTAACACTAAACTCTCAGTCTTGGGTCAGAAAAGGTCACCTCGGTCAGTCAAGTTCCACCCCGGCCGAGAGGTTCATCGACTGAGCGAGATGTTCTAGGGTTAAGGATAAAGACTCGAGCTTTCAGGGTCCTACTGAGATTAAGATTATTCTATCATTGATTTTCCCACAACCTTCAGCCAATCACCCTAGAATCGCACAAGGAAATTAGCCACTCGTCATCATGAAAGCAACAATCAAATATATGGGAAGGGAATGAATATTTGAATACAAAAACTTAAGAACAAGGCTTCAATAACTGAATCAAATATCAAACAAATCAGCGTTCCTTGGATTACAAATCCAATAAGACAAACAAACAAAAGGGAATCTAAGAAAGTCTTACAGATCCCCTCAAAAGCTATCACAAAGCTATGAACTTCCTTCTTCCTTCCTTGCTTTAAAGCTTCCAGAAAATTCTCTCTTTGTTGGTTATTCTCAGCCTCCAAGCATGGTTGAACTTGTGGAAAATCCAACCCTTTATATAGGAGAATTATCTTCCAAAGATAATAATATCTTAAAAAGATAATTTTCTAATAAAATATATCTTATCTCTAAAATAGATCTCTCAAATATATGATCTTCCTTCCAGAAATCCAGCCCAAAAATATAAGATCTCTCCTTCCAAAAATAAAAGATCTCAGTCAAATAAAATATATCTCGCCGCGTCAGGGTCTTCGCCTCGGTCGGGGCGCTCCTCTAGATCACCTCGGTCGAGATGACACTATAGCTGACCGAGGTGAATCTCAGTTGAAAGTTAAATCTCTTAAATCTGGTCCAAAGTAAATCTTCTTTGTTAATTCCTTGCTTCCTGAGTTCTCTTTTAAGCTCCTGAATGTAGCTCCAATGACTCCTTCGCTCCTTAGCTCCATTTCGGTCCAAAATGTGCCATTTTACCTACGATTACATTGAAACTTGGTGTAGACCTCGATTCCCATGAAGGTAGATGAAATGACAATATAATCACACAATATACATTCAAACATGCAGATTATTGAAGATAAAACGTCTAAACAAGCCCCAAAATATAGACTATAATACATGCTATCAAAATACCCCATACTTGTCCCTTGCTTGTCCCCAAGCAAATTTCAAATCTTAAGTACAAGATAGGATGGATTATAAGTCATAAAGATCAATGAAAAGTATATCAAAATATTTTTTTGTGGTGTGCTCCACTCATAGATCACTCTAAGAGAATTCTTCATGGTGTTAAAATCAAAATATGATCAAAACATTTTACAAATATAAGAAAGTTGTTCATCTTTGCATAAAATCATAGAATGCATAATAAATCATAATTATCGAAATTAAATATGTATAATCCAGTTTAAACCACCTTGTCAATCAACAAGCTCGAGGTCTCAAGGGCTTTTCAAGAGAAGGTCAAGAAACGTGTGAGGGTGGGATGCATATAGGGAATGTGGTGCTAGAATCCGGGAAAAGAAATTTAGCTCACCCATTAAGCTCATTTCAAATTCCCTGCACATAATATCTGAAAATTCCTAGCAAAGGGAATCATTAGTAGCACCGAATAATATATCATCAACATAGATTTGTACTACTAATATATCGATGCCTCTAGTTTTGATAAATAAAGTTTTATCAATCAAACCTCTTTTGAATTTGTTTTCAAGAAGATATTTGGACAATACCAAGCTCGAGTAGCTTGCTTAAGTCCATAAAGAGTTTTGTCCAATTTAAAAACGTGATCCGGAAATTCATCATTTTCAAAACTAGGAGGTTGAGCAGCGTAGACTTCTTCTTCCTAGAAGCCGTTTAGAAAAGCACATTTTACATCCATTTGAAATTTTTTTATGCTCATAAAGATGCAAATGCAAGTAGCATACGTATGGCTTCTAAACTGGAAACCGGAGCAAAAGTCTCCTCATAATCAATACCTTCTTCTTGGTTATAGCCTTGTGCTACAAGTCGTGCTTTATTTCGTACGAGTCCAAACCTTGTGTCTCTTAAAATCATTTAGTTCGTTTTGTATGGCAATGATCCAATCGGGTTCTTGAAGAGCTTGAACATAATTCTTTGGCTCGATAAGAGACACGAACGCGGAGAAAGCACATAGATTGTTCACTTTAGATCGAGTTTGAAATCTAGCGTTTGGATATGAGATCCCATTCTCTTGTGGATGACATGAAGAGTGTTGAAATTTTCTTCGTTTGTAAGATGAAACAGATCCTGAAGGTTGAGCCTCATATGCTTGACTAGATTCAGGTACCATTGATATATTGCCCTTGGATCCTATCTCAAGGCCTGAAAGTTGAGTTTCAAGCCCTTTAAACAGAGTTCTGACATCGCAGTTTTCTATTTCAAGGTCTTGAAGGTGTGTTTCAAAGTCTTGAGGGTTTTATTTGGTATCTTAAATCTTTTCTTGCATATTCTTTTCTTGATCTTTAGGATCTTCATCTTCATCCGAATTCTGATCTTCTCGTTGATTCACATTTAGATCTGCAAAACTCTCACTCAAAGTACCATCATTGCTTTCATAAAAAATAACATGGATACTTTCATCAACAATTTTGGTACGTTTGTTATAGACACGATAGGCTTTGCTATTTGAAGCATATCCAATGAATATTGCTTCATCACTACGTGCATCAAATTTCCAAGGTTATCTTTGCAATTGTTATGGGCAAAGCAAGTACATCCAAAGGGTTTGAAATATGAAATATTTGGTTTCCTTCCGTTAAAGAGTTCATAAGGAGTCTTTTTCAAAATAGGACGAATTAAACATTTATTCAACATATAATTTGTAGTGTTTACTACTTCAGCCCATAAACTTTTTGGCAAACTATCTTCTAAAAGCATCGTCCTAACATATCCTCAAGAGTGTGGTTCTTACATTCCATAACTCCATTCCGTTGAGGAGTTCTAGGAGCTGAAAAGTTATGTGAAATACCATATTTTGCACAAAACAAATCAAACTTTAGTTGATCAAGTTCTCTCCCATGATCACTTCTTATAGAAACGATTGGTAGGTTTTTCAAGGTTTATAACTCCTTACATAATTTTAAAAACTCAAATAATGCTTCAGATTTTTCTCGTAGGAAAGAAATCCATATGAAACGAGAGAAGTCATCCACAATCACAAGGATATACTGCTTGCCTCTGAGAGATTTGACATGCATAGTTCCACAAAGATCCATATGTAAGAGTTCAATGGGTCGAGAAGAACTTACAACTTTCTTAGGTTTGAATGAACCTCTTGTTTGTTTACTTTGTGTACAAGCCTTACATAGTTCATCTACCTTGAAGTTTAGGTTTGACAAACCACGTACCAAATCTTTTGTAAGTAGCTTATGCATTGTGTGCATGCTTATGTGACCAAGTCTTCTATGTCAAAGCCTTGAATCATTAGTCAAGGCCTTTAGACATTTTAGCTTAGTTCCTGAAACTTGGTTAGTACTCATAGAATCAACATTGTTACATCTAGGAGCAGTAAGCACAACTTCACCCATCTTTTTGTCTTGAACTTCACATTTTTTTTAATCAAACAATACTTTGTTGCCTTTATCACATATTTGAGAGATGCTAAGCAGATTATACTTCAAACCGTCAACCAAATATACATCATCAATGAAGTTAGATAAATTATAACATATTTTACCAATGCCAGTAATGTCACACTTTCCTTTATCACCAAGCGTAATGGTTCCAGATGATTGCTTCTTTAAATCTGAGAATAAAGAGCTTTTTCCACTCATGTGTCTTGAGCAACCACTATCTAATATCCATTTATGCTCCTTTACGTTGGTGATATCCTGCAAAACAGCAAACATCAACCTTTTCGGGTCGACCAAATGGCATATTTTGGTCCATATTCAGGTTAGATCATGTTTGGTGGTCTAGTACCTTTAGGAACCCAAATTTATTTGACCTGTTTCCTTAAACATAAAGGATAGGTGTTTCTAATAATATAAGGATCATTTTTTCTATATGGACATGTAGATTTAACATGACCTTTTTTACAACAGTAAAAGTAAGTAGGCATATGAATACTTCCTTTCGCTTTGACAAAAGTGGTAGTAGGTTTTCTAGGAAAGCTCCTATGATAACCTATACCATATTTGTTAAGAGAGGACTGTTGTTCACCCATCATTGTTTAAATATTAGCTTTTGAACGAGTAAACTTAACAAGTGCAGCCTTCTGGTCTTGGCACGTCAAAGTTAGATCAACTTTCTCTTTGTCCAGATCGATATAGTTTCGATGAAGAGAGGAGAGGTTGTCCTTGAGAATCGCATTTTCCGATTCCAAGGCCTTGATATTGTCATCAACGTCCACTTTTTTTGTGTTAAGATTTTCAATTTCCAAAGACATCTCACTTAGTTGTTTTTGTTGTTCAAGTAGCTTTTCTTTTAAAGAATTTATCCTTATTTTATATTCTTTATCACATATAATAATGTCTTTAAGGAATTGTTTAAGGTCAGATTCGGGTTGAGACATAGTTGTACTTACCACATTGTCAACATATAGATTTGAATCTTCTTCATCGATATATTCTCGGTGGAGAGAAGAGAGATTGCCCTTGAGAATCGCATCTTCTGATTCTAAGGCCTTGATATTGATATCAAGGTCCAACTTTTCAGTGTTAAGATTTTCAATTTCCACAGACAAATCACTTAATCTTTTCTCTTGTTTGAGAAGCTTTTCTCTTAAGGAACTTATCTTAACCCTATGTTCTTTATAACATATGATTATGTCTTTAAGGAATTGTGTGAGATCAGATTCTAGTTGGAACATGATGGTTCTTACCACGTTCTAAACGTATTGATCTGAATCTTCTTCATGATCGGCCATAAGACAAAGGTTTGCTTGTTCTTTTTCGTCTTCCGATTCATTTGAGGATTTTGAATCACTCCATGTAGCTACCATAGCTTTCTTATTTCGATCATTTTTCTTGAAGTTGATCCTCTTCTTTTGTGGATAGTCCTTCACAAGATGATCTGTTTCACCATATTCAAAACAAGTCAGTACTCTAGTTTTCTTGTTAGAGTTAGAAAACTTACCTCGAGGTTTTGATGTTCGTGGATATTCTCTATTGTTTGCAGATTGTTTCTTTATCTTGAGAATTCTCGCGAGACCCTTAGAGATCATGGCAATTGCATCTTCTTCATCATCATCATCATAACTATCTTCCTCGTCTGATGGTAATTCATCCTTTCTTGATTTTAATGCCAAGTTATTGGTGTTGGATGGGAGCTCTCCATCTTCTTCACCAAGAACCATTTCATGTGTGATGAGTTTTCCAAGGAGGTCATAAAGAGGAAGAGTTGAGAGATTCTGAGCTTCTTCGATGGCAGTCATTTTTGGTCCCGACTTGGCTTTAGGTAAGCTCCTTAGAAACTTCCTAACTTTTTCTTCATTTGTGAAGACCTTTCCTAGTAAGTCCAAGTTGTTCATGATCTCACTGAATCTTGTGAACATTTCCTTGACTGGTTCATTTGGATTCATTTTGAATAACTTGTATTGTCTGAGGAAGATACTAATCTTTGTTTCCTTTACTTGACTTGTTCCTTCGTAAGTGACACCGAGTTTGTCCCATATTTCCTTTGCGCTCTTGCATGATAAGATGCGGTTGAATTCGTTGGCATCCAATCCGCAGTAGAGTAGATTCATTGCTTTGTAGTTCTTTGACACATTGTCAAAGTCAGCTTGTGTTAAGTCAGCTTCCTTCTTTGGGATTTGGACACCTTCAACCGTTATAGTTGGGTCTTTAGGGCCATTTTGAATAATGCTCCATAGTTCCATTTCCTGATCAATAATGAACATACGCATGAGTGCTCTCAGATGGGCAAAGTTGTTGCCACAGAAGAGTGGTGGTCGAGATAAGGATCTTCCTTGAGCAAATCTTCCATCACCTACAAGATTCATGATTAGTCTCACTGATGGTTAAATTAATATACGTGAGTCTAGCTTTGATATCAATTGAAGAACCGATAGGTGAATAAAAAGGATAAAAGATACTCTAGAAGGGGGGTTGAATAGAGTATGGGAACTTTTTGCAAAACCAATCTCAAGGCCTTGAAACTAATTTCAAGGGTCTTGATGTCGATCTGAGTTCTTTGTGATACTTTGATTTCAAGGGCTTTCAAACAAATTTCAAGGGCCTCGACTTTGTACTCTTGCAAAACAAAGTTAGTCACAAGAAAACAAGATATAGTGTGAAATGTAAAAGATCGACACAAGGATATGTTTACGAAGTTCGGCTCTAAATAGCGTACTCCTCATCCCAGGGTATAGCCTTAGGATCTAACTATCTATTATCAGCTTCAAAGAGTCCTAGATACAAACTAGAACAAATGCCCTTCTTCTCTCATTGTAGCCAATGCTACGATCTAGCTCCAACTCTTCACCTTGCTATATTAGCCTAGTTACTTCCCAGACTAACACACACTCGAGTATAACACTCTTTAGATATTCCAATGGAGCTCTCGAGTTTTATCTCTCTGTAGGGGATAAAGCTTTTTAGAGAACCAAAAACTATGTGATCGAATGAAGATGTTTAGGATCGCTTGAAGACTATTGATGTTTCCTCGTAAGCTTTTGTGTTTGTTCTTCAATCGCCATCTTCATTTATAGTCTTATATGGAGAAGTCTTCTAGCCGTTCGAAATATTACCGTTTGAAGATCACTCTTCTTCTCCATGAAGATCGCTTGTTGGTTGAGATTAGATAGACGTTGTGGATCTTCATCTCCTGAGAACACGTTGATCTGTCGCTCCTTGATCTACTCATATTTGTTGTAACAATATTAAATTCGAGAGGAGAGAATCTTCGTGCTTTTTGGTTGAGGATCTTTGTAAGATCTTTAATGGCCGGTTGAGATCTTCTTCACTTTGATCATATCTTCTTGTTTGAGCAAATCTCTCGTAGAAGATCTTCTTAGTGATTTGAAATCTTTTTAACGTGCGGCCTTGTCTTCTTTGTTCCCTTGGAATTCATTTCAAGGCCTTCGTCGTTTGAACTCTTTAAACTCCTTGTCTTCCAAGGTCCTTTGAAGTCTCTTGCAAAACCTGCACTTCATTTAATCTAAACCACCAAACCAAACCAAACAACTCGATATATAATCAATAAATTGTAAGTGTATTAAACTACTTCATTTGTTATTAAGTCTTCCATCATCAACACCTGTATAACTTTATAATCAAGTTGGAGTTTTCAACTATCCTTTGTCTCCCGTGTAGCCTCATCGGCTCCTCGTTAGACCACTAGACCCGCATCATCGGTATGTCCTTAGACCGTAAACGTCTCGTGTTCCTCTCTAGGACAGCTACCGGATGCTCTACAAAGGTGTGGTCCGGCTCGACCACCAGATCCTCGTAATTGATGACATATCTCGGGTCTGGACTATATTCTCGTTGCTGAGACAGATGGAAGACTGGGTGAACACCCTTTAGTCGTGGTGGCAAGGCTAGTCGGTATGCAACCTCTCCGACTCACTCCAAGATCTCGAATGGTCCAAAATATCGGTGACTCAACTTCCCCTTTATGCCGAAACATTTGATGCCTCGCCTCGGTGATACTCTCTGCCAGACCTGTGCGCCCACTCTAAACTCTACATGCCAACGTCTCTTGTTGGCATATGGTTTCTCGTGACTCTACGCTGCTAGCTTACTCTCTCGGATCAACTCTACTCAAGCGATGTCGTCCTCGTGACTCTTGCACTACTCGGCTCAACACAACAAAAAGGTGTACGCAATCTCCGCCCATACATCGCCTCATAAGGAGTCATCCCAATTGATGCATGTCAATTGTCATTATACAAAAACTCAACTAAGGGAGGGTGATCTAACCATTCCTTTCCCCAATCCAACACACAAACTCTCAACATATCCTCCAAGGTATGGAAGGTCCTCTTAGCATGACCATCGGTCTGAGGTTGATACGTTGTCGTAAAACTGAGACTCGTCCCTAAGGCTGCATGCACCTGTTTCCAAAACCTCGAGGTAAACCGTCCATCTCTGTCGTAGACGATGGCCATCGGTACCCCATGGAGTGTCACCATCTGTCTACTAAACTCCTTAACTAGCAAACTCACCGGCTATGTTTCCTTAGTAGGAATGAAACTTGCGGCAGTCTTTGTCTGTCGGTCTACTACCATGAAGACGCGACCTAACTCAGCTGAGTGCCCTCGGTACTCATGGAACTCTATCACTCTCATCAAGACGCAACCTAACTCAGCTGATTGCGCTCTAGGTACCTCTGATCTAGCGACAGTCTTAGATCCCCCGTAGAGAACCACACTCTCAGCAACCTCCTCAACTCTATCCTCAACCACAGGTGGCTCAGCAATGGAGGCACGTCCCCGACCTCTCGCTACGGGAGGTCTACCTCCTTGTCCTTGTCCTCGGACTGCATGAATCCTATCACCCCTCCCCCACCCAACAGGAGGAAGAGGTGGATGACCTCTACCTCATCCCATAGTCAAAGTAGTCCTAGTACGTGCCATTTACACAAAGTGTCATCACCTAATCAGGTAGAGCTAACATAAACGTGCATAAATAAAAGTCCAAGAAGTCTCCAAAGAGAAGTCCAAACTAACAAGCTAAGCTGCCGAGATCCATGGAAATAGTGGTGCTTCCCCGTACTTCTATCCCAACCCGACTATGCACATGATTTTGAAAACAAAATTCATTTGAAAACTCAGACCCCTTTCGGGTTCTATTTATTTATTCGGCCTTTTAAAAGGTTACGAGTGTCATTGTTGTCCACCTACTTTGATACCATGTTTTAACACCCAAATCTCATACTCGGAGCGCTACGGGTTAGGTACTCAGAATGGGTCCCCACCCTAACTCTACAACAACTTTACTAGGACCTTACAACAAGACATAAATGTAAAAATACCAAAATTGAATAAATAACATGCAATCTTATGATCCACAAAGGACCTTCAGCCGAGTATAACAATAATATCAAAAGCTAAACTACTAATGTCAACACTGAAAAGAAACAACAATAATCCCGCACTCGTCCTATCTAGTACGAGAACCCCGGCTGACACACCATCCGGATCACTCGGCAGCTACCCTATCCTGCAAAGCATCTACAACAATATCGGATAAACTGTTAGCTGACAATTTACATATTAGAAGTATAGCAAAAGCACAAACATACGCAATCCGGAAAATAAACACATAACATGCTCTCACAAAATTAAATTATTATCTTCATTAAGGTCATACACTTCTAAATCCAATTTATACTTGTGGCACGAGAAGTATAAGACTCTCGCCTACGTCTCCGTATACCAACAGGAGCGGTTCAGCGCACCTCCCCGTGTACCATGTGGAGTGGTTCTGTGCCCTCGCCGTATACCATGTTTGGGCTAGTCGTAGAGAACCTCATAGTCTCCCTCAAGAGTTGGGCCGATGATGCCACCACCCATTAATCATAGGCCAATAATAATCAGTCATACTAATCCTGTTATCATAATATAAACACAAACAACAAACATTATTAATGCAATTCAACCAATATAAGGTTGTAGCTAAACCCAAAGGAATTACTTGTAATAGGCTAAGTCCAGCTACACATGAATCTTGATCCGTACTAGAATCCTCAAACGCCTGATATAAACCAAGGCAATAACATCACTATCCATCCAACTACTAGAAGTTCCCTCTTCTAGTTCTCATTGATCATCACAAGATCAATAAACCCACATGTACTATAGAACACTACTGTGCATACTCATAAAAAAATCGTAAGATAACTAGAAGGGAGGAATCAAATACTTAGATCCAACTCTTAAGTCAAAAGATCGACTTAGGAACCCACTGGATAGATTCCGCGACCGCGTAGGAAAGAGACGCGACCGCGAGACAAAGGTGTCGGCTCGACCGCGGCGTCACAAAGGCGCAACCGTAGTGACATAGAGGTATGACCGTGGTGAGGCGAGAGCACGGACCCGGTGACAAAGGCACATGCGCGACCGCGGTTTGAGTAGGCGCGGTCGCAGGAGAAGTTTAGAACGTTGGTCGCTACGTCCGTCGTCGAGTAGAAAGGCTCGTACTTCTTTGGTTGTGGTTCCTTCTCTTGGTCATCCACTCTTATTTTGTAGACACGAACAAAACCCCTTGATCTAACAATCGACACACCTACCATGAAGGACAAGAATCAAGGGAAGACCTTGATGGAATATTAATAAAGTAAGAAGAAGAAGGAGAAGGGGAAGGATTACCTACTAGATGTTTGGGAGATACACCTCGAGATCTTGTCTACAACTTTGGTCGTGTTACCAACAAGGTGGAAGAGTGTGTCAATCTTTTGAATGTGCTGATGGGAGATACAAGAAGAGGAAGAAGGAGTGTACGTAGAAGTGTGGAAGGTGGACACAAAGAAGGCTGTTAGGGTTAAGAAATGGTTCTAAATGAAAAAGATCGGATATCAAGGCTTTGAAACGAATCTTAAGAAGGGGGTTGAATAGAGAATGATAACTTTTCGCAATATCGGATATCAACGCTTTCAACCTCGTGAATGCCATTAGATTCACATAGAATAGTCTTGTGAGCCTCTTGAATGCCACTTCCCCTGGATTTAGCATTTGCAAATTGAACACCCCTAGAGCAAGGTGATGCATGGCAGAGTTGTAAAGACTTCAAAAAATACAAATCCACAGATTCACACATGCAAAGTGGTAGAGTGTGAAATCCGTCTAGCCAAGTTCCTGTTGCTTTGAAGTTGCGGAACCAATTTGCCGGCATCCCGGTTTGAGCTGAGATCTCAACATTTGCCGGAGGAGAGGGCGTTGCCGGAGGAGATGTGAACCAACACGTCTTTGGATGGCCATGGGGAGGAGCTTCTTATTTTATTTGCCAATGTGGATGATGCAACACGGTTTGAAGTTCTCTTGGGAGCCATGGATGAGCGTTTGTGAGAGAGAGTGATAGCTGAAAGAGTAAAGTGGGTCTGAAAAATTTTTGAGCACAAGGAAAAAGGTCATAGGAAAGAAAGGGATGATTACTTTAAAAAGGACATGTTAAATCAATTTAAGGCAAGGCATAATCTTGAGAGAATCAACACTTTGAAAGCCGGATTTGATTTGCATATCTTCCCTCATAAATCTTAACCAATTTTCAAAACTAAGATTTGAAATTTTGGAATCAAAATCTTGGTGAAAATTTTGAAATCATTTTTGAAATTCTTCTTTATAATGATTTATTGATCAAACATCTAAAAAGATAAAAATCATAAATCCGATCCGGGTTTATCACTTTTGTGTTTGGAATCCGTTTTAAGACCTTGTATTGCGTTTCAAGGCCTTGAAATGGAAATATAGATTGCATTATAAGGAGAAATTAAAATGATTTACTCCCCCTAAGATAATGCTTCCCTGTTCAACATACCATTCTTTAATCTAATAAAATCAAATCGATCTTCAGGTAAAGGCTTAGTGAATATATCTGCAAGCTGCAAGTTAGTCGAAATGAAAGATATCGATACATCACCTTTTTCAACATGATCACGTATGAAGTGATGTCGTACGTAGATAGGCTTTATGCTTGAATGTTGCGCAGGATTATTGGTTATCAAAATAGCACTAGTATTATCACATTTAATAGGTTTACCTTTGAGATCAAAACCAAGATCACAAATTTTTTGAGCTATCCATAGAATTTGTGAACAACAGGCTCCAATATCTATGTATTCAGCTTCAGTTGTAGATTGGGCGACAAAATTTTGCTTCTTGGAGTGCCGACTTATTAGGAATGACCCTAAGAATTGGCAACATCCAAAAGTACTTTTTCTATCAACCTTATAGCCTGCAAGTTTGCATCTGAATAGCCAACGAGGTGAAACGAGTTTTGTCGTCGATACCATAACCCTAGATCCTTAGTGCAATTAAGATATCGAAAGATCCTTTTTACAATTTTCAAGTGTGACTCTGTTGGATCAACTTCAAATCTATCACACATGCACACACTAAACATAATATCACGTCGACTAGCGGTTAGATATAAAAAAGACCCGATCATACCTCGATACCTTCCTTTTGTATGACACTCTTACCATTCTTGTCTTGATCTAATGAAAGAGTAGAACTCATTGGAGTCTTTGCTACATTGGATTGATCCATTTTATATTTCTTGAGCAAAACTTGGTATACTTGTTTTGGTTTAGAAAAATTCCTTTCTTGGCTTGAGTAACTTGTAGACCAAGAAAGAAATTTAACTATCCCATTAAGCTCATTTCGAACTCTCTACACATAATATTTGAAAATTCCTTGCATAGAGAATCATTAGTGGCACCAAATAATATATCATCAACATAGGTTTGTACTGCTAATAACTTGTTGCCTCTAGTTTTGACAAACAAAGTTTTTCAATCAAACCTCTTTTAAATTCATTTTCTAGAAGATACTAGGAGAATCTTTCATACCAAGCCCGAAGAGCTTGTTTAAGACCATAAAAAGCTTTGTCTAATTTAAATACATGATCCGGAAATTCATCATTTTCAAAACCAAGAGGTTGAGCAACGTAGACTTATTTTTCTAAGAAGCCTTTAAGAAAATCACACTTAACATCCATTTGAAAAAGTTTTATGTTCATGAAGGATGCAAATGGAAGTAGCATATGTACGGCTTCTAACATTGCAACCGGAACAAAGGTCTCCTCATAATCAATACCTTCTTCTTGGTTATAGCCTTGACCTACAAGTCATGCTTTGTTTTGAATGATTTTACCATGTTCATCCAATTTGTTTCAAAACACCCATTTTGTTCCTATGACGGATTGGTGCTTAGGTCTAGATGTGAGGGTCCAGACTTTGTTTCTCTCAAACTCATTTAGCTCACTTTGCATGACAAAAATCCAATCTGCTTCTTGAAGTGCTTGAACGTAGTTTTTGGCCTCTACAACAAACACAAACGGAGAAAAAGCACACAAGTTGCTTACCCTAGATCGAGTTTGCACACTTGGTTTTGGATCTGAGATCACGTTTTCTGGCGGATGAGATGAAGAGTGTTTGGAATTTCTTTTCTTGGTGTGTGGAATGTATGAAGGTTCCGGAGGCTTAGTTGTTTTACTTGATTCAGGTACCGTTGAAGTTTCATCCTTGTTTCCGTTGTCAAGGCCTTGAAGTTGGGTTTCAAAGCCTTGAGATTGATCTTCAACAGTGTTGGCGTTGGTCATTTCAAGGTCTTGAGGTGCGTTTCAAGGCCTTGAGATTGTAAGAGCCTTAGTCTTTGAGTGCTGATAATGTTGGAGTTATGCATAAACCGCCCATGTGGTTTGCGGCCTGCCTGATCTGCCCCTGCAACCACCATGATCCGTCCCTACAATTTGTGGTGTGATGCAGCCGGTTTTGTTGACTCTTGACCCGTTCTTTACCCTTCCTTACCCTATAAGTATCCTCTCTTACCTCCTAATGAGGGTTTCACTTTTCTTACATCTCCATCTTCTCCCTCACGTTCTTCTTTCTTGTCCTTCCTCCTTTGGATCTTCTTCTTGTTTTCCTTTGATCTTACAAGAGTTTTGAAGAGAATTGATGCTTGGATGATGGAGATGTTTATGGTTGTTGTTATTTTGCCTTTGATGAGCCAACTTTGAAGGTATGGTGAGGAGTCTTCCTCTGTTAGTGTTCAGCTTGGTAAGATCTTCTTCTTCCTCTCCTCTCTTTCTTCCAATCTTCTCTTCTTCCTTCCTAGCTTAATATTCCACAAGTTTGATCTTGTGGTAGCCATCTTTGGCTTTGTTTGATGTATATATGTATGTATATGTATGTATAGGGTTGTTGGCTGAAGAAGGTGTGAAGAGGTTCGAGTGAAGAAGTGAAGAGGAGCTGAAAGTGTGCATTCTGCACACAAGCCGCCCCTGCACCACCTCAAGGCCGCCCCAGAGCCAGCCAATTGCTGCCCCTGCACTACCCAGGGCCGCCCCTACGGTTCCCTACACCAGCCCTTTTCTTTGCTCTTGTTCTGCAGTTGGGTCTTGCTTTTGGGCTTACCTAAGGATGGCATTGTCCCTTCCTTTCCTAATGTGAGTGTGTAGTATCATAATAGGTATAGAAGAGTGTGTGGTGATGATGTTATGATCATGTTATGCCTTATATGGCTTTGAGGATTAGTAGGTTGTCAGGTTAGGTTGAGGATGATCCTATCCCTTGGGTCTAGGTGTGACCCCTTTGATTGATAGAAGATTGACATATCTCTACGCTTTGTTATTAGGCAGTGTCCCTCTCAAGATTGAAGGTTGATCGTGGTTGAGTTTATACGAGGTTGAGGTAAGTCCGTAGAACTTACTTAGCTACCATCCTTATATTGGGTGTTTGCATGAGTAGTGTGTGTGTTATATGCTTGATATGATAGCATGCGATGTCGATTATTACCGACCTATGTTTTATTGATAGCCTCATTGCGTAGCAGTGATAACCTTTCCCTTTCATCTTGTAAGGAGTTGGGAGGTTCTTTGGCTTTAGGCCACCTGGTATACAGGAAGGGCGCAATCCACTCCCATAGGGTACACGGGTTGTGTGACCGACACAACTTCTAGATGGATAGCAGGCCCAGAGGCGAGGATGATACGGTCCTCGTGTCACATAGTTTCATATATGTATATATTTACAATTGAGTGAATGGCCATTATATAAAGATAACTAGATTGGGTAAATGTGTGACATCATGATTATGTGTTTTATCTTTCATGACTTGTGTTTGTGCTTATGCATTACCTTATATATGTATGGTATGATAATGGTTTCATACCATGTTGTAGATTCGTTGCAAGATAACAGAGCTGCTGAGTGATTTGGCAGAGTGACAGGCCGAGGACTCTCGTAAATTAGGTGGTTATGGTTTTTGGGGATGTTTATGTATCTCCTGCGTGAGGATGATGTTTTATACTTGGCTGGGATCTTGTTTACCTTTTGAATGTACATTTTATGTATTTGTTTTATATCTATCTGTGTCATGTTGTAAGGTCTAGTGAACTTGTTGTCAAGCTAGGGTTAGGATCCACTTTGAGATCCTAGCCCAATGTGGCATTCCGAGTCCCGCGAATTCGGGATGTTACAAATTTGGTATCAAAGCTTTAGGTTGACAACAATGCACTTGCTACCTGCAATGAGGTCGGATGGATAGAATAAACAAAACCTGAAAGGGGTCTCAAGTTATCAAAAGATTTTGGTTTTTAAGGTTGTTGTTTTGGGATTGGATGTACGAGAAGTCGTCACCTCTGCCGTGGATCTCAAAAGTATAGATATGTATATGTATGTATTATGGATTATGTGTATGTGTTATGTATATATATATATACATATGGCATATATATAGCCTTATAAGTTAGGTGTATACCCCGCAGATGGCTCAGACTAGAGCAACTTCTGCTGTAGGTCGGGGTAGAGGTATACCACCTCTTCCTCCGGGCGTGATAGGATAGGGACCATTTCCCACTGCTGATCCACAAGTGGTGGAGGAAGTTCATGAGGAGTTTGCTGAGAGTGTCATCCCGGAGACGAGGAATGGTGGATCTGGGCGACAACGGTCACCCCGAGTCTAGTCAGATGACTTGGATCGTGTCTCCATGAGGGGACCAGAGTTTCGTGTTTATATCCGGCGTGTAGAGGAGGCTTCTAGAGCGGGAAGAAGGGCCCCGGATCTACCAGTGCATGAGGGATCTTCTGAGATGTCTTAGGGAGCTACTTAGGTGCCAATTATGATGACACGTGCCGCTGAGACTGTTAGAAATCCAGAGGAGTATAGATGGCCTCAACCAGATACTTGGTTGAAGGCATTCCATCAGCTGGGAGTACCCCCTTTTTCTGGGATGGTGGGATTGGAGACGGAGGTCTGGATTGGACATGTGGACTTTGCTCTAGAGTATATTAGATGTCCACAAGACAGGCGGATAGAGGTAGTAAAGACTCTATTTCGTGACTTATCTCATCAGTGGTGGAGGACCATGAAGGGTCAAGCCACTAGTTACGATTAGATGAGGAGTATGATTAGAAAGCGTTTCTGCCCTGCCTCGTTGATGAGGGAAAAACTCCAGGATTTTGTGGAGGAAAGCTTTGAGGATGTGCCGATTGTAGATGCCATCAACCGCTTCCAGTTAGAGTTGGCATTGCTAGGTCCAACTACACCTTTTGAGGACCAACACATGTATTTTTTCTGCCGTCAACTAAGGGAGAGTACACGATCTTATATGGCGGGATTCCATTACGAGTCCTTGAAATATTATTAGGACCGGGCTTTAGCTTATGAGCGTGAGTGGGCCAGTCAGAGGAGGACTTCTCCGATGGGACGGTATGAGAAGAGGCAGCGTACTGGGCAGACCAGTGGCGTTGGTGGAGCATCAGGTTTTTGGCGGAGCCAACGACGCTAGAGTTACACCTCATCTGCACTGACTGCAGAGAAGGGACGAAAGTGTTACAACTGTGGTGATCGGGGTCATATACGACCACAGTGTACGAGGCCACTAGTGACTTGCTACACCTGTGCCAAGCCATGTCATAGAGTTCCCTTCTGTAGGCAGGTGGAGTTGCATCACGACAGGGATCTTCCCTTGCTAGTGTGACAGAAGGTGGGCACGGTACGCCTCAATGATAGACACAAGCACAACAGAGAGTCCTAGATCGTCCCTCTACTCAGGTATCTGCTCCCGGGCCGAGTAGAGATAGAGGTCGTGGTGGGAGTACCACTAACACTAGAGGAGCTCAGGGTAGAGTCTTTGAGTTTAGGAGTGCAAAGGAGCCACCTACACCGGCCGCTACAGGTACCATCTACTCCATGGTTTACTTGTTAGATTTTTATTTGATACGGGTGCTACACATTCCTTTATTTCTAATATATGTGTTGAGCGTTTGGGTTTAGCTACTATAGAGGTGATACCGTTTATTATAAGTTTACCTGATGGTAGTAGGGTCAGAGGTACCCGCGAGATACGTAGTTGTCCCCTTCGTTTAGGGACTCATGTGTTGCTTGTAGACTTCTTTGTCATGCCATTGGTGCATGAGGAAGTCATTTTAGGTTTGGATTGGATGCATATGCACCGTGCAGTATTAGATGTAGGTAAGAGGACTATTACAGTCTCTACCGAGGTAGGTCAGATAGAGGTTTTCCGAGGTTGGACCCAAAAAGTATTCTTAGACAAGGATGCGAACCCGCAGTGTACGGGTCAATTGTAATAAAAAGCAAGAATTCTAGGGGTCGAACACAGGGACAATGGTGAAACAAAGCATAGAATTGGTTGTCAAATATTGCAATTAACCAAAGGCAATTAAAGTAATCAAAGATGATGTAAAAGTCAAGTAATAGGGATTAAAGCATCTAGTTGTGGTTCCGACTCAAGATCTCAAAGGATAACGTGGACAAAGCTGAGGTTTGCAAAGGGAAGGTGTTTCTAAGGTTGGAATAGATTATCGGGTAAGTCTCAATACTCACTATCCCAAACCAAAGCTCCTATTACCGGGTAAGTCTCAAGGTACTAAGGAAAGAAACTATAATCTCAAACCAACACACCACCCAAGGGAATAGAATCAACCTTTACCGGGTAAGTCTCAGGTTAACTCACAAAGATGGTATGAAGGCACACTCAAACACCAATAAAGGCTAAACCTTTATTACCTACACTTATTATCTTAGGTAAACAAGAAAAGGAATCACCGGGTAAGTCTCATCCTAGGCTTGCATTGAACCAGGAAAGGTGTAATAAGGATAGGATTTGGCAAATTGGAACACTTGACTCTCAGTTTCGGATCAGGAAAGGTTAACCTCGTTCAGTGTATGCACCATCTCGGTCGAGATGTTCGTCAACTGAGCGAGGTGCTCTAGGGTTAAGGTAAAGACTCGAGCTTTCAGGGTCCTGCTGGGATTAAGATCATTCTATCATCGTCTTTCCCACAACTTTCAGCCAATCACCCTAAAATTTATTTTATTTTTATTTTATTTTATTTTATTTTTTTCAAAGAAAAACAAATTAAAATTGAGACTTCAAAATTTACATAGAGCTAGAAGGAAGACGGGCAACAAGTTGTGCCGCCAATCCTTTTTGGATAGCGAATCCGATCCTCCTAAAAACAATATCAGAAGACCTAGGAGACGTAACGTTGCCATGCAAAACCCGTTGCACCCTCTTGAGAATTTCAATAGCATCGGGCGCAAGGAAACCAAAGGTGTCAAAAACGAACGGAAGAAACATATGTTGATTTTCAATACAAGCTTTCTCGTGTTTCGCCACCTTAGCAGAAGCCGCATTAAGCGCCGGCCTACCCACCGCAAAAGACCCACTATCCAAACAAACAAGTGTGGAAACTCCAATCAAATCGATACAAGCATCTTTTCCACCCGCCCATCCAAACCCTAGAATCGCATAAGAAACTTAGCCAACAATCATCATGATTACAATAATCAAATATATGGGAAATGAATGAATATTCGAACAAGAAAACCTTGAGAAAAAGGTCTCATTAACTGAATCAAATAATAACAAAAGGGTTCTAAGAAAGTCTTACTAACTCCCTCAAAAGCTAACTCCAAACTATGAATCCTTCCTTCCTTGATCTTCAATCCTTCCTTCAAACTTCCAGAAAATCTCCCTAATTGTTGGATGCTCTAAGCATGTAAGCATACTTTTTACTGGTGGAAAATCCAACCCTTTATATAGGAGAATTATCTTCCAAAGATAATAATATCTTAAAAAGATAATTTCCTATAAAATATATTTATATCTCTAAAATAGATCTTCCAAAAATAATATCTTCCTTCCAGAAATCCAGCCCAAAAATATAAGATATCTTCTTTCCAAAAATAAAAGATCTCAGCCAAAAATATGATCTCGCCGGCGGCAGGGTGTTTGCCTCGGTCGGGACGCTCCTCAAGATCACCTCGGACAAGGTGGCACTGTAGCTGACCGAGGTGAATCTCAACTGAATATGAAATCTCTCGAATCTGGTCCAAAGTAAATCTTCTTCATTAATTCGATGTTTCGTGAGTTCTTCTTTAAGCTCTAGAAGGTAGCTTCAATGACTCCTTAGTTCCTTAGCTCCATTTCGGTCCAAAACGTGCCATTTTACCTACGATTACAACAAAACTTGGTGTAGACCTCGATTCCCGTAAAAGTAGATGAAACAACAATATAATCACATAATATACATCCATACATGCAGATTTATGAAGATAAAACGTCTAAACAAGTCCCAAAATATAAACTAAAATACATGCTGTCAAAATACCCCATACTTGTCCCTTGCTTGTCCCCAAGCAAGTTCCAAATCTTAAGTACAAGATAGAATGAATTATAAGTTAGAAAGATCAATGAAAAGTATTTCAATACATTTTTGGTGGTTTGCTTCACTGATAGATCGCTCTAAAAGAATGCTTCATGGCAAATAAAATGAAGACATGATCAAAACATTTTATAAATATAAGAAAGTTGTTCATCTTTGCATAAAATCATAGAATGCATAATAAATTATAATTATCGAAATTAATCATGTATAATCCAGTTTAAACCACCAAGTCAATCAACAAGCTCGAGGTGTCAAGGGCTTCCAAAAGAGGTCAAGAAACGTGTAAGGGTTGGATCTATATAGGGAATGTGGTGCTGGAATCCGGGAAAAGGATCTTACTTCACTTTCTTTGAATCTCAACATCTTCCATCAATAAGCTTTGCTTATTTTATTTTACTTTTTGGGATGCATGGACAGAGGTTCATAGTAACCGAAGCCTAGGAAATCAGCAATCATCAATTTCTCGAGATGCCTCAAACCCTTGATGCACATACCATGACCCGTTAGGAATATCGCTCAATCCGATTTTGGCAAGACACAAACACCCAACTATGTGAATGGTGCCGAGTTACTCATCATCATGATTGACTTCCCCAAACCTATTTGTTTCTTTCTAACACTTTCAGCCAACATCTCAACTTCACTTTCACTTGCTTTTCTTTGCTTGCTTCCGAATTCCCGGATAGATAAAGGGAGGCAAATATGTTTATGAGGGGCTAAAGCATGATCAAGAAGAAGAAGAGAAGAGAATGAATTGCCTTAATCATCCCAGGAAGAATGTGATAGAACTCATCATGTGGTGTAAACCTTTAAATTCAACATATTTTTGATAAAAACAAAGTATTAAACATGCCAAAACTTCAAACAAAGCATTTTTCAACTTAAACATATCATAAAACCTTTCGAGCATATAAAGATTTCAAAACCAATCTGCAAACAATGTCATCATTGAGGTCATATCCAGAGAAGAAGCACAAAATAGTTTCGAAAAATCTCTCAGTTAAACCACCTCGGTCGAGGTGTTCTAAGTCATCCGAGTTGCTTTACCTCGTTTGGCCAGAATCATCCCGGTCTAGGTCATAAATTTTTTTTTTTTAAAACTGTTTTTGACGTTTTTTCAAACAAAAACATGTATGCATGCATGTAATCTCAAATAATCACAAGAAGCAAGTAACAAAATAAATATCCATAGTCGTATAAGCATACACACATAGGGCCCGTTTGGAAGCTCTAGGAATCATTCCCAGTAACGGAATGATTCCGAATCAATCAAAAAATACGTTTGGTTAAAGGTCTTTTGTCACATGAAAGTAATCCCATCATTTCCATTTCCATTCCTAACCCTTATCCAATTCCATTCCATTTCCATTCCACCGCTCCAACCAAACGGGCACTATAATGTCAAATCATACATCAATAACCCCATACTTGGGACACATTGTCCCAATGGGTCAAAATAAGTCAAGTAAAACAGGAAACTCACCGGACCTAGCCGAACTGCATATTAAATAAAGAAAAGAAATCCATGCAAGCTTTAGTCCTTATCCGCTGGTTGTGGTGGATATGGAATGAAGGGATGTTGAGATGGGTCAAACGAATAACCCATAGTTTGCTGAAACTGGATCTCCATCATCCGCTGCTGGTAGTGCTGACTCTCTCTAAGCTCCATAACATCCATTGTGAGGGCTTCGTAAGAGTCGATCATCTGGTCTGTCAGCTAATCAATCCGTCGGTGAGCTACTGGATCTCTCTGTCTATGGAATCTACGCCGGGCAGGTCGTGATGGTACAGTTGCTTCCTCCTTTGTCGCTTCATCATCCTGGTTGACAACCAGGACACTAGGACCAGCGGTAGCAGTACCGGTCTCCATGGCAGCTCCGCCATCATCATACTCCGCCTCATCCTCTGCTGGTGCAGCATCTCTCGCATCTTGTAAGTAGGGAAGCCATGCAGAAGACCAATACTGAGGATCGAAAACTGTGAACTGGGCTGACCATAGGATACCCAGAGGGGCAATCTGCTCCTAAGGCATAGCTACATATGGTGTAGTTGGGCCACGAGGAAACCGAATCCTCCTCGTGATCATCTCCTGAAGTCCTATCGGCTTTGCAGCCACTACCGATGTGCAAGCAGTCAAGTCCATACCCATAACTGTAGCGATATGGGTCACCAGCCCTCCACAACAGATATATCCCTTGGCCTTGCCCTTGATCCGGTGCAAATCCTCAGCTAGCATGCCTCCAAAGTCAGGAACTCCTCCAGTCACCATGCAAAACAGACTCAGCAACTCTCCTTGTCTGATCTTCTAGGGCCTCTTAATACGCGCCAGAAGAGTCTCACTGAAAATACGGTGGGTAAGATGGAAGGCTGAGTGGAAAATAATGCGCTCCCTGGAGTCTCCAGGTCTCCAATTGTCTCTATGCACCACCACAAGGGCAATCTGCCCCCAAAACTGTCGAGCCACTGCTCGGGATGGAAAATCAGTCATGGTGGGAGTCGGGAAGCCGAAGACCTCTCGAAACTGATCCATCGGTACTATGTAGTTCCGGTTCAGCAACCGGTACTTGATGTTGTTCCTCTCTGGCATGTGAGTGACAGAACTCACAAACTCCATTGTCGGCTCAAGGTAGGCTGGAGCTCGGATCTCCATAAACTGCTCCAGCCCTACCATAGATATCATCTTCTTCAAGTCCTCCGCCACGTGGAGGCACTCGAAGGCTGAGACGTCCAAGAAACGCGGGGCAACTATGGGGCGCCCGCAAATACGATCGAAGTATGCCTGGTGACGCTCATGAATCAACGGGATAGAAGGTCGAGAAGCAGAGGAAGGGGAAGAACCACTAGGAGCATCTCTCAAAACCAACTGACGATCATAATGGGTATTCATGATTTGCTCACCAGGTCACCTCGGTTGGTCTGACAGGCTGAAGAACACCTCGGCCGAGACACAACTCGACTGGACCGAGGCGAAAAACTGTGCGATTTCCTCTCTCTGATTTGTAGTTCTTTTCCCCCAAATTCACTACCAATTGCTTCCTTTGGGGTACTTATACTCTTTTCAGCAAAAATCTATGGCAAGCAAAGCCAAATATCTCCTAAAACAATAAAGAGAGGGAAGTTAGGGTTTTTGACAATTTACCCCAAATTATGCAGATCCGAGGCGTTTATCTCGCGGTTTGTTTCTTGCAATCTGATCCTCTTGCTTTTCTTTGTGAAATCGGAGCATAAATTGTGGAAAACGAGTGAAAAACGATGAAACAAGGTAAGATGTGCGCGTGTTAGCATGAAATATTGTGATATTTTAGGCACGTTTTCTAAGTGTATTTGATTCATATTGATAGTCATTGATTCAGCATCGATGCATTTGTGAACTAGTTTGTCTATAATGTCGATATAGAGATCTACACAAGCTTTATGTTGATTATAGGTGATTGAGAGCTATTTCCGAACGGAATCGAGCAAGGATGGAGTTGTTGAGCAATGTCCATAGATTGAGGGCATTTCTAGGAGCTAAGGGAATGTCAACTTGAGGAATGCACGAGTTTAGGGAAGAATCACGTTCTTGCCCTAAACCACGCTCTAAAATACGGCCGTACCACTTTCCACGTTCAAGTCCACGGCCGTGGAACCATGGCTAGGGAAGCGTGGTTCATTCCAGTAACTTCTACGGCCGTGGAGAAGATGGTTCAAACCGTGTTGATTTCCACGCTCTAAATTACGGCCGTGGAACCCTTCCACGACCGTGATCTTGGCGATCTTTTTCGTCACACTTTAAGCCACGATCTCCTACGCAATTGGGCCGGGCCGATATTTTATCTTACACTATAAAAGGACGGACGAAGAGAGATTCCGTCACCTCCGCTTAGACCTCGTTTTACACATACAATTGCGCTTGGAATTGCCCTAATTTCGCATTTGGCGGAGACTTGTTTGAGGGATTTTTGGCGCATTGCTATTGGCGATTTCCGGATTGACGGAAGATCGAAGATTCGGAAGATTGTTCGCAAGGAGATTTCGCTTCTTGCTTAGGTTTGATTTAGAGGACGGATTGACATCCCGTTCTTCCTTCTTATCTAAGATTGTGTTTGTTTGTTCTATTCCGAATCTAGTGACGATATTCGTTCTTGATTGCGACTTTGAGATTGGTTTGAAGTTTATTGAAGGTTTTCGGAAGTTTTCATCTTTCAATCTTTTAATTCTTGAATTTGATATCAATATGACTATTATTGGATAAAAACCCTTAACAATTCTAAGGTGAAGGGTTGATAGTTGTGGCTTAGATGATGATAGATTGTTTGTAACCAGATTGGATCCTGAGAGTTAGAGAGAATCGCCGACGAACCCTAATCCACGGTCTGTTCTTGAGCTTCCACGGCCGTGGAACTCAAGAACTAGCCGTAATTTTGTGTTAAGTTACGAACTTGCTTTTACTTTAATCCAAAGTTAAATATTTGCTTTAACTTAGTCTTGGCCTGCCTTTTCTAGGTGGTAGTGAAGCCTCAACAACCTCTACCTCGATTGTGAGTGTCACAACCTTAATCGATTTAGTTAGTCTTGATCCTTGGATTACAAGTTTGGGTATTTGACATTAATTCTCATCTTTAGAACCTTTCTATATTGAAGCTTCAACAACCTGTATAGAGAGTTTCTTGTAGGTGAGCCATATAAGGTTTTTGGAACTTCACCGTACGATTACCTTACATTAGCATACCTTTGCATATCTTAACTCTGTCCTCATATCATTAGTATATCTTGAATCGATTGCCACAGTTGGATACTTGGATCTTTAGGATTGTTGTTTTCCCAATACTTGAAAAGCTTCTTACAATTACTCGCTTGATAATCTAAATTTGAATTTGTTCCCCCCAAATCCCTGTGTTCGATACTCTGGAATTCTTGCTTAACTATATCGATCCGTACACTGCGGGTTCGCTTGCTTGATTTCTAGTTTTATAAATTTAAAGCTTATTTGCACGCACGCTAAGTGGCGAACAAGTTTTTGGCGCCGTTGCCGGGGATTTGGTCTAGGACGAATTCGGTTTTCGGTTGTCAAGCTTGGGAGCTTCTCCCTTGTTATTTGATATCTTTTCAAGTGCATGCGCAGGTCTAGGAACACCGGAGACCTCTTGCCTCTTGATCAAGAGCTTGAGAGAACTTTAAGGCAAAAGCGTAAGGAAAAGAAGATGGCTGAAGAAAACGAACGTGATCTCCAATCGGAGCTAGCGGAGAAAGAAGCTCAACTCCAATGGAGTGAGAGGACACGTAGAGATGAAATGGATCGTCATCAATCTCAAGTTGACGATCTAAAAGATATGATGTTCCAGATGAGGATAGAACTAAGCAACCTTAAGAATAAGGGGAGCAAGAAATACTCAAGGAGACCTTTAAGGTCGAATAGGGGTCATTCATCCGCTGATGATAGTGATTCCTTCATGCCACCGCTAGAGGAAATTTATCCCACGATCAATGCGAATCCATTCCATCCACGGGCAGCTGCTAATCGCCGTGTTCCACCTAGGAATGCAAGGATCAAACGTGTGGATGCGGAGCCATGAACTCTTGGCCAAAGGATGGATCCAACGCAGCAACCACGCCGTTTAGGTGTGAACTTTGATGCTGACGATATGCAAGGGTTTAGCTTCAACCCTCAAGTTATTACTCTTGTTCGCCAAAACCAATTTGGCGGGACAAGCGCTGAATCTCCACACCAACACTTGCAAAACTTTGAGTGTATGATGGAGACAATGAGGCCAAAGAACGCGACTACCAAAAACTATAAGCTCAAGCCTTTCTTCTTCTCCTTGAAAGGGAAAGCATTGTCTTGGTACCAAGCTCTTCCTAATGGGAAACTAGACACATGGGAAGACCTTTCCGCGGAGTTCCTCACTAAGTTCTTTCCGCCATCTAAAACGGCGGAACTTAGAGGTAAGATTAATGCATTTTCCATGAGATCTAACGAAAGTTTGTTTCAATCTTGGGAAAGGTTTCAGGATTTATTATTAGATTGCCCTCATCATGGCATATCCAAGCTTGCATTGCTGGAGATTTACTATAAGGGGCTGGATGTGGAGACACAATTCAAGCTCCAATCCCTCTCATGTGGCACATTCATGGACATGAGGGAAGATGACGCTTGGGACTTCATTGAGAAGCAAGCAAGAGTCATAGAGAAGTATTCCCACCGGAAAGTGGAGGGAAATCGTGTGGAGCAAGGAGCAAAGCTCACACATGAAGCTCAAAATCAGATTTTCTCCCTCAACAATGAGATCAAAGAGTTGAAGGAGGCCATCAAGACCAACTTTCCAAAGCAACAAGGAAAGGATGTTGGCTATTTGGGCAACAACAACAATGGCGGTGAGAACACAAACCGCAACAACAACAACAACAACCGGAACAACAACCGGAATAATTGGAATGACAATAACAACAACCGGAACAACAATTGGAACAACAATAGGGGTTCAAACAACAACAATTGGCGCTCCAATCAACAAAACTCAGGTAACTCTTATCCTTCCAATTCGAATTCACTAACTCCATCTTCTTCTTCCTCTACTCCTTTGAAAAGCCAGGGGCAAACATCTAATGGAGGAAACACTTCGGGGAAGGAGAAGCCCGATCCCATGTTGGAAACAATTTTGGGGAAGCTTCAAGGTTTGGAGAACCGCATCATTAAGGTTGATGATCAAATTTCTAAGGTTGATAAAGCCCAAAAGGTTTTGGAAAACCAAATGTTCAGCCATGCGGAGGAAGTTCCTAGGAATCAAGGGAAACTTCCAGGAAAGACGGAGGACAACCCTAAGGGAAGGGTGATGGCGATCACAACTAGGAGCGGAGTAACTACCATCGATCTGCAGCCTAAGTTTGTTGAAGTCCCCGTAGAGAAAGACAAAGAGAAGGGGAAGGAGAAGGAAGATGTCTACATTCCTCCTCCAGCTTACAAACCCCCCCTACCATTCCCTCAATCTAGAGTGAGAGTGCGCCTAGATAAACAGTTTGGTAAGTTTATAGAACTCATGAGCAAGCTGCATATTAATTTACCCTTTATTGATGCTATTGTAGGCATGCCGGCTTATGGCAAGTTCTTGAAGGAGCTCCTCTCCAACAAGAGGAAGATAGAAGATTTCGGTGAGGTTAAGATGAGTTCGGATTCTTCGGATCTCATCAAGACCATGAAGGAGAAAATGCCCCCCAAGCTAAAGGATCCGGGGTCATTTTGCATTCCCATAGGAGTGGGAGATGTCACATATGATGCATTATGTGACTTAGGAGCAAGTGTGAGCATCATACCACTTGCATTATGTAGGAAGATCGGTTTAGGCGACCCTAAACCGGTGAAGATGACGTTGTACATGGCGGATCGATCCATTACTCGCCCCGTCGGTATTGTAGAAGACGTCCCAGTCAAGCTAGGTAAATTCTTTGTTCCCATCGACTTTGTCATGCTTGACATTCCTGCAGATAGTCTGGTCCCGATCATACTCGGAAGACCGTTTCTTGCAACTTCCGGCTGCATAGTCGATTGCAAGAATGCTAGACTCGCCTTTGACATAGGAGAAGAGAAGGTAGAGTTCGTTCTTTCCACTCTAGTGAAGGGGCCAATCTTTGATGAGGATATATTCAATATCCAAGATGAAGAAGGGTTGTCTAGAGAGGAGGTAAGTGCTATTCTCTTCAAAGATCCTTTGCAAAAGGTTATCACTATGAGTCTAACGAATGTAGGGGAAGAAGAGGAGTGCAATGAGGCAATTGAAGCCTTAGAAGCACAAGAAGAAGTGGGTGAAGCGGAATTTGAGATGCTCCACGACGAGGCAGAAAACGTGAGAATCCACGGCCATACATTATATTCCACGGCCGTGGATTTCACCAACCAAACCGTGTCCCACTCCAAAGGGTTACACGGTCGTGGAAAAGGCAGAGCAACCGTAACCACCTTCCACGCCCTAAACCACGGCCGTGGAAGATGTATGGAACCCGTAATTTTGGCCGTGGAAGGGGATGATCGTGCCACTTCTTCAACTTCTTTTGATTCTTCTCCCATACCCTCTACACCCTTAGACACTTCTAAGAAGGCATTGGATGCTCCTCAAGAACCATTGGAAGCTCCGAAAGCAATGGAATTGAAACAACTTCCTACACATCTAAGGTACGCTTTTCTAGGACCTAACTCTACTTATCCAGTTATTGTTAGTTCCGATCTAACCATAGATGAACATAGTAAGCTTATGGTTGTCCTTAGGAAACATAGGAAAGCTCTAGGCTATACTATAGAAGACTGAAGAGTAGAACTAAATCTCCTTCTTTGAATTCCTTAGGAATGATATGGTTGTCATGCCGTCTCTTCGTTCTTTCCTTGTAGATTTTGGCATTCTCATAAGCGTTTAAGCGTAACTCTTCCAAATCATTGATGTCCAATAGCCTCTTCTCTCCGGTTTCCTTGATATCGAAATTCAACCACTTGATTTCCCAATATGCCTTGTGCTCTAACTCAACAGGTAGATGACAAGACTTCCCATATACCAATTTGTAAGGGGTGGTACCAATGGGAGTCTTGAATGCGGTCCTATAAGCCCAAAGAGCGTCGTCAAACTTCATGGACCAATCCTTCCTTGTCCAAGAGACGGTCTTCTCCAAAATTGCTTTGATTTCTCTATTCAAGATTTCTACCTGTCCACTAGTTTGAGGGTGATAAGGGGTTGCTACCTTATGGGTTACCCCATACTTTGATAGAAGTGCCTTAAACTTCCGGTTGATGAAATGTGTCCCTCCATCGCTGCTGCTGATGCATGGTGTCCCAAAACTTGGAAAGATAATCCAATTGAAGAACTTCACCACCACCATGGCGTCATTAGTGGGGGAGGCAATGGCTTCTACCCATCTAGAGATGTAATTAACAACTAGGAGAATGTAGAGGTTCCCTGCATATGATGGGAAAGGTCCCATGAAATCAACTCCCCATACATCAAAAATCTCAACCTCGTGGATATTGTTGAGTTGCATCTCGTTTCTTCTAGACAAGTTTCCTGTTCTTTGGTATGCATCACAGGAAACAACAAACGTTGCACATCCTTAAATAATGTAGGCCAAAAGAAACCAGAACGTAATACCTTAGCGCATGTTTTGTGAGCGCTAGCATGTCCTCCACACGGAAGCGAGTGGCAATGCCATATAACACTAACAACAACATCTTTTGGAATGCATCGTCAAAGCATCCCATCCGGACCTCTCTTAAACAGTAGAGGTCCATCCTAGTAGAGTGTGATAGCATGAATTATAGTCTATATTTTGGGACCTGTTTAGACGTTTTATCTTCAATAATCTGCATGTTTGGATGTATATTATGTGATTATATTGTCATTTCATCTACCTTTGCGGGAATCGAGGTCTACACCAAGTTTCGTTGTAATCGTAGGTAAAACGGCACGTTTTGCATCAAAATGGAGCTAAAGGAGCTAAGGAATCATTGGAGCTACATTCAGGAGCTTAAGGAGGAATCCAGGAAGCATGGAAATGGATTAGAGATTCACTTTGGACCAGATTTGAGAGATTTCACATTCAGCTGAGAGCCACCTCGGTCAGCTACATAGTCACCTCGACCGAGGTGATCTTATATTTTTGGGCTGGATCGTTTATTCTTGGCTGAGATCTTTTATTTTTGGAAGGAGAGATCTTATATTTTTGGGCTGGATTTCTAGAAGGAAGATTATATATTTTGGAGATCTATTTTAGAGATTAAGATATATTTTATTAGGATAATACCTTTTCAAGATATTTTATCTTTGGAAGATAGTTTTCATATATAAAGGGATGTATTTTCCACAAATTGAACAAGCTGCTACCATCACAGCATTGGGGTATTGAAGGAACTGCAGTTAGGAAGGATTTTTGGAAGGTGGAAGGAAGATTGAAGGAAGGAAATTCATAGCTTTTTATAGCTTTTGTGAAGGGTTTTGTAAGACTTTCTTAGATTCCCTTCTTGTTGATTTGTCTTGTTGGATTTGTGATTCAAGGAACGCTTATTTGTGATATTTGATTAAGTTATTGAAGCCTTGTTCTTAAGGTTTTTGTGTTCAAATATTCATTCTCTTCCCATATATTTGATTATTCCTTTCATGATGATGAGTGGCTAATTTCTTTGTGCGATTCTAGGGTGATTGTGTAACACCCCAAATCTGCGGGACTCGAGGCGCTACGGGATGGGGCCTCACAATGGGTCCTGACCTTTAGCCTGACAACAATTTCAGCGGATCTTGCAACAAGGCACAAATAAAGGCCAAAACCGAAATACATTTTTATGCAATGTTATGAAACCCGAAAATAAAAGAAAGGAAAGACTTCAGCCGTCCTTACAACAACATCAATATATTACAAAATAACAATAACACAAGGACTCCAAAACCCAACTCAACCTAAGATGTATGGAACCCCGATTGTCCACTCCTCCGGATCACTCGGCCACATCCTATCCTGCACATCAACTACAACAATCGGTATAAAACCGTTAGCTCACATTCTAGGCAATATAAGGATAATATGGCACAAACACACATAGGAACACAAAACACACAACATGCTCATAAATATACACATCTGTTACTTATTATTTTTTTTAGGTTATTCCATATCTAATCCATTCGTTCAAAGTGTGACACGAGAGTCTTATAACTCTCACCTCTGTCCCCGTGTAACCAACAGGAATGTGGCAGCGCCCAACCCGTATACCCTGAGGGAGTGATAAAGAAGCCCGCCCGTATACCGTGTATGGTCTGGTCGCACAGATCCCCCCGTCTCCCTCGGGAAACTGAGCGGTGATGTCACCGCCCGATAATAATAGTAGTAACGATGGGCCACTAAATAAGGTCAAGTAAATCCTAATCCATTTTTATGCTTAAAAGCGGTAAACACACACCATCATATACATCCAAATAAGGCATAGAAGCGGCTAAGTAAGTCCGAGGACTTACCTCGTCTCAAAGCTAACCAAAACCGATATCACTCTCCGAAGGAATATAATCAAAGCCTGTTAAAGACAAGGCACGGTAATCAACAACCACTCACACAAACTAGGAGTCCTTAAACTATTAGTCCTATATGATCTTATTAGGTCGTACACTCTCATAATTTAGGATACACTCATAGCCCTCAAAACCCACAAGATCTCATCTATAACCACATGCTATAATACTTCCATCCTAACTCCACAATCTCAACAAACACATACTCACAATCTCAACAAAGCTCACATGATAACATACACACCTCAATCCTTAGAACGTTCAAACCATCCTCAAATACGCACCTAAGGTTCCAAACCACTACTTGGCATTTTCCCTAAGTTATGCTAGATCCAACCTAGCATGATTCTACCACTAAACATAACTAAATCGACGAAGAAGGTACTCACACACGATCCAAGGGTGAAGATGATCTACGGACGTCGAGATTGGATTTGTAGGTCTATAACGGCCTCTTCCGGACCTAAACTAAAGTTAAGAAATTGTAGCTTGTATGCTAAATTTGAACGGAATATCACGTATAATACTCTAAGGAAAATCCGCTTGAAAACAAGGTAAAAAAAACCTGCAAAACATTTCCCGGAGTGACTTGTACCATTTTATAAACATGGGTTAAAATCCGAAATCAAAACCTTGAGCCGTAAACCGAATTTAATCCCACAAAGACAAAAAACATCGTGTATAAAAATATAAGAATATCTCGTATCTAAAATCCAAGGTTCCAAACCGCTAATCCATTTTCCGTACAAAAATACACAATTTTATAAATGCGGGCCATAAACCGTAATTAGTAATCTTGGCCATTTTCCGGAAATAACTACTGCAGGGGTATAAATGCGGAAACCCCAAACTATGGTTCAAATAACACAAATATGTAAAGCATGGGTACAATTTGTTATTAACCACAATTTAAGGGCCAAAATTACAATATTATAAAATAAACCCTTCTTCAACCTACTGTTACGCATATGCAGAAGAAGGAAAGGGGGAGGAGCGCTTCCGGCGGCTCAGCAGGCGGAGGAAAAGGAGGTTACTGGCGTTGGTACAAGCGGAGGGGGACGGCGGCGCACGGCGGCCCAATGCTCTGTACGGACGGCTTCCGGCGACAGGCGAAAATAGAGAGAAGGGGAAGACGGGAGAAGCGGTTGTCGATCCTGTTTCCGGTGGTGTGGTTTCTCCGTCAATAGAGAGGGAAGATGAAGAACAGCCCGAGGCCGCTGCTCTACTCAATCGATTGACACATGGGAGAAGAGAGATTGATTGCTGAAGCACAAACAGAGGGAGAGAAGGGTGCTGCAGTAGGAGGCAGAGGGATGCCGATGTGTGCCGCTTGCGAGGCTCCCAAGGTTGCTGCTAGCTGTTGTGTGAAGACAGGCAGAAGGGTAGAAGGAATTGCTGAGGTTCAGGAGATACAAAGTAAGGGGAAATGGGGAGGGAGAGGGTCTTTGGGTTGGCCTTGCGTGAGGAAGATAGGGAATAGGGCACAACACGTAATCCTATAGCAGAACTCTGAGCGGAACGAGGGGTTGGCGGCCGAAGATCAAGGGGTCGGCTCCCTTTCTGCAGACGCGAGAGAGGTTGTGTCGGGGAGAGGCTCATCTGCCAGTGAAGAGAGAGGGAGGGAAAAAAAATAAAAAAGAGAAAAGGAAAATAAAAAGAAAAGGAAGGAGAGAAATAGAGAAACAACTAATTATAGAAAACAAAGGTAGTCTGAATTTCAAAATATTCGGGACGGGATTTTCGACTCGGAATGACATATCTGTCATTTTTCGAAAGTGAACCAAAATATAATTATACTCGGGAATTTATTTTTACATCTCAAAGCGCTTTAAAAAGATATATAAATATAATTTATAATTAAAATATCGATAGAACGCGAGAGGGGAAATGTCAAAACTGGGCGTTACATTAGGTCCCCCTAAAAACAAGTTTCGTCCCGAAACTGTCTAAACGTGAAACTCTCGAACAACCTCGTCTCAATAACCTCACGAAATACAATAATGTGGCAACTACGGCCCTCTAATCCAAAGTCTACTTGCCTAGACACACCAAGACTCGCTAGATATACACATACAAAACACACATAAACATATCACGTCACAAATCACACAATCATAACCAAGAAAAGATCTCAGGACTAACCCGACGGTCCTATAGATGTCGCTAAATCTGCGTAAAACTCAACCAAAAATACTATCCTACGTCTTCCAGTTAGCCTCATCGGTTCCTCGTCTGCCACTAGATCATCACGACGGACCATCCGTCTCGTGTCATGTATGCACTCCCTCAACTGATACACGTGAATCTCGGGTGAACACCCTCTACTCTCTATGGTCACGCCAACCGGTAAACCAATTTCCCAACTCGCGCTAAGATTTCAAAAAGGTCCAATATATCGATATCTCACCTTCTTTCTGGGGTCTTTCTCAATACAGTATTTTCATTATGCGTCTCTTTTATTGTCTTTAACAAAGAAGACCGGATTTTCAATATACACCGTTGGCTTTGGTTCTTGTCAAACCAAACTTTGTTGTTACGCTTTCTTATTTCTTGCCGCGAGTTCCAAGTAATGAAGGTAGTACTTTACTTCACACTGCTTCTACTCAGGAGACACGTTGCTATTACTTTTACATCGTTCGTCAATACTCCATTAAGACCTTGTCTAGGGGAACCGCTTCTCCACTTTAAATCCATAATACCTCACGGTAAATCGAAACAGTTGCACCAATAAATCCCCTCTTAACTCTCAGCAACTCTATTGTCAATTCTTCGTCTCATTCAATACTTCATTATCATTCGTAGTAGGTTACCATAAAAGGTGTTACACAACTTCTCCCTTCACAAATTTGGTCAAGCTTAACATATCTAAGAAACTTGTAACTTCTCTCACATCTTTCGGGGTTTGCCATCCCGTGAAGACTTGTCAAACATCTTCTCTCTTTTTCAAGAGTATACCCAAAATATCCCTTCCGGGCATCAGTAAGCCCATATGGAGTAACCACAACTCGTAGTGACCCTGGTTGGTCCGCAATATCGTAATTTGCAATATCCGAGTCACGATTTCTCAAACGGTGACAAACAAATATTAGTTAATTTCAGAAGAAACTACCGACCCTGACAACTGATCGAGTAGGTCCCCCATTCGCTGTAAGGAATACTTGTCCTTCATTTTCATCTTGCTCAAATTATAGTAATCGATGTACAACGGAGATAGTTGTCTCTCTCTTCGCAGACTGGTGTCCTCTATAATAACTTCAAATTAGGAATTCAAGTTATATCCCAACGTGAACTTCAAATCATCTTAATGGTATATCCACCTCCCGATGCATAGGGAATTGTTCTATCTTGGTCTTCCTCTTTGAGGACACGATTGGAAAAATCTTCTAAGGTTTCTCACTTATGTGCAACCATAAGAGTTCAATCTACAGGACTTAACCGTGCTTCAAAATAATTGACCTTATCTTCTTCACTTTCCGCGACATCCCAACATATGGGAGGAGCTCTTCGTATTCTAAATAAGCTTTCACCATAAACATCCTTTCATCAAGTAGGTGTAGGAATTAATACTTCACTTTCCTTGTGTAACGTCAACCTGCCGGTAGAGGTTCTACCCTCAATCTTCCATATACTTTTTGTACATCTCTTGTCGACATCAAAAATCAAAACTTCGGCCTTCTCTTACTCTTGTTGGTCACCTTATGCATCTCTCGGTATTCCATGAACAACTTCACAACTCATAAACTCTAAGCTTGCAGTGTTGTTCTAATCCACGTTCCTCGTTTCATTCCATCACTATCTTATATTCTCCACGTGAGTCAGGAAAACTTTGACTTTACTTTAACTCACGAAAACGTAACATCCATCTCATTAGTACAAACATACCATGCATCCCCTTTACGTACAACAACAATAGAAGCGTCACTTTCCTCTTGTCTCTTCTAGTTCTCTTCACCTTAATCAAACTTTAAAAGTTCTGATCCGTTCCATTCCCCCATATGCCAATCCCAAGACCTAAGAAGGTCGCATCAGATCATTACAATCCCTCCTCGGGGGTCTTGTTGTAACTACTTGCTTGGCCTCGTTCAACATTATTTGATTTAAGACAAATGCGCGTCCATTGATGTACCTCCTTACCATTGACATTGATCCACCACGCATACTCCAAGCTCTTGTTCCCGATCCTATATGTTCCCATAGTCTTGTTTACTCTCCTCCATCTACACACATCAATAGACAACCCGCACTTGTGCGTTCTCAGTTGTCACCGTTTAACTTGTATCTGACCTTCTCCGAAGTTAACGACTTACCCTCCTACCATACTTCCATCCTACCATACTCTTGAAAGGATACCCTCTAGGGGTACATTGTCTTAACTTCACTAGCTCATTACTCTGCTTCAACTCCGTTATCTCTTTCTACACTCCTCTCTTCCTTCTGCTTCTGTAAGATAACCATACCTACCCAACTCTCTCGTTTTATACGTCCCACCTTTATAGGCTTAACCGCTGTTCATAATGTTTTGCAAATGCAGTCCTCAAATATTTTGACATTAGTTAGCCTCCACTCGCATCCTTCTCGGTTGATAACTAAGTTCTTCCACCTAGCTCCTTGTTTCCTCTTTCATCTTTTGACGATCATCATCCTCACACACTTCCTCCTTCTTAGCGTTGATCAGTGTCATCACAATGACAGCAATCGATTGACTCCCACGGTAATTCCACTATGTGAATTTTTAACCAGTGATCCTCTTCGTAACTCTCAAAATTTTGAATAAGTCACCCGCTTAGAATCTCGCAAAGATCGTCACTACACCTCCGGTACCTCCGTAAGCTTAACTTCAGGTTCTCGTCAATCTTTCTAAATTCTTGGACCACTCTTTTCATCTTGACTCCGATAATTAGGGGCGCCTATTGAAAACTCGTCTTATTTAAAACGCCACTTTTATTCTCGAGCAAGAATGTAGTCCTCTTTACTTGATTCGCATCTTTAGTTCATCGATTCCGCACTTGGAAAAATCTTACGTTCGTTATCTCTATTTGCCTCAATGATGCTCCTTCATTGTTTCCTTGCTATCACTCTCATGTCTCCAGGTCGCTTTTATATCCGTTTAGTCTCCATCTTGGTTTTGCTTAAGTCGCCACGAGGTTCTCTTTTATTTATTTGTCCTTTGGTTACATCATCTCTAGTCTTCTTCTTCTTCGACGTCCTCTTAAAGGAGTCCGAAAAATCACCGGGGTGCTTGCGAAAACTTTATGCTCAACTCGGTAACTTGAGCATACTCATCTTCGTATGTATACTATCCTAAGCCAAAAGGCGTTGTCCAAGGGGGCGATGATAGCTTTCTATCATCTTAGCTATAAGGTCCACTATTACTAATATGATACTAAGCATACCATATGTTTATATATATATATATATATAAAAGGATATAAACGCCATGTTAATACTATAAACATAACAAGTCCATAAATAATTTACAATTCAACATACAAGTATAGTCCAAAACATCCTAAGTCCACATATACATATCTACATATATACACATTTATATATACATAATATAATAATCAATAACTACGTCGCAGACATCCGTGGAGGAAGTGGTGGTCCCGTACATTCTACTCCAACTGACTCATGCACATGATTTGAAAACGAAATTCATTTCTTTAAAACTAACCCTTGAGGGTTCTGTTTATTTTTTATTCGGCCTTTAGATGATTGTGAGTGCCATTGTTGTCAACCTAGGGCTCTGATACCACTTTTGTAACACCCCAAATCCGCGGGACTCGGGGCGCTACGGGTTGGGGCCTCACAATGGGTCCTGACCCTTAGCCTGACAACAATTTCACCGGATCTTGCAACAAGGCACAAATAAAGGCCAAAACCGAAACACATTTTTATGCAATGTTATGAAACCCGAAAATAAAAGAAAGGAAAGACTTCAACCGTCCTTACTACAACATCAATATACAAAATAACAATAACACAAGGACTCCAAAACCCAACTCAACCTAAGATGTACGGAACCCCGGCTGTCCAGTCCTCCGGATCACTCGGCACATCCTATCCTGCACATCAACTACAACAATCGGTATAAAACCGTTAGCTCACATTCTAGGCATTATTATAAGGATAATATGGCACAAACACACATAGGAACACAAAACACACAACATGCTCATAAACATACACATCTGTTACTTATTATTTTTTTAGGTTATTCCATATCTAATCCATTCGTTCAAAGTGTGACACGAGAGTCTTATAACTCTTGCCCCTGTCCCCGTGTAACTAACAGGAGTGTGGCGGCGCCCAACCCGTATACCCTGAGGGAGTGATGAAGAAGCCCTTCTTCAACCTACTGTTACGCATATGCAGGGTTTCAAACCGCTAATCCATTTTCTGTATAAAAATACACAATTTTATAAATGCGGGCCATAAACCGTAATTAGTAATCTTGGCCATTTTGCGGAAATAATTACTGCAGGGGTATAAATGCGGAAACCCCAAACTATGGTTCAAATAACACAATGGGTACAGTTTGTTATTAACCACAATTTAGGGGCCAAAATTACAATATTATAAAATGAACCCTTCTTCAACCTACTGTTACGCATATGCAGAAGAAGGAAAGAGGGAGGAGCGCTCCCGGCGGCTCAGCAGGCGGAGGAAGAGGAGGTTGCCAGCATCGGTATAGGCGGAGGGGGACGGCGGCGCACTGCGGTCCAATGCTCTGTATGGGCGGCTTTCGGCGATAGGCGAGAATAGAGAGAAGGGGAAGAAGGGAGAAGCGGTTGTCGATCTTGTCTCCGGTGGTGTGGTTTCTCCGTCAATAGAGAGGGAAGATGAAGAACAGCCCGAGGCTGCTGCTCTGCTTAATCGATTGACACAGGGGAGAAGAGAGATTGATTGCTGAAGCACAAACAGAGGGAGAAGAGAGATTGACACAGGGGAGAAGAGAGATTGTTGCAGTACGAGGCAGAGGGAGGCCGATGTGTGCAGCTTGCGAGGCTCCCAAGGTTGCTGCTAGCTGTTGTGTGTAGACAGGCAGAAGGGTGGAAGGAATTGCTGAGGTTCAGGAGATACAAAGTAAGGGGAAATGGAGAGGGAGAGGGTCTTTGGGTTGGCCTTGCGTGAGGAAGATAGGGAATAGGGCATAACACGTAATCCTATAGCAGAACTCTGAGCGGAACGAGGGGTCGGCGGCCAAAGATCAAGGGGTCGGCTCCCTTTCTACAGACATGTGAGAGGTTGTGTCGGGGAGAGGCTCATCTGCCAGTGAAGAGAGAGAGGGAGGGAAAAAAATAAAAGAGAGAAAAGGAAAATAAAAAGAATAGGAAGGAGAGAAATAGAGAAACAACTAATTATAGAAAACAAAGGTAGTCTGAATTTCAAAATATTCGGGACGTGATTTTCGACTCGGAATGACTTATTTGTCATTTTTCGAAAGTGAACCAAAATATAATTATACTCGGGAATTTATTTTTACGTCTCAAAGCGCTTGAAAAAGATATATAAATATAATTTATAATAAAAATATCGATAGAACGCGAGAGGGGAAATGTCGAAACTGGGCGTTACAGATTGGCTGAAGATTGTGGGAAAAAAAATGATAGAATAATCTTAAATCCCAATAGGACCCTGAAAGCTCGAGTCTTTATCCTTAACCCTTGAACATCTCGCTCAGTCGATGAACATCTCGGCCGGGGTGGAATTTGTTTGACCGAGGTGACTTTTCTGATCCGAAACTGAGAGTAAAGTGTTAGAGTTTGCCAAATCCTATTCTTATTACACCTTTCCTGGTTCAATGCAAGCCTAGGATGAGACTTACCCGGTAATTCCTTTGTTTGTTTACCCAAGATCATAAGTGTAGGTAATAAAGGTTTATCCTTTATTGGGGTTTGAGTGTGCCTTCATTCCATCTTTGTGAGTTAGCCTGAGACTTACCCGGTAATGTTTGATTCTATTCCCTTAGTTGGTTTGAGATTATAGTTCGTTTCCTTAGTACCTTGAGACTTACCCGGTTATAGGTTCTTTTGGTTTGGAGTTAGTGAGTAGTGAGACTTACCAAGTGATCTATTCCACTTTAGAAACACCTTCCCTTTGCAAAACCTCAGCTTTGTCCGCTTATCTTGAGATCTTGAGTTGGAACCACAACTAGATGCTTTAATCCCTAGAATTTGCATATTTCCTTAATTGACTATATTATCATCTTTGATTGCTTTAATTGATTTTGTGGTTAGTTGTGATATTGACAACCTATACTTGCTCTGTTTCACCTAATTCCCTGAGATCGACACCCCGAAATTCTTGCTTTTACTACGATTGACCCGTACACTACGGGTTCGCATCCTTGTTTTAGGCATACATCTAGAGTTATAAATTTAAAGCTTGCACACACCATTTGGAGCGAACAAGTTTTTGGCGCCGTTGCCGGGGACTCGGTCTAGACCGAGCCGGTTGCGGTAGTCTTTCGGGGCACTTGCCCCTGTTGCTACTAACCACTCTACTTGAGTGACTTTCGCAGGTTCTTTCTTGTAAGTTTATGCGAAGAACCCGTGCTGGGAAGGAAATCGTTCCCTACGATCCCGAACCAGAAAAGACATACAAAAGACGCTTGAAAGAAGCTATGATGGCCAATCAAAAGAATCGTGATCTTGAGGCCGAATTGAAGGAGGCATTGGAACAACTACGTGTCCGCCACTTAGCGTGCGTGCAAATAAGTCTTAAATTTATAAAACTAGAAATCAGGCAAGCGAACCCACAGTGTACGGATCGACGTAGTTAAGCAAGAATTCCAAAGTATCGAACACAGGGATTGGGGGGTTAAATCCAGTTATAAATCGTTAAGCAAGTTAATGTATGAGCTTTGCAAATATTGGGAAAACAACAACCCAAAAGATCCAGGTGTCTAGTTGTGGCAATCGATTCAAGATATACTAAAGAACTAAGGACAGAGTTAAGAGTTGCAAAGGCATGCTAAGGTAAAGCAATGTACGGTGAAGTTCCAAGACTTTATATGACTTATCTAGAAATACTCTCTATAAAGGTTGTTGAGGCTTCAGTATAGAAAGGATCTAAAGACAAGAATTAATATCAAATACCAAACTTGTAACCCAAGGATCAAGACTAACTAAACCGATTAAGGTTGTGACACTCGAAATCAAAGTAGAGGTTGTTGAGGCTTCACTACTACCTAGAAAAGGCAAGCCAAGACTAAGTTAAAGCAAATCTTTAACTTTGGATTAAAGTAAAAGCAAGGTTCGTAAACTGACACAAATTACGGGTGGATCTTGAGTTCCACGGCCGTGGAACCTCAAGAACAGGCCGTGATTTTGGTTCGTCGGCGAAATCTCTCTAACTCTCGGGGTCCAATCTATTTACGATCGATCTATCATCATCTAAGCCACAACTATCAACCCTTCATCTTAGAATTGCTAAAGGGTTTTAGCCAACAACAGTCATTATGATATCAAATTCAAGATTAAGAAGAATGAAAGATGAAACCTTCGAAACCCTTCAATAAACTTCAAATCAATCTCAAATCCACAAACAAGGGTATAATGTATATCAGAATTAGAATAACACAAACCAATCACAATCCTTGATAAGAATGAAGAGGGGATGTCAAATCCGTCTTCTAATCAAACCTAGGAACAAAAGCGCAACGTCCAAATCTTCAAGCCTTCGCAAATCTCCGTTGCAAAATGGCAATCCTCCGCACGTCCAATGAAACCCTAGGCACGTGCAAGCAAGCGTAAGCGAAGGTGCCGAATTCTCCCTCCTTCAGTCTTTTTGTAAGGAAAGATAGAATAACCGTCCGGCCCATGTGCGTAGACAATGTGTCTATATTTTATTCGTCAAAAGATTGCCTAAATCACGGTTTCATGGAGTTCCACGGCCGTGGTTTAGAGCGTGGAAGTGGATTACGGTTCTTCACAACTTCCACGAACGTACTTTATACCGTGTAACTTTCTGGAATGCTCCACGCTCATGTTGACAAGTTCCACGGCCGTGGTTTAGAGCGTGGACTTCATTACGGCCGCATTTTAGAGTGTGGAAGCATAGATTGCTCGTAATTCCTCTTGTTTCGTGCCATTCCTCATCCTAGCATCTTCCTTGGCTTCTTTGTGGTGTCCTCAATCCTTGGATGTGCTCAATTCATCTCCATCCAATCTTAATTCGTTCGGTTTTAGCTCTTATTCGCCTACAATCAACACAAAGCTTATGTAGACCTCTATATCGACAATATAGACGAACTAGCTAACAATTGCTTCAATGCTTTATCAATGAACACTATAATGGATGAAAAACATCTAGAAAACGTGCCTAAAATATCACAATATTTCATGCTAACAAAATACCCTATACTTGCCACTTGCTTGTCCCTAAGCAAGGTCTTTCAATAGCTTTAAAACTCAAGTTAGGATGAAATATGTATGCAACTTCAAAAACATCTTTTAAGGGAATGTGCTTCTAGTCAATAGATCATTCTCAAACCTTGCTTCATTCATTCATAAGACTCTCATATACATAACCAAAGAATAAAGCGGAAAGAAAACTCAAGAATTGATCAAACTTCAATGTAAGCATCATAACCTTCAAACATTATCAAAATCAATCGTAAGAAACTTCAATTTAGATCACTAAGTCATATAACATTCTCTTGATCTTAAGGACTTTCAAATAAGGTCTAGAATGCGGAAAGGGAGAGAAAACTATAAAGAATGTGGTGCATGAATCCGGAAAAGTGGATAACTAACTCTTTTCTTTTTCTCTTGCGGTTTTGCAACACTTTCAACTTAGAGCTTTGCTCTCTTCTTTTGCACATAATTTTTCGACTTTACTTTTGGAGTTATGGACAGAGGTGCACAAAAACCGAAGCCTAGGAGATTCCCGATTCTCAATTTTGCAATATGCCTCAAACCCTTGATGCACATATCATAATCCGTTAGGAATATCGCTCAATCCGACTTTGGCAAGACACAAACACCCGGCTATGTGAATGGTGCTGAGTTACTCATCGTCATGATTGACTTCCCTAAACCTATAAGTTCTTTCTATTCCTTGAATGCAAAATTTTTCTTTCATGGCCCTCCCACATCAAACATGCCAAATATCAACTCCTCCAAATTCCCGGATAGATTAGGGAGGCCATTATTTCATTGAGGGGCTAAATGATCAAAGAAAGAAGAAAGAAAATCGAGTTGCCTTAATCATTTCAACAAGAAGTATAAGAACTTATCATGTGATTTCAACCTTGATTTCTCAATATGATTTAGGTAACACTCTTCACATTATGAAACTTGCAAAAGAGGAATAATTAACTCATTCAATTTCTTTTCAATTCACTATTTGTTTAAGCATACAATTGTCATCAAAACTCAATTCACAAGTAGTGATTATCATAGAAATCATCTCAATCCTTAGAAGCACAAAATTTTCAAAATTTTTCGATTTTTATGGTTTTTTCAAAAGCTTTTTCATGCAATGCGATAATGAAATGTGTAACAATAGAATGAAACATGCAAGGTGTTCTCGATCAAAGCAAGCAAAAGTGAGTAGAGTTATTACAAACGAATAGTCACACCCCACCCCATACTTGAGACAAACATTGTCCCTAATGTTCAAAAAGAAATAAAGAAAAGAAAGAAAGAAAATGAACTCACAAGACGGTGGTGGAGTGGCTAAAGCGGTAGATCATCATCATCCTCACTGGGGTGCCGGTGGTGGTGGAAATGGGAAGAAGCCGGGATCATAGTTCTGCCCAAACTACTGGCGGTAAATGTCTCTCATCATCCGGTCATGTGCATCGGCTCGTCCATCCCTAGCATCCGCGCGGATCTCCAAGGCTCCGACTCTACTGGAAAGGTCGGTGGCCCACTCCGGAAACTGCTCGTACCATCCCGGCGGCTGGCTATACCAAGCTGGTGCATCTGATGGTGCTGGTGCAGGTGGTGGCTGGGCATGCCAAGCTGGTGGAGCTCCCATCCAATCCGGCTGCGTGCTATACCACTGAGGAGGGGTCGCCATCCATGTCGGCCTCTCACTCACGCTGGCGCGGCGAGAGGAAGAACCAGAAGCTCTAGCGGGGCGGGGAGAGTGTCTAGGGAGGTCGGGAACTGCATCCGGCTGATCTGGAAAGGTACCAAAATCGTGCTCCTCACCTCCTCCCTCAAACTCATCATCTCCTCTCATCTCCTCCTCATCTACAACGGGTGGCTCAGGGGGGACGTAAGGAGGTGCTACCAATCTATTCGCATGCATAGCAGCGAATGTCTCCTTCCAATTATGGCGCCCAGCCATAATGGAATACTCGGGAAGCCATGTAACCCCTCTACCTCCTCTACCCTTCCAAGGCATGGCAGCGGTAGGTGGACCTCTATGTCTAGGAAAGATAATGCCTCTAGTCATGAGGCTCTGAAGTCCTAGAGGTCTAGTTGCTATCCTGGTGCACGCGGAGAAGTCGATACCTAGCTGTCTAGCAAGGTGGGTGACCATCCCACCGTATCCAATATTGCCGGCCCTCTTATTCTTTAGCTTAATCATAGTAGAAGCTAAGAGGGTGGCACAGTCAGCCAGCCTATCATGCAACATACAATAAAGCATAAACAACTCATCAGTCTTGATTTTCTGAGGAGTCTCCATCCTAGGGAAGAGACACTCAAAAAGCACTCGGTGGGCAATCTTCAAGGCTAAGTGATAGATGAACTTAGCCTTTGTATCAGCAGGTTGCCAGCGGTCCTCGCTGGCGTACACTATAGCAATATCCTCCCAAAAATCTTTGGCGTATACGCCACTAGGAAATCGACCATTGAATGTCTCATGGAACCCAAAGAAGGCTCCAAACTCTCGAATCGAGAACTCATAGTTCCTCTCCATCAGCCGGAAAGAAACCGTCCTATCGACATGACTATGCTCAAATGAGATCACAAACTCTCTAGTGATCTCCTCATATGCATCTTCCCGAATAGCGGAGAAGATGATCAAACCGGCTCTATCAAGTAACCAAGTAATGCCACTTACCACATTCAGTGGCTCTAGATCCTCAAGCAACAGATAACGAGGTCCTATGACCGGTCTCTTCTCGATCCTCTCTAAGGCATCGAGGTAATCCTCATGGATCGTAGGAATTCTAGGAGGTGGGGTGATGGTGGTGGTGTTGGTTCACTAGGGGGTGCCTCAGAGGAGGAGGAAGCATTGCCTTTCCTCTTCTTTGTCCTATTTGACATTCTCCTAACAAGGTCCATGTTTTTGTTCAAAACCACGGTTTGTTTATCAGTTTCCACGGCCGTGGAATGCCCAAAGACCGTGATTTGGTTCGTAAATCCTCAAAAATTACTCAATCAACAACACAATCACCAGATAGCAACCCTAGACTAATTCCAATCCAGTTCCAATCAGTTCTTCTAATATATCTTGCAAAAACTGAATCGAATCGACAAAGTGAGAGAAGAGAAGAAAAACCTAGGTTTTTGGATTTTAAAATCCAAATTCCGTCTTCTCCGGTGATTGTTCACTCGAATCGTTGCTTGGATCTTGTAGATGATCGAATTTGCTCCAGTTTGGGTTAAAGAATCGTTCGAAACGATTAACGAACGGAGATTTGAGAGAGGGGGACGATTTCGGCGTTTTTGGGCGTGGAAAATGGAGTTTTGATGTGTTTTGTGAAGAAACGTGGTTTTTATAGTGGCCGTAAATTTTTTTCGAAAATTACGGTCACTCGGGGGTTTCCACGGCCGTGGAAATGTACGGAACCGTGGTTTTGGTGATTTTTCTCAGGCTTTTGCGAATTACGGTCACTGTAGCTGTCACGGCCGTGGTTTTGGCAGTAGAACTCTCTGTAATGTGCCAAAGTTCAAGTTTCGTCAATTTTCTTCAAACCTTTCCTTCTCCTTTTCTCTTCCACTGATCCTACATCCAAAAACACGAACATACCGGAAGGTATCGAAGGCAAAACAAACCAAAAACCGTCTAAACTATTCTAATCTACGAATCGAAAACAAAAACGTAAGTGCAATACCTTGGGTTGCCTCCCAAGAAGCGCTTGTTTAAGGTCCGTAGCTAGACCATATTCGCACTTATTCGAGTGCGGTGGGCGCGAACTCTTCAGCTTGGAATTCCGGTGAATACTTCTTGAGTCGTTGACCGTTCACCTTAAAGCTTCCGCCCTTTTCACCCCATACTTCAACTGCACCAAGGGGAAAAACACGTTTGATTAGATAAGGTCCAGTCCAACGAGATTTAAGCTTACTTGGACAGAGACGAAGCCTTGAATTGAAGAGGAGAACTTCATCTCCTTCTTTGAGGTCCTTTGGGATGATATGCTTATCATGCCAACGCTTCGCTCTTTCTTTATAGATCTTGGCGTTTTCGTAGGCGTTCAAGCGAAGTTCTTCAAGCTCGTTAAGGTCCAAGAGACGCTTCTCTCCCAATTCCTTCATGCTGAAGTTCAACAACTTTATTGCCTAACACGCCTTATGCTCCAGTTCTACCGGCAAGTGACAAGACTTCCCATACACAAGATTGTATAATGTTGTTCCGATGGGAGTCTTATATGCAGTCCGGTATGCCCATAATGCGTCATCTAGCTTCAAAGACCATACTTAGCTAAAAGAGCCTCGAATCGTCGGGCAATGAAGTGAGAACCTCCATCACTAATGATAGTCCGTGGTGTCGCAAATCGTGGGAAGATGGTCTTGTTAAAGAACTTAACCACAACCAAGGCATCATTAGTGGGAGAGGCAATTGCTTCAACCCATCTCGAAACATAATCCACGGCTAAAAGTATGTATTGCTTCAACCCATCTCTTGGATGTTGTTAAGAGGCATCTCGTTTCTCCTAGATATGTTCCCTATTCTTTGACAAGCATCGCAGCAGGAAACAAAGATTTGCACATCTTTAAATAAAGTAGGCCAAAAGAATCCAGATTGCAATACCTTAGCGCTAGTCTTGTTCGAACTAGCGTGTCCTCCACAAGGTAGTGAATGACAATGACGGATGACACTTTGCATCTCATCTTCCGGTACACATCGTTGAATGATGCCGTCCGGACCTCTCTTAAAGAGGAGAGGTTCGTTCCAAAAGTATTCCCGAACATCCTTAAAGAACTTCTTTCATTGTGCGTAGGATAATCCGGGTGGTAATTCCTGGCAAACATAGTTAACAAAATCAGCAAACCATGGTTCGTTACCTTTGGTGATCACATCGATGCACTCCTCTATGATATGTAAATGCTCGTCCGGAAAGGAGTCATCTATAGGTAGATTGTCGTCCTCTAGATGTGGTAGATGACTCAAATGATCCGCAACAGAATTTTTCGAACCCTTCTTGTCACGGATCTCTAAATCGAATTCTTGTAGGAGAAGAATCCATCTAATCAGCCTTGGTTTCGCATCTTTCTTCGCAAGCAAATACCGGATCGCAGCATGATCCGTGTACACAATCACCTTGGCACCTACAAGATAAGAGCAAAACTTTTCAAATGCATATACAATTGCTAAAAATTCCATCTCGGTAGTGGCGTAGTTGAGCTGCGCTTCATCTAGCGTCTTGCTAGCGTAGTAAATAGCATGGGTTCGTCCTTCCTTTCTTTGCCCAAGCACAGCCCCTATGGCTACGTCACTTGCGTCACACATAACCTCAAATGGAAGATTCCAATCCGGAGGTTGGATAATCGGGGCTGAGATTAGAGCTCCCCGAATCATATTAAACGCATCTAAGCATTCCTATGAGAAATCAAAAACTACATCATTCATCAATAAATTAGTAAGAGGTTTTGATATCTTGGAGAAATCCTTTATAAAACGCCTATAGAATCCAGCATGTCCTAGAAAACTTCTTATTCCTTTCACCGAAGTTGGGGGAGGAAGCTTTTATATAGTCTCTATCTTAGCTTATCCACTTCAATCCCTCTACTAGAGATTAAGTGTCCTAATACAATGCCCTCTTTCACCATAAATTGACACTTCTCCCAATTAAGAACTAGGTTAGTGTCTTCACACCTTTGTAACACAAGAGTAAGGTTAGAAAGACAATTATCAAAAGAAGAACCATAAACGGAGAAATCATCCATAAAGACCTCCATGATCTCTTCTATCTACTCCGAGAAGATAGCAATCATGCACATTTGGAAGGTGGTTGGGGCGTTGCAAAGCCCAAACGGCATTCTCCTATAAGCAAACGTTCCCCACGGACATGTGAATGTGGTCTTCTCTTGATCGTCCGGATGTATCGGGATCTGAAAGAAACCACTATAACCGTCAAGATAGCAAAAGTGTGAGTGTTGTGCTAACCTCTCAAGAATTTGGTCGATGAAGGGTAGTGGGAAGTGATCCTTCCTCGTTGCGTTGTTTAGCTTGCGGTAGTCTATACACATCCTCCATCCTGTTACGGTTCGTGTGGGAATGAGTTCATTGTTTTTATTGGTGATGATCGTCATTCCTCCCTTCTTTGGAACCACCTGTACGGGACTCACCCACTTGCTATCGGAGATAGGGTAGATGATACCTGCATCAAGTAGTTTAAGAATTTCCTTCTTGACAACCTTCTTCATGGTCGGATTTAACCGCCTTTGAGGTTGTCGCGAAGTTCTAAAGTCTTCTTCCATTAGGATCTATGCATGCATAGTGAAGGTTTGATTCCTACTAGATCCTCTATAGTATACCCTAAGGCTTTCCTATGTTTCTTAAGAACAACCATGAGCTTACTATGTTCATCAATACTCAAATCGGAACTAATAATTACCGGAAAGGTAGAATTAGGTCCTAGAAATGCGTACCTTAGATGTGTAGGAAGTGGCTTCAATTCCATCACTATAGGAGTCTCTAATGTCTCTTGAGGAGTATCCGATGCTTACTAAGAAGTGTCTAAGGATATAGAAGGTGTTGGAGAAGAATCAAGAGAAGTGGCGGAGAAAACACAATTTCCTTCAGATTCACCCAAAATTACGGCTCCCCTGTTTCCTCCACGGCCGTGGTTTTGGGCATGGAAATCAATTACGGTGCCTCTGTTTGTTCCACGGCCGTGGTTTTGGCCGTGTAACTTACTGGAGTCCTCTGAATAGCTGATTATGGTCATGTTGGTAGATTCCACGGCCGTGGAATAGCACGACTGGCCGTGATTTCTTACGTTTTCTGACCCATCGTAGAGTTTCTCAAATTCTTCTTCATACACTTCTTTTTGCTTCTCTAAAGCTTTAATTTCTTCATTGCATTCCTCTTCTTCCCCTATATCCATAATGCTCATAGAAATAACTTTTTGCAAGGGATCTTTGAAGAGAATCGAACTTACCTTCTCTCTAGATAGCTCTTCGTCATGGATGTTGAATATATCCCCATCGAAAACTGGTTCCTTCACCAAAGTGGAGAGAACAAACTCTACCTTTTCTTCTCCTATGTCGAAGGTGAGTCTAGCATTCTTGCAATCAACTATGCAACCGGATGTTGCAAGAAACGGTCTTCCGAGTATGATCGGGACCGGACTATCTACAGGAATGTCAAGCACAACAAAATCTATAGGAACATATAACTTACCAAGCTTGACCGGGACGTCTTCAACTATACCGACGGGACGAGTTATGGATCGATCCGCCATGTATAACGTCATCTTCACCAGTTTAGGTTCGCCTAAACCGATCTTCCTGCATAAGGCAAGCGGAATGATGCTCACGCTTGCTCCTAAATCACATAATGCATTATATGTGACATCTCCCACTCCAATGGGAATACAAAATGACCCCGGATCCTTCAGCTTTGGGGGCATCTTCTCCTTCATTGTCTTGATGAGATCCGATGAATCCGAACTCATCTTAACCTCTCCAAAATCCTCTAATTTTCTTTTGTTAGAGAGGATCTCCTTTAGGAACTTTCCATAAGTTGGCATACCTACAATTGCATCAATGAAAGGTATATTAATATGCAGTTTGCTCATGAGTTCAATAAAATTACTGAATTACTTGTCTAGACGCGCTCTTTCTCTAGATTGCGGGAATGGTAGGGGAGGTTTGAAAGCTGGAGGAGGAACGTAGACATCTTCCTTCTCCTTCCCTTTCTCTTTCTCCTTCTCGACGGGAACTTCTACAAACTTAGGCTGCGGGTCAATGGTGGTTGCTCCGCTCCTAGTTGTGATTGCCATCACTCTTCCCTTTGGGTTGTCCTCTGTCTTTCCTGGAATGTTTCTTTGATTCCTAGGAACTTCCTCACCTTGACTAAACATTTGGTTTTCTAAATCTTTTTGGGCTTTATCAACCTTTGTAATGTGATCATCGACCTTAATGATGCGAGTCTCCAATCCTTGAAGCTTTCCCAAGATTGTTTCCAACATGGGATCGGACTTCTCTTTCCCCGAAGTACTTCCGCTATTAGATGCTTGTTCCTGGCTTTTCAAGGGAATGGAAGAAGAAGAAGGTGGAGTTAGTGAATTTCCTGAATTGGAATAAGAATTACCGGAATTGTGTTGTTGTTTAGACCACCAATTGTTGTTGTTTGAACCCCTATTGTTGTTCCAGCCGTTATTCCGGTTGTTGTTGTTATTGTTCCAATTGTTCCGGTTGTTATTCCGGTTGTTGCGATTTGTATTCTCATTCCCATTGTGGTTATTGTTGTTTCCCAAATAACCCACATCTTGTCCCTTTTGCTTTGGGAAATTGGTTTTAATGGCTTCCTTCAACTCTTTAATCTCAGTATTGAGAGAAAAGATTTGAGTTTGAGCAGCTTGTGATAATTTTGCTCTTTGCTCCACTTGATTTGCTTCTACTTTCCGGTGTGAATACTTTTCTATGACTCGGGCTTGCTTCTCAATGAAGTCCCAAGCGTCATCTTCCCTCATGTCCATGAATGTACCACATAAAAGGGATTGGAGCTTGAATTGTGTTTCCACATCTAGCCCTTTATAGTATATCTCCAATAAACCCAGTTTTGAAATGCCATGGTGTGGGCAATCCAATAATAAGTCCTGAAATCTTTCCCAAGATTGAAACAAACTTTCGCTAGATCTCATAGAAAACGCATTAATCTTACCTCTCAACTCCGCCGTCTTGGATGACGGAAAGAATTTGGTGAGGAATTCCGCGGAAAGATCCTCCCATGTGTTAAGTCTCCCATTTGGAAGAGCTTGATACCAAGATAAAGCTTTCCCTTTCAAAGAGAAGAAGAATGGTTTGATCTTGTAGTTGTTAGTGGTTGCATTCTTTGGCTTCATTGTCTCCATCATAATCTCGAAATTTTGTAGATGTTGATGTGGAGATTCAGCACTCGTTCCTCCAAACTGATTTTGGCGAACGATGGTAATAACTTGTGGGTTGAAGCTAAACCCTTGCATATCATCAGCATCAAAGTTCACACCTAAACGGCGTGGTTGCTGAATTGGATCCATCCTTTGGCCAGGAGATCTTGGCTCTCCATCTACATGAGCAGTTCTCGCATCCCCAGCTGGAACACGACGATTAGCGGCTGCCCGTGGAACAAATGGGTTCACATTGATCGTCGGATCAATGTCTTCTAGTGGTGGCATGGAAGAGTCGCTATCCTCGTCGGATGAATGGGTTCTAACCGATCTTGACGGTTTCCTGCTCTTCTTCTTCTTAAGATCGCTTAATTCCACCCTCATTTGAAATATCATATCCGTTAGATCATCAACTTTCGATTGATGACGCTCCGATTCCTCCTTGCGAGTCCTCTCGCTCCATCTAAGTTGAGCTTCGGATTCCGCTAACTCCGTTTGGTAATCTCGTTCTCTTTCTTCAGATATCTTTCTTTCCTTGAGCTTCTTCTTCAAAGTCTTCTCAAGTTCTTGATCAAGAGGTAAGAGGTCCGTATTGTTCCTAGACCTGCGCATAAACCTAAAGTAACCTGCAAATATCACTCACAAAAGATACCAAATACCAAGAGCTAAGCTCCCAAGCTTGACAACCGGCAACCGAATTCAGCCTAGACTAAATCCCAGGCAATGGCGCCAAAAACTTGTTCGCCCCTTAGCGTGCGTGCAAATAAGTCTTAAATTTATAAAACTAGAAATCAAGCAAGCGAACCCGCAGTGTACGGATCGACGTAGTTAAGAAGAAATTTCAGAGTATCGAACACAGGGATTTGGGGGGTTAAATCCAGTTATAAATCGTCAAGTAAGTAAATGTATGAGCTTTGTAAATATTAGGAAAACAGCAACCCTAAATATCCAGGTGTCTAATTGTGGCAATCGATTCAAGATATACTAAAGAACTAAGGACAGAGTCAAGAGTTGCAAAGGCATGCTAAGGTAAAGCAATTTACAGTGAAGTTCTAAGAATTTATATGACTTATCTAGAAATACTCTCTATAAAGGTTGTTGAGGCTTCAGTATAGAAAGGATCTAAAGACAAGAATTAATATCAAATACCCAAACTTGTAACCCAAGAATCAAGACTAACTAAACCGATTAAGGTTGTGACACTCGAAATCGAAGTAGAGGTTGTTGAGGCTTCACTACTACCTAGAAAAGGCAAGCCAAGACTAAGTTAAAGCAAATCTTTAACTTTGGATTAAAGTAAAAGCAAGGTTCGTAAACTGACACAAATTAAGGGTGGATCTTGAGTTCCACGGCCGTGGAACCTCAAGAACAGGCCGTGATTTTGGTTCGTCTACGAAATCTCTCTAACTCTCGGGGTCCAATATCTACCTCGACCAGATCCACCTCCTCGACCGAGGCAGGACCCAATACCAGATGCCCCAGCCGAGATACTTCAACCTCGGATGCCAGTCCGAGATGCTCTTTTTGCAGGTATTCCACAAACCCTAGGGCAGAGGATGGACCCTAACCAGCAACTGAGGCGTTCAGGAGTCAACCTAGGCGATCCAGCGGACCATGACTACGAGCTTCGACCACAAGTTCTGTCCATGATTCGCCAATGCAAGTTTGGAGGGCTAGAGAGAGTCTCCGCATCAACATCTGCAAAACTATGAGATCTTGATGGAGACCTTCAGACCTTCAAGGCTGGAAAACAACAATTACAAGCTAAGGCCTTTCTACTTCTCTTTGAAAGATAGGGCACTTACTTGGTATCAATCTCTCCCTCCAGGAAAAATCAATACATGGGAGGAGATGACGACGGAGTTCTTGACTAAATTCTTTCCCCCCTCTAAGACCGCTGAAATGAGAGGGAAGATCAATGCATTCATCATGAAGGACAAGGAGAGTTTGTCCAAGTCATGGGAGAGATTTAAAGACATCCTTTTGGATTGCCCACATCATGGGATTCCAAAGATAGAGTTGTTGGAGATATACTTCAAGGGACTGGATGGAAACACCCAGTTTAACCTTCAACTACTATCCGCCGGCACGTTCATGGACATGCCGACTGACGATGCTTGGGAGTTCATAGAGAAGCAAGCTTTGCACATGGAGAAATACTCCCACCAAGGAGCTGAAGGTGGAGTTAAAAGAGTCAACTTCCAAGAAGCTCCATCAAACAATGATCAACTCATCTCTTTGAAGAATGATGTGAAGCAATTGAAAGAACTTTTGGTTGCTCAAACCAAGAAAGAAGATGAAGGATATCAAAACTCAAGGAACAATGGTTACCAGAGCAACAACAACGGTTCCCGGAACAACAACTACAACAACAATAGAGGGTCCAACAGCAATAATTGGAGGCCAAACAATCAAAATTTGGGTAACTCTTACTCTAACTCCAATTCAAACAACTCCCTAATCCTTTCCTCTCCTCTTCTTCTTCTTCTACTCCATTGAAGATCCAGGAGCCTGGATCAAGCTCATCCTAGCAGGAAAAGAAAGATGCGGTGCTGGAGGCTATCTTGATTAAGCTCATTACTATGGAGACGTCCATGACTTTATTTTCGAAGGCACAAAAAGCCTTAGAGCAACAATTCTTTAACAAGGCGAATGAAGTGCCAAGAGATCCAGGGAAGCTTCCAGCAAGGACAGAAAGCAACCCTAAAGGACAGATCATGGAAATAACGACGAGAAGTGGACTGAAAACTACAGATCCAGTGCCTCGGTCGATGCCAGAACAGACGAAGAACACCTCGGTCCAGACGCAGTCGAAGAACACTTCGGCCAAGGTGCCAACCGAGGTTGAGCCTCCGAGAGCGTCGGACAAAACTGAAGTTTATGTCCCAGCTCCTGCATATAAACCACCACTTCCATTCCCCCAGTCAAGGGCTAGAGCACATCTAGACAAGCATTTTGGTAAGTTCCTTGACTTGATGAATAAACTACATATTAATATCCCTTTCCTTGATGCTATTCTAGGATTGCCCGCCTATGGGAAGTTCTTGAGAGAAATTCTATCAAGGAAGAGGAAGTTGGAAGACTTTGGTGAAGTAAGGATGACATCTAAATCCTCGGAGCTTATTCAAATCATGAAGGAGAAGATGCCACCCAAGTTGAGAGATCCCGGCTAATTTTGCATTCCCATTCAAGTTGGGGATGTCACTTGTGAGGCATTGTGAGATCTAGGAGCCAGCGTGAGCATCATCCCGCTGGAGCTATGTTTGAGGATCGGACTTGGAGAGCCCAGGCCGGTGAAGATACGATTGTACATGGCGGACCGCTATATTACCCATCCCGTGGGCATTTTGGAAGACGTTCCGGTTAAGTTAGGTAACTTCTATTTACCTATAGACTTTGTTATGCTTGACATTCCCGCAAATTATCCGTTCCTATCATTCTTGGGAGACCATTTCTAGCAACTTCGGGTTGCAATGTGGATTGTAAGAACGCCAAATTGCAATTTAACATTGGCGGTGATCAAGTTGAGTTTGCATTGCTTGCGGCAATGGAAGGAGAGCCGCTGGGAGATGATATCTTCAACATCTATGATGAAGAAGAATCAAGAGAATTGGTGAGCTCTATTCTTATTAACGATCCACTTGAGAGAGTCATTAGTTTTAGCTTAATGGAGGAAGGTATAGATGCTTCTTTTGATGCAGATATACGGAGCTTAAAGGCGCTGGAAGAAGATCCATGAGCTAAATTTGAAAAATTAATCCAGGAGAAGAAGATCTCCATTTTCGGTCCCAGTTGCAGTACCTCGACCGAGGCAGTTTCTGGACCAAGCGAGGTGTTCTTAACTGAAGAACATCTTGGTCACCCTCTCTGGACCTCGACCGAGGTCGAAAGCGAGATGATGTCAATTGAGACTTCCGAAAGTCCAGTTCTTCGATCTACTCCACTGGAAGGAGGAAGCAAAGATCCACCTCAGAAAGCACCCCCAGTTGTGGAGCTGAAACAACTCCCAAGTCACTTGAGGTATGTCTTTCTTGGACCGGATTCTACTTATCCGTAATCGTTAGTGCTTCCCTCTCCAAATATGAATTATCTAAACTAATGCATGTCCTGAGGAAGCATCAAAAGGCTTTGGGTTATACTATTGATGATCTTATTGGCATTAAGCCTTCTTTCGGCATGCATAGAATACTATTGGAGGACGATCATAAGACTTCACGGGAACCTCAAAGACGGTTAAATCCGATCATGAAAGAGGTTGTGAAGAAAGAAATTCTTAAGTTGTTGGATGCAGGTATCATATTTCCTATCTTGGATAGCAAGTGGGTGAGCCCAGTACATGTTGTTCCGAAGAAAGGAGGGATGACCGTTGTGACAAATAAGAACAACGAGTTGATCCCAACTAGGACCGTCACGGGCTGGAGGGTGTGCATCGATTATAGGAAGCTGAACGTAGCCACTCGAACGAACCATTTTCCACTTCCCTTCATCGATCAAATGCTCCAACGGTTGGCCCAACATTCACACTTTTGCTATTTAGATGGCTATAGTGGCTTCTTTTAGATTCCTATCCATCCGGATGATCAAGAGAAGACCACTTTCACTTGTCCATGAGGGACATTCGCTTATAGGAGGATGCCATTTGGATTATGTAATGCACCCGCTACCTTCCAACAATGCATGATGGCTATCTTTTCCGAGTATATAGAGGAGATCATGGAGGTATTTATGGATGTTTTTTTAGTATATGGTTCCTTGTTTGATGATTGCCTATCTAACCTTTCTCTAGTGCTACAAAGATGTGAAGACACTAATCTCGTTTTGAATTGGGAGAAGTGTCACTTTATGGTTAATGAAGGCATTGTGCTATGACACCTCGTTTCCAGTCGAGGTATAGAAGTCGATCGAGCTAAGATCGAGACTATTGAGAAACTTCCTCCTCCTTGTTCTGTTAAGGGAGTGCGGAGTTTTCTCGGGCATGAAGGTTTCTATAGGAGATTCATCAAGGACTTCTCAAAGATCTCTAAACCACTAACTAACCTCTTGAATAAAGATGTTGTTTTTGAGTTTTCGCACGAGTGTCTCGATGCATTCTACAGGATTAAGGAAGCGTTGATCTCCGCTCCCATTATCCAACCTCCGGATTGGACCTTGCCCTTTGAGATCATGTGCGATGCAAGTGATGTGGCGGTAGGAGCGGTGCTTGGACAAAAGAAGGATGGCAGGACCACCGCCATTTACTATGCTAGCAAGACGCTAGATGAAGCCCAACGTAACAACGCCACCACCGAAAAGGAGATATTGGCGGTTGTATATGCTTTTGACAAAATTTTGTTCTTACTTAGTAGGGGCGAAAGTTATTGTTTACACTGACCATGCAACTATTCGTTACTTGCTTGCTAAGAACAATGCCAAGCCACGTCTTATTCGATGGATTCTCTTGCTTCAAGAGTTTGACCTAGAGATCCGCGATAAGAAAGGATCCGAAAATTTTGTTGTGGATCACCTCAGCCGGCTACCTCCATCCTCACGCGAGAAGGACGAACCACCCATAGATGATTCATTCCCCGATGAGCACTTGCACTTGCTGGAACGTTTGATAGACTTCCTTATCTCATCCCATGATGAATGTGAAGTATGGGGTGAGGGTACTTTCCAGCATGTTTAGTGACACCGTACGGTCAAGCTAGCAACCTTAAATCAAGCGCTTCTTGGGAGCAACACTGGAAGGATAGAAGTTCGAGAAATCGAGAAGACGGAGTTTGACTGAGACACATTTCGGTTGCTGTCACAGCACCTCGACTGAGATGATTCTTGAGCAACCAAGGTGACTAGGGTTACTAAAGATCCAGCTCGATCCGTATCACCTTGGTCCGGTCGAGACCATCTCGACCAAGGTGACAGCAGTTCCAGAAAAGGATATAAAAGGATGATCGATTTCTCTCTCTTCCCTCTCTCACCTTCTCGACCGCGGCGTCCCAATCCATCTCGTTCTCTGATTTTCAATCGTTTTCAACGATTCTTGCTTCCAAACTGCAAGGAAAGAGTAGAGGATCGATTTGCAAGCGACAATCTGCAACAAAAACGCTCCGAATCAACCGAATCTAAGGTAAATCGAACAAAAACCCTAACTCGCTTTTCTTCACTATTTCGGTCAAATTGGGCTTTGGTTGCCCCTGCATTGTGTTGAAAAAGGCTTAAGTACCCCATACGAACAATTGGTAGTGATATTGGGGGAAAATAACTGGATTTCTGAGAGTTGTGATCGAACAGCCCTCTACCTCGGTCTAGTCGACCTGCGTCTCGACCGAGGTGTTCTTGAGATCTGACAACCGACCGAGGTGGTCTGACAGAGAGTGGAAAATGATTTTTGACAGATAGCTGGTTCTGAGGGATAGGTCCTCCCCTTCTCCTTTTTCTTCTTCTCGCCGCTCTATACCGGTGATCCACGAGCGTCACCGGGTCAATTATGACCGCATTGCTACGCGTCCAGTGATTGCATCGCGATTCCTTGATATCGCTGATTTTGACTACCTCTACGTAGATGATGATTTGAGGCGGATGATTTCTATGGTGGGGATGGAGGTACTGAGATTAGAGCTCCAGCCTACCTTGAGCCGACTTTGGAGTTTGTGAGCTCCGTGACCTTTCTACCTACAGAGCAAGCCATCAAGTACCGGTTGCTGAACCGGAACTACTTAGTTCCGATGGACCATTGGAGGGATATCTTCGGCTTCCCGATCCCCACAGTTGCTGATTTTCCTTCTCGAGCCGTGGCTCGAGAGTTTTTGGGCCAGATAGCTCACGTAGTTGAGCATGCTGATAGGTGGAGACCTGGAGACTCCAAGGAGCGTATTATCTTCCACCTCGCCTTCAGATTAGCCCATCGGATCTTTAGGGAGACACTTCTGGCGCGTACTGAGACGCCCCAGAAGATTAGACATGGTGAGCTGTTGAGTCTGTACTGTATGGTTGCCGGAGGAGTTCCTGACTTCGGAGTGATGTTGGCAGAGGATTTGCACAAGATAAAGGCGAAGGCGAAGGGAGATATATGTTGCAGCGGTCTAGTGACTCACATCGCGAGTTACATGGACTTAGATTTGAGTGCTTGTACTATGGTGGCGGCTGCCAAGCCGCTTGGGCTGCAGGAGATGATTACGAGGAGGATCTTGGTTCCTCGCGGACTTACTACCCCATATGTGACGATGCCCTGGGAGCAGACTGCACCTCAGGGTATTAGATGGTCATCTCAGTTCTCAGTATTTGACACACAGTACTAGTACACCGCGTGGATTCCTCTTATTGAGGACGCTCGAGACGCAGCAGCAACCCAGGAGCAGGATGAGGAGGAGGCTGATGAGGAGGCTGATGAGGATGATGATGGCGGTGCTGCCATGGATACAGGGACCGATACAGTTGGGACCAGTATACCAGTCGTCGATCTGGACGACGAGGAGATAGAGGACGAGCCAGTTGCAGCACCAGCACGACCTGCCAGACGTACACACTAGTACAAATACCCCACCTAGACCACGGTTATTTTGTACATGGGAACCCGGTTAAGGAAGCGTGGTTAACGGGAGCGAGGTTCGGGCGTTCGCACCACGTTAAATGTCACCGAGTTAAATTTTTTTCGGACCCCGGTTATTCTAAAATAACCGGGGTATTTTTCGGACCACGGTTATTATAAAATAACCGGGGTATTTTTCGGAACCCGGTTTTTTTATAATAACCGTGGTCCGAAAAATACCACGGTTATTTTATAATAACCGGGGTAATTTTCGGACCCCGGTTATTATAAAATAACCGTGGTATTTTTCGGACCACGGTTATTATAATAACCCGGATATTTTTCTACCGGTTTTTAAAATTTCAAAATCTTCCCCGGTTTCGAAATAAAACCGTGGTAATTTTTAACCGTAATTTATTATTTTTAATATGAAAATAGGTAATTTTGCACCTGATTAAATTAGCCAATACGTATTGTACGTAACCGAAATTATTCATCAGAAAATAAATAATATTAAGCTAAAATTCTTAAGCAAAATTATCATGTAATTAGCATTTCAATTATATAATCTGAAATTAACATAAAAAAATAAACCAAGTTTCTATCGTTCTTCGTTCCGAAAGTAGCTTATGTATCTTCACAAAAGATAACAAACCCTTTTTATAAATTGTCTCTACATGGAAAACTAAGCTAAACAAGTTGGTCAATGTCGATGCATTCTTGAATGAAAGGCTCCACAAACTCGAGTCACTCCCTGTCTAGTTCATGAAGATGGTTTTTGTGGATCACCACAAACTCGAGCCACTCTTTGTGCGTTCTTGAATGAGAGGCTCCACAAAATGTACCTTCTGCAATTCACCTTGACCATATTGTCCCATTGTCACAGATTGAACAGAAGCGGCAGAAATGTCATCAAACTTACAAGTTTACCAACCATGTATGAATGTTCGCCTACATGTAGAGAGTTTCTAGCTGAATGGGTATGACTAAGGATAAAAAATATAAGTAATCTCCCATTCTTATCTACCGGTATTATTGGAAACTCACCTTCTGATTATGCAAATCATTGCACCAATAGTTCAGAGCTTCTGCATTCCCATGATGATACAGACATTGAACCGCCAACGACAAATTTTGTTAAGGTAAACTAAAACTTCTCAGCAGGGAAATTTCTGCAGTGCTTGCATTGTTTGTGATTCAGCCTCGTCTGTGCTTGACAGATTTGTAAGTCGGGGTCCTTTGGGAGGTCGCTAGATCTAGCAAAGTTCAGCGGTTATGAAGAGTTGCGCAATGAACTTGGACGACTGTTTGGCCTAGAAAGGTCAGCTATATATATATAACTTTCCCAATCACATATTTTGATATGACAGATAAAGATCAAAGCAGCATCAACTAAGTAAACTATTTACCTTTGAAGAACTTGTATCTTCTCCCACGCCCATCCAACTTTCCTGGTTGTATAGAAGCAATCAATGTGAGACTAAGACAAATGAGTCAAGGGTAGTGATTATAATTCAAATGTGACCATTTAAAGAGCATAAACAAAGGATGGACCTGGCAAATTGAAGCAAAGACTACAAGCCTCATTTTTTTATAGCGCTATAGGAATCCAATTTTGGTTCTGTTGCCACTAATTTTCATGTGCAACTACAAGCCTCATTTTTTTAAAGTTTCTTCGGCTTCATATTTCGCATGAATTGCTCGTCTCAAATATTCATGCATTTTTAAAGTAGCAAAGTTTGATGAAGGTAAGTCTGAAGAAGTCAGTCGGTCAAGGGAAAGGTGGGTCAACTGTTTTGACAACTATATTGATCAATTGCCATAAACTATTGTTGGGTTTTATTTGAAATGAAATAATCACACAACAAAGAAAGAAGAGATAATTTAAATTTCAGTAAATACCAATGTGCTCTAATGAACTGGTGGTCAAATAGGATGAACTGAACCTCGTATGATATCATGCAACAGCTGCACCAAAGAAGGATTCAAAGAAAGACGATGGAGCTTTTATTGGAAACATTGCCAATGACCTAGACCAGATTTGCTCTAAATTAACCTGTAGGATAAAACAGTTAGCCATTAATCTTACCATGGACAAAGCATCTCATTGTTCAGCATCTCATTGTTGATTGTCATTTTATTTACAATAAAGTTATTGAATGTTATCATTAAAACTTGAAACTACAAGAAGAAAATACTTGTCAACATATCTCAATGTGTGCAGTGTATGTTCACATGAACCTGAATTTGGAGATATACAGGATAACATGTCAGTCCTTGAGTTACCAACAAATGAATCCCGAAGCACCTCCATTAGCTTGCTACCACGGAAGGGAATGTGAAGCTGGTCATTGTCCAGAGCATGAATGACCACTCCTTCGGAGTCAAAGACTCAAAAGGCTCTTGTTTGTTTTTGTCCCCTCAATTCTGCACATACCATATATTGATTATTACAAATGTCAACATTGGTTGATAAAATTGGCAGGGGTATACCAATGACTTCTAGGAAGTTCTTCCAATGATTAAGCTGAGAATTAAAACAACCAAGTCCGATTGACCCTACAAGTTGTATAGTAATAATAGTAAAACCACTTTCACATTGAAATTTGTTAGTAAGATCCACATGAAATATTTGAATTGGGCAATTATCGATACCCAAAAAACATAGAATATTCTAAAAATCAAGGAATTAACCAATCTAAAAAATTATCAATGAAAATGAATTCAAAGGTATAAGATGATAGAAAAAATATTTTACCTTGTAAAATGCATCCCGAGGCATACATGCTAGCAACTAGCAAGTCTACCTCACCTACCAAAAGAGTGTTGGCTGATTGAGTGGAAGATGTTCTTGACTAGATACTGAATCTATAACCATACTTACATTGACTTATGGTCTTCATCTGCCACCACATTATTGCTTGATTCATATTCATATATAGTATATAATTCTGATTTTAGATGTTGTATTTTTTCTAGTTTTTGGCAGATGCGCCATTTCCTGATATATGGAACATAGAGAAAAGGTATAATTTAATTCCTTTAGTATATAAATTCGGCCTATAGGTTATACCATTGTCTACTTCATAATTTAGAATAAAGCATTTGTACTTGAACTCCTCATCTCGCATTGAGATTGTAGAAGGGATCACCTTATAAACAGATCAAGTATAAGACATTAAGACCTGGCCTAAAATACACAATGCTGATACTTGCATCAACAGGTCAAGCATAAACCCTAGTCTCTAACTTCTTTCCCTTGGAAATTTCGATCGATTACTCACTCAAGTATTCAACAGAGAGAGAGAGATAAAGTCACCAATTTCGATATTGAAGATCTTACCTGCTGAGTTGCTGAGTTGTTGAGGAACGCCGGACTGGAGCGAGAATGAGGAACGCCGGCCTGGAGCGGGGCTGAAGTACGCCGGCCTGGAGCAAGGTTGAGGAACGCCGGTCTCGAGGATGTGGTCGATTGAGGAGCGCAACGCATGTCGATTGAGGAGCGCAGCGCAGGTCGATCGATCGATCTAATTGAAACGTTAGGCTAGGGTTTGTTTTTTTTCAGAATGACGTGTTTTGATATAGGGTTTTTTTTTTTATAATATACCACGGTGATTAAATAACCGGGGTCCGAGAATATTGTTTAACCCCGGTTCAGAAAGATAACCGTGGTCTGAGCAAAAAATCAATATTATAGCCCATTTATTTCATATAACCGGGGTCCGAATTTTTTAACAAAAAATTTAAATAAAATTGTCCACGGTTTTACATATAACCGTGGTCCGAAAATTCCCTTGATCACGGTTCTTATATACCGCTCCAACATAAGCGAGGTCTAGGGGGGTCTTTGTACTAGTGACAGTTCGGAGGCAGAGGGATCCCATAGCTTACCGCCGGATCGGCAATCTGACAGATCAGATGATTAACTCCTACGTAGCCATGACCGTCGATCTGGGAGGACGTTTGGATGACCTTCACAGAGAGTTAGATAGCCGGACTCATCAGATATTGGAGAGCCAGCACTATCAGCGCAGGATGATGGAGATCCAGTTCCAGCATATGATGGGGCATCCATTCGACCCGTCTCAGCATCCATACATACCATATCCTCCACCACCGCCAGTAGACCAGGATTAGAGCTTCCAGGATTTCTTTTCTTTATTTATTATGTAGCTCAACTTTGTACGGTGAGTATTCTGTTCTTATGACTTATTTGACCTATTGGGACAATGTGTCCCAAGTATGGAGTATTCGGATATGTATTATTTGACTTATGTGGATGATTGTATGACTCTTGATGGATATTTATGATTTTATCCTGCTCTATGTGCTTATGTGAGACTACATGCATGCATACATGTTATTTGATTGAAAAAAACGTTAAAAACTGGTTTAAGAAAAAAAAAAATTTTGACCTCGACCGATGTGACTCTAACCAATCGAGGTACAGTACCTCGGTTGACTTAGAACATCTCGACCGAGGTGGTTTAACTGAGAAAGTTTTCGAAATGATTTTGTGCTTCTTATCTGGAGATGACCTCAGTGATGATTCTGTTTGCTGACTGGTTTTGAAATCTTTATATGTTTGAAAGGTTTTATGATATGTTTAAGTTGCTAAATGCTTTGTTTGAAATTTGTGGCATGTTTAATACTTTGTTTTTATCCAAATTATTTTCAATTTGAAGGTTGACACCACTTTATGAGTTCTCTCACTCTCTTCTTGGAAAGATCAAGGCAATTCATTCTCTTCTCTTCTTCTTCTTGATCATGCTTAGCCCCTCATATACATATTTGCCTCCCTTTACCTATCTGGGAATTTGGAAGAAAGAAAGTGAAAAGCAAGTGAAAGAAAAGTTGAGATGTTGGCTGAAAGTTAGAAAGAAACAAATAGGTTTGGGGAAGTCAATCATGATGATGAGTAACTCGGCACCATTCACATAGCCGGGTGTTTGTGTCTTGCCAAAGTTGGATTGAGTGATATTCCTAACGGGTCATGGTATGTGCATCAAGGTTTTGAGGCATCTCGAGAAATTGATGATTGCTGATTTCCTAGACTTCGGTTATTGTGCACCTCTGTCCATGCATCCCAAAAAGTAAAGTAAAAAGTAAATAAGCAAAGCTTATTGGTGGAAGATGTTGAAGTTCAAAAGGAAGTGAAGTGAAGATCCTTGTCCCGGATTCTAGCACCACATTCCCCATATACATCCCACCCTCACACGTTTCTTCACTTCTCTCTTGAAAAGCCCTTGAGACCTCGAGCTTGTTGATTGGCTTGGTGGTTTAAACTGGATTATACATGATTAATTTCGATGATTATGATTTATTATGCATTCTATGATTTTCTGCAAAGATGAACAACTTTCTTATATTTATAAAATGTTTTGAGCATATCTTGATTTTAAATTCCATGAAGCATTCTCTTAGAGTGATCTATGATTTGAGCACACAACAAAAATGTTTTAAAATACTTTTCATTGATCTTTATGACTTATAATCCATTCTATCTTGTACTTAAGATTTGGAATTTGCTTGGGAACAAGCAAGGGACAAGTATGGCGTATTTTGATAGCATGAATTATAGTCTATATTTTGGGACATGTTTAGACGTTTTATCTTCAATAATCTGCATGTTTGGATGTATATTATGTGATTATATTGTCATTTCATCTACCTTTGGAATCGAGATCTACACCAAGTTTCGTTGTAATCGTAGGTAAAACGGCACGTTTTGCATCAAAATGGAGCTAAAGGAGCTAAGGAATCATTGGAGCTACATTCAGGAGCTTAAGGAGGAATCCAGGAAACATGGAAATGGATTAGAGATTCACTTTGGACCAGATTTGAGAGATTTCACATTCAGCTGAGAGCAACCTCGGTCAGCTACATAGTCACCTCGACCGAGGTGATTTTGAGGAGCGTCTCGACCGAGGCAAATACCCTGACGCGGCGAGATCATTTATTCTTGGCTGAGATCTGTTATTTTTGGAAGGAGAGATCTTATATTTTTTGGCTGGATTTCTGGAAGGAAGATTATATATTTTGGAGATCTATTTTAGAGATTAAGATATATTTTATTAGGATAATATCTTTTCAAGATATTTTATCTTTGGAAGATAGTTTTCCTATATAAAGGGCTGCAGTTAGGAAGGATTTTTGGAAGGTGGAAGGAAGATTGAAGGAAGGAAGTTCATAGCTTTTTATAGCTTTTGTGAAGGGTTTTGTAAGACTTTCTTAGATTCCCTTCTTGTTGATTTGTCTTGTTGGATTTGTGATCCAAGGAATGTTTATTTGTGATATTTGATTCAGTTATTGAAGCCTTGTTCTTAAGGTTTTTGTGTTCAAATATTCATTCTCTTCCCATATATTTGATTATTGCTTTCATGATGATGAGTGGCTAATTTCTTTGTGCGATTCTAGGGTGATTGGCTGAAGGTTGTGGGAAAAACAATGATAGAATAATCTTAAATCCCAGTAGGACCCTGAAAGATCGAGTCTTTATCCTTAACCCTAGAACATCTCGCTTAGTCGATGAACATCTCGGCCGGGGTGGAATTCGTTTGATCGAGGTGACTTTTCTGATCCGAAACTGAGAGTTAAGTGTTAGAGTTTGCCAAATCCTATTCTTATTACACCTTTCCTGGTTCAATGCAAGCCTAGGATGATACTTACCCGGTAATTCCTTTGTTTGTTTACCCAAGATCATAAGTGTCGGTAATAAAGGTTTATCCTTTATTGGGGTTTGAGTGTGCCTTCATTATATCTTTGTGAGTTAGCCTGAGACTTACCCGGTAAAGGTTGATTCTATTCCCTTAGTTGGTTTGTTGGTTTGAGATTATAGTTCCTTTCCTTAGTACACTGAGACTTACCCGGTGATAGGTTCTTTTGGTTTGGAGTTAGTGAGTAGTGAGACTTACCCGGTGATCTATTCCACTTTAGAAACACCTTCTCTTTGCAAAACCTCAACTTTGTCCGCTTATCTTGAGATCTTGAGTTGGAACCACAACTAGATGCTTTAATCCCTAGAATTTGCATATTTCCTTAATTGACTATATTATCATCTTTGATTGCTTTAATTGCTTTTGTGGTTAGTTGTGATATTGACAACCTATACTTTCTTTGTATCACCTAAGTCCCTGAGATCGACACCCCGCAATTTTTGCTTTTACTACGATTCACCCGTACACTGCGGGTTAGCATCCTTGTTTTAGGCATACATCTAGGGTTATAAATTTAAATCTTGCACACACCGTTTGGAGCGAACATAGTGGCATACATCCTTGAAGAATTTCTTCCTTTGAGCGTACGTCAATCCGGGCGGTATTTCCTGGCAAACAAGATAATTAACAATATCAGCATACCAAGGTTCTTTTTTATCAGAAGCTTGGTGGAGCCAGTGCTCCACCAACTGTAAATGTCTCAGAAAAGGGTTTAGGAAGTTTGTTGTCCTCGGTTAACAACATCTCGCTTGCTGTCTTAGTCGGTGTCCGAGGTGGGTGACCGAGATGTTCTTCAGATAAGAACACCTCGCTTGGTCCAGAAAGTGCCTCGGTCGAGGTACTGGAACTGGGACTGAAACATGAATTTCTCCTCTCTTGGATCAGTTTCTCAATCTTAGCTCCTGGAACTGCTTCCAGTGTCTTTAAGCTCCGTATATCACAAGAAACATCTATACCCTCCTCCAATAAACTAAAACTAAGAACTCTTTCAAGAGGGTCCTTAATAAGGATAGAGCTCACTAATTATCTTGATTATTCTTCATCATATATGTTGAAGATATCATCCTCCAGCAGCTCTCCTTTCATTGCAGCAAGCAATGCAAACTCCACTTGATCTCCACCAATGTTGAATTTCAACTTGGTGTACTTACAATCCACATTGCAACCCGAAGTTGATAGAAATGGTCTCCCGAGAATGATAGAAACGGGATAATTAGCGGTTATATCAAGTACAACAAAGTCTATAGGTAAATAGAAGTTATCTAACTTAATGGGAACGTCTTCCAAAATGCCCACGGGATGGGTAATGGAGCGATCCTCCATGTATAACCTTATCTTCACCGGCTTGGGCTCTCCAAGTCTGATCCTCTCACATAGCTCCAGCGGAATGATGCTCACGTTGGCTCCTAGATCACATAACGCCTCACAAGTTACATCCCCACCTTGAATGGGAATGCAAAATGAGTCGGGATCTCTCAACTTAGGTGGCATCTTCTCCTTCATGATTTGAATGAGCTCCGAGGATTTAGATGTCATCCTAACTTCTCCATAGTCTTCCAACTTCCTCTTCCTTGTTAGAATCTCTTTTAAGAACTTCCCATAAGTGGGCATCCCTAGAATAGCATCAAGGAAAGGGATGTTAATGTGTAGTTTATTAATCAAGTCAAGGAACTTACCAAAATGCTTGTCTAGATGTGCTCTGGCCCTTGACTGAGGGAATGAAAGTGGTGGTTTATAAGAAGGAGGTGGGACATAAACTTCAGATTTGTCCTTCGCTTTATGGGAATCCAACTCGGGTGGCACCTCGACCGAAGTGTTCCTCGTCTGTACCTGGACCGAGGTGTCCTTCGTATGCACTGGCACCGACCGAGGTACTAGATCTGCAGTTTTTAGTCCACTTCACATCGTTATTGCCATAATCTGTCCTTTGGGGTTGCTCTTTGTCCTTGCTGGGAGCTTCCCTGGATCTCTTAGCGCTTCATTCGCCTTATTAAAGAATTGCTGCTCTAAGGCTTTTTGTGCCTTCGAAAATAAAGTCATAGACGTCTCCACAACGTTGAGCTTGATCAAGATGGCCTCTAGCACTGCATCTTTCTTCTTTGGCTGGGACGAACTTGATCTAGGCTCCTGGCTCTTTAATGGAGTAGAAGAAGAAGAAGAGGGGTTAAAAGAATTATTAGAATTAGAATTAGAATAAGGGTTACCCGAATTTTGTTGATTAGATCTCCAATTGTTGCTGTTGGAGCCTCTATTGTTGTTGTAATTGTTGTTCCGTGACCCTTGGTTGTTGTTTCTTCCTTGATATCCTCCATCTTCCTTCTTCGTGTGAGCCACCAAAAGGTCCTTCAATTGCTTCACATCATTCTTAAAGGAGATGAGTTGATTATCATTTGATGGAGTGTCTTGGAAATTAACTCTCTTATCTCCATTTTCGGCTCCTTGATGGGGGTAACTTTCTATATGAAAAGCTTGCTTTTCAATGAAGTCCCAAGCTTCTTCTATCGGCATATCCGGCGGAAAGTAGCTGAAGATTGAATTGAATAGCTCCATCCAATCCCTTGAAGTATATCTCCAACAACTCTATCTTTAGAATCCCATGTTGTGGGCAATCCAATAGAACATCCTTGAATCTCTCCCATTTCAGCGGTCTTGGAGGGGGGAAAGAATTTTGTTAGAAACTCTGTCGTCATCTCTTCCCAAGTGTTATTCTTTCCGGGTGGGAGAGATTGATACCTAGTAAGCGCCCTGTCCTTTAAAGAAAAGTAGAAAGGCCTTAGCTTGTAGTTGTTATTTTCCAGCCTTGAAGGTCTCAAGGTCTCCATCAAAATCTCATAGTTTTGCAAATGCTGATGCGGAGACTCCCTTTCTAAACCTCCAAACTGGCATAGGCGGATCATGGATAGAACTTGCGGTCGAAGTTCATAATCATGCTCAGCTGGATCACCTAGGTTGACTCCTAGACGCCTCACTTGCTGATTAGGGTCCATCCTCTGTCCTAGAGTTTCTGAAACTCCAGCAAAAAGAACATCTCGAACAGGCATCCGAGGTGGGTGTATCTCGGCTGCGGCAACTAGGAATGGGTCCTGCCTCGGTCGAGGATCTGGGATCGGTCGATGCAGAATCTGGGCTGTTAGATCGGCCATATCTGCTTCTATATCTGCAGTTCTAGTGTGAGTCTGCTCTCTTTCTCGTTGTAGTTCTTCCTTATTGAGGCGCAGCTGTTCTAGTGCCTCCTTCAATTCAGCCTCAAGATCGCGATTGTCTTGATTGACCATCTTAGCTTCTTTCAATCGTCGTTTGTATGTCTTTTCTGGTTTGGGATCGTAAGGAACGATTTCCTTCCTAGCACGGGTTCTTCGCATAAACCTAAGAAAAAGATCCTGCGAAAACACTCAAGTAGAGTGGTTAGTAGCAACAAGGGCAATTGCCCCGAAAGACAACCGCAACCGGCTTGGTCTAGACCAAGTCCCCGGCAACGGCGCCAAAAACTTGTTCGCTCCAAACGGTGTGTGCAAGCTTTAAATTTATAACCCAAGAAGTATGTTTAAACAAGGATACGAACCCGCAGTGTACGGGTCAATTGTAATAAAAAGCAAGAATTCCAGGGGTCGAAAACAGGGACAATGGTGAAACAAAGCACAAAACTGGTTGTCAAATATTGCAATTAACCAAAGGCAATTAAAGTAATCAAAGATGATGTAAAATTCAAGTAAAGGGAAATGCGGATTCTAGGGATTAAAGCATCTAGTTGTGGTTCCGACTCAAGATCTCAAAGGATAACGTGGACAAAGCTGAGGTTTGCAAAGGGAAGGTGTTTCTAAGGTGGGAATAGATTACCTAGTAAGTCTCAATACTCACTATCCCAAACCAAAGCTCCTATTACCGGGTAAGTATCAAGGTACTAAGGAAAGGAACTATAATCTCAAACCAACACACCACCCAAGGGAATAGAATCAACCTTTACCGGGTAAGTCTCAGGTTAACTCACAAAGATGGGATGAAGGCACACTCAAACCCCAATAAAGGCTAAACCATTATTACCTACACTCATGATCTTAGGTAAACAAGCAAAGGAATCACAGGGTAAGTCTCATCATAGGCTTTCATTGAACCAGGAAAGGTGTAATAAGGATAAGATTTGGCAAACTAGAACACTTGACTCTCAGTTTCGGATCATGAAAGGTTAACCTCGTTTAGTTTTTGTACCATCTCAGTCGAGATGTTCGTCAACCGAGCGAGGTGTTCAAGGGTTAAGGTAAAGACTCGAGCTTTTAGGGTCCTCTTGGAATTAAGATCATTCTATCATCGTCTTCCCCACAACTTTCAGCCAATCATCCTAGAATCGCATAAGAAACTTAGCCAACAATCATCAGGATGACAATAATCAAATATATGGGAAAGGAAAGAATATTCGAACAAGAAAACCTGAAGAATTAGGTCTCAATAACTTAATCAAATAACAACAAATCAGTGTTCCTCAAATCACAAATCAACTAGGACAATAAACCAAAAGGGAATCTAAGAAAGTCTTACAAACTCCCTCAAAAGCTAACACCAAACTATGAATCCTTCCTTCCTTGATCTTCAATCCTTCAATCCTTCCATCAAACTTCCAGAAAATCTCCCTAATTGTTGGATGCTCTAAGCATGTAAGCCTACTTTTTACTTGTGGAAAATCCAACCCTTTATATAGGAGAATTAACTTCCAAAGAAAATAATATCTTAAAAAGATAATTTCCTATAAAATATATCCATATCTCTAAAATAGATTTTCCAAAAATAATATCTTCCTTCTAGAAATCCAGCCCAAAATAATAAGATATCTTCTTTCCAAAAATAAAAGATCTCAACCAAAAATATGATCTCGCCAGCGGCAAGGTGTTCGCCTCGGTCGGGACGCTCCTCAAGATCACCTCGGTCGAGGTGACACTGTAGCTGACCGAGGTGAATCTCAACTGAATGTAAAATCTCTCGAATCTGGTCCAAAGTAAATCTTCTTCATTAATTTCATGCTTCATGAGTTCTTATTTAAGTTCCAGAATGTAGCTCCAATGACTCATTAGCTCCATTTCAGTCCAAAACGTGTCATTTTACCTACGATTACAACGAAACTTGGTTTAGACCTCGATTCCCGTAAAAGTAGATGAAACAACAATATAATCACATAATATACATCCATACATGCATATTTATGAAGATAAAACGTCTAAACAAGTCCCAAAATATAGACTATAATACATGATATTAGTTTCATATATGTATATATTTACAATTGAGTGAATGACCATTATATAAAGATAACTAGATTGGGTAAATGTGTGACAACATGATTATGTGCTTTATCTTTCATTACTTGTGTTTGTGCTTATGCATTATGTTATATATGTATGGTAAGCTAATGGTTTCATACCATGTTGTAGATGTCTTGCAGGATAATAGAGTTGTTGAGTGATTTGGCAGGGTGACAGGCCGAGGACTCTCGTACATTAGGTGGTTATGGTTTTGGGGATGTCTATGTATCTCCTGCGTGAGGGTGATGTTTTGTATACCTCCTGCGTGAGGATGATGATTTATACTCGGTTGTGATCTTGTTTACCTTTTGGATGTACAGTTTTCTGTATTTGTTTTATATGTATCAGTGTCATGTTGTAAGGTCCAGTGAACTTGTTGTCAAGCTAGGGTCAAGATCCACTCTGAGATCCTAGCCCAATGTGGCATTCCGAGTCCCGCGAATTTGGGGTGTTACAAATTTGGTATCAGAGCCTTAGGTTGACAACAATGGATTTGCTACCTGCAATGAGGTCGGATGGATAAAATAAACAAAACCTGAAAGGAGTTTCACGTTTTCAAAAGATTTTGGTTTTAAAGGTTGTTGTATTGGGATAGGATGTACGAGAAGTCGTCACCTCTGCCATGGATCTTAACAGTATATATATGTATATCTATGTATTACGGATTATGTGTATGTGTTATATATATACATATGGCATATATATAGCCTTATAAGTTAGGTGTATACCCCGCAGATGGCTTGGACTAGAGCAGCTTCTGCTGTAGGTCAGGGTAGAGGTATACCACCTCTTCCTCCGGGCGTGATAGGACGAGGACTAGTTCCTACTGCTAATCAACCAGTGGTGGAGGAAGTTCATGAGGAGATTGCTGAGAGTGTCATCCTGGAGACGAGGAGTGGTGGATCTCGGAGACAGTGGTCACCCCAATTCCAGTCAGATGACTTGGATCGTGTCTACATGAGGGGACCAGAGTTTCGTGCTTATATCCGGCATGTAGAGGAGGCTTCTAGAGCAGGAAGACGGGCCCCGGATCTACTAGTGCATGAGGGATCTTCTGAGATGTCTCAGGGAGCCACTTAGGTGCTAGTTATGCCGGCATGCGCCGTTGAGACTGTTAGAGATCCAAAGGAGTATAGATGGCCTCAACCGGATACTTGGTTGAAGGCATTCCATCAGTTGGGAGTACCCCCTTTTTCTGGGATGGTGGGATTTGAGACGGAGGTCTGGATTGGACATGTGGACTTTGCTCTAGAATATATTAGATGTCTAGAGGACATACGGATAGAGGTAGTATAGACTCTATTCCGTGACTTATCTCATCAGTGGTGGAGGACCATGAGGGGTCAAGCCACTAGTTACGATTAGATGAGGAGTTTGATTAGGGAGCGTTTCTGCCCTGCCTCGTTGAGGAGGGAAAAAGTCCAGGATTTTGTGGAGGCATGCTTTGAGGATGTGCCGATTGCAGATGCCATCAGCCGCATCCAGTCAGAGTTGGCATTGCTAGGTTCAGCTACACCTTCTGAGGACCAACACGTGTATTTTTTATGCCGTCAACTGAGGGAGAGTACACGTTCTTATATGGCGGGATTCCATTACGAGTCCTTGAAAGATTATTAGGACCAGGCCTCAGCTTATGAGCATGAGCGGGCCAGTCAAAGGAGGACTTCTCAGACGGGATGGTATGAGAAGAGGCAACGTACTAGGCAGACCAGTGGCGTTGGTAGAGCTTCAGGTTCTGGGCGGAGCCAGAGACGCTAGAGTTACACCTCATCTGCACTGACTGCAGAGAAGGGACGATAGTGTTACTACTGTGGTGATTGGGGTCATATACGACCAGAGTGTACGAGGCCACTAGTGACTTGCTACACCTGTGCATGCCATGTCATAGAGTTGCCTTCTGTAGGCAGGGTGGAGTTGCATCACAACAGGGTTCTTCCCTTGCTAGCGTGACAGAAGGTGGGCACGGGACGCCTCAACAATAGACACAGGCACAACAGAGAGTCCTAGATCGTCCTTCTACTCAGGGATCTACTCGCGGGCTGAGTAGAGGTAGAGGTCGTGGTGGGAGTACCACTGACATTAGAGGAGCTCAGGGTAGAGTCTTTGAGCTTAGGAGTGAAAAGGAGCCACCTACACCGGCCGCTACAGGTACCATTCTACTCCATGGTTTACTTGTTAGAGTTTTATTTGATACGGGTGCTACACATTCCTTTATTTCTGATATATGTGTTGAGCGTCTGGGTTTAGCTACAATAGAGGTGATACCGTTTACTATAAGGTTACCTGATGGTAGTAGGGTAAGAGGTACCCGCGAGATACGTAGGAGCCCCCTTTGTTTAGGGACTTGTGTGTTGCTTGTAGACTTCTTTGTCATGCCATTGTTGCATGAGGAAGTCATTTTAGGTGTGGATTGGATGCATAGACACTGTGCATTATTAGATATAGGTAAGAGGACTATTACAATCTCTACCGAGGTAGGTCAGATAGAGGTTTTCCGAGGTTGGACCTTGGAAAGATGGGTTCTATCATTAGTGCAGTACGAGCAGCAAGGCTGATAGCACAGGGATGTGATGCCTTCTGACGTTATGCCATGAAGGATGGAGAGAGTCCAGCATTGGAGGATATTCCAATGGTCTGTGAGTTTACAGACGTGTTTGTTGAGCCGTTTAGTTTGCCGCCTCAAAGGAGTGTGGACTTAAACATCGAGTTGGAGCCTGGCACGAGACCGATCCGGAAGGCCCCATATCATATGGCGCCTGTCGAGATGTTGGAGCTGAAGAATTAACTCGAGGAGTTGGCTGAGAAGGGCTTTATCCGCCCTAGCGTATCACCATGGGGAGCAACTTTCCTCTTTGTGCGGAAGAAGTACGGATCATTGAGACTGTGCATTGACTATAGAGATCTGAACAAGTATCCACTGTCTCGTATTGATGATCTGCTTGATCAGCTTCAGGGAGAGACAATGTTCTCCCGGATTGACTTACGTTCAAGATATCACCAGTTGAGGGTTAGGGAGCATGATGTGCACATGACGACATATCAGACCCGTTATAGACACTACGAGTTTGTAGTGATGCCATTTGGGCTTACGAATGCCCCAGCGGTTTTCATGGAGTTGATGAACAATCGACTTTCTTGATCAGTTTGTAGTAGTCTTCATTGATGACATTCTTGTGTACTCTCGTAGCAGAGAGGAGCATACCGGTCATTTGAGGACGGTTTTATCGGTTCTGCGGGATAGAGAGTTGTTTGCTAAGCTCTTTAAGTGCGAGTTCTTGATGTCAGAGGTAGCTTTCCTAGGTCATATTGTCTCCGCCGAGGGGATCATGGTTGACCCGGTGAAGATCGAGTCTGTTGTAGCATGGATAACACTGACGAGTGTCAAGGAAGTGCGTAGCTTTCTTGGCCTAGCCGGGTATTACCGACACTTTGTGGAGGGATTTTCCAGTGATTTCCCGTCCTCTTACGAGCCTGATCCGGAAGACTATCAGATTTGTGTGGTCTAAGCAATGTGCCCAGAGTTTTGAAGAGTTGAAGAGGCGTTTGACTTCTACTCCTTTCTTTGCACAACTAGAGGGTTCTGATGATTTAGTGGTTTACTGTGATGCATCCAAGCTACGCTTGGGATGTGTGTTGATATAGAGGGGCAGAGTGATTTCATATGTGTCGACAGCTGAAGACGTATGAGGAGAACTACACGACTCTCGATCTGGAGTTGGTAGTGTTCGTTCATGCTTTGAAGATCTAGAGGCATTACCTGTTTGGTGCTACATGCCAGATCTTCACAGACCATAAGAGTCTAAAGTACATTTTCACACAATGGGAGTTGAATAACCGCCAGCGTCGATGGCTTGAGTTGATCGAGGACTTTGACCTTGAGATACTGTATCATCCAGGGAAGGCGGACGTTGTCGCCGAAGTCCTGAGTAGAAAGTCACCTCAAGAGTAGACGATTGCGAGACTAACAATTCAGCCTCAGCTTCAGAGGGATCTAGCTTGGGTAGAGATGGACATCCAGGTTCCTGATGAGGATGCCCAGTTGTACGCTTTAGGGGTTCTAACTGATTTGTTGGATGAGATTCAACATAAGTAGGGGACCTGCCCGACCCTGATGAGGATTAGAGAGAGGATATCTCGTGGTGAGCCACCACAGTTCTCCGTAGGAGTACATGGAGTGATGTGACGCCATGATCGCATCTGTGTACCTGTTGATACAGAGCTGAGGCAGAGGATTTTACATGAGGCTCACCGTAGACCTTACTCAGTACATCTTGGTACGAGTAAGATGTACCATGATGTAAGACGATCATATCGGTGGGGAGGGCTAAAGCCCAATGTAGCCAGATCTATGGCACAGTGCGCGACCTGTCAGTAGGTCAAGATAGAGAATTGTAGAGATAGATTTCATCCACTGCCAGTGCCGTAGTGGAAGTGGGAGGACGTCTCTATTGACTTTGTAACGGGATTAAGGCCCAGTAGGAGTTTTGATGCTATCTAGGTTGTTGTTGATAGACTGACGAAGACTACACGTTACATTTCTATCAAAGAGACGTGGCCAATGAGCTGATTAGCTGAGGAGTGCACTAGGTAGATATTGAGACTCCATGGTGTACCGAGGACGATCGTCTCTGATCGTGATGGGCGATTTACCTCGAGGTTTTGGCAGCAGATTCAGACTTCTTTGGGGACGAGTCTACACTTCATGACAGCGTTTCACCCCCATACAGATGGTCAGTCAGAGAGGACCATCCAAACCCTTGAGGATATGTTGTGAGCTTGTGTGTTGGATTGGGGATAGGGATGGTCAGATTACCTTCCCTTGGTAGAGTTCTCATACAATACCAGTTGGCATGCATCGATTGGGATGGCTCCATATGAGGCACTGTATGGGCGTAGATGCCGTACACCATTATGGTGGGATGAACCCAGCAGTATCAGTGGTATAGCGCCAGAGAAGATTCAAGATAATATGGATCGAGTAGTGCTGATTAGAGAGAGGATATTGGCTGCACAGAGTCGCTAGAAGTCGTATGCAGACAGGAGGCTTCGATCTCTAGAGTTCATAGTAGGAGCTCATGTCTGGCTAAGAGTATCTCCGACCCGAGGCGTTAGGCGTTTTGGCATAAAGGGGAAGTTGAGTCCCCGATATGTCGGTCCTTTTGAGATACTTGATAGAGTTTGGAGGGCAACATACAGATTAGCCTTGCCTTCGATGTTAGAGGGTGTTCACCCTGTGTTCCACGTGTCTTAGCTGAGGGAGTATATACCATATCCGAGACGCATCGTGAGTTATGATGATTTAGTGGTTGAGCCGGACCACACTTTTGCTTAGCATCCGATTGCAGTCTTAGAGCGAGGTGTGAGACGCCTACGTTCGAATGAGATTCCCATGTTGAGGATACAGTGGTCGAGACGAGGACCACAAGAGGCTACATGGGACACTGAGGATAGTATCTAGAGGAACTATACAAAGATTTATGCCGAGATAGATGAACCTGTAGGATCACCGAGTAGATCTTAGTGCTATCTTGGTGAGTGTTGTGATTATGTTTTTGTGTGCTTATATGCCTTGATATGTTTATTTTCATGCTAGTTATGACGTAATATATGATCTTATTAGATCCTGATGTGTAAACGCGATTTATAATTATAGCTGGAGATGGTTCTTTCCTCCACGCTTATTTGATGAACATAGTCTCGTTATAGATGTTTTTCCTCCATGCTTTGTATATACGTATGATCTGGCTAGAGATGTGCTTCCTATATGCCCTGTGATGTGAGTATGGCAAGAGATATGATTCCTCCATGCCTTTGGGATAGCGTTATGATCCTGTTTTCTAGAGTTGATGATTCCCCCATGCTTGTGTTTTTAGGTTATAGATTGATATGGGTTATGACCTGTTGAACGGAGATGTGATGCCTCCGATAGAGAGAGTTATACCTCGGCATATGGGACCGAGAGGATTAGGGATTTCACATGTTTCGGGACGAAAGTTGTTTTTAGGGGGGGGTGAGATGAAGCACCCTTAGTCTTTGAGTGCTAATGATGTTGGAGTTATGCCTAAACCGCCCTTGCGGTTTGTAGAGTCCGCCCCTACGGCCTGCCTGATCCGCCCTTGCAGTTTGTGGTGTGTTGTAGCCGGTTTTGTTTACTCTTGACCCGTGTTTTACCCTTCCTTACCCTATAAGTATCCTCTCTTACCTCTTGATGAGGGTTTCACCTTTCTTACAACTCCATCTTCTCCCTCACATTTTTCTTTCTTCTCCTTCCTCCTTTGAATATTCTTCTTGTTTTCCTTTGATCTTACAAGAGTTTTGAAGAGAATTGATGCTTGGATGATGGAGATGTTGATGGTTGTTGTTGATGTGCCTTTAATGAGCCAGCTTTGAAGGTTGTGGTGAGGAGTCTTCCTCTGTTAGTGTTCAACTTGGTAAGATCTTATTCTTCTTCTCCTCTCTTTCTTCCTATCTTCTCTTCTTCCTTCCTAGCTTATTATTCCACAAGTTTGATCTTGTGGCAGCCATCTTAGGCTTTGTTTGATGTATATATGTATATATATGTATATATGGGGCTGTTGGCTGAAGAATTCGTGAAGAGGTTCGAGTGAAGAAGTAAAGAGAAGCTAAAAGTGTGCATCCTGCACACCTGCCGCCCCTGTGCCACCTCAAGGTTGCCCCAACGCTAGCTAGTCGCCGCCCCTGCGCCACTCAGGGCCGCCCTTGCGGTTCCTTGAACCAGCCCTTTGCTTTGCTCTTGTTCTGCAGGTGGGTCTTGCTTTTGGGCTTGCCTAAGGATGGCATTGTCCCTTCCTTTCCTAGTGTGAGTGTGTAGTATCATAATAACTATAGATGAGTGTGTGGTGATGATGTTATGATCATGTTATGCCTTGTATGGCTTTGAGGATTAGTAGGCTGTGAGGTTAGGTTAAGGATGAGCCTATGGATCCCTTGGGTCTAGGTGTGACCCCTTTGATTGATAGTAGATTGATACATCTCTATGCCTTATTATTAGGTAGTGTCCCTCTCAAGATTGAAGGTTGATCGTGGTTGAGTTTATATGAGGTTGAGGTAAGTCTATAGAACTAATTTAGCTACCATCCTTATATTGGGTGTTTGCATAAGTGGTGTGTGTGTGTGTTATATGCTTGATATGATAGCATGCGATATCGATTATTACCAACCTATGTTTTAACGATAGCCGAATTGTGTGGTAGTGATAACTTTTCCCTTTCATTCTGTAAGGAGTTGGGAGGTTCTCTGGCGTCAGGCCACCTGGTATACAGGAAGGGTGCAATCCACTCCCATAGGGTACACGGGTTGCGTGACCGACACTACTTCCAGATGGATAGCAGGCCTAGAGGCGAGGATGATACGGTCCTCGTGTCACATAGTTTCATATATCTATATATATACGATTTAAGTGAATGACCATTATATAAAGATAACTAAATTGGGTATATGTGTGACAACATGATTATGTGTTTTATCTTTTATTACTTGTGTTTGTACTTATGCATTACCTTATATATGTATGGTTAGCTAATGGTTTCATACCATGTTGTAGATGCCTTGCAGGATAGGAGAGTTGTTGAGTGATCTATCAGGGTTACAGGCTGAGGACTCTCGTACATTGGGTGGTTATAGTTTTGGGGATGTTTATGTACCTCCTGCGTGAGGGTGATGTTTTGTATACCTCCTACGTGAGATGATGTTTTATACTCGGCTATGATCTTGTTTACCTTTTGGATGTACAATTTTATGTATTTGTTTTATATCTATTAGTGTCATGTTGTAAAGTCTAGTGAACTTGCTGTCAAGCTAGGGTCAGGATCCACTCTGAGATCCTAGCCCAATGTGGCATTTCGAGTCCCGCAAATTTGGGGTATTACAAAGATTGTTCTTTGCTGTATTGAATTTGTTCTTGCATATTCTTAACTTGAGCATTAGGATCTTCTTGTCCATCAGAATTTTGATCTCCATGTCGATTCAGATTAAGATCTTAAAACTATCACTCAAAGTACCACCATTGCTTTCGTCAAAAATAACATGAATACTTTCCTCGACAATTTTGGTTAGTTTATTGTAAACTCGATAAGATTTACTATTTGAAGCTTATCCTATAAAGGTAGTTTCATCACTACGTGCATCTAAATTTCTAAGGTTTTCTTTGCCATTGTTATGGACAAACCACTTACATTCAAATGGTTTACAATATGAAATATTAGGTTTTTGTCCTTTAAAGAGTTCATAAGGAGTCTTTTTCAAGATAGGGCGTATCAAACATCTATTTAAGAAGTAGTTAGCCGTGTTAACTGATAGCATGTATTATTTTCTATATTTTGGGATTGTTTTAGACGTTTTATCTTCATAAATCTGCATGTATGGATGTATATTCTTTGATTATATTGTTGTTTTATCTACCTTTGCGGGAATCGAGGTCTACACCTAGTTTCGTTGTAATTGTAGGTAATATGACACGTTTTGGACTGAAATGGAGCTAAGGAAGCTAAGGAGTCATTGGAGCTACATTCTGGAGCATTGAGGAGTTATAAGAAGATCTCAGGAAGCATGAAAATGATTTAGAAGATTGATTTTGGACCAGATTCGAGAGTTACACTTTCAGCTGAGACTCACCTCGGTCAGCTATAGTACCACCTCGACCGAGGTGATCTTCAGGAGCGTGTGGACCGAGGCGAACATCATAACGGCCATAAGATCTTTATTTTTGGTTGAGATGTTCTATTTTATGAAAGTGAATATCACATATTTTTTACTGGATTTCTGGAAAGAAGATATCTTTTTGGCTAATATATTATGGAAGATATGGAGATATATTTTAAGGAAATTATCTTTTTAAGATATTTTATCTTTGGAAGATAATTCTCCTATGTAAAGGGTTGGATTTTCTGCAATTTAACCATCTTCGAATCACTGATTTTCTGGAGGATTTTCTGAAGAGTTTGGATGAAGTTTTTGAAGGTTGAAGATCAAGGAAGGAAGGAATCAAGTTTGAAGTTGTCTTTGAAGGAAGTTCTTAAGATTTCCTTAGTTTGTTTAGTTTTGTTGTCTTTTCTGATTTGTGTTTGAGGAACGTTGTTTGTTTGTTTGTTTGATTCATTGAGTTATTGCGACATTTGCTTTAAGGTTTTCTTGTTTGAATATTGATTCCTTTCTTATATATTTGATTATTGTTATCATGATGAGTCTTGGCTAAGTTCTTCATACGATTCTAGGGTGATTGGCTGAAAGTTGTGGGAATGACGATGATAGAATGATCTTAACCCCAATGGACCCTGAAAGATCGAGCCTTTACCTTAACCGACGAACACCTCGATCAGTCATTGAACATCTCGGCCGGGATGGAATATAACTTAATGAGGTGAACCTTATCTGAGTTGAGAGTTTCAGTTTGCCAAATCCTATCCTTGTTATACCTTTCCTGGTTCAACGCAAGCCTAGGATGAGACTTACCCGGTGATTCCTTTGCCAATTTATCTATGATCATGAGTGTAGGTAATAAAGGTTTATCCTTTATTGGGGTTTGAGTGTGCCTTCATCCTATCTTTGAGAGTTAGCCTGAGACTTACCTGGTAAAGGTTGATTCTATTCCCTTGGGTGGTGTGTTGGTTTGATATTATAGTTCCTTTCCTTAGTACCTTGAGACTTACCCGGTAAAAGTACCTTTGGTTTGGGATAGTGAGTAGTGAGACTTACCCGGTAATCTATTCCCACCTTAGAGACACCTTCCCTTTGCAAACCTCAGCTTTTTCTACTTTATCTTTTGAGATCTTGAGTCAAAACCACAATTGTATGCTTTAATCTCTAGAATCCGCATTTCCTTTTACTTTACTTTTATATCATCTTTGATAGTTTTGTTGGGTGTTTTGTTATTTGACAACCTGAATTACCGATCTTTGTTTCACCATAGTCCTTGTGATCGACCCCTGGAATATTTGCTTTTATTACAACTGCAAATACACTGCGGGATGCCTATCCGAGATGCCTATCCAAGATGTTCTTTTCGCTGGAGCTCCACTAACCCTAGGTCAGAGTATGGACCCAAATCAGCAAGTGAGGCGCCCAGGAGTCAACCTAGGAGATCCAGCTGAGAATGATTATGAACTTCGACCGCAAGTTCTAACCATGATTCGACAATATCAATTTGGAGGTTTGGAGAGAGAGTCTCCACACCAACATTTGCAAAACTATGAGATTCTGATGGAAACTTTGAGACCATCATGAGTGGAGAACAACAATTACAAGTTGAGGTCTTTCTATTTCTCATTAAAAGACAAGGTGCTTGCTTGGTATCGAGCTCTTCCGGCTGGAAAAATAAAGACTTGGGAAGAGATGACGACGGAGTTTCTCACTAAGTTATTTCCCCCTTCCAAGATCACTTAATTGAGGGGAAACATCATGCTTTTATTATGAAGGACAAAGAGAGTTTGACCAAGTCATGGGAGAGATTCAAGGATCTTTTGTTTGATTGCCCACGTCATGGGATTTCAATGATCGAGTTGCTGGAATTATACTTCAAAGGTTTGGATGGAGATACTCAATTAAAGCTCCAACTACTTTTCGCTAGCACCTTCATGGATATGCCGATAGATGAATCTTGGGATTTCATTGAAAATCAAGCTTTACACATGGAGAAGTACTCCCATCAAAGAGTTGAGCATGGAGCAAGGAGAGTTAGCTTCCAAGACCCATCATCAAATGGAGCTCAACTCACCTCACTTAGCAATGAAGTAAAGACATTGAAGGAGCTTTTAGTAGCTCAAACAAAGAAGGAGCAAGATGGTGGATACCAAGGAAGAAACAATTATCAAGGGCCGCGGAAAATCAATTACAACAACAACAATAGAAACTCCAACAACAACAGTTGGAGATCTAATCAACAAAATTCCGGTAACCCTTATTCTCATGCTAAAAATGCTCTTAATTTCCCCTCTATTTCTTCTACTCCATTGAGAAGCCAGGAGCCTACACCAAGTTCGTCCCAGCCACCAAAGAAAGATGTTGTGCTGGAGGCAATTTTGATCAAGCTCAATGCAATGGAGACGTCGATGAACTCATTTTCGAAGGCACAAAAAGCCTTAGAGAAACAATTTTTCAATAACGTGAATGAAGCGCCAAGACATCCAGGGAAGCTCCCAGCAAGGACAGAGAACAACCCTAAAGGACAGATAATGGCAATTACAACACGCAGTGGATTGAAGACTACAGATCTGGTACCTTGGTCAAGCCACGACTAGATGAGGAATACCTCAGACCAAGACCAGACGAGGAACACCTCGGTCGAGGTGCCAACCAAGATGTAGCCCCAGAAAGCGAAAGAAAAATCTTAAGTTTATGTTCCACCTCCTGCTTATAAACCACCACTTTCATTCCCTCAGTCAAGGGTGAGGGCACATCTAGACAAGCACTTTTGTAAGTTTCTAGACCTTATGAATAAACTACATATTAATAATACTTTCATTGATACCATTCTAGGGATGCCCTGTAACACCCCAAATCCACGGGACTCGGAGTGCTACATTGGGCTAGGATCTCACAATGGATCCTTACCCTAGCGTGACAACTAGTTCACTTGATCTTACAACAAGGCACATGTAGATTAAACCAAATACATAAAAGTTGTATATGATACATCAAAAGAGTTTACAAACACAAAGCCGAGTACAAAACACCAAACATAACATCTTATACAAAAGATCCCATATCCCAGGCATCCTGGTGTACAGAAGTCCTCGGTTGGTCAAACCATCTGGCTCACTCTGTAGTCTTCCTAACCTGCAGATCATCTACAACACGGTATACACCGTTAGCTACAACAATGAATAAGTATGAAAGTAATACCACAAACACACATCAACATCTCATACATGCAATGCCACACACATTCATTTATTATCTTTCATTACGTTATTCCATTACTAATTCAACTTCTTTTGTAACACGAGGAGCCTCAAGAACCTCGTCCCATCCAACGTAACATAGGAGTTTTGCATGTGGGTGATCATTACTCGTCCCCTCCTATGAGATCATCTTCAGGGCACCTCCTCCTACCCGCAGGCGGAGGCAAGTGGTCACGACCCGTTATAATACACTTGGGCCATTTAATGTAATAAAGGTCATCCTAGTCCGGTTTAGGTTATAAATGCACAATCATCACAATCACACAAACTCCCAACTGAATGCTAAGTAAGTCCTATGGACTTACCTCATATATTCGTATCCAATACCACGTCACAGCTTCCCCTTGGGGAAGAAATCAACGCCTGCAATAGCAATGCACACAACATCACAAACTGTAAGGGTTAGGAGACTCGTCTGCATAACCAAAACCAACCTACAACCTCAATCTAACCCTCAAGACCATAACAAGCCCACAGATGCCTCCAGTATAACCTTAGCATCAACACGAGTGCCTAAGGCACATCTCTAATATACAACTCATCCTAACCAAGCTAGCCTAGCCAACATCTAAGCCAAGGCCAAAGGAAAGGAAGGAAGGAAGACATACCAACAAGGTATGCACCAACATAAGCGAGGAACTCCAAGCTGATCCAATGAGGCGCAGGGGCGGCTCACACCAGGCGTAGGGGCGGCTGTATGTGCAGAGGTTTGGCCCCGACTTCTCTTCGATCCCTTTCTCGACTCTCTTCACTTCTTCATCACACCAGCAACATACATACATATATACACATATATGATCACCAAAACATCCAGGAAAGGATCCAACACAAGTCTAACTTGTGATCCTAAGTTAAGAAGGGAGAAAGAAGCAAGAAAGAAGAAGAAAGGAAGATAGAGGTGAAGAGCTTACCACAACAACCGTAAGCAACAACTAGGAGCAAACAACACTTCTACCACCACAACACCACATCAACAACACTCAACAGTATCCTCATGGTCATCCACAACCAAAACCAACACCAACTCTCAAGAACTCTCTCACAAGATCAAGAAGGAGCAAAGAGGAGAAGAGGAAAGAGAAGAAGAATGTAAGGGAGATGAAGGAGTTGGAATGAGGTAAGGAAACCCCTCATCAGAAGCATGGGAAGCTTATATAGGAAGCTAACCCAAAAAGCAAAGGCAAGAGGTCAACAAAGGTAGCTGCAACCGCACAATCACGCAGGGGCGGATCAGGCAAGGTGTAGGGGCGGCCCTTCTGAGGCGCAGGCGCGGCTCACAGGATCCGCTGGGGCAACTGACAGGGTCCAACTAGGACTCAGCTAAGCCTCAACAAGGATCCTAGGCTCCAAGGACTAAGGTTCTTACATGCCCGCATATGGGAAGTTTCTGAAAGAGATTCTATCAAGAAAGAGGAAGCTGGAGGATTTTGGTGAAGTAAGGATGACATCTAAGTCTTCGGAGCTCATTCAAATCATGAAGGATAAGATGTCACCTAAATTGAGAGATCCTGATTCATTTTGCATTCCCATTCAAGTTGGGAATGTAACTTAGGATGCGCTTTGTGATCTAGGAGCCAGCATAAGCATCATCCCGGTGGAGCTTTGTGAGAAAGTCGGACTTGGAGAGCCCAAGCCAGTGAAGATGACATTATACATGGTGGATCGCTCCATTACCCGTCCCGTGGGTATCTTGGAGGACGTTCCCATCAAGTTAGGTAATTTCTACATACCTATAGACTTTGTTCTGCTTGACATTCCCGTAGATTATCCCATCCCTATCATTCTCGGGAGGCCATTTCTAGCAACTTCGTGTTAGAACGTGGATTGTAAGAACGCCAAGTTGAATTTCAACATTGATGGAGATCATGTGGAGTTTGAATTGCTTATTGCAATGAAGGGAGAGTCGCTGGAGGATGACATCTTCAACATCTATGATGAAGAAGATTCTAGAGAATTGGTTAGCTCTATTTTTATTAAAGATCCTCTTGAAAAAGTTCTTCATTTTAGTTTAATGGAGGAAGGTATAGATGTCTCTTGTGATGCAGATGTGCGAAGCTTGAAGGCATTGGAAGCAGATCCAGGAACTAGATTTGATAAATTGATTCAGGAGAAGAAAGGCACGTTAGGTTTCGGTTCTAGTTCCAGTATCTCGACCGAGGCACTTTTGGAGCAAGCGAGGTGTTCTTATCTGAAGAGCCTTTCAGTCAACCACCTCGGACCTCGACCGAGGTAGCAAGCGACATGATATCAACTGAGACTTTTGAAAGTCCAATTCTTCGATCTAAGTCCACTTCAATGGAAGGAGAAGGCACAAACCCACCTCATAAAGCACCCCCAGTCCTGGAGCTTAAACCACTTCCAAGTCACTTGAGGTATGCTTCCTTGGTATGGATTCTACTTATCCCATTATCGTTAGTGCATCCCTTTTAAACTGGATTATCTAAACTGATGCATGTTCTGAGGAAACATCAAAAGGCTTTAGTTTATACTATTGATGATCTTGTTGGTATTAAGCCTTCTTTTTTCATGCATAAGATACTAATGTAGGACGATCATAAGACATCACGGGAACGTTAAAGACGGTTAAATCCGATCATGAAAGAGGTTGTGAAGAAGGATATTCTTATGTTGTTTGAGGCAGGTATCATATTTCCCATATCGGATAGTAAATGGGTGAGCCCGGTGCATGTAGTTCCCAAGAAAGGAGGGATGACCGTTGTGACAAACAAAAACAACGAGTTGATTCCTACTAGGACCGTTACGGACTAGAGGATGTGCATTGATTATAGGAAGCTGAACATGGCCACTCGGAAAGACCACTTCCCGCTTTCCTTCATCGACCAAATGCTCGAACGATTAGCTCAACACTCACATTTTTGCTATCTAGATGGTTATAGTGACTTCTTTCAGATTCCTATACATTCGGATGATCAAGAGAAGACCACTTTTACTTGTCCATGGGGGACGTTCGCTTATCGGAGGATGCCATTCGGATTGTGTAATGCACCTGCTACTTTTCAGTGTTGTATGATCGCTATCTTTTCCGAGTACATTGAGGAGATCATGGAGGTATTCATGGATGATTTTTAGGTATATGGTTCATCTTTTGATAACTGTTTGGCAAACCTTTCTCTAGTGCTACAACGTTGTGAAGACACTAATCTTGTTTTGAATTGGGAGAAGTGTCACTTTATGGTTAGCGAAGGAATTGTTCTTGGAGACCTCGTTTCCAACCGAGGTATTGAGGCCGATCGAGCTAAGATGGAGACTATTGAGAAACTTCCTCCCCCTTTTTTGTTAAGGGTGTGCGGAGTTTTCTCGGGCATGCAAGTTTCTACAGGAGGTTCATCAAGGATTTCTCTAAATTCTCTAAACCACTCACTAATCTCTTGAATAAGGATGTTGTTTTTGAGTTTTTGCAGGAACGCCTTGATGCTTTTTATAGGATAAAGGAAGCGTTGATTACCGCTCTCATCATTCAACCTCCCGATCGGACCTTGCCCTTTGAGATTATGTGTGATGATAGTGATGTGGCCGTAGGAGTGGTACTTGGATAAACGAAGGACGGCCAGACCAACGCCATTTACTATGCTAGCAAGACGCTAGATGAAGCCCATCTGAACTACGCCACCACCGAAAAGGAGCTTTTGGCAGTTGTTTATGCTTTTGAGAAGTTTCGCTCTTACTTAGAGGGAGCGAAAGTTATTGTTTACACTGACCATGCAACTATTCATTACTTGCTTGCTAAGAAGGATGCAAAGCCGCGCCACATTCATTAGATTATATTGCTTCAAGAGTTTGACCTAGAGATTCGCGATAAAAAGGGATCCGAGAATTCTGTTCCGGATCACCTCAGCCGGCTACCTTCCTCCTCGCCCGAGAAGAATGACCTACCCATAGATGATTCGTTTCCCGATGAGCACTTGCATTTGTTGGAACATTGGATATAATCCTTTGTTTCGCCCCATGATGAAGATGAAGTATGGGGTGAGGACACCTTCCAACTTGTTTGAGGATGACGTACGGTCCAACTAGAGACCTTAAATCAAGTGCTTCTTGGGAGGCAACCGAAGGTATTTCTTTCTTTTTCCTTAGTTTTAGATAGTTTGCTTCGTTTTGTTTTTACGTCCTCTAGATAGGAAACCAAGTACTTTCTAAGAAAGGCATACAGCTAGGAGCTACGCTGGAATGACAGAAGTTCGAGAAATTGAGAAGACGGAACTTGACTGAGACACATCTCGGTTGCTATCACAGCACCTCGACCGAGATGTTCTTGGTCAACCGAGGCGACTAGGTCTAACATCCAGTCTGACACCTCGGTCCACTCGGGACCATCTCGACTGAGGTATAATCAAATTCAGCAAGGGGTATAAAAGGCACGACGGTTTCTCACTCTACCACTTTTTCCCTCTCTACTCTCACCTCGACCGTGGCGACCCCCTACTCCCAAATTCTCGATTCTTGCCCGTTTTCCACGTTTCTTGGCTCGATTTCACCGGAGGAAGGAAGAGATTCAGTTTCCAAGCATCAAACAACAAGTAAAACGCTTCAATCTGCAAAATTTGGTGTATTTCGTTCCAAACCATAACTCCCTCTTTCTTTTGTCGATTTTGAGCAGATCTGCCTTTGGTTGCCACTTATTGTTGTTAAAAAAGATATAAGTACCCCTTAGGAAGCTTTTTGTAGTGATTTGGGGGGAAAAAGCTTACAGATTCAAAGAGTGTGTTCGAACAGCAATTCGCCTCGGTCCAGTCGATTGTGTCTCGGCCGAGGTGTTCTTAGGGTAACCGAGGTGTTCTTCATCCAGAACCATGAGCAACAGATCTGATCGTCAGTTGGCCTTGAGAGACAGGCCTAGCAGTTCTCACCAGTCTTCTCCTTCCTCTGCTTCTCAGTTTTCCATTCTAGTGATCCACGAGCGACACTAGAAGGACTATGATCGTATTGGCGGGCGTCCGATCGTTACCTCGCGTTTTCTTCATGTTGATGCCTTCGAGTGCCTCCATGTGGTGGAGGACTTGAAGAAGATGATCTCCATGGTTGGTCTTGAGGAGTTCATAGATATTAGAGCGCCGGCTTATCTGGAGCCGACGATGGAGTTTTTGAGTTCTGTTACATACGTGCCGGAGCATCAAGGAATAAAGTACCAGTTGCTAAACAGGAACTATGTAGCTCCTATGGATCAGTTTAGGGATATTTTTGGCTTCTCTACACCAACTGTGACTGATTTTCCTTCCCGAGCGGTGGCTCGGAGTTTCTGGGGCGAGATAGCCCATGTGACTGACCATAGTGACAAGTGGTGTAACATCCCGCAAAATTGTTATCCCGCATTGATAGCATGAATTATAGTCTATATTTTGGGGTTTGTTTGGACGTTTTATCTTCAATAATCTGCATGTGTGTATGTATATTATGTGATTATATTACCATTTCATCTACCTTTGCGAGAATCGAGGTCTACACCTAGTTTTGTTGTAATCGTAGGTAAAATGGCACGTTTTGCATCAAAAAGGAGCAAAAGGAGCTATGGAGTCATTGGAGCTACATTGAGGAACATAAGGAACCATCCAGGAAGCATGGCCATGGATTTGAGATTCACTTTAGACCAGTTTTGAGAGATTTCACATTCAGTTATGACTCACCTCGGTTGACCACAGATTCATCTCGACCGAGGTGATCCAGGGAAGTCGACTCGACCGAGGCGAATACCTAGGACGCGGCGAGAATATTTTATTCTTGGTTGAGATCTTTTATCTTTGGAAAGTGATCTTATATTTTTGGGTTGGGCTCTTGGAAGGAAGAAGATATATTAGATCTTATATTTTACCTATTTTTATGGGAAGAGATCTTTTCTAAGATATCTTATCTTTGGAGGGTTATTTTCCTATAAAAAGGGTTGGATTTCCACAAATCCAACATCTCGCATACCACAACCCCGCTTACACCGGATCATGCTATACCACCGATCAGGGTTTATACACGCAGCAGCCATACTCCAGTTGGGAGATTTGAAGAACCTTTTTGAAGGTTGAAGGAAGATTGAAGATTGTAGCTTTTATAGCTTTTGGAGGTTTTCTTGTAAGATTACCTTAGATTCTCTTCCTTGTTGTCTTGCTTGTTGGATTTATATCCAAGGAACGCTTTGTTGTGATATTTGATTCAGTTATTGAAGTCTTTTCATTAAATTCTTCTTGTTTAAATATTCACCTTCTTTCCATATACTTGATTAATACTTTCATGATGATGAGTGGCTAATTTCCTTGTGTGATTCTAGGGTGATTGGTTGAAAGTTGTGGGAAAAACAATGATAGAATAAATCTTAGATTCCAGTAGGACCCTGAAAGTTCGAGTCTTTAACCTTAACCCTAAGCATCTCGCTCAGTCGATGAACATCTCGGCCGGGGTGGAATTTGGCTGACCGAGGTGACTTATCTGATCCTAAACAGAGAGTTAAGTGTTAGAGTTTGCCAAATCCTATTCTTATTACACCTTTCCTAGTCTAATGCAAGCTTAGGATGAGACTTACCCGGTAATTCCTTAGTTTGTGTACCTAAGATCATAAGTGTAGGTAATAAAGGTTTATCCTTTATTGGGGTTTGAGTGTGCTTTCATCCCATCCTTGTGAGTTAGCTTGAGACTTACCCGGTAAAGGTTGATTCTATTCCCTTAGATGGTGTGTTAGTTTGAGGATATAGTTCTTACCTTAATTCCTTGAGACTTACCCGGTAATAGGAGTTACGGTTTAGGATAAGTGAGTAGTGAGACTTACCCGGTGATCTATTCCACATTAGTAACGCCTTCCCTATGCAAAAACCTCAACTTTGTCCGCTTGTCTTTAGATCTTGAGTTGGAACCACAACTAGATGTTTTAATCCCTAGAATTGCATGTTTGCTTTATTGACTTCTTATTCATCTTTGATTGTTTTAATTGCTCTTGTGGTTAGTATTTACATAAGCATACCGTGATTGAACTTTGTTTCACTAAGTCCCTGTGATCGACCCCTGGAATTCCTTGCTTTTTACTACGATTGATGTTACGCTCCGGATATGTGTGATACGCAATAGGTTTTAAATTTATACTCGTTATATTTATCCTAACTCCTAGCGAACCCGCAGTGTACGGGACGTTTGTAGTAGGGATAGTATTCCGAGGTCGAACACAAAGACTAAGGTGAAATCGAGTCAAACAATGGTCATAGATAGTGTGGATCTAGTCTAAGAAAGGAGAAGGGAATAAAGAAATGAAAATCATGATGTTTTTGGTTGGTTTATGTAGTGATCAAGCAAAGATCACAAATCAAGCAAGATAATAAAATAATCTAACAACTCAAGCTAGCAAGGTAAACAAAAGACTCAAAACACAAGTATGTGAGCAAGAGAGAAAAGTGGATTCTAGAGGTCAAAATTTCCGGTTATGTCATTGGACTCAAGGTTCTAAGGATTCTAAGGACAAGCTGCGGTGTTGGGGAAGAGTGTTTCACTAATGGAAGTAATCACCGGGTAGGTCTCTCACTTCACTAGCCCCGCATCTGACTCCTATTACCGGGTAGGTCTCAAGGGGTTAAAGTAGGGGATTCTATACAAACCGGATGCTACTTAAGGGGTAACCCTCTCCTTACCGGGTAAGTCTTGGAATAGGGAAGTCTCAAGCAATAATCCTAGCAAACTCGATCCAATAGCGGCTTATGAGGCTCACTACTACCTAGCATTCATCATCTTAGGTATCTAAGGTCGGAAATCATCGGGTAGATCTCTTCCCTCACTTAGATTGATAGCATTAGGTGATCCTAAGCTAAATTAGACTTAATAAACACTAGGATTTAACAACCTAACACCCTAACATACAGATTCATCATTTAAAGAGCAACAGGAGAATAAATCGGGTGGATCTTAAATAAATCGGCCGATCTGGCATGATGAACAGCCCGATTTTTCTTCCTGAAATGGGTTTCGTGCATACAAATCATCCTAAACTGACATATAAGTCCATCCTATCATCACCCAAGCCATAACCATCAATCCATCACTCTAGAATCACAATAAACTAGCCAATAATATGCATATCAAGATCCAAAATCATCATATAAGCATGCATGGTTCTCATAGATGGATAATGAAAGATAAGCAAGCAAATCAATAAATCTCAACTAAATCTGAGTTGTAGCAAGACTTACAAACTCTCAAATGAGGATTCAAAACGTTCCTAACAACTTTGAAATAGTTCTTCAATCAAAAAAACTCAAAAACTTCTCAAATCCTCACTCGTACTCTTAGAATGGTGTTCTTCTTCTTCCTTCAATCCTTGAGAGCTTTTCCTTCTCCTCCAATCTTTTTCCCCAAATTGGTGAGTTGTGAATGAGAGTGTGGGAGAGGAGAGATGCTCAGCAACAACCTGCAGGACCACCTATATTCTCCACCAAGAGCAAGGCCGGACAAGAGATTGTGGGACACGTGGCTTAAGCTGTCAAAAGCCCAAAAATCGACCCAGTGGATAAAATCGGCCGATTTAGCTGCTAGTTGGTCCGATTTTCTTCAGCAGAAACATGCTATGATCGTCTAGCCATGAGTTGTTCCATTGCTTGCACCAATAGTGGTCTTTGTGTCCTTTGTTGCTCCAATTATGCTCCTTCAAAGCTTTGGATGTGTACCATCATGAGGCTTGGCCCTCATATGTATTGATTAATGCCCAATATATCCCCGAATTACCTACAAAACCGATAAAAGGTAGTGTAGACGTCTTTTCTAGAAATATGCATGAATTGAGCGAAGACGTCATGAACCAATGCCAAAACGTGCATGAATGAGTGAGAAATCTATCTAAATGATTACCTAATTCTAAGTCATAAATCTTGTTATAAAAAATACCCCATACTTAAGGTTTGCTCGTCCCCGAGCAAAGTCCCAACTATAGACTAAGAGATGACATGATTTATGTATGCAGAAAAATGGCAAAATCTTTTTGGAGTTGTGCATCTAATATTGGATCACCTTCATAGTCATGTTTCATGGCAATGGACAAGCAATTATGCATCAAATAAATGAAAGCATGGAAAGACAATTACACTTAACTTGATAGCATGCAATGAAATGTAAAGATGAAGAAGTCAAGATGATCATGAGTATATCCAATCTAAATCACTTAGCCTCACACACATGCAAGTAGGTCAAAAGGACTTGTAAAATAGAAGGCCAAGAAACGTTGTGATTAGGTGGGAATTTTCTAGGCTATGTGATGCTAATCCGGGAAAGGAACTAAACAACCACAACTTCACATTTCTTATCAACTTCCCTCAAGTGCGTATTTTTCTTCATTTTCTTTTCTTTCTTTTCTTTTTCTTTCGCTTATTTTTGAGACAATGGCATTGGTGTACAAAAGCCGAAACCTTGGTGATTAGCCATCCTCGGGCTTTTTCTTATTTTTCGAGGTGTATTCACACCGGGCACACATACCAAAGCTCGTTAGGACTATTGGTTTATTTGACTTTGGCAAGGCACCAACACCCGATTATGTGAAGTGTACCGAGTTACTTGTCATTTAAGCCAACGTCCCCAAGCCTATATTTTTTGCTACTCTTTAGCAACAATTTCAGCACTTCATTCATGACATTCCTTTCATCAACAACTTCACCCCACACTTGCTTTTCACACACTTCAACACACTAACATGCTCCTATTTCCGGATGGGTCAAAAGAGGTCAAATTTATCTCAATTGAGATGCTCAAGCAACATGATCAAGATGAGAAGTAGAGGAAGATGAATTGCCTTAATCACTCCTAATTGATGTGCAAGAACTAGCATGCAATTTCGACCTTCCATACTCAATTAAATTAAGGCAAGCATCATAATCACAAGTCATTCATGGGATTCAAGAGAAGTACTTCAAGTCCACATATACATTCATCAATTTAACACATAAGGCCATCTATAGCCAATCCACAAGACAAGATTCATCATTAGGGTCATATCCAAGCCTTAGAAGCACTAAAAAAAAAATTTTAAATTTTCTGATTTTTTGGATTTTTCGAAATATGTATGTACAATGCAAGACATAATGAAACATGTGACAAAATTAAACTACCTTAGATGCTAATCATGCAAGTGATCATGAAAACCCCACCCCATACTTAGAAACACATTGTCCCAAATGTGCAAACTAAATAAAAAAGTGAAAGAGAGTCCTCACAATGTAAAATTGGTGATGCTTTGGTATTTCGGTTCACATTGAATGATGATGGTGGATGATCGATCAACGATGGTAGAGAGCTCTTGATGTTCGTTAAGAGGTTGGAACCCGCGCTTGGCACCGCAAGCCGTCCAAGTTACTCGTCCGCTCCACCCATGCTTGATTGGAGATCATCACTTTCCTTTATACAGAGGAAAAATCGCCCCATAGCCCAGGAAAATCGGCCGATTTTGTGCACGAACAGTCCGATTTTTCTGGGTGATTTCCTCCTCGTCTATGTGCTTGGATCTTGTACCTTAAATAGCTCCATGAGGTCTTCACATGACCTCCAACATCTCATAACTCATGACAATCAACAAGATCTAGCACCCAAAAACACAAAAGAAAAACAAAGCACACCAAGAGTGAGATCAAACAAAAGCAAGAAAAAGAAAGGAAAAATATGTACCAATGGGTTGCCTCTCATTAAGCGCTTCTTTAAGGTCATTAGCTTGACCAAATTCAGGAGCGTTTCAATCAAGATGAAGCGGGGCAATCACTTCCATCGGGGCTTCCGGGATGTACTTCTTCAAACGATGCCCATTCACCTTGAAGTCACCACAATGATCTCCTCCTATCTCTACCGCTCCATGAGGAAAGATCTTCTTCACCACATATGGCCCGGTCCATCTTGATTTGAGCTTTCCGGGGAAGAGCCACAGCCTCGAGTTGAAGAGAAGGACAAGATCGCCTTCACTCAACTCCTTCGGGATGAGGCGCTTGTCATGCCACCTTTTGGTCCTCTCCTTGTAGATCCGGGCATTCTCATAAGCATCCAACCGGATCTCCTCAAGGGCGTTCATGTCTAGCAACCGCTTCTCTCCCGCCTCCTTGAGGTCAAAATTTAGCCACTTAATGGCCTAATAAGCTCTATGCTCCATCTCTACCGGGAGGTGGCAAGACTTGCCATAGACCAACTTGTAAGGAGTGGTGCCAATTGGTGTCTTGAAAGCGGTCCTATATGCCCACAAGGCATCATCGAGCTTCATAGCCCAATCCTTTCTTGTCCTAGAGACCGTCTTCTCGAGAATCCCCTTGATCTCCCGGTTGGAGATCTCCACTTGGCCACTAGTTTGAGGATGGTAAGGTGTTGCCACCTTATGAGTCACCCCATACTTAGCCAAAAGTGCCCCAAAGTTCCTATTGGTGAAATGCTTTCCTCCATCACTTATGATCACCCTTGGTGTTCCAAACCTAGGGAAGATCACTCGGTTGAAGAACCGCACAACAACCTTGGCGTCATTTGTAGGAGAGGCGATTGCCTCCACCCATCTTGAGACATAATCAACCGCCAATAGGATGTAGAGGTTGCCACATGAAGAAGGGAATGGTCCCATGAAGTCCACACCCCACACATCAAATATCTCTACCTCTTGTATGTTGTTCAAGGGCATCTCATTTCTCCTTGAGATGTTGCCCGTCCTTTGGCAAGCATCACAAGCTACCACAAAGCTTTGCACATCCTTGAACAAACTTGGCCAAAAGAAACCCGATTGTAACACTTTAGCACATGTCTTGTGTGAGCTAGCATGCCCTCCACATGGCAAGGAATGACAATGGCGGATCACACTCTCCACCTCATCCTCCGGTATGCATCTTCTAAACATTCCATCCGGTCCTCTCTTGAACAAAAGTGGCTCACTCCAATAGTAGTGCCTCACATCCTTGAAGAACTTCTTCCTTTGGGCATATGTCAAACCGGGAGGCACTTCCTTGCACACTAAGTAGTTCACAATGTTGGCAAACCACAGCTCGCTTCCTCTAGACACTTGGAACAAGCATTCCTCCACCATTTGCAATTGCTCATCCCGGAATGAGTCATCGATCGGGATGTCCTCTCTTTCAAGCTCCAATGGTGGGAGTCTACTAAGGTGATCCGCCACGGAGTTCTCGGATCCCTTCTTGTCCCGGATTTCCAAGTCAAACTCTTGAAGAAGAAGGATCCACCGAATCAACCTAGGCTTGGCATCCTTCTTGGTAAGTAGATAACGGATCGCAGCATGATCCGTATACACTATGACCTTCGCTCCAACAAGGTATGACCGAAACTTCTCAAAGGCATACACTACCGCTAGCAACTCCTTCTCGGTGGTAGCATAATTGAGTTGGGCATCATCTAGCGTCTAGCTAGCATAATAAATGGCATGAGTTCGCCCATCTTTCCTTTGCCCCAAAACAGCCTCAACGGCTACATCTCTTGCATCACACATGATCTCAAAAGGTAAACTCCAATCCGGAGGTTGCATGATAGGTGCGGAGATCAAGGCGTTCTTCAACCTACAAAAAGCCTCAAGGCAATCTTTGGAGAAAACAAATTCAACATCCTTCATTAGTAGGTTAGTAAGGGGCTTAAAAATTTTAGAGAAGTCTTGAATAAACCTCCGGTAAAAACCGGCATGCCCTAGAAAGCTCCTTACCCCTTTCACCGAGGTAGGTGGTGGCAACTTCTCTATCGTCTCAATCTTGGCCCTATCAACCTCAATGTCACGGTTAGACACCAAGTGTCATAACACAATACCTTCACTTACCATGAAGTGGCATTTTTCCCAATTCAAGACAAGATTTGTCTCCTCACATCTTTGCAATACTAATGACAAGTTAGCCAAGCAATCATCAAAGGAAGAACCATAAACAAAGAAATCATCCATGAACACTTCCATGATATTTTCAATGTATTCCGAAAAGATAGCCATCATACACCTTTGGAAGGTGGCGGGTGCATTACACAACCCAAATGGCATTCTCCTATATGCAAAAGTACCCCATGGACATGTAAAGGTTGTTTTCTCTTGGTCATCGGGGTGGATATGGATTTGGAAGAATCGACTATAGCCATCTAGGTAACAAAAATAGGAATGTTGAGCTAATCTCTCTAGAATTTGGTCAATAAAGGGAAGGGGGAAGTGATCTTTCCTAGAGGCCATGTTAAGCTTCCTATAGTCAATACACATCCTCCACCGCGTAACCGTCCTAGTCGGGATTAGTTCATTGTTCTCATTAGTCACTACGGTCATCCCACCCTTCTTAGGTACTACATGAACGGGACTAACCCACTTACTATCCGAAATAGGGTAGATAATCCCCGCATCTAGCAACTTAATGATCTCCTTCTTAACTACCTCTTTCATTATAGGATTTAGCCTTCTTTGATGTTCAATAGAGGGTTTATGATTATCTTCCATCATTATCTTATGCATGCACAAAGAGGGTTTTATGCCAACAAGGTCATCAATGGTGTATCCTATTGCCTTTCTATGCAGTTTCAATTCATTCAACAATTTATCAAGTTCATCATCATTCAAAGATGCATTCACAATCACCGGATAAGTAGAATTTGAACCAAGGAAAGCATACTTTAAATGAGAAGGAAGAGGTTTAAGATCAAGTTGAGGAGGACCTTTTTCGGTTGGAGACGATCCATACAATGTAGGTTGAGATGATTGCAAAGCCATGGAAGCCTCCTTGAAGTCCCTTGATGATTGCTCACATTCAAGTGGTTGGTGCTGAAAAGACTCAGGAAAATCGACCCAGGAGGAAAAATCGGCCGATTTTTCTAGCAGTGGGTCGATCTGAGTTTCTGTTTTTGCTGAACTGGCTGAAATTTCAGCACAAGGCCAAAAATCGGCCGATCTGGACCCTCCAGTCCGATTTTTCTGCCAGTTTCTCCCTTCTTCTAGCACTTCAAATCCAACACTTGGTAGCTCGTCCAATGCATTCAAGGCCTTGATTACTTCATTGCTACTCTCCTCAACTCCTTCCTCCATCAAGCTTGAGCTAAGAACCCTCTCAAGTGGATCCTTGATCAAGATTGAGCTCACAACCTCTCTAGACTCCTCTTCTTCAACTATGTTGAATACATCTTCATCAAGGGTTGGCCCCTTCATCATCGTGGACAGCTTGAACTTGATGTTTTCTTCTCCAATGTTGAAGGAGAGGGTTCCATTCTTGCAATCTACTAGACACCCGGAAGTAGCTAGGAAAGGTCTCCCCAAGATGATAGGAACCGAATAGTCCGCCGGGATATCCAAAACGACGAAGTCTATGGGCACATAGAACTTCCCTAGTTGCACCGGAATGTCTTCCAAGATTCCAACCGGATGAGTGATTGAGCGGTCCGCCATGTAAAGAGTCATCTTGACCAGTTTTGGCTCTCCTAGCCCGACCTTGTTGCAAAGTGCAAGTGGGATGATGCTTACACTTGCCTCAAGATCGCATAGGGCGTCATACTTCACTTCTCCTACTCCGATTGGCACACAAAAGGATCCCGGATCCCTTAGCTTAGGAGGCATCTCCTCCTTCATCGTTTGAATCAACTCCGAGGATCTCTTTGTCATTCTTATCTCCCCATACTCCTCCAACTTCCTTTTGTTGGAGAGTATTTCCTTCAAGAACTTGCCATATGCCGGCATACCTAAGATAGCATCCATGAACGGAATATTAATATGCAATTTAGACATAAGTTCAAGGAATTTACCAAAGTGATTGTCCAATCGAGCTCTTGCTCGTGATTGAGGGAACGGTAGTGGTGGCTTGTATGGAGGTGGTGCCACATATGTTGGCTCAACATCCTTGCTCTTGCCTCCATCTTCTTGCAATGGCTCTTCTTCATTCACCACTTGTTTCCCTTTAGTATTCTCCTTGGGCAAAGGATCCTTCATGCTCAACCCACTCCTCGTTGTAATGGCCAACACTTGGCCTCTTGGGTTGTCTTCGGTTCTTCCGGGAAGCTTTCCTGGATCTCTATGGGCTTCACCCGCCTTTTGGAACACTTGTGCCTCCAACACTTTTTGAGCCTTGGAAATAAAAATCACGGTGCTCTCAAGACCACTCAACCTTCCAAGCAATTGCTCAAACATCATTTCGGTTCTATCCTTTGGAGGTTGAGTAAATCCGGGTGGAGGTTCTTGTGAAGCCTTTGGTGGTGGAGTTGTGCTTGTGGAAGCGGGAGGGTTCAAGGCTCCATCCGGGTTAGAGTAGGAAAACCCGGGATGGTTATGGTTGGGCCGGTAATTGTTGAATTGCCGGTTGTTGTTGAAGTTCCTTGGGCCTTGATAATTGTTGTAGTTGCCCCTTCCCATGTAGTTCACATCCTCCTCCTTGGAAGATAAGTTAGCTTGTGGAAGCACTTGAGGAGTTGCTTGGTTCTTCAAAGTTGTAGCACACAACTCCCTCAAGGACTTTAGCTCGTTGTTGATGGCGTCAAGCTTGAAATTGCTCATGGTGACCTCACGCATCATCTACATTCTTCTCCATGAAAGTCCCACCGGAAAGAGATTGGAGCTTGAATTGGCTATCTTTATCAAGTCCTTTGAAGTAGATCTCCAATAGCTCAATTTTCGGTATACCATGGTGCGGACAATCTAGGAGAAGATCTTTGAATCTCTCCCAAGACTTGAACAAACACTCTCTATCCTTCATCACGAATGCATTGATCTTCCCTCTTAATTCGGTGGTCTTGGAAGGTGGGAAGAACTTAGTCAAAAACTCGGTTGTCATCTCCTCCCAAGTACTCACTCACCCTTGTGGAATGGATTGATACCAAGCCAAGGCTTTATCCTTAAGAGAGAAGGAAAAAGCCCTAAGCTTATGGTTGTTGCTCTCCAATCTTGGCGGTCTAAGAGTCTCCATCAAAATCTCATAGTTCATCAAGTGTTGATGAGGAGACTCTCCTTCCATCCCTCCAAATTGATTATGCCGGATCATTTGTAAAACTTGAGGGCGGAGCTCATAGTTGTGGGTTGCGGGATCTCCTAAGTTCACACCCGGACGGTGTGCTCTTTGTGCCGGATCCATACGTCTCCCTAGGGTTTGTAGCTCTTCAATGGCAATGGGTACAACCCTATCATTAACCGCCGGTTGCGGTTGTACCACCGGTGGTGGAGGAGGTGGAGGTTGTTGACGATTAAGCTCTCCTTGTACAAGGGCTTGCCTAATCTCATCAATCTCCCTCCTAGTTGCTTCTTGCCTCTCATTGGCAAGTCTCCTTTCTTCCTCCAAGAGCTCATCTCTTAGCCTTATTTGCTCCAAGGCTTCATCCAATTCAGCTTGGAGGTCTCTTCCGGCCATCTCTTTTCCCTTTTTAATGCTCTTGGATCTAGATCTAAGGGTTTTCTCCGGTTCGGGATCGAATGGAGCTAAATCCTTGCCACGAGATCTTCGCATACACCTAAAGAGTAAGAGATTACCTGAAAAGCAAAGACACACACCAAAGTTAGATCAAAAGCAACAAGAAAGATCTACACTATAAACAATCACAAAATGACTCAATCTAGACCTAGTCCCCGGCAACGGCGCCAAAAACTTGTTACGCTCCGGATATGTGTGATACGCAATAGGTTTTAAATTTATACTCGTTATATTTATCCTAACTCCTAGCGAACCCGCAGTGTACGGGACGTTTGTAGTAGGGATAGTATTCCGAGGTCGAACACAAAGACTAAGGTGAAATCGAGTCAAACAATGGTCATAGATAGTGTGGATCTAGTCTAAGAAAGGAGAAGGGAATAAAGAAATGAAAATCATGATGTTTTTGGTTGGTTTATGTAGTGATCAAGCAAAGATCACAAATCAAGCAAGATAATAAAATAATCTAACAACTCAAGCTAGCAAGGTAAACAAAAGACTCAAAACACAAGTATGTGAGCAAGAGAGAAAAGTGGATTCTAGAGGTCAAAATTTCCGGTTATGTCATTGGACTCAAGGTTCTAAGGATTCTAAGGACAAGCTGCGGTGTTGGGGAAGAGTGTTTCACTAATGGAAGTAATCACCGGGTAGGTCTCTCACTTCACTAGCCCCGCATCTGACTCCTATTACCGGGTAGGTCTCAAGGGGTTAAAGTAGGGGATTCTACACAAACCGGATGCTACTTAAGGGGTAACCCTCTCCTTACCGGGTAAGTCTTGGAATAGGGAAGTCTCAAGCAATAATCCTAGCAAACTCGATCCAATAGCGGCTTATGAGGCTCACTACTACCTAGCATTCATCATCTTAGGTATCTAAGGTCGGAAATCATCGGGTAGATCTCTTCCCTCACTTAGATTGATAGCATTAGGTGATCCTAAGCTAAATTAGACTTAATAAACACTAGGATTTAACAACCTAACACCCTAACATACAGATTCATCATTTAAAGAGCAACAGGAGAATAAATCGGGTGGATCTTAAATAAATCGGCCGATCTGGCATGATGAACAGCCCGATTTTTCTTCCTGAAATGGGTTTCGTGCATACAAATCATCCTAAACTGACATATAAGTCCATCCTATCATCACCCAAGCCATAACCATCAATCCATCACTCTAGAATCATAATAAACTAGCCAATAATATGCATATCAAGATCCAAAATCATCATATAAGCATGCATGGTTCTCATAGATAGATAATGAAAGATAAGCAAGCAAATCAATAAATCTCAACTAAATCTGAGTTGTAGCAAGACTTACAAACTCTCAACTGAGGATTCAAAACGTTCCTAACAACTTTGAAATAGTTCTTCAATAAAAAAAACTCAAAAACTTCTCAAATCCTCACTCCTACTCTTAGAATGGTGTTCTTCTTCTTCCTTCAATCCTTGAGAGCTTTTCCTTCTCCTCCAATCTTTTTCCCCAAATTGGTGAGTTGTGAATGAGAGTGTGGGAGAGGAGAGATGCTCAGCAACAACCTGCAGGACCACTTATATTCTCCACCAAGAGCAAGGCCGGACAAGAGATCGTGGGACACGTGGCTTAAGCTGTCAAAAGCCCAAAAATCGACCCAGTGGATAAAATCGGCCGATTTAGCTGCTAGTTGGTCCGATTTTCTTCAGCAAAAACATGCTATGATCGTCTAGCCATGAGTTGCTCCATTGCTTGCACCAATAGTGGTCTTTGTGTCCTTTGTTGCTCCAATTATGCTCCTTCAAAGCTTTGGATGTGTACCATCATGAGGCTTGACCCTCATATGTATCGAATAATGTCCAATAGATCCCCGAATTACCTACAAAACCGATAAAAGGTAGTGTAGACGTCTTTTCTAGAAATATGCATGAATTGAGCGAAGACGTCATGAACCAATGCCAAAACGTGCATGAATGAGTGAGAAATCTATCTAAATGATTACCTAATCCTAAGTCATAAATCTTGTTATCAATTGACCCGTACACTGCGGGTTCGCATCCTTGTTTTAAGCTTACGTCTAGGGTTATAAATTTAAAGCTTGCACACACCGTTTGGAGCGAACAAGTTTTTGATGGCCATGCTTCCTGGATGGTTCCTTATGTTCCTCAATGTAGCTCCAATGACTCCATAGCTCCTTTTGCTCCTTTTTGATGCAAAACGTGCCATTTTACCTACGATTACAACAAAACTAGGTGTAGACCTCGATTCTCGCAAAGGTAGATGAAATGGTAATATAATCACATAATATACATACAAACATGCAGATTATTGAAGATAAAACGTCCAAACAAACCCCAAAATATAGACTATAATTCATGCTATCCAAATACCCCATACTTAGCCCTTGCTTGTCCCCAGGCAAGTTCCGCATATAAAAGACAAGATAGAATGGATTATAAGTCAAGAAAATCAATGAAAAGTCTTTCAAAAACATTTTTATGGTGTGCTACTATCATAGATCACTCTAAGAGAATACTTCATGGAATTTAAAATCAAAACATGTTCAAAACATTTTATAAATATAAGAAAGTTGTTCATCTTTGCATAAAATCATAGAATGCATAATAAGTCATAATTATCGAAATTAATCATGCATAATCCAGTTTAAACCGCTAAGTCAATCAACAAGCTCGAGGTCTCAAGGGCTTCCCAAAAGAAAGGTCAAGAAACGTGTAGGGTAGGGATGTATGTAAGGTAATGTGGTGCTAGAATCCGGGAAAAGGATGTACTTCACTTTCACTTTGACTTTCAACATCTTCCACCAATAAGCTTTGCTTATTTCACACTTTTTTTTCTCTTTTACTTTACTTTTTGGGATGCATGGACAGAGGTGCACAATAACCGAAGCCTAGGAAATCAGCAATCATCAATTTCTTGAGATGCGTCAAACCCTTGATGCACATACCATGACCCGTTAGGAATATCGCTCAATCCGACTTTGGCAAGACACAAACACCCGGCTATGTGAATGGTGCCGAGTTACTCATCTTCATGATTGACTTCCCCAAACCTATTATTACTTTCTAACACTTTCACTTCCAGCCACTTCTCAATTTTAACTTCACTTGCTTTCACCACTTCGCTTGCTTCCAAATTCCCGGATAGGTAAAGGGAGGCAAAATGTATATGAGGGGCTAAGCATGATTAAGAAGAAGAAGAGAGAAGAATGAATTGCCTTGGTCTTTCCAGGAAGAAAGTGAGAGAACTTATCTTGCGGTGTCAACCTTCAAACTCAACATAATTTAGATAAAAACAAAGTATTAAACATGCCAATAATTTCAAACAAAGCATTTAGCAACTTAAACATATTATAAAACCTTTCAAACACATAAAGAATTTAAAACCAGTCAGTAAGCAAGATCTTCACTGAGATCATATCCAGATAAGTAACACAAAAATCGTTTTCGAAAACTCTCAGTTAAACCACCTCGGTCGAGATGTTCTAAGTCAACCGAGGTGAATCACCTCGTTCGGCCAGAACTGCCCCGGTCGAGGTCCAAAAATTTTTTTAAAATCATTTTTCTTTCAGTTTTGACGTTTTTCTCAATTAAATAACCTGTAAGTATGCATGCAATCTCAGATAAACATATAAATGCAGAAGTGAAGCATAAATATAAATATCCGGTCAATAGAGTCATACATCAAAGTCAAATAATACATCAAATACCCCATACTTGGGACACACTGTCCCAGTGGGTCAAAATAAGTCTAAAGGATAAAAGTACTCACCGGATAAATAGCTGAACTGCATAAAAATAATAAAGAAAATCCTGCAGCTCTCAAGAATCCTGATCCGGTGGTGGTGGTGGTGGTACGTACGGATACTGGGTCGGGTCGAACGGATAACCAATAGCCTGCTGGAACTGGATCTCCATCATCCTGCGCTGATAGTGTTATCCCTCGAGCATCTGGTGAGTCCAGCTGTCAATCTGTCGGCGCTGGGCAGCAAATCTCTCATGCATGTCCACACTAAGGGCAGCATAATAGTCTATCATCTGATCTGTCAGATCATCGATCCGACGATGAGCCTCTGAATCTCTATGACGGCGTGTCCTACGCCTAGCAGGTCTAGCAGGTGATGCAGCAGGTGCAGGCTCAGTATCTTTATCATCCAGATCTATAACTGGTGCGCTCGTCTCTATAGTATATGTCCCTGTATCCATCGGGACTCCACCCTCTCTCTCATCAACTGTCTCCTCATCATCAGCCTCCTCCTCCTCAGCTGAGGCAGCTGCTGCCTCTCTATAGTCCTCCATCAGTGGAGCCCAAGTGGTCTGCCAATAATGTGGGTCATAAACAGTGAATTGGGCAGACCACCTGATCCCCTGTGGCGTAGTCAGCTCCCACGGCATAGCCACGTACGGAGTAGTCGGACCTCGGGGAACTAGAATCTGCCGAGTGATCATCTCCTGTAATCCAAGCGGCTTGGCAGCCGCCACCATCGTGCAAGCACTAGATCCATGTTCTGATAGCTAGCTATATGGGTGACAAGCCCTCCGCAGCAGATGTCTCCCTTCGCCTTGGCCTTGATCCTGTGCAGATCCTCTGCCAGCATCAAGCCAAAGTCCGGGATACCCCCAGTAACCATGCAGTATAAACTGAAAAGCTCTCCCTGTCGGATCTTCTGGGGCGTCTCAGTACGCGCCAGAAGCATCTCACTGAAGATCCGATGGGCTAACCTAAAGGCTAGATGGAAGATGACCTTCTCCCGGGAATCTCCCGGGCGCCATCTATCTGCGTGCTCAACGATATGGGCAATCTGCCCCCAAAACTCCCTAGCTACTGATCGGGACGGGAAGTCAACAGCGGTGGGCTTCGGAAAGCCAAAAATATCTCTACAGTACTCAAGTGGCACTAAGAAGTTCCGGTTCATCAACCGGTACTTCACAGACTGCTCTGTGGGTAGGTAGGTGAAGAAGCTAACGAACTCTAAGGTCGGCTCCAAGTAGGCTGGGGCTCGGATCTCAGTAAACTGATCCAGCCCAACTATAGAAATCATCCTCCTAAGGTCTCCGTCTACCTGGAGGCAATCAAAAGCAGACACGTCCAGGAAGCGTGGTGCAATAACTGGACGGCCGGAAATACGCTCATAATCCACCCGGTGTCGCTCATGGATCACCGGGCGGTAAGGTCGGGAAGAAGAGGAAGAAGGGGAAGGTGAGAATCTATCCCTGAGGGTAAGGCGGCGGTTAGAACACATATTCAGAAAATAAAACTGTGAGGTCACCTCGGTCGACTGACAACACTCAAGAATCACCTCGGCCGAGGCGCAGCTCGATTGGACCGAGGCGGAAAACTGGATTCTAATTCCTTCTGAAAATTCAGTTCTTTTCCCCCAAAAATCACTACAATTGCTTCCTATGGGGTACTTAAGCCTTTCCTCAACAAATGCAGGGGCAACCAAAGCCCAAATCGAAGCGAAACGGAGAGGTTAGGGTTTCGGTTCGTTTTACCTCGTTTTGGCCGAATCGGTTCGATTTTCTGCAGATCTGTACTTGCAACACGATCCTCTATCCTTCAATCGTAGTTTGGAGACAGAAATCGTCGAAAACGAGCAAGAAATCGGAGAAGCGAGGTGAACTGTCGCCGCGGTCGAGGGGAAAGAGTAAAGTGAGGAGAGAGAAATCTTCCGCCTTTTATACCCTTTTCTGGACTGCTGTCACCTCGGTCGAGATGGTCTCGACTGGACCGAGGTGGTTCTTCAGAAAACCCTAGTCGCCTCGGTTGCTCAAGAATCATCTCGGTCGAGGTGCTCTGACAGCAACCGAGATGCCTCAGTCAAACTCCGTCTTCTCAAATTCTCGAACTTCTGTCCTTCCAGTTATGCTCCTTCCTTAGATGTCTCCTGTTATTTGTCTAGAACGCCAAAAACAAAACAAAGCAAAGCAAAAGCAAAACTATCTAAGCTAGACTAGAAAACGGGAAAAGAAAGCAATACCTTGGGTTGCCTCCCAAGAAGCGCTTGGTTTAAGGTCGCTAGTTGGACCATAATGCGTCTCTCAAACGTGATGGGAGGTGCCCTCACCCCATACTTCACTTCCATCGTGGGGTGAAGTAAGTAAATCTATCAAACGCTCCAACAAGTGTAAGTGCTCATCGGGGAATGAATCGTCTATGGGCGGGTCGTCCTTCTCACGTGAAGATGCAGGTAGCCGGCTGAGGTGATCCGCAACAGAATTCTCGGAACCCTTCTTATCGCGGATCTCTAGGTCAAACTCTTGAAGCAAGAGAATCCATCGAATAAGGCGTGGCTTGGCATCTTTCTTAGCCAACAAGTAACGAATGGCTGCATGGTCGGTGTAGACAATGACTTTCGCTCCTACTAAATAGGAACGAAACTTCTCGAAAGCATATACAACCGCCAATAACTCCTTCTCGGTGGTAGCGTAGTTGCGTTGCGCTACATCTAGCGTCTTGCTAGCATAGTAAATGGCGGTGGTCCGTCCATCCTTCTTCTGTCCAAGCGCCGCTCCTACGGCTACATCACTAGCATCGCACATGATCTCAAAGGGCAAGGTCCAATCCGGAGGTTGGATAATAGGAGCGGAGATCAACGCTTCCTTAATCCTGTAAAAAGCATCAAGACACTCCTGCGAAAACTCAAAAACAACATCTTTATTCAAGAGGTTAGTTAGAGGTTTAGAAATCTTAGAGAAGTCCTTGATGAATCTCCTGTAGAAACCTGCATGCCCGAGAAAACTCCTCACACCTTTAACAGAACAAGGGGGAGGGAGTTTCTCAATAGTCTCGATCTTAGCGCGATCGACCTCAATGCCTCGATTAGAAACGAGGTGTCCTAGCACAATGCCTTCATTAACCATAAAATGACACTTCTCCCAATTCAAAACAAGATTAGTGTCGTCACATCTTTTAAGTACTAAAGAAAGGTTAGATAGGCAATCATCAAAAGAGGAACCATATACAGAAAAATCATCCATAAATACCTCCATGATCTCCTCTATGTACTCGGAAAAGATAGCCATCATGCATCGCTGGAAGGTAGCGGGTGCATTGCACAATCCAAATGGCATCCTCCTATAAGCAAATGTCCCCCATGGACAAGTGAAAGTGGTCTTCTCCTGATCATCCGGATGGATAGGAATCTGGAAGAATCCACTATAACCGTCTAAGTAGCAAAAGTGTGAATGCTGGGCCAACCGCTCGAGCATCTGATCAATGAAGGGAAGTGGAAAATGGTCCTTCCGTGTGGCCATGTTCAGCTTCCTATAATCGATGCAAACCCTCCAACCCGTAACGGTTCTAGTTGGGATCAACTCATTGTTCTTATTTGTCACAACGGTCATCCCTCCTTTCTTCGGAACTAAATGCACCGGGCTAACCCACTTGCTGTCCGAGATAGGATAAATGATACCTGCATCCAACAACTTAAGAATTTCCTTCTTCACAACCTCTTTCATGATCGGATTTAACCGTCTTTGAGGTTCCCGTGAAGTCTTATGATTGTCCTCCATTAGAATTCTATGCATGCAGAAAGAAGGCTTAATGCCAATAAGATCATCTGTGGTATAACCTATAGCCTTTTGATGCTTTCTCAAGACATGCATTAACTTAGACAATTCGGATTCGGAAAGGGAAGCACTAACAATAACGGGATAAGTAGAATCCGCTCCAAGAAAGACATACCTCAAGTGACTAGGGAGTTGTTTAAGCTCCACAACTGGGGGTGCTTTCTGAGGGGGATCCTTGCTTCCTCCTTCTAGTGGAATGAATTCTGAAACTGGACTTTCGGAAGCCTCAGTTGAAATCGCCTCGCCATCGACCTCGGTCGAGGCATAGAGGCGTTGACCGAGATGTTCTTCAGTCGCCTCACTCAGTCCAGGAAGTGCCTCGGTCGAGGTACTGCAACTGGAACCGAAACTGGAGATCTTCGTCTCCTGGATTAGCTTCTCAGTTTTAGCTCCTGGATCCTCTTCCAGTGCTTTTAAGCTCCGTATATCTGTATCACAAGAAGCATCTATACCTTCCTCCATTAAACTGAAGCTAATAACTCTTTCGAGTGGATCGTTAGTAAGGATAGAGCTCACCAATTCTCTTGATTCTTCTTCATCATAGATGTTGAAGATATCATCAGTTAGCTGCTCCCCTTTCATGGCTGTGAGCAATGCGAACTCCACTTCATCGCCGCCAACGTTAAATTTCAATTTGGCGTTCTTGCAATCCACGTTGCAACCCGAAGTTGCTAGAAATGGCCTCCCGAGAATAATAGGAATAGGATAATCTGCGGGAATGTCAAGTACAACAAAATCTATAGGTAGATAGAAGTTACCTAACTTGACCAGAACGTCCTCCAAGATGCCCACGGGATGGGTAATGGAGCGATCCGCCGTATAAAGTCGAATCTTGACCGGCTTGGGCTCTCCAAGTCCGATCTTCACACATAGCTCCAACGGGATGATGCTCACGCTGGCTCCTAGATCACAAAGGGCTTCACAAGTGATATCCCCAACTTGAATGGGAATGCAGAATGAGCCGGGATCTCTCAATTTAGGTGGCATCTTCTCCTTCATGATTTGTATAAGCTCCGAGGATTTAGATGTCATCCTAACTTCACCAAAGTCTTCCAGTTTCCTCTTCCTTGATAGGATCTCCTTCAAGAACTTCCCATAGGCGGGCATTCCTAGAATAGCATCAAGGAAAGGAATGTTAATATGCAGTTTATTCATCAAGTCAAGGAACTTACCAAAGTGCTTGTCTAGATGTGCTCTGGCTCTTGACTGGGGGAATGGAAGTGGTGGTTTGTATGCAGGAGGTGGAACATAAACTTCAATTTTCCCCTCCGCTTTCTGTGGTTCCACCTCGGTTGGCATCTCGGTCGAAGTGTTCTTCGACTGCATCTGGACCGAGGTGGTCTTCGTCGGTACTGGCACCGACCGAGGCACTGGATCTGCAGTTTTCAGTCCACTCCTCGTAGTTATGGCCATGATCTGGCCCTTAGGGTTGCTTTCCGTCCTTGCTGGAAGCTTCCCTGGATCTCTTGGCGCTTCATTCGCCCTACTTGCAAGTTGTTGTTCAAAGGCTTTTTGGGCCTTCGAAAATGAAGTCATAGAAGTCTCCATAGCGTTGAGCTTGATCAAGATACCCTCCAGAACTACGTCTTTCTTTTCCGGCTGAGACGAACTTGATCCTTTCCCCTGGCTTTTTAATGGAGTAGAAGAAGAAGAAGAAGGGGAGGAGAGGAAAGGGTTAGAGGAATCGCTAGAGTTGGGGTTTGAATGATTGTTACCGTTATTTTGGTTGTTCGCCCTCCAATCATTGCTATTGGATCCTCTATTGTTGTTGTTGTAATTGTTGTTCCGGGAACCGTTGTTATTGTTACGGTATCCGTTGTTGTTGTTCCTTTGCCCTTGCTCTTCCTTCTTGGTTTGAGCAACCAAGAGTTCCTTCAATTTCTTCACGTCATTCTTCAAAGACGTGAGTTGATTGTTGTTGGGCTGAGTTTCTTGAAAGTTAACTCTTTTCACTCCACCTTCAGCTCCTTTGTGGGTGTACTTCTCCATATGCAAGGCTTGCTTCTCGATGAAGTCCCAAGCCTCGTCAATCGCCATGTCCATGAAGGTACCGGCGGAGAGTAGTTGGAGATTGAACTGGGTGCTTCCGTCCAGACCCTTGAAGTAAATCTCCAATAACTCTAACTTTGGAATCCCATGATGTGGGCAATCCAAAAGAATGTCCTTGAACCGCTCCCATGACTTGGACAAGCTCTCCTTGTCCTTCATAATGAAAGCATTGATCTTCCCTCTCATTTCGGTTGTCTTTGAGGGGGGAAAGTATTTCATCAAGAATTCCATAGTCATCTCCTCCCATGTGCTGATTTTTCCTAGAGGAACAGATTGATACCAAGTAAGAGCTCTATCTTTTAAAGAAAAGTAAAAAGGTCTTAGCTTGTAGTTGTTATTTTCAATCCTCGGAGGTCTTAAGGTCTCCATCAAGATCTCATAGTTTTGAAGATGTTGATGTGGTGATTCCTTCTCTAGCCCTCCGAACTGGCATTGGCGAATCATGGATAGAACTTGCGGTCGAAGTTCATAGTCATGGTCCGCTGGATCTCCTAGGTTAACTCCTGGATGCCTCAGTTGTTGATTAGGGTCCATCCTTTGACCTAGGGTTTGTGGGATTCCTGCAAGAAGAACGTTTCGGACTGGCATCCGAGGTGGGAGTATCTCGGCCGGGGCGTTGGGTACTGGAACCTGCCTCGGTCGAGGGTCAGCAACTGGATCTTCCCTCGGTCGAAGTAGAATCTGGTCTCGTATGACGGCCATCTCTGCTTCGATTGCTATAGTCTTGGTGCGAGTTTCTTCTTCTCTCGCCTTAGTTCTTCCCTGCTGAGGCGTAGCAGCTCTAACGCCTCTTTCAACTCGGCCTCAAGATCGCGGTTGTCTTGTTGGGCCATCTTTGCTTCTCTTAAGCGTCGTTTGTATGTCTTTTCTGGTTCGGGATCGTAAGGAACGATTTCCTTCCCAGTGCGGGTTCTTCGCATATACCTAAGAAAGAACCTGCAAAAGTCACTCAAGTAGACTGGTTAGACACGGGGGCAAGTGCCCAAAAAGCAAACCGTAACCGGCTCGGTCTAGACCAAGTCCCCGGCAACGGCGCCAAAAACTTGTTCGCTCCAAATGGTGTGTGCAAGCTTTAAATTTATAACCCTAGACGTAAGCTTAAAACAAGGATGCGAACCCGCAGTGTACGGGTCAATCGTAGTAAAAAGCAAGGAATTCTAGGGGTCGATCACAGGGACTTAGTGAAACAAAGTCCAATCACGGTATGCTTATGTAAATACTAACCACAAGAGCAATTAAAACAATCAAAGATGAATAAGAAGTCAATAAAGCAAACATGCAATTCTAGGGATTAAAGCATCTAGTTGTGGTTCCAACTCAAGATCTAAAGATAAGCGGACAAAGCTGAGGTTTTTGCATAGGGAAGGCGTTACTAATGTGGAATAGATCACCGGGTAAGTCTCACTACTCACTAATCCTAAACCGTAACTCCTATTACCGGGTAAGTCTCAAGGAATTAAGGTAAGAACTATATCCTCAAACTAACACACCATCTAAGGGAATAGAATCAACCTTTACCGGGTAAGTCTCAGGCTAACTCACAAGGATGGGATGAAAGCACACTCAAACCCCAATAAAGGATAAACCTTTATTACCTACACTTATGATCTTAGGTACACAAACTAAGGAATTACCGGGTAAGTCTCATCCTAAGCTTGCATTAGACCATGAAAGGTGTAATAAGAATAGGATTTGGCAAACTCTAACACTTAACTCTCTGTTTCGGATCAGATAAGTCACCTCGGTCAGCCAAATTCCACCCCGGCCGAGATGTTCATCGACTGAGCGAGATGCTTAGGGTTAAGGTTAAAGACTCGAACTTTCAGGGTCCTACTGGAATCTAAGATTTATTCTATCATTGTTTTTCCCACAACTTTCAACCAATCACCCTAGAATCACACAAGGAAATTAGCTACTCATCATCATGAAAGTATTAATCAAGTATATGGAAAGAAGGTGAATATTTGAACAAGAAGAATTTAATGAAAAGACTTCAATAACTGAATCAAATATCACAACAAAGCGTTCCTTGGATATAAATCCAACAAGCAAGACAACAAGGAAGCGAATCTAAGGTAATCTTACAAGAAAACCTCCAAAAGCTATAAAAGCTACAATCTTCAACCTTCAAAAAGGTTCTTCAAATCCCCCAACTGGAGTATGGCTGCTGCGTGTATAAACCCTGATCGGTGGTATAGCATGATCCGGTGTAAGCGGGGTTGTGGTATGCGAGATGTTGGATTTGTGGAAATCCAACCCTTTTTATAGGAAAATAACCCTCCTAAGATAAGATATCTTAGAAAAGATCTCTTCCCATAAAAATAGGTAAAATATAAGATCTAATATATCTTCTTCCTTCCAGGAGCCCAGCCCAAAAATATAAGATCACTTTCCAAAGATAAAAGATCTCAGCCAAGAATAAAATATTCACGCCGCGCCCTAGGTATTCGCCTCGGTCGAGTCGACTTCCCTGGATCACCTCGGTCGAGATGAATCTGTGGTCAACCGATGTGAGTCATAACTGAATGTGAAATCTCTCAAAACTGGTCTAAAGTGAATCTCAAATCCATGGCCATGCTTCCTGGATGGTTCCTTATGTTCCTCAATGTAGCTCCAATGACTCCATAGCTCCTTTTGCTCCTTTTTTATGCAAAACGTGCCATTTTACCTACGATTACAACAAAACTAGGTGTAGACCTCGATTCTCGCAAAGGTAGATGAAATGGTAATATAATCACATAATATACATACAAACATGCAGATTATTGAAGATAAAACGTCCAAACAAACCCCAAAATATAGACTATAATTCATGCTATCAAAATACCCCATACTTAGCCCTTGCTTGTCCCCAGGCAAGTTCCGCATATAAAAGACAAGATAGAATGGATTATAAGTCAAGAAAATCAATGAAAAGTCTTTCAAAAACATTTTTATGGTGTGCTACTATCATAGATCACTCTAAGAGAATACTTCATGGAATTTAAAATCAAAACATGTTCAAAACATTTTATAAATATAAGAAAGTTGTTCATCTTTGCATAAAATCATAGAATGCATAATAAGTCATAATTATCGAAATTAATCATGCATAATCTAGTTTAAACCGCTAAGTCAATCAACAAGCTCGAGGTCTCAAGGGCTTCCCAAAAGAAAGGTCAAGAAACGTGTAGGGTAGGGATGTATCTAAGGTAATGTGGTGCTAGAATCCGGGAAAAGGATGTACTTCACTTTCACTTTGACTTTCAACATCTTCCACCAATAAGCTTTGCTTATTTCACACTTTTTTTTTTCTCTTTTACTTTACTTTTTGGGATGCATGGACAGAGGTGCACAATAACCGAAGCCTAGGAAATCAGCAATCATCAATTTCTTGAGATGCATCAAACCCTTGATGCACATACCATGACCCGTTAGGAATATCGCTCAATCCGACTTTGGCAAGACTCAAACACCCGGCTATGTGAATGGTGCCGAGTTACTCATCTTCATGATTGACTTCCCCAAACCTATTATTACTTTCTAACACTTTCACTTCCAGCCACTTCTCAACTTTAACTTCACTTGCTTTTACCACTTCGCTTGCTTCCAAATTCCCGGATAGGTAAAGGGAGGCAAAATGTATATGAGGGGCTAAGCATGATTAAGAAGAAGAAGAGAGAAGAATGAATTGCCTTGGTCTTTCCAGGAAGAAAGTGAGAGAACTTATCTTGCGGTGTCAACCTTCAAACTCAACATAATTTAGATAAAAACAAAGTATTAAACATGCCAATAATTTCAAACAAAGCATTTAGCAACTTAAACATATTATAAAACCTTTCAAACACATAAAGAATTTAAAACCAGTCAGTAAGCAAGATCTTCACTGAGATCATATCCAGATAAGTAACACAAAAATCGTTTTCGAAAACTCTCAGTTAAACCACCTCGGTCGAGATGTTCTAAGTCAACCGAGGTGAATCACCTCGTTCGGCCAGAACTGCCCCGGTCGAGGTCCAAAAATTTTTTTAAAATCATTTTTCTTTCAGTTTCGACGTTTTTCTCAATTAAATAACCTGTAAGTATGCATGCAATCTCAGATAAACATATAAATGCAGAAGTGAAGCATAAATATAAATATCCGGTCAATAGAGTCATACATCAAAGTCAAATAATACATCACGCATCATTTGAATGGGGATTCGTGATTGACTTATAAGGATGGGTTGCTACCCATTTCAACAAGAATTCTTATTTTCCAGTGGTAGAGTGAGGAAAAATAACTCTGGAGTTAAGCGTGCTTGTGCCGGAGAAATTTTAGAATGGGTGACGTCCTGGGAAGTTTTCTGCGCGAGCAAGGTTGGCATGGGGACAGCGTCCCTAAGACCTCGGGTCTTACAAATGGTATCAGAGCTAACCCTGAGTTACGAGTGTGCTTGCCCTAGTAGGCGGTCACTCGGCTCGGTGGACGGTCCTTGGCCTGACGTGGACGTCAGGAGTTTAAGTGGGGGAGATTGTAACATCCCTTAAAATTTCATCCCACATTATTTGAATGGGGATTTGTGATTGACTTATAAGGATGGGTTGCTACCATGTCAATAAGAATTATTCTTTTCCAGTGGTAGAGTGAGGACAAATAACTCTGGAGTTAAGCGTGCTTGTACGGGAGAAATTTTAGGATGGGTGACCTCCTGGGAAGTTTTCTACACGAGCATGGTTGGCATGGGGACAACGTCCCTAAGACCTCGGGTCTTACAGGTAGAGGTCCGAGGATTCCCGGGAGCGTATTATCTTTCATCTTGCTTTCCGTCTTGCTCACAGGATTTGCAGTGAGACTCTTCTAGCGCGTACTGAGACGCCCCAGAAGATCCGTCAGGGGGAGTTGCTGAGTTTGTTCTGTATGGTGACTGGAGGAGTGCCGGACTTTGCTGCCATGCTAGTAGATGATTTGCACAAGATCAAGGGCAAGTCTAGAGGCGATATCTGCTGTGGTGGGTTGGTGACCAACATCGCCACTTCCATGGGTTTAGATCTTTCAGCTTGTACACATGTCGCGGCTGCGAAGCCGCTGGGACTGCAGGAGATGATCACCAGATGCATTCTTGTTCCTCGTGGCCTTGACACGCCTTATGTTGTCATACCATGGGAGACGACTGCACCACAGGGGATTATCTGGTCATCTCAGTTTTCTGTTTTTGATCAATAGTACTGGCCAACTACTTGGTTCCCATATATGTAGGATGCTGGAGATGCAGCTGATGATGATGATGAGGGGTATGATGGAGGAGCTGCCATGGAGACCGGTACTGATACCGGCGGACCTATTGCTCCCGTTGTTGACCTTGATGACGAGGCGACGGAGGATGAGAGAGCAGCACCACCACCACCGCCACCTCAGCGCAGATCCCTCCGGTTTAGAGATCCCGAGGCCCACCAGAGGATTGATGATCTCACTCACCATATGTTAGATGCATTCGCAGCCCTAACAGTTGACATTCACCAGCTCTTCGATGATGAGCGCCGACATATCGAGGGATGGACGCATCAGATGTTGGAGAGCTAGCACTTCACTAGACGGATGATGGAGATCCAGCATCAGCTAGTTATGGGTTATCCTTTTGATCCATCTCAGCATCCATACATTCCACATCCACCACCACCAGCTGACGAAGATTAGAGCTTCATGGATTTCTTTTATTTATATGCAGTTTAGCTAGGTCCGGTGAGTAATTTATTTCCTTAGACTTATATTTGACCCATTGGGACAATGTGTCCCAAGTATGGGGTATTTGGATGTATTATTTGACCTATGTGCTACTATGGTTTGTATGACTCTCTTGATGGATATTATTGTTTATTTGGCTCTATATGCTTATTTGTCATTACATGCATACCTACAGGTTTCTGTTTGAAAAAAAACGTCAAAAACTGGTTCGAAAAATGGAAAAAAAATAAAAGAAAATTTATGACCTCGACCGAGACGTTCATGGCCGATTGAGGTTGAACACCTCGGATGACGCCAGAACACCTCAACCGAGATGGCTTAACTGAAAGTTTTTCGAAATGTTTTGTGCTTCTTTACTAGATATGACATCAATGATGATTCTGTTTGCAGTTTGGTTTTGAAATCTTTATATGCTCGAAAGGTTTTATGATATGTTTAAGTTGCAAAATGCTTTGTTTGAAGTTTTAGCATGTTTAATACATTGTTTTTATTAAAATTATGTTGAATTTGAAGGTTGACACCACATGATGAGTTCTATCACATTCTTTCTGGGATGACTAAGGCAATTCATTCTCTTCTCTTCTTCTTCTTCTTGACCATGCTTTAGCCCCTCATATACAGATTTGCCTCCCTTTACCTATCCGGTAATTTGGATGCAGTTGATGAAAAGCGTGTGAAGTGAAGTTGAGATCTTGGCTGAAGGTGTTAGAAAGAAACAATTAGGTTTGGGGAAGTCAATCATGATGATGATTAACTCGGCACCATTCACATAGCCGGGTGTTTGTGTCTTGCCAAAGTCGGATTGAGCGATATTCCTAACGGGTCATGGTATGTGCATCAAGGGTTTGAGGCATCTCGAGAAATTTATGATTGTTGATCTCCTAGGCTTCGGTTATTGTGCACCTCTGTCCATGCATCATAAAAAGCAAAGTAAAATAAGCAAAGCTTATTGGTGGAAGATGGTGTGATTCAAAGAAAGTGAAGTAAAATCCTATTCCCGGATTCTAGCACCACATACCCTATAACCATCCCACCCTGACACGTTTCTTGACCTCTTTTGGAAGCCCTTAAGACCTCAAGTATGTTGATTGAATTGGTGGTTTAAACTGGATATACATGATTGATTTCGATAAATATGATTTATTATACATTCTATGATTTTATGCAAAGATGAACAACTTTCTTATATTTATAAAATGTTTTGATCATATCTTGATTTTAATTGCCATGAAGCATTCTCTTAGGTTGATCTATGAGTGGAGCACACCACAAAAGATTTTGAAACGTTTTTCATTGATCTTTTTTACATATAATCCATTCTATCTTGTATCTAAGATTTGGAACTTGCTTGGGGACAAGCAAGGGACAAGTATGGGGTATTTTGATAGCATGTATTATTGTCTATGTTTTGCGATTGGTTTAGACATTTTATCTTCATAAATCTGCATGTATGGATGTATATTCTGTTATTATATTGTTGTTTTATCTACCTTTGCGGGAATCGTGGTCTATACCTAGTTTCGTAGTAATTGTAGGTAACATGGCATGTTTTGGACCGAAATGGAGCTAAGGAAGCTAAGGAGTCATTGGAGCTACATTCTGAAGCATTGGGGAGTTGTAAGATGATCTCAGGAAGCATGGAAACGATTTAGAAGATTGATTTTGGACCAGATTGGAGAGTTACACTTTCAGATGAGACTCACCTCGGTCAGCTATAGTACCACCTCGACCGAGGTGATAATGAGAAGCGTCTGCACCGAGGCGAAGTAATGACGGGACAAAGAGATCTTTATTTTTGGCTGAGATCTTCAATTTTTGGAAAGTGAATATCACATATTTTTGGCTGGAATTCTGGAAGGAAGATATCTTTTGGGCTGATATATTTTGGAAGATATGGAGATATATTTTAAAGAAATTATCTTTTTAAGATATTTTATCTTTGGAAGATAATTCTCCTATATAAAGGGTTGGATTTTCTGTAATTCAACCATCTTCGGATTACTGATTTTCTGGAGGATTTTCTGAAGAGTTTTGAAGGAAGTTTTGAAGGTTGAAGATCAAGGAAGGAAGGAATCAAGTTTGAAGTTGGCTTTGAAGGAAGTTTGTAAGATTTCCTTAGTTGGTTTGGTTTTGTTGTCTTTTCTGATTTGTGATTGAGGAACGTTGTTTGTTTGTTTGTTTGATTCATTGAGTTATTGAGACCTTTGCTTTAATGTTTTCTTGTTTGAATATTGATTCCTTTCTTATATATTTGATTACTGTTTTTATGATGATTCTTGGCTAAGTTCTTTATGCGATTCTAGGGTGATTGGCTGAAAGTTGTGGGATAAAATGATCTTAACCCCAGTAGACCCTAAAAGCTCGAGCCTTTACCTTAACCGACAAACACATCGGTTAGTCATTGAACATCTCAGCCGGGATGGAATATAACCGAACGAGGTGAACCTTTCCTGAACCTTATCTAAGTTGAGAGTTTCAGTTTGCCAAATCCTATCGTTGTTATACCTTTCTTGGTTCAACGCAAGCCTAGGATGAGACTCACCCGGTAATTCCTTTGCTTGTTATCTAACATCATGAGTGTAGGTAACAAAGGTTTATCCTTTATTGGGGTTTGAGTGTGCCTTCATCCTATCTTTGAGAGTTAGCCTGAGACTTACCCGGTAAAGGTTGATTCTATTCCCTTTGGTGGTGTGTTGGTTTGAGATTATAGTTCCTTTCCTTAGTACCTTGAGACTTACCCGGTAAAAGGATCTTTGGTTTGGGATAGTGAGTAGTGAGACTTACCCGATAATCTATTCCCACCTTAGAAACACCGTCCCTTTGTAAACCTCAGCTTTGTCCACGTTATCATTTGAGATCTTGAGTCGGAACCACAACTGGACGCCTTAATCTCTAGAATCCGCATTTCCTTTTACTTGACTTTTATATCATCTTCGATAGCTTTGTTGTGTGTTTTGTTATTTGACAACCTGAATTACTGATCTTTGTTTCACCATAGTCCCTGTGATCGACCCTTGGAATATTTGCTTTTATTACAATTGATTCGTACACTGCGGGTTCGCATATTGTTCAGGCATATATCTTGGATTATAAATATTAAAGCTTGCACACACCTTTTGGAGCGAACATTAACAACCTCAACCCATAAACGTTTTGGCAAACTATTTTCTAAAAGCATAGTCTTGGACATATCCTCCAAGGTGCGGTTCTTACGTTCCACAACCCGGTTTTGTTGAAATGTTCTAGGAACAGAAAAGTTGTGTGAAATTCCATATTTTGCACAAAACAAATCAAATTTGAGTTGGTCAAATTCTCTACCATGATCGCTTCGAATAGAAACGATAGGTAGGTTTTTCAAAATTTGCAACTACTTACAAAGTTTTGAAAACTCATACAAAGCTTCCGATTTTTCTCGTAAGAATGAGATCCATGTAAGACGAGAATAATCATCCACAATGACTAGGATGTGTTGTTTTCCCTTGGGAGATTTGACATGCATAGGACCACATAAATCCATACGTTAAAGTTCAATATGTCGAGAAGAACTTACAACCTTCCTTGGTTTGAATGAACCTCTTGTTTGTTTACCTTATGTACAAGCCTTACATAGTTCTTCAACGTTAAAGTTTAGGTTTGGTAATCCACGTACCAAATCCTTTTAAATAAGTTTCTTCATCGTATGCACGCTTACGTGACCAAGTTGTCCATGCCAAAGCCTTGGATCGTCCGTCAAGGCCTTGAGACACATTAATCTTGTTCCTGAAACTTGGTTTGTGCTCATAGAATATACATTATTGTATCGAGGAGAAGTAAACACGATATCACCAGATGATTTATTTTGAACTTCATATTTTTTCGAATCAAAGATCTCTTTTTTACCTTTGTCACAAATTTGAGAGATGCTAAGCAGATTATATTTTAGACCGTCAACAAGATAAACATCATCAATGAATTTAGATGAGTTATAACCGATTTTACCTATACCAATGATGTTACACTTCCTTTTATCACCAAGAGTAATGGTTCCAAACATTGCTTCTTCAAGTCTGAAAATAGTGAGTTTTTTCCACTCATATGTCTTGAGCAACCACTATATAATATCCATTTATGCATTTTAATCTTGGTGATATCTTACAAAACAACAAACTTCAACCTTTCCGGCTAGACCAAATGGTAAATTTTGGTCCATACTCAGGTTGAACCATGTTTGGTAGTCTAGTCCCTTTAGGAACCCAAATTTGTTTAACCTGTTCTCTTAGACATAGAGGATAAGTGTTTCTTATGATGTAAGAATCATTTCTCCTATAAGGACAAGTTGATTTTACATGTCCCTTTTTACAACAATAGAAACATGTCGGTGTACATGAACTTCCTTTCGCTTTAACAAAAGTGGTAACCGTTTTTCTTGGAAAGTTTGTGTTATAACCAATACCACTCTTGTTAAGAGATGATTGTTGTTCACCCATCATCCTTTCAAGATTAGCTTTAGAACGAGTGAATTGAATGAGTGCAATCTTCTGGTCTCTACACGTCAAAGTTAGATCAATCTTCTCTTTCTCTAGATTAGTATAATCTTTATATAGAGAAGAGAGATTTTCCTTAAGAATCAAATTTTCCGATTCCAAGGCCTTGATATTGCCATCGAGGTCTAACTTTTTAGGGTTGACATTTTAAACTTCCAAAGACAATTCACTTACTCATTTGTCTTGTTTGATCAGCCTTTCTCTTAAGAGACTTATTCCAACTATATGTTCTTTATCACCTATGATAATGCCTTTAAGGAATTCTACAAGCTCTTGGATAAGTTGAGACATTAGGGTTCTTACCACTCCTTCAAGGTAGAAGTTGGGATCTTTTTCTTCATCGGCCATTAAGCATAGGTTTGCTTGTTCATTTTCATCATCTTAATCAACTGTAGAATATGAGTCACTCCAGGACGCTACCACAGCCTTATTCATTCGATCATTCTTTCGATAAATGTTTCTCTTTTTTTGTGGACAATCCTTTACAAGATGATCTGTTTCACCACATTCAAAACAAGTTAGTACTTTAGTTTTATTATTAGGGTTAGAAAAATTACCTTTGGGTCTTGATGATCGTGGATATTGTTTTTTTGAAAATTACTTCTTCATTTGTAGAATTCTAGCAAGTCTTCTTGAAATCAATGCAAACAGATATTCCTCCTCATCATCACTTTCTTCATCATCTTCTGACGGGACATTATCCTTCTTGGATCTTAAGGCAAGATTCTTTGAATTTGTCGAGAGCTCTCCATCTTCTTCACCAAGAATCATTTCATGAGTGATTAGCTTTCCAAGTAGGTCATTAAGATGCAATATTGAGAGATTTTGAGCTTCCTCAATGGCGGTCACTTTTGGTCCCCACTTAGCTTTAGGCAAGTTCCTTAGGACTTTTCTTACTTTTTCTTCATTTGTGAAGACCTTTCCAAGTGAGTCAATTATTCACAATCTTAGTGAATCTTGTGAATATTATCTCGACCGTCTCATTTGAGGTCATCTTGAATAACTCGTATTGCCTGAAGAAGATGCTAATCTTTGTCTCCTTTACTTGACTTATTCCTTCATACGTAACTATTAACTTGTCCCGTATTTCATTTGCACTTTTGCATGATGAGACACGATTGAATCCGTTTGAGTGAAGTCAACTTCCTTCTTTTGAACTTGAACTCCTTCGACCGTGGTGGCTGGGATTTTTGGTCTAGTTTGAACAATGCTCCATAGTTCCATGTCCTGATCAATAATAAACATTTGTGTTAGTGCTCTCCAATGGGCAAAGTTGTTACCGCAAAAGAGGGATGGCCGAGAGGTAGATCTTCCTTGAGCGAATCCTCCATCACCTACAGAGTTCATGATTAGTCTCACTGATGGTCTAATCAATATACGTGAGTCTTGCTTTGATAAGAATGAAGAACCGAATAGGGGATAAATAAGGATATAAATACTCTAGAAGGGGGAGGGATTGAATAGAGTATGAGAACTTTTTGCAATATCGGATATTAAGGCTTTGAAACGAATCTCAAGACTTTGAAGTCGATCACTGCGCTTAGTGACAAAACAGTTTCTCAAGGCTTTGAAATGAATCTCAAGGCCTTAACTTCGAAATCTGTAGAAGATTGTTAGTCACAATATAAGCGATAGAATGTGCGAAAAATAAACGATCAACACACAATATATTTACGATGTTCAGCCCTAACAACCTACTCTTCGCCTAGGGTTTCCGACCTTAGGATTCTAGCTATATATTTTTTGCTTCTTGTTAGTCCTAGATACAACCTAGAAGAATTCCTTTCTTCTCTCAATGTAGCCTCAATGATACGATCTAGTCAACTCCTATTCTAGAATAATAGCCTAGTTACTTCACAGAGTAACACACCGGAGTATAACACTAATATGATATGTCAATGTATCTCTTTTATTTATCTCACTGTCACGAATAAACCTAAGTAAGCTCAAAGAGGAAGATAAACTTTTGAATCGATGAAGATGTCACGTATTATCGCTTGTAGGCTTGGTGTTTTCATCTTCAATCGATGTCTTCTTTTATTGTCTTTTATGGAGGAACGTCTTCTAGCCGTTATCTCTTAGCCGTTGTAATGTCTTCCTTCCACAGAATCCTATGTTTGTTGAGCGTGATCTTTGTGTGTGTTGTTTGTATACTAGCCGTTTGAGTAAATCCTTCAAACAAGATCTTCTCCAAGATCTTCTCTTCAAACGTTCCCTTTGATAGCCGTTTGATCTTCTTCACGATCTTCTCCACATCCATTCAACAACTTTCGTTCAAGATCTTCAACAACCTTCTTCATAGCCATTTGAGATATTCAACCGAGATCTTCTCCAACATCCTCACTTCAAACGCCTATCTTCTCCAACGAGATCTTTGTAGCTGGTTGGTCGTATTAAGATCTTATTTCCTAGATCTTCTCTTTTGTTTATTTGTTATTGTAGTAAGGTTTCAGCCGAGTCTTCCCTTGTAATATCGTCCAAGACCTACACACATAATTAACAAACAAACCAAGACAAGCAATCTAGACATATGATCGATATTTGTTAGTTTATAATAACCACATTTTATGTTAAGTCTTCCATCATCTAAATACAATATCGAAGGTGGAGTTATCAACTTGGTTGTTACACTCACAATAGGTTCTGACCATAGTTTGACTACAATTTCACTGGATATTACAAGAAGATACAAATGTAAGTCAAACAATTTGAAAACTATGAAATATATTGGCATGAATTTATAACATGTGACCGCCTTACAAGACGGCAATATCATAATAATGTCCATGCAGAAATTAAACGACTCTACCTTTCCCATGTATATGAGTACGTGGACTCGACTGACCATCTGCTGCGGATTTCTCTTCAACTTCCGACACCTACAAATCATCTACAACGGCGGATAAAACCGTTAGCTAACAAACTACCTATCAGAAGAATCATAATAGCAAACACACACCACAATGGGAAAAAGAAACACATAGCATGCTCTCACATAATTTATTTATTATCTTAATTAGGTCATTCACTTCTAATTCAACTTATGGCCGTGGCACGAGAAGTCTCCTAACTCTTGCCTCCGTCCCCGTGTACCAACAAGTGTGGTTCGATACACCTCCCCGTATACCATCAGGAGTGGTTCGATGCACATCCCCGTATATCATGACTAGGCTAGTCGAGGAGAACCTCCCATCCTCAGGTCGGAGCTGGGCAGATAACGTCACCACCCATTACACATACACTTGGGTCAATTATTAATTAAGGTCGTCTGATTCCGATTATTATTATTAACATGCAGTACACACGACGGCATCATAATTCAACCAATACATAGAGTGTCAGCTAAGTAAGTCCAAAGACATACCTGTATCAAGTCAAGTTCAGTTAGCGATATCCCTTGACTTCATATGAGTATAATCTCAACTGCGTGATCATAACATAAAACTTGTATCAATATAACTTATCTTACATCTAGAAGTTCCAACTTTTAGATTAACAACGAATATTGAGAAACATAATAAACTGACCATTCCTAAGAAAAGACGATTTTACCCCTAGAATTTGGAAAACTCTAAAAACTCTATGAAGTCTCATGAACTTCGACTAGAAACTAAAGACATAATGTTCAACTCTAAGACGGAAGGATCTAATGGGTTTGAAAGATATCTCACTTTCAAACTCCTTATCTACACTAGCTAAGGTCCAACTAACACGCTACTACTAAATCCCAAAACATACTCACACAATCCCCAAAGCCATCTCCAAGAATGCACAATTATAAATGCAACCAAAATCCCTTCTATATACAAACAATGCTTATACCTAACTTTCGGACATCACAAATCCTAATCTAACCGTTGGATCGTTTTTCAAACTTGATACATAATACTACACATTCCCATATACAACATATCAAAAATTTATGTCCATCAGAGGTATCTAACCTATTCAAATATGCATCACAAAACTGCATCAACATGTAATTTCCTCAACACTTATTGAAACTCGGAAAATGAACAGCTCCTTTAGCTATCTACAAGGCTGTTATGGAAGGGTTTAAAACACAATTGGATGTTCCCGTAAGAGCATATACATGGAGGGAAATGAAATAAAGGGAGGTGACGTCCTTACCCGTCTAGCAAGGCTTGACGTGCTTGCATGCACGAGGACAAAGAAGGAGGTTTAGTCACTATCCTTGGAACCCACGGGCGTCCAGCTCATGGCGCACCCGCGGACAATGTCCTAGACTCACCTGCGGCTCAGGAGGGGCGTGACCGCGACTCAGGGCCAACCGCACCCGCTGATCTGGAGGGACGCGGCTGCGGTTCATAGGGGGAGGGCGCGACCGCGGTTCAGGGTTGCTCGTACCCGATCTTCTGTTTGCGTGACGAGGATGAAGTAGGAGGGTGGCTTCCGTTTGACTCCGTTGAACAACCAAAACATAGGATTCCTTGGCTCGACTTGGTGACTTCTCTTTCCCCAATGGGGCTGAGGCTCGATAGAGGAGGCTCAAGTCGAGTTGTTATTCCCGGCGAGGAGGATTGTTGCTTGCAGTCTCTGCTGAACAGAAGAAGGTAGGGCTTCGATGTCTATTGTTGGTGTCGACAAGCGTTGAAGGGGTTGCTCCGGTGTGCAGATGGGTAGGAGAAATGGTGGAGGTCTCCTTGGACATAAGAAAGGGGAGGCTAGGGTTCCACGTGAAGAAGAGAGGAACGAAAGAGAGGAGGGAGGAGGGGAGCGGGTTCTTGAATCCAACCCTAATGGGCCCGGATGGTGTGTTTGTGACAGGTCCAGTTGGTCTGTCATGAAGGGCCCGGTTGACGTGTTCTTGAAATAAAACTCGGAAGAAGATCAAACCGGTAAAAGTTCGGTTGTTTCGGAATAAATCGTAAATAAAATTTTCGAATATTACACTTCACTAATTTCTTCATTTATGGGTTTAGGGAGTTTTTTGCATAACATTTGAAGGTGTATCTCGTTTTCTTCCACCTTATAGTAGTATTACTCGAACTCTTAAAGATAATTTTTCAAATATCTCATATTTCAAATTTCAAGAGTATTTAGTTTTTTTGCCACTCAATTAATTTTTTTATCTTTATCATCTTTGTCTTCAATAAACTCATACTCTAAAGCTTTGTAGAATTGCCTAAACATAATATCTTGTGGTACTACTACCCTTAAGGTGTCTTTAACTTGTTCATTGATTGCTTCATATCAATCTTCCACAATGCCATACAAACTATGTTAAATATAATTTAGAAAATTTGCAGATCTTTATTCAACATTCATGTTTAAGACACACATCATACTTTTCTTCCAAAAGTCTAGCACATCCTCTCGGTTTCTTACTCCATCTAGATTAAGCTTGTAGCCGGTTTTATTGATGGGTTCAAGAAAAAGTTCTATTTTGTTAGTTCTATGGTTTGGCATAATCCTAACTCCGAATTTAGGTGTTTTGTCTAAGTTATTTCTGTTTCAAATTAACTCTTTGTTGACCCTTTTTCATATTCTCGAAACATGATCAATCGGCCTTTTTAACTTCCTGTTCTAGAACTATTTCTTCTTCCACTTGATTAACATCTAATACTCTTTATCCCATCTATTTATCTAATTTTCTTTTAATTGCACCTAAGGGTATGATCTCTAGGTCTTTCAAATTGATTAATCTCATTTGTTGATACATTTCTTCTTCATTAGTATAGTGAGCAAAATTGTCACTACTCAAAGAACTCATTTCTTTGTCAGACATATCAAGTGTCTCTGTGATTTTCTAACTCTTCTTCTGGTTCTTCTTTCGTTTCGGGTTTTGTAGTTAAACTTGGTACTGAAAATTATTTTTGGGGATTTTCATTTTGAAAAGGATACTTATAAGAAAAACCGATTAGCATTTGTAGGAGGGTTTAAGAAAGGTGTTACACCAAGATGTCTAATTTCGTTGGTAATTTCAAGAACTAATTTTTTATTTTCTTCTTTAATAGATAATAAGGTAGAAGATATTTTCTCCCTATATTTTGTAAGACTTGATCGCAATTTAATTAATCCCACTTTTAAATCTGCAATATCATCGATTACAATATTTAAAATAGCTTCGTGATGACCTTATCCAACGTTTAAATGTTTTGCATGTGGTGCTTGTTTATGTGGATAATTTTTGTAAAACTCTAGTTTTAATAAATTTTTTGGATTTTTTTAATTTTTGAAAGTTTACTGAAGCACTTGGCTCTGATACCAAATGACAGGATCACACAAAAACTACAAAATATGACTTAAAGTTTTTAAACAAGATACCCCTAAATAAAACCACATTATGTTACCGACTTTAATAATACTTATCGATTAAACAATTAAATGTTATTAAATGAGAAATAAATGTCTCTTAAATAAATATGGTTGAGTATAACCATATATCATAACTATTACCGTTGTTGTAAAACTAAAAGTATAACATTACCACAGGAATTGGTCCAATACTAAATATTTTACCGTTGATGTGAAAGTAAAAGTTTAGATGAACAAATATATCCGGTCTCAAGTTTTGTAATAGCTAATAGTTTTGTGTAGTCATGTAATATAAATCTACAAAATTAGTAATGAATACCTAACTTTGGATAAATATTATATATGATTTTGTAATACAAAAGATTAGACATCAAAAGCGGAATATAAATCTTCACTTGTCTACCTACTTTGATTTTGAAAGTCAAACTACTATCTAATATTTAAAATAAATAAATAAATATATATATATATGTTAATAAATTTTCTTATTACACAACTTTTTTTTTGGGGTTTAGATTTTAATAGGGTAATGTAATAAATAAAAAATTAATACAAAAATAAATTAGGAAAAATAATAAAGGGTCAAATGTGGTGTAGGAGATTTCAATCCCCTAAAAGAGAAAAAAATAAAATAAAAATAAAAAAGCAACCCAAACCCCTTTAAAAGGCCCCTTAGGTTCGCTTCACTCTTTACATACATCGCTTCTTCTCACTTTTCCTTTCCAAAATTTAGAAGAAAAGAAAAAGGAAACGTCAGGCATGTCTCGCCACCGCCGCCAAGCGTCTTTGGTTCTCCCACCGGAGTTTATGTCCGGCGACGGTCCTTCCCTCACCGCATTTGATTTCACCGCACCACCACCACCACCACCACCACCAAAAGCGGCAACAACACCTGCAACTGATCAACAGAAGCTTTGCTCCGTTGCTAACAAGCAACAACCACCGAATCCATGCACCACCACCGCTTCCGAGCCGAAGAAGCCTCCAGTAGGCGGTGGATCCACCGCCAACTGACAGATGAAAGACGAAGAGAAACTTCCATCGGAATCCTTTGTTTGAATTTTCAATGTAAGGTCGTTTTATTTTATATCTATATTATCCGTCTGAAGAAACATTACTAAAGCGAGACATTGCAGTGTAGTCTCAGCTAGTGCTAGATCTCATTTCTCGTAATAAGAATCCATGTAACCCACTATCATCTAGCAATTTCGAATTGAATTTTACCATCTTCAAAAACAAATCTTCATGACGATGCTTCTTAAACAACCACTCAAATGTTACGTCTACCCTATCTACCATATAATATCTGTAGCTATGCGATTACTATGACATCAACCATTACCATATGAAATCAATATATACACAAACACCCTGCTACATTAACGGTTACATATTATTACTTCAATATGTCTTTTACCCACCCTATGTAACTTGAATATGTATTTTACCCAGCGCGTAACATTAATAACCACACGCCAAGTGACCTTAATTATACGACTATCATTATTTTAATCGATGACTAAATATGTTCTTTACAATGATTATACAACATGTAGACTTATTGGTCACAGTTCAACTAAATTTCTCCTTATTTATAAAAAAGGATAGTTCATGCACTTGAATAAAATTTCAAAGAATTTATAGACTATTGGTTCAACTAAATATATGAAATAATAATAGATGTAACCGAGCACATCTAAAGATATGAAAATTTTAATTTCAATTTAAAATTTACATGTTAATCTTAACAGAAAAATCCAACAACTCTTAAAAAATCCGACACGTCCCGCAAAGATAACATGTGTCTCAATGACCATTGCATCGTGTCTTCAAAAACTACTCAATTGTTACATCTATCCTGTCCATCGTGTAATATTAACGGTTTTCCGAATACTCAATTAATACTTTATTCAACATATGACATCAACGGTTACAGATTTTTCATTAAATATATCTTCTACCCACCGCACAACATCAATAACTATACGACAACTGACCTCAATTATACCATTACGGTTACCTTTACTATTGACTAAACATGGTCGTAATGGAGAGGGTGAATTGACTAACTAATCACTTAGGATAATATCCTTGTTGTGTTTGTTCCGCTTTAGGAATAGTTGAGTTTGTATCCTCTTTTTAGTGAATTTCATTAATTTGTAATTTTATCTTCTATTTGAGTAGAAATATGACAAATATTTAACAAAATGAACGGAGAGTATAATAAAAATATAGTTTTATAAAGAATAGACACTCCTAGTTTACCATGCAATCAATGAGTTTACATGAACTTGAACTTTTCTGAAAAGTTCAAGTTTATGCAGACTCATTGATTGCATGGTAAACTAAATCACTCCTTATTCTAAAGAAAAGTTCAAGTTCACGAACCCGAACAATACTACAAATAGTTTGTTGGTGTTACACACCGGAAATGCTACTAATGGTGGGTCAAAACGTAGGCATAAGAAGGCCAACGTTGAATATATTCCATAAACTAGTGCATCACAACCTTCATAAACATATCTTATTTGGCATTGCGAAGATGGAAGTATTTGAAGTCAATAAAAAAACAAATATATACTATAATATATAAATCTTTAAATTACTCTTTCTATTGTCAATTAGTTTACACACAAAGTTCCTAAATTTATATGTTCAGCTCGAATCTAATGTGCATGTCGACTCAAACGCGAAAAACCCACCATATTATATTGACCTACCAAAATTTCATAGGGTAGCATAGATGTCACACTAGATTATTGGCTTATCAAGCTCACCACCCTTAATACACATTGTGGACATGAGCAATAGTAGTATGTCGATTGGGTTGACCGATCATAAGACTTGACGCCAAATGTCAATCGAACCAAACAATAACCAACATGTACAATGGAATGTTCACACCTCAAATATAAAGAAATAAAGAGTCACGAGTTTATATGCGAGACTTGAATTTAACACACATGTGCGCTTGGACTTGCGAAACACCGGTGTTACATTAATTCAACGACATGTTACGGTTTGACCCTATCTCCTAGAGTAATAGGCTTTATGGTCATAAACCACTAAGTGCAAGTGTTAATTTGCCTAACAAATTACACTCGAGAAAGCATGTTAATATAAAAATATCTCACATCGATAATAAAATACAAATATAGACAAATTTATAAAGTCGGTGGGATACCACAAAATAGTTGAGTGGAAGACCGAGGAGAAACTTGAATATCCAAAAAAAAGTCGCTTGAGCCATTTGATCTCACATACAAGTGTATCCATTGATAAATATTTAACTTTTGTAGAGGAGCGTGAGAAGTAAAATCTAGAAAGAAGGCACATATAAAATGTTTTATGCTGTAAAATATTTTATGCACATCAATCTAATGTTCAAACCAAAACTCTCTTGCTAGAAAGAAGCAAAGTGAGGATCCGAGTCTTGTTATCTTTTAGAGCGGGTCTCATGACATCACACTATCGAACATCTTCGTCACTTTCTTGTAGTAACATGGTTTAATTGTCTATAATAAAAGCAAGAAAAGCACCATACGGAGCACAATAATCATTCACAAGGCAAAAATGTGCTAAAAGATCACATTGTAAGAACTTGATTTATCGGCTAACATCCAAAAGTTTTATTCGTACATTATCTTCAGTATAATTGACGTAGAGAACTTTTGAATACGTTAAGTAAATATGAGGGGTCACCGTAGAGTTTTACACAAACCTGTTGAATTATTATTTCACCCAGAAAAGGTATTTCTACAAACGTTCGGCATAAGATTTTGAGCTCGTACAAGTTCAGTATCGTTTTTACGGACTTGTATTTACTTAACGTATGCATGGTAACATAAAATTAATTTATATTTAGCATTCAAATTCTACGTAGAAACCAAAACTACAATTGTAACTATTTTGCATTTTCTATTCCAAATTAAATAGTAACTAGTGTGATACCGATGCCTTAAATAGTTACAATTAAGGATATTATTAAGTAAAGTTAATGTATTACATTGTCTATAATTCATTACAAGTTAACTCAAACGGGGTATATAGATTTAGAAAGTTAACTCACACGGGATCTATCTCTCCACAAGGTTTTTTTTTTATCAATAAATAACTATTTTTTTTAAAAAAAGTAAATTCTCAAAAATATGTCAGAGAAAAAGAAATTCAAATTTATAATAATAATAATAATAATAATAATAATAATAATAATAATAATAATAATAAAATTTTCAGATAACATATACAAATGTTTTTTGTATAATCTATCTATAAGATATATATACTAAAATATATTCTAAGTTTTTAGACATTTGATGATCTCACTATAAAATAATTAATTATGGTCTATATTGAGCTAATTAACGTTTTAAAACACCCTGTATTATTTTAAAGCAAGTAACTCCCTCCAAAATTTCACACAAAAAAAGATCGAGACGATAGTGAATCTTCCTCCTCCATCTTCGTGAAGGGGATAAGGAGTTTCCTAGAACACGCAGGATTTTATAGGAGATTCATCAAAGACTTTTCGAAAATTTCTAAACCGCTAACTAATCTATTGATTAAGGATGTTGTTTTTGAATTTTCGCAGGAATGTTTGGATGCTTTCTATAAGATTCGAGAAGCCCTCATCTCAGCCCCAATAATCCAACCTCCGGACTGGAATCTCCCATTCGAGGCTATGTGTGATGCAAGTGACGTAGTTGTTGGAGCAGTGCTTGGACAAAAGAAAGAAGGCCGCACTCATGCCATCTACTATGCTAGCAAGGCTCTAGATGAAGCACAACTCAACTACGCCATGACAGAGAAGGAATTTCTTGCCGTTGTATATGCTTTTGAAAAGTTTCGTTCTTATCTTGTACGAGCGAAGGTGACTGTATGCACGGATCATTCAACAATACTGTATTTCCTCGCCAAGAAAGATGCGAAGCCAAGGCTGATTAGATGGATTCTTCTTTTTCAAGAATTCGATCTAGAGATTCGCGACAAGAAAGGATCCGAAAATTTTGTTGCGGATCACTTAATTCGTCTACCACACACTACAAGTGACGACTTACCCATCGATGACTCCTTCCCAGACGAACAATTGCACATAATGGAAGAGTGCATCGATCTTATTTCTAGAGGTAATGAACCTTGGTTTGCTGATTTTGTAAATTATCTGGTTTGTCAGGAATTACCTCCCGGATTATCCTACGCACAAAGAAAGAAGTTCTTTAGGGATGTATGCCAATACTACTGGAATGAACCTCTACTCTTCAAAAGAGGTCTTGATGGCATCATTAGAAGATGTGTGCCGGAAGACGAAATGCAAAGTGTCATTCGTCATTATCATTCACTTCCTGATAGCATGAATTATAGTCTATATTTCGGGGTTTGTTTGGACGTTTTATCTTCAATAATCTGCACGTTTGTATGTATATTATGTGATTATATTACCATTTCATCTACCTTTGCGGGAATCGAGGTCTACACCTAGTTTTGTTGTAATCGTAGGTAAAATGGCACGTTTTGCATCGAGAAGGAGCAAAAGGAGCTAAGGAGTCATTGGAGCTACATCCAGGAACATAAGGAACCATCCAGGAAGCATAGCCATGGATTAAAGATTCACTTTGGACCAGATTTGAGAGATTTCACATTCAGTTGTAACTCACCTCGGGTGACCACAGATTCACCTCGACCGAGGTGATCCAGAGAAGTCGACTCGACCGAGGCGAACACCTGGGACGCGGCGAGAATATTTTATTCTTGGCTGAGATCTTTTATCTTTGGAAAGAGGATCTTATATTTTTGGGCTGGGCTCCTGGAAGGAAGAAGATATGCTAGATCATATATTTTACCTATATTTATGGGAAAAGATATTTCTAAGATATCTTATCTTTGGAGGGTTATTTTCCTATAAAAAGGGTTGGATTTCCACAAATCCAAAGCCCCGCATACAGTTGGAAATCACGCATAGCACGCAGCAGCCATACTCCAGTTGGAGATTTGAAGAACCTTTTTGAAGGTTGAAGGAAGATTGAAGATTGTAGCTTTCATAGCTTTTGAAGGTTTTCTTGTAAGATTACCTTAGATTCTCTTCCTTGTTGTCTTGCTTGTTGGATTTATATCCAAGGAACGCTTTTGTTGTGATATTTGATTCAGTTATTGAAGTCTTTTCATTAAATTCTTCTTGTTCAAATATTCACCTTCTTCCCATGCATTTGATTATTGCTTTCATGATGATGAGTAGCTAATTTCCTTGTGTGATTCTAGGGTGATTGGCTGAAAGTTGTGGAAAAACAATGATAAAATGATCTTAATCACAATAGGACCCTGAAAGTTCGAGTCTTTACCTTAACCCTAAGTTCGTCCGACCGAGGTGACTTATCTGATCCGAAACTGAGAGTTAAGTGTTAGAGTTTGCCAAATCCTATTCTTATTACACCTTTACTGGTTCAACGCAAGCTTAGGATGAGACTTACCCGGTAATTCCTTTGTTTGTGTACCAACGATCATAAGTGTAGGTAATAAAGGTTTATCCTTTATTGGGGTTTGAGTGTGCTTCCATCCCATCTTTGTGAGTTAGCCTGAGACTTACCCGGTAAAGGTTGATTCTATTCCCTTAGATGGTGTGTTAGTTTGAGGATATAGTTTTTTTATCTTGATTCCTTGAGACTTACCCGGTAATAGGAGTTACGGTTTGGGATTAGTGAGTAGTGAGACTTACCCGGTGATCTATTCCACCATAGTAACACCTTCCCCATGCAAAAACCTCAGCTTTGTCCGCTTATCTTTAGATCTTTAGTTGGAACCACAACTAGATGCTTTAATCCCTAGAATTGCATATTTCCTTTATTGACTTCTTATTCATCTTTGATTGTTTTAATTGTTCTTGTGGTTAGTATTTACATAAGCATACCGTGATTGGACTTTGTTTCACTAAGTCCCTGTGATCAACCCCTGGAATTCCTTGCTTTTTACTACGATTGACCCGTACACTGCGGGTTCGCATCCTTGTTTTAAGCTTACGTCTAGGGTTATAAATTTAAAGCTTGCACACACACCGTTTGGAGCGAACAAGTTTTTGGCGCCGTTGCCGGGGGCTTGGTCTAGACCGAGCCGGTTACGGTTTGCTCTTGGGGCACTTGCCCCCGTGTCTACTAACCACTCTACTTGAGTGACTTTTGTAGGTTCTTTCTTAGGTATATGCGAAGAACCCGCACTGGGAAGGAAATCGTTCCTTACGATCCCGAACCAGAAAAGACATACAAGCGACGCTTAAGAGAAGCGAAGATGGCCCAACAAGACAACCGCGATCTTGAGGCCGAGTTGAAAGAGGCGTTAGAGCTACTACACCTCAGCAGGGAAGAACTAAGGCGAGAGAAGGAAGAAACTCGCACCAAGACAGAAGCAATCGAAGCAGAGACGGCCGTCATACGAGACCAGATTCTACTTCGACCGAGGGAAGACCCAGTTCCTGATGTTGGACCGAGGCAGGTCCCAGTTGCTGACCCTCGACCGAGGTAGGTCCCAGTACCTGACGCCCCGGCCGAGGTACTTCCACCTCGGATACCAGTCCGAGATGTTCTTCTTGCAGGAATCCCACGAACCCTAGGTCAAAGGATGGATCCTAATCAACAACTGAGGCGTCCAGGAGTTAACCTAGGAGATCCAGCGGACCATGACTACGAACTTCGACCGCAAGTTCTATCCATGATTCGCCAATGCCAGTTCGGAGGGCTAGAGAAGGAATCACCACATCAACATCTTCAAAACTATGAGATCTTGATGGAAACCTTGAGACCTTCAAGGATTGAAAACAACAACTACAAGCTAAGACCTTTTTACTTTTCTTTAAAAGATAGAGCTCTTACTTGGTATCAATCTCTTCCTCCAGGAAAAATCAGCACATTGGAGGAGATGACAATGGAGTTCTTGACCAAATTCTTTCCCCCCTCAAAGACCGCTGAAATGAGAGGGAAGATCAATGCTTTCATTATGAAGGACAAGGAGAGCTTTTCCAAGTCATGGGAGCGGTTCAAGGACATTCTTTTGGATTGCCACATCATGGGATTCCAAAGTTAGAATTATTGGAGATATACTTCAAGGGACTGGACGGAAGCACCCAGTTCAATCTCTAACTACTCTCCGCCGGTACCTTCATGGACATGGCGATTGACGAGGCTTGGGACTTCATCGAGAAGCAAGCCTTGCATATGAAGAAGTACACCCACCAAGGAGCTGAAGGTGGAGTCAAAAGAGTTAACTTCCAGGAAACTCAGCCCAACAACAATCAACTCACGTCTTTGAAGAATGACGTGAAGCAATTGAAGGAACTCTTGGTTGCTCAAACCAAGAAGGAAGAGCAAGGGCAAAGGAACAACAACAACGGATACCGTAACAACAACAACGGTTCCCGGAACAACAATTACAAAAACAACAATAGAGGATCCAATAGCAACAATTGGAGGACAAACAACCAAAATTCTGGTAACAATCATTCAAACTCCAACTCTAACGATTCCTCTAACCCTTTCCTCTCTTCCCCTTCTTCTTCTTCTACTCCATTAAAAAGCCAGGGGCAAGGATCAAGTTCGTCTCAGCCGGAAAAGAAAGACGCAGTTCTGGAGGCTATCTTGATCAAGCTCAACACTATGGAGACTTCTATGACTTCATTTTCGAAGGCCCAGAAGGCCTTTGAACAACAACTTGCAAGTAGGGCGAATGAAGCGCCAAGAGATCCAGGGAAGCTTCCAACAAGGACGGAAAGCAACCCTAAGGGCCAGATCATGGCCATAACTACGAGGAGTGGACTGAAAACTGCAGATCCAGTGCCTCGGTCGGTGCCAGTACCGACGAAGACCACCTCGGTCTAGATGTAGTCAAAGAACACTTCGGCCGAGATACCAACCGAGGTGGAGCCACAGAAAGCGGAGGGGAAAACTGAAGTTTATGTTCCACCTCCTGCATACAAACCACCACTTCCATTCCCCCAGTCAAGGGCCAGAGCACATCTAGACAAGCACTTTGGTAAGTTCCTTGACTTGATCAATAAGCTGCATATTAACATTCCTTTCCTTGATGCTATTCTAGGAATGCCCGCCTATGGGAAGTTCTTGAAGGAGATCCTATCAAGGAAGAGGAAGCTGGAAGACTTTGGTGAAGTTAGAATGACATCTAAATCCTCGGAGCTCATACAAATCATGAAGGAGAAGATGCCACCTAAATTGAGAGATCCCGACTCATTTTGCATTCCCATTCAAGTTGGGGATGTCACTTGTGAAGCCCTTTGTGATCTAGGAGCCAGCGTGAGCATCATCCCGCTGGAGCTATGTGTGAAGATCGGACTTGGAGAGCCCAAGCCGGTCAAGATTCGACTTTATATGGCGGATCGCTCCATCACCCATCCCGTGGGCATCTTGGAGGACGTTCCAGTCAAGTTAGGTAACTTCTATCTACCTATAGATTTTGTTGTACTTGACATTCCCGCAGATTATCCTGTTCCTATTATTCTCCGGAGGCCATTTCTAGCAACTTCGGGTTGCAACGTGGATTGCAAGAACGCCAAGTTGAAATTCAACATTGGCGGCGATGAGGTGGAGTTCGCACTACTTGCAGCCATGAAAGGGGAGCAGCTGAGCGATGATATCTTCAACATCTACGATGAAGAAGAATCAAGAGAATTGGTGAGCTCTATCCTTACTAACGATCCACTTGAAAGAGTTATTAGCTTCAGTTTAATGGAGGAAGGTATAGATGCTTCTTGTGATGCAGATATACGGAGCTTAAAAGCACTAGAAGAGGATCCAGGAGCTAAAACTGAGACGCTAACCCAGGAGACGAAGATCTCCAGTTTCGGTTCCAGTTGCAGTACCTCGACCGAGGCACTTTCTGGACTGAGCGTGGCGACTGAAGAACATCTCGGTCAATGCCTCTGCGCCTCGACCGAGGTCGAAGGCGAGATGATGTCAACTGAGACTGCTGAGAATAACAAACTTCTTACTCCCTTCTCTGACATTCATCCTCAGTTAGTGGAACATTCTATCCACCAACTTTCAGATAATAAAGGACCTTGGTATGCTGATATTGTAAATTATCTTGTTTGCCAGGAAATACCGCCCGGATTGACGTACTCTCAAAAGAAGAGATTCTTCAAAGAAGTACGACATTACTACTTGGACGAGCCGCTGTTATTCAAGCGCGGGCCGGATGGGATGCTTCGAAGATGCATTCCGGAAGATGAAGTTAATAGCGTTATACGGCATTGCCACTCACTTCCTTGTGGAGGACATGCTAGCACCGATAAAACATGCGCTAAGGTATTGCGTTCCGGTTTCTTTTGGCCTACATTATTTAAGGATGTACAATCGTTTGTTGTCTCTTGTGATGCATGCCAAAGAACAGGAAATCTATCAAGGAGGAACGAGATGCCACTTAACAACATTCAAGAGGTGGAAATCTTTGATGTATGGGGGATTGACTTCATGGGACCTTTCCTATTCTCCGGAGGAAACCTCTATATTCTTCTTGCAGTTGATTACGTCTCTAGATGGGTTGAAGTCATTTCTTCTCCCACTAATGACGCCAAGGTGGTTGTGAAGTTCCTAAACAGGACTATCTTTCCACGTTTTGGAACTCCACGCATCATCATCACCGATGGAGGAACGCATTTCATCAACCGGAAGTTCAAGGCACTTCTATCGAAGTATGGGGTAACCCACAAGGTATCAACCCCTTATCATCCTCAAACTAGTGGACAGGTCGAGATCTCGAATAGAGAAATCAAAGCAATTTTGGAGAAGACCGTCTCTAGGACAAGGAAGGATTGGTCCATGAAATTGGACGATGCTCTTTGGGCATACAGGACCGCATTTAAGACTCCCATAGGTACGACCCCTTATAATTTGGTATATGGGAAGTCTTGCCATTTGCCCGTTGAATTAGAACACAAAGCATATTGGGCGATCAAATGGTTAAACTTCGACATTAAGGAGGCCGGCGAGAAGTGGCTATTGGAGATCAACGAGCTGGAGGAGCTGCGTTTGAACGCTTATGAGAATGCCAAAATCTATAAGGAAAGGACGAAGAGATGGCATGACAAGCGTATCGTCCCAAAGGAGCTTAACGAGGGAGACTTAATTCTACTCTTCAACTCCCGCCTCTGCCTTTTTCCAGGTAAGTTAAAATCTAGATGGACCGGACCTTATGTTGTGAAACATGTTTTTCCTCATGGTGCAGTTGAGATATGGGGCGAAACGAGCGGAAGCTTCAAGGTCAACGGTCATAGACTTAAGAAGTACAAACCGGAAGTTCCGGTTGAAGAGGTTGCACCAGTATACCTCGTTTGAGACGCATTATGGTCCAGCTAGCGACCTTAAATCAAGCGCTTCTTGGGAGGCAACCCAAGGTATTGCTTTCTTTTCCTTTTTCTAGTCTAGCTTAGATAGTTTTTGCTTTTGCTTTGCTTTGTTTTATCTTTGGCATTCTAGACAGATAACAGGAGATATCTAAGGAGGGAGCATAACTGGAAGGACAGAAGTTCGAGAATTTGAGAAGACGGAGTTTGACTAAGGCATCTCGGTTGCTATCAAAGCACCTCGACCGAGATGATTCTTGAGCAACCGAGGCGACTAGGGTTTTCTGAAGAACCACCTCGGTCCGTACCACCTCGGTCCAGTCGAGACCATCTCGACCGAGGTGACAGCAGTTCCAGAAAGGGTATAAAAGGGGGATTTATTTTCTCTCTCTTCCATCTCATCCTTCCTCGACCGCGGCGACAGTTTCACCTCGTTTCTCCGATTCTCGCTCGTTTTCGATGATTTCTGTCTCCAAACTGAGATTAAGACTCAGAGGATCCCAGTGCAACATCGATCTGCAAGAGAATCGAACCGATTTGGCCGAACGAGGTAAAAATAGAACCGAAACCCTACCTCGCTTTTTCGTTTCGATTTGGGCTTTGGTTGCCCGTGCATTTGCTGAGGAAAGGCTTAAGTACCCCATAGGAAGCAATTGTAGTGATTTTGGGGGAAAAGAACTGAATTTTCAGAAGGAATTAGAACCCAGTTTTCCGCCTCGGTCCAGTCGAGCTGTGCCTCGGCCGAGGTGATTCTTGAGTGTTTTCAGTTGACCGAGGTGACCTGACAGTGACTGAATTGAAAATGAGTTCTGACCGACGCCTTGTCCTTAGGGATAGATCCTCACCTTCCCCTTCTTCCCGACCATATCGACCGGTGATCCATGAGCGACACCAGGTCGATTACGACCGTTTTTTTGGCCGTCCAGTGATTGCACCACGCTTCCTGGACGTGTCTGCTTTTGATTGCCTCCAAGTAGACGGAGACCTTAGGAGGATGATTTCTACAGTTGGGCTGGATCAGTTTACTGAGATCCGGGCCCCAGCCTATTTGGAGCCGACCTTAGAGTTCGTTAGCTCCTTCACCTACCTTCCCACAAAGCAGTCTGTGAAGTACCGGTTGATGAACCGGAACTTCTTAGTGCCACTCGAGTACTGGAGAGATATTTTTGGCTTTTCGAAGCCCACATCTATTGACTTCCCGTCCCGATCAGTAGCTAGGGAGTTTTGGGGGCAGATTGCCCATATTGTTGAGCATGCAGATAGATGGCGCCCTGGAGATTCCAGGGAGAAGGTCATCTTCCATTTAGCCTTTAGGTTAGCCCACCGGATATTCAGCGAGACACTTCTGGCGCGTACTGAGACGCCCCAGAAGATCCGACAGGGAGAGCTTTTCAGTTTGTATTGCATGGTTACTGGAGGTATCCCGGACTTTGGCTTGATGTTGGCAGAGGATCTGCACAAGATCAAGGCCAAAGCGAAGGGAGACATCTGCTGCGGAGGGCTTGTCACCCATATAGCTAGCTATTAGGGCATGGATCTCAGTGCTTGCACGATGGTGGCGGCTGCCAAGCCGCTTGGGCTGCAGGAGATGATCACTCGGCGGATTCTGGTTCCCCGAGGTCTAACTACTCCGTACGTGGCTATGCCGTGGGAGCTTACTGCGCCACAGGGGATCAGGTGGTCTGCCCAGTTTTCTGTTTATGACCCTCACTATTGGCAGGCCGCTTGGGCTCCACTGATGGAGGATTACAGAGAGGCAGCAGCTGCCCCAGCTGAGGAGGAGGCAGATGATGAGGAGACAGTTGATGAGAGAGAGGGTGGAGTCCCGATGGATACAGGGACGGATACTGCAGGGACGAGCGCACCAATTATTGATCCGGACGATGACACTGAGGCTGTGCCTACACCTGCTACATCACGTGCTAGATCTGCTAGGCATAGGACACGCCGTCATAGAGATCCAGAGGCTCATCGTCGGATCGACGATCTGACGGACCAGATGATAGACTCTTATGCTGCCCTTACTGTGGACATGCATGAGAGATTTGCTGCCCAGCGCCGACAGATTGACAGCTGGACTCATCAGGTGCTCGAGGGACAGCACTATCAGCGCAGGATGATGAAGATCCAGTTCCAGCAGGCTATGGGTTATCCATTCGACCCGTCTCAGTATCCGTACGTGCCACCACCACCACCACCGGATCAAGATTCTTGAGAGCTGCAGGATTTTCTTTCTTATTTTTATGCAGTTCAGCTATTTATCCGGTGAGTACTTTATTTCTTAGACTTATTTTGACCCACTGGGACAGTGTGTCCCAAGTATGGGGTGTTTATTTGATGTATTTGACATTTATGGTTTATTTGATGTATTTGACATTTATGTGATGTATGACTTTGATTGACCGGATATTTATCTATATTTAAGCTTCACTTTTGCATCTATGTGTTTATTTGATTGAGAAAAACGTCGAAACTGAAGGAAAACTGGTTTTAAAAAAAAAAAATTTTGGACCTCGACCGGTGCAATTCTGGCCGAACGAGGCGTTTCACCTCGGTTGATCTAAGAACACCTCGACTGAGGTGGGTTAACTGAGAGTTTTCGAAACGATTTTTGTGCTTCTTATCTGGATATGATCTCAGTGAAGATCTTGTTTACTGACTGGTTTTAAATTCTTTATGTGTTTGAAAGGTTTTATAATATGTTTAAGTTGCTAAATGCTTTGTTTGAAATTATTGGCATGTTTAATACTTTGTTTTATCTAAATTATGTTGAATTTGAAGATTGACACCGCATTATGAGTTCTCTCACTTTCTTCCTGGAAAGACCAAGGAAATTCATTCTTCTCTCTTCTTCTTCTTGATCATGCTTAGCCCCTCATATACATTCTGCCTCCCTTTACCTATCCGGGAATTTGGAAGCAAGCGAAGTGGTGAAAGCAAGTGAAGTAAAGTTGAGAAGTTGGCTGGAAGTGAAAGTGTTAGAAAGTAATAATAGGTTTGGGGAAGTCAATCATGAAGATGAGTAACTCAGCACCATTCACATAGCCGGGTGTTTGTGTCTTGCCAAAGTCGGATTGAGCGATATTCCTAACGGGTCATGGTATGTGCATCAAGGGTTTGATGCATCTCAAGAAATTGATGATTGCTGATTTCCTAGGCTTCGGTTATTGTGCACCTCTGTCCATGCATCCCAAAAAGTAAAGTAAAAGAAAAAGTGTGAAATAAGCAAAGCTTATTGGTGGAAGATGTTGCAAGTCAAAGTGAAAGTGAAGTTCATCCTTTTTCCGGATTCTAGCACCACATTACCTTATATACATCCCTACCCTACACGTTTCTTGACCTTTCTTTTTGGAAGCCCTTGAGACCTTGAGCTTGTTGATTGACTTAGTGGTTTAAACTGGATTATACATGATTAATTTTGATAATTATGACTTATTATGCATTCTATGATTTTATGCAAAGATGAACAACTTTCTTATATTTATAAAATGTTTTAATCATATTTTGATTTTAAATTTCATGAAGTATTCTCTTAGAGTGATCTATGATTGTAGCACACCATAAAAATGTTTTGAAAGACTTTTCATTGATTTTATTGACTTATAATCCATTCTATCTTGCCTTTTATATGCGGAACTTGCTTGGGGACAAGCAAGGGCTAAGTATGGGGTATTTTGATAGCATGAATTATAGTCTATATTTCGGGGTTTGTTTGGACGTTTTATCTTTAATAATTTGCACGTTTGTATGTATATTATGTGATTATATTACCATTTCATCTACCTTTGCGGGAATCGAGGTCTACACCTAGTTTTGTTGTAATCGTAGGTAAAATGGCACGTTTTGCATCGAGAAGGAGCAAAAGGAGCTAAGGAGTCATTGGAGCTACATCCAGGAACATAAGGAACCATCCAGGAAGCATAACCATGGATTAAAGATTCACTTTGGACCAGATTTGAGAGATTTCACATTCAGTTGTGACTCACCTCGGGTGACCACAGATTCAGATCGACCGAGGTGATCCAAAGAAGTCGACTCGACCGAGGCGAACACCTGGGACGCGGCGAGAATATTTTATTCTTGGCTGAGATCTTTTATCTTTGGAAAGAGGATCTTATATTTTTGGGCTGGGCTCCTGGAAGGAAGAAGATATGCTAGATCATATATTTTACCTATATTTATGGGAAAAGATCTTTCTAAGATATCTTATCTTTGGAGGGTTATTTTCCTATAAAAAGGGTTGGATTTCCATAAATCCAAAGCCCCGCATACAGTTGGAAATCACGCATAGCACGCAGCAGCCATACTCCAGTTGGAGATTTGAAGAACCTTTTTGAAGGTTGAAGGAAGATTGAAGATTGTAGCTTTCATAGCTTTTGAAGGTTTTCTTGTAAGATTACCTTAGATTCTCTTCCTTGTTGTCTTGCTTGTTGGATTTATATCCAAGGAACGCTTTTGTTGTGATATTTGATTCAGTTATTGAAGTCTTTTCATTAAATTCTTCTTGTTCAAATATTCATCTTCTTCCCATGCATTTGATTATTGCTTTCATGATGATGAGTAGCTAATTTCCTTGTGTGATTCTAGGGTGATTGGCTGAAAGTTGTGGAAAAACAATGATAGAATGATCTTAATCACAGTAGGACCCTGAAAGTTCGAGTCTTTACCTTAACCCTAAGCATCTCGTTCAGTCGATGAACATCTCGGTTGGGGTGGAATTCGTCTGACCGAGGTGACTTATCTGATCCGAAACTGAGAGTTAAGTGCTAGAGTTTGCCAAATCTTATTCTTATTACACCTTTACTGGTTCAACGCAAGCTTAGGATGAGACTTACCCGGTAATTCCTGTGTTTGTGTACCAACGATCATAAGTGTAGGTAATAAAGGTTTATTCTTTATTGGGGTTTGAGTGTGCTTCCATCCCATCTTTGTGAGTTAGCCTGAGACTTACCCGGTAAAGGTTGATTCTATTCCCTTAGATGGTGTGTTAGTTTGAGGATATAGTTCTTTATCTTGATTCCTTGAGACTTACCCGGTAATAGGAGTTACGGTTTGGGATTAGTGAGTAGTGAGACTTACCCGGTGATCTATTCCACCATAGTAACACCTTCCCCATGCAAAAACCTCAGCTTTGTCCGCTTATCTTCAGATCTTGAGTTGGAACCACAACTAGATGCTTTAATCCCTAGAATCGCATATTTCCTTTATTGACTTCTTATTTATCTTTGATTGTTTTAATTTTTCTTGTGGTTAGTATTTACATAAGCATACCGTGATTGGACTTTGTTTCACTAAGTCCCTGTGATCGACCCCTGGAATTCCTTGCTTTTTACTACGATTGACCCGTACACTGCGGGTTCACATCCTTGTTTTAAGCTTACGTCTAGGGTTATAAATTTAAAGCTTGCACACACACCGTTTGGAGCGAACACTTCCTTGTGAAGGACACGTTAGTTTGCATAAAACTAGCACTAATGTATTGCAATCCGGATTCTTTTGGCCTACTTTATTTAAGGATGTGCAAACCTTTGTTGCTTGCTGCGATGCTTGTCAAAGAACAAGAAATATCTCTAGGAGGAATGAGCTGCCTCTGAAAAACATTCAAGAGGTAGAGATCTTTGATGTTTGGGGAGTCGATTTCATGGGACTATTCCCATCATCTTGTGGAAACCAATACATACTTCTAGCTGTAGATTATGTTTCAAGATGGGTTGAAGCTATTGCCTCTCCAACTAACGATGCTATGGTGGTTGTCAAGTTCTTTAATAGAATTATTTTCCCAAGGTTTGGGGCACCACAAACCATCATTAGTGACGGAGGTTCACACTTCATAGCCCGACGATTCGAAGCTCTACTAGCTAAGTATGGGGTGACTCACAAGATTGCCACACCCTATCATCCGCAAACAAGTGGACAAGTGGAGATTTCAAATAGAGAAATGAAAGGAATCCTTGAGAAGACGGTGTCAAAAACAAGGAAGGATTGGTCATTGAAGCTGAATGACACATTGTGGGTCTATAGGACAGTATACAAGACTCCCATCAACACAACACCATACAACCTTGTGTATGGGAAGTCTTGTCATCTTCCGGTAGAGCTGGAACATAAGGCGTATTGGGCTGTAAAGTGGTTGAACTTCAGGACGAAGGAAGCGGGCGAGAAGCGCCTCTTGGACCTTAAGTAACTAGAAGAACTCCGCTTGAACGCCTATGAGAACGCCAAGATCTACAAAGAAAGGGCGAAGCGTTGACATGATAAGCATATCATTCCAAAGGATCTCGAATAAGGAGACCTTGGTCTTCTCTTTAATTCTAGACTTCGACTCTTTCTAGGTAAGCTTAAATCTCGTTGGACAGGATCTTATGTGATTAAACGTGTTTTTCCCCATGGTGCAGTTGAAGTATGGGGTGAGAAGTGCGGAAGTTTCAAGGTGAACGGTCAACGACTCAAGAAGTACTCACCGGAGCTCGAAGCTGAGGAACCGCTCCGATTGTCCTCACTTAAACAAAGGAACGGTCTAGCTACGGACCCAAAACAAAGCACTTCTTGGAAGGCAACCCAAGCTATAGCATTCTCTTTATTGTTTTTGTTTCTTTCTTTGATTAGATTAATTTAGATATTTTTGTTTGTTTTTATTCGATACCTTCCGGTATGTTTGTGTCTTTGGATGCCAGGAATAAGAAATGAGCAAAAGAAGAGAGGAAAAGCCGAAAGAATGACGAAACTTGGATTCTTGGCAAGAACAGAGGATTCCACGGCCAAAAAGGAAAAAACACGGTCGTGGTTTGCTAAATTAGGCCGTGGAAAACAAGGTCTTAGCTAAATAAAATAAAAATGCAATATTCCACGGGTTCCGTACAAAACCACGGCCGTGGAACACCCCGACTGGCCATGGTTATCAAAATTTTTACGGCCACTATATAACTCGTCCACAAAACCTCACACCTCTTCCCCTTCCACGCCCCAAACCACGCCAAAACAACCCTACTCTCGCAATTCTTCATCCGTTAACCGATTCGAACGATTCTTCGGCCCAAAGTGAAGCAAACCGAATTCTCTACAAGATCCCAACAACAAACTGAACGAACAATCAACAATCGGAAAAGAATTTGGATTTTCTCAAATCCAAACCCTAGGTTTTCTCTCTATCTCTTCTTGGTTGAATTTGTTCATTTTTCTTACAAATTTCTAGGAGAACTTGACGGAATTGGACTTAGAAATAGTTTAGGATTACTATTGTTGAGTTTGTTGTGGATTTGCTGAGTTTTTGTGCGAGATCGAACAATTCCACGGGTGCCGTACAGTTCCACGGCCGTGGTTTCTGAAGAACAGGCCGTGGTTTTTGCTGAGTTGTGAGAAAATGTTCGGGACTAGAAAATCAAACAGAACCAAGATGCAAAAGGGTGATGGGTCTTCTTCCCAACCCCCTCCTGTAGAACCACTAGCCCCTAGAGCCCCCACTATCCATAACGATTACCTTAGAGCCATTGAAAAGATTTCCAAGCGGAATGTGATAGCTCCTAGGATTATTGTCATGGAGGAGCTTCAAGAACTGAATGTGGTTGAGGATTTGACTTGTTTACTTGAAAGGGATGGCTTGATTTTATTCTCCGCCATTAGGAAGGATGCATATGAGGAGATCACTAAGGAGTTCATTACTTCCTTTGAGCATAGCACCGTTAACCGAACGGTGTCTTTTAGATTGATGGAGCACAACTACAATCTCTCCATTGTGCAGATTGGGACGATGTTTGGGTTCCATGAGACGTTCAATGGAACGTTTTCTAGAGGATTTAAGGCTAAGGAGTTTTGGAAAGAGATAGCTATGATAGTCGGTCATGAGGATCGTTGGCAACCGGCCGATTCGAAAGCCAAGCTCATCTACCATCTAGCTATTAAGATAGCTCATAGGATCCTTTCAGAATGCCTATTCCCGAGGACCGATATCCCTCAAAAGGTCAAGGCCGATGAGCTCTTTATCTTTTATTGCATGATTTCTGGTCACTCTCCGGATTGTGCAACCTTGATCGCCTCCACCCTTAGTAATGTGAAGAATAAATCAGGAGGAAATATAGGATATGGAGGCATGGTTACACATATTGCAAACCAGCTAGGGGTTGATTATTCCGCTTGTACAAGGGCAGCTGTTGCGAGACCTATGGGGATCAATGGTCTCATGACTAGAGGACTTTTGTTTCCTCGCCATCGCGGTCCACCTACCGCAGCCATGCCTTGAGAGTATAGAGGTGGTAGAGGCAATCCATGGCTCCCGGAGTACTCTCTTAGGCTTACCCGAGAGAACCGGAAGGAGACCTTTGTTCCTATGCATGCTAACAGGTTAGGAGCTCCTTCTTACATTCCAGATGAGGTTCCAGTTGCAGCTGCAGTTGATGAGGACCAGGAAATGGGAGGAAGGGACTTCCCGAATGTAGGAGGGGATGAATAGGACTTTGGATCATTCGCGGAGCAGCCAGCTGACATGCCGGAGCCACATAGGAGATCCACCTACCAGCCAAGGCCTTCCGCTTCTTCCTCTTCCCGCCGAGCTAGTGTTAGTGAGCGCCCCACATGGATGAGTAGTGCACCGGATTGGTACGCCCCAATAAAGGATGAACCTTTATTACCTATTGTTCGCTCCAAATGGTGTGTGCAAGCTTTAAATTTATAACCCAAGAAATATCCTTAAAACAAGGATGCGAACCCGCAGTGTACGGATCATTATAGTAAAAAGCAAGAATTCCGGGGTGTCGATCTTGGGGACTTAGGTGAAACTAAGCAAGTATAGGTTGTCAATGCAACTAATAACCACAAAAGCAATTAAAGCAATCAAAAGATGATAATAGGGTTAAATAAGGGGAATATGCAAATTCTAGGGATTAAAGCATCTAGTTGTGGTTCCGACTCAAGATCTAAAGATAAAGTGGACAAAGTTGAGAATTTGCAAAGAGAAGTTGTTTCTAAAGTGGAATAGATCACCGGGTAAGTCTCACTACTCACTATCCCAAACCAAAGCTCCTATAACCGGTAAGTCTCAAGGTACTAAGGAAAGGAACTATACTCTCAAACCAACACACCAACTAAGGGAATAGAATCAACCTTTACCGGGTAAGTCTCAGGCTAACTCACAAAGATGGAATGAAGGCACACTCAAACCCCACTAAAGGATAAACTTTTATTACCTACACTTATGATCATGGGTAAACAAACTAAGGAATCACCGGGTAAGTCTCATCCTAGGCTTGCATTGAACCAGGAAAGGTGTAATAAGGATAGGATTTGGCAAATTCTAACACTTAACTCTCAGTTTCGGATCAGAAAAGGTCACCTCGGTCAGTCAAGTTCCACCCCGGCTGAGATATTCATCGTCTGAAGAGGTACTCTAGGGTTAAGGTTAAAGACTCGAGCTTTCAGGGTCCTACTGGGATTAAGATCATTCTATCATTGTCTTTCCCACAACTTTCATCCAATCACCCTAGAATCGCACAAGGAAAACAGCCACTCATCATCATGATAACAATAATAAAAAATATGAGAAGGTAAAGAATATTTGAACACAAAAACCTTAAGAACAAGACTTTAATAACTTAATCAAATAGTCACAAATCAGCGTTCCTTGAATCACAAATCAAACAAGACAAAGAACCAAAAGGAATCTAAGGGAATCTTACAAACTCCTTCAAAAGCTATCTCAAGCTATGAACTTCCTTCCTTCAATCTTAAAAACTTCCCTCCAGAATTTCTTCCTAACTGCAGCTTCTTCAATCTCCAAGCAAACGGTGATGCTGAATTATGGAAAATCCAGTCCTTTTTATAAGAGAATTATCTTCCAAAGATAATAATATCTTAAAAAGATAATTTCCTATAAAATATATCGATATCTCTAAAATAGATCTCCCAAATATATGATCTTCCTTCCAGAAATCCAGCCCAAAAATATAAGATATCTTCCTTCCAAAAATAAAAGATCTCAGCCAAAAGATAAGATCTCGCCGGCGCCAGGGTGTTCACCTCGGTCGGGACGCTCCTCAAGATCCACTCGGTCGAAGTGACACTATAGCTGACCGAGGCGAATCTCAGCTGAATGTGAAATTTTTCAAATCTGGTCCAAAGTAAATCTTCTTCATTAATCCCTTGCTTCCTGAGTTCTCTTTTAAGCTCCAAAATGTAGCTCCTATGACTCCTTTGCTCCTTAGCTCCATTTCAACCCAAAATGTGCCATTTTCGTTACGATTACAACGAAACTTGGTGTAGACCTCGATTCCCGTAAAGGTAGATGAAACAACAATATAATCACATAATATACATTCATATATACAGATTATTGAAGATAAAACGTCTAAACAAGTCCCAAAATATAGACTATAATACATGCTATCAAAATACCCCATACTTGTCCCTTGCTTGTCCCCAAGCAAGTTCCAAATCTTAAGTACAAGATAGAATGGATTATAAGTCATAAAGATCAATGAAAAGTATTTCAAAACATTTTTGGTGGTGTGATCCACTCATAGATCACTCTAAGAGAATGCTTCATGGTAAATAAAATCAAGATATGATCAAAACATTTTATAAATATAGGAAAGTTCTTCATCTTTGCATAATATCACAGAATGCATAATAAATCACAATTATCGAAATTAATCATGCATAATCTAGTTTAAACCACCAAGTCAATAAACAAGCTCGAGCTCTCAAGGGCTTTTCAAAAGAAGGTCAAGAAACGTGTGAGGGTGGGATGTATATAGGGAATGTGGTGCTAGAATCCGGGAAAAGGATCTTCACTTCACTTGCTTTGAACTTCAACATCTTCCACCAATAAGCTTTGCTTATTTACTTTTTTTTTTTTACTTTTTGGGATGCATGGACAGCGGTGCACAATAACCGAAGCCTAGGAGATCAGCAATCATCAATTTCTCGAGATGCCTCAAACCCTTGATGCACATACCATGACCCATTAGGAATATCTCTCAATCCGACATTGGCAAGACACAAACACCCGGCTATGTGAATGGTTCCGAGTTACTCATCATCATGATTGACTTCCCCAAACCTATTTGTTTCTTTCTAAACTTCCAACCAACATCTCAACTTTTCTTTCACTTGCTTTTCACTTGCTTGCTTCCAAATTCCCGGATAGGTAAAGGAAGGCAAATATGTATATGAAGGGCTAAAGCATGATCAAGAAGAAGAAGAGAAGATAGTGAATTGCCTTAATCATCCCAGGAAGAAAGTGAGAGAACTCATCATGTGGTGTCAACCTTCAAATTCAACATAATTTGGATAAAAACAAAGTATTAAACATGCAAAAATTTCAAACAAAGCATTTTGCAACTTAAACATATCATAAAACCTTTCAAACACATAAAGATTCTAAAACCAATCTCCAAACAAAATCATCACTGAGGTCATATCCAGAAAAGAAGCACAAAAATTGTTTCGAAAACTCTCTCAGTTAAGCCGCCTCGGTCGAGGTGTTCTAAGTCAATCGAGGTACTTAACCTCGTTTGGCTAGAATAATCCTGGTCGAGGTTAATTTTTTTTTCTTAACCATTTTTTGACGTTTTTTCTCAATCAAATAGCCTGTATGCATGCATGTAATCTCATATTAGAACATAGAGCATAAAGAAAGATCATAAAGATCAAGTCGAGTCATACAAGCATACATAATGTCGAATAATACACATAAATACCCCATACTTGGGACACATTGTCCCAATGGGTCAAAATAAGTCTAGAAAAAAAAAGGAGAACTCACCGGACATGCTGAGCTGCGTAATAAATAAAGAAAAGATAATCCATGAAAGCTCTAATCCTTATCCGCTGGAGGTGGTGGTGGATACGGGACGAAGGGATACTGAGATGAGTCAAACGGATAACCCATGGTATGCTGGAACTGTATCCCCATCATCCGGCGCTGGTAGTGCTGGCTCTCCCTCATCTCCAAGGACAAGGCGGCGTAAGAGTATATCATCTGGTCCGTCAGCTCGTCAATCCGTCGGTGAGCTATGGGATCCCTCTGTTTGCGGACTTTGTGCCTAGAAGGACGTGATGGTGTTGCAACTGCCTCCTCCTCTATCTCCTCGTCATCTAAGTCGACAATTGGCACACTAGGGCCACTGTATCTGTACCTGTCTCCATGGCAACACCGCCATCATCGTACTCCTCCTCCTCCTGAGCTGGTACTGCATCTCTAGCATCCTCTATATAGGGCAGCCACGCGAAAGACCAGTATTGTGGATCAAAAACTGAGAATTGTGCTGACCATAGGGTATCCTGAGGGGCAGTCTGCTCCCAAGGCATCGCAACATACAACGTGGTAAGGCCACGAGGAACCAGAATCCTCCTCGTGATCATCTCCTGAAGTCCAAGCGGCTTTGCAGTCGCCACCAACGTACAAGCACTCAAGTCAAGATCCATGACTGTAGCGATATGAGTCACCAGTCCTCCACAACAGATATCACCCTTTGCCTTGGCCTTGATCCGATGTAGATCCTCAACTATCATGGTCCCAAAATCAGGCACTCCTCCAGTCACCATGCAGAAAAGACTCAGAAGCTCCCCCTGTCTAATCCTTTGGGGCGTCTCAGTACGCGCCAAAAGGGTCTCACTAAAGATGCGGTGGGATAGACGGAAGTCAAGGTGGAAGATGATGCGCTCTCCGGAGTCTCCAGGTCTCCATCTGTCTACATGCTCTAATACATGGGCAATCTGCCCCCAGAACTGTCGAGCCACTGCTAGAGAAGGAAAATCTGTCATTGTAGGAGTAGGGAAGCTGAAGATATCCCTGAAGTTGTCCAATGGTATGATGTAGTTCCGGTTCATCAACCGGAACTTGATGCTCCTCGTCTCAGGAACGTGAGTCACGGAACTCACGAACTCCATAGTAGGCTCGAGGTAGGCTGGAGCTCGAATCTCCATAAAGCTCTCCGGCCCTACCATATAAATCATCCTCCACAGATCCTCTGCTACGTGGAGGCAATCGAGTGTAGCTACATCCAAGAAACGTGGGGCAACTATGGATCTCCCGCAAATACGGTCAGAATCCGCTCGGTGACGCTCGTGAATCACCGGAATAGAAGATCGAGAAGTAGAAGAAGGTGAGGAACCACTGGGAACATCCCTTAAGACAAGCTGGCGATCAGATCTGAAACTCATAACTGCTGCTGACAAGCACCTCGGTCGGTCTGACATACTCAAGAACATCTCGGCCGAGACACAACTCGACGGGACCGAGGCGAAAAAGCTTTTCGATTCCAACTCTCTAATTTCCAGTTCTTTTCCCCCAAAATCACTACCAAATGTTCCTATGGGGTACTTATACCTTTTCCATCAACAATGGATGGCAACCAAAGCCAAATCCAACTGAAATCAGTGAAAATAGAAGAGTTAGGGTTTTCGAACGGCTTACCCAAAAATACACAGATTCGAGGCGTTTTTGTTCCAGTTTCTCGCTTGCAATCTGATCCTCTTGCCTTTCCTTGCGAGATCGGAGCAAAAATCATAGAAAACGATCGAAGAACGGAGAAACGAGGTCGGGAGAGCGCCGTGGTCGAGAAGGTAAATGGGAGGGAAGAGAGAGAAATCCTTTCGCCTTTTATACCTCTCGCCGATTCTGCTGTCACCTCGGTCGAGGTGGTCCCGACTGGACCGAGGTGGCTGACTGGATTGTCAGCCCTAGTCGCCTCGGTTGCTTAAGAATCATCGGTCTAGGTGCTATGACAGCAACCGAGATGTGTCTTAGTCAAACTCCGTCTTCTCAATTTCTCGAATCTTCTATCCTTACAGTGTGCTCCTAAGTTGTAATCATTCCTTAGAGAGTACCTTGTTTCTGTCTAGGACGCCAAAAATAAAACAAAGCAGATCAGAAGCAAACTATCTATAACTAAACTAGAAAAAGGGAAAAGAAAGCAATACCTTGGGTTGCCTCCCAAGAAGCGCTTGATTTAAGGTCGCTAGCTGGACCGGACGACATCCCTAAACAAGATATAGTGGTGCAATCTCCTCAACCTGGACTTCCGGTTGGTATCTCTTAAGCCTATGACCATTGACCTTGAAGCTTCCGCTCGTTTCTCCCCAAATCTCAACTGCACCATAAGGGAAAACATGTTTCACAACGTAAGGTCCTGTCCATCTAGATTTCAACTTACCTGGAAAGAGGCGAAGGCGGGAGTTGAAAAGTAGAACTAAATCTCCTTCTTTGAACTCCTTAGGAATGATAAGCTTGTCATGCCATTTCTTTGTCCTTTCCTTGTAGATCTTGGCATTCTCATAAGCATTCAAACGCAGTTCTTCTAGCTCATTGATATCCAATAGCCGCTTCTCACCGGCTTCCTTGATATCAAAATTCAACCATTTGATTGCCAATACGCCTTGTGTTCTAACTCAACAGGCAGATGGCAAGACTTCCCAAATACCAAATTATAAGGGGTGGTACCAATGTGAGTCTTGAATGCGGTCTTGTAAGCCCAAAGATCGTCGTCCAACTTCATGGACCAATCCTTCCTCGTCCTAGAGACCGTTTTCTCTGAGATTGCCTTGATTTCTCTATTCGAGATCTCGACCTGTCCACTAGTTTGAGGGTGATAAGGAGTTTCTACCTTGTGGGTTACCTCATACTTTGATAGAAGTGCCTTAAACTTCCGGTTGATGAAATGTGTCCCTCCATCGCTGATGATGATACGTGGTGTCCCAAAACGTGAAAAGATAGTCCGATTGAAGAACTTCACAACCACCATGGCGTCATTAGTGAGGGAGGCAATGGCTTCCACCCATCTAGAGACGTAATCGACAGCTAGGAGAATGTAGAGGTTCCCTGCGGATAATGGGAAAGGTCCCATGAAATCAACCGCCTATACATCAAAAATCTCAACCTCTTGGATGTTGTTGAGTGGCATCTCGTTCCTTCTAGATAAGTTCCTTGTTCTTTGGCATGCATCACAAGAAACAACAAATGTTTGCACATCTTTAAATAATGTAGGCCAAAAGAAACCGGAATGTAATACCTTAGCGCATGTTTTGTGAGCGCTAGCATGTCCTCCACAAGGAAGCGAGCGGCAATGCCGTATGACACTAGTAACTTCATCTTCCGGAATGCATCTTCGAAGCATCCCATCCGGACCTCTCTTAAAAAGTAGAGGTTCATCCCAGTAGTAGTGGCGTACATCTTTAAAGAATTTCTTCCTTTGAGCGTACGTCAATCCGGGCGGTATTTCCTGGCAAACAAGATAATTAACAATGTCAGCATACCAAGGTTCTTTATTATCAGAGGTTTGGTGGAGCCAGTGCTCCACCATCTATAAATGAGTTTCAGAAAAGGGTGGAAGAAGTTTGTTGATCTCAGTTGGAGGCATCTCGCTTGCTATCTCGGTCAGTGCCCGAGGTGGGTGACCGAGATGTTCTTCAGATAAGTTCACCTCCCATAGAAGAGTAGACGAGAATGGCATCTCTTTGAATGCGGCCTAAAAGGAAAGGGTTCACAAGTGCCTCGGTCGAGGTACTGGAAATGGGACCGAAACTGGAGTTTCTCCTCTCATGGATTAGTTTTTCAATCTTAGCTCCTGGATCTTCTTCCAATGCCTTTAAGCTCCGTATATCTGTATCACAAGAAGCATCTATACCTTCCTCCATTAAGCTAAAACTAATAACTCTTTCAAGAGGGTCATTAATAAGGATAGAGCTCACCAATTCTCTCGATTCTTCTTCATCATAGATGTTGATGATATCATCCTCCAGTGGCTCTCCTTTCATTGCAGCAAGCAATTATGCCATAACCGGAATTCCTAACCTTAGGTTCTTTGAGACTTACCCGGTGACGAGACCTTAGGAACGGACTAGTGGACCATGAGACCTACCCGGTGATTGATCCCATTTTAGAAACACCCACTCCCAACATACTATAGATGATCCAAAGAATGACTAGATAGCTTGAGTCCTATGCCATAACCGGAATTTCTAACCCCTAGAATCCACTTCTCTATCTTTGATTACCTATCTTGTGTTTGCTTGTTTATTTGTGTTTGCTAGCTTAGTTGTTTGTTAATCTTGCATGATTCGTGATCCTTGATTGATCACAACAAAACTAAACCAAAAACATTGAGATTTTCATTTCTTTATTTCTTTCTCTTTTCTTAGCCTAGATCTTCACTATCGTTAGTCACTATTGACTCAATTTCACCTTAGTCTTTGTGTTCGACCTCGGAATACTGTCCTTACTACAAAACGACTCATACACTGTGGGTTCGCTAGGAGTTAGGAAAAATATATCGAGTTATAAATTTAAGACTTTTGCGTGTCACGTTTCTAGCGTAACAAGTTTTTGGCGCCGTTGCCGGGGACTAGGCCTAGATTGAGTCATTTTTCGTGATTGTTTATGGTGTAGGTCTTTCTTGTTGCTTTTGATGTCGTTTGGTTTGTGTCTTTGATTGTTCAGGACATCTCTCACTCTTTAGGTGTATGCGAAGATCTCGTGGCAAGGATTTAGCTCCATTCGATCCCGAACCGGAGAAAACCCTTGTGCTAGAGTCTAAGTAGCATGGAAGCCTTGCATGGCATGTGGATGATGATGATGATGAGCCCCTCATCAATTATGGGTGGAGCGGACACGGAACTTGGATGGCTAGCGGTGCCTAGCGCGGGTCCCGACGCCATAACGAACACCTTGAGCTCTCTACCATCGTTGATAGGATCATCCGCCATCAATCCATTTAAGTGACCTCAAATACCAAAGCGAATAATTTTACATTATGAGAATCCTCTTTCTCTCTTCTTTACTTCATTTCAACATTGGGGACAATGTGTCTCTAAGTATGGGGTGGGGTTTTCATGATCACTTGCATGATTAGCATCTAGGATAGTTTAATATTGTCACATGTTTCATTATGTCTTGCATTGTACACATATATTTCGAAAATTCAAAAAAAAATCAGAAAATTTTAAAAAAATTTAGTGCTTCTAAGCTTGGGTATGACCCTTATGATGAAATTGTCTTGTGAATTGGCTATGGATGGCCTTATGTGTTGAATTGATGGATGCATATGTGGATTTGAAGTACTTATCTTGAATCCCATGAGTGAATTGTGATCATGAATGTTTGCCTTGATTGGATTGAGGATTGATGGTCGAAATTACATGCTAGTTCTTGCACATCATTTAGGAGTGATTAAGGCAATTCATCTTTCTCTACTTCTCATCTTGACCATGTTGTTTGAGCACCTCAATTGATATAAAATTTGACCTCTTTTGACCCATCCGGGAATAGGTGCATGATAGTGTGTTGGTGTGTGTGAAAAGCAAGTGTGGGGTGAAGTTGTTGATGAAAGTATGTAGTGAATGAAGTGTTGAAATTGTTGTGAAAAGTGTAGAAAAAAATATAGGTTTGGGGACTTTGGTGTTGATAACGAGTAACTCGGCACCATTCACATAATCGGGTGTTTGTACCTTGCTAAAGTCTGATAAACCGAATGTCCTAACGAGCCTTGGTATGTGCGGTGTGAGGCACCTCGAAAATCCCGAGGTCCGCTAATCACCAAGGTTTTGGCTTTTGTACACCAATGTCATTGCCTCAAAAATAAAAAGAAAAAGAAGGTGAAAAAGAAAAGAAAACAAAGAAAAGATGGAGAAAATATACACTTGTGGTGAAGTTGATCAAGAATGAAATTGTTGAGTTAGTTCCTTTCCCGGATTAGCATCACATAACTAAAAACTCCCACCTAATCGCAAAGTTTCTTAGCCTCTTCTTTCCTAAGTCCTTGTGACCTATTTGCATGTGTGTAAGACTTAGTAATCTAGATTGGATATGCTCATGATCATCTTGACTTCTTCATTTTCACCTTGCATGCATGCTTTTGAGTTAAGTATAATTGTCTTTCCATGCCTCCATTTATTTGATTCATGATTGCTTGTCCATTTGCCATGAAACATGACTATGAAGGTGATCCAATATTAGAAGCACGATTCCAAAAAGATTTTGTTATTTTTCTACATGCATAAATCATGTCATCTCTTAGTCTATAGTTGGGACTTGCTCGGGGACGAGCAAACCTTAAGTATGGGGTATTTTGATGATACGATTTATGACGTTAGTTTAAGCATCCATTTAGATAGTCTTTCCCGCTATTCATGCATAGTTTAGCATTAGTTCGTGACGTTTACATTCAATACATGTATATTTGTCGAGATAGACGTCTACACGGACTTTTGCATGTTTTGTAGGTATTTTGGGAGCTTTTGGAGCTTAATCGATACATCCGAGGATCGTTCCTTGTGATGACACATATCCGGGCTCATTGGGAAGCAAGTTAGGAGCAAGGGAGAACACATAGGACCATGTTGGTGCATGCCTTGCATCAAATCATGGCTCAACGATCAAAAGAGGACTGAAGCACCAAAACCACGGTCCACTGGTACTTCCACGGCCGTGGAAAGGACCGTGATTCTCTCTGCACAGCTACGACAACTGTCCTACGATCTCCATAACCGACTCTTGTAAATGGTGGAGGCTATAAGTACTCTTGCAGGCTGATTCTAAAGAGGATCCAATACACACCTTATCTCATACACATTCTCTCCCATACTCTCTCATTTTTGGAATTGGATTGGAGCTACTCTTGGAGAAGAAGAAAGTCTTCTATTGGAGAAGGGGAGAAGAAAACACCATTCTTAGAGTTTCTTAGTTTTTAGAGTGAAGTTTGTTGGAAACACTTTCTAGGGTTGTAAGAACGATTCAAACCTTCTTTTGAAGGGTTGTAAGTCTCTCTTCTATCATTTTATTCAGCTCGTTTTTCTGGTTCTATTTGCTTCATCTCTCTTTCATTTCATCCTTTTAATATGGACTCCATGATTTTATGCTTGATGACTTTGATTGTGATGATGCATGTTGTTGGCTAAATAGATGTGATTCTAGGGTAAGTAAATGATGGTTATGGCTTGGACTATGATAGGATAGACTTAAACGTACCTTTGGATGATTTGTTTGCTCGAACCTAGCCTCTGTTCAAAATCACGGTTTGTTCTAAGTAGTTCCACGGCCGTGGAAGTGAGGAACTGACCGTGATTATGTCTGACTTGCTTGTATTGATAAATCTAAGTGTTAGGTTGTTAGATTGTTGAAATCCTAGTGTTTGTTGAGCTAGATCTAGCCTAGGGTAACCTAGTGTTAGCAACTAAGTGTGAGAAGAGACCTACCCGGTGATTCTTGCCCTTAGGTACCGAAGATGATGAACTCTAGGTAGTAGTGAGCCTCACTAGCCGCTATTGGACTGAGTGTGCTAGGATTTATGTTTAGGACTTGCCTTCCCGAGACCTACCCGGTGAGGAGAGGTTAGACCCCTAGATAGCAATCCGGTTTGTGTAGAATTCCTAACCTTAGGTTCTTTGAGACTTACCCGGCGATGAGACCTTAGGAACGGACTAGTGGACCATGAGACCTACCCGGTGATTGATCCCATTTTAGAAACACCCACTCCCAACATACTATAGATGATCCAAAGAATGACTAGATAGCTTGAGTCCTATGCCATAACCGGAATTTCTAACCCCTAGAATCCACTTCTCTATCTTTGATTACATATCTCGTGTTTGCTTGTTTATTTGTGTCTGCTAGCTTAGTTGTTTGTTAATCTTGCATGATTTGTGATCCTTGATTGATCACCACAAAACTAAACCAAAAACATTGAGATTTTCATTTCTTTATTTCTTTCTCTTTTCTTAGCCTAGATCTTCACTATCCTTAGTCACTATTGACTCAATTTCAGCTTAGTCTTTGTGTTCGACCTCAGAATACTATCCTTACTACAAAATGACCCATACACTATGGGTTTGCTAGGAGTTAGGAAAAATATATCGTGTTATAAATTTATGACTTTTGCGTGTCACGTTTCTAGCGTAACACTCTTCTTCTCTCCTTCTCTTCCCTTGGATCTTCTTCATGATTTCTTCTTGTTTTGAAGAGAGTTTTGTGTGGTTTTGGTTGTAGTTGATGATGATGGTGATTGAGGACGTTATTGTGCTGGTGTTGAGCCAACTATGAGGTTGTGGTGTGTGTTCTTCCTTTGTTAGGTTCAACTTGGTGAGTTTTTTTTCTTTCTTTCTTCTTTTCTTCTCTTACCCTTTCTAGCTTAGGATTCCACAAGGTTTGATCTTGTGGCAGCCTTCCTAGGCTTTGCTTGATGTATATATGTATGTATATGTATGTATGGGGTTTTTGGCTGAAGAAGGTGTGAAGATGTTCGAGTGAAGAGGCGAAAGAGGAGCTAAAGTGTGCATTATGCACACCAGCTGCCCCAGCGCCCAGCCAGGCCGCTCCAGCACCGACCAGACGCCGCCCCTGTGCCACCCAGGACCGCCCCTGCGGTTCCCTGCTTTCAAGCCTTGTGTTGTTCTTGTCACACAGGTGTGTCTTGCTTCCGGACTTGCCTAAGGATGGCTGTGTCCCTTCCTTTCCTAGTAAGAGTGTGTAGTATTATGCTAGGTATAGATGAGAGTGTGATGATGATGTTATGATCATATTATGCCTTGTACGGCTTTGAGGATTAGTAGGTTATGAGGTTTAGGTTGATGATGATCCCATGGATCCCTTGGGTCTAGGTGTGACCCCTTTGATTGATATGAGATTGATATATCTCTATGCATTGTTATTAGATAGTGTCCCTCTCGGGATTGGAGGTTGATCGTGGTTGAGATTGTACGAGGTTGACGTAAGTCCATAGGACTTACTTAGCTACCATCCTTATATTGGGTGTGTGCATGAGTGGTGTGTGTGTTATATGCTTGACATGATAGCTGCGATGTCGATTAATACCGACCTATGTTTTATTTAAGCCCCATTGCGTGACAGTGATAACCTTTCTCTTTCATCCTGTAAAGAGTTGGGAGGTTCTCTGACGTCAGGCCAAACCTGGTATGCAGGAAGGGCGCAACACCACTCCCATAGGGTATACGGGTTGTGTAACCAACACTACTCTAGCTGGCTAGCAGGCCCAAAGGCGAGGATGATACGTTCCTCGTATCACATAGTTTCATATGCCTATATATATACACGATTTGAGTGAATGACTATTATATAAAGATAACTAAAATGCGTAAATGTATGACAGCATGATTATGTGTTTATCTTTCGTGACTTGTGTTTGTGCTTATGCATTACCATATATATGTATGGTTAGCTAACGGTTTTATACCGTGTTGTAGATGTTGTGTAGGATAGGAGAGCTCCAGAGTGATCCGGCAGGGTGACAGGCCGAGGACTCTCGTACATTAGGTGGTTATGGTTTTGGGGATGTTATATACCTCCTGCATGAGGATGATCTTTTGTATTCCTCCTGTGTGAGGATGATGTTTTATACCCTGTTATGATTTTGTATACCTTTTGATGTACAATTTTATACGGTTTTATGTATTTGCTTTCTATCTGTCAGTGTCATTTTATAAGGTCTAGTGAACTTATTGTCAGGCTGGGGTCAGGATCACTGTGAGATTCTAGTCCAATGTGACGCCCCGAACCCCGCGGAATCGGGGTGTTACAGCCCAAACACTCTGCATTCAGTCCATCAGCAACTCAACCCAAGTACCATGTCCAAGCTTCACCAAACCCGGCCTAACACCATCAAAACTCTAGCCCGACTAATATGGTTGACTCGAACCGAATTTAACACTACATCCTAACAGTTTGTGTGCTCCGATGTTATTTGTGCACAAGTCAATTATATTGTTAAAATTAAGTTTTTGTTCTATGACATGTAACTCTACTTTTTAAATCAGTTGCTGGATTTGCAATTCTTCATAAATCTCCTGTACAAGTCAATTTCTTTGTTTTCATTTTCTCCCCTTTTTAAGTTTCATTATTTGTTTTTATTTTCACATAATTCAGTTTTCAATTCGTTTAGATTCAGTTGGATTCTAGACTAATGGTCTAGCCTACAAATGGTACCTGAAGAAAGAGAGAAAGCAAATGGTACTAGTAGTCTATAAGGACTTAGCATAGTTCCCCTGCTCTCCTATGAGTTGAACCATTCATTAAAAACATGAATCTAGAGAGGCAGCAGCTTCTTTTTCAGGTTTTCAGTTTCTCTTTCTTGTTCTTCTTCTTCTTCTTCTTAAAAAAGAAGACAAGAGAGGAAGAGTCTTTATTAACCCTGGATTGCAATTCCTTTGGACACTTTTTCTGTGATGACGTGGACATGGTGAACAGAGGAGCACCCAAGCAATGATAGACACGTAAGCAACCCTGAGCCTTGTCAGAGCTCGCGTGCTTCCAACTTATATGAACAAAACCAATCTTCCCAGGCTTTCCCCAATTCTCTTCTCTTGCAACAAGAAGATTAGAAGAGTTCAGAAGGCTCAGAAAGATAAAAATAAGTGGTCATGGTTTGCTCATTAAATGTTAAAATGACATTCTTCCTCTAGCCAATACTGACTAGAGATTGTTCTTCTCACAGACCTTTGACTTCTCTGTTGTCTTCTCTCATCATCATTCAATCCCCACGTTCTTGGGATTAATCACCATAAGTTTGATATATGTATATTTGGTGTGACAAAACTCAAAAGAATAGGGGTATTGCAGTAGAGGATGATGAGAGGGACAGTGGCGATAGTAAATGGCGTTGTAAGCTGAATTGATCATGTAAATTGCAGGCCTGAAGAAGAGAGAGAGACATTGGAAGATGTAAAAAATGGTTCCTTCCCAAGGTGTGACTTCAATCTGACATGGAGTTTCTGAAGGGAGAAAGACATTTGTGATGTTGACATTTCAATCACTTTCGATTCTTTCTATTTGTAATTTGCAGTCCTCCTATTTTAAGTAAGCATTAGCATAATCATACAATCATTAACATGACACCAAATTTTAAATATATTATAGAGAAGAATGAAGATACACCGACGCACTGGAAACAGAGAGAGACTCGACCTAAAATGTAAAAAAAACCCGACTGCCATGCAAAAATGAGAAATCTGAGAAATACACATTCTCAGCGACACAAAACCATAAAAAACAAACGATTCAAAATTACGAAGAATTCAAAACAAACAAGACCCAACAAATAATAAGCTTGCACTCTGTTTCTTCTCTTCAACTTCTCTATCTAGAATGGATTCTTGGGTGGTGGCTGGGGAGCGTTGCTAGGTCCCGCCCAATTCAAATGCTCTGCCGGAACAGTATACCCGATAGCCCCCATCGCCGACGTACCAGCGCCGGGGGAGAAAGAGCTCTGTTTCCCGGCTGACCTTCCCTTGGATTTCTCCCTCTCTGCATCGTTGTCGTCATCCTCATCGAACACAGAAGGCTCTATCCTGTGAAACGCATAGTTTCCGAAGGTAGTGACGTTCAAAATCACGTTTGTAGCAGCGATCACTTGGCCGAGCACCGTCCCTCCGAAAACCTCTCCTTGATTCCCTCCGACGAAGATCGCTAGCCATGAGTGAGGCATGCCTGGAACAAAAGCAGAAGAAGATTCAGAGCAAACTGAAGAACCCATGAAGGTTCCAGAAAGTGAGAGCAGATTGAAAGCGCCTGTCAGAGCAATGGCAGGGTTTCTGAGAGCGAAATTGCTCACACTCCCGGTTCCATTGATGACATGAACTCCAACTCTGTGCTTTCTGGAGAACCTCTGGATCATTTCAATGATATCGTAACCAGCTGGGATTTCGAGCCTTTGGGTTCTAATTGAAGGCTCGGCTTCTTTCGTTATGTAAATGGGGGGCTTGGGTTTGTTTTTGGAGCCTGGTGGCCTTCCCCTGGGTTTGCGGCTGGAGGATGGCTGATCTGGTGGTGAGGAGAGGGGGCTGACATTGGTGGAGCGTGAGGAGGATCGGCGGGCTGAGCGGGGGGCGGTGATGGGGGAGGTTGTGACCACAACAGGGGAAGCAGCTTTGGTTTCAAGCTCTTCGCTTTCAGGTAGAGTTTCAAACTCTTCCTCATCAACTCCCTCCTCCTCTTCAGAGGTGTGAGAGGAAAGGCTTTCTTTCACTGAGAAATCTGCCATGGATTGGGGTGTTTCAATGGGAGAGACAGAGAAGAGGATGAATGTGATTTGCTGTGAGAGGGTTTCGCAGGTTGTGAGATAAGGACAAGATGACCCTTTTTATAGGAGGGGGTGGCTCTTTGTAAATCATCATCAAGGGGAAGAGGGATTTTTTAATTACACAAACTCACCCTATAATCATATGAATTTCAGCTAAACTACCCATTACATAAATATGCTATAAACCCGTCCACAAATCTAGGGTTGTGCATGCGGTTTTAGACAAACAAACTTTCTCGGGACAAAATCATACCCTAACGCGCTCAAATAGTGCTATATTTGAATCGACAATTAAACCACAAGAAACGGTAACTTTTTTCTTAAATGCAACGGTCGGAAAATTTGATCATACCAAAAGTAGAATGATCGAAATTCGATGCGAATTTTCCATTCAGATACAAGACGGAATGACCGGTTTAAATAGAATGATGCCTTAAATGATATTTTGAATGTATCAAAAATTCGTAACTTACCGTTTAGCCACGCTGTAAACATTGTTTTACTTAAAGTTACTAACCGTTTAGCCACGCTGTAAATATTGTTTCACTCGAAATATAATTAACCCTAATTAAAAAGAAAACAACTCTAGTACTCTGTTTATACTTACAAAACTTGAAACATGTGGAATGATGTATTATTATGCATGTTGGATAACTTTTATTTAGCTATGTCGAATTTTATATATGTACAAAGACATGATGTAATAATAAAAAGAATAGTGGGTGATGTAAAAAGATAAACCTAATTTGTGGGTAGATTGTGTAATTTGTTATTTCATAAGTGATTTTGTAAAATATAAATAATTAAGATTTGTGTGGAATATTGTGTAAATAATTAAAAATGGAAAACAGTGTAAATATTAAGTTTGGAGGGATGAATTGAGCAGATGATTGGGATGCACAGCTTTTTCATGGCTGAATACGAAGAAGAGACAGAGAAGTCTTAGTTGGGTAAGGGTGGGACGATTGTTTCATTCTAAATAAGGTCATTTTAATATGGGAATTTTATATTATAATTGTTTATGAATGATTTTATGGATTTTCAAGGAAATGCTTTTATTATTTATTTTTATAATATTATTCAGTGTTAATGACATTGCTCAATAAAACACTACCAAATCTTATTTCAAATCACTAAGAATATCTCTTTTAAATCAATAAGAGTAGGTTCATTACTCCACAAAGAATTTTTTTTTTATCTAAATTGATAAGGATAAATAAATACTAAAAACAGTCAATTACAATTTCAAAATATATACGAATTCCATCAATATATAAAAATTGATCTGTTTTCATTTATTTTAAATTTTTAAATATTTATCTAAATTAATAAGAATAAAAAAATACTGAAAATGGTCAATTACAATTTGAAAATATATAAAAACATTCATCTATTCATTTTTACTTTAACGGTAAATATTTTATCACCTCTACGATAGTTTAAACAAAAATATCATCGATTTTTTTCATTTAAATTACAAATACCTAATTTATCTATGTCCTCAAATTACTAGAAATAATTATTGTGCATTTATTTTTATTTTTTAAAATATTTATTCGAATTTTTTCTAGGATTAACATTAATAGGATACGGACAAATTTCACATGATATAAAAATTGGTCCGTGTTCATACCCGATTTGTAATTACACAATCGAATCTTAGAAATAAATGGTATTATTTATACATATATTATTTTAAGTTTTGAACTATTATTGAAATTTCAATAAATAATATTCTTTTTTATTATTTTTCACAGAATTTAATTTTTTCATTATTTTATATAAGTTATTAATCATTTATTATTTAAACTTAACACGTAATAATATTGAATTAAGTTATATATTATAGTATATATATATATATATAGTATTCACATATATTAATAAAAAAATATTCTAATATTTCCCTCTTTTTATTTTTGTAACATATTATATCATTAAAAGTCTTAAACCATTATTGAAATTTCAAATAATAATAGTGTTTTATAATTTTAACAAAATTTAATATCTGTAAGTATTTATAAAATTATTAATCTTTTGTTATATAAATTAATCTTTAATAATAATGATAATTATATATATATTCCTTACACGATGGACCTCTTTTTACCCAATCCGGTTTAGAAATAAATGGTATGATTAATCTATTGTATAAATTTCAACTAATTATATTATTTAACAAAATTTAATTTATGTAGTATTTATATTATAATAATTTATGTTTATTATTCATAACTATTAATCAATAATATTCTAATATTTCACTTTAAGACATTAAATGATCGTGTGATTTCTTTAATTCTTATTGGTTATTGTTACTATTAACTAGTAAGGCATTGTCATACTAATTAGTTATTATTATAATTCATTGATCATGTTTCACAATAGATGCAGAATTTAGTTTTGAGGATCGTGATTGAGTTTCATTTCTAGTTTGGGACATCTCATTTTAAATCAATAGAAGACGTGCATTATTCCACAAATTAAGTTTATGTTTAGCTTAATAAGGATAAGAGAAATCTATAAACTGTCAATTGTAAATTCAAAGTATAGATGAAGTACAATTCATCGATTTTTACTTTGACATTGAGATTTTACAACCACTAGTACAATGAAAACATAACTTTAATCAAATTTCATTTCCATTCAAATTAGGAACTCCCATCAATAGAACCTAGCTTTGCTATACAATCATTATTAATAATTATTATCACACAGATATTTGGATAAATCACTTTCAAAATGTGATTTATTCTAAAATATCATTGTAAATGAGAACTTATTTTCGTAGAAAAATTATTTATGAACACCTACATATTTTATCTCGATCTCTTATGGATAACTCCAATAACTTTAGAGAGGCTGATTAACACATAAATTATCTCCTTCAGTTTCGAGTTTCACAATTCTGTATTTTTTTCCTACTTGTATAACAATTTTTAGAGTTAAAGCTTCAACCCTAATAACGTTTTTAGCTGTTCTATGTTCCTATGGTAATCACGAACAATATAACCAATGAAATTTTTTCAAATTTCGAGTTTTGATTCATTAAAGTTTAGTTTGTACAAGTCACATTTTGATTTGTCCCATCTCATCACATTCTTTTTTCAAGTCTAAACGTTGTTTTGTTTTTGTTGTATTAGGTTCTCAGTTATCTTCCACAAATTTCACCTTCCTCCAACCAAATAATTGGTTTTTGATGAAATTAGCAACATCAAAGATCAAATCACCAAAGTCTTTTTGAAATATGGTTTTACTTCTTGTGTACCAATTTGGTGGGGATTTACTTTTTTATTAGTCATTATATTTCTTCCTTCTCATCATAATGGGTTTATCTTTAAATTTGTGAATCGTTTAGTTTTTATATTAATTTCTTCAATAGTGTTTGTGTAACTCTTTCGTTGTGACGAGGGTTGAACATGAGTTTCAAACTCACAAATAATTACAAGACCCATTTGTAGTAAAATAGTCAGAATCAATCTCAAGGAATGTGATGTTTTGATAAATTAATAATGAAGTACAAAACAAACAAACCAAAGTATTTACACAAATTGAAAGACGAAAACAAGCGTCAATCGATCGATTGATGTTATTGCCGACCGATCTTTGGCACTAGTCTCAACAAACTACTTAAAATAGAAAGCAAAATCAAAAGGAACGCAAAATAGAGTGGTGGTCAACTTGTTGATTGTCATATACACAAGGCGTTTGGTTACCACACACCGAACAAAGTCTTTTGAGAATTAGTAACTCGGCTCTTGCATTATGCTCAAGTAAATCATTCAAACAATTCATAGAAATGCTCAAGTAAATCACCTTTACCAAAACTATGATGGGAACATGAATGCAATAATTCCATAAATCTTTCTATGTAGAATGTATATTTTCATCTTCTTCCATATCAAAATGTAGAATGTTCTCGCTAAATTCAGCAATTTTAGGGGGGGGGGGATATTTACTCAGGAAAAAAGTACTCAATTCATCCCAAATAGACAACGTATATGAAGGCTTATTTTGAAGCCAAGTAGCAGCCTTACTAGTTAGCGAAAAAAAATGAACGCCCTCATCCTCAAAGCATCAAAAAATAATTATCATACTTTAAAGTGTTTATGATGTTCTTGAAATTCCTTAAGTGTTGATGTGGACTCTCATGTTTTAGGCCTCCGAATTGATCATTTTGAATAAGCCTAATAGTATCCGTCCTGAGATTGAAATCTCTTACTCCAGTTTATGGGAGCTACAAGGCATGGTTAGGAATGGTTTGTCTCGGTTCCATCTTGGCATTTAAGGTATGAGGCTGACGAGATTTGAAGCAAGAAAAGTAAGCTTGTGATCTAGCAATTTCAGCAACCCCGTCAGCTGTTGGAAGTCGGTTGTTGTTGATTGCCGGCATTGACATCATCACCATCTCTTAACTCTCCGTCCATTGTTTGTCTTTCAAAATCTTATCGGTTAGCTTGTTCCCTGCAGAGTGCACATTTAAGCTCGTTGTCAAGAGGGACAAGGTTACTTAGATCACACACTCTTCTCATTCAACTACCTAAACTTGCAAGGCAAAGATAAAAAGAACCCAAAGATCAAAGTAACAAGAAACTTAGAATAATTGGTTGTTAAAAACAACCAAAACTATCTACAGTCCCCAACAACGGTGCCAAAAATTTGATTTCTAGGTCTTCAGTTGTGAATGGTGTTCCAATGTTGCCCTTGACTTCAAGGAAGATCGAAATATCGTATTTCAACCGAAAGGCGCCGGAAATGGCCTCAAACACCTGAAACCCGAAACAAACCGAAGTAGACACCATATTATACAATATGAATGATTTCAACACTAAAAGTATATTGTATGAAGATGAATATGCATGAATATAACCATTAATATGATGTATCAAAAGGATTACATCAATAAGGGTGACAAAAGATGCTAATTTGAGTGCTATCAAATACCCATTAGTTACTTGTACTTAAGTAAGATCTGTATATAGCTTTCAAGAGGACTTAGATACATGTCTTAACTACAACAAGACCAATCACTCAAACCTTATCATGATAATACATGTCATTGTATATGTATAAGTCAAATATCATAAGTGTCATGACCACTCAAGGGAATGTGTATAACTCTCTTACATGTGGTTAAAGGTTGTATACAATAATGGTAAATCTCAACACATATGCAATGATAATTAACCATAAGCTTACCATTAAATTCTTAATGTTCACCGCTCGCTTTCCTACAAGCACATTATGAACTAAGAGGTCTTTTCATAGGTTGTACCTTGGCTAGGGTAATGAGTAAAGATGAGGAGTATTTTGGCTATATGGTACATTAAGATTTGGGAACTAAGACGCCTCAAAGTTCACGGTTGAATTGATTAGTCCAAAAAGTCATCTTCTTGCAACAACCGGTTTTCTTTACTCTTAGCTCAACACTTGTTACAGCCTTCTTTTAAACAATGATAGTATGAAATATGACGTAGTTTAGATATGCATATAGGTAGTTTTTCCCTTTCTTTTGAGTACAAGAACATGCATTCACAACACTTATCGAGCATATTCACCTATTATCCTGGAATCGAGATCTACACAAGCTTTGTTGTGATTTTAGGTGAATTGGAGCTGAAATGGAGTAAAAAGGTAGTATTCACTGAGTATTGGTCAATGAGAATTTCATTGGGAAGCATTGGAACATTGTTGGAAGAAGTATGAAGTGAAGCAAAGGTGAAAAGCATTGAAAAGGAAGAACTACGACCAAGAAGGAAGTTCCACGGCCGGGGTTTTGATACTTAATTGAATTTCACACGTGGAAACAAAGGTCGTGAGTCGCCACGGGAGGAACCACGGTCGTGGTTTTGTGATGTCACCTGTGGTTTTCTTCGGAAAAGACCGTCACATTAATTGCCACCTCAGCAAGAAAGGAAGGAGCCTTTTAACTAATTTTATTTTATAAAAGGAGGTTGACGGCTGCACTTCGGAGGACCGCACCGTTTGACGTACTTGGAATCCATTTCCTTACTTTGGAAAGGATTGCTTCGCCATTGGAGGAGATTGAAGAAGTTCTTGATTCCACATTAGAGATTTGTGAGATTGTTCTAAGCTTTGATTATTGTCTTTGAACACACATTTTGGGATTATATATTATTTGATTGAGTTATTGAATCCTTGAAGATTGGTTTTGTTAATCTTTGTGTTTTTCTTGATTAAATGCCCTTCTTGATTTTCTTTCTTAATCTTAAATTGATTATGATGATGATTTTTGGCTAAACCCTCCTGCAATTATAGGGTGAAGGGTTGATGGTTGTGGTATAGATGATGATAGATTGAGCCTTAACAGACCGGACCATAAGAATTGTGAGACGAAACCCTTGAACGAGGATTTTCACGGGCTGTTCTTCAGGAACCATGACCGTGGTTTCCCAAGATCTGCCCGTGGTTTCCTCTGTTTTGCACGTTTTGCTTTTGCCTTTATCTAAAGATCAAGATTACTTAAACCCTACCTTTGTTAACCCTTTCTAACCCTTAGCCTTGCTTGGGAGTGAGTGTTTATGAGTTCTAGGTAATAGGGGAATCAAAACCCTCTATTTAAGCGAGGAGTGTCAAAGCCTTTGCCTTTATCTTTCTTTTCCTTGGGTTTTGGTTTGTATGAGAGCTGAATCCTGTCCTTATGACCTCTTCTTGACGAGACTCAACATCCGTTAAGTAGTTTGGTTGGGACAAAAGGAAGTTGGATCTTCACCGGACGACATTCTACCGAAGAGTATATACCTTGCTATCCAGCTCTGTCCGTACACATCTTTAGATATCTTGAATCGAACATCGCAACCGGATACTTGGATCTTTAGAATCTACATTCCCATTATTCTTGCTTCTATATTCTTTATTGTGATCATTGCATTGCTTGCTACCCAAGTTGGATTACCTTTACTGCTTTGTTCTTACCGATTCCCTGAGATCGAATCCAGAATATCAGCTCATACTACGATTGATCTGTACACTGCGGGTTCGCTATCGTTAGGCTTAATTCTTGGATATAAATATAAAGCTTATTTGCGCACACACCTTTTGGAGCGAACAAGTTTTTGGCGCTGTTAGCATGAAATATTGTGATATTTTAGGCATGTTTTCTAGGTGTATTTCATCTATAATGGTAGTCATTGATAAAGCATTGAAGTATTTGTGAGTTAGTCTATCTATTTTGTCGATATAGAGGTCTACATAAGCTTTGTGTTGATTGTAGGCAATTAAGAGCTAAAACCGAACGGATTGAGAGAGAATGAAGATAGATTGAGCATGTCCAAGGATTGAGGACATCACTAGGAGCTAAGGATGATGCTAGGATGAAGAATGACACGAAAACAAAGGAAATTACGAGCTATGTACATTCCACACTCTAAAGTACGACCGTATTAGAGTCCACGCTCTAATCCACGGCCGTGGAACCTTGGCAAGATGAGCGTGGTGCATTCTAGCAACTTACACGGCCGTGGAGAGTTGTGACAAACCGTGATCCAACTCCACGCTCTAAATTACGGGCGTGGAACCCTTCCACGACCGTGATCTTGACGGTCTTTTACGCAATATTTTAAGCCACAATCTTCTACGCACATGGGCCGAAGACGCATTTTATTTGGGCCTATAAAAGGACGGAAAGAGAGAGATTCAGTCACCTTCGCTACCTCTGCTTACCCTAGTTTACGCCTTCACTTAGATCGCCGTGGGGAGATTGCGCTTTGCCCTATTGAGATTTCCGGATTGACGGAAAGTTGGAGAAAGAGTGAAGATTTGGAAGGTTGTTCGTAAGGAGATTTCATATTTTGTTCCTAGGTTTGATTAGAAGACGGATTGGCATCCCGTTCTTCGTTCTTATCTAGAATAGTTACTTGTTTGTGATCATTCCAAATCTGAGTTGCATTATCATTGATATTTGTGGATTTGAGATTGGTTTGAAGGTTATTGAAGGTTTTCGGAAGTTTTCATCTTTCATGCTTTTAAATCTTGAATTTGATATCAATATGACTGTTGTTGGCTAAAACCCTTTAGCAATTCTAAGGTGAAGGGTTGATAGTTGTGGCTTAGATGATGATAGATCGATCGTAAACAGATTGGACCCTGAGAGTTAGAGAGAATCGCCGACGAACCTAATCCACGGTCTGTTCTTGAGCTTCCACGGCCGTGGAACTCAAGAACTACCCGTAATTTTGTGTCAGTTACGAACCTTGCTTTTACTTTAATCCAAAGTTAAAGATTTGCTTTAACTTAGTCTTGGCTTGCCTTTTTTCGGTGGTAGTGAAGCCTCAACAACCTCTACCTCGATTCCGAGTGTCACAACCTTTATTGATTTAGTTGGTCTTGATCCTTGGATTACAAGTTTGGGTATTTGACGTTATCGTGTACCTTTAGAACCTTTCTATACTGAAGCCTCAACAACCTTTATAGGGAGTGTCTTTGGGTGAATTATATAAGGTCTTGGAACTTCACCGTACATTACCTTGCATTCGTATACCTTTGCATACCTCAACTCTGACCTTATATCTTTAGTATATCTTGAATCGATTGCCACAACTGGATTCCTGGATCTTTAGGATTGTTGTTTTCCCAATAATTTACAAAAGCTCATACATTTACTCGCTTGACAATTCTTAACTGGATTTAACCCCCCAAATCCCTGTGTTCGATACTTTGGAATTCTTGCTTAACTATATCGATCCGTACACTGCGGGTTCGCTTGCTTGATTTCTAGTTTTATAATTAAAGCTTATTTGCACGCACGCTAAGTGGCGAACAAGTTTTTGGCGCCGTTGCCGGGGATTTGGTTTAGGCCGAATACGGTTATCGGTTGTCAAGCTTGAGAGCTTTTCCCTTGTTATTTGATATCTCTTCGAGTGTATGCGCATGTCTAGGAATAACGAAGATCTCCTACCTCTTGATCAAGAGCTTGAGAGGACTTTGAGGAGAAAGCTTAAGGAAAGAAAAATGGCTGAAGAAAGAGAACGTGATCTCCAATCGGAGTTAGCGGAAAAGGAAGCTCAACTCCAATGGAGTGAGAAGACTCGTAGGGAAGAAACGGATCGTCATCAAATGAAGGTTGATGATCTAATGGATATGATGTTCCAAATGAGGCTGGAAATAAACAACCTCAAAGAGAAAAAGAAAAGGAGGAGACCGGGAAGATCGGTTAGAGCCAACTCATCCAATGAGGATAGCGACTCCTCCATGCCACCACTAGAGGAAATTGATCCAACGATCAATGTGAATCCATTCTATCCACGGCCAGCTGCAAATCGCCGTGTTCCATCTAGGAACGCGAGGGTCGAACGTGTGGATGAGGAGCTAAGAACTCTTGGCCAAAGGATGGATCCAACGCAGCAGCCACGCCGTTTAGGTGTGAACTTTGATGCTGATGATGTACAAGGGTTTAGCTTCAACCCTCAAGTTATTACCATTGTTCGCCAAAACCAATTTGGTGGAACAAGCGCTGAATCTCCACATCAACATCTACAAAACTTTGAGATTATGATGGAGACAATGAAGCCGAAGAACGCAACTACCAAAAGCTACAAACTCAAGCCTTTCTTCTTCTCCTTGAAGGGGAAAGCATTGTCTTGGTATCAAGCTCTTCCAAGTGGGAAGCTTGAAACATGGGAGGATCTTTCTTCGGAATTCCTCACTAAGTTCTTTCCGCCATCCAAAACGGCGGAGCTAAGAGGTAAGATTAATGCATTTTCTATGACATCTAACGAAAGTTTGTTTCAATCTTGGAAAAGATTTTAGGATTTGTAATTGGATTGCCCTTATCATGGCATATCCAAGCTTGCACTATTGGAGATATATTATAAGGGGCTGGATGTGGAGACACAATTCAAGCTCCAATCCCTTTCATGTGGTACATTCATGGACATGAGAGAAGATGACGCTTGGGACTTCATTGAGAAGTAAGCGCGAGTGATAAAGAAGTATTCTCATCGGAAAGTGGAGGCGAATCATGTAGATCAAGGAGCAAAGCTATCACAAGCAGCTCAAACTCAAATCTTTTCTCTCAACACGGAGATTAAAGAGTTGAAGGAAGCCATCAAAACCAACTTTCCGAAGCAGAAGGAGCAAGATGTGGGTTATTTAGGCAACAACAATAACCACAACGGTAATGAGAATACCAACCGCAACAACCGGAATAATTGGAACAACAACAACAACCGGAACAACAATTGGAACAACAATAGGGGTTCAAATAACAACAATTGGCGTTCAAATCAACAAAATTCCGGTAATTCTTATCCTTCCAATTCAGGAAATTCACTAACTCCACCTTCCTCTTCTTCCACTCCTTTGAAAAGCTAGGGGCAAACATCTAATGGTGGAAGCACTTCGGGGAAAGAGAAGCCCGATCCCATGTTGGAAATGATTTTGGAGAAGCTTCAAGGGTTGGAGACTCGCATCATCAAGGTTGATGATCACATCACTAAGGTTGATAAAGCCCAAAAGGTTTTAGAAAACCAAATGTTCAGCCATGCGGAGGAAGTTCCTAGGAATCAAGGGAAACTTCCAGGAAAAACGGAGGACAACCCAAAAGGAAGGGTGATGGCAATCACAACTAGGAGCGGAGTAACAACTACATACCCGCAGCCTAAGTTTGTAGAAGTCCCCGTTGAGAAAGAGAAAGAAAAGGGGAAGGAGAAGGAAGATGTCTACGTTCCTCCTCCAGCTTATAAACCTCCCCTACCATTCCCGCAATCTAGAGCAAGAGCGCGTCTAGACAAACAATTTGGTAAGTTTATAGAACTCATGAGCAAATTGCATATTAATATACCTTTCATTGATGCTATTGTAGGTATGCCGGCTTATGGTAAGTTCTTAAAGGAAATCCTCTCTAACAAGAGAAAGCTAGAGGATTTTGGAGAGGTTAAGATGAGTTCGGACTCTTCGGATCTCATCAAGACCATGAAAGAGAAGATGTCCCCAAAGCTAAAGGATCCGGGGTCATTTTGTATTCCCATAGGAGTGGGACATGTCACATACGATGCATTATGTGACTTGGGAGCAAGTGTGAGCATCATCCCACTTGCATTATGTAGGAAGATCGGTTTAGGCGACCCTAAACCGGTGAAGATGACGTTGTACATGGCGGACCGTTCCATAACTCGTCCCGTCGGTATTGTTGAAGACGTCCCGGTCAAGCTAGGTAAATTCTATGTTCCTATAGATTTTGTTGTGCTTGACATCCTTGCAGATAGTCCAGTCCCGATCATTCTCGGAAGACCGTTTCTTGCAACATCCGGCTGCATAGTCGATTGCAAGAATGCTAGACTCGCCTTTGACATAGGAGAAGAGAAGCTAGAGTTCGTTCTTTCCACCTTGGTGAAGGAACCAATCTTTGATGAGGATATATTCAATATCCAAGATGAAGAAGGGTTGTCTAGAGAGGAGGTAAGTGCTATTCTCTTCAAAGATCCTTTACAAAAGGTTATTTCTATGAGCCTAATGGATGTAGAGGAAGAAGAGGAGTGCAATGAGGCAATTGAAGCCTTAGAAGCACAAGAAGAAGTGTGTGAAGAGGAGTTTGAGAAACTCCACGACGAGGCAGAGAACGTACGGATCCACGGTCATACACTATATTCCACGGCCGTGGATTTCACCAACAAAAGCGTGGAGCACTCCAGAGGGTTACACGGTCGTGGAGAGAACAGAGCAACCGTATTTAATTTCCACGCCCAAAATCACGGCCGTGGAGGATGCAGAGAGGCCGTAATTTTGGGTGATTCCGAAGGTAATTGTGTCTCTTCCTCAACTTCTCTTGATTCTTCTCCAACTCCTTCTACATCCTTAGACACTTCTAAGGAAGCATCGGACGCTCCTCAAGAACCATTGGAAACTCCGATAGTCATGGAACTAAAGCCACTTCCTACTCATCTAAGGTACGCATTTCTTAGACCTAATTCTACCTTTCCGGTAATTGTTAGTTCCGATTTAAGCATAGATGAACATAGCAAGCTCATGGTTGTCCTTAAGAAACATAGGAAAGCTTTAGGATATACTATAGAGGAATTAGTTGGAATCAAATCTTCCCTATGCATGCATAAGATCTTAATGGAAGAGGACTTTAGGGCTTCGCGACAACCTCAAAGGCGGTTAAATCCGACCATGAAGGAGGTTGTCAAGAAGGAAATTCTTAAACTTCTTGATGCAGGTATCATCTACCCTATCTCCGATAGCAAGTGGGTGAGTCCGGTACAAGTGGTTCCGAAGAAGGGAGGAATGACGGTCATCACCAACAAGAATAACGAACTCATTCCTACCCGAACCGTAACAGGATGGCGGATGTGCATAGACTACCGCAAGCTAAACAACGCGACGAGGAAGGATCACTTCCCACTACCCTTCATCGATCAAATGCTTGAAAGGTTAGCACAACATTCGCATTTTTGCTATCTTGACGGTTATAGTGGTTTCTTCCAGATTCCGATACACCCGGATGATCAAGAGAAGACCACGTTCACGTGCCCGTGGGGTACGTTTGCCTATAGGAGGATGCCGTTCGGGCTTTGCAACGCCCCAGCCACCTTTCAAAGGTGCATGATGGCCATCTTCTCCGAATATATAGAGGAAATCATGGAGATTTTTGTGGATGACTTCTCCGTTTACGGTTCCTCTTTTGACAATTGTCTTTCTAACCTTGCTCTTGTGTTACAAAGGTGTGAAGACACTAACCTAGTTCTTAAGTGGGAGAAGTGTCAATTCATGGTGAAGGAAGGCATTGTATTAGGACACTTGATCTCTAGTAGAGGGATTGAGGTGGATAAAGCTAAAATAGAGACAATAGAAAAACTTCCTCCCCCAACTTCGGTGAAAGGGATAAGAAGTTTTCTAGGACATGCTAGATTTTATAGGCGCTTCATAAAAGACTTCTCTAAAATATCAAAACCGCTTACTAATCTATTGATGAAGGATCCAGTTTTTGAGTTTTCGCAGGAATGTTTAGATGCGTTCAATATGATTCGGGAAGCTCTAATTTCAGCTCCGATTATCCAACCTCCGGATTGGAACCTTCCCTTTGAGGTTATGTGTGATGCAAGTGACGTAGCTATAGGAGCTGTCCTTGGACAAAGAAAGGAAGGGCGAACCCATGCCATATACTACGCTAGCAAGACGCTAGATGAGGCGCAGTTCAACTACGCCACTACCGAAAAAGAGTTTTTAGCTATTGTTTATGCAATTGACAAATTTGGCTCTTATCTTGTAGGTGCAAAGGTGATTGTATACACGGATCATGCTGCGATCCGGTACCTCCTTGCAAAGAAGGATGCAAAGCCAAGGCTAGTTAGATGGATTCTTCTCCTACAAGAATTCGATCTAGAGATCCGCGACATGGAAAATTCTGTTGCGGATCATTTGAGTCGTCTAACACATCTAGAGGACGACCATCTACCTATAGATGACTCCTTCCCGGACGAGCATTTACACATTATAGAGGAGTGCATCGATGTGATCTCCAAAGGTAACGAACCATGGTTTGCTGATTTTATTAACTATTTGGTTTGTCAGGAAATACCGAACGGATTATCCTACGCACAAAGAAAGAAGTTCTTTAAGGATGTTCGGGAATACTTTTGGAATGAACCTCTCCTCTTTAAGAGAGGTCCGGATGGCATTATTCGGCGATGTGTGCCGGAAGATGAGATGCAAAGTGTCATCCGCCATTGTCATTTACTACCATGTGGAGGACACGCTAGTTCGAACAAGACTAGCACTAAGGTATTACAATCTGGATTCTTTTGGCCTACACTATTTAAAGATGTGCAAACCTTTGTTTCCTGCTGCGATGCTTGTCAAAGAACAAGAAATATATCTAGGAGGAATGAGATGCCTCTCAACAACATCCAAGAGGTGGAGATCTTTGACGTTTGGGGAGTAGACTTCATGGGACCATTCCCATCATCTTGTGGTAACCAATACATACTTTTAGCGGTTGATTATGTTTCAAGATGGGTTGAAGCGATTGCCTCTCCCACCAATGATGCCATGGTAGTGGTTAAGTTCTGTAACAAGACCATCTTCCCACGATTTGGGACACCACGGACCATCATTAGTGATGGAGGCTCTCACTTCATTGCCCGACGCTTTGAAGCTCTCTTAGCTAAGTATGGGGTGACTCACAAGATCGCCACCCCTTATCATCCACAAACTAGTGGACAAGTTGAGATCTCAAACCCGGAGATCAAAGGAATCCTAGAGAAGACGGTTTCAAGGACTAGGAAGGATTGGTCCTTGAAGCTAGATGACGCATTGTGGGCGTACCGGACTGCATATAAGACTCCCATCGGAACCACACCATACAACCTTGTGTATGGGAAGTCTTGTCACTTACCGGTAGAATTGGAGCACAAGGCGTTTTGGGCAATCAAGTGGATAAATTTCAGCATGAAGGAAGCGGGAGAGAAGCGTCTCTTGAACCTAAATGAGCTTGAAGAACTCCGCTTGAACGCTTACGAAAACGCCAAGATCTACAAAGAAAGAGCAAAGCGTTGGCATGATAAGCATATCATTCCAAAGGACTTCAAAGAGGGAGATCAAGTTCTCCTCTTCAATTCAAGGCTTCGTCTCTTTCCAGGTAAGCTTAAATCTCGTTGGACCGGACCTTTTCTAATCAAACGTATTTTCCCCCATGGTGCAGTTGAAGTATGGGGTGAAACGGGCAGAAGCTTTAAGGTGAACGGTCAACGACTCAAGAAGTATACACCGGAACTCCAAGCTGAAGAGTTCGCGCCCACCGCACTTGAATAAGTGCGAATTTGGTCCAGCTACGGACCTTAAACAAAGCGCTTCTTGGGAGGCAACCCAAGGTATTGCATTTATGTTTTTGTCTTTGATTCATAGATTAGTTTAGTTTAGACGTTTTTGCTTTGCTTTGCCTTTGATACCTTCCGGTATGTTCGTGTTTTTGGATGTAGGAACAGTGGAAAAGGAAAGGGGAAGAGAAAGTTTGAAGAAAAGTGACGAAACTTTGACTTTGGAGCATTACAGAGAGTTCCACGGCCTAAACCACGGCCGTGACAGCTACAGTGACCGTAATTTCCAAAAGTCTGAGAAAAATCAGTAAAACCACGGTTCCATACATTTCCATGGCCGTGGAACCCCCCTACAAACCGTGATTTTCAAAAATTTTTACGGCCACTATATAAACCACGTTTCTTCACAAAACACACCACAAACACCCAAACCACGCCCAAAAATCGCCGATTCCACGCCTTCCTCTCAAATCTTCGTTCGTTAATCGTTTTTAACGATTCTTTGACCTAAACTGAAGCAAATCCGATCACCAACAAGATCCAAGCAACGATTTGAGCGGCAAATCACCGGAGAAGCCACAATTCGGATTACAAAATCCGAAAACCTAGGTTTTTGGCTCTTTCTCTCTCTTTGTCGATTCGGCTTTGTTTTTGATAGAATTTGTAGGAGAACTGAATGGAATTGGAAGAAAATTAGTCTAGGACTGATTGCTGCTGAGTTTGGTGAATTTCTGTTGGATTTTGAGAATTTTCGAGACAAACCATAGTTCCCGGACGTTCCACGGCCGTGGAATTTGAAGAACAAACCGTGGTTTTTGACAAATTATGGATTTTGTGAGGAGAGTGTCCGGTAGGAACACGGACAAGGATAAAAACAAGGATAAGGATAAGAACAAGAAAAGGAAGGGCAACCCCTCTTTCTCTTCTAGAGCACCACCCCCTTCATCCCCTTCACCTCCATCATCACCATCACCACCTCACCCTAGGATCCCTACCATCCATGAGGATCATCTCGATGCTTTAGAGAAGATCCATAAGAGAACGATCATAGGACCTAGGTACCTATTACTTGAGGAGTTAGAGCCTCTACATGTGATAGGAGACATTACTTGACTCTTAGATAGAGTCGGCTTAGTCATCTTCTCCGCTATTCGGGAAGATGCTTATGAGGAGATCACGAGGGAGTTTGTGGTTTCCTTCGAGCACAATCATGTGGATAGGACTGTCTCTTTCCGGCTGATGGAAAGAGATTATGAGTTTTCAATTAGAGAGTTTGGAGCCTTCTTTGGGTTCCACGAGACCTTCAATGGTCGTTTCCCCAGTGGCGTATACGCCAAGGATTTCTGGGAAGAGATCGCTATGATCTACGCCAGCGAGGACCGCTGGCAGCCAGCTGATACCAAGGCTAAGTTGATGTATCACTTAGCCTTGAAGATTGCTCACAGGGTACTTTTTGAGTGTCTCTTCCCTAGGACGGAGACGCCTCAGAAGATCAAGACAGATGAGCTCTTCCTTCTCTACTGTATGCTATACGGTAGACTTGTAGATTGTGCCACCCTCTTAGTTGCTACTATGAGCAAGCTAAAGAACAAGAGGGCTGGTAACATTGGATACGGTGGGATGGTCACCCACCTTGCTCGATAGTTAGGGGTAGATTTCTCAGCTTGTACGCGTATTGCTGCCACACCCCTAGGACTACATAGCCTCATGACTAGAGGCATCATCATCCCCACCCATAGAGGTCCACCATATGCTGCTATGCCATGGGAGAGTAGGACCGGGAGAGGTATAGAGTGGCTCCCCGAGTATTCCATTATGGCTGGACGCCATAATTGGAAGGCGACGTTCGCTGCCATGCATGCGAACAGATTGGTAGCCCCTCCTTACGTTCCACCACCACCAGTTGTAGAGGAGGAGGAGATGAGAGGAGGAGATGATTATGAGGGAGGAGGAGGAGCTGATCAGGACTTTGGTACATTCCCGGATCAGCCGGATGCAGCTCCCGACATGACTAGACGTTCTCCCCGCCCTGTTAGAGCATCTGACTCTTCCTCTCGCCGTGCTAGTGTGAGCGAGAGGCCGACTTGGATGGCAGATCCTCCTGCTTGGTACAACACTCAGCTGGATTGGATGGGAGCTCCACCACCTTGGGATGCACAACCGCCACCTGCACCAGCACCTTCAGATGCACCGGTGTGGTACAGCCAGCCACCTGGTTGGTACGAGTAGCTGCCACAGTGGGCTACCGACCTTTCCGACAAGGTTGGAGCTTTGGAGATTCGTGCTGATGCTAGGGATGCACGAGCTGATGATCTGGACCACATGATGAGAGATGTTTACCGCCAACAGTTCGGGCGGTACTGCAATCCCAGATTCTCTCCGTTTCCACCACCGCCTCCACAGCAGTGAGATGATTGATGATCGATAGTTTTAGCCGCTCCACCACCGCTTTGTGAGTTCTTTTTCTTTCTTTCTTTCCTTCTTTTTCTTTTCTTTGAACATTAGGGACAATGTTTGTTCCAACTATGGGGTGGGGTGTGACTAATAGTTGTAATAACTCTTACTCACTTTTGTATGCTTCTATCGAGACTACCTTGCATGTTTCATTCTATTGTTACACGTTTTATTATTGCATTGCATGAAAAAGATTTTGAAAAAACCCATAAAAATTGAAAAATTTTGTGCTTCTAAGGATAGAGATGATTTCTATGATAATCACCACTTGTGAATTGAGTTTTGATGACAATCGCATGCTTAAACAAATAGTGAATTGAAAAGAAATTGATTGAGTTGATTATTCCTCTTTTGCAAATTTCATAATGTGATGAATGTTACTTAAATCATGTCGAGAAATCAAGGTTGAAATCACATAATAAGACTTCATTTTCGAAGGCCCAAAAAGCCTTTGAACAACAACTTGCAAGTAGGGCGAGTGAAGCGCCAAGAGATCCAGGGAAGCTTCCAGCAAGGACGGAAAGCAACCCTAAGGGCCAGATCATGGCCATAACTACGAGGAGTGGACTGAAAACTGCAGATCCAGTGTCTCGGTCGGTGCCAGTACCGACGAAGACCACCTCGGTCCAGGTGCAGTCGAAGAACACTTCGGCCGAGATGCCAACCGAGGTGGAGCCACAGAAAGCGGAGGGGAAAACTGAAGTTTATGTTCCACCTCCTGCATACAAACCACCACTTCCATTCCCCCAGTCAAGGGCCAGAGCACATCTAGACAAGCACTTTGGTAAGTTCCTTGACTTGATGAATAAACTGCACATTAACATTCCTTTCCTTGATGCTATTCTAGGAATGCCCGCCTATGGGAAGTTCTTAAAGGAGATCCTATCAAGGAAGAGGAAACTGGAAGATTTTGGTGAAGTTAGGATGAAATCTAGATCCTCGGAGCTTATTCAAATCATGAAGGAAAAGATGCCACTTAAATTGAGAGATCCTGGCTCATTTTGCATTCCCATTCAAGTCGGGGATGTCACTTGTGAAGCCCTTTGTGATCTAGGAGCCAGCGTGAGCATCATTCCGCTGGAGCTATGTGTGAAGATCGGACTTGGAGAGCCCAAGCCGGTCAAGATTCGACTACACATGGCGGATCGCTCCATCACCCATCCCGTGGGAATCTTGGAGGACGTTCCGGTCAAGTTAGGTAACTTCTATCTACCAATAGATTTTATTGTACTTGACATTCCCGCAGATTATCCTGTTCCTATTATTCTCGGGAGGCCATTTCTAGCAACTTCGGGTTGCAACGTGGATTACAAGAACGCCAAGTTGAAATTCAACATTGGTGGCGATGAGGTGGAGTTCGCACTACTTGAAGCCATGAAAGGGGAGCAGCTAAGCGATGATATCTTCAACATCTACGATGAAGAAGAATCAAGAGAATTGGTGAGCTCTATCCTTATTAACGATCCACTCCAAAGAGTTATTAGTTTCAGTTTAATGGAGGAAGGTATATATGCTTCTTGTGATGCAGATATACGGAGCTTAAAAGCACTGGAAGAAGATCCAGGAGCTAAAACTGAGAAACTAATCCAGGACGAAGATCTCCAGTTTCGGTTCCAGTTGCAGTACCTCGACCGAGGCACTATCTGGACTAAGCGAGGCGACTGAAGAACATCTCGGTCAACGCCTCTGCGCCTCGACCGAGGTTGAAGGCGAGATGATGTCAACTGAGACTGCTGAGAATAACAAACTTCTTACTCCTTTCTCTGACATTCATCCTCAGTTGGTGGAACATTCCATCCACCAGCTTTCTGATAATAAAGGACCTTGGTATGCTGATATAGTGAATTATCTTGTTTGCCAGGAAATACCGCCCGGATTGATGTACTCTCAAAAGAAGAGATTCTTCAAGGAAGTACGCCATTACTACTGGGATGAGCCGCTGCTATTCAAGCGTGGGCCGGATGGGATGGTTCGAAGATGCATTCCAGAAGATGAAGTTAATAGCGTCATACGGCATTGTCATTCACTTTCTTGTGGAGGACATGCTAGCACCGATAAAACATGCGCTAAGGTATTACGTTCCGGTTTCTTTTGTCCTACATTATTTAAGGATGTGAAATCGTTTGTTGTCTCTTGTGATGCATGCCAAAGAACAGGAAATTTATCAAGGAGGAATGAAATGCCGCTTAATAACATCCAAGAGGTAGAAATCTTTGATGTATGGGGGATAGACTTCATGGGACCTTTACCATCCTCCGGAGGAAACCTCTATATTCTTCTTGCAGTTGATTACGTCTCTAGATGGGTTGAAGCCATCGCTTCTCCCACTAATGACGCCAAGGTGGTTGTGAAGTTCTTAAACAGAACTATCTTTCCACGTTTTGGAACTCTACGCATCATCATCAACGATGGAGGAACGCATTTCATCAACCGGAAGTTCAAAGCACTTCTATCGAAGTATGGGGTAACCCACAAGGTATCAACCCCTTATCACCCTCAAACTAGTGGACAGGTCGAGATCTCGAATAGAGAAATCAAGGAAATTTTGGAGAAGACCGTCTCTAGGACGAGGAAGGATTAGTCCATGTAATTGGATGATGCTCTTTGGGCCTACAGGACCGCATTTAAGACTCCCATAGTTACCACCCCTTATAATTTGGTATATGGGAAGTCTTGCCATTTGCCCGTTGAGCCAGAACACAAAGCATATTGGGCGATCAAATGGTTGAACTTCGATATTAAGGAGGCCGGCGAGAAGCGGCTATTGGATATCAACGAGCTGGAGGAGCTGCGTTTGAACGCTTATGAGAATCCAAAATCTATAAGGAGAGGACGAAGAAATGGAATGACAAGCGTATCATCCCAAAGGAGCTTAACGAAGGAGACTTAGTTCTACTCTTCAACTCCCGCCTCCGCCTCTTTCCAGGTAAGTTAAAATCTAGATGGACCGGACCTTATGTTGTGAAACATGTTTTTCCTCATGGTGCAGTTGAGATATGGGGCGAAACAAGCGGAAGCTTTAAGGTCAACGGTCATAGACTCAAGAAATACAAACCGGAAACTCCAGTTGAGGAGGTTGCACCAATATACCTCGTTTGAGACGCATCCTGGTCCAGCTAGCGACCTTAAACCAAGCGCTTCTTGGGAGGCAACCCAAGGTATTGCTATCTTTTCCCGCTTTCTAGTCTAGCTTAGATAGTTTTGCTTTTGCTTTGCTTTGTTTTGTTTTTGGCATTCTAGACAGATAACAGGTGACATCTAAGGAAGGAGCGTAACTGGAAGGACAAAAGATCGAGAATTTGAGAAGACGAAGTTTGACTGAGGCACATCTCGGTTGCTGTCAGAGCATCTCGACCGAGATGATTCTTGAGCAACCGAGGCGACTAGGGTTTCTGAAGAACCACCTCGGTCCAGTCGAGACCACCTCGACCGAGGTGACAGCAGTTCCAGATAGGGTATAAAAAGGGAAAAATTTCTCTTTCTTCGCTTTTACCCTTCCTCGACCGCGACAGCCCCCTTCACCTCGCTTCTTCGATTCTCGCTCATTTTCGAAGATTTTCGCTTCCAAACTGCAATTAAAGCGTAGAGGATCCCAGTGCATCGTCGATCTGTGAAGAAATCGAACCGAAACGGCCGAACGATGTAAATCGAACCAAAACCCTAACCTCACTGATTTCGCTTCGATTCGAGCTTGGATTGCCCTGCATTTGCTGAGAAAAGGATTAAGTACCCCATAGGAACCAGTTGTAGTGATTTTGGGGGAAAAGAACTGGAATTTTTGAAGAAATTAGTACGCAATTTTTCGCCTCGGTCCAGACGTGCTGTGCCTCGGCCGAGGTGTTCCTGAGTATTGTCAAACCGACCGAGGTGACCTGACAGTGAGATTTTGAGAATGAGTTCTGACAGACGCCTTGCCCTTAGGGATAGATCCTCCCCTTCCCCTTCTTCCTCTTCTTCCTGACCCTATCGACCGGTGATCCACGAGCGACACCAGGTCGATTACGACCGTATTTCCGGCCGTCCAGTGATTGCAGCTCGCTTCCTGGACCTGTCAGCCTTTGATTGTCTCCATGTAGATGGAGACCTTAGACGGATGATATCGACAGTAGGGCTAGATCAGTTTACTGAGATCCGAGCCCCTGCCTATTTGGAGCCCACCCTAGAGTTTGTTAGCTCCTTCACCTACCTCCCCACAGAGCGTTTTGTGAAGTACCGGTTGATGAACCGGAACTTCTTAGTGCCACTAGAGTATTGGAGGGATATATTTGGTTTTCCTGCTCCAACAATTGTTGACTTCCCATCCCGATCTGTAGCTAGGGAGTTTTAGGGACAGATTTCTCACGTGGCTGAGCACGCAGATAGGTGGCGCCCTGGAGATTCCAGGGAGAAGGTCATCTTTCACTTAGCTTTTAGGTTAGCTCACCGCATTTTCAGCGAGACGCTTCTGGCGCGTACTGAGACGCCCCAGAAGGTCCGACAGGGGGAGCTGTTCAGCCTATATTGCATGGTGACAGGAGGGAGCCCCGACTTTGGCTTGATGCTGGCAGAGGATCTGCACAGGATCAACGCCAAGGCGAAGGGGGAAATCTGCTGCGGAGGGATTGTGACCCACATCGCCAGCTACCAGGACATGGATCTCAGCGCTTGCACTATGGTGGCGGCTGCCAAGCCACTTGGGCTGCAGGAGATGATCACTCGGCGGATTCTGGTTCCCCGAGGACTGACTACACCATACGTGGCTATGCCATGGGAGCTGATTGCACCGCAGGGGATCAGGTGGTCAGCACAGTTTACTATTTATGACCCTCATTATTGGCAGACCGCCTGGGCCCCACTGATGGAGGATTATAGAGAGGCAGCAGTTGCCCTAGCTGAGGAGGAGGAGATAGATGATGAGGAGACTGCAGATGACAGAGCTGGTGGAGTCCCGATGGATACAAGGACAGATACTGCCGGGACGAGTGCGCCGGTTATTGATTTGGATGATGATGATGATACTGAGCCGGCACCTGCTGCATCACCGGTGAGACCTTCTAGGCGTAGAGCATGCCGACACAGAGATCCAGAGGCTCACCGTCGGATCGATGATCTGACGGATCAGATGATTGATTCATATGCCGCTCTATCACTGGATATCCGCGAGATGCAGGAGCGACAACATTACCAGCACATGATGGCCCAGATTCAGTTTGAGCACATCATGGGCTATCCATTCGACCAGTCTCAGTATCCATATGTGCCACCACCACCACCACCGGATCGTGACTACTGAGAGCTGTAGGATTTTCTTTCTTATTTTTATGCAGTTCAGCTTATTATCCGGTGAGTATTTTATTCCTTAGACTTATTTTGACCCACTGGGATAGTGTGTCCCAAGTATGGAGTATTTGTGTATTATTCGATACTTATGTGATGTACGACTCTACTTGATCGGATCTTTATTTATATTTATGCTTCACTTTGCTTCTATGTGATTATCTGAGACTGCATGCATACTTACAAGTTATTTGATTGAGAAAAATGTCGAAACTAAAAAAAAAACTGGTTTTTTTTTTAAAAAATTTCGACCTCGACCGGTGCAGTTCTGGCCGAACGAGGTGTTTCACCTCGGTTGACCTAAGAACACCTCGACCGAGGTGGGTTATCTGAGAGTTTTCGAAAACGATTTTTGTGCTTCTTATCTGGATATGATCTCAGTGAAGATCTTGCTTACTGAATGGTTTTGAAATCTTTATGTGTTTGAAAGGTTTTATAATATGTTTAAGTTGCTAAATGCTTTGTTTGAGATTCTTGGCATGTTTAATACTTTGTTTTTGTCTAAATTATGTTGAATTTGAAGGTTGACACCACATTATGAGTTCTCTCACTTTCTTCCTGGAAAGACCAAGGCAATTCATTCTTCTCTCTTCTTCTTCTTGATCATGCTTAGCCTCTCATATACATTTTGCCTCCCTTTACCTATCCGGGAATTTGGAAGCAAGCGAAGTGGTGAAAGCAAGTGAAGTTAAAGTTGAGAAGTTGGCTGGAAGTGAAAGTGTTAGAAAGTAATAATAGGTTTGGGGAAGTCAATCATGATGCTGAGTTACTCGGCACCATTCACATAGCCGGGTGTTTGTGTCTTGCCAAAGTCGGATTGAGCGATATTCCTAACGGGTCATGGTATGTGCATCCAGGGTTTGATGCATCTCAAGAAATTGATGATTGCTGATTTCCTAGGCTTCGGTTATTGTGCACCTCTGTCCATGCATCCCAAAAAGTAAAGTAAAAGAAAAGTGTGAAATAAGCAAAGCTTATTGGTGGAAGATGTTGAAAGTCAAAGTGAAAGTGAAGTATATCCTTTTCCCGGATTCTAGCACCACATTACCTTACATACATCCCTACCCTACACGTTTCTTGACCTTTCTTTTAGGAAGCCCTTGAGACCTCGAGCTTGTTGATTGACTTAGTGGTTTAAACCGGATTATGCATGATTAATTTCGATAATTATGACTTATTATGCATTCTATGATTTTATGCAAAGATGAACATCTTTCTTATATTTATAAAATGTTTTAATCATATTTTTGATTTTAAACTCCATGAAGTATTCTCTTAGAGTGACCTATGATTGTAGCACACCATAAAAATGTTTTGAAAGACTTTTCATTGACTTTATTGACTTATAATCCACTCTATCTTTCCTTTTATATGCGGAACTTGCTTGGGGACAAGCAAGGGCTAAGTATGGGGTATTTTGATAGCATGAATTATAGTATATATTTTGGGGTTTGTTTGGACGTTTTATCTTCAATAATCTGCATGTTTGTATGTATATTATGTGATTATATTACCATTTCATCTACCTTTGCGGGAATCGAGGTCTACACCTAGTTTTGTTGTAATCGTAGGTAAAATAGCACGTTTTGCATCAAAAAGGAGCTATGGAGTCATTGGAGCTACATTCAGGAACATAAGGAACCATCCAGGAAGCATAGCCATGGATTAAAGATTCACTTTGGACCAGATTTGAGAGATTTCACATTCAGTTGTGACTCACCTCGATTGACTACAGATTCACCTCGACCGAGGTGATCCAGAGAAGTCGACTCGACCGAGGCGAACACCTGGGATACGGCGAGAATATTTTATTCTTGGCTGAGATCTTTTATCTTTGGAAAGAGATCTTATATTTTTGGGCTTGGCTTCTGGAAGGAAGAAGATTTGCTAGATCATATATTTTACCTATTTTTATGGGAAGAGATCTTTCTAAGATATCTTATCTTTGGAGAGTAATTTTCTTATAAAAAGGGTCGGATTTCCCACAAATCCATATCATGCTATACCACCGATCAGGGTTTATACACCGCAACAGCCATACTCCAGTTGAGAGATTTGAAGAACCTTTTTGAAGGTTGAAGAAGGAAGATTGTAGCTTTTATAGCTTTTGAAGGGTTTTTGTAAGATTATCTTAGATTCCCTTCCTTGTTATCTTGCCTTGTTGGATTTCTATCCAAGGAACGCTTTGTTGTGATATTTGATTCAGTTATTGAAGTCTTTTCATTAAATTCTTCTTGTTCAAATATTCAACTTCTTCCCATATACTTGATTAATACTTTCATGATGATGAGTGGCTAATCTCTTTGTGTGATTCTAGGGTGATTGGCTGAAGGTTGTGGGAAAAACAATGATAGAATGATCTTAATCACAGTAGGACCCTGAAAGTTCGAGTCTTTAACCTTAACCCTAAGCATCTCGCTCAGTCGATGAACATCTCCGCCGGGGTGGAATTTGGCTGACCGAGGTGACTTATCTGATCCGAAACTGAGAGTTAAGTGTTAGAGTTTGCCAAATCCTATCCTTATTACACCTTTCCTGGTTCAATGCAAGCTTAGGATGAGACTTACCCGGTAATTCCTTAGTTTGTTTACCTAAGATCATAAGTGTAGGTAATAAAGGTTTATCCTTTATTGGGGTTTGAGTGTGCTTTCATCCCATCTTTGTGAGTTAGCCTGAGACTTACCCGGTAAAGGTTGATTCTATTCCCTTAGATGGTGTGTTAGTTTGAGGTTATAGTTCTTTATCTTGATTCCTTGAGACTTACCCGGTAATAGGAGTTACGGTTTAGGATTAGTGAGTAGTGAGACTTACCCGGTGATCTATTCCACTTTAGTAACACCTTCCCTATGCAAAAATCTCATCTTTGTCCGCTTATCTTTAGATCTTGAGTTGGAACCACAACTAGATGCTTTAATCCCTAGAATTGCATATTTCCTTTATTGACTTTTATCATCTTTGATTGTTTTAATTGCTTGTGGTTAGTGATTACTTAAGCATACCGTAATTGGACTTTATTTCACTAAGTCCCTGTGATCGACCCCTGGAATTCCTTGCTTTTTACTACGATTGACCCGTACACTGTGGGTTCGCATCCTTGTTTTAAGCTTACGTCTAGGGTTATAAATTTAAAGCTTGCACACACCGTTTGGAGCGAACAAAAACAAAGGAAATTACGAGCTATGTACATTCCACGCTCTAAAGTACGACCGTATTAGAGTCCACGCTCTAATCCACGGCCGTGGAACCTTGGCAAGATGAGCGTGGTGCATTCCAGCAACTTACACGGCCGTGGAGAGTTGTGACAAACCGTGATCCAACTCCACGCTCTAAATTACGGGCATGGAACCCTTCCACGACCGTGATCTTGACGATCTTTTACGCAATATTTTAAGCCACAATCTTCTACGCACATGGGCCGAAGACGCATTTTATTTGGGCCTATAAAAGGACGGAAAGAGAGAGATTCCGTCACCTTCGCTACCTCTGCTTATCCTAGTTTATGCCTTCGCTTAGATCGCCGTGGGGAGATTGCGCTTTGCCCTATTGAGATTTCCGGATTGACGGAAAGTTGGAGAAAGAGTGAAGATTTGGAAGATTGTTCGTAAGGAGATTTCATACTTTGTTCCTAGGTTTGATTAGAAGACGGATTGACATCCCGTTCTTCGTTCTTATCTAGAAAATAGTTACTTGTTTGTGTTCATTCCAAATCTGAGTTGCATTATCATTGATATTTGTGGATTTGAGATTGGTTTGAAGGTTATTGAAGGTTTTCGGAAGTTTTCATCTTTCATTCTTTTAAATCTTAAATTTGATATCAATATGACTGTTGTTGGCTAAAACCCTTTAGCAATTCTAAGGTGAAGGGTTGATAGTTGTGGCTTAGATGATGATAGATCGATCGTAAACTTATTGGACCCTGAGAATTAGAGAGAATCGCCGACGAACCTAATCCACGGTCTGTTCTTGAGCTTCCACGGCCGTGGAACTCAAGAACTAGCCGTAATTTTGTGTCAGTTACGAACCTTGCTTTTACTTTAATCCAAAGTTAAAGATTTGCTTTAACTTAGTCTTGGCTTGCCTTTTCTAGGTGGTAGTGAAGCCTCAACAACCTCTACCTCGATTCCGAGGGTCACAACCTTTATCGATTTAATTGGTCTTGATCCTTGGATTACAAGTTTGGGTATTTGACGTTATCGTTTACCTTTAGAACCTTTCTATACTGAAGCCTCAACAACCTTTATAGGGAGTGTCTTTGGGTGAATTATATAAGGTCTTGGAACTTCACCGTACATTACCTTACATTCGTATACCTTTGCATACCTCAACTCTGTCCTTATATCTTTAGTATATCTTGAATCGATTGCCACAACTGGATTCCTGAATCTTTAGGATTGTTGTTTTCCCAATAATTTACAAAAGCTCATACATTTACTCGCTTGACAATTCTTAACTGGATTTAACCCCCCAAATCCCTGTGTTCGATACTTTGGAATTCTTACTTAACTATATCGATCCGTACACTGCGGGTTCGCTTGCTTGATTTCTAGTTTTATAATTAAAGCTTATTTGCACGCACGCTAAGTGGCGAACAGGCGCCGTTGCCGGGAGATTGGTCAAGACCAATCCAGTGCATGGTTGTCTAGCTTGGTAGCTTCTTACTTTGCTACTGATTACTCTTACTGAGTGTTCTTGCAGGATCTTTCTTTAGGTTTATGCAAAGAACACGAACCGGTAAAGAAATCGTTCCTTACGATCCTGAACCGGAAAAGATTTACAAGAAGAAGTTGAGAGAGGCTAAGAAAATGGCCACTAACAACAATCAAGAGTTGGAGGATCTTAGAGCTGAATTAGATGCAGCTCGAGATCAGATAACGCAACAAGAAGAAGCCTTGAGAAAAGAGAGTGCTGATCAAGCTGATCAAGCTCCTCTACAAGAACAACTTCGGGCCGACATGGCCAATGTGGTAACACAAGTCCAACTGGCAAATCAGGAGAGGGACGCGAATGCTAGAGTTGTGATTAATCCACCTCCACCAACACCCATTAACATCTTACCACCGCCAGTTTATGTGCCACCGCCACCTCCACCAAGAGTGGAGCCAACTGATCCATTTGTAGGTGTTCCACAAACACTTGGGCAACGGATGGATCCAGTCCAGCAAGCTCGCCGTCCGGGCGTGCATTTAGGAGATCCAACTGATCGTGACTATGAGTTTAAACCTTAAATGATTACTATGATCTAGCAGAATTGCTTTGGAGGAATGGAGAGAGAGTCACCACACCAACATCTTCAGAATTATGAGATCTTGATGGAAACGTTGAGACCTTCAAGGTGCAAAAATAATAATTATAAGCTGCGTGTTTTCTTTTTCTCTTTGAAGGACAAGACACTTGCGTGTTACCAATCACTTCCCACCGAAATAGTTAACAATTGGGAAGAGATGACCGCAGACTTTCTTACCAAATTCTTTCCACCATCGAAGACGGCGTAATTTAGAGCTAAGATCAACGCATTTGTGATGAAGAGTGGTGAAAGTCTCTTCACCTCATGGAAAAGGTTCAAGGACCTCCTATTGGATTGCCCACATCATGGGATTCCAAAGATTGATTTGCTTGTGATCTACTTTAAGGGCTTGGATGCGGAAGTGCAATTCAAGTTAGAATCACTTTCAGGTGGAACTTTTATGGACAAGCCAGTAGATGAGGCGTGGAAATTTGTTGAGAATAAAACTCTCACAATTGAGAAGTACTCACATCGAGTTGAGGAAGCAGGGAGTCAAAGCTCAAGAACTCCGGTGCTGAATCTTACCGCCTCTAGTGTCAAGGAGCTGAACGCTTTGAATAGCGAAATGAAGGCCTTGAAAGACCTTTTGACAACTCATATGAAATAGCCCAAGGAGCAAGATGTGGGCTATGTTGGAAGAGGAAACCAACAAGGGAATAGGAACAACAACAATTAGAGCAACAACAATAACAACCGGAACTACAACAACAATTGGAGATCCAATCAACAAAATTCCGGTAATCCTTATTCCCATGCTGAAAATTAACTAACCCTTCCTTCTTCTTCTTCCTCTATTCCTTTGAGAAGTCAAGGACAAGCTTCATCAAGTTCGAGCCAGCCAGCAAAGGATAAGCTTGAAGCAATGATGGAAGCCTTGTTGTGGAAGATGCAAGGATTAGAGAGTTCCGTCACTTAGATTTCTAAGGCACAAAAAGCATTAGAAAATCAAGTGTTTAGTAAGGACGGAGAAGGTCTTAGAGATCAAGGGAGGCTTCCCAAAAAAACTGAAGATAACCCGAAGGGGCAAGTAATGTCGATCACGACAAGGAGTGGCGTGAAGACCACCGACCCTACACCAAAGGCGAGTGATAAGAGCGAACAGCCCGTGGAAGTTGAGGTTCCAACTGAGAAAGAAAAGGAGAAGGTCGCCGTCTACATTCCTCCTCCAGCCTACAAACCTCCGCTTCCGTTTCCATAAAAAAAGCGAGAGCACATCTTGATAAACACTTTGGTAAGTTCATTGAACTCATGAGCAAGCTGCATATTAACATACCTTTTATTGATGCAATTTTAGGTATGCCGGCCTATGTGAAGTTCTTGAAGGAAATCCTCTCAAACAAGAGGAAGCTAGAGGATTTTGGTGAAGTAAAGATGACTTCCGAGTCGTGGGAGCTCATCAAAACTATGACGGAAAAGATGCCGCCCAAGCTGAGGGATCCGGGTTCGCTTTGCGTTCCCATTTGAGTTGGAGAAGGCATGTACAATGCACTTTGTAATCTTGGAGTAAGCGTGAGTGTCTTCCCTCTTGAGTTATGTGAGAAGGTTGGTTTAGGAGAGCCTAGACCGGTAAAGAAAAAACTCCACATGGCCGATCGATCCACTACCGTACCCATCGTCATATTAGAGGACATTCACGTGAGGCTTGGTAAGTTTTATCTTTTCTATAGATTTTGGTTTTTAACATTCCTGCAGATTATCCAACGCCAATCATTCTCGGGAGACCTTTCCTAACAACTTCTGGTTGTCGAGTCGATTGCAAAAACGCCAAACTATCTTTCAATATTTGAGGGGAAGATGTGGAGTTTGCTCTCTAAGAAGAAGAATCTAAGGAGAAAGTGAATTCCATATCACCTAACAATCCAGCAAAAAAGGGCAAAGGAATGAGCATTATGGGGAAAGAGCGGAAATACTCGATGATTGGCCAAAACCACGGCCAAAACCAAGGTTCCACAGGCGTGATTTGAATTAATTACCCCGTGGAAAGACAAGTCGAGAGCAGTCAAGGTTGGTTCCACGACCGTGGAAGTAGTAGTGAAACCTTGGAATCCAAAATTCACGATGCCTATTTCCCTCTTCTTAAAGACATTCTTAAACATTGTTTCACCTTTTCTCCATCCTTACAAAATCTAGAGAAGGTTCAAGAAGCCATAACAAGGTGACGAGCACATTGAAGAATGCGCAATCTTGCAGGAAAGGATGGAAGAAGTTGTAACACCCCATATCCACGGGACTTGGAGTGTCACATTGGGCTAGGATCTCACAATGGATCCTGACCCTAACCCGACAACAAGTTCACTTGATCTTACAATAAGGCACAGGTAGATTAAAACCAAATACATAAAAGTTATATATGATACATTAAAAGAGTTTACAAACTCCAAGCCGAGTAGAAAACAACATCATAAACCAGAACCACAAAAGATACCCCATCCCACGCATCCTAATGTATATAAGTCCTCGGCTGGTCACACCATCTGGCTCACCCTGCAGTCTTCCTAACCTGCAGATCAACTACAACACGGTATACACCATTAGCTATAGTAATGAATAGCATGAAGGTAATAGCACAACCACACATCAACATCTCATACATGCAATGCCACACACATTCATTTATTATCTTTCATTACGTTATTCCATTACTAATTCAATTTCTTTTGTAACACGAGGAACCTAAAGAACCTCGTCCCTTTCCCCGTTAACACAGGGGTTTGCATTGGGGGTGATTGTCACTCGTCCCCCCCCGTGTTACTGACTTCCAGGCACCTCCTCCTAACCAACAGGCGGAGACCGGTGGTTACCGCCCGTTATAATACACTTGGGCCAAATAAATGTAATAAATGGTCATCCTAGTCCGGTTTAGGTTATAAATGCACAATAATATGAACACACACAACCATCACAATCATACAATCCACAACTGCACGCTAAGTAAGTCTTATGGACTTACCTGATATACTCGTAACCTGTACCACGTCACAGCTTCCCCTTGGGGAAGTAATCAACACCTACAATAGCAAGGCACACACAATCACATACTACAAAGGTTAGGAGACTCGTCTCACTAACCACAACCAACCTATATCTCAAATCTAAACCTCAGATCCTCAACACATTCATAAATGCCTAAGGCATATCCTCAACATAACATCTCATCATACTCGTACACATACTAAACCTTAAAGCCATAACCTATATCCATAACATCATCATGATCCTCAACTCATTCTGACACCTAGCATGCATCTAATCAGTATTCCTCAATCTCAAATTTAATCCAAATTAAATAATTAACCTTTAATTAATTAATTAAATTTCACCAAAATAACGTTTTGCCCGCATGCCATTTCTAAACCCACCTGTCATCAGATTTCATCAAACAAACAACCCATAACACCAGAATAATATAATGATCATAATGGAATTTCTAATTATCCATTTTGAAAAGCCTAAGGTCAATATAGGCCAAATCACAGTACAGAAAACGAATAAATTAATAACTTATTCGTTACTAACCCGATTGACGATCCAAAAGAAGATTCGGAATCACAACGACGCATGCTACGCATGTACAACATCAAATTTACCGGAATCTGAGCGATGGAACCGTCCTGGTAACACATATGCTCGACCAGGTCTTCATCAACTCGGAAATATAGAAACTCGGTACCGATATGAAGAGAATGAAGAGAAGAATTTGTAAACTCAAACGGAATTGAAATCGGATTAGAAACGAAGAGTAGATCCGAGTTTGAAGTTTGAGAGAAAACAGAGCTTTTACGAGGAAACGTGAAAGGAAATGAATTAATAAACGATTTTCAGCTATTTATAGTGAAGTCGATAATTATGCTTTAGCGAAGTCAATAATTATCCTTTAACCGATCCAATGGCGGGTTGAACCCCCCTTCTCCAAACTTCTCGAAATTGCAACAATAAATCTTGAATATTGTAGGGATAATTATTCCACAATTGCCTCAGAAAACGTGTATTCCTAAGCCGTCTTTCTTAGCCGTTAAGAAACGAAATAGCGACTCTTTTGGCCGTTTTGCCTTTCCATGTTATTTCATATCTAGGACATGTCCGATGTCTTGATCATTTCTTTCAAGTGCATTTTTATTAATTGGAGCTCCCAAATGCTCCAAATAATACCGGAGGGTAAAAATAATTACCTGGGGGAAAAGGTGAAAATTTCACTGTTAGCCCAACATTACGCTAGGAACATAACGTTGGGACTTATACTCAACACTTACAAAATCTTTGCGAGTTATATGTCAATTATTATAACGGATTAAGTTAATCAACATTAATTAGAATTCAGAAATCCTAGCTATTACATCACACACCCTTTAAGAAAAAGTTTCGTCCCGAAACTTGAACAATTCCCAAATCCTCTCGAACCCATACGCCGAGGTATAGACACTCTCTCTATCGGAGGTATCACATCTCCGTTCAAACGTATCAACCTATAACACTCTATAACCTCAAAACACAGCATGGAGGAATCACCAACTCCAGCAACAAGATCATAACGCTATCCAAAGGCATAGAGGAAAAATCATCTCTAGCCAACTACTAACCACGTCACAAGGCATGGAGGAAAGCCGTCTCCAGCCAATCGTACTCGTAACACAACTATGTGGAGGAAAACCATCTCCACTCACACTATGTCCATCAATAATAACATGGAGGAGAGAACCATCTCCAGCTAATCCTAAACTTATTACAATAGCATGGAGGAAAGAACCATATCCAACTATACCTATATCGTGCTAGCAAATAAGATCTAACAGATCAGATGCACATATAAAAGCTAGCACAAAAACACATCATATCACATAAGCACATAGCATACAAGCACTCACCAAAAAGGTACTAAGATCTACTCGTGGATCCTACGGGTGCCTTTAACTCTGCATAGAACTCTGGATAGTTCCTTTGGATACTATCCTCTGTCTCCCAGGTAGCCTCATCCGGTCCTCATCTCGACAGCTGTATCCTCATCATAGGAATATCCTTCGAATGCAGGCGTCTCACACCTCTCTTTCTAGAACTGCAAAAGGTTATTGTGCAAAAGTGTGGTCCGGCTCAACCACTAGATCATCATAACTCACAATGTGCCTCAGGTCTGGTATGTACTCCCTCAGCTGAGACACATGAAACATAGGGTGAACACCCTCTAACTTCGGTGGCAAAGCCAATATGTGCACTACTCTCCCAACTCTATCCAGTATCTCGAAAGGGCTGACATATCGGAGACTCAGCTTCCCCTTTATGCCATAACGTCTGATGCCTCGCGTCAGAGTTACTCTCAACACGACATGAGCTCCTACCCTGAACTCTAGAGGTCGACGCCTTCTATCTGCATACAACTTCTGGCGACTCTATACAGCCAACATCCTCTCTCTGATCAGCGTTACTCGAGCCATATCATCCTGAATATGTTCTGGCGCTATCCCACTGGTACTACTAGGCTCCTCCTAGCATAAAGGTGTATGACACCTATGTCTACACCACGCCTCATAGGGGCCATCCTTATAGATGCATACCAACGGTGGTGGTATAAGAACTCAACGAGTGGGAGATAAACAGATCGTCCCTGTTCCCAATCCATCCCACAAACTCACAACATGTCCTCTACGGTCTAGAGGGTTCTCTCAAACTGACTATCTGTCTGAGGTAAAACTCAATCATGATATGTGGACGTGTTCTCCAAGCAGTCTGATTCTGCTATCAAAACCTCAAAGTAAACTGTCTACTACAATCATAGTCGATTGTCCTCGGTACACTTATGGACTCCCACCATTTGTCTAGTGTACTCCTTTGTTACTTCATTCACTGGCCACGTCTCTCTGTAGAGATGGAACGTGTCGCCTTCATAAATCTGTTACTAATAATCTGGATAACACCAAAACTCTTACTGGGTCTCAATCCCATCACAAGTCCACAGAAAAGTCCTCTCACTTCCACTACAACACTGGTAGTGGATGAGCTCATCTTTAGGTCAATAACACTTTAACCTTATTTACTACTTCGTGGTACCTCTTATTCGTACATGGATGTACTGAAGAAGGTGTACTATGAGTGTACTGTAATCTTCCCCACTCGACTCCGCATAGGTGGTTATACTGATGTAGTTGCGGCGCCTCATACTCCTTCTGTTCCATTAAAGAACTGTGGTGCCTCGCCATGAGGCATCCTTCCATCAAGTTCCCTCAAGGTCAGGCAAGTCCCCTGTTTTTGTTGGACCTCATCCAACAAACCACGTAAAATCCCTAAACATGAAACTAACGTCCTTATCAGCAGTTGTAGGTCCAACTCTAACCAAGCTAGATCATTTTGAAACCGAGGCTGTACAGAAATTCCAACAATCGCCTTCTCTCGAGGTGTCTTTTCTTATTTAAGGCATCAGTGACCACATTCTCCTTGCCAGAATGGTACAAATCTTAAGGTCAGCGCCGTTGATCAACTCAAACCATCGACGCTGGCAGTTATTCAACCTTTATTGCATAAAAATATGCTTCAACCTCCTATGATCTGTGAAACTCTGACACGAAATGTCACACAGGTATTGTCTTCAAATTTTGGAACTTGAACTACTAACACTAACTCGAAATCATGAGTCAGGCAGTTCTCCTCATACGTTCTCAGCACCGTAGTCACGTGATTCCCAAAATCTTCTAATTATCACCGAATAGAAGCAGAGGTCAAATGCTTCCTCTACTCTTCAGAGCTTCAACATACTACTTCAACCACACAATTATGGTGGTCTTCCTCAGAAGACTCGTAAATGGATGCACAATCACATAGAATCCTTCCTCAAAGCGTTAGTAGCAATTAGTTGGGCCGAGAACTACGCATTCCCTTAACGTTCATCAGTATCATCCATAAGACTTCATACTTACTCCTCGTCACATCAATCATGATCCTACTGACGGAACAACATGACCTTGAAGGTTACTTCTGGCATCTCAATTCACATTTAGGGAGCATAGCACACTGGCTTCTATCCCTCGGATTCTGCAAAACCGTCCTCAAATAACCGGTACGTTCCTCTCCGTTGTGAGAGTACACCAAACGTCATCAATAAGGTCTACCACCAACTAATCAAGGAAGTAGATGAAGACACTTTTCATCAACTCCTATAATGACTACTAGGACGTTCCTCAACTCAGATGACAACACTACAACTCGTAGTGTCCATAACGGGTATGGAATGCTGTCCTATGCCCACCCTGCTCTCTCATCCTTAGATATCATAATGATATCCTAAGCATACGGAAATCTTAAAAACGCAATTGCTTCTCTTAGTTAATCCAACAAGTCGTCCATACGTAGCAATGAACGTGCTAGGGCAAATGGAGCCCATCTCAAACCATTTTTCAAATTGCTTCTTCAATTTCTAACAACTCAACAAGCCATATACCTCATAGGCCTTCTCCCAACCAGTCTCGTACCATATTTCAACACAACATCAAAGTCCTCACTCCACTGAGGCAATAGATTAGACGGTTCAGTAACACGTCTATAAGATCATAAACCACTGGAACACTCTTCAGCGTGGAACTATCTCTTTCCTTCACGGCATAACATTAGAAATCATTATCTCCTTATTAACCTTGCTACAAATACGGTACAGTCGGCAACTTGCCTCTTCAAGGTTCATAACCTTGAAAAAGCTCCACCTAGTCGATCTCAATAGAGACTATAATAGTCCTCCTACTGCTATCTAAACCAACATGATATCTATTCGTCCACCACACACATAAAGACCTTCTCATGCACCTAAGGCATGACAAAGAAGTCTTCAAGCCATACACAAGTCCCTGAACAAAGGGAACAACCACATATCTCGCGGGTACCTAAAACCCGTAACTCGTAATCCTATAAAGGAAGATCTATCTTCTACTGTATCCACAGTTAACTATTAACACATGCATCGAAAGATAAGAGATGCATAGCACTCACAACAAACAAAACTCCACTAGGTAAACCATTAACAAGAATGGTACCTGTAACAACTAACGCCCGAAGCTCTACTGCATATCATTACTTAACCTCAGACCTATGCTCCTCAGGTATCACTGAGGTCATCGCCATAGCCTCCACTTCCACTCTTTCTGCATCGGAAAGAGGAAGGTCTTGATGAGAAGAAACACTACCTTGTTGTCAGAAAGGGGCCAGATGGCCTAGTTCACCACAGGTGAAGCAAGCTATCGGTGCCATGGGCCACTCAAAGCACACATGATCTGGATAACCACAGTTGAGACATATACGTCTCATCCCTGCCACTAGTACGGGTGGCTCCTCTACACTACCCAGCTCAAAGGCTCTACCTTGAGCTCTTCTAGTATCCGTGGTACTCCTACCATGACCCTTACCTCTACTCAGCATGGGAACGGATTCCTGAGTAGGCGAATGACCTGGGACTCTCTGCTGCCCCCGCGTCTGCTGCTGAGGTGTCTTCTGACCACCTCCCGTCACACTAGTAGAAATAAAACCCTGTCGTGATGCCACTCCAGTTTGCTTACAGAAAACAGCTCTATGACCCTGTCTACCATAGGTAAAGCATGTCACTGGCGATCTTGGACACTGTGGTCGTACATGTCCAAACTTCCCACAATTGTAACAAGTCCTCATTTCACCAGAAGTCCGTGTGAAGGAGAAGTACTCAAATGTCCACAAGTCGGGCTCGGTTTGCAACCCGGATATCCAACCTCATCTTTCACTGATTCAACCCGTTGTTTCTTCTCTAATCCAGAAGCTTCAGTCGATCTCACAAATGTTGGTAAATCCGGTGTAGATCTACCCGCTATCACCACCTCATATACTTGCTGCATATACTCTTGAAACTCGAATCTACTCATGGAGACACGATCAGCCTCTTCAAACTCGTTCTCTGCCATAGGCAACACAACAGCGGATCCTGGTCCCTGACTTGACGCTACTGGAGGAAGAGGGGGTGTACCCCTATCTCGTCCCACTACAAATACTGCTCTAGTCTGAGCCTCCTGTAGAATATACGCTCCTAACTTATAAGGCTATATATATTCCATATGTATCGATATATATATATATATATATATATATATATATAATACTCATTATTACATGCATACACATCACCACATAAAAGATATCTATATATATATCTACATTGTCGAGATCCTCAGATGGGTGACGACTTCTGTACATACTATCCCAAAACATCTATACTCGCTTTAAAACCAAAATCATTTAAAAAGTTAAACCCCATATGGGTTATGTTTATTTATCCACTCTACCTTTATTGTAGATAGCAAGTGCCATTGTTGTTAACCTAAGGCTCTGATACCAACTCTGTAACACCCCAAATCCACAAGACTTGGAGTGTCACATTGGGCTAGGATCTCACAATGGATCCTGACCCTAGCCTGACAACAAGTTCACTAGATCTTACAAGAAGGCACATGTAGATTAAAACCAAATACATAAAAGTTGTATATAATACATCAAAAGAGTTTACAAACTCCAAGCCGAGTACAAAACAACATCATAAACCATAACCACAAAAGATACCCCATCCTACGCATCCTAATGTACAAAAGTCCTCGGCTGGTCACACCATCTGGCTCACCCTGCAGTCTTTCTAACCTGTAGATCAACTACAACACAGTATACACCGTTAGCTACAGTAATGAAAAACATGAAGGTAATAGCACAACCACACATCAACATCTCATACATGCAATGCCACACACATTCATTTATTATCTTTCATTATGTTATTCCTTTACTAATTCAACTTCTTTTGTAACACGAGGAACCTAAAGAACCTCGTCCCTTTCCCCGTTAACACAGGGGTTTGCATTGGGGGTGATCGTCACTCGTCCCCCCTGTGTTACTGGCTTCCAAGCACCTCCTCCTAACCAGCAGGTGGAGACCGGTGGTTACCGCCCGTTATAATACACTTGGGCCAAATAAATGTAATAAATAGTCATCCTAGTCCGGTTTAGGTTATAAATGCACAATCATATAAACACACACAACCATCACAATCATACAATCTACAACTGCACGCTAAGTAAGTCCTGTGGACTTACCTGATATACTCGTAACCTGTACCACATCACAACTTCCCCTTGGGGAAGTAATCAACGCCTGCAATAGTAAGGCACACACAATCACATACTGCAAAGATTAGGAGACTCGTCTCACTAACCACAAGCAACCTATATATCAAATCTAAACCTCGGATCCTCAACACATTCATAAATGCCTAAGGCATATCCTCAACATAACATCTCATCATACTCGTACACATACTAAACCTTAAAGCCATAACCGATATCCATAACATCATCATGATCCTCAACTCATTCTGACACCTAGAATGCATCTAATCAGTATTCCTCAATCTCAAATTTAATCCTAATTTAATTAATTAACCTTTAATTAATTAATTAAATTTCACCAGAATAACGTTTTGCCCACAGGCCATTTCAAAACCCACCTATCATCAGATTTCATCAAACAAACAACCCATAACACCAGAATAATATAATGATCATAATGGAATTTGTAATTATGCATTTTGAAAAGCGTAACGTCGATTTAGGCCAAATCGCAGTACGGAAAATGAATAAATTCATAACTTATTCGTTACTAACCCGATTGACTATCCGAAAGAAGATTCGGAATCACAACGACGCAGGCTACGCATGTACAACATCAAATTTACCGGAATCTGAGCGACGGAGCCGTTCTGGTAACACATATGCTCGACCAGGTCTTCATCAGCTCGGAAATGCGAAAACTCGGTACCGATATGAAGAGAATGAAGAGAGGAATCCAGAAACTCAAATATAATTGAAATCGGATTAGAAACGGAGAGTAGATATGAGTTTGAAGTTTGAGAGAAATCAGAGCTTTTACGAGGAAACATGAAATGACATGAATTAATAAACGATTTTCCGCTATTTATAGTGAAGTCGATAATTATCCTTTAGCGAAGTAGATAATTATCCTTTAACCGATCCAATGGCGGGTTGAACCCCCCGTCTCCAAACTTCTTGAAATTGGAACAATAAATCTTGAATATTGTAGCGATAATTATTCGACAATTACCTCGGAAAACGTGTGTTCCTAAGCCGTCTTTCTTAGCCGTTAAGAAACGAAATAGCGACTCTTTTGGCCGTTTTGCCTTTCCATGTTATTTCATATCTAGGACATGTCCGATGTCCTGATCATTTCTCTCAACTGCATTTTTATTAATTGGAGCTCCCAAATGCTCCAAATAATATCGGAGGTTAAAAATAATTACCCGGGGGAAAAAGTGAAAATTTCACCATAAGCCCAAAATTACGCCAGAAACATAACGGTGGGACTTATACTCAACACTTACGAAATCTTCGCGAGTTATATGTCAATTACTATCACCAATTAAGTTAATCAACATTAATTAGAATTCGGTAATCCTAGCTACTACAGAAGTGGTGCAACGAACACTGGACTCCGAAGTATTTGAAAGAAAGAGACCTTGCCCTTCTCTTCAATTCCCGTCTTCATCTATTTCTCGGTAAGTTGAAGTCTTGTTGGACCGGACCATTTGTAATCAAACATATTTCCCCCCATGGTGCAGTTGAAGTATGTGGTGAACAATGCGGAGCTTTCAAGGTCAATGGCCAACAACTAAAGAAGTACATACCGAAGGTTCAAATTGAGGAGATCGCACCTATCCTCCTCACATAAGCAACAAAAAGGATCGGTCTAGCTACGGACCTTAAACAAAGCGCTTCTTGGGAGGCAACCCAAGATATTGCTCTTTTTCCCTTTTTCTTAGGTTAGATTAGATAGTTTTTTTTTGTCGTTTTCGTTGGTTCGTTCCCGGTTTTTCTTGTGTCTTTGGATAACAGGACTAGAAAATCTCCAAAAAGATGTGAAGAAGAATAGCAAAGTCGGAAATGTCGAAAAATAAAGTTAAAGGGGATTCCACGGGCATATATAGGTTTCCACAGCCGTGGTTCCATATTTTTGGCCGTGGAAACACAAGTCGAGAGGCGTCGCGGTTGGTTCCACGCCCGTGGTTTTTCATGGGGGCCATGGTTTTCCAAATTTCCACAAACGTATAAAAGGCCACCTTCACTTCAAAGCTGCAAAAAACAATCCCCATTATCACGCCCTACGCAGCGAAAATCGTCGACCCCTAACCCCGGCCCCCATCTTCGCATCCGGAAACCGATTGCTACGATTCTTCTTCCTAAACCGAAGCTCTCACCATTCTATAGAGGATTATATGCTCAAATAGCACAAACAGACAAGCAATCAACAAGCATTTTGGATTTCTCAATCCAAAAACCTAGGTTTTTCTCTAAACTTGATCTTGGTTCGATTCTTTCGATTTTGTTGAAGATTTGCCAGAGAATGGGACGGAATTAGAAGTAGAAATAGCCTAGGACTGTTGTTGTTGAGTTTGCCGTCTGTTGATGTTGATTTCTGAAAAATCGACAGTTTCCACGGGGTGTTCTTGAGTTCCACGGGCGTGGTTTGTGAAGATCCGGCCGTGGTTTTGCCAGTTATGGATAGTTTGCGTAGAAGTGGCTGTAATTTGTTCAAAAAGAGTAAAGGAGCCTCTTCCTCGTCCCAACCACCACCACCACAACCCCCACAACAACAACCACCTCCTCCTAGACTCTCGTGCATATTAGAAGAACACAGAAAGGGTTACAAAACCATCCAACCTCGCATCATCGTAGCCCCTAGGTACCTTGTACTTGAGGAGCTTGAATGCTTGAATGTTTTGGATGATATCGAAATGATGATTGACAATGCTGGGCTTAGAGAGTTCATTGGTATTAGGGAGCATACGTATGAGGAGATTACCATGGATTTTAGGGTGAGGACAGTTAAGTTCAGGATGATGAATCAGAACTTTAACTTTTCTATCGGGAGGTTTGCTCAGATTTCCGGGTTTAGTGATACTACTCATGGTACGTTCCCTAGGGCTACTTGACCTCATGCTTTTTGGGAGTGTATTGCTATGTGGTGAGTTCGATAGATAGATGGCACCCGACCGACTCTAAGGAGAGCTTGATATACAATTTGTCTTTCAAGCTAGCACATCGGATTATGTCCGAGTGTCTTTTTCCTAGGACCGAGACGTCATAACGGCTTAAGGCCGATGAGTTGTTCATATTGTTCTGCATGGCAACCTGTACCGCTCCTGACTGTGCCACACTACTAGCTGATAGTCTGAGGAAGATCAAAAACAAAGCTAAGGGAGATATTTGCGTGGGAGGTATTGTGACTCATATTGCCCGCCGTCTAGGAGTTGAGTTTTCCGCTTGCGAGCTTGCTGTTGAGGCTAGACCTCTTGGTCTTGAGCATTTCATTCATAGGGGTATTCTGATCCCCCAACACAAAGGACCACCACATGCAGCTATGCCCTAGGAGGGCAAGGGTGCGAGAGAGATTCCATGGAAGACTGATTACTCCATCAAGAATCCTCCCAATTGGAAGCTGAAATTTGAGGATATGCACGCTGGTATGGGAGTTCCGGAGTATGAGGAGGATGATGCCGTAGCTGAGGCGGCAGGAGGACAGAGCTAGGACTATATGGACATTGGGACGGATACCGGTCCCAGTGGTTACAGGGCTGATGGAGATTTGGTAGCTCTGAGGAGCCGCCATCTTCATTTCCATCTATAGGGGAGCAACACGAGCTTCCTAGGAGGTCCACCGCTCGTTGTCCTTGAGCTAGTCCTGCCCATCGACGAGCCAACACTTCAGAGCGCCCCTCATGGTTTGATGAGCAGCCTCCATGACTTCCCGCATTGGAGCAGAGGATGGATAGCATGGACAACCGCCTTTGCACCGTGGAGCAGGGGCAGCAGATGATACGGGACCTTTATCATGCCCAATACAACCGCCCCTATGACCCGACATGGCATCTGTTCCTGCCTCCACTTTGATGATAACCTTCACTTCTTAGTTGCTTTACCGAATTTGTGAGTTTTTGTACTTTTATCTCTACTTTTATTGCACGTTGGGGACAATGTGATTCAAGTATGGGGTGGTTGAATACTATGGTCTGTAATAACTTTCGGATACTTGCTTGTTTGAATGCCCATCATACTTTGCATCTTTTATTTTCTTTGTCACATGTTTCGTTATTGCATTGCATTTGATAGCTTTGAAAAAACCAAACAAATTGGAAAATTTTATAAAAAAGCATTTTGTGCTTCTAGGATTGGAGATGACCTCAATGAAGAAAACTACTTGTGAATTGTGAAGGATTTAAATGTTTTGTTGAATTTTCTTGCAAGTTTTATAATTTGGAAACTGATCTAAATCATGTTCATAATTTGAAGGTTGAAACCACTTTATAAGTTCTTGCACTTGTTATTGATATGATTAAGGCGTTTCGGTTTGATTCCTTTCTTCTTCTTGATCACCTTTTAGCTCCTCATGAATATCATTATTTTACCTCTTTATTACCTATCCGGGAATTAGGATTCAACTGCACGAAAGTGTGAAGTTTGAAGCTGTAAAGTGGCGAAGTGTGCTAGAAAATAGGTTTGGGGAAGTCGATCGTGATGATGAGTAACTCAGCACCATCCACATAACCAGGTGTTTATGTCTTGCCAAAGTCGGATTGAGCGATATTCCTAACGAGTCAATGCATGTGCATTACGGTTTGAGGCAACTCGAAAATCGAGTTAATGATGATTTCCTAGGCTTCGGTTATTGTGCACCTCTGTCCTTGATCTCAAAAAGTAAAGTAAAAAAATTATGCTGAAAAAGAAGAGCAAAGCTCCTATTGGTGGAAGTTTAAGTTTGCTTGAAAGGTTTGTGATGTTATTGTCATCTTTCCCGGATTTTGCACCACATATCCTATACATATCCCACCCTAACATGTTTCTTGACCTTTATTTGAAAAACCTTAAGATCTTTGAGATTGTTGCTTGGCTTTGTGGTCCAAATTGAATTTTTCCCATGATTGATTTTGAGTTTGCTTCGGGTTATGATGCTTGTTTTGAAAATTTTGCAAGATGTGATTGTTCTTTTCAAGACATGAGCCTTTTTGTTAACATAACAGTTTTCGGAAAGCTATGAAACAAGTGTATAGAGCGATCTTTCAATAGAAGAACTACTCCAAAAATATTGTGTTTTCCCTCGTTTTGCATTCATATTTTATACATCTTTGTATTCTAGATTTCAACCTTGCTTGGGGACACGCAAGAGGCAAGTTGGGGTATTTTGATAGCATGAATATGAAGTAGTTTAGATATGCATATAGGTAGTTTTCCCTTTCTTTTAAATACAAGGACATGCATTCACAACACTTATCGAGCATATTCACCTATTATCTTAGAATCGAGATCTTCACAAGCTTTGTTGTGATTTTAGGTGAATTGGAGCTGAAATGGAGCAGAAAGGGAGCGTTCATTGAGCATTGGTCGACGAGGATTTCATTGGGAAGCATTGGAACATCGTTGGAAGAAGTATGAAGAGAAACAAAGGAGAAAAGCATTGAAAAGGAAGAACCAAGGCCAAGAAGGAAGTTCCACGGCCGGGGTTTTGATAATTAATTGAATTTCACACGTGGAAACAAAGGTCGAGAGTCGCCACGGGAGGAACTACGGCGTGGTTTTGTGATGTCACCCATGGTTTTCTTCAGAAAAGACTGTCACGTTAATTGCCACATCAGCAAGAAAGGAAGGAGCCTTTTAACCTAATTTTATTTTATAAAAGGAGGTTGACGGCTGTATTTCGGAGGACCGCGCTTTAGGATCACGCTTGATGTACTTGGATTCCATTTTCCATACTTCCGATAGGATTGCTTCACCATTGGAGGAGATTGAAGAAGTTCTTGATTCCGCTTTAGAGATTTGTGTGATTGTTCTAGTCTTTGATTATTGTCTTTGAGAACACATTCTGAGATTATATATATTGTTTGATTGAGTTATTGATTCTTGAAGATTGGGTTTGTTCATCTTTGTGTTCTTCGTGATTACATGCCCTTCTTGATTTTCTCTCTTAATCTTGAATTGATTATGATGATGATTGTTGGCTAAACCCCATGCGATTCTAGGGTGAAGGGTTGATGGTTGTGGTATAGATGATGATAGATTGAGCCTTAACAGATCGGACCTTGAGAGTTGTGAGGCGAAACCCTTGAACAAGGATTTCCACGGCCTATTCTTCAAGAAAAAACAACCGTGGTTTCCCAAGATCTACCCGTGCCTTTATCCAAAGTTAAAGATTGCTTAAATCCTACCTTTGTTAACCCTTTCTAACCCTTAGCCTTGCTTGGGTGTGAGTGTTTACGAGTTCTAGGTAATAGGGATTCAAATCCCTCTATTAAGGTGAGGAGTGTCATAGCCTTTCCCTTTGTCTTTCTTTTCCTTGGTTTTGGTTTGGTATGAGAGCTGAATCCTATCCTTATGACCTCTTCCTGACGAGACTCAATATCCGTTAAGTAGAATAATGGGTTGGGATAAAAGGAAGTTGGATCTTCACCGGACGACATCCTACCGAAGAATATATACCTTACAATCCAGCTCTGTCCGTACACATCTTTAGATATCTTGAATCGAATACCGCAATCGGATATGTGGATCTTTGGAATCTGCATTCCCATTATTCTTGCTTCTATATTCTTTATTGTGATCATTGCATTGCTTGCTAACCAAGTTGGATTGCCTTTACTGCTTTGTTCTCACCGATTCCCTGAGATTTACTCCAGAATATCAGCCCATACTACGATTGATCCGTACACTGCGGGTTCACTATTGTTAGACTTAATTCTTGGATATAAATATAAAACTTATTTGCGCACACACCTTTTGGAGCGAACATGGAGCTACAAAGAAAGGTCTATATAAGTGAAAATGGGCTAACACGATGGAAAACATGCTCAAGGTAGTAAGGAATTATAAGCTTAAGAAAGACATACCTCAATCATTTTCATAAGAGTAAAATCAAGAAAAAGTATACAATATAAACAAAGACTCAATCTTACGTTCTAGATAATCAAAACAAATATAGTATAACACTCATGTAGAATAAGATACACAACCAATGTGTGCATAAGGCTAAAATAAACCTCACAAGACAATGTTATGAAACAAATTTCCTTATCTCTATACCCAATAGTCAATGGCATAAAAAAGGTTGAAGTGTGAGATCTTGAGCATCATCAACCGATATAGAGCTGATGCGGGATTGATGCCGTAGTTTCCCGGTCAAGATTTTAGTCCCCGAAAAGGCTCGACCGAAGGAATCTTGGTCTAAAATTTTGGGAGAGATTTTCTATTGGTAGGGCTGAGATTCTCGAAAACTCAAAGACCAAGAATGTGATTAATATGGATGATAATGGTAAGATAACAAAGATGGATAATGGGCAAAAATTGATGGAAATATAAGAAGATAGAACCAAGATATAAACTTGCAAAGAACCATGATCAATTGGAACAAAACCCTCAACAAAGAGTAACCTTAACCCTTCCTTATTCAACCTTACACAAGCCTTCCAATTAAGACAAGCACAAGGAGTGACTAGTTTGACTAGTAGCACCAATCTTCAATAAGATTAACACACACAAGAACAACCTAGCAAAGAGTCACAATGATTCAATCAAGGGCTCTCTTTTTGATTATATAGGAATGAATAAAACACGCACTTCATAAATGAAGCAACATGTATCTCAGAATGTACGTGGAAATCAATAATTAAAATCAACCAACTAATAATCTCGGTCTCTAGGTATATATAGGCGAGATTCTCCTAAATAATACAATAATCCTACAAAATATATGATAGAAAATAAAAACCTTTAGAATGTTTAGAGCTTTAAACGTATAAAATAACTAACTATAATCTTGTATAAATCTTAACAAGATTTGTGCAATCCTTGACCTCAAGAGATATAATTATCTCGGCTGGTCATTGGTGGGGCCGAGGTCCATCATTTAGTCTCCCTTGCTTCCTTGATCATCTTCACTTATGTATGGCTCCTCCATAATAGATATCAATGAAACTAAAGAAGACTAAGACATAAGTAAAGTCTCCTCAGATGTACATGATGCCAATAAACTATCAACCTCTTCTTGGATGGATCTTGATCTTGATCTAATGATAGATCATTCCATGATAGAAAGTGAAGATGACGTAGACTCCTCCTTCAATGCTCTTGCTCAAGCTCTAGTGATGAGTCCATGTATAGAAGGTGTTGGAGATGGTCCCTCATCATACTCCCCTTCTTGAAAAGGATTTGTCCTCAAACCACTGCTATGCTCATCACTAGTCTCATAAGGAATCAAGTCTCCTACATTGAAGGTAGGGCTCACGCCATAATTGTCCGGAAGCTCAAATACATAAGCGTTGTTGTCAACATTACGTATCACCTTAAATGGTTCATCTCCTCTTGGAGACAGCTTCGACTTTCTCTTCTCCGGGAATCATTTCTTCCTTAGATGCAACCAAACTAGATCTCTTGGCTTGATTATCACTTCCTTGCGATTCTTATCATCCTTGGCTGCAACTTGTTTTCATTTCTCCTCTAGCCTTATGTGTGTCTTTTCATGCAACTCCTTGATGAACACAACCTGTTTGCCTACATTAAAATCTGCTTGCTTGTTGGCTCTCAGACATGTGTGAAATATGAACGAATATAAGATTTAAATTTATACCAACCAAGCAAATAAGAGAACACGTAGTGTACGGATTAATCACAACAAAAGAATATATTCCAAGATCAATCACAAGGACTGTGGTGAAACCAAATAGTAAAAAACAATCTAGAATAGACTATTGCAAGTATCAAATAACGGAAAAGATGAAAAGAAATGATATTAATATATGTACTAATCGGGGGAAATGTATATTCTTGAGATCAAGGTATCTAATTTTGTTTTTGATCTAAGACTTCTAAAGATCTATGGACACAGCTGGGATCGCATAAGGAAAGGTGTTTCTAAGGTGGGAAAGATCACAAGAGAGGTCTCACTATCCACTATCCCAAACCAAATCTCCTATTACCGGGTAAGTCTCAAGGATCTAAGGAAAAGAACTATAATCTCAAACCATCCACTCAACCTAAGGGTCAAGAACTAACCTTTACTGGATAAGTCTCAAGTTAAGTTCACTCAGGCAAGAAGAAGGCACACGCAAATCCAATAAAGGCTAAACCTTTATTACCTAGAACTCATCATCTTTGGTAACCAAGAAAGGGAATCTCCGGGTAAGTCTCTTCCCAAACTTAGATATAAGCTTGAAAGGCTCAACAAGGCTAAGATTTGGGCAATCGATAACCTAAGCAAAAAGATATAACAAAACGGAACAATAGAAAAAATCACGGGCTGTTCTTAACTAAATCTCGGCCGAGATTACTGAAGAACAAACCGAGATTCTTCATACGAAAGTAAAACCAACTTTCAGGGTCCAATCTAAACTTAAAGTCTCAGTATATCATCATCTAAACCACAAACATCAACCAATCACCCTAGAATCGGAAGCGTTTTAGCCAACAACACACATATTAAAATTATGAAAGTTATATGAAAACAAGAAACTCATAAACTAAATAAAACCAAAAGAAAAGTAAGAAATACTTAGCAAGGTGTCTTCAATATCCATAACTGTAGCGAATCAAATTACAAAGATCCAATCTTGTGTTCAAAAGCAATGAAATCTAAAAACTAAGTATTCTCTCCAAGAATCTTCACAATCTCTCTCAATCCTCAATGTTGTTGTAACTAATGATCTAATCTCTCAATGTAATCTCTATCTCAATGCCGATCTCTGATGGTTCTCTGATCGTCTCCTTGATTGATGCAGCAACAATATCTAATAGAAGAATCTAGGGTTCGAAGTTAGCGTTTTGGGCCGTTTTCACTAAATCTTTGTCAAGCCTGATAACAATCTCGGCCAAGATTTTCATGAATGAACTAAAATTTGTGTTTTGTTGCATATTATGTCTTAGCTCCTCGCTTGTATCCTCTTAATGATGATCCTATGTCTTCCTTTGTACTTGTTAGCATGAAATATTGTGATATTTTAGGCACGTTTTCTAGATGTATTTCATCCATATTGGTGTTCATTGATAAAGCATTTAAGCAATTGTGAGCTAGTTTATCTATATTGTCGATATAAAGGTCTACATAAGCTTTGTGTTGATTGTAGGCGAATAAGAGCTAAAACCGAACAAATTTAGAGAGAATGGAGATGGATTGAGCATATCCAAGGATTGAGGACACCACAAAGGAGCTAAGGAAGATGCTAGGATGAAGAATGACACAAAACAAAAGGAATTACGAGCAATCTATGTTCCACGCTCTAAAATATGGCCGTAATGAAGATCACGCTCTAAACCACGGCCGTGGAACTTGGCAACATGAGCGTGGAGCATTCCAGAGAGTTACACGGTATAAAGTACGGTCGTGGAAGTTGTGAAGAACCGTGATAAAATCCATGCTCTAAACCACGGGCGTGGAACCCTCTATGACCGTGATTTAGGCGATCTTTTAATGTACTAATTAAAGCTACGATCTTTTACATATGGGCCGGAGAGAGACATTTTATCTTGCCCTATAAAAGGACTGAATGAAGGAGAATTCAGTACCTCCGCTTAGACCGCGCTTAAACCTCGCTTACGTCCTCGCATAGAGCATCATCGCTTGGAGATTGGCTTCTGTACATTGAGGGTATTATTGGACGTACGGAGATTACGTCTTTTGTCCTTAGGTTTGATTAGAAGACGGATTGACATCCCGTTCTTCGTTCTTATCAAGGATTGTGATTGTTGTGTTATCCTAAATCTGATATACATCATTACTCTTGGTTGTGGATTTGAGATTGATTTGAAGTTTATTGAAGGTTTTCGAAGGTTTTCATCTTTCATTCTTCTAATTCTTGAATTTGATATCATAATGACTGTTGTTGGCTAAAACCCTTTAGCAATTCTAAGGTGAAGGGTTGATAGTTGTGGCTTAGATAATGATAGATCGATCGTAAACAGATTGGACCCTGAGAGTTAGAGAGATTTCGTCGACAACCAGAATCACGGTGTGTTCTTGAGTTCCACGGCCGTGGAATCTCAAGATCCACCCGTAATTTTCCCTAGTTTACAAACCTTGCTTTTATTTTAATCCAAAGTTAAAGATTTGCTTTAACTTAGTCTTGGCTTGCCTTTTCTAGGTAGTAGTGAAGCCTCAACAACGTCTACTTCGATTTCGAGTGTCACAACCTTAATCGGTTTAGTTAGACTTGATCCTTGGGTTTCAAGTTTGGGTATTTGGGATTAATTCTTGTCTTTAGATCCTTTCTATACTGAAGCCTCAACAACCTTTATAGAGAGTATTTCTAGATAAGTCATATAAAGCCTTGGAACTTCACCGTACATTGCTTTGCATTAGCATACCTTTGCAACTCTTAACTCTGTCCTTATATCTTTAGTATATCTTGAATCGATTGCCACAGCCGGATTCCTGGATCTTTAGGATTGTTGTTTTCCCAATATTTACAAAGCTTCATACATTTACTTGCTTGACGATTATTAACTGGATTTAACCCCCCAAATCCCTGTGTTCGATACTCTGGAATTCTTGCTTAACTACGCCGATCCGTACACTGCGGGTTCGCTTGCTTAATTTCAGTTTTATAAATTTAAATCTTGATTGCACACACGCTAAGTGGCGAACAAGTTTTTGGCGCCGTTGCCGGGGATTTGGTCTAGGCCGAATTCGGTTATCGGTTGTCAAGCTTGGGAGCTCTTCGCTTGTTATTTGATATCTTTTCGAGTGTATGCGCAGGTCTAGAAACAACAAAGACCTCTTACCTCTTGATCAAGAGCTTGAGAGGACTTTAAGGAGAAAGCACAAGGAAAGAAAGATGGCTGAAGAAAGAGAACGTGATTACCAAATGGAGTTGGCGGAAAAAGAAGCTCAACTCCAATGGAGTGAGAAGACTCGCGGGAGGAAATGGATCGTCATCAAGCGAAAGTTGATGATCTAACGGATATGATATTTCAAGTGAGGATGAAATTGAGCGATCTTAAGAGAAAGAAGAGCAGGAAATCCTCAAGGAGATCCTCAATATCGGTTAGAACCCATTCATCCGGCAAGGATAGCGACTCTTCCATGCCACCATTAGAGGACATTGATCCGACGATCAATGTGAACCCATTCATTCCAAGACTGGCCGCCTATCGTCGTACCCCAGCTAGAGGTGCGAGAGTCGATCGTGTGGATGAGGAGCCAATAACTCTTGGCCAAAGGATGGATCCAACGCAGCAACCACGCTGTTTGTGTGTGAACTTTGATGCTGATGATGCACAAGGATTTAACTTCAACCCGCAAGTTATTACTGTTGTTCGCCAAAATCAATTTGGAGGAACGAGCGCTGAATCTCCACATCAACATCTACAAAATTTTGAGATCATGATGGAGACAATGAAGCCAAAGAATGCAACTACCAACATCTATAAACTCAAGCCTTTCTTTTTCTCCTTGAAAGGTAAAGCATTGTCTTGGTATCAAGCTCTTCCTAGTGGGAAACTCGAAACATGGGAGGATCTTTCTTCGGAATTCCTCACTAAGTTATTTCCGCCATCCAAGACGGCGGAGTTGAGAGGTAAGATTAATGCATTTTCTATGAGATCTAACGAAAGTTTGTTTCAATCTTGGGAAAGATTTCAGGATTTGCTATTGGATTGCCCACATCATGGCATATCCAAATTGGCGCTATTGGAGATATACTATAAGGGGCTAGATGTGGAGACACAATTCAAGCTCCAATCCCTCTCATGTGGTACATTCATGGACATGAGGGAAGATGATGCTTGGAACTTCATTGAGAAGCAAGCGCGAGTCATTGAGAAGTATTCTCACTGGAAAGTAGAGGTGAATCAAGTGGAGCAAGGAGCAAAGCTATCACAAGCAGCTCAAACTCAAATCTTTTCTCTCAATACGGAGATTAAAGAGTTGAAGGAAGTCATCAAAACCAACTTTCCAAAGCAAAAGGAACAAGATGTAGGTTATTTGGGCAACAACAATAACCACAATGGAAATGAGAATACAAATCGGAACAACCGGAACAACAACCGGAACAATTGGAACAACAACAACCGGAATAACGGCTGGAACAACAATAGGGGTTCGAACAACAATTGGTGGTCCAACCAACAACACAATTCCGGTAATTCTCATCCCAATTCAGGAAATTCACTAACTCCACCTTCTTCTTCCTCTATTCCTTTGAAAAGCCGGGAACAAGCATCTAATGGTGGAAGTACTTCGGGGAAAGAGAAGCCCGATCCCATGTTGGAGACAATTTTGGGCAAGCTTCAAGGATTGGAGACACGCATCATCAAGGTTGATGATCACATTACTAAGGTTGATAAAGCCCAAAAGGTTTTAGAGAACCAAATGTTTAGCCATGCGGAGGAAGTTCCTAGGAATCAAGGAAAACTTCCAAGAAAGACGGAGGACAACCCAAAAGGAAGGGTGATGGCAATCACAACTAGGAGCGGAGTAACAACTACCGACCCGCAGCCTAAGTTTGTAGAAGTCCCCGTTGAGAAGGAGAAAGAAAAGGGGAAGGAGAAGGAAGATGTCTACGTTCCTCCTCCAGCTTTCAAACCTCCCCTACCATTCCCGCAATCTAGAGCAAGAGCGCGTCTAGACAAACAATTCGGTAAGTTTATTGAACTCGTGAGCAAACTGCATATTAATATACTTTTCATTGATGCAATTGTAGGTATGCCAGCTTATGGAAAGTTCCTAAAGGAGATCCTCTCTAACAAAAGAAAGTTAGAAGATTTTGGAGAGGTTAAGATGAGTTCGGATTCATCGGATCTCATCAAGACAATGAAGGAGAAGATGCCCCCTAAGTTGAAGGATCCGGGGTCATTTTGTATTCCCATAGGAGTGAGAGATGTCACATATGATGCATTATGTGATTTGGGAGCAAGCATGAGCATCATTCCGCTTGCCTTATGCAGGAAGATCGGTTTAGGCGATCCTAAACCGGTAAAGGTGATGTTGTACATGGCGGACGATCCATAATTCGTCCCGTCGGAATTGTTGAAGACGTCCCGGTCAAGCTTGGTAAGTTCTATGTTCCTATAGACTTTGTTGTGCTTGACATTCCTGCAGATAGTCCGGTCCCGATCATTCTCGAAAGACCGTTTCTTGCAACATCCGGCTGTATAGTCGATTGTAAGAACGCTAGACTCACCTTTGCCATAGGAGAAGAGAAGGTAGAGTTCGTCCTTTCCACTTTAGTGAAGGAACCAGCCTTCGATGAGGATATATTCAATATCCATGACGAAGAGCTATCTAGAGAGGAGGTAAGTTCTATTCTCTTCAAAGATCCCTTGCAAAAAGTTCTTTCTATGAGCATTATGGATATAGGGGAAGAAGAGGAGTGCAATGAGGCAATTGAAGCCTTAGAGAAACAAAAAGAAGTGTATGAAGAAGAGTTTGAGAAACTCCACGATGAGTCAGAAAACGTATAGATCCACGGTCAGACAGCCTATTCCACGGCCGTGGAATTCACCAACACAAGCGTGGAGCATTCCAGTAAGTTACACGGCCAAAACCACGGCCGTGGAGAAAATAGAGGCACCGTAATTACTTTCCACGCCCAAAATCACGGCCGTGGAGAAGGCAGGAGTGCCGTAATTTTGGGTGAATCTGAAGGAAATTGTGTTTCCTCCACAGCTTCTCTTGATTCTTCTCCAACACCTTCTACTTCCTTAGACACTTCTAAGGTACAATCGGATAATCCTCAAGAGCCATTGGAGACTCCTATAGTGATGGAATTGAAACCACTTTCTACACATCTAAGGTACGCATTTCTAGGATCTAATTCTACCTTTCCGGTAATTGTTAGTTCAGATTTAAGCATAGATGAACATAGTAAGCTTATGGTTGTCCTTAAGAAACATAGGAAAGCCTTAGGATATACTATAGAGGATTTAGTAGGAATCAAACCTTCACTATGCATGCATAAGATCTTAATGGAAGAGGACTTTAGAACTTTGCGACAACCTCAAAGGTGGTTAAATCCGACCATGAAGGAGATTGTCAAGAAGGAAATTCTTAAACTACTCGATGCAGGTATCATCTACCCTATCTCCAATAGCAAGTGGGTGAGTCCCGTACAGGTGGTTCCGAAGAAGGGAGGAATGACGGTCATCACCAACAAAAACAATGAACTCATTCCTACACGAACCGTAACAGGATGGCGGATGTGTATAGACTACCGCAAGCTAAACAACGCGACGAGGAAGAATCACTTCCCACTACCCTTCATCGATCAAATGCTTGAAAGGTTAGCACAACATTCACACTTTTACTATCTTGACGGTTATAGTGGTTTCTTTCAGATCCTGATACACCCGGATGATCAAGAGAAGACCACGTTCACGTGCCCGTGGGGTACGTTTGCCTATAGGAGGATGCCGTTCGGGCTTTGCAACGCCCCAGCCACCTTTCAAAGGTGCATGATGGCCATCTTTTCGGAATATATAGAGGAAATCATGGAGGTTTTTATGGATGACTTCTCCGTTTATGGTTTCTCTTTTGACAATTGTCTTTCTAACCTTGCTCTTGTGTTACAAAGGTGTGAAGACACTAACCTAGTTCTTAATTGGGAGAAGTGTCAATTTATGGTGAAAGAGGGCATTGTATTAGGACACTTAATCTCTAGTAGAGGGATTGAGGTGGATAAAGCTAAGATAGAGACACTAGAAAAGCTTCCTCCCCCAACTTCGGTGAAAGGGATAAGAAGTTTTCTAGGAAATGCTGGATTTTATAGGCGTTTCATAAAGGATTTCTCTAAGATATCAAAGCCGCTTACTAATCTATTGATGATGGATGCAGTTTTTGATTTCTCGCAGGAATGCTTAGATGCGTTTAATATGATTCGGGAAGCTCTAATCTCAGCCCCGATTATTCAACCTCCGGATTAGAATCTTCCGTTTGAGGTTTTGTGTGATGCAAGTGACGTAGCCATAGGGGCTGTGCTTGGGCAAAGAAAGGAAGGGCGAACCCATGCTATCTATTACGCTAGCAAGACGCTAGATGAAGCACAACTCAACTACGCCACTTTATAAAAGGAATTCTTAGCAATTGTATATGCAATTGACAAATTTCGCTCTTATCTTGTAGGTGCACAGGTGATTGTATACACGGATCATGCTGCAATCCGGTATCTACTTGCAAAGAAGGATGTGAAGCCAAGGCTAATTAGATGGATTCTTCTCCTACAAGAATTCGATCTAGAGATCCGCGACAAGAAGGGTTCGGAAAATTCTGTTGCGGATCATTTGAGTCGTCTAACACATCTAGAGGACGACCATCTACCTATAGATGACTTCTTTCCGGACGAGCATCTACATATCATAGAGGAGTACATCGACGTGATCACCAAAGGTAACGAACCATGGTTTGCTGATTTTGTTAACTATTTGGTTTGTCAGGAATTACCACCTGGATTATCCTACGCACAAAGAAAGAAGTTCTTTAAGGATGTTCGGAATACTTTTGGAATAAACTTCTCCTCTTTAAGAGAGGACCGAACGGCATTATTCGACGATGTGTGCCGGAAGATGAGATGCAAAGTGTCGTCCGTCATTGTCATTCACTACCTTGTGGAGGACACGCTAGTTCGAACAAGACTAGCGCTAAGGTATTGCAATCTGGATTCTTTTGGCCTACTCTATTTAAAGATGTGCAAACCTTTCTTTCCTGCTGCGATGCTTGTCAAAGAACAGGAAATATATCTAGGAGGAATGAGATGCCTCTCAACAACATCCAAGAGGTGGAGATCTTTGACGTTTGGGGAGTAGACTTCATGGGACCTTTCCCATCATCTTGTGGAAACCAATACATACTTTTAGCGGTGGATTATGTTTCGAGATGGGTTGAAGCAATTGCCTCTCCCACCAATGATGCCATGATAGTGGTTACGTTCTTTAACAAGACCATCTTCCCACGATTTGGGACACCACGGACTATCATTAGTGATGGAGGTTCTCACTTCATTGCCCGACGCTTTGAAGCTCTTTTAGCTAAGTATGGGGTGACTCACAAGATCGCCACCCCTTATCATCCACAAACTAGTGGACAAGTGGAGATCTCAAACCGGGAGATTAAAGGAATCCTAGAGAAGACGGTTTCAAGGACAAGGAAGGATTGGTCTTTGAAGCTAGATGACGCATTATGGGCGTACCGGACTGCATATAAGACTCCCATCAGAACAACGCCATACAACCTTGTGTATGGGAAGTCTTGTCACTTACCGGTAGAGTTGGAGCACAAGGCGTATTGGGCAATAAAGTGGTTGAACTTCAGCATGAAGGAAGTGGGAGAGAAGCGTCTCTTGGACCTCAATGAGCTTGAAGAACTTCGCTTGAAGGCCTACGAAAACGCCAAGATCTATATAGAAAGAGCGAAGCGTTGGCATGATAAGCATATCATCCCAAAGGACCTCAAAGAAGGAGATCAAGTTCTCCTCTTCAATTCAAGACTTCGTCTCTTTCCAGGTAAGCTTAAATCTCGTTGGACTGGACCTTTTCTAATCAAACGTGTTTTTCCCCATGGTACAGTTGAAGTATGGGGTGAAAAGGGCGGAAGCATTAAGGTGAACGGTCAACGACTCAAGAAGTATACACCGGAACTCCAAGCTGAATAGTTCACGCCCACCGCACTCGAATAAGTGCGAATTTGGTCTAGCTACGGACCTTAAACAAAGAGCTTCTTGGGAGGCAACCCAAGGTATTGCATTTACATTTTTGTTTTTGATTCATAGCTTAGAGTAGTTTAGACGTTTTTGTTTTATTTTGCCTTCGATACCTTCCGGTATGTTCATGTTTTTGGATGTAGGATCAGTGGAAAGGGAAAAGAGAAGAAAAGGTTGAAGAAAATTGACGAAACTTGGACTTTGGCACATTACAGAGAGTTCCACGGCCAAAACCACGGCCGTAACAGCTACAGTGACCGTAATTTGCAAAAGCCTTTGAAAAATCATCAAAACCACGGTTCCGTACAAAACCACAGCCGTGGAAACCCCCGATAGACCGTGATTTTCAAAATTTTTTACGGCCACTATATAAACCACGTTTCTTCACAAAACACACAAAAAATCCCAATTCCACGCCCCTATTTCGCCGATTGCCTTCCCCTCTCTCAAATTCTCGTTCGTTAATCGTTTTTAACGGTTCCTTGACCAAAGTTGAAGCAATTTCCGTCACCTACAAGATCCAAGTAACGATTCGAGCGGAAAATCACCGGAGAAGACAAAATTCGGATTTCAAAATCCGAAAACCTATTTTTCATTCCTTCTTTCTCTTTGTTGATTCGGCTTCGTTTTTGCTAGAATTTTTAGGAGAACTGATTGGAATTGGACTGAAATTAGTCTAGGGCTGCTTGCTGTTGAGTTTGGTGTGAATTTGTTGAGTTTTGAGAATTTGCGTAACAAATCACGGTCTCTGGGCATTCCACGGCCGTGGAACCTGAAGAACAGACCGTGGTTTCTAACATAAATGGATCTCGTAAGGAGAATGTCTCAGAGAAATAAAAAGTGGAAAGGCAATACTTCTTCCTCTTCTAGAGCACCACCTGATGAGCCCCCATCACCCCCATCACCACCATCACCACCTTCCCCTAGGATCCCTACTATCCATGAGGATTATCTCGATGCTTTAAAGAGGATCCATAAGCGAGCTGTTATAGGACCTATGTATCTACTACTTGAGGAGTTGTAGCCTTTGCATATGGTAGGGGATCTCACTTGGCTACAAGATAGAGCCGGATTGGTTATCTTCTCCGCTATTAGAGAAGATGCATATCAGGAGATCACTAGGGAGTTCGTGGTCTCGTTTGAGCATAGCCACGTTGACAGGACCGTTTCTTTCCGGCTGATGGAGAGAAACTATGAGTTTTCTATTAGAGAGTTTGGAGCCTTCTTTGGATTCCATGAGACCTTCAATGGTCGATTCCCTAGTGGCGTGTAAGCCAAGGATTTCTGGGAGGAGATAACTATGATATACACCAGCGAGGACCACTGGCAACCTGCTGATACCAAGGCTAGGTTGATCTATCACCTAGCCTTGAAGATTGCCCATAGAGTGCTTTCTGAGTGTCTCTTCCCTAGGACGGAGACACCTCAGAAGATCAAGACGGGTGAGTTGTTTTTGCTTTACTGTATGTTGTACGGTAGGCCAGCTGACTGTGCCACCCTCTTAGCTTCTACTATGAGCAAGCTAAAGAACAAGAGGGCCGGCAACATTGGATACGGTGGGATGGTCACCCACCTTGCTAGGCAGTTAGGGATAGACTTCTCCGTGTGCACCCGCATTGCAGCTAGACCTCTAGGACTTCAGAGCCTCACGACTAGAGGCATTATTTTCCCTAGACATAGAGGTCCACCTACAGCTGCCATGCCTTGGGAGAGTAGGACAGGTAGAGGGATTGCAATTCTTCCTGAGTATTCCATTATGGCTGGACGCCATAACTGGAAGGAGACGTTCGCTGCCATGCATGCAAACAGACTAGTAGCACCACCCTACGACCCCCCTGAGCCACCAGTTGTAGAGGAGGAGGAGATGAGAGGAGGTGATGAGTACGAGGGAGGAGGAGGAGAGCATGACTTTGGTACCTTTCCGGATCAACCGGATGCAATACCCGACATTCCTAGACACTCTCCCCGTCCCGCTAGAGCTTCTGGCTCTTCCTCTCTCCGTGCTAGTGTGAGCGAGAGACCTACGTGGATGGCAGACCCTCCTTCATGGTATAGCACTCAGCCGGAGTGGATGGGAGCTCCACCACCTTGGCATGCCCAGCAACCACCTGCACCAGCACCGTCAGACGCACCGGCATGGTATAGCCAACCGCCCGGATGGTATGAGCAGCTACTGGAGTGGGCCACCGACCTTTCCAGCAGGTTCGGAGCCTTGGAGATCCGTGCAGATGCTAGGGATGCACGATCCGACGATCATGACCGCATGATGAGAGATATTTACCGCCAGCAGTTTGGGCGGAAATATTTTCCCGGCTTCTTCCCGTTTCCACCACCACCGGCACCTCAGTGATGACCTTAGACGATCTACCGTTTTAGCCGCTCCACCACCGTCTTGTGAGTTTTTTTCTTCTTTCTTTCTTTTCTTTATTTTTCTTTTTGAACATTAGGGACAATGTTTGTTCCAAGTATGGGGTGGGGTGTGACTAATCGTTTGTAATAACTCTTACTCACTTTGTATGCTTTGGTCGAGAACACTTGCATGTTTCATTCCATTGTTACACGTTTTATTATCGCATTGCATGAAAAAGCTTTTGAAAAACCCATAAAAATTGAAAAAAAATTTTTTGAAAATTTTGTGCTTCTAAGGATAGAGATGACTTCTATGATAATCACTACTTGTGAATTGAGTTTTGATGACAATCGCATGCTTAAACAAATAGTGAATTGAAAAGAAATTTGAATGAGTTAATTATTCCTCTTTTGCAAGTTTCATAATGTGAAGAATATTACCTAAATCATATTGAGAAACCAAGGTTGAAATCACATGATAAGTTCTTATACTTCTTGTTGAAATGATTAAGGCAATTCGATTTTCTTTCTTTTTTCTTTGATCATTTAGCCCCTCAATGGAATTATGGCCTCCTTTACCTATCCGGGAATTTGGAGGAGTTGATATTTGGCATGTTTGATGTGGGAGGGCCATGAAAGCAAAATTTTGCATTCAAAAGAATACAAAGAAATTATAGGTTTGGGGAAGTCAATCATGACGATGAGTAACTCGGCACCATTCACATAGCCGGGTGTTTGTGTCTTGCCAAAATCGGATTGAGCGAAATTCCTAGCGGATTATGGTATGTGCATCAAGGGTTTGAGGCATCTCACAAATTTGAGAACCGCCAATCTCCTAGGCTTCGGTTTTTGTGCACCTCTGTCCATAACTCCAAAAGTAAAGTCGAAAAATTATGTGAAAAGAAGAGAGCAAAGCTCTAAGTTGAAAGTGTTGCGGAAACCGCAAGAGAAAAAGAAAAGAGTTGGTTATCCATTTTCCTGGATTCATGCACCACATTCCTTATAATTTCCTCTCCCCTTCCGCATTCTAGACCTTACTTGAAAGTCCTTAAGATCATGAGAATGCTATATGACTTGGTGATCTAAATTGAAGTTTCTTATGATTGATTTTGATAATGTTTGAAGGTTATGATGTTTACATGGAAGTTTGATCAATTCATGAGTTTTCTCTACTCTTTACTCTTTGATTATATATATGAGAGTCTTATGAACGAATGAAGCAAGATTTGAGAATGATCTATTGACTAGGAGGCACATTCATCTAAAAGAAGTTTTGTTTTGAGAATGCGTCCATATTTCATCCTAACTTGAGTTTTAAAGCTTTTGAAAGACCTTGCTTGGGGACAAGCAAGTGGCAAGTATGGAGTATTTTGTTAGTATGAAATATTGTGATATTTTAGGCACGTTTTCTAGATGTATTTCATCCATATTGGTGTTCATTGATAAAGCATTTAAGCAATTGTGAGCTAGTTTATCTATATTGTTGATATAGAGGTCTACATAAGCTTTGTGTGTAACACCCCGAATCCGCGGGACTCGGGGCGCTACGGGTTGGGACCTCACAATGGGTCCCGACCCTTAGCTTGACAACAATTTCACCGGACCTTTCCAACATGGCACAAATAAAGGCAAAATCGTAAATCAATTTTAATGCAAATGATAAGAAACCCGAAAGAATGCAACAACAACTTCAGCCGAGGTACAACTTAAACCAAACACCAAACAAGCGGCACACGAACCCTAATAACCGAAAGACCAAAACACAAGACAACCCCAACTCAAAACCCTTCCTAAAATGTACGGACCCCGGCTGCCCACCCTTCCGGATCTCTCGGAGCATGCCTAACCTACAAGGCAAACTACAACATTCGGTATAAAACCGTTAGCTCACATTCGAAGCATTAGAATTAAAGGGAAAGGCACAAACACAATTAATTCAACATAGTCACACAACATACTCAAAACACACAAATCCGGTTTATTATCTTTATTTATTAAGTCATATCCCGTTCTAGTTGAACTTCTTTTGTGACACGAGAATCCTCCAAAACTCGCCTCGGTCCCTTCTTCCGGCAATGGAACGGTCGGATGCCTCCGACCGTCTAACCAGCACGGGCCAGTCACCGAGATCCCCCTAGCTCTCACGGGGAGCCAGGCAGTGATGTCACCGCCCGTTAGCATACACTTGGGCCAAATAATATAAAGGTCGGTAATCCTATTTCCGGTTTAGTTGTTATAAACAGTAAAATAATAAACACACACCACCCAACACACAATAATGCTAATACAAAGAATACGAGCTAAGTAAGTCCGGAGACTTACCTCGTCACCACACTCAACTCACGACACTCTCGCTTCCTTAGGGAGGAAGCCCGTAACCTGCTCACAAGAAGATAACTATATCAACAACAACCCACTCACAATAGAAGTCTTAGACTTCTTTACAAATGATCTACGCAAGACCATTTGACTCTCAATTCTAGGACCGCATCCTAGAATTCCTACACTCACCTCTCACTCAACGCATGAGGAGATCTACCAACAAGCCACTCTCTCAAGCACATGCTAGAACTCATAACAACATATACCTCACAAGATCATAACCACAATCTAAGGAAAGACAACCTAGCCTAGAAGGTCTAACATGCTCAACTAACTCGTCTAAGGTCTTAAGCCACTAATTGGCATTCACTCTAAGTTAGGCTAGAACCAACCTAGCATGATACTACTAAACATAACTAGGTCGAGGAAAATAATACTCACACGACGTCAAATGACGAAAGTTGATCCATGGATGTCGAGTTTGGAATCGTTGGCCTTTATCGGGGCGTTTCCGGACCTAACACCAAAGGTATACAAATTTAGCTCATACGCTAAATTTGAACGGAATAAATAAAATATATAGGTTTACGGAAAACTCGTTTTCTAAAAGCCATCGTTAAAATCCCGTGAATAACCCTTCCGGGCACAATATGAAATTCTGAAACTTGATCATCAAACCGCAATTAACACTTTGAACCACAACACGATTTTAATCCAACAAAGACATAAAATACTGTGTATATAAAAATATAGGAATATCCGTATCTAAACCAAGGTTAAAACCGTAATTATATATTCCGGGCAAGCCATACAAATTTATAACATAGTCAAAACCGCCAATCAACTTTTCCGGGCAAGATAAGCAACTCAATAAATGTGGCCCATTTCCATGAAATAAAACTTGACCCGTAAACCACAATTTTAGAATCCGCCAATATATATTCCGGGCAACTTATACAAGAAGGGAAGACTCATTTTCTAAGCCAAGGACAACAACACCTCTCAAACGTTTTCTGGGGCAAAAATACAATATCCATAATTATGGGTTATGTCCGAAATTTATTTCAGCAGGGTTTAAATTGCAATGATCCAGAACTGTGGGTTTTAATAAAACTTGTAATTTAATCCAACATGGCATATTTGAATTTTCAAAAACATGGGTCAGATATTGTAATTGCAACTGGGCTATAAACGTAATTATACCAATTATTAGGGGGCCGAAATAATAAAAAGGCTAGGGTTTCAAAACCAACGTATGAATGCAATCCTGTCAAAGGGGAGCGGCAGTGCAGGCGGCGGTTGGGCAAGGGCACGCTCCGGCAGCGAGGCGTTGGTGCGGCTGCGGCGAGGCTCCTCCCGCTAGCTTTGGACGGAAGCAAGGTTGGCTTCCCTCCCCGGCGAGAGTGGGCGATCTCCCTCCTTGGTGTTCGAATCCACAGAGAGACGAAGGGAAAAGGGTGTCCACCCCCAGTGCTCCGGCAGGGCGAAGGCAAGGTTGCCGCCTAGTGGTGGCGAGGACTCTTGGTGGCCGGTCGACAACGAAGACGAGCTAGAGCCCCACTGTTGGTCTGCGGCGAAGATGGAGAAGCCCCTACAGAATCGGCGGCGACACCTCGTCCAACCAACCGGCAGCAGACAACCCGACTTCTCGGCGACTCGTGCTGGCGGTGAGCGAAGAAGGTCGACGCGAGGGGACCGTCATGGGAAGCCAGTGTCGGCGATGTGAGAGGAAGTGAGGGAAGGAGGAGAGCGGCGTGAACAGAGGTGATAAGGAGGGAGCGTGAAAGAGGTGAGCCAGGAGGGAGAACTAGGGTTCTGAGGAGCATCACTGGTATATATCCGGATGGGCCGGGCTGTCCTAACTTGATGGGCCCAACGGCCTGTCTTGATGGGTTGGCTGATTTAAATTAATGGGTTTGGGAAGGAAAGAAAAACCGACGGGGCAAAACAAAAATGATTATATTCGGTCATGACATTCGGAACGGGATTTTCGAATCGGAGACTTCCCGACTTTTCCGAGAGCAAAGATACGGAAAGAGAAATCTATGTGGATCGAATATATAAGTAACTCACAAAATATCCTTTGCGACATAGAAATAAATCTTGTAACTGATATTACGAGATTCCAATAATACTTAAAATACCGTTAAAATATAATATAAAAGTATACTCGTAAAATCAAATTTTACGATGGAAAATACTCATAAAACATACTTAAGTTTTTAAAATATCAATAACCGCCAGAAAAATAAATATCGAAACGCGTCAAAATTTTGGGCCGTTACATTATATCCCCCTAAAAACAAATTTCGTCCCGAAACTTGCCATATGCCGAACTTCTCGGTCCCATAAGGCCGAGGTATAAACTCAAACTAGGAAGACTTAGAACTTGTAATCTATATACACTAACTACTCAATTCGTCATCGCAAAAATATATCAAGTCATATCACACATTCTCGCACGGAGCACAAACTACACATAACATCACATATATATAAACAACTCCCTTAAGGGAAGAACTGGGTCTAACCCGTCGATTCTATCGAAGCTACTAGCTCAGCGTAGAAATCACCTAAGGATACTATCTTCCGTCTTCCTGCTAGCCTCAATGGTTCCTCGTCATCCACTAGAACCTCATGACTGACAACATGTCTCGAGTCATGTATGTACTCTCTAGATTGACACACATGAAACACCGGGTGGCAACGCCAACTTGTATGCCACTTCTCCAACTCGCGCTAAGATCTCTAAAGGGTCCGATATGTCGGAACTTAACTTACTTTTCGGGTCTTTCTCAATGCAATATTTCCATTATGTTTCTCCTTTATTTCCTCTAACACAGAAGGTCAAACTTCTTAATTGGCCCCGCTAAACCAAACTTTGATGTTACGTTTTCTCAATTCTTGTTTCAAATTCCAAGTAATGAAGGAAGTAACTTACTTCACACCGCTTCTACTAACGATACCAGTATGCTATTACTTTTATATCGCTCCTCAGTACCCAAGCAAGACCTTGGCTTGGCGAATCATTTGTACAACATTGAATCCCTCATACCTCGAGGAAATGTCAAGACAGTTTCTCAACGATTCTTTTATAAACCCTTAACAACTCTTATGACCCTTGTCCATTTTCAAAACTCCTTTGTCTTCCAAAGTAGGTTAGCCATTGATGCTATTACTTTGGAGGATCCCCCCACAAATCCGGGAATGATCGGCACATCCAAGATATCTTGTAGCTTTTTCCACGTCCTTCGGGGTTGTTATCCCGAGACATCTTGTCATACATCTTCTCTCTTCTTCGAGAGTAGACCAAAATATCTTATCTAGGACATTGATAAGCCCATTTTGAATCTGTACAACTCGTAGTGACCATGGTTCGTCCGGAATGCCGTATTTGCAATATCCCAATCTCGAATTCTCAATTGGTGACAATCAGACCTTAAATCATTCTCATAAGAGACTACCGACCCTCGTAACCGATCGAGTAGATCATCTATACGTGGTAAGGGATACTTGTTCTTCATTGTTATCTTGTTCAGCTCATTGTAATCGATGCACAACCGGAGATAATCGTCTCTCTTTTGCAAACTGGTGTTCTCCAAACAACTTCAAATCAAGAGTTTAAGATATATTCCAATATGAACTTCAAATCAAGAGTTCAAGATAACATTCGGAGTTCCCCATAGCATTTTACCAATTTCTAGTGAAATCTTATTAATAAGTTCTTGCGATTGCTCTTTCACTTGTTTCCACAACACATGCCTCTGCACGAGTGTCATTCCATACGGCACCTTAGATATCGGGATTGAATCAAGCTCGAATTTAGTGGAAAAATCTAGATGTTGACATATTGGAATCCGTGATATCTCGGTTTTCACCTTTTCCTCTTTCATCACATAACGTAGGACCTACACAACCTTGTCTTAAAACTGGCAGGTGGTCATGGTACTAATGGTTTACCCCGATCTGTTGGGGTGACATCCTTTAACACGTGTATTGTTCCATATGTAGCTACAATGTTGACCGTATCTTTCCAAATATTCGTCTTTTCTTGAATTGGAAAGATTTGCTTGCGTCTTCTGACTCTTGTGGTCTTATTTAAGTATTCCTTCATCTTAATCTTATTCTCCCTCTTTGATGACATATTGTATAAATCTTCTGAGGTTTCTCACTTTTCTTCGCTTTTCAGGACATCCCAATATATGGAGGATCTCTTCGTCTTCTACATAAGCTTTCACCATAGACATCCTTTCTTCAAGTAGGCGTAGAAATTTATACTTCATTTTCTTATGTAACGTTAAACCGACCGTAGAGTTCTAACCTGAATCTCCCATATACTTTTTGTACATCTCTTGTCGACGTCAAACTTCAAAACTTCGATCTTCTCTTACTCTTGTTGGTCACCTTATGCATCTCTCGGTATTTCATGAACAACTTCACAACTGTACCGGTATGCCCCGTGAAAAATGCTAGAAGAAACTCCCCATCCAAAACCACCAAAATATCAAACTCATTACATCTCCAAGTACTAACATCATAACTCTAAGCTTGCAGCGTTGCCCTAATCTAGGTCCTCTTTTTCAGGTCATAGCCACCATGTCTCTTCCGTGTGAGTCTATAAACTTGACTTATCTCTTGTCCGCGGTAACATATCATCCATTTTATACCCTGCATCCTCTATATACTCCCGTTTACGTACCACCCCCATGACACCTTACCTTCTTCTTGATTCACTACTTCCCCTTTACAATTGTCAAACTTTAAAACCTCTAATTCGTGTCGTTCTCCCATCTATCATTTCCATGACCTACAAAGGTCCCATGAGTTCATCCAAATCCCTCTGTATACCCATAATCTTGTTTACTCATCCCCTCTACACTCACCAATAGACAACCCGCACTTATGCGTTCTCAGTTGTCACCAATTAGCTTATAACTGACCTTCTTCAATGTCAATAACTTACCATTCTTCTATTTTTCCATGTTACCATTCTCCTTAAAGCTACCCTCCTCGAGGTACTCTACCTTAAACTTCGTTAGTTCCTTCTTCATCCCATGCTTCCTCTTCTTTATAAGGTAACTATATATTCATTGCCTTGTTGGTTCATATAACTCCCTTTCATAGGCTTAACCATTCTTTCTTGATGTCTTTCAAGTGCACCTTCCCAAATATAATAACCCTAGCTAGCATCCGCTCGTGTTCCTCTTGGTCGGTATCTTAAGCCTCTCGATCAAAGCTCCTCGTTTCATCTTTCATCTTCTTGGTATCATCATTTATACACACTTCCCCCTTTTTGGCGTTTCTTAGCCTTATCTTCATAACAGAAAACGGTTGACCCTCTTAAAGACATTCTACTATGTGAACCTTCACCACATGATTCTTCTCGTAGACTCACATATCCGAAGAAATTCACCCACTTGGAATCTCGTAAAATAGACGCTTCACCTTCTGCTACCTCCGTAAGCTTAACTTACGGGTCTCTTAAATCTTTTGTGATTGGTTCATCCATACCTCCCATCTCGACTATCATGCCTAGGAGCGTCTAAAGAAAACTTCACATCTTAATGGAAAGTCACCTTCAACCTTGTTAGAATGTATCCCCCTCCTCCTCAATTCGCATCTTTAGTTGTCCACGCGTCTTCTTGAAGAACTATAAGTTCGTTATCACTATTGGTTTCGTTGTCGTTTAATCATGGCTTCTTTATAACCACTAATACACATTAACGTTGCTCTCTTTACTTGTATTGCTTCCATCTCGAATTCTCTTAAGTTGACTCAAAGTTCCCATCTATTTGTTCGTCCTTGCCGCTAATATCCTCTTTATCCTTAAGATGGTTTCTTTGACGTCCCCAAAAGGAGTACGATGAATTGCCAGGGTGTTCGCCAGAATGTGATGCTCTACTCGGTACTTGAGCATACTCATCGTATATATACTATCCTAATCCCAAAAAGGCGTTTGTCCAAGGGCGATGATAGCTTCCTATCATCCTAACTATAAGGCCAACTACTACTAATATAATACTAGCATATCATATGTGTATGTATATATAACTATATATATAAGTCCTATGTATACATTACTACTAATATATCACATCCGGAAATCCAATACAACAATACAAGGTCCAAACATGTACTATAATCCACATATATTCACTATATATATAAATCAAGTCATCATGCAACTACAATCCACATACTATACACACCTACATATCTACATATATATGTAAATCCAATAAACTAAGCTGCCGAGATCAGCGGAAGAAGTGGTGGTCCGTACATTCTACCCCGACTCATGCATGTGATTTTTGAAAACGAAAAGTCAGAACCCGTGTGGGTTCTGTTTATTCTTCATTCGGCCTTTAGAAGATTGCGAGTGCCATTGTTGTCAACCTAGGGCTCTGATACCACTTTTGTAACACCCCGAATCCGCGGGACTCGGGGCGCTACGGGTTGGGACCTCACAATGGGTCCCGACCCTTAGCTTGACAATAATTTCACCGGACCTTTCCAACATGGCACAAATAAAGGCAAAATCGTAAATCAATTTTAATGCAAATGATAAGAAACCCGAAAGAATGCAACAACAACTTCAGCCGAGGTACAACTTAAACCAAACGCCAAACAAGCGGCACACGAACCCTAATAACCGAAAGACCAAAACACAAGACAACCCCAACTCAAAACCCTTCCTAAAATGTACGGACCCCGGCTGCCCACCCTTCCGGATCTCTCGGAGCATGCCTAACCTGCAAGGCAAACTACAACATTCGGTATAAAACCGTTAGCTCACATTCGAAGCATTAGAATTAAAGGGAAAGGCACAAACACAATTAATTCAACATAGTCACACAACATACTCAAAACACACAAATCCGGTTTATTATCTTTATTTATTAAGTCATATCCCGTTCTAGTTCAACTTCTTTTGTGACACGAGAATCCTCCAAAACTCGCCTCGGTCTCTTCTTCCGGAAATGGAACGGTCGGATGCCTCCGACCGTCTAACCAGCACGGGCCAGTCGCCGAGATCCCCCTAGCTCTCACGGGGAGCCAGGCAGTGATGTCACCGCCCGTTATCATACACTTGGGCCAAATAATATAAAGGTCGGTAATCCTATTTCCGGTTTAGTTATTATAAACAGTAAAATAATAAACACACACCACCCAACACACAATAATGCTAATACAAAGAATACGAGCTAAGTAAGTCCGGAGACTTACCTCGTCACCACACTCAACTCACGACACTCTCGCTTCCTTAGGGAGGAAGCCCGTAACCTGCTCACAAGAAGATAACTATATCAACAACAACCCACTCACAATAGAAGTCTTAGACTTCTTTACAAATGATCTACGCAAGACCATTTGACTCTCAATTCTAGGACCGCATCCTAGAATTCCTACACTCACCTCTCACTCAACGCATGAGGAGATCTACCAACAAGCCACTCTCTCAAGCACATGCTAGAACTCATAACAACATATACCTCACAAGATCATAACCACAATCTAAGGAAAGACAACCTAGCCTAGAAGGTCTAACATGCTCAACTAACTCGTCTAAGGTCTTAAGCCACTAATTGGCATTCACTCTAAGTTAGGCTAGAACCAACCTAGCATGATACTACTAAACATAACTAGGTCGAGGAAAATAATACTCACACGACGTCAAATGACGAAAGTTGATCCATGGATGTCGAGTTTGGAATCGTTGGCCTTTATCGGGGCGTTTCCGGACCTAACACCAAAGGTATACAAATTTAGCTCATACGCTAAATTTGAACGGAATAAATAAAATATATAGGTTTACGGAAAACTCGTTTTCTAAAAGCCATCGTTAAAATCCCGTGAATAACCCTTCCGGGCACAATATGAAATTCTGAAACTTGATCATCAAACCGTAATTAACACTTTGAACCACAACACGATTTTAATCCAACAAAGACATAAAATACTGTGTATATAAAAATATAGGAATATCCGTATCTAAACCAAGGTTAAAACCGTAATTATATATTCCGGGCAAGCCATACAAATTTATAACATAGTCAAAACCGCCAATCAACTTTTCCGGGCAAGATAAGCAACTCAATAAATGTTGCCCATTTCCATGAAATAAAACTTGACCCGTAAACCACAATTTTAGAATCCGCCAATATATATTCCGGGCAACTTATACAAGAAGGGAAGACTCATTTTCTAAGCCAAGGACAACAACACCTCTCAAACGTTTTCTGGGGCAAAAATACAATATCCATAATTATGGGTTATGTCCGAAATTTATTTCAGCAGGGTTTAAATTGCAATGATCCAGAACTGTGGGTTTTAATAAAACTTGTAATTTAATCCAACATGGCATATTTGAATTTCCAGAAACATGGGTCAGATATTGTAATTGCAACTGGGCTATAAACGTAATTATACCAATTATTAGGGGGCCGAAATAATAAAAAGGCTAGGGTTTCAAAACCAACGTATGAATTGTAACACCCCGAATCCGCGGGACTCGGGATGCCACATTGGGCTAGGATCTCACAATGGATCCTGACCCTAGCCTGACAACAAGTTCACTGGACCTTACAACATGGCACTGACAGATATAAAACAAATACATAAAACGACATAAACAGTACAACCCAAAGGTAAAGACAACATAGCCGAGTATAAACAACATCCTCACACAGGAGGGAAAACAAGACATCATCCTCACGCAGGAGGGGAACACAACAAACCCAAACCAACCACCTAATGTACGAGGGTCCTCGGCCTGTCACCCTGTCAGATCACTCAGCAGCGCCTAACCTGTAAACAACTACAACACGGTATGAAACCGTTAGCTAACCATACATATATGAGGTAATGCATAAGCACAATCACACATAGGGAAAGATAAACATATCAGCATGCTTTCACTCATTTACCCATTTATTCATCTCAATATAATGGTCATTCACTCAAATCGTATAGATATAGTATATATGAAACTAGGTGACACGAGGACCGATACATCCTCGCCTCTGAGCCTGCTAGCCAGCCGTACTAGTATCGGTCACACAATCCGTGTACCCTATGGGAGTGGATTGCGCCCTTCCTGTAAACCGGTCTGGCCTGACATCAGAGAACCTCCCAGACTCCACGGCGGGATGAAAGGGAAAGGTTATCACAGCCACGCAGTGGGGCAATCAATAAAACATAGGTCGGTAAATACGACATCACATGCTATCATAGCAAACATATAAGGCACACACCACTCATACAAACACCCAATATAAGGATGGTAGCTAAGTAAGTCCTACGGACTTACCTCAACATCGTACAAACTCAACCACGATCACCTCTACACTGGAGGAACAACACAGCCTATAGACAAGGCATAAAGAGATGTCATATCTCTTATCAAACAAAGGGTCACACCTAGACCCAAAGGGATCCATAGAGATCATATACATCCTATAACCTCGAACAACATGCTAAACCTAAAAGCCACTTCAGGGCATAAATCCAACTCATGATATCATCACCAACTAAAATCACATAATTACCAGAATAATGTAATGAGCATAATGGAAATTCCAATTATCCATTTTAACCAACTTAAGGTTAATTTATACTAACCCGCAATACGGAAAACGAATAAATTCATAACTTATTCGTTACTAACCCGATATACAATCCGGAAGAAGGTACGAACTCCTGGCGATACGGGGAGTAAGAGCGCGGTATAAAACCTTACATTTGATGACTTGCGGTGGTCCGTCGGCGTTCCGATAGCGGTAAACGGAAGCTTTACCAAAAAGTTAACAAACGGAAAATAGATTTGTACCACGATGTAGAGGATAAGATAAGGGACTCGTTGGTACCAGCGGATTTGAAAAAGGGCTACAGATGAATGAGTATTTAAAGGTTGAAGAAGATCGTACTCATCGCTCTCGTTATCTCCTCTCTGCGCTTTTGTGTAAATGGAGCTTTGAAATGTGAAAATGAAGATGCAGAGCCGCCTTCTTCATTTGTTATAATTTATACTTTACAAGTGAAGTTGCGCTGCTGCTGCCGCCTTTCATTTTACAAGGTAAAGTTTTTACTTTTACATTTATTATATATATATAATAAAAATAATAAATGTAAAAGTAAAAACTTTACCTTGTAAAATGAAAGGCGGCAGCAGCAGCGCAACTTCACTTGTAAAGTATAAATTATAACAAATGAAGAAGGCGGCTCTGCATCTTCATTTTCACATTTCAAAGCTCCATTTACACAAAAGCGCAGAGAGGAGATAACGAGAGCGATGAGTACGATCTTCTTCAACCTTTAAATACTCATTCATCTGTAGCCCTTTTTCAAATCCGCTGGTACCAACGAGTCCCTTATCTTATCCTCTACATCGTGGTACAAATCTATTTTCCGTTTGTTAACTTTTTGGTAAAGCTTCCGTTTACCGCTATCGGAACGCCGACGGACCACCGCAAGTCATCAAATGTAAGGTTTTATACCGCGCTCTTACTCCCCGTATCGCCAGGAGTTCGTACCTTCTTCCGGATTGTATATCGGGTTAGTAACGAATAAGTTATGAATTTATTCGTTTTCCGTATTGCGGGTTAGTATAAATTAACCTTAAGTTGGTTAAAATGGATAATTGGAATTTCCATTATGCTCATTACATTATTCTGGTAATTATGTGATTTTAGTTGGTGATGATATCATGAGTTGGATTTATGCCCTGAAGTGGCTTTTAGGTTTAGCATGTTGTTCGAGGTTATAGGATGTATATGATCTCTATGGATCCCTTTGGGTCTAGGTGTGACCCTTTGTTTGATAAGAGATATGACATCTCTTTATGCCTTGTCTATAGGCTGTGTTGTTCCTCCAGTGTAGAGGTGATCGTGGTTGAGTTTGTACGAGGTTGAGGTAAGTCCGTAGGACTTACTTAGCTACCATCCTTATATTGGGTGTTTGTATGAGTGGTGTGTGCCTTATATGTTTGCTATGATAGCATGTGATGTCGTATTTACCGACCTATGTTTTATTGATTGCCCCACTGCGTGGCTGTGATAACCTTTCCCTTTCATCCCGCCGTGGAGTCTGGGAGGTTCTCTGATGTCAGGCCAGACCGGTTTACAGGAAGGGCGCAATCCACTCCCATAGGGTACACGGATTGTGTGACCGATACTAGTACGGCTGGCTAGCAGGCTCAGAGGCGAGGATGTATCGGTCCTCGTGTCACCTAGTTTCATATATACTATATCTATACGATTTGAGTGAATGACCATTATATTGAGATGAATAAATGGGTAAATGAGTGAAAGCATGCTGATATGTTTATCTTTCCCTATGTGTGATTGTGCTTATGCATTACCTCATATATGTATGGTTAGCTAACGGTTTCATACCGTGTTGTAGTTGTTTACAGGTTAGGCGCTGCTGAGTGATCTGACAGGGTGACAGGCCGAGGACCCTCGTACATTAGGTGGTTGGTTTGGGTTTGTTGTGTTCCCCTCCTGCGTGAGGATGATGTCTTGTTTTCCCTCCTGTGTGAGGATGTTGTTTATACTCGGCTATGTTGTCTTTACCTTTGGGTTGTACTGTTTATGTCGTTTTATGTATTTGTTTTATATCTGTCAGTGCCATGTTGTAAGGTCCAGTGAACTTGTTGTCAGGCTAGGGTCAGGATCCATTGTGAGATCCTAGCCCAATGTGGCATCCCGAGTCCCGCGGATTCGGGGTGTTACATGAATGCAGTCCGGTCAAAGGGGAGCGGCAGTGAAGGCGGCGGTTGGGCAAGGGCACGCTCCGGCAGCGAGGCGTTGGTGCGGCTGCGGCGAGGCTCCTCCCGCTAGCTTTGGACGGAAGCAAGGTTGTCTTCCCTCCCCGGCGAGAGTCGGCGTTCTCTCTCCTTGGTGTTCGAATCCACAGAGAGACGAAGGGAAAAGGGTGTCCACCCCCAGTGCTCCGGCAGGGCGAAGGCAAGGCTGCCGCCTAGTGGTGGCGAGGACTCTTGGTGGCCGGTCGACAACGAAGACGAGCTAGAGCCCCACTGTTGGTCTGCGGCGAAGATGGAGAAGCCCCTGCAGAATCGGCGGCGACACCTCGTCCAACCAACTGGCAGTAGACAACCCGACTTGTCGGCGACTCGTGTTGGCGGTGAGCGAAGAAGGTCGACGCGAGGGGACCGTCATGGGAAGCCAGTGTCGGCGATGTGAGAGGAAGTGAGGGAAGGAGGAGAGCGGCTTGAACAGAGGTGATAAGGATGGAGCGTGAAAGAGGTGAGCTAGGAGGGAGAACTAGGGTTCTGAGGAGCATCACTGGTATATATCCGGATGGGCCGGGCTGGCCTAACTTGATGGGCCCAACGGCCTGTCTTGATGGGTTGGCTGATTTAAATTAACGGGTTTGGGAAGGAAAGAAAAACCGACGGGGCAAAACAAAAATGATTATATTCGGTCATGACATTCGGAACGGGATTTTCGAATCGGAGACTTCCCGACTTTTCCGAGAGTAAAGATACGGAAAGAGAAATCTATGTGGATCGAATATATAAGTAACTCACAAAATATCCTTTGCGACATAGAAATAAATCTTGTAACTAATATTACGAGATTCCAATAATACTTAAAATACCGTTAAAATATAATATAAAAGTATACTCGTAAAATCAAATTTTACGATGGAAAATACTCATAAAACATACTTAAGTTCTTAAAATATCAATAACCGCCAGAAAAATAAATATCGAAACGCGTCAAAATTTTGGGCCGTTACATTGTGTTGATTGTAGGCAAATAATAGCTAAAACCGAACGAATTTAGAGAGAATGGAGATGGATTGAGCATATCCAAGGATTGAGGACACCACAAAGGAGCTAAGGAAGATGCTAGGATGAAGAATGGCACAAAACAAAAGGAATTACGAGCAATCTATGTTCCACGCTCTAAAATACGGCCGTAATGAAGATCACGCTCTAAACCACGGCCGTGGAACTTGGCAATATGAGCGTGGAGCATTCCAGAGACTTACACGGTATAAAGTACGGTCGTGGAAGTTGTGAAGAACCATGATAGAATCCACGCTCTAAACCACGGGCGTGGAACCCTCTATGACCGTGATTTAGGCGATCTTTTAACGTACTAATTAAAGCCACGATCTTTTACTTATGGGCCGGAGAGAGACAGTTTATCTTGCCCTATAAAAGGACTGAAGGAAGGAGAATTCAGTACCTCCGCTTAGACCGCGCTTAAAACTCGCTTACGCCCTCACATAGAGCATCATCGCTTGGAGATTGGCTTCCGTATATTGAGGGTATTATTGGACGTACGGATATTACGTCTTTTGTCCTTAGGTTTGATTAGAAGACGGATTGACATCCCGTTCTTCGTTCTTATCAAGGATTGTGATTGTTGTGTTATCCTAAATTTGATATACATCATTACTCTTGGTTGTGGATTTGAGATTGATTTGAAGTTTATTGAAGGTTTTCGAAGGTTTTCATCTTTCATTCTTCTAATTCTTGAATTTGATATCATAATGACTGTTGTTGGCTAAAACCCTTTAGCAATTCTAAGGTGAAGGGTTGATAGTTGTGGCTTAGATAATGATAAATCAATCGTAAACAGATCGGAGCCTGAGAGTTAGAGAGATTTCGTCGACAGCCAGAATCACGGTGTGTTCTTGAGTTCCACGGCCGTGGAATCTCAATCTTAATCGGTTTCGAGTGTCACAACCTTAATCGGTTTAGTTAGTCTTGATCCTTGGGTTACAAGTTTGGGTATTTGGGATTAATTCTTGTCTTTAGATCCTTTCTATACTGAAGCCTCAATAACCTTTATAGAGAGTATTTCTAGAAAAGTCATATAAAGCCTTGGAACTTCACCGTACATTGCTTTGCATTAGCATACCTTTGCAACTCTTAACTTTGTCCTTATATCTTTAGTATATCTTGAATCGATTGCCACACCATGATTCCTGGATCTTTAGGATTGTTGTTTTCCCAATATTTACAATGCTTCATGATAACATGAATTATAGTCTATATTTTGGGGTTTGTTTGGACGTTTTATCTTTCATAATCTGCATGTTTGTATGTGCATTATGTGATTTTACTACCATTTCATCTACCTTTGCGAGGATCGAGGTCTACACCTAGTTTTGTTGTAATTGCAGGTAATTTGGTACGTTTTGCATCAAAAAGGAGCAAAAGGAGTCATGAGTCATTTGGAGCTACATCCAGGGAGCATAGCTATGGATTAAAGATTTACTTTGGACCAGTTTTGAGAGATTTCACATTCAGTTCTGACTCACCTCGGTTGACTAGAGATTCATCTCGACCGAGGTGATCCAGAGACGCCGACTCGACCGAGGCGAACACCTAGGACGCGGCGAGAATATTTTATTCTTGGCTGAGATCTTTTAAAATTGGAAAGTGATCTTATATTTTTGGGCTTGGCTCCTGGAAGGAAGGAGATATGCAGAATCATATATTTTACCTATATTTATGGGAAAATATCTTTCTAAGATTTATTATCTTTGGAGGGTTATTTTCCTATAAAAAGGGTTGGATTTTCCACAAATTCGACATCGGCATACAGTTGGAGAGCCCGCTACATCCGTTTACGGCCGGACATCTTGCTTACGAGAAGATCACGCAGCAGCAGCATACTCCAGTTGGGAGTTTCGAAGAACCTTTTTGAAGGTTGAAGGAAGGTTGAAGTCCATAGCTTTTATAGCTTTTTGGAGGGTTTTTGTAAGATTGTCTTCAATTCCCTCACTTGTTGTCTTGCCTTGTTGGATTGCTATCCAAGGAACGCTTTGTTGTGATATTTGATTCAGTTATTGAAGTCTTTTCATTAAATTCTTCTTGTTCAAATATTCACCTTCTTCCCATATATTTAATACTTTCATAATGATGATGAGTGGCTAAATCCCTTCTGTGATTCTAGGGTGATTAGCTGAAGGTTGTGGGAAAAACAATGATAGAATAATCTTAGATTCCAAAAGGATCCTGAAAGTTCGAGTCTTTAAACTTAACCCTAAGCATCTCGTTCAGTCGATGAACATTTCGGCCGAGGTGGAAACTGGCTGACCGAGGTGGCTTATCTGATCCATAACTGAGAGTTAAGTGTTAAAGTTTGCCAAATCCTATTCTTATTACATCTTTCCTGGTTCAAAGCAAGCTTAGGATGAGACTTACCCGGTAATTCCTTAGTTTGTGTACCAACGATCATAAGTGTAGGTAATGAAGATTCATCCTTTATTGGGGTTTGAGTGTGCTTCCATCCATCTTTGTGAGTTAGCCTGAGACTTACCCGGTAAAGGTTGATTCTATTCCCTTAGATGGCATGTTAGTTTGAGGTTATTGTTCTTTATCTTGATTCCTTGAGACTTACCCGGTAATAGGAGTTACGGTTTAGGATTAGTGTGTAGTGAGACTTACCCGGTGATCTACTCCACTTTAGTAACACCTTCCCCACGTAAAAATCTCAGCTTTGTCCGCTTATCTATAGATCTTGAGTTGGAACCACAATTAGATGCTTTAATCCCTAGAATTGCATGTTTGCTTTATTGACTTCTTATTCATCTTTGATTGTGTTAATTGCTCTTTGTGGTTAGTATTCACGAAGCTTACCGTATTGACTTTGTTTCACCGAGTCCCTGTGATCGACCCCTGGAATTTTCTTGCTTTTTACTACGATTGACCCGTACACTGCGGGTTCGCATCCTTGTTTTAAGCTTAAGTCTAGGGTTATAAATTTAAAGCTTGCACACACCGTTTGGAGCGAACAAGTTTTTGGCGCCGTTGCCGGGTACTTGGTCTAGACCAAGCCGGTTGCGGTTTGCTTTCGGGGCACTTGCCCCTGTTGCTACTAACTACTCTTTCTATGAGTTTTGTAGTTTTCAGGATTTCCGATGACTACATTTGATCCAGCCTGGATAGCAAGACAAAGTGCTAGGGCGGACCATTATGAGTACTTGGAGGAGAAGTACTCATTCTATTGGTTCAACAATGAATGGGAAAGAGAAGCGGCCATTAAGCATGAACTTGCAATGTGGGATGAACTGAATGTCCCTAAAAAGATTTGTGAGCAACCCCTTGAAGATTCTCTTGAATCAAGATGGGAGAGGTTGATAAAGAAGGTGGAGGAGCTCAAGGAAAGCACCCTATCCTATGCTAAGCCGGAAGAGGAGCATAAGGAAGTGCTGCAAGTTCCAAGCACCCCTCCAATCAAACCAGAAGTTTCTCCTGAAGCTTTTGAGGGAGAAGAAGATTTGGAAGATTTCGATCTAACTGTAGAGACCTCGGCCGAGGTGAAAGAGAGATCGGCCGAGGTGGAGGAAAAATCTGTAGAACTGCAAGATACAGAGAACCTTGGCCAAATTACTGAGACTGTGGTCAAGGTGGAAGAAAGATCAGCTGAGTTGGGAGGGATTTCGTGTGTGGAATATCAACCCAACATGAAACTTGTCTCAAGCTTTGGAGAACTTTGCAAGGTACATTCTCCTACTTCATTTGGATTCCCGATTGGCATTTCTGAATTTTTCAGGAAGGCACCGGAGAGTTGGAGGTCTCTTCCGAAAGAACCTCCTAAGATCAAGATGAAACCTCCATTAAAACTATTGGAAGAAGATGCTCCTTGGATTATAAGGAGTGGAGTTTGCAAGCACTTCACCGCTAAGGCGATGAAGTGTCTTTTGTTCAAGTATGGGGTCCCTCACATGCTAAGAACCTTGTACCATCCCCATGCTAAAGATGGGGAAGCTACTAGGATTCTCGAGAAGTTGTTTTCTCGATCAAGGAAAGGATGGGACGCAAGGCTAGATTATGTCCCATTGAAGTGCAGGAAAGCTAGAAGGATTCCGGCGAGAATCAAACCGTACAAACTTGTACGTGGGAGATCTTACCATTTGCCGGTGAAATTAGGAACCGGAACCTTTTTGGAAGAATTTTATGATGGATGTGATGAGCACTCCATGGTGTTCAAGGTAAATTGAGTAATTCTATGGAGAAGGGTCCAGCTAGCGACCTTAAACCAAGCGCTTCTTGGGAGGCAACCCAAGGTATTGCTTTTTTCTCCCTTTTCTAGTTTAGTTTAGATAGTTGCTTTGTTTTTGTTTTCCTCTAGACAACAACCGGGTATTCCAAAAGGAAGGATCACAGTTCAGGAGCTACACTGGAAGAACAAGATTTCGAGAAGTTGAGGAAACGAGCTTTATTGGTATACATCTCGGGTACTGTCAGAACACCTCGACCGAGATGTGCTTCGCCAACCGAGATGGTCTTATCTGGGAGCTGTTTCTTACTTCTTCATGCAGTTTAGCTATGTTCGGTGAGTATCCTGTCCATAGACTTATTTTGACCCACTGGGACAGTGTGTCCCAAGTATGGGGTGTTTATGTATTTGATTGACTTACGTGATATATGACTCTATATTATCGGATATTTATGATTATTTTGCTTCTATGGTTTTATCTGAGACTGCATGCATACTTACAGGTTATTTGATTGAGAAAAACGTCGAAACTAAAAAAACTGGTTTTAAAAAAAAAATTTTTTTGACCTCGACCGATGGAGTTCTGGCCGAACGAGGTGTTCCACCTCGGTTGACCTATGAACACCTTGACCAAGGTGTGTTAACTGAGAGTTTTTGAAACGGTTTTTGTGCTTCCTATCTGGATATGACCTCAGTGAAGACTTTGCTTACTGACTGGTTTTAAATTCTTTATATGTTTGAAAGGTTTTATAATATGTTTAAGTTGCTAAATGCTTTGTTTGAAATTATTGGCATGTTTAATACTTTGTTTTTATCCAAATTATGTTGAATTTGAAGGTTGACACCGCGAGGTAAGTTCTCTCACTTTCTTCATGGAAAGACCAAGGCAATTCATTCTCTTCTTCTTCTTCTTCTTCTTGATCATGCTTAGCCCCTCATATACATTTTGCCTCCCTTTACCTATCCGGGAATTTGGAAGCAAGCGAAGTGGTGAAAGCAAGTGAAGTTGAGAAGTGGCTGGAAGTGAAAGTATTAGAAAGCAATAATAGGTTTGGGGAAGTCAATCATGAAGATGAGTAACTCGGCACCATTCACATAGCCGGGTGTTTGTGTCTTGCCAAAGTCGGATTGAGCGATATTCCTAACGGGTCATGGTATGTGCATCAAGGGTTTGATGCATCTCGAGAAATTGATGATTGCAGATTTCCTAGGCTTCGGTTATTGTGCACCTCTGTCCATGCATCCCAAAAAGTAAAGTAAAAAAAAAAAGTGTGAGATAAGCGAAGCTTATTGGTGGAAGATGTTGCAAGTCAAAGTTGAAGTGAAGTTTATCCTTTTCCCGGATTCTAGCACCACATTACCTTACACACATCCCTACCCTACTTGTTTCTTGACTTTTCTTTTGGGAAGCCCTTGAGACCTTGAGCTTGTTGATTGACTTAGTGGTTTAAACTGGATTATACATGATTAATTTTGATAATTATAATTTATTATGCATTCTATGATTTTATGCAAAGATGAACAACTTTCTTATATTTATAAAATGTTTTGAGCATATTGAGTTTTTAATTCCATGAAGTATTCTCTTAGAGTGATCTATGATAGTTGCACACCATAAAAATGTTTTTGAAAGACTTTTCATTGATTTTCTTGACTTATAATCCATTCTATCTTGTCTTCTATATGAGGAACTTGCTTGGGGACAAGCAAGGGCTAAGTATGGGGTATTTTGATAGCATGAATTATAGTCTATATTTTGGGGTTTGTTTGGACGTTTTATCTTTCATAATCTGCATGTTTGTATGTGCGTTATGTGATTTTACTACCATTTCATCTACCTTTGTGAGGATCGAGGTCTACACCTAGTTTTGTTGTAATTGCAGGTAATTTGGTACGTTTTGCATCAAAAGGAGCAAAAGGAGTCATGAGTCATTTGGAGCTACATCCAGGGAGCATAGCTATGGATTAAAGATTTACTTTGGACCAGTTTTGAGAGATTTCACATTCAGTTTTGACTCACCTCGGTTGACCAGAGATTCATCTCGACCGAGGTGATCCAGAGATACCGACTCGACCGAGGCGAACACCTAGGACGCGGCGAGAATATTTTATTCTTGGCTGAGATCTTTTAAAATTGGAAAGTGATCTTATATTTTTGGGCTTGGCTCCTGGAAGGAAGGAGATATGCAGAATCATATATTTTACCTATATTTATGGGAAAATATCTTTCTAAGATTTATTATCTTTGGAGGGTTATTTTCCTATAAAAAGGGTTGGATTTTCCACAAATCCGACATCGGCATACAGTTGGAGAGCCCGCTACATCCGTTTACGGCCGGACATCTTGCTTACGAGAAGATCACGCAGCAGCAGCATACTCCAGTTGGGAGTTTCGAAGAACCTTTTTGAAGGTTGAAGGAAGGTTGAAGTCCATAGCTTTTATAGCTTTTTGGAGGGTTTTTGTAAGATTGTCTTCAATTCCCTCACTTGTTGTCTTGCCTTGTTGGATTGCTATCCAAGGAACGCTTTGTTGTGATATTTGATTCAGTTATTGAAGTCTTTTCATTAAATTCTTCTTGTTCAAATATTCACCTTCTTCCCATATATTTAATACTTTCATAATGATGATGAGTGGCTAAATCCCTTCTGTGATTCTAGGGTGATTAGCTGAAGGTTGTGGGAAAAACAATGATAGAATAATCTTAGATTCCAGTAGGATCCTGAAAGTTCGAGTCTTTAAACTTAACCCTAAGCATCTCGTTCAGTCGATGAACATTTCGGCCGAGGTGGAAACTGGCTGACCGAGGTGGCTTATCTGATCCATAACTGAGAGTTAAGTGTTAAAGTTTGCCAAATCCTATTCTTATTACACCTTTCTTGGTTCAAAGCAAGCTTAGGATGAGACTTACCCGGTAATTCCTTAGTTTGTGTACCAACGATCATAAGTGTAGGTAATGAAGGTTCATCCTTTATTGGGGTTTGAGTGTGCTTCCATCCATCTTTGTGAGTTAGCCTGAGACTTACCCGGTAAAGGTTGATTCTATTCCCTTAGATGGCATGTTAGTTTGAGGTTATTGTTCTTTATCTTGATTCCTTGAGACTTACCCGGTAATAGGAGTTACGGTTTAGGATTAGTGTGTAGTGAGACTTACCCGGTGATCTACTCCACTTTAGTAACATCTTCCCCACGCAAAAATCTCAGCTTTGTCCGCTTATCTATAGATCTTGAGTTGGAACCACAACTAGATGCTTTAATCCCTAGAATTGCATGTTTGCTTTATTGACTTCTTATTCATCTTTGATTGTGTTAATTGCTCTTTGTGGTTAGTATTCACGAAGGTTACCGTATTGACTTTGTTTCACCGAGTCCCTGTGATCGACCCCTGGAATTTTCTTGCTTTTTACTACGATTGACCCGTACACTGCGGGTTCGCATCCTTGTTTTAAGCTTAAGTCTAGGGTTATAAATTTAAAGCTTGCACACACCGTTTGGAGCGAACACTTCATACATTTACTTGCTTGACGATTATTAACTGGATTTAATCCCCCAAATCCTTGTGTTCGATATTCTGGAATTCTTGCTTAACTACGCCGATCCGTACACTGCGGGTTCGCTTGCTTAATTTCAGTTTTATAAATTTAAAGCTTGATTGCACGCACTCTAAGTGGCGAACAGTACTCTAGAATGCTTCCTATGTGATCCATCTTGATGCCTTATACAATCGCAACAAAACTATGTGTAGATCTCTATGCTAACAAAATAGGAAAATATAAGCTCAATTTCTATGAATATATGTCTACGCATTCAACAGAAAGGGAAAAACTACCTATATGAGTGTCTATACTAAGGTCATAATTCATGTCATCAAAATACCCCATACTTGTCTCTTGCTTGTTCCCAAACAAGGTTCAAACTTAAGATACAAGATGATATGGATTATGGACATGCAAAAACAAAGAAAAACCACAATATTTTTATTTGTGTTTCTATTCATAGATCACCCTCAAAAAATTGCTTCATAGCTAATGATAAATAAATATATGTTAAAAAGATTAATATCATGGAAAGGATAATCACACTTTATATCGGAAAATCACAACATGCATAATAACTTGCAATATATCAAAATCAATCATGAGGAATCCAATTTAAACCACCAAGTCCAAACACATGTGCTATAAGGTCTTAAGGACTTTCAAAAATAAATGTCAAGAAACGTGTTATGGGTGTGATGTATATCGGATATGTGGTGCAAATTTGGGAAAAAGAAAAATAACTACACAATATTAATGACTTCACAACACATCCACAAAAAATAAGCACTTCACATCACCTTTTTTTAACTTTTCACTTGATAGCATGGCATAGGTGCACAATAGCCAAAACCTTGGAGATTATCAAGCCTCATTTTTACGAGGTGGCTAAAACCGGATGCACATACCAAGACTCATTAGGACTATTGATCAATCAGTCTTTGGCAAGATACAAAATCCGACTATGTGAATGGTACCGAGTTACTCATCATCATGATCAACGTCCCTAAACCTATTTTTCTACATAACACACTTCATTTTTTTTTTCCAATTTCACCATAAACATAGCTTTTCACTAACATGCTTCCTAATTCCCGGATAGGTAAAGGAAGACAATAATACATTATAAGTGGTGATAAGCATGATCAATATGAAGAAAGAAAAAGAATTGAATTGCCTTAATCATTCTAAATAGATGTGTATGAACTGGCTCATCATCAGCTACATCCTCTCCATCAATCTCAACTAGCTCATCATCAGAATGCATCTCCTCAAAAGCAATCTTTCAGTACTACTGATCCCTAACGGTATACTGTCTCTCAAGAAATACCTCTAGCACCTTTCCCCTCCCAAGGCATGGCAACATAAGGAGTGCCACGGCCTCGGGGTATCAAGATTCCTCGAGAAATGAACTGTTGAAGTCCTACGGGTTTAGCCTCTCAGGTAGTGTACAAGCAGAATAACCAAGTCCTAGAGTCTGAGCAACGTAAGTCACTAAGCCTCCCACACAAATGTGTCCCCTAGATTTGTTGGCTATCTTCCGTAAGCAATCAACCAACATAGTAGCAGAATTTGGAGTAGCACTGGTGGCCATGTACCACAAGATATACAGCTCATCCGCCTTCAACTTCTGCGCAGTCTCAGTACTAGGGAACATGGTTTCACTAAGGATCCTATGAGCTAGCTTAAAGGACAAATTGTAGATGTTTTTGTACTTTGAATCACCAGGAGCCCTGTTACGCTAAGATCGTGTGATGTGTGTACGCAATAAGCTTTAAATTTATATTCTTGTTATATTTATCCTAACTCCTAGCGAACCCGCAGTGTACGGGACGTTTGTGGTAGGGATAGTATTCCGAGGTCGAACACAAAGACTAAGATGAGATTGATTCGATTTATGATTAAGTTTAGTGAAGATCTAGGTTGTAGAAAAGAGAAAGAAATAAAGAAATGAAAACTTCAAGGTTTTTGGTTGGTTTTTAGGTGATCAATCAAGGATCACAAATGATGCAAGGTAAACAATCAACTAAGCCAATGAATCAACACAAACAAACAAGCTAAACACGAGATAAGAATCAAGAGAGAAAAGCGGATTCTAGGGGTTGGAAGTTCCGGTTATGGCATAGGACTCAAGCTACCTAATCATTCCTTGGTTTAACTATGATATGTTGGGATTTAGTATTTCTAGATTGGGATCAATCACCGGGTAGGTCTCACGGTCCACTAGTCCGTCCCTAAGGTCTCATCACCGGGTAAGTCTCTAAGAGCCTAAGAGATAGAATTCTACACAAACCGGATTGTCACCTAGGGATCTAACCTATCCTCACCGGGTAAGTCTCGGAAGGGTTAGTCCTAAACAACTATCCTAGCACACTTAGTCCAATGACGGCTTATGAGGCTCACCACTACCTAGGGTTTGCGATCTTTGGAGTCTAAGGGTAAGGATTACCGAGTAAGTCTCTCCTAACACTTAGTTGCTAACACTAGGTTGCCCTAGGGTAGATTTAACCTTAACAAACACTTAGGATTTTAACATTCTAACAATCTAAAGCTAGATCCATCAAACAAGGGAGAATCACGGGCTGTTCTACACCTTCCACGGCCGTGGAAAGGCAAGAACAAACCGTGGACTCCAACAGAAGCTACGTCCAAGCAAGAGAGTCATCCAAGGTCTAATCTAAGTCCATCCTATCATAGTCCTTGCCATAACCATTCCTTCCTTACCCTAGAATCACATCTATTTAGCCTACAACATTCATCATAGCAATCGAAATCATTGAACATAAAATCATGGCTTCCATATGCAAGATAATAAAGAGAAAAAGATGAACAAGTTAAGTAAACAAAACCAAGCTGAAAATGGAATTAGAATGACTCACAACCCTTCTTAAAGAAGGTTCAAATGGTTCATACAACTCAAGAAATCGATTCCGAAATTCTTCACTACAAGGCTATCAAAATCTATCAATGGTGTGCTCTTCTTCTTCTCCAATGAAGCTCTTCCTCCAATGGTAGCTTCCTTCTACCTCCTTCTTCCAAGAATCTTCTTGTTGAGAGAATATTTTGATTGGATGATAGTGGATAATGGAGAGCTGCTCCAAGATGCTCTTCTCAGCCAATGCAGGACCACTTTTATACTACAACTTTGCAAGAGCTGGCCAAGAGATCGTGGCACAGCTGTCACGAAAACCTGGCAAAATCCACGGGCAGTTCCACGGCCGTGGAGTGTCAGTGAACCGTGATTTTGTGCTTCAGCTTTGCCTTTGATCATTAAGCTTCGATTTGGTGCATGGCTTGTGTTGGCAAGGTTCCATGAGTCCTCCCTAGCCTTTAGCTTGCATCCTAATGAGTCCGAGGGTGTGTCACCTTGATGAACGATCCTCAAACGTATTGTTTTAGCTCCTAAATCTCCCAATATACCTACAAAGCAATGCACAAGTCTGTGTAGACGTCTATCTCGACATAATACGTGAATTGAGTGCAAATGTCGTTAACTAGTGCTAAACCATGCATGAATGAGCGAGAAATCTATCTAAATGATTACCTAAACCTAGTCATAAATCGTGTTATCAAAAATACCCCATACTTAAGGTTTGCTCGTCCCCGAGCAAATTCCCAACTATAGACTAAGAGATGACATGATTTATGTATGCAGAAAAACGGCAAAATCTTTTTGGGTTTGTGCTTCTACTATTGGATCACCTTCATAGTCGTGTTTTATGGCAACGGACAAGCAATTATGCATCAAATAATTGAAGGCATGGAAAGACAATTGTACTTAACTCAAAAGCATGCATGAAATGTAAAAATGAAGAAGCCAAGAAGATCAAGAGCATATCCAATCTAGATTACTAAGTCTTACAATCATGCACATAGGTCATAAGGTCTTATGAATTAAAAGGCCAAGAAACGTTGTGATTAGGTGGGGATTTTTCTAGGCTATGTGGTGCTAATCCGGGAATGGAACTAACTCCACAATCTTGTCCTCGATCAACTTCCCTCAAGTGTATACTTTTCTCTATCTTTTCTTTCTTTTCCTTTTCTTTCACTTATTTTTGAGACAATGGCATTGGTGTACAAAAGCCGAAACCTTGGTGATTAGCCATCCTCGGGCTTTTTCTATTTTTCGAGGTGCATCCACACCGGGCACACATACCAAAGCTCGTTAGGACTATTGGTTTATTTGACTTTGGCAAGACACCAACACCCGATTATGTGAAGTGTACCGAGTTACTTGTCATTTAAACCAATGCCCCCAAACCTATATTTTTGGCTACACTTTCACAACAAATTCAACATGTTATTCATGACATTCTTTCATCAACATCTTCACCCCACACTTGCTTTTCACCACATCAACACACTAACATGCTCCTATTCCCAGATGGTTCAAAAGAGGTCAATTTGTATCCATTGAGGTGCTCAAGCAATCATGATCAAGATGAGAACTAGAGGAAGATGAATCGTCTTATTAATTCCTAGATGGTGTGCAAGAACTATCATGTAATCTCGACCTTCAACACTCAATCCATTCTAGGCAAACATCATGATCACAAATCATTCATGGGATTCAAGAGAAGTATTTCAAGTCCACATATGCATTCATCAATTAAACACATAAGGCCATCCATAGCCAATCCACAAGACAAGATTCATCATTAGGGTCATATCCAAGCCTAGAAAGCACAAAAATTTTTTAAATTTTCTGATTTTTATGGGATTTTCGAAATGAATATATACAATGCAAGACATGTGCGAATATTAAACTACCCTAGATGCTCATCATGCAAAGGATCATGCAAACCCCACCCCATACTTAGAAACACATTGTCCCCAATGTGTAAATGAAGTAAAGAAGAGTGAAAGAAGGTTCTCACAATGTAAAAAAAATGGTTTGCTATGGTATTTGGGATTTTCAAGTGGAATTGATGTTGGATGATCCTATCAACCATGGTAGAGAGCTCTAAGTATTCATCAAGGCGTCGGGACCCGCGCTAGGCACCGCTAGCCGTCCAAGTTCCGCGTCCGCTTCACCCATAATTTATGAGGGGTTCATCATCATCATTCACTCGCCAAGCAAGGCTTCCAATGCTACTAAGGTTCTACCACACACACACAAAGCACACGAAAATAGAAAAAAATCTAAAACAAAAACAAAACGAGAAAGGGAAAACGTTACCAATGGGTTGCCTCCCACCAAGCGCTTCTTTAAGGTCATTAGCTTGACCAAACTCGGGGGCGTCTACTCAAGGTAAAGTGGGGCAATCATATGCACCGGAGCTCCCGGGATATACTTCTTCAACCGGATCCCATTCACCTTAAAGTTTTCACAATGCTCCCCTCCTATCTCAATAGCTCCATGGGGAAAGATCTTCTTCACCACATATGGCCCGGTCCATCTTGATTTGAGCTTTCCGGGAAAGAGCCGCAACCTTGAGTTGAAGAGAAGGACAAGGTCTCCTTCACTCAACTCCTTGGGGATGATCCTCTTGTCATGCCACCGCTTGGTCCTCTCCTTGTAGATCCCGGCATTCTCGTATGCATCCAACCGGATCTCCTCAAGTGCGTTCATATCAAGCAACCTCTTCTCTCCGGCCTTTTTGAGATCAAAATTTAGCCACTTGATGGCCCAATGCGCTCTATGCTCTATTTCTACCGGAAGATGGCAAGACTTTCCATAGACCAACTTGCAAGGAGTAGTGCCAATTGGTGTCTTGAAAGCGGTCCTATATGCCCACAAGGCATCATTGAGCTTCATAGCCCAATCCTTTCTAGTTCTAGATACCATCTTCTAGAGAATGGCCTTTATCTCCCGGTTGGAGATCTCCACTTGGCCACTAGTTTGGGGATGATAAGGTGTTGCCACCTTATGAGTCACCCCATACTTAGCCAAAAGTGCCCCAAAGTTCCTATTGGTGAAGTGCTTCCCTCCATCAGTTATGATCACCCTTGGTGTTCCAAACCTAGGAAAGATCACTCGGTTGAAGAACCACACTACAACCTTGGCGTCATTTGTAGGAGAAGCGATTGCCTCCACCCACCTTGAAACATAACCAACCGCCAATAGGATATAGAGGTTGCCACATGAAGAAGGGAATGGCCCCATGAAGTCCACACCCCACACATCAAATATTTCCACTTCTTGTATGTTGTTCAAGGGCATCTCATTCCTCCTTGAGATGTTGCCCGTCCTTTGGCAAGCATCACAAGCTACTACAAAGCTTTGCACATCCTTGAACAAACTTGGCCAAAAGAAGCCCGATTGCAGCACTTTAGCACATGTCTTGTGTGAGCTAGCATGCCCTCCACATGGCAAGGAATGACAATGGCGGATCACACTCTCCACCTCATCCTCCGGTATGCATCTTCTAAACATTCCGTCCGGCCCTCTCTTGAACAAAAGTGGTTCACTCCAATAGTAGTGCCTAATATCCTTGAAGAATTTCTTCCTTTGGGCATATGTTAAACCGGGAGGCATCTCCTCACATACTAAGTAATTCACAATGTCGGCAAACCATGGCTCGCTTCCTCTAGACACTTGGAACAAGCATTCCTCCACCATTTGCAATTGCTCATCCCGGAATGAGTCATCAATCGGGATGTCATCTCTTTCAAGCTCCAATGGTGGGAGTCTACTAAGGTGATCCGCCACCGAGTTCTCGGATCCCTTCTTGTCCCGGATCTCCAAATCAAACTCTTGTAGAAGAAGGATCCACCGAATCAACCTAGGCTTGGCATCCTTCTTGGTAAGTAGATAACGGATCGCATCATGATCCGTATAAACTATGACCTTCGCTCCAACAAGATATGAGCGGAACTTCTCAAATGCATACACAACCGCTAGCAACTCTTTCTCGGTGGTAGCATAATTGAGTTGGGCATCTGTTAGCATGAAATATTGTGATATTTTAGGCACGTTTTCTAAACGTATTTGATTCATATTGATAGTCTTTGATTGAACTTTATGCATATGTAAGCTAGTATTACCTATATTGTCGATATGGATGTCTACACTAGTTCTATGTTGATTATAGGTGATTTGGAGCTATTTCCGAACGGAATCGAGCAAAGGAGAGTTGAGTTGATATGTCCATAGATTGAGGACACTCTTTGGAAGCAAATTGGAGTTTTAGCTTGAGGAATGCACGAGGTTAGGGAAGAATCACGTTCTTGCCCTAAACCACGCTCTAAAATACGACCGTATCACATTCCACGTTCAATTCCACGACCGTGGATTTAGAGTCAGAAATTGAAGTTCATTCCACTGGATTACACGGTCGTGGAACATATGGTGCAAACCGTATTTATATCCACGCTCTAAATTACGGTCGTGGAACACTTCCACGACCGTGATCTTGGCGAATCTTTTCGCCATACTTTGAAGCCACGATCTTTTAAAGATTGGGCCGGGCCGACATTTTGCCCTGCACTATAAAAAGACGGACGAAGCAAGAATCCGTCATGATCGCTTATCCCCGCTTACCCTCATTCCAGTTTGGTTTAGGGGGAATTTTGGCAATCCACGTTCTATCAACGGATAAGCCGGCTACACTTCGCTTAGCCTTGCTTGGAAGCATCGACATCTCTTTGGAGATCGAAGTTCGTGTTTGGGAATTGCCCTAATCTCGCACTTTTGGTGGAGATTGCTGTTGAGATCTCCGGATTGGCGGAAGATCGAAGTTTTCGGAAGATTGTGCAAGAAGATCTCTCTTCTTGTTTAGGTTTGATTTGGAAAACGGATTGACATCCCGTTTTTCCCTTCTTCCCTAAGGTTGTGAGTCTTTGCTTCACTTTGAATCTTTTTGACAATACTTGTTCTCTTTGTGACTTTGAGATTAGATTGGAGATTATTGAAAGTTCTTGAAAGTTTTCATCTTTTTATCTTTTAAATTCTTGAATTGATATCAACATGACTGTTATTGGCTAAAAACTCTTAACAATTCTAAGGTGAAGGGTTGATAGTTGTGACTTAGATGATGATAGATCGATCGCAAACAGATTAGATCCTGAGAGTTAGAGAGAATCGCCGACAACCTTAAATTACGGCCTGTTGTTGAGTCCACGGCCGTGGAACCTCAAGAACTAACCGTGATTTCCCTTAAGTCCACGAACTTGCTTTTACTTTAATCTAAAGTTAAAGATTTGCTTTAGCTTAGTTTAGACTTGTCTTTTCTAGGTGGTAGTGAAGCCTCAACAACCTCTACCTCGATTGTGAGTGTCACAACCTCAATCGGCTAAGTTAGTCTTGATCCTTGGATTACAAGTTTGGGTATTTGACACTAATTCTCATCTTTAGAATCTTTCTATATTGAGCCTCAACAACCTGTATAGAGAGTGCCTTGTAGGTGAGTTATATAAGGTTTTTGGAACTTCACCGTACGATTACCTTACATTAGCATACCTTCGCATATCTTAACTCTGTCTTTACATCATTAAGTATATCTTGAATCGATTGCCACAGCTGGATACTTGGATCTTTAGGATTGTTGTTTTCCCAATATTTGCAAAACTCTCATATTTACTCACTTGATAACCTGCAATCGAGTTCGTTCCCACCCAAATCCCTGTGTTCGATACTCTGGAATTCTTGCTTAGCTACGTCGATCCGTACACTGCGGGTTCGCTGCTTGATTCTAGTTTTATAAATTTAAAACTTATTTGCACACACCTTTAGGGGCGAACAAGTTTTTGGCGCCGTTGCCGGGGATTTGGTCTCGGCCGAATCCGGTTGCCGGTTGTCAAGGCTTGGGAGCTTGCTCTCGTTATTTGATATCACTTTGAGTGCATGCGCAGGTCTAGGAACACCAAAGATCTCTTACCTCTTGATCAAGAGCTAGAGAAAACCTTGAGGCAAAAGCGCAAGGAAAAGAAGATGGCTGAAGAACACGAACGTGATCTTCAAACGGAGTTGGCGGAGAAGGAAGCTCAACTCCGATGGAATGAGACTCTCCGCCAAGATGAGATGGATCGTCATCAATCTCAAGTTAACAGTCTACAAGACATGATCTTCCAGATGAGGGTCGAGATGAGCGACCTTAAGAATAAGGGAAGCAAGAAATCCCCAAAAAGGAGATCAAGGTCTAGAAGAAAAAGCCACTCATCCGCTGATGATAGTGACTCTTCCATGCCACCGTTAGAAGAGATTGATCCCACGATCAATATGAATCCTTTCCATCCACAAGGAGCTGCTAATCGCTGCATTCCACCTAGGAATGTGAGAGTCGAACGTGTGGATAATGAGCCAAGAACTCTTGGCCAGCGGATGGATCCAACACAACAACCACGCCGCTTGGGTGTGAAATTTGATGCTGAAGATGTGCAAGGGTTTAGCTTTAACCCTCAAGTTATCACTCTTGTTCGCCAAAGCCAATTTGGCGGTACAAGCGTTGAATCTCCACACCAACACTTGCAAAACTTTGAGTGTATGATGGAGACGATGAGACCGAAGAACGCTACTACCAACTGCTATAAGCTCAAACCTTTCTTTTTCTCTTTGAAAGGGAAAGCGTTGTCTTGGTACCAAGCTCTTCCCAATGGGAAACTAGACACGTGGGAAGACCTTTCCGCGGAGTTTCTCACCAAATTCTTTCCGCCTTCCAAAACGGCGGAACTTAGAGGTAAGATTAATGCTTTTTCCATGAGACCTAACGAAAGTTTGTTTCAATCTTGGGAAAGGTTTCTGGACTTGCTCTTGGATTGCCCTCATCATGGCATATCCAAACTTGCCTTGCTGGAGATCTACTACAAGGGGCTGGATGCGGGAATGCAATTCAACCTCCAATCCCTCTCATGCGGAACGTTCATGGACATGAGAGAAGATGACGCTTGGGACTTCATTGAGAAGCAAGCAAGAGTCATAGAGAAGTATTCCCACCGGAAAGCGGAGGGAAATCGTGTGGAGCAAGGAGCGAAGCTCACACATGAAGCTCAAAATCAAATTTTCTCCCTCAACAATGAGATCAAAGAGTTGAAGGAGACTATCAAGACCAACTTCCCAAAGCAACAAGAGAAGGATGTTGGCTATTTGGGCAACAACAATGGCGGTGATAACACCAACCGCAACAACAATAACCGGAACAACAACCGGAATAACAATTGGAATGGAAACAACAACAATCGGAACAACAATTGGAACAACAATAGGGGTTCAAACAACAACAATTGGCGCTCCAATCAACAAAATTCCGGTAACTCCTATCCTTCCAATTCTAATTCACTAACTCCGCCTTCCTCTTCCTCTACTCCTTTGAAAAGCCAGGGGCAATCATCTAATGGAGGAAACAATACGGGAAAGGAGAAGCCCGATCCCATGTTGGAAACGATCTTGGGAAAGCCAGGGGCAATCAAGTTTCTAAGGTTGACAAAGCTCAAAAAGTTTTGGAAAACCAATTGTTCAACCACGCGGAGGAAGTTCCTAGAAATCAAGGGAAACTTCCAGGAAAGACGGAGGACAACCCTAAGGGAAGGGTGATGGCGATTACAACTAGGAGCGGAGTGACCACCACCGATCCGCAGCCTACGTTCGTTGAAGTCCCCGTAGAGAAGGACAAAGAAAAGGGGAAGGAGAAGGAAGATGTCTATGTTCCTCCTCCAGCTTACAAACCTCCCCTACCATTCCCTCAATCTAGAGCGCGAGCACGCCTAGACAAACAATTCGGTAAGTTCATAGAACTCATGAGCAAGCTGCATATTAATATACCCTTCATTGATGCTATTGTAGGTATGCCGGCTTATGGCAAGTTCATGAAAGAGCTTCTCTCTAACAAGAGGAAGCTAGAAGATTTCGGAGAGGTCAAGATGAGTTCGGATTCTTCGGATCTCATCAAGACTATGAAGGAGAAAATGCCCCCAAAGTTGAAGGATCCGGGGTCATTTTGCATTCCCATTGGAGTGGGAGATGTCACATATGACGCTTTATGTGACTTAGGAGCAAGTGTGAGCATCATACCACTTGCATTATGTAGGAAGATCGGTTTAGGCGAACCTAAACCGGTAAAGATGACGTTATACATGGCGGATCGATCCATCACTCGCCCCGTCGGTATTGTAGAAGACGTCCCGGTCAAGCTAGGTAAATTCTTTGTTCCCATTGATTTTGTCGTGCTTGACATTCCTGCAGATAGTCCGGTCGCGATCATACTCGGAAGACCGTTTCTTGCAACTTCCGGCTGCATGGTCGATTGCAAGAATGGAAGACTCGCTTTTGATATTGGAGAAGAGAAAGTAGAGTTCGTTCTTTCCACTCTATTGAAGGAGCCAATATTTGATGAGGATATTTACGATATCCAAGATGAAGAAGGTTTGTCTAGGGAGGAGGTAAGTGCGATTCTCTTTAACGATCCTTTACAAAAGGTTATCACTATGAGTCTAACCAATGTAGGGGAAGAAGAAGAGTGCAAAGAGGAAATTGAAGCCTTAGAAGCACGAGAAGAGATGTATGAATTGGAGTTTGAAAAACTCCACGATGAGGCTGAGAATGTAAGAATCCACGGTCATACCCTGTATTCCACGACCGTGGATTTCACAACCAAAATCGACCTCCATTCCAGGGGATTACACGGCCGTGGAACACATGGAGAGGCCGTAATTCTGACCGTGGAAGAGGGTGATCGGGATACTTCTTCAACTTCTCCTGATTCTTCTCCAACTCACTCAATGCCCTTAGAAACTTCTAAGGAAACGTCGGATGCTCCCCAAGGACCATTGGAAGCTCCGAAAGTGATGGAACTCAAACCACTTCCTACTCATCTAAGGTACGCTTTTCTTGGATCTAATTCTACCTTTCCGGTCATTGTTAGCTCCGAACTAAGCATAGATGAACATGAACAGCTCATGATTGTCCTTAGGAAACATAGAAAAGCCATAGGCTACACTATCGAGGACCTAGTAGGAATTAAACCCTCCCTATGCATGCATAAGATACTAATGGAGGAGGACTTTAGAACTTCAAGACAACCTCAAAGGCGGTTGAATCCGACCATGAAGGAGGTTGTCAAGAAGGAAATTCTTAAACTTCTTGATGCAGGTATCATCTACCCTATCTCCGATAGCAAGTGGGTGAGTCCAGTTCAAGTAGTTCCAAAGAAGGGAGGAATGACGGTCATCACCAACAAGAACAACGAACTCATTCCTACCCGAACCGTGACTGGATGGCGAATGTGCATAGACTACCGCAAGCTCAACAACGCAACGCGGAAGGATCACTTTCCATTACCATTCATCGATCAAATGCTTGAAAGGTTAGCACAACATTCACATTTTTGCTACCTTGATGGTTATAGTGGTTTCTTTCAGATTCCGATACATCCGGATGATCAAGAGAAGACCACATTCACGTGCCCTTGGGGTACGTTCGCCTATAGGAGAATGCCGTTCGGGCTTTGCAACGCCCCAGCCACCTTTCAACGGTGCATGATGGCCATCTTCTCCGAATACGTAGAGGAAATCATGGAAGTCTTCATGGACGACTTCTCCGTATACGGTTCCTCTTTTAACGATTGCCTTTCTAACCTTTCTCTTGTTTTACAACGTTGTGAAGACACTAACCTAGTTCTTAATTGGGAGAAGTGTCAATTCATGGTTAAGGAAGGAATCGTATTAGGTCACTTAGTCTCTAGTAGAGGGATAGAGGTAGACAAGGCTAAGATAGAGACCATAGAGAAACTTCCTCCCCCAATTTCGGTGAAAGGGATAAGAAGTTTCATAGGACATGCTGGATTTTATAGACGTTTCATTAAGGACTTTTCTAAGATATCAAAACCCCTCACTAATCTATTGATGAAGGATGCGGTTTTTGAGTTTTCGCAGGAATGTTTGGATGCGTTTAATACCATCCGGCAAGCTCTAATTTCAGGACCTATTATCCAACCCCCGGATTGGACTCTCCCCTTCGAGATTATGTGCGATGCTAGTGACGTAGCTATTGGAGCTGTTCTTGGACAACAAAAGGAAGGGCGAACCCATGCCATATACTACGCTAGCAAAACGCTAGACGAAGCGCAGCTCAACTACGCCACTACAGAGAAGGAGTTTCTAGCCATTGTCTATGCTATTGACAAGTTTCGCTCTTATCTTGTAGGTGCAAAGGTGATTGTCTACACGGATCATGCTGCGATCCGGTACCTCCTTGCGAAGAAAGACGCGAAACCAAGGCTGATTAGATGGATTCTTCTCCTACAAGAATTCGATCTTGAGATCCGCGACAAGAAAGGTTCAAAAAATTTTGTTGCGGATCATTTGAGTCGTCTAACACATCTAGAGGACGACCACCTACCCATTGATGACTCCTTTCCGGACGAACACCTACACATCATAGAGGAGTGCATCAACGTGATCTCCAAAGGTAACGAACCATGGTTTGCTGATTATGTTAACTATTTGGTTTGTCAGGAGACACCGCCCGGACTATCCTACGCACAAAGGAAGAAGTTCTTTAAGGACGTGCGGGAATACTATTGGAACGAGCCTCTCCTCTTCAAGAGAGGTCGGGATGGCATCATCCGGCGATGTGTGCCGGAAGATGAGATGCAAAATGTCATCCGCCATTGTCATTCACTACCTTGTGGAGGACACGCTAGTTCGAACAAGACTAGCACAAAGGTATTGCAATCTGGATTCTATTGGCCTACTTTATTTAGAGATGTGCAATCCTTTCTTTCTTGCTGCGATGCTTGTCAAAGAACAGGCAATATTTCTAGAAGGAACGAGATGCCCCTCAACAACATCCAAGAGGTGGAGATTTTCGACGTTTGGGGAGTTGATTTCATGGGACCATTCCCATCTTCTTGTGGAAACCAATACATACTATTGGCGGTAGACTACGTTTCTAGATGGGTGGAAGCAATTGCCTCTCCCACAAATGATGCCATCGTGGTGGTTAAGTTCTTCAACAAGACCATCTTTCCGCGATTTGGAACACCAAGGACGATCATTAGTGATGGAGGCTCTCACTTCATAGCCCGTCGCTTTGAAGCTCTTCTAGCTAAGTATGGGGTTACTCACAAGATCGCTACCCCTTACCATCCACAAACAAGTGGACAAGTTGAGATCTCAAATAGGGAGATCAAAGGAATTCTAGAGAAGACGGTTTCAAGGACTAGGAAGGATTGGTCCTTGAAGCTAGATGATGCATTATGGGCGTACCGGACTGCGTACAAGACTCCCATAGGAACCACACCATACAACCTTGTGTATGGGAAGTCTTGTCACTTGCCGGTAGAGCTGGAGCACAAAGCGTTTTGGGCTATCAAGTGGCTGAATTTCGGCATGAAGGAAGCGGGAGAGAAGCGTCTCCTAGACATCAACAAGCTGGATGAACTTCGCTTGAACGCCTATGAAAACGTTAAGATCTACAAGGAAAGGGCAAAGCATTGGCATGATAAGCATATCATTCCAAAGGACTTCAAAGAAGGAGATCAAGTTCTCCTCTTCAATTCAAGACTTCGCCTCTTTCCAGGTAAGCTTAAATCCCGTTGGACCGGACCTTTTCTAATTAAGCGTATTTTCCCCCATGGTGCAGTTGAAGTATGGGGTGAAGCTAGCGGAAGTTTTAAGGTGAACGGCCAACGACTCAAGAAGTATACGCCGGAACTCCAAGCTGAGGAGTTTGCGCCTACCGCACTCGAATAAGTGCGAGATTGGTCTAGCTACGGACCTTAAACAAAGCGCTTCTTGGGAGGCAACCCAAGGTATTGCATTTTCGTTTTTGTTTTCGATTCATAGTTTAGCCTAGAATAGACGTTTTCGCTTTATTTTGCCTCGATTTCTTCCGGTATGTTCGTGTTTTTGGTTGTAGGATCAATGGAAAAGGAAAAAGGGAGATTAATGACGAAGAAGAGTGACGAAATTTGGACTTTGAAGCTTTACAGAAGGTTCCACGGTCTAAATCACGGTCGTCATAGCTACAGTGGCCGTAATTCTCAAAAGCCTTTGAAAAATCACCAAAACCACGGTTCCGTACACTTCCACGGCCGTGGAACACCCCGACAGACCGTGATTTTCAAAATTTTGCCTGCGACTATATAAGCCACATTCTTCACAAATTTGCCCCAAAAATTCCCTTTCCACGACCTAAACGCCGAAACCCCACAACCTCCTCCAATTCTTCGTTTTCTAATCGTTTTCAACGATTCTTCATCCTAAACTGCAGCAAACCCAACCACGAACAAGATCCAAGCGACAAACCGAGCGGAAATCCATCAACAAACGCGCATTTCGGATTTTTCAATCCGAAAAAGAGGTTTATTCTTTCTTCTTGATTTTCGCGGATTTGGTTCGTTTTTGCTATAGATTTTTAGGAAGAACTGACAAAGACTGGAAGGAATTAGATTAAGACTGCTTGTTGTGGTGATTGTTGGTGAATTTGCTGAGATTCGTAAAATTCTGAGACGAATCACGGTCTCTGGGTAAACCACGGCCGTAATTTCCCCAAGAACAGACCGTAATTTTTGGTGAAAAATGGATTTCGTAAGGAGAGTGTCAGGAAGGATAAAAGAGAAGAAGGGAGAGCAGAATAAGAAAAGAAAGGGCAATCCCTCCACCTCTAGGGCACCACCACCCTCATCTCCTTCACTACCATCTTCACCTTCACCTCCATCTTCACCTCCTCACCCTAGCATCCCGACCATACATGAGAACCACCTTGCTGCATTTGAGAGGATCACGGAGAGGACAGTGATTGGTCCTAGGTATTTGTTGTTGGAGGATCTACATCCTCTCAACATAGTTGATGATCTTACATGGCTCTTGGATAGAGCCGGATTGCTTGTCTTCACGAACATTCGTGAAGACGCCTATGAGGAGATCACCCGGGAGGTTGTGACGTCTTTTGAGCACAGCCACGTAGATAGGACCGTCTCTTTCCGTCTCATGGAAAGGGACTATCATTTGAGTATTGTCGAGTTTGGGACCATTTTTGGGTTTCATGAGACCTATAACGGTCGATTTCCGAGCGGAGTTTACCCCAAGAACTTTTGGGAGGAAGTTGCGATGATATACGTCGACGAGGACCGTTGGCAACCCGCCGATACCAAGGCTAGATTGATGTACCATCTAGCCTTGAAGATAGCTCACCGCGTTCTTTCGGAGTGTCTCTTTCCTAGGACGGAGACGCCCCAAAAGATTAAGACGGATGAGCTATTCTTGCTCTATTGCATGCTCTATGGACGCCGTGCAGATTGTGCTACTCTTTTGGCGGCTACGATGAGCAAACTCAAGAACAAGAATAAGGGGAACATTGGATATGGTGGGATAGTTACCCACATTGCTAGGACATTTGGTGTGGATTTTTCTGCTTGCACCCGCATACCGGCCATTCCTTTAGGGCTACACACATTCATGGTTAGGGGTCTCATCTTCCCCACACATGGAGGTCTGCCTTATGCGGGCATGCCTTGGGAGACTAGGACGGGTAGGGGTATAGAGTGGCTGCCGGAGTATTCCATTATGGCGGGACGCCATAATTGGAAGGAGACGTTCGCTGCGATGCATGCGAACAGGATAGTAGCTCCCCCTTACGTCCCACCGACGCTCTCCACGTCCGGCTAGAGCCTCAGGCTCGTTTCCGGACGCCATAATTGGTGTAGAGGAGGAGGATATGAGAGATCAGTTCGAGAGTGGAGGAGGAGCGGAGCATGAGTTTGGCACGTTTCCGGACCAGCCGGAGGCGGCCCCAGATGTACCTCGACGCTCTCCACGTCCGGCTAGAGCCTCAGGCTCGTCATCTCGCCGCGCTAGCGTGAGTGAGAGGCCCACGTGGATGTCCACACCTCCCACATGGTATGGCATTCCACCTCCTTGGTCCACGGAGCAGCCAGCAGCACCACCACCACCACCAACACCAGCACCATCCGATGCCCCAGCATGGTACAGTCACGCCCCGGGATGGTACGAGCAGATGCCGGATTGGGCTACCGGACTTTCAGAGAGAGTTGGAGCATTGGAGATCCGGGCGGATGCTAGAGACGGACGCTTAGACGACCTTGACCACATGATGAGGGACGTCTACCGCCAGCAATTTGGGCGGTTCTATGATCCGAGTTTCTCCCCATTCCCACCTCCGCCAGCGCCACAGTGATTGATGCATGATCGTTCGTGTTAGACATTCCCGCCACCACTTTGTGAGTTTCTTTTTCTTTTCTTTCTTTTAATTCTTTCTTTCTTTTGAACATTAGGGACAATGTTCGTCCTAAGTATGGGGTGGGATGTACTAAAAAGTTTGTAATAACTCTACTTACTATGTTCGCTTTCATTTGAGACTATCGTTGCATGTTCATTATGTGTTGCATGTTTCCTTATTGCATTGCATGAAAAATGACTTGAAAAACCCATAAAAATTGAAAAATTTGAAAATTTTGAACTTCTAATGAATTGAGATGATTTCCATGATAATCACTACTTGTGAATTGAGTTTGATGACAATTGCATGCTTAAAAGGATTGTGAATTGAAAAGAACTTGAATGAATGAATTTTACCTCTTTTGCAAGTTTTATAATGTGAAAATGTTACTTAAATCATGCTAGGAAATTGAAGTTGAAATCACGTTATAAGTTCCTATACTTCTTGTTGAAATGATTAAGGCAATTCGATACTTTCTTTCTTCTTTCTTTGATCATCTAGCTCCTCATTGAAATATTAGCCTCCTTTACCTATCCGGGAATTTGGAGAAGTGAATGAGAAAAAGGCATGTTTGATGTGGGAGGGCCATGAGAGCAATTATTTGCAATCAATTGAGTAGAAAGAAATTATAGGTTTGGGGAAGTCAATCATGACGATGAGTAACTCGGCACCATTCACATAGCCGGGTGTTTGTGTCTTGCCAAAGTCGGATTGAGCGATATTCCTAGCGGATTATGGTATGTGCGCCAAGGGTTTGAGGCATCTCTTGAAAATTTGAGAAACGCCGATCTCCTAGGCTTCGGTTTTTGTGCACCTCTGTCCATAACTCCAAAAGTAAAGTCGAAAAATGAAAAGAAGAGAGCGAAGCTCTAAGTTGAAGTGTTGCGGGAACCGCATAAGAAGAAGAAGGTAGTTGTCCACTTTCCCGGATTTATGCACCACTTTCCCTTAAAGTTTTCCCTTCCCTTCCGTATTCTAGACCTTTTCTTTGAAAGTCCTTAAGATCAAAAGAATGTTATATGACTTGGTGGTCTAAATTGAAGTTTCTTGTGATTGATTTTGATAATGTTTGAAGGTTATAATGCTTGTTTTGAAGTTAAATTGGTTCATGAATTTTCTTTGCCTTTTACTCTTTAATTAAGTGTGTGAAAGTTTAATAAACGATTGAAGCAAGGTTTGAGAATGATCTATTCTTTAGAAGTCACATTCACCCAAAAGAAGGTACACATATTTCATCCTAACTCTTGTTTAAAGCTTTTTGAAAGACCTTGCTTAGGGACAAGCAAGTGTTAAGTATGGGGTTATTTGTTAGCATGAAATATTGTGATATTTTAGGCACGTTTTCTAAACGTATTTGATTCATATTGATAGTCTTTGATTGAACTTTGTGCATATGTAAGCTAGTATTACCTATATTGTCGATATGGATGTCTACACTAGTTCTATGTTGATTATAGGTGATTTGGAGCTATTTCCGAACGGAATCGAGCAAAGGAGAGTTGAGTTGATATGTCCATAGATTGAGGACACTCTTTGGAAGCAAATTGGAGTTTTAGCTTGAGGAATGCACGAGGTTAGGGAAGAATCACGTTCTTGCCCTAAACCACGCTCTAAAATACGACCGTATCAAATTCCACGTTCAATTCCACGACCGTGGATTTAGAGTCAGAAATTGAAGTTCATTCCAGTGGATTACACGGCCGTGGAACATATGGTGCAAACCGTATTTATATCCACACTCTAAATTACGGTCGTGGAACACTTCACGACCGTGATCTTGGCGAATCTTTTCGCCATACTTTGAAGCCACGATCTTTTAAAGATTGGGCCGGGCCGACGTTTTGCCCTGCACTATAAAAAGACGGACGAAGCAAGAATCCGTCATGATCGCTTATCCCCGCTTACCCTCATTCCAGTTTGGTTTAGGGGGAATTTTGGCAATCCACGTTCTATCAACGGATAAGCCGGCTACACTTCGCTTAGCCTTGCTTGGAAGCATCGACATCTCTTTGGAGATCGAAGTTCGTGTTTGGGAATTGCCCTAATCTCGCACTTTTGGTGGAGATTGCTGTTGAGATCTCCGGATTGGCGGAAGATCGAAGTTTTCGGAAGATTTTGCAAGAAGATCTCTCTTCTTGTTTAGGTTTGATTTGGAAAACGGATTGACATCACGTTTTTCCCTTCTTCCCTAAGGTTGTGATTGTTTGCTTCACTTTGAATCTTTTTGACAATACTTGTTCTCTTTGTGACTTTGAGATTAGATTGGAGATTATTGAAAGTTCTTGAAAGTTTTCATCTTTTTATCTTTTAAATTCTTGAATTGATATCAACATGACTGTTATTGGCTAAAAACTCTTAACAATTCTAAGGTGAAGGGTTGATAGTTGTGGCTTAGATGATGATAGATCGATCGCAAACAGATTAGACCCTGAGAGTTAGAGAGAATCGCCGACAACCTTAAATTACGGCCTGTTCTTGAGTCCACGGCCGTGGAACCTCAAGAACTAACCGTGATTTCCCTTAAGTCCACGAACTTGCTTTTACTTTAATCTAAAGTTAAAGATTTTCTTTAGCTTAGTTTAGACTTGTCTTTTCTAGGTGGTAGTGAAGCCTCAACAACCTCTACCTCGATTGTGAGTGTCACAACCTCAATCGGCTAAGTTAGTCTTGATCCTTGGATTACAAGTTTGGGTATTTGACACTAATTCTCATCTTTAGAATCTTTCTATATTGAGCCTCAACAACCTGTATAGAGAGTGCCTTGTAGGTGAGTTATATAAGGTTTTTGGAACTTCACCGTACGATTACCTTACATTAGCATACCTTCGCATATCTTAACTCTGTCTTTACATCATTAAGTATATCTTGAATCGATTGCCACAGCTGGATACTTGGATCTTTAGGATTGTTGTTTTCCCAATATTTGCAAAACTCTCATATTTACTCACTTGATAACCTGCAATCGAGTTCGTTCCCACCCAAATCCCTGTGTTCGATACTCTGGAATTCTTGCTTAGCTACGTCGATCCGTACACTGCGGGTTCGCTGCTTGATTCTAGTTTTATAAATTTAAAACTTATTTGCACACACCTTTAGGGGCGAACAAGTTTTTGGCGCCGTTGCCGGGGATTTGGTCTCGGCCGAATCCGGTTGCCGGTTGTCAAGGCTTGGGAGCTTGCTCTCGTTATTTGATATCACTTTGAGTGCATGCGCAGGTCTAGGAACACCAAAGATCTCTTACCTCTTGATCAAGAGCTAGAGAAAACCTTGAGGCAAAAGCGCAAGGAAAAGAAGATGGCTGAAGAACACGAACGTGATCTTCAAACGGAGTTGGCGGAGAAGGAAGCTCAACTCCGATGGAATGAGACTCTCCGCCAAGATGAGATGGATCGTCATCAATCTCAAGTTAACAGTCTACAAGACATGATCTTCCAGATGAGGGTCGAGATGAGCGACCTTAAGAATAAGGGAAGCAAGAAATCCCCAAAAAGGAGATCAAGGTCTAGAAGAAAAAGCCACTCATCAATCTCAAGGTTGGATGAGATGAATCCAAAGCAAATGAAGACCCTCCAAGGCTCCTTAAAGCTTGATCATCATCAAGGGCTGAGTCAGGGGAAACCACGGTTGGAACCACGGTTGGTTCCACTTCCACGGCCGTGGACCTTGCCTAGCTTGCTTCTCGGAGTTGTCCAAAGAGTTCTACGGCCGTGGAACCACTTCCACGCCCGTGGAACATGCAGCTGTTCAGCACCTCTTCGTGGTCTTCATCTTCAACTCTTGTCTCCTTTTCTAATGCTTCTAAGGCTTTGATCTCTTCATTACAAGCCTCCTCATCACCTTCCTCCATCATACTTAAGGTAAGAACCTTCTCCAAGGGATCCTTAATCAAGATCGAGCTCACAACTTCTCTAGAATCCTCTTGCTCGACTATGTTGAAGACATCCTCATCAAGGGTTGGCCCTTTCATCATTGTGGACAATTTGAACTTGATGTTCTCTTCTCCAATGTTGAAGGAGAGAGTCCCATTCTTGCAATCCACTAGGCATCCGGAGGTGGCTAGGAAAGGTCTTCCTAAGATGATGGGAACCGGATAGTCCGCCGGAATTTCCAAGACAACAAAATCAATTGGCACATAGAATCCTCCTAGTTGCACCGGGATGTCTTTTAAGATCCCCACCGGGTGAGTGATAGAACGGTCCGCCATATAGAGGGTCATCTTGACCGGTTTAGGCTCTCCCAATCCAACCTTGTTGCAAAGTGCAAGCGGTATGATGCTTACACTTGCCCCAAGATCACAAAGGGCTTCATACTTCACATCTCCCACTCCAATTGGGAAACAAAAAGAACCCGGATCTCTTAGCTTAGGAGGCATCTCCTCTTTCATTGTTTGGATCAATTCCGAGGATCTCTTCGTCATTCTTATCTCCCCATACTCCTCCAACTTCCTTTTGTTGGAGAGTATCTCCTTCAAGAACTTGCCATATGCCGGCATTCCTAAGATAGCATCCATGAACGGAATATTAATATGCAATTTAGACATTAGTTCAAGGAATTTACCAAAGTGATTGTCCAAGCGAGCTCTTGCTCGTGATTGTGGGAACGGTAGTGGTGGCTTGTATGGAGGCGGTGCCACATATGTTGGCTCAACATCCTTGCTCTTGCCTCCATCTCCTTGCAAAGTCTCTTCCTCTATCACCACTTGCTTCCCTTTAGCATTGTCCTTGGGCAAAGGATCTTTCATGCTCAACCCACTCCTCGTTGTAATGGCCAACACTTGGCCACTTGGGTTGTCTTCGGTTCTTCCGTGAAGCTTTCCCGGATCTCTATGGGCTTCACCCGCCTTTTGGAACACTTGTGCTTCCAACACCTTTTGAGCCTTAGAGATGGAAGTCACCGTGCTCTCAAGACCACTCAATCTTCCAAGCAATTGCTCAAACATCATTTCGGTTCTATCCTTTGGGGGTTGAGTGAATCCGGGTGGAGGTTCTTGTGAAGCTTTTGGTGGTGGAGTTGTGCTTGTGGAGGCGGGAGGGTTCAAGGCTCCATCCGGGTTAGAATAGGAAAACCCGGGATGGTTGTGGTTAGGCCGGTAATTGTTGAATTGCCGGTTATTGTTGAAGTTCCTCGGGCCTTGGTAGTTGTTGTAGTTGCCCCTTCCCATGTAATTCACATACTCCTCCTTGGAAGGTAAGTTAGCTTGTGGAAGCACTTGAGGAGTTGCTTGGTTCTTCAAAGTTGTAGCACACAACTCCCTCAAGGACTTTAGCTTGTTGTTGATGGCGTCAAGCTTGAAATTGCTCATGGTGACCTCACTCACCTCATATGCTCCCGCCTTTCTCCCTTCACTCTTCCTATGGGAGTATTTCTCAATCACTGGAGCTTGTTTCTCTACAAATTCCCAAGCTTCATCTACATGTTTCTCCATGAAAGTCCCACCGGAAAGAGATTGGAGCTTGAATTGGCTATCTTCATCAAGTCCTTTGAAGTAGATCTCCAATAGCTCATTTTCGGTATACCATGGTGTGGACAATCTAGGAGAAGGTCTTTGAACCTCTCCCAAGACTTGAATAAACTCTCTCTATCCTTCATCACAAAGGCATTGATCTTCCCTCTTAACTCGGTAGTCTTGGAAGGTGGGAAGAACTTAGTCAAAAACTCGGTTGTCATCTCCTCCCAAGTACCAACTCGCCCTTGTGGAATAGATTGATATCAAGCCAAGGCTTTATCCTTAAGAGAGAAGGAAAAAGCCCTAAGCTTATGGTTGTTGCTCTCCAATCTTGGCGGTCTAAGAGTCTCCATCAAGATCTCATAGTTCATCAAGTGTTGATGAGGAGACTCTCCTTCTATCCCTCCAAATTGATTATGCCGGATCATTTGTAGAACTTGAGGGCGGAGCTCATAATTGTGGGTAGCGGGATCTCCTAGGTTCACACCCGGGCGGTGTGCTCTTTGTGCCGGATCCATACGTCTCCCTAGGGTTTGTGGCTCTTCAATGGCAATGGGTACAACCCTAACATTAGCCGCCGGCTGTGGTTGTATTACCGGTGGAGGAGGTGGAGGTTGTTGACGATTAAGCTCTCCTTGTACAAGGGCTTGCCTAATCTCATCAATCTCCCTCCTAGTTGCTTCTTGCCTCTCATTGGCAAGTCTCCTTTCTTCCTCCAAGAGCTCATCTCTTAGCCTTATTTGCTCTAAGGCTTTGTCCAACTCAGCTTGGAGGTTTCTACCGGCCATCTCTTTCTCTTTTCGAATGCTCTTGGATCTAGATCTAAGGGTTTTCTCCAGTTCGGGATCGAATGGAGCTAAATCCTTGCCACGAGATCTTCGCATACACTTAAAGAGTAAGAGGTGTCCTGAAAAGCAAAGACACAAACCAAAGAGAGATCAAAAGCAACAAGAAAGATCTACACTATTAACAATCACAAAATAGCTTGAATTGGCTATCCTCACCGGGTAAGTCTCGGAAGGGTTAGTCCTAAACAACTATCCTAGCACACTTAGTCCAATGGCGGCTTATGAGGCTCACCACTACCTAGGGTTTGCGATCTTTGGAGTCTAAGGGTAAGGATTACCGAGTAAGTCTCTCCTAACACTTAGTTGCTAACACTAGGTTGCCCTAGGGTAGATTTAACCTTAACAAACACTTAGGATTTCAACATTCTAACAATCTAAAGCTAGATCCATCAAACAAGGGAGAATCACGGGCTGTTCTACACCTTCCACGGCCGTGGAAAGGCAAGAACAAACCGTGGACTCCAACAGAAGCTACGTCCAAGCAAGAGAGTCATCCAAGGTCTAATCTAAGTCCATCCTATCATAGTCCTAGCCATAACCATTCCTTCCTTACCCTAGAATCACATCTATTTAGCCTACAACATTCATCATAGCAATCGAAATCATTGAACATAAAATCATGGCTTCCATATGCAAGATAATGAAGAGAAAAAGATAAACAAGTTAAGTAAACAAAACCAAGTTGAAAATGGAATTAGAATGACTCACAACCCTTCTTAAAGAAGGTTCAAATGGTTCATACAACTCAAGAAATCGATTCCAAAATTCTTCACTACAAGGCTATCAAAATCTATCAATGGTGTGCTCTTCTTCTTCTCCAATGAAGCTCTTCCTCCAATGGTAGCTTCCTTCTACCTCCTTCTTCCAAGAATCTTCTTGTTGAGAGAATATTTTGATTGGATGATAGTGGATAATGGAGAGCTGCTCCAAGATGCTCTTCTCAGCCAATGCAGGACCACTTTTATACTACAACTTTGCAAGAGCTGGCCAAGAGATCGTGGCATAGGTGTCACGAAAACCTGGCAAAATCTACGGGCAGTTCCACGGCCGTGGAGTGTCAGTGAACCGTGATTTTGTGCTTCAGCTTTGCCTTTGGTCATTAAGCTTCGATTTGGTGCATGGCTTGTGTTGGCAAGGTTCCATGAGTCCTCCCTAGCCTTTAGCTTGCATCCTAATGAGTCCGAGGGTGTGTCACCTTGATGAACGATCCTCAAACGTATCGTTTTAGCTCCTAAATCTCCCAATATACCTACAAAGCAATGCATAAGTCCGTGTAGACGTCTAACTCGACATAATACGTGAATTGAGTGCAAACGTCGTTAACTAGTGCTAAACCATGCATGAATGAGCGAGAAATCTATCTAAATGATTACCTAAACCTAGTCATAAATCGTGTTATCAAGCCCAATGGTCCAAACCACCCTCAACTAGGGCAATACTCTCCTAAAAACCTCTCGGATCAACATTCCTATGGAACGTCCCATTCATAGACTCAAGGAACCCAAAGATGTTCCGAAACATGCCCACAACCATATCATACTTCTGGTTCATCAATCAGAGCTTAACCTTTCTCTCCCTAGGATCATGCTTAAAAGAATCCAGAAATTCTAACGTTATTTCCTCATAAGCATTCTCCCTAATCTCAACAAAAGCAGTAAATCCAACTGTTTCAATCATCCAATCACGATTAGCTCTCACAAACATTCATTCCAATTCATCCAACACTAAGAAACGAGGTGAAACAAAATTACGCTCTTGAATTCTTTCATACCTCGTTTTGTTTCGTTCTTGGATCACCGAAAGTGTAGGAGGTGGTGGAGCTTGCTGAGAAGAGGAAGAACCCCTCCTAGGATCGATCACTCGTGAATATCTTTGTGTTGGTTTCATTGGATCTTAGCTAAATCTCGGCCGAGATTCCTGGGTTCACCCGAGATTTTTGCTGCTTTGTTCGATTTAAGGACGGGTGAAAAACCTAGGGTTTTAGTCAAAAGAATCCAAATCTGGCTCGATTTGTGGACTTTTGGTGTTGTTTGTGTGAAGAATCTTCTATGTGGTGGAGAGGACATGATTTTAGGAAGAAGAACGGAGTGAATTGGTTAGAAAACGGGAGAGTTTCTAATCGGAGATGCCGGCCATGGTTTTTCGGTGAAGGGAAGAGGGTTCGTGTTGGGGATGAAGTGTGTTGGCACTTTTTGTACGCTTTCTGAATTTTCAAAAATCTCGGCCGATTTCCAATTGCCCGATAAAATCATTGGTCCGAGAAAATTTGTATGAACTCCGATTTTCAAAGAATCTCGGCCGAGATTCCTGTGTTGGCCAAGATTTGGGTCGAAGTTGCTCTCGACATACATTTCTACGGATGACTTAATTCTTTTGATTCAAAATCTAGACCTATGATTTTGAATCAAGTGCAACACCAAGCTGGTGTAGGTGGCTGCAGGGGCGGCTAGGGAATGGAGCAGGGGCGGCTCACTGCTGGCGCAGGGGCTGTCCAGAGGTGGCGTAGGGGCGGCTGGTGTTCAGAAACATACCCTCAGCTCCTCCTTGCTTCTTCAATCGATCTCTTAACTCCTCTTTTAGCCAGCATCCAAACACACATATATACATACATATATACATCAGAAGAAGCAAATCAAGTCTGCCACAAGATCACTCTTGGGGATCCTAAACTAAGGAGAAAGGAAAGAACATAGAATAGAAGAAAGAAAGGAAAGAAGGATAGAGATCTCACCAAGATGAACCTAAACAAGGGCAGAACTCCATCAACACCTCAAGGTTGACTCCATCACAAGCACAACAGCAACAACTAACACAATCAGCTACAAACCAAGCTCACAAGCACACAAACTCACTCAAATCCCAACAAAGATCAAGAAGAGATCCGAGGGAAGAGAGGAGGAGGAGGAGATGAACGTAGGGAGAGGTGGAGTAGGAGAGAGAATGAGGTAACCCTCATCTGGAGGAGAAGAAGAAGATATAAAGGAAAGAGGGGTAAAAAAGCAAAGCTCGGGTCAAAGAAGACGACTGCTGCCCACCACAAACCGCAGGGGCGGCTGGCCTGGCTGCTGGGGCTGCTCACAGAACCGCAGGGGCGGCCAGCTAGGGGCGCAGGGGCGGCCAACCAGGGGCGCAGGGGCCCTTTGCAACTCCAAAGAGGTAAAGCAGTTGCGTCTCGGCTGAAGCGCAAGTGCGGGATCTCTCGAAGACTAAGGCTCTTACATCTCACACCCCCCCCTACAAACAAGTTTCGTCCCGAAACTTGCAACTCAAGGTCTCTCGGACCCATAAGCCGAGGTACAATTCTCACTCTCTCTATCGGATGTATCACATCTCCGCTTAGAAGGTCATAACCTATAACAATCTATAACCTCAAACATCCACATGGAGGAATCATCAACTCCAGAAAATAGGGCCATAACGCTACCCAAAGGCGTAGAGGAATCACATCTCTCGCCATACCACATCACAAGGCATAGAGGAAGCACATCTCTAGCCAAAACATCCAACAAGCATAGAGGAAATACGTCTCTAGCCAAGCCATAAATATACACGACGCATGGAGGAATCACATCTCCACTGAAACTATGTCCATCAAGGTAGCATAGAGGAAAAGAACCATCTCCAGCTGAATCCGAATCACACTCAAATAGCATGGAGGAAAGAACCATCTCCAGCCATAATATAAAACATACTCTGATAGCATGGAGGAAATAATCATCTCCAGCTATAACATACATCACGCTAGCACATCAAGATCTACTAAGATCATAAAACACATCATAGCTAGCATGGAATAACACATCAAGGCATATAAGCACATAAGCATAACATTCATCAAGATAGCACTAAGATCTACTCGTGCTCCTACATATGGATTTGTTCCAACATATACTCTAGATAGCTCCTCAAGACTCTATCCTCAGTCTCTCACATAGCCTCTTCAGGTCCTCATCTCGACTACTATGTCCCCAATATGGGAATGTCTTTCGAATGCAAGCGTCTCATATCTCATTCCAAGAATGTAACCAAATGCTCAACAAAGATGTGGTTCGGCTTAATCACTAGATCATCATAACTCACAAAGTGTCTCGAATCTGGTATATAATTCCTCAGTTGGGACACATGAAACACTGGGTGAATATCCTCTGACCTTAGAGGCAAAACTAAACATCATGTTACCTTCACAATACTAGTCAAGATCTGAAATAAACCTACATATTGGAAACTCAGTTTCCCTTCTAGGACAACACGCCAGATGTTTCACAACGGAGATACTCTCAGTTGGACATAAGCTTTCAATCTAAACTGTAAAGGTCGATACCTTTTGTCTGCATACGGTATCTGGCGACTCTGTACAGCCAGCATTCTTCCTCTAATCAACGTTACTTGAACAATAAAATCCTGAATCTGGTTAGGTGTTATTCTACTAATACTGCTAGGTCACTTCTAGCATAAGGATGTACGACCTCTATGTCTATATATTGCCTCATAGGGCCATCCCAAAAAGATGCACATCCATCATTGTCATATAATAAACTCATTAATGGGAGGTAATCTAACCATCCATGCTTCCAATCCAAAAGACAAGCTTATACTTTATACTCAAGGGTCTAGATGGTCCTTTGTGATTGACCATCTGTCAGGGGGTGAAACGTAGACATGGAGTATAGACTCGTCCCCAAGGCAGTCTGAATCTGCTACCCAAAAACTCAAAATAAAACATCCATCTCGATCAGAGATGATCGTTCTCGGTAAACCACGGAGTCTCATTATCTATCTAGTGTACTCCTCAGCCAACTAATTCACTGGCCACATCTTTCGGATATGAATGAAATGTGCCCGGTTTCATTAATCTGTTACCAACAATCCCATCACACAATCCATAGAGATGTCCTCCCAATTCTACTACTGCACTAGAAGTGGATGGAGCTCATCCCTAGGTCAGTAATGCTCTATTTGGACCTCATGGTACATCTTACTCGTACCTGGATGTACTGAATAAGATGAGCAATGAGTGTACAGTAAGATTCTCCTTCTCTACTCTGCATCAGCAGGTACATAAAAGCGGTCATGGCGCTCCATCACTCCATCTGCTCTAATGGAGAACTGTGGTGCCTCATGACGAGACATCTTCTCTCTAAAACTCATCAAGGCCGGGCAGGTCCCCTACTTCTATTGGACTTCATCCAACAGACCAGGTAGAACCTCTTAGGTATAATTGGTATCCTCATCAAGGAACTGATTATCCAACTCTAGCCAAGCTTGATCTCTTAAAAGCTGAGGCTGAACTGTCAGTCTCACAATTGTCTTCTCTCGAGACGTCTTTCCGTTCAAGTTGTCAATGACAACGTTCAACTTCTCTGAATGATATGGAATCTCCAGGTTAAAGTATTGATCAATTCGAGCCCTCAACGCTAGTGGTTATTCAACTCTCACGGCGTAAAAACATTCCTCAGACTCCTATGGTATGTGGAAACCTGAAACGAAACATCACCAACCTAGGTCTTATCTTCAAATCTTCAAGTCTTGAAGTGCCATTTCTACTCTAGATCATACGTCAAGTAGTCCTCCGCATACGTCTGCAGCTGTAGACACACATATCAATAACTCTACTCCTCTGTAGTAGTACACAACCAAACTTAGTTGGGATGTATCACTGTAAATCACGGGATCTCTAGAATCTTCTGACTATGACAGAATGGAAGCAGAGGTCAAGTGCCTCTTCAATTCTTCAAAGCTCTGGTACACTGCTTGACAACGCAATTTTGGTGGTCTTCCTAAGAAGACTCCTAAATAGATGCACATTCACAAAACTCTTCCTCAAAGCATTGGTAGTAATCGGCTGAGCCGAGAAAACTATGCACTCCTTAATGTTCATCAGTATCTTCCAGGTTATAACATACTTAATCCTCGCCAGGTATACCATGATCCCACTTGCGGAGTCAATATGGCCTAAGAAGGCTACTACTGTCATCTCCACTTACATTTAGAGAGCGTAGCATACAACCCTCTATCTCTTGAAATTTGTAGAACTGTCCTCAGATGATCGTTCTGCTCCTCTTTGCTATGAGAGTATACCGACATGTCATCAATGAAGATCACTACAACCAAATACAGGAAATCAATGAAAATACTGTTCATCAACTCCCTGAAAACTGTCAAGGCATTCATCAGCCCCACATGGTATCACTACAACTTGTAGTGTCCATAATGTTACAAAAGGCTGTCCTATGTACATCTTGCTCTCTCACCCTCAATTGGTGATATCCTGAGCGCAAGGGAAACCTGAAAACACAATTGCTTCTTGAAGCTAACTCATCAGGTCGCCAATACGGAACATGGAACATAGTAGGGCAAAGGAAGCCCGTCTCAATCAACTCCTCAAGTTGTTTGTTACAATATCTCAACAAGTACCATATAGTAAGGGCCTTCCCAATCAGTCTCGTATCATACTTCAATTCGATAACAATGTTCACACTCCGCTGAGGTGGCAACTAGACGATTCAGTAACACGTCTATAAGCTTATAAACCACTGGAATATCTCCCAACGTGGAACTATCTCCTTTATGGCATAACATTAGAAAGCATCACCTCCTTGTGTTATCAACCTCGCTACTCATATGGCACTAATGACAAAACTCATCTCTTCAAAGGTCGTAATTTTGGAAGACCTCTATCCAATCGGTCTTAGTAGCGATTGTAACAACCTTCCAACTGATATCTAACATAACATGATATCTATTCATCCAAACCATACACATAGTGACTTCCTCATGCACCTACGGCATGACAAAGAAGTCTCTAAACCATACACAAGTCCCCGAATGAAAGGGACAAACACATATCTTGCGGGTACCTCAGACCCCTAACTTGGTAATCCTGTAAAGAAAAGTCTACATCTTACTATTTCCATAGTCCATTATTCAAGCATGCATCGAAACACAAGAAGTGCATATCACTCACAACAAGCAAAACTCCACTTGGTAAACCATTAACAAGAATGGTACCTGTAGAGCTAACGCCAGAAGCTCCACTGCATATCATCATTCAGTCTCGGATCCACGCTCCTCAGGTATTACTGAGGTCATTACCATAGCCTCCACTTTCACTCTTTCTGCACCGGAAAGAGGAAGGTCTTGTTGAGAAGAAACACTACATTGTTGATAAAAAGGGGCCAGATGGCCTAGTTCACCATAGGTGAAACAAGCTATCGGTGCCAAAGGGCACTCAGAACGCAAATGATCTGGATAACCATAATTAAAACATAATCGTCCCATCCTTGCACCCTGTGCAGCTAAAGGGTATCTCGATCTTCGTTGTCCACCTCTAATAATCTTACTCCGGGAAGGAACTAGTAAAGGAAGGGCCTTGCCTTGTCAATAAAACTTCGCTCTATGCCTTGCTTTACCACATGTAAAGCACAATATGGGCATCTTTGGGCACATAGCTTGTCGGTGTCCAAACTTTGCGTAATTAAAACACGGTAGCTCCTTGCCAGTCGTCTTCATGGCCAATGGACTGCTTGCTTGTCCTGACATCTGAATTGGTTCATCATTCATCATTTTTGCTTCTTCACTAACTGATCCAGTCCATTGCTTTTTCTCTGATCCGGAAGCTTCAATTGGTCCCACCGACGTTGGTAAATCCGGTGTAGGTCTACCCGCTATTACAACCTCGTATACTTGGCGCATATATTCTTGAAACTCAAGTCTACTCATGGAGACATGATCAACCTCTTCAAACTCGTTCTCTACTATAGGCGAAACAACCCGAACCTCTTTAAACTCGTTCTTGAAACTCAAGTGTACCCCTACCTCGTCCCACTACAGATTGTGCTCTAGTCTGAGCCATCTGTAGGATATACGCACCTAAACTTACAAGGCTATATATATGCCATATGTATCGATATATATAATACATCTACATAATCCATAATACACACAGATATATATAAATATCTACGTTGCACAAATCCATGGCAGAGGTGATGACTTCTCGTACATTGTAACCTAAACCACACTTAAAACCAAAAACGTTTTTAAAACGTAAGACCCCTTTCGGGTTTTGTTTATTTTACCTATCACATCTTATTGTAGTTAGCAAGTGCCATTGTTGTTAACTTGGGCTCTGATACCAACTCTGTAACACCCCGAATCCGAAGGACTCTGGATGCCACATTGGGCTAGGATCTCACAATAGATCCTGACCCTAGCTTGACAACAAGTTCACTGGACCTTACAACATGGCACTGACAGATATAAAACAAATACATAAAACAGTATAAACTCTACAACCAAAGGTAAAAACAACGACATAGCCGAGTATATAAAATAACATCCTCACACAGGAGGTACAAAAGATAATCCTCACGCAGGAGGGAAACACAACAAACCCAAACCAACCACCTAATGTACGAGATTCCTCGGCCTGTCACCCTACCATATCACTCAGTAGCGCCTAACCTGTAAACATCTACAACACGGTATGTAACCATTAGCTAACCATACATATATGAGGTAATGCATAAGAACAAACACAATGATGAAAGATAAGCAAATCAACATGCTATCAGACATTTACCCATTTTATCATCTTTATATAATGGTCATTCACACAAATCGTATATATATCCATAGATGAAAATATGTGACACGAGGACCGATACATCTTTGCCTCTGAGCCTGCTCGCCATCTAGAGTGGAATCGGTCACACAACCCGTGTACCCTATGGGAGTGGTATTGTGCCCTCTCCGTATACCAGGTCTGGCCTGACTCAAGAGAACCTCCCAGACTCCATGGCGGGATGAAAGGGAAAGGTTATCACAGCCACACATATGGGGCAATCAATAAAACATAGGTCGGTATAAACGACATCTCATGCTATCATAGCAATCATATAAAGCACACACCACTCATGCAAACACCCAATATAGGGATGGTAGCTAAGTAAGTCCTACGAAAATACCTCAACCTCGTACACAACTCAAACACGATCAACCAGTTGCAAACTCCAATCCTGAGAGAGGGGCATTGCCTAATAACAAGGCATAAAGATATATCAACCTCTATTCATCAAAGGAGTCACACCTAGACCCAAAGGGATCCATAGGGATCATACTCAACCTCAAAACCTTAACCAACATCAACCTAAGTCCTTAAAGCCATACAAGGCATAAACCGATCATATCCTCAACCAAACACAACTTCACACATCTAGCATGATCCTATACACTCATACTAGGAAAGGAGGGAACAAAGGCATCCTAAAGAAGGCCTAGAAGCAACACACACCTGCAGAACCAAGTGCAACACCAAGATGGTGCAGGTGGCCGCAGGGGCGGCTAGGGAATGACGTAGGGGCGGCTCACTGCTGGCGCAAGGGCGGTCTAGAGGTGGTGCAGGGGCGGCTAGTGTGCACAGACACACCCTCAGCTCCTCCTTGCTTCTTCAATCGATCTCTTCACTCCTCTTTCAGCCAACATCCAAATACACATATATACATACATATATACATCAGAAGAAGCCAATCAAGGCTGCTACAAGATCACTCTTGTGGATCCTGAACTAAGGAGAAAGGAAAGAACATAGAAAGGAAGAAAAGAAGAAAGAAAGGAAAGAAGGATAGAGATCTCACCAAGCTGAACCTAAACAAAGACAAAACTCCATCAACACCTCAAGGTTAGCTCCATCACAAGCACATCAGCAACAACCAACACAATCAGCAACAAACCAAGCTCACAAGCACACAAACTCACTCAAATCCCAACAAAGATCAAGAAGAGATCCAAGGGAAGAGAGAAGGAGGAGATGAACATAGGGAGAGGTGGAGCAGGAGAGAGAATGAGGTAACCCTCATTTGGAGGAGGAGAAGAAGATATAAAGGAAAGAGGGGTCAAAAAGCAAAGCTCGGGTCAAAGAAGACGGCTGCAGCCCACCATAAACCGTACGGGCGGCTGGCCTGGCCACTAGGTCGGCTCACAGAACCGCAGGGGCGGCTCTATGCACCTCCAAAGAGGTAAAGCAATTGCGTCTCGGCTGAAGCACAAGTGCGGGATCTCTCGAAGACTAAGGCTCTTACAACTACGAGTTTGTAGTGATGCCATTTGGTCTGACGAATGCCCCAATAGTCTTCATGGAATTGATGAACAGTATCTTCATCGACTTCCTGGATCAGTTTGTGGTGGTCTTTATTGATGACATTTTGGTATACTCTCGTAGCAAAGAGGAGCATGCCGGTCATCTGAGGATAGTTTTCCAGATTTTGAGGGATAGGGAGTTGTATGCTAAGCTCTCTAAGTGTGAGTTCTGGATGTCTGAGGCTTTTTTCCTTGGACATATCGTCTCCTCCGACGGGATTATAGTTGAACCAGCGAAGATTAATTTTGTTGCTGCATGGTTGACACCGACGAACGTCAAGAAAGTGCGTAGCTTTCTTGGCCTAGCCGGTTATTACAGACGCTTTGTGGAAGGATTTTCTATGATTGCCCGTCCACTGAAAAGTCTTCTGAGGAAGACTACCATATTTGTATGGACCGACCAGTGTGCTCAAATTTTTGAGGAGTTGAAAAGGCGTTTGACTTCTGCTCTTGTCCTAGCACAACCAGAGGGTTCTGATGACTTTGTGGTTTACAACGATGCATCCAAGCTAGGCTTGGGATGTGTATTGATGTAGAGAGGCAGAGTGATTGCATACGCGTCTCTACAGCTGAAGACGTATGAGGAGAACTACCTGACTCATGATCTGTAGTTGGCAGCGGTAGTTCATGCTTTGAAGATTTGGAGAAATTACCTATATGGTGCCACATGTCAGATCTTCATAGACCATAAGAGTCTGAAGTACATTTTCACGCAGCGGGAATTGAATAACCGCCAACATTGATGGCTTGAGTTGAACAAGGATTTTGACCTTGAGATTTTGTATAATCGTGGAAAGGCGAATGTTGTAGCTGACGCCTGGAGCAAGAAGACGCCTCGAGAGAAGGTGATTGCCAGATTGATAGTACAACCTCAGATTTAGAGGAATCTAGTCTTACTAGAGATTAACATCTAGTTTTCTGATGAGGATGCCCAACTGTTTGTTTTAAAGGTTCTACCTGGTCTGTTGGATGAGATCCAACAAAAGCAGGGGACCTACCCGACCTTGACAAGGATCAGAGAGAGGATGTCTCGTGGAGAGGCACCACAGTTCTCCATAGGAGCGGATGGAGTTATGAGGCATCATGATTGTATCTATGTACCCACTGATGCAGAGCTGAGACATCGGATTTTACAAGAGGCTCACTATACACCTTACTCAGTACATCCAGGTACGAGTAAAATGCACCATGATGTGAGACACTCATATTGGTGGGGAGAGATGAAGCCTGACGTAGCCAGATTTGTGGCTCAGTGTGTGACCTATCAGCAGGTGAAGATAAAGCATTTAAGACCTGGAGGTGAGTTCCATCCACTGACAGTACTGCATTTGAAGTGGGAGGACGTCTCCATGGATTTTAAACCGGATTGAGGGTCAGTAGGAGCTTTGATGCTATCTGAGTGATTGTGGATAGACTGACAAAGACGGCACATTTCATTCCCATCAATGAGACATGGCCAGTGAGCAGATTGGTTGAGGAGTACACTAGACAGATAGTGAGACTCCATGGGGTACCGAGGACGATTGTCTTTGATCGAGATGGACGGTTTACTTCGAGATTCTAGCAGCCGATTCATACTGCTTTGGGGAAATCTACACTTTACGAATGCGTTTCACCCCCAGACAGATGGTCAGTTAGAGAGGACAATCCAGACCTTAGAGGACATGTTGCGAGCCTGTGTGTTGGATTGGGTACAGAGATAGTCTGATTACCTCCCACTCGTTCAGTTCTCATACAACAACAACTAGCATGCATCTATTGGGATGGCTCCTTATGAGGTACTGTATTTGACGTAAGTGCCGTACACCTTTATAATGGGATGAGCCTAGCAGTATCAGTGGGATAGCGCCAGAGCAGATTCAGGATAATATGGCTCGAGTAGCGCTGATTAGAGAGAGGATGCTGGCTGCACAAAGTCTATAAAAGTCGTATGCAGACAAGAGGCTTCGGCCTCTAGAGTTCAGGGTAGGAACTCATGTTCGGTTAAGAGTATCTACGATGCGAGGTGTCAGCCGTTTTGGAATAAAGGGGAAGCTGAGTCCCCGATATGTCGGTCCTTTCGAGATACTGGATAGATTCGGGAGAGCAGCCTACAGGTTAGCATTGCCTCCGAGGTTAGAGAGTGTTCACCCTGTGTTTCTTGTGTCTCAATTGAGGGAGTACATACCAGATCCGAGGCACATTGTGAGTTATGATGATCTGGTGGTTGAGCCGGACCACACTTTTGCAGTGCACCCTATTGCAGTCCTAGAGCGAGGTTGAGACGCCTGCGTTCAAAGGACATTCCTACGCTGAGGATACAGTGGTGTAGACGAGGACTGGATGAGGCTACATGGGAGACCGAGGATAGTATCCAGAGGAACTATCCAGAGTTCTACGCCGAGATAGATGCACCAGTAGGATCCACGAGTAGATCTTAGTGCCACCTTGGTGAGTGCATGTTATGATACGTGTTTATGTGATATGATGTGCTTTTCGTGTTAGCTGTATGTGTATATGATCTGTTAGATCTTGTTGCTAGCGCGAGATAGGTATAGCTGGAGATGGTTCTTTCCTCCATGCTATGGTGTGTGTGTTAGGATTAGCAGGAGATGGTGTTAGCATGAAATATTGCGATATTCTAGGCACCTTTTCTAGTTGTTTTTCATTTATTATAGTGTTCATGGATAAGGTATTGGAGCATTTGTTAGCTTGTTTATCTATATTTTCAATATGGAGGTCTACATTTGCTTTGTGTTGATTATAGGTGAACAAGAGCTGAAACCGGACCATTTGAGAGAGATAGGAGAGGATTCGAGCATATCCAAGGATTAGGAGCATAGCAAAGAAGCCAAAGGAGATGCTAGGATGGAGAATGACACAACACAAAGGAAACCACAAGCAATTAACACTTCCACGCCCTAAAATACGGCCGTAAAAGAGTCCACGCCCTAAACCACGGCCGTGGATCTTGGCATCATGAGCGTGGAGCATTCCAGAGAGTTACACGGCCTAAAGTACGGTTGTGGAAGATGAGAGACACCGTAACCCAATTCCACGCCCTAAATCTCTAAGCCGTGGAATCCCTTGAGACCGTGATTTAGGCGATCTTTTGACGAACCAATTATTCCTACATCATTTACGTGATGGGCCGGGACGGTTGTTTTTCCCCGTCTTATAAAAAGGCGGGAGGAGAGAGTTTTTCAGGGGGTTCGCTTTAGGCTTTTGACCAACCTCGCTTTGGGAGAGTTAACCTTAGGGTTTTGCGAGGAACGTTGCGGAAGTGCCGGCAATTTGAATTCCCGAAGATCGTGTGTGGCGGAAGTTGCGCCCCTTTCTTAGGTTTTGATATTGAAGACGGATTGACACCCCGTTCTTCATACTTGCCTTAAATCTTGTGAGGTTTTTTTGTTATATTCCGAATCCATTGAATATTCCAATTTGTGTTTTGGATTTAAGATTGAATTTGAGTTATATTTGAGTTTTCGAGGGTTTTCATCTTTCATTCTTCTGAAATTGATTTTTGATATCATGACAATAGTTATTGGCTAAAACCCTTTAGCAATTCTAAGGTGAAGGGTTGATAGTTGTGGCTTAGATGATGATAGATCGATCGTAAATTGATTGGACCCTGAGAGTTAGAGAGATCTCGTCGACGAACCAAGATCACGGTCTGTTCTTGAGCTTCCACGGCCATGGAACTCAAGATCTGCCCGTGATTTACCCTAGTTTACGAACTTTGCTTTTACTTTGATCCAAGGTTAAAGATTTGCTTTAATCTAGTTTTGGCTTGCCCTTTTCTAGGTAGTAGTGAGACTCATCATCCTCTATTTCGATTTCGAGTGTCACAACCTTAATCGTTCTAGTTTGACTTGATCCTTGGGTTACAAGTTTTGGTATTTGAGATTAATTCTTACCTTTAGATCCTTTCTATACTGAAGCCTCAACAACCTTTATAGAGAGTGTCTTTAGATAAGTCATATAAAGTTTTGGAACTTCATCGTACATTGTTTTACCTTAGCATACCTTTGCAACTCTTGACTCTGTCCTTAGTTCTTTAGTATATCTTGAATCGATTGCCACAATTAGATACCTGGATCTTTAGGGTTTTTGTTTTCCCAATATTTGCAAAGCTTATTACATTTACTTGCTTGACGATTTGCGAACTGAATTTGTTCCCCCCAAATCCCTGAGTTCGACACTCTGGAATTCTTGCTTTACTACGCCGAACCGTACACTGCGGGTTCGCTTGCTTAATTCTAGTTTCATAAATTTAAAGCTTATTTGCACGCACGCTAAGTGGCGAACAAGTTTTTGGCTCCGTTTCCGGGGATTTGGTCTAGGCCAAATTCGGTTATCGGTTGTCAAGCTTGGGAGCTTTGCTCTTGTTATTTGATATCTCCTTTGAGTGATATTTGCAGGTTATCTTAGGTATATGCACAGGTCTAGCAACAACAAAGACCTCTTACCTCTTGATCAAGAACTTGAGAAGACTTTGAGAAAGAAGCTCAAAGAAAGAAAGATAGCTGAAAATAAAGAGAGGGATATCCAAGCAGAGTTGGAGGATTCCGAAGCTCGACTTAGATGGAGCTAGAAGACTCGCAAGGAAGAATCGGACTGTCATCAATTGCAAATTGATGAGCTCAAGGACATGATGCTTCAAATGAGGCTTGTTCGCCACTTAGCGTGCGTTCAAATAAGCTTTAAATTTACAAAACTAGAATCAAGCAAGCGAACCCGCAGTGTACGGATCGATATAGGTGAGCAAGAATTCCAGAGTATCGAACACAGGGATTTGGGGGGTTAAATCTAGTTACAAATTATCAAGCGAGTAAATATAGAGCTTTTCGAATTATTAGGAAAACAACAATCCTAAAGATCCAAGTATCCAGCTGTGGCAATCGATTCAAGATATACTAATGATGTAAGGACAGAGTTGAGATATGCAAAGGTATGCTAATGTAAGGTAATCGTACGGTAAAGTTCCAAAAACCTTATATGACTCACCTACAAGAAACTCTCTATACAGGTTGTTGGGGCTTCAATATAGAAAGGTTCTAAAGGTAAGAATTAATGTCAAATACCCAAACTTGTAATCCAAGGATCAAGACTAACTAAACCGATTACGGTTGTGACACTCACAATCGAGGTAGAGGTTGTTGAGGCTTCACTACCACCTAGAAAAGGCAAACTTAAACTAAGTTAAAGCAAATCTTTAACTTTGGATTAAAGTAAAAGCAAGTTCGTAAACTTAAGGGAAATCACGGTTAGTTCTTGAGGTTCCACGGCCGTGGACTCCAAGAACAGGCCATAATTTAGGGTTCGTCGGCGGTTCTATCTAACTCTCAGGGTCCAATCTGTTTACGACTGATCTATCATCATCTAAGCCACAACTATCAACCCTTCACCTTAGAATTGTTAAGGGTTTTTAGCCAACAATAGTCATATTGATATCAAATTCAAGAATTAAAAGATTGAAAGATGAAAACTTCCGAAAACCTTCAATAAACTTCAAATCAATCTCAAAGTCACAATCAAGAACAAATATCGTCACTAGATTCGGAATAGGACAAACAAACACAACCTTAGATAAGAAGGAAGAACGGGATGTCAATCCGTCTTCTAAATCAAACCTAAACAAGAAGAGGAATCTTCTTGCGAACAACCTTCCGAATCTTCGTTCTTCCGTCAATCCGGAAATCTCAATCACAATCTCCACCAAAGTGCGAGATTGGGGCAACTCCAAGGATGAGCACAAAGTACGTCTTTTGCAAAAGTCGCCAAGATCTCTAAGCCGCGGTGTGGGCGAAAGTGCGTCTAAGCAGAGGTGTAAGCGGAGGTGACGGAATCTCTCTTCGTCCGTCCTTTTATAGTGTATGATGAAGTAGCGGCCCGGCCCAATCTTTTAAAAGATCGTGGCTTAAAGTGTGGCGAAAAAGATCGTCAAGATCACGGTCGTGGAAGGTTCCACGGCCGTAATTTAGAGCGTGGGAATCAACACGGTTGGGACCATGTTCTCCACGGCCGTAGAAGTTGTTGGAATGAACCACGCTTCCTTAGCCATGGTTCCACGGCCGTGGAACTGAACGTGGAAAGTAGTACGGCCGTATTTTAGATCGTGGTTTAGGGCATGAACGTGATTCTTCCCTATCCTCGTGCATTCCTCAAGTTGACACTCCTTTTGCTCTTAAGAATGCCCTCAATCCATGGACGTTGCTCAACAACTCCATCTTTGCTCGATTCCGTTCGGAAATAGCTCTCAATCACCTATAATCAACATAAAGCTTGTGTAGATCTCTATATCGACATTATAGACAAACTAGTTCACAAATGCATCTATGCTCAATCAATGACTATCAATATGAATCAAATACACTTAGAAAACGTGCCTAAAATATCACAATATTTCATGCTAACAAATAACCCCATACTTGCAACTTGCTTGTCCCTAAGCAAGGTCTTTCAAAAGCTTTAAAACAAGAGTTAGGATGAAATATGTGTACCTTCTCAAAGCAATACTTCTTTTTGATGAATGTGCCTTCTAAACAATAGATCATTCTCAAATCTTGCTTCAATCGTTTATAGGACTTTCATACACTTAATCAAAGAGTAAAGAGTAAAGAAAGCTCATGAATCAATCAAACTTCCATACAAACATCATAACCTTAAAACATTATCAAAATCAATCATAAGAAACTTCAATTTAGATCACCAAGTCATATAACATTCTTTTGATCTTAAGGACTTTCAAAGAAAAAGGTCTAGAATGTGGAAAGGGAAGGAAACTTTAAGGAATGTGGTGCATGAATCCGGGAAAGTGGACAACTACTCTTTTCTTCTTCTCTTGCGGTTTCCGCAACACTTTCAACTTAGAGCTTCGCTCTGTTCCTTTCATTTTTCGACTTCACTTTTGGAGTTATGGATAGAGGTGCACAAAAACCGAAGCCTAGGAGATTGGCGTTTCTTAATTTTTATGAGATGCCTCAAACCCTTAGCGCACATACCATAATCCGCTAGGAATATCGCTCAATCCGACTTTGGCAAGACACAAACACCCGGCTATGTGAATGGTGCCGAGTTACTCATCGTCATGATTGACTTCCCCAACCCTACAATTTCTTTCTATTCTTTTGATTACAAATAATTGCTCTCATGGCCCTCCCACATCAAACATGCCTTTTTCATTCACTTCTCCAAATTCCCGGATAGGTAAAGGAGGTCAATATTTCAATGAGGAGCTAAATGATCAAAGAAAGAAGAAAGAAAAACCGAATTGCCTTAATCATCTCAACAAGAAGCATAAGAACTTATAGTTTGATTTCAACTTCAACTCCTCAACATGATTTAGGTAACATTCATCACATTATGAAACTTGCAAAAGAGGTATAATCAACTCATTCAATTTCTTTTCAATTCACTATTCGTTTAAGCATGTAATTGTCATCAAACTCAATTCACAAGTAGCGATTATCATGGAAATCATCTCAATTCCTTAGAAGCACAAAATTTTTCAAAATTTTTCAATTTTTATGGGTTTTTCAAACTTCTTTTTATGCAATGCAATGATGAAACGTGCAACAATATAATGAACATGCAATGATAGTCTCGATAGAAGCAAACATAGTGAGTAAGAGTTATTTCAACTTTTAGTCACACCCCACCCCATACTTGGGACGAACATTGTCCCTAATGTTCAAATAAAAGAAAGAAAAGAAAGAAAAGAAAAAGAGACTCACAAAATGGCGGTGGAGCGGCTAAACCAATCGGTCATCATCATCATCACTACGGTGGAGGTGGAGGCGGGAATGGAGAGAAGCTAGGATCATAAAACCGCCCAAACTGCAGGCGGTAGACATCTCTTATCATGTGATCGAGGTCGTCCAAGCGTCCATCTCTAGCATCGGCTCGGATCTCCAATGCTCCTACTCTCCCCGAAAGGCCAGTAGCCCAATCCGGCATCTGCTCATACCATCCCGGAGCATGACTGTACCAATCTGGAGCGTCGGACGGTGCTGGTGCAGATGGTGTCTGTGTAGCCCATGGAGGTGGAGCTCCATACCATGCAGGAGGTGTCTCTGTCCAAGTGGGTCTCTCACTCACGCTGACGCGGCGAGAAGACGAGCCTGAAGCTCTGGCGGGACGTGGAGAACGTCTAGGCACATCGGGGGCCACATCCGGCTGATCCGGAAACGTGCCAAACTCCTGCTCGGCTCCTTCTCCACCCTCAAACTGATCCCTCATCTTCTCCTCCTCAACTACGGGTGGTGGTGGGACATACGGAGGAGCTGCAATCCTGTTCGCGTACATAGCAGCGAACGTCTCCTTCCAATTATGGCGTCCAGCCATAATGGAGTACTCCTGTAGCCACTCTATACCCCTACCTATCTTGCTCTCCCAAGGCATGGCCGCATAAGGCGGACCTCTATGTGTGGGGAAGATGAGACCTCTAGTCATGAAGGCATGAAGTCCTAAGGGCACGGCTGGTATGCTGGTACAGGTAGAAAAATCAACTCCCAAGCTCCTAGCAAGGTGGGTAACTATCCCACCATATCCAATGTTGCCCTTCCTCTTGTTCTTTAGCTTGCTCATAGTATCACCTAAGAGGGTGGCACAGTCAGCTCGGCGTCCGTACAGTATAGAATACAGCAGAAATAGCTCATCCGTCTTGATCTTTTAGGGCGTCTCCGTCCTAGGGAAGAGACACTCCGAAAGAACACGGTGAGCAATCTTCAAGGCAAGTGATACATCAACTTGGCCTTGGTATCAGCAGGTTGCCAGCGGTCCTCGCTGGCGTATATCATAGCAACCTCCTCCCAAAAGTCTTTGGCGTAAACGCCACTAGGAAAACGACCATTAAAGGTCTCATGGAACCCAAAGAAGGTCCCGAACTCACGGATGGAGAAATCATAGTTTCTTTCCATAAGACGGAAATAAACGGTCCTATCCACGTGGCTGTGCTCGAAAGATGTCACAACCTCCCTCGTAATCTCCTCGTAGGCATCTTCTCGGATAGCCGAGAAGACAATAAGACCGGCTCTATCCAAGAGCCAAGTAAGGTCATCTACTATGTTAAGAGGAGATAGATCCTCTAACAATAGGTACCTAGGTCCAATCACAACCCTCTCATGGATCCTCTCGAATGCATTAAGGTGATCCTCATGAATGGTCGGTACTCTAGGGCTAGGAGGTGAGGGTGATGAAGGTGATGATGGAGGTGAAGGGGAAGAGGGTGGTGGTGCTCTAGATGATGAAGAAGAAGAGGGATTACCCTTCCTCTTCTTGTTTTGGTCATTCTTCTTCTCCTTTATTCTCCTAGAAACTCTCCTCACAAAGTCCATCACTATCCAAAATTACGGCTTGTTCTTAATGATTCCACGGCCGTGGAACTAGCAGCGACCGTGGTTCGTCTGGTTTTTTCGCAAATCTCAACAATCAACACTCAAACTCAGCAATCAGGCAGCCCTAGTCTAATTTCTTCCAATTTCAATCAGTTCTTCCTAAAATATCTAGCAAAACGAACCAAATCGACAAAGATCAAGAAGAGGGAAAAAAACCTAGGTTTCGGATTTTAAAATCCGAATTGTGCGTTCCGTGGTGATTTTCCGCTCGATTCGTTGCTTGGATCTCGTTGGTGGTTGATTTTGCTTCAGTTTGGGAAGAAGAATCGTCGAAAATGATTAACGAACGGAGATTTGGAAGGAAGGGCGTGGATTCGGCGTTTTGGGTCGTGGAATTGGGTATTTGTGGAGTGTTTTGGTGAAGAATGTGGTTTATATAGTGACAGGAAAAATTTTGAAAATCACGGTCAGTCGGGGGATTCCACGGCCGTGGAAATGTACGGAACCGTGGTTTTGGTGATTTTTCAAAGGCTTTTGGAAATTACGGGCACTGTAGCTGTCACGACCGTGGTTTAGGCCGTGGAACTCTTTGTAATGCTCCAAAGTCCAAGTTTCGTCACTTTTCTTCAACATTATCCTTCCCTTTTCCTTTTCCATCGTTCCTACATCCAAAAACACGAACATACCGGAAGGAATCGAGGTAAAATAAAGAGAAAACGTCTAAACTAAGCTAAACTATGAATCGAAAACAAAAACAAAAATGCAATACCTTGGGTTGCCTCCCAAGAAGCGCTTTGTTTAAGGTCCGTAGCTAGACCATTCTCGCACTTATTCGAGTGCGGTAGGCACAAACTCTTCAGCTTGGAATTCTGGCGTGTACTTCTTGAGTCGTTGGCCGTTTACCTTAAAGCTTCCGCCCGTTTCACCCCATACTTCAACTACACCATGGGGGAAAATACGCTTAATTAGAAAAGTTCCGGTCCAACGAGATTTAAGCTTACCTGGAAAGAGACGAAGCCTTGAATTGAAGAGGAGAACTTGATCTCCTTCTTTGAAGTCCTTTGGAATGATGTGCTTATCATGCCAACGCTTTGCTCTCTCCTTATAGATCTTGGCGTTTTCGTAGGCATTCAAGCGGAGTTCTTCCAGCTCATTAAGGTTCAAGAGATGCTTCTCTCCTGCTTCCTTCATGTTGAAATTCAACCATTTGATAGCCCAAAACGCCTTGTGCTCCAACTCTACCGGCAAGTGACAAGACTTCCCATACACAAGGTTGTATGGTGTGGTTCCTATGGGAGTCTTGTACGCAGTCCGGTATGCCCACAATGCATCATCAAGCTTCAAGGACCAATCCTTCCTAGTCCTTGAAACCGTCTTCTCTAAGATTCCTTTGATCTCCCTATTTGAGATCTCAACTTGTCCACTTGTTTGTAGATGATAAGGGGTGGCGATCTTGTGAGTAACCCCATACTTAACTAAAAGAGCTTCAAAGCGCCGGGCAATGAAGTGAGAACCTCCATCACTAATGATAGTCCTTGGCGTCCCAAATCGCAGAAAAATGGTCTTGTTAAAGAACTTAACCACCACCATGGCATCATTGGTGGGAGAGGCAATTGCTTCTACCCATCTAGAAACGTAATGTACCGCCAATAGTATGTATTGGTTTCCACAAGAGGATGGGAACGGTCCCATAAAATCTACTCCCCAAACATCGAAAATCTCCACCTCTTGGATGTTGTTGAGGGGCATCTCATTCCTCCTAGAGATATTACCTGTTCTTTGACAAGCATCACAACAAGAAACAAAGGATTGCACATCTCTAAATAAAGTAGGCCAAAAGAATCCAGATTGCAATACCTTTGCGCTAGTCTTGTTCGAACTAGCGTGTCCTCCACAAGTAGTGAATGACAATGGCGGATGACACTTTGCATTTCATCTTCCGGCACACATCGCCGAATGATGCCATCCGGACCTCTCTTAAAGAGGAGAGGCTCGTTCCAAAAGTATTACCGGACATCCTTAAAGAACTTCTTTCTTTGTGCGTAGGATAATCCGGGCGGTATCTCCTGGCAAACCAAATAGTTAACAAAATCAGCAAACCATGGTTCGTTACCTTTGGAGATCAGATCGATGCACTCCTCAATGATGTGTAGGTGTTCGTCCAGGAAGGAGTCATCTATAGGTAGTTGGTCGTCCTCTAGAAGTGTTAGGCGACTCAAATGATCCGCAACATAATTTTCTGAACCTTTCTTGTCGCGGATCTCTAGATCGAATTCTTGTAGGAGGAGAATCCATCTAATTAGCCTTGGCTTCGCATCTTTCTTTGCAAGGAGGTACCGGATCGCAGCATGATCCGTGTAGACAATCACCTTTGCACCTACAAGATAAGAGCGAAACTTGTCAATAGCATAGACAATGGCTAAAAAATCTTTTTCGGTAGTGGCGTAATTGAGCTGCGCTTCATCTAGCGTCTTGCTAGCATAGTATATGGCATGGGTTCGCCCTTCCTTTCGTTGTCCAAGAACAGCTCCTATAGCTACGTCACTAGCATCCCACATAACCTCAAAAGGTAGAGTCCAATCCGGAGGTTGGATAATAGGTGCTGAAATTAGAGCTTGCCGAATTGTGTTGAACGCATCTAAACATTCCTGCGAAAACTCAAAAACCGCATCCTTCATCAATAGATTAGTGAGAGGTTTTGATATTTTAGAAAAGTCTTTAATGAAGCGTCTATAGAATCCGGCATGTCCTAGAAAACTTCTTATCCCTTTCACCGAAGTTGGGGGAGGAAGCTTTTCTATGGTCTCTATCTTAGCCTTATCTACTTCTATCCCTCTATTAGAGATTAAGTGACCTAATACAATTCCTTCCTTAACCATAAATTGACACTTCTCCCAATTAAGAACTAGGTTAGTGTCCTCACACCTTTGTAAAACAAGAGGAAGGATAGAAAGGCAATCGTTAAAAGAGGAACCGTATACGGAGAAATCATCCATGAAGACCTCCATAATTTCCACAATGTATTCGGAGAAGATTGCCATCATGCACCTTTGAAAGGTGGTTGGGGCGTTGCAAAGCCCGAACGGCATTCTCCTATAAGCGAACGTACCCCATGGGCACGTGAATGTGGTCTTCTCTTGATCATCCGGGTGTATCGGAATCTGAAAGAAACCACTATAACCGTCAAGGTAGCAATGTGAATGTTGTGCTAACCTTTCAAGCATTTGATCAATGAATGGCAATGGGAAGTGATCCTTCCTCGTTGCATTGTTAAGCTTGCGGTAGTCTATGCACATCCGCCATCCCGTTACGGTTCGGGTAGGAATGAGTTCGTTGTTCTTGTTGGTGATGACCGTCATTCCTCCCTTCTTCGGAACTACTTGAACCGGACTCACCCACTTACTATCGGAGATAGGATAGATGATACCTGCATCAAGAAGTTTAAGAATTTCCTTCTTGACAACCTCCTTCATGGTCGGGTTCAACCGCCTTTGAGGTTGTCTTGAAGTCCTAAAGTCTTCCTCCATTAATATTTTGTGCATGCATAGGGAGGGTTTAATTCCTACTAAGTCCTCAATAGTGTAGCCTAAAGCTTTCCTATGTTTCCTAAGGACAATCATGAGCTGATTATGTTCATCTATGGTTAGATCGGAACTAACAATAACTGGATAAGTAGAGTTAGGTCCTAGAAAAGCGTACCTTAGATGTGTAGGAAGTTGTTTCAACTCTATTGCTTTCGGAGCTTCCAATGACCCTTGAGGAGCATCCGATGTCTCCTTAGAAGTTTCTAAGGGTGTTGAAGGTGTAGGAGAATAATCGAAGGAAGTTGAAGGAGTGTCTCGATCATCCCCTTCCACGGCCAAAATTACGGTTTCCCTATGTCCTCCACGGCCGTGGTTTAGGGCGTGGAAGGTGGTCACGGTTGCTCTGTCTCCTCCACGACCGTGTAACCCCCTAGAGTGAGCCACGCTTTGGGTTGTGAGATCCACAGCCGTGGAATATAGTGTATGGCCGTGGATTCTCACATTTTCTGCCTCGTCGTGGAGCTCCTCGAATTCCACTTCACCCATCTCTTCTTGTGCTTCTAAGGCTTCAATTGCCTCATTGCACTCCTCTTCTTCCCCTACATTCGTTAGACTCATAGTAATGACCTTTTGCAAAGGATCTTTGAAGAGAATAGCACTTACCTCCTCTCTAGACAACCCTTCTTCATCTTGGATATTGAATATATCCTCATCAAAGATTGACTCCTTCACTAGAGTGGAAAGAACGAACTCTACCTTCTCTTCTCCTATGTCAAAGGCGAGTCTAGCATTCTTGCAATCGACTATGCAGCCGGAAGTTGCAAGAAACGGTCTTCCGAGTATGATCGGGACCGGACTATCTGCAGGAATGTCAAGCACGACAAAGTCAATGGGAACAAAGAATTTACCTAGCTTGACTGAGACGTCCTCTACAATACCGACGGGACGAGTGATGGATCGATCCGCCATGTATAACGTCATCTTCACCGGTTTAGGGTCGCCTAAACCGATCTTCCTACACAATGCAAGTGGTATGATGCTCACACTTGCTCCCAAGTCACATAGCGCATCGTATGTGACATCTCCCACTCCTATGGGAATGCAAAACGACCCCGGATCTTTTAGCTTGGGGGGCATTTTCGCCTTCATGGTCTTGATGAGATCCGAAGAATCCGAACTCATCTTAACCTCACCGAAATCACATAGCTGGAGGAGGAACGTAGCGCATCGTATGTTTATCTAGGCGCGCTCTCGCTCTAGATTGAGGGAATGGTAGGGGAGGTTTGTAAGCTGGAGGAGGAACGTAGACATCTTCCTTCTCCTTCCCCTTCTCTTTGTCTTTCTCTACGGGGACTTCAACGAACTTAGGCTGCGGATCGGTGGTAGTCACTCCGCTCCTAGTTGTGATTGCCATCACCCTTCCCTTAGGGTTGTCCTCCGTCTTTCCTGGAAGTTTCCCTTGATTCCTAGGAACTTCCTCCGCATGGTTGAACATTTGGTTTTCCAAAACCTTTTGGGCTTTATCAACCTTAGAAATCTGATCATCAACCTTAATGATGCGGTTCTCCAATCCTTGAAGCTTTCCCAAGATCGTTTCCAACATGGGATCAGGCTTCTCCTTCCCCGAAGTGTTTCCTCCATTAGATGTTTGCCCCTGGCTTTTCAAAGGAGTAGAGGAAGAGGAAGGTGGAGTTAGTGAATTCGAATTGGAAGGATAAGAGTTACCGGAATTTTGTTGATTGGAGCGCCAATTGTTGTTGTTTGAACCCCTATTGTTGTTCCAATTGTTGTTGTTCTGGTTATTGTTATTGCCATTCCAATTGTTCCGGTTGTTGTTGTTGTTGTTGCGGTTTGTGTTCTCACCGCCATTGTTATTGTTGCCCAAATAGCCAACATCCTTGCCTTGTTGCTTTGGAAAGTTGGTCTTGATTGCCTCCTTCAACTCTTTGATCTCATTGTTAAGGGAGAAAATCTGATTTTGAGCTTCATGTGTGAGCTTTGCTCCTTGCTCCACACGATTTCCCTCCACTTTCCGGTGGGAATACTTCTCTATGTCTCTTGCTTGCTTCTCAATGAAGTCCCAAGCGTCATCTTCTCTCATGTCCATGAATGTTCCACATGAGAGGGATTGGAGGTTGAATTGCGTCCCCACATCCAGCCCCTTATAGTAAATCTCTAACAATGCAAGCTTGGATATGCCATCATGAGAGCAATCCAATAACAAGTCCTGAAACCTTTCCCATGACTGAAACAAACTTTCGTTAGACTTCATGGAAAATGCATTGATCTTACCTCTAAGTTCCGCCGTTTTGGATGGCGGAAAGAATTTGGTGAGGAACTCTGCGGAGAGGTCTTCCCACGTGTCTAGTTTCCCACTAGGAAGATCTTGGTACGAAGACAACGCTTTCCCCTTCAAGGAGAAGAAGAAAGGCTTGAGCTTATAGTTGTTGGTAGTAGCGTTCTTCGGCCTCATTGTCTCCATCATATACTCAAAGTTTTGCAAGTGTTGGTGTGGAGATTCAGCGCTTGTCCCGCCAAATTAGTTTTGGCGAACAAGAGTAATAACTTGAGGGTTGAAGCTAAACCCTTGCACATCATCAGCATTAAAGTTCACGCCCAAACGGCGCGGTTGTTGTGTTGGATCCATCCTTTGGCCAAGTGTTCTTGGCTCATCATCTACACGTTCGATCCTCGCATTTCTAGGTGGAACACGACGATTAGCAGCTCCCCGTGGATGGAAAGGATTCACATTGATCGTGGGATCAATTTCCTCTAGCGGTGGCATGGAAGAATCACTATCATCAGCGGATGAATGACTTCTTCTTCTTGATCTTGATGCCCTTGTTGAGGATTTCTGGCTCCCCTTATTCTTAAGGTTGCTTATTTCTATCCTCATCTGGAACATCATATCTTTTAGATCGTTAACTTCAGATTGATGACGATCCATTTCATCCCGGCGAATATTCTCATTCCATTGGAGTTGAGCTTCTTTCTCCGCTAACTCCGCTTGAAGATCACGTTCGTGTTCTTCAGCCATCTTCTTTTCCTTGTGCTTTTGCCTTAAAGTCCTCTCAAGCTCTTGATCGAGAGGTAAGAGGTCCTCGGTGTTCCTAAACCTGCGCATGCACTCAAAAAGATATCAAATAACAAGGGAGAAGCTCCCAAGCTTGACAACCGAAAACCGAATTCGGCCTAGACCAAATCCCCGGCAACGGCGCCAAAAACTTGTTCGCCACTTAGCGTGCATGCTAATAAGCTTTAAATTTATAAAACTAGAATCAAGCAAGCGAACCCGCAGTGTACGGATCGATATAGTTGAGCAAGAATTCCAGAGTATCGAACACAGGGATTTGGGGGGTTAAATCCAGTTACAGATTATCAAGCGAGTAAATATAGAGCTTTTCGAATTATTGGAAAAACAACAATCCTAAAGATCCAAGTATCCAGCTGTGGCAATCGATTCAAGATATACTAATGATGTAAGGACAGAGTTGAGATATGCAAAGGTATGCTAATGTAAGGTAATCGTACGGTGAAGTTCCAAAAACCTTATATGACTCACCTACAAGAAACTCTCTATACAGGTTGTTGAGGCTTCAATATAGAAAGGTTCTAAAGGTAAGAATTAATGTCAAATACCCAAACTTGTAATCCAAGGATCAAGACTAACTAAACCGATTACGGTTGTGACACTCACAATCGAGGTAGAGGTTGTTGAGGCTTCACTACCACCTAGAAAAGGCAAACTTAAACTAAGTTAAAGCAAATCTTTAACTTTGGATTAAAGTAAAAGCAAGTTCGTAAACTTAAGGGAAATCACGGTTAGTTCTTGAGGTTCCACGGCCGTGGACTCCAAGAACAGGCCGTAATTTAGGGTTCGTCGGCGGTTCTATCTAACTCTCAGGGTCCAATCTGTTTACGACTGATCTATCATCATCTAAGCCACAACTATCAACCCTTCACCTTAGAATTGTTAAGGGTTTTTAGCCAACAATAGTCATATTGATATCAAATTCAAGAATTAAAAGATTGAAAGATGAAAACTTCCGAAAACCTTCAATAAACTTCAAATCAATCTCAAAGTCACAATCAAGAACAAATATCGTCACTAGATTCGGAATAGTACAAACAAACACAACCTTAGATAAGAAGGAAGAACGGGATGTGAATCCGTCTTCTAAATCAAACCTAAACAAGAAGAGGAATCTTTTTGCGAACAACCTTCCGAATCTTCGATCTTCCGTCAATCCGGAAATCTCAATCACAATCTCCACCAAAGTGCGAGATTCGGGCAACTCCAAGGATGAGCGCAAAGTACGTCTTTTGCAAAAGTCGCCAAGATCTCTAAGCCTCGGTGTGGGCGAAAGTGCGTCTAAGCAGAGGTGTAAGCGAAGGTGACGGAATCTCTCTTCGTCCGTCCTTTTATAGTGTATGATGAAGTAGCGGCCCGGCCCAATCTTTTAAAAGATTGTGGCTTAAAGTGTGGCGAAAAAGATCGCCAAGATCACGGTCGTGGAAGGTTCCACGGCCGTAATTTAGAGCGTGGGAATCAACACGGTTTGGACCATGTTCTCCACGGCCGTAGAAGTTGCTGGAATGAACCACGCTTCCTTAGCCATGGTTCCACGGCCGTGGAACTGAACGTGGAAAGTAGTACGGCCGTATTTTAGAGCGTGGTTTAGGGCAAGAACGTGATTCTTCCCTATCCTCGTGCATTCCTCAAGTTGACACTCCTTTTGCTCTTAAGAATGCCCTCAATCCATGGACGTTGCTCAAGAACTCCATCTTTGCTCGATTCCGTTCGGAAATAGCTCTCAATCACCTATAATCAACATAAAGCTTGTGTAGATCTCTATATCGACATTATAGACAAACTAGTTCACAAATGCATCTATGCTCAATCAATGACTATCAATATGAATCAAATACACTTAGAAAACGTGCCTAAAATATCACAATATTTCATGCTAACAAGGTTGCAGATGAGTGATTCCAAGAAGAAGAAGAGAAGGAAACCGACATGATCAGTTAGAACCGACTCATCCGATGAGGGTAGCGACTCCTCCATGCCACCGCTAAAGGACATTGATCCAACGATCAATGCGAATCAGAATAATCCAAGACCGGCCGCAAATTTTCGTATCCCGGCTGGGGTGCGAGAGCCGCTCGTGTAGATGAAGAGCCAAGAACTCTTGGCCAAAGAATGGATCCAATTCAGCAACCACGCCGTCTAGGTGTGAACTTTGATGCTGACAATATTCAGGGGTTTAGCTTCAACCCACAAGTTATCACCATCGTTCGCCAAAACCAGTTTGGAGGAACGAGTGTCGAATCTCCACATCAACATTTACAGAATTTTGAGATCTTGATGGAGACAATGAAGCCAAAGAATGCAACCACCAACAATTACAAGATCAAGCCATTCTTTTTCTCTTTGAAAGGGAAAGCTTTTATCTTGGTATCAAGCTCTTCCAAATGGAAGACTCAACACATGGGAGGATCTTTCTTCGGAGTTCCTAACCAAATTCTTTCCGCCATCCAAGAAGGCGGAGTTGAGAGGTAAGATTAATGCTTTTTCTATGAGATCTAATGAAAGTTTGTTTCAGTCTTGGGAAAGATTTCAGGATTTACTATTGGATTGCCCACACCATGGCATTTCCAAATTGGAGCTATTGGAGATATACTATAAGGGGCTGGATGTGGAAACACAATTCAAGCTCCAATCCCTTTCATGTGGCACATTCATGGACATGAGGGAAGATGACGCTTGGGACTTCATTGAGAAGCAAGCCCGAGTCATTGAGAAATATTCTCACCGGAAAGTAGAAGTTAATCGAGTGGAGCAAGGAGCAAAGCTAACACAAGCTGCTCAAACTCAAATCTTTTCTCTCAACACTGAGATTAAATAATTGAAGGAAGTCATCAAGGCTAGATTTTCCAAAGCATAAGGAGCAAGATTTTGTTATTTGGGAAACAACAATAACCACAATGGGAATGAGAACACCAATCGCAACAACCGGAACAATTGGAACAACAACAACAACCGGAATAACAATTGGAACAACAATAGGGGTTCAAACAACAACAATTGGCATTCCAACCAACAACAAAACTCCGGTAATTCTTATCCCAATTCAGGAAATTCACTAACTCCACCATCTTCTTCTTCGATTCCTTTGAAAAACCAGGGGCAAACATCTAATAGTGGAAGCACTTCGAGGAAAGAGAAGCCCGATCCCATGTTGGAAACGATCTTGGGAAAGCTTCAAGGATTGGAGAGTCACATCACTACGGTTGATAAAGCCCAAAAGGTTTTAGAAAACCAAATGTTTAGCAATGCTGAGGAAGTTCCTAGAAATCAAGTAAAACTTCCAGGAAAGACGGAGGATAACCCGAAAGGAAGGGTGATGGCTATCACAACTAGGAGCGGAGCAACAACCACCGACCCGCAGCCTAAGTTTGTGGAAGTTCCCGTCGAAAAGGAGAAGGAAAAGGGGAAGGAGAAGGAAGACATCTACATTCCTCCTCCAGCTTACAAACCTCCCCTACCGTTCCCGTAATCTAGAGCAAGAGCGCGTCTAGACAAGCAATTCGGTAAGTTCATTGAACTCATGAGCAAACTGCATATTAATATACCTTTCATTGATGCAATTGTAGGTATGCCAACTTATGGAAAGTTCTTAAAGGAAATCCTCTCTAACAAGAGGAAACTAGAAGACTTTGCTGAAGTCAAGATGAGTTCGGATTCGTCGGATCTCATCAAGACAATGAAGGAAAAGATGCCCCCAAAGCTGAAGGATCCGGGGTCATTTTGTGTTCTAATAGGAGTGGGAGATATCACATATGATGCATTATGTGATTTAGGAGCAAGCGTTAGCATCATTCCGCTTGCCTTATGCAGGAAGATCGGTTTAGGCGAATCTAAACCGGTGAAGATGACGTTATATATGGCAGATCGATCCATAACTTGCCCCGTCGGTATAGTTGAAGACGTCCCAGTCAAGCTTGGTAAGTTCTATGTTCCAATAGATTTTGTTGTGCTTGACATTCCTGCAGATAGTCCGGTCCCGATCATACTCGGAAGACCGTTTCTTGCAACATCCGGTTGTATGGTTGATTGCAAGAATGCTAGACTCGCCTTCGACATAGGAGAGGAAAAGGTAGAGTTCGTTCTTTCCACTTTGATGAAAGAACTAGCTCTTGAAGAGGACATATTTAACATCCATGACGAAGAGCTATCTAGACAGGAAGTAAGTTCGATTCTCTTCAAAGATCCTTTGCAAAAGGTGATTACTATGAGCATTATGGACATAGGAGAAGAGGAAGAATGCAATGAGGAAATTGAAGCTTTAGAAGAGCAAAAAGAATTGTATGAAGAAGAATTCGAAAAACTTTACGATGGGTCAGAAAACGTGAGGAATCACGGCCAGTCGTGCTATTCCACGGCCGTGGTTTCCACCAACATGACCGTAATTTGCTATTCAGAGGACCCCAGTAAGTTACACGGCCAAAACCACGGTCGTAGAACCATCAGAGGTGCCGTAATTGACTTCCACGCCCTAAACCACGGCCGTGGAGGAAACAGAGAAACTTCAAAGGAAGCATTGGACACTCCTCAAGAGCCATTAGAGACTCCAATAGTGGTGGAATTGAAGCCACTTCCCGCACATCTAAGGTACGCATTTCTAGGATCTAATTCTACGTTTCCGGTAATTGTTAGTTCCGATCTAAGTGAAGATGAACATAGTAAGCTTATGGTTGTTCTAAAGAAACATAGGAATGCATAAGATCCTAATGAAAGAAGATTTTAGAACTTCGCGACAACCTCAAAGGCGGTTAAATCCGACCATGAAGGAGGTTGTCAAGAAGGAAATTCTTAAACTACTTGATGCATGTATCATCTACCCTATCTCCGATAACAAGTGGGTGAGTCCCGTACAGGTTGTTCCAAAGAAGGGAGAAATGACGGTCATCACCAACAAGAACAATGATCTCATTCCTACACGAACCGTGACGGGATGAAGGATTTGAATAGATTACCACAAGCTAAACAACGCAACAAGGAAGGATCACTTCCCATTACCATTCATCGATCAAATGCTTGAGAGGTTAGCACAACACTCACATTTCTGTTATCTTGACGGTTATACTGGTTTCTTTCAGATCCCGATACATCCGGACGATCAAGAGAAGACCACATTCACATGCCCGTGGGGTACGTTTGCTTATAGGAGAATGCCGTTCGGGCTTTGCAACGCCCCAACCACCTTTCAAAGGTGCATGATGGCTATCTTCTCGGAGTATATAGAGGAGATCATGGAGGTTTTCATGGATGACTTTTCTGTTTAAAGTTCCTCTTTCGATAATTGTCTTTCTAACCTTTTTCTTATGCTACAAAGGTGTGAAGACACTAACCTAGCTCTTAATTGGGAGAAGTGTCAGTTTATGGTGAAAGAAGGCATTGTATTAGGACACTTGATCTCTTGTAGAGGGATTGAGATAGATAAGGCTAAGATAGAGACTATAGAAAAGCTCCCTCCTCCATCTTCGGTGAAAGGGATAAGAAGCTTTCTAGGACATGCTGGATTTTATAGACGTTTTATAAAGAATATCTCTAAAATATCAAAACCGCTAACTAATCTATTGATGAAGGATGCAGTTTTTGATTTCTCACAGAAGTGCTTAGATGCGTTTCATAAAATTCGGGAAGCTCTAATCTCAGCCCCGATCATTCAACCTCCGGATTGGAATCTTCCATTCGAGTTCATGTGTGATGCAAGTGACGTAGATATAGGAGTTGTGCTTGGGCAAAAGAAGGAAGGACGAACCCATGCTATCTACTATGCTAGCAAGACGCTAGATGAAGCGCAACTTAACTACGCCACTACCGAAAAAGAATTTCTAGCTATTGTATATGCATTTGAAAAGTTTCGTTCTTATCTTGTAGGTGCAAAGGTGATTGTATACACGGATCATGCTACGATCCGGTATCTACTTGTAAAGAAGGATGCGAAACCAAGGCTGATTAGATAGATTCTTCTCCGGCAAGAATTCGATCTAGAGATCCGTGACAAGAAGGGTTCGGAAAATTCTGTTGCGGATCATTTGAGTCGTCTACCACATCTAGAGGACGACAATCTATCTATAGATGACTCCTTTCCGGACGATCATTTACACATCATAAAGGAGTGCATCGACAAGATTACTAAAGGTAATGAACCATGGTTTGCTGATCTTGTTAACTATTTGGTTTGCAAGAATTACCACCCGGACTATCCTATGCACAAAGGAAGAAGTTCTTTAAGGATGTCCGGGAATACTTTTGGAACGAATCTCTCCTCTTTAAGAGAGGTCCTGACGGCATCATTCGACGATGTGTGCCGGAAGACGAGATGCAAAGTGTCATCCATCATTGTCATTCACTACCTTGTGGGGGACACACTAGCTCGAACAAGACTAGCGCTAAGGTATTGCAATCTAGATTCTTTTGGCCTACTTTATTTAAAGATGTGCAAACCTTTGTTTCCTGCTGCGATGCTTGTCAAAGAACAAGGAATATATCTAGGAGGAATGAAATGCCTCTTAATAACATTCAAGAGGTAGAGATCTTTGACGTTTGAGGAGTAGAATTCATGGGACCGTTCCCATCCTCTTGTGGAAACCAATACATACTTCTAGCTGTAGATTATGTTTCGAGATGGGTTGAAGCAATTGCCTCTCCTACTAATGATGTCATGGTTGTGGTTAAGTTCTTTAACAAGACTATTTTCCCACGATTTGGGACACCACAGACTATCATTAGTGATGGAGGCTCTCACTTCATTGCCCGACGATTCGAAGCTCTACTAGCTAAGTATGGGGTGACTCACAAGATCGCTACCCCTTACCATCCACAAACGAGTTGACAAGTGGAGATTTCAAACTGGGAGAATAAAGGAATCCTAGAGAAAACAGTTTCGAAGACAAGGAAGGATTGGTCTTTGAAGCTAGATGACACATTGTGGGCATACCGGACTGCATTTAAGACTCCCATAGGAACGACACCATACAACCTTGTGTATGGAAAGTCTTGTCACTTACCGGTAGAGCTAGAACATAAGGCGTATTCGGCGGTAAAGTGGTTGAACTTCAACATAAAAGAAGTGGGTGAGAAGCGCCTCTTGGACCTTAACAAGCTTGAAGAACTTCGCTTAAACGCCTATGATGACATGAATTATGACCTATTTTTAGGCATGTATTTATATAGATTTTCCCTTTATTTTGCATGCATAGACATACATTCATGGCATTTATGGTTATATTCACCTACTTTGCAAGAATAGAGGTCTACACAGAGTTTTATTGCATTTGTAGGTAATTTGGCGAATTATGGAGCATATTTAAGGATTAAGCCTTGAAGCGGAACAAAAAGGAGCAATAAAAGGAATTTAGGACGCGGCCCAAAGTATTTTTTGATACCGTCGGACGCGGCCCAAAGTATCTTCTGATACCGCCTGACGCGCCAAAGTATTCTCTGATACCTGCTGACGCGGCCCAGAGTATCTTCTGATACCAACGGATTCGACTTCTTTTCAGCCCAAATATTTAGGGTTTTATCTTTAAACCCTAGGTTTATCCCTATATAAATCGAGGAGCCTTCAACATTGAAGGGGAGTCAATTTCTCCAAAGGGAGACTAGAGGGAGTCAATTTCTCCAAAGGGAGACTAGAGGGAGTCAATTTCTCCAAAGGGAGACTAGAGGGAGTCAATTTCTCCAAAGGGAGACTAGAGGGAGTCAATTTTTCCAAAGGGAGACTAGAGGGAGTTAAATTCTCCAAAGGATACTTATAGAGGCAGACTTGGAGGTCTTGCTATTTGGAGGGAAGATTTGGGGAAGGACGCACTTCCCTTTTTGCGAAGTTGGAAGATTTTAGGGTTTCATTTGAAGGCGGATTGACATCCCGTTCTTCTTTGTTCCTTGAGATTTGTGAGAGATTCTTATTCTATCCTACATCTATTGAACGCAATACTTTTGAGTTTTATTGACATTGGTTTTGTGTTTGTTATTGAGATTTCAAGGTTTTACCTTTTCTCCCTTTCATATTTGATATTTGATTCTATGACTATGATTATTGGCTAAAACCCTTTAGCAATTCTAAGGTGAAGGGTTGATAGTTGTGGCTTAGATAATGATAGATCGATTGTAATTTGATTGGACCCTGAGAGTTAGAGAAATATCGTCGACACCCTAAATCACGGCCTGTTCTTAGGTTTCCACGGCCGTGATTCTCAAGAACTACCCGTGATTTACTTCAGTTTACGAACCTTGCTTTTACTTTAATCCAAAGTTAAAGATTTGCTTTAACTTAGTCTTGGCTTGCCTTTTCTAGGTAGTAGTGAAGCCTCAACAACCTCTACTTCGATTTCGAGTGTCACAACCTTAATCGGTTTAGTTAGTCTTGATCCTTGGATTACAAGTTTGGGTATTTGAGATTAATTCTTGTCTTTAGATCCTTTCTATACTGAAGCCTCAACAACCTTTATAGAGAGTATTTCTAGATAAGTCATATAAAGCCTTGGAACTTCACCGTACATTGCTTTACCTTAGCATACCTTTGCAACTCTTAACTCTGTCCGTAGTTCTTTAGTATATCTTGAATCGATTGCCACAATTAGACACCTGGATCTTTAGGGTTGCTGTTTTCCCCAATATTTGCAAAGCTTATTACATTTCTTGCTTGACAATTTGCGAACTGAATTTGTTCCCCCCAAATCCCTGTGTTCGATACTCTAGAATACTTGCTAATCTACGTCGATCCGTACACTGCGGGTTCGCTTGCTTTTATTCTAGTTTTATAAATTTAAAGCTTGATTGCACGCACGCTAAGTGGCGAACAAGTTTTTTGGCGCCGTTATTTGATATCACTTTGAGTGCATGCGCAAGTCTAGGAACACCAAAGATCTCTTACCTCTTGATCAAGAGCTAGAGAAAACCTTGAGGCAAAAGCGCAAGGAAAAGAAGATGGCTGAAGAACACGAACGTGATCTTCAAACGGAGTTGGCGGAGAAGGAAGCTCAACTCCGATGGAATGAGACTCTCCGCCAAGATGAGATGGATCGTCATCAATCTCAAGTTAACAGTCTACAAGACATGATCTTCCAGATGAGGGTCGAGATGAGCGACCTTAAGAATAAGGGAAGCAAGAAATCCCCAAAAAGGAGATCAAGGTCTAGAAGAAAAAGCCACTCATCAATCTCAAGGTTGGATGAGATGAATCCAAAGCAAATGAAGACCCTCCAAGGCTCCTTAAAGCTTGATCATCATCAAGGGCTGAGTCAGGGGAAACCACGGTTGGAACCACGGTTGGTTCCACTTCCACGGCCGTGGACCTTGCCTAGCTTGCTTCTCGGAGTTGTCCAGAGAGTTCTACGGCCGTGGAACCACTTCCACGCCCGTGGAACATGCAGCTGTTCAGCACCTCTTCGTGGTCTTCATCTTCAACTCTTGTCTCCTTTTCTAATGCTTCTAAGGCTTTGATCTCTTCATTACAAGCCTCCTCATCACCTTCCTCCATCATACTTAAGGTAAGAACCTTCTCCAAGGGATCCTTAATCAAGATCGAGCTCACAACTTCTCTAGAATCCTCTTGCTCGACTATGTTGAAGACATCCTCATCAAGGGTTGGCCCTTTCATCATTGTGGACAATTTGAACTTGATGTTCTCTTCTCCAATGTTGAAGGAGAGAGTCCCATTCTTGCAATCCACTAGGCATCCGGAGGTGGCTAGGAAAGGTCTTCCTAAGATGATGGGAACCGGATAGTCCGCCGGAATTTCCAAGACAACAAAATCAATTGGCACATAGAATCCTCCTAGTTGCACCGGGATGTCTTTTAAGATCCCCACCGGGTGAGTGATAGAACGGTCCGCCATATAGAGGGTCATCTTGACCGGTTTAGGCTCTCCCAATCCAACCTTGTTGCAAAGTGCAAGCGGTATGATGCTTACACTTGCCCCAAGATCACAAAGGGCTTCATACTTCACATCTCCCACTCCAATTGGGAAACAAAAAGAACCCGGATCTCTTAGCTTAGGAGGCATCTCCTCTTTCATTGTTTGGATCAATTCCGAGGATCTCTTCGTCATTCTTATCTCCCCATACTCCTCCAACTTCCTTTTGTTGGAGAGTATCTCCTTCAAGAACTTGCCATATGCCGGCATTCCTAAGATAGCATCCATGAACGGAATATTAATATGCAATTTAGACATTAGTTCAAGGAATTTACCAAAGTGATTGTCCAAGCGAGCTCTTGCTCGTGATTGTGGGAACGGTAGTGGTGGCTTGTATGGAGGCGGTGCCACATATGTTGGCTCAACATCCTTGCTCTTGCCTCCATCTCCTTGCAAAGTCTCTTCCTCTATCACCACTTGCTTCCCTTTAGCATTGTCCTTGGGCAAAGGATCTTTCATGCTCAACCCACTCCTCGTTGTAATGGCCAACACTTGGCCACTTGGGTTGTCTTCGGTTCTTCCGTGAAGCTTTCCCGGATCTCTATGGGCTTCACCCGCCTTTTGGAACACTTGTGCTTCCAACACCTTTTGAGCCTTAGAGATGGAAGTCACCGTGCTCTCAAGACCACTCAATCTTCCAAGCAATTGCTCAAACATCATTTCGGTTCTATCCTTTGGGGGTTGAGTGAATCCGGGTGGAGGTTCTTGTGAAGCTTTTGGTGGTGGAGTTGTGCTTGTGGAGGCGGGAGGGTTCAAGGCTCCATCCGGGTTAGAATAGGAAAACCCGGGATGGTTGTGGTTAGGCCGGTAATTGTTGAATTGCCGGTTATTGTTGAAGTTCCTCGGGCCTTGGTAGTTGTTGTAGTTGCCCCTTCCCATGTAATTCACATACTCCTCCTTGGAAGGTAAGTTAGCTTGTGGAAGCACTTGAGGAGTTGCTTGGTTCTTCAAAGTTGTAGCACACAACTCCCTCAAGGACTTTAGCTTGTTGTTGATGGCGTCAAGCTTGAAATTGCTCATGGTGACCTCACTCACCTCATATGCTCCCGCCTTTCTCCCTTCACTCTTCCTATGGGAGTATTTCTCAATCACTGGAGCTTGTTTCTCTACAAATTCCCAAGCTTCATCTACATGTTTCTCCATGAAAGTCCCACCGGAAAGAGATTGGAGCTTGAATTGGCTATCTTCATCAAGTCCTTTGAAGTAGATCTCCAATAGCTCATTTTCGGTATACCATGGTGTGGACAATCTAGGAGAAGGTCTTTGAACCTCTCCCAAGACTTGAATAAACTCTCTCTATCCTTCATCACAAAGGCATTGATCTTCCCTCTTAACTCGGTAGTCTTGGAAGGTGGGAAGAACTTAGTCAAAAACTCGGTTGTCATCTCCTCCCAAGTACCAACTCGCCCTTGTGGAATAGATTGATATCAAGCCAAGGCTTTATCCTTAAGAGAGAAGGAAAAAGCCCTAAGCTTATGGTTGTTGCTCTCCAATCTTGGCGGTCTAAGAGTCTCCATCAAGATCTCATAGTTCATCAAGTGTTGATGAGGAGACTCTCCTTCTATCCCTCCAAATTGATTATGCCGGATCATTTGTAGAACTTGAGGGCGGAGCTCATAATTGTGGGTAGCGGGATCTCCTAGGTTCACACCCGGGCGGTGTGCTCTTTGTGCCGGATCCATACGTCTCCCTAGGGTTTGTGGCTCTTCAATGGCAATGGGTACAACCCTAACATTAGCCGCCGGCTGTGGTTGTATTACCGGTGGAGGAGGTGGAGGTTGTTGACGATTAAGCTCTCCTTGTACAAGGGCTTGCCTAATCTCATCAATCTCCCTCCTAGTTGCTTCTTGCCTCTCATTGGCAAGTCTCCTTTCTTCCTCCAAGAGCTCATCTCTTAGCCTTATTTGCTCTAAGGCTTTGTCCAACTCAGCTTGGAGGTTTCTACCGGCCATCTCTTTCTCTTTTCGAATGCTCTTGGATCTAGATCTAAGGGTTTTCTCCAGTTCGGGATCGAATGGAGCTAAATCCTTGCCACGAGATCTTCGCATACACTTAAAGAGTAAGAGGTGTCCTGAAAAGCAAAGACACAAACCAAAGAGAGATCAAAAGCAACAAGAAAGATCTACACTATTAACAATCACAAAATAGCTTGAATTGGCTATCCTCACCGGGTAAGTCTCGGAAGGGTTAGTCCTAAACAACTATCCTAGCACACTTAGTCCAATGGCGGCTTATGAGGCTCACCACTACCTAGGGTTTGCGATCTTTGGAGTCTAAGGGTAAGGATTACCGAGTAAGTCTCTCCTAACACTTAGTTGCTAACACTAGGTTGCCCTAGGGTAGATTTAACCTTAACAAACACTTAGGATTTCAACATTCTAACAATCTAAAGCTAGATCCATCAAACAAGGGAGAATCACGGGCTGTTCTACACCTTCCACGGCCGTGGAAAGGCAAGAACAAACCGTGGACTCCAACAGAAGCTACGTCCAAGCAAGAGAGTCATCCAAGGTCTAATCTAAGTCCATCCTATCATAGTCCTAGCCATAACCATTCCTTCCTTACCCTAGAATCACATCTATTTAGCCTACAACATTCATCATAGCAATCGAAATCATTGAACATAAAATCATGGCTTCCATATGCAAGATAATGAAGAGAAAAAGATAAACAAGTTAAGTAAACAAAACCAAGTTGAAAATGGAATTAGAATGACTCACAACCCTTCTTAAAGAAGGTTCAAATGGTTCATACAACTCAAGAAATCGATTCCAAAATTCTTCACTACAAGGCTATCAAAATCTATCAATGGTGTGCTCTTCTTCTTCTCCAATGAAGCTCTTCCTCCAATGGTAGCTTCCTTCTACCTCCTTCTTCCAAGAATCTTCTTGTTGAGAGAATATTTTGATTGGATGATAGTGGATAATGGAGAGCTGCTCCAAGATGCTCTTCTCAGCCAATGCAGGACCACTTTTATACTACAACTTTGCAAGAGCTGGCCAAGAGATCGTGGCACAGGTGTCACGAAAACCTGGCAAAATCTACGGGCAGTTCCACGGCCGTGGAGTGTCAGTGAACCGTGATTTTGTGCTTCAGCTTTGCCTTTGGTCATTAAGCTTCGATTTGGTGCATGGCTTGTGTTGGCAAGGTTCCATGAGTCCTCCCTAGCCTTTAGCTTGCATCCTAATGAGTCCGAGGGTGTGTCACCTTGATGAACGATCCTCAAACGTATCGTTTTAGCTCCTAAATCTCCCAATATACCTACAAAGCAATGCATAAGTCCGTGTAGACGTCTAACTCGACATAATACGTGAATTGAGTGCAAACGTCGTTAACTAGTGCTAAACCATGCATGAATGAGCGAGAAATCTATCTAAATGATTACCTAAACCTAGTCATAAATCGTGTTATCAAGCCCAATGGTCCAAACCACCCTCAACTAGGGCAATACTCTCCTAAAAACCTCTCGGATCAACATTCCTATGGAACGTCCCATTCATAGACTCAAGGAACCCAAAGATGTTCCGAAACATGCCCACAACCATATCATACTTTTGGTTCATCAATCAGAGCTTAACCTTTCTCTCCCTAGGATCATGCTTAAAAGAATCCAGAAATTCTAACGTTATTTCCTCATAAGCATTCTCCCTAATCTCAACAAAAGCAGTAAATCCAACTGTTTCAATCATCCAATCACGATTAGCTCTCACAAACATTCATTCCAATTCATCCAACACTAAGAAACGAGGTGAAACAAAATTACGCTCTTGAATTCTTTCATACCTCGTTTTGTTTCGTTCTTGGATCACCGAAAGTGTAGGAGGTGGTGGAGCTTGCTGAGAAGAGGAAGAACCCCTCCTAGGATCGATCACTCGTGAATATCTTTGTGTTGGTTTCATTGGATCTTAGCTAAATCTCGGCCGAGATTCCTGGGTTCACCCGAGATTTTTGCTGCTTTGTTCGATTTAAGGACGGGTGAAAAACCTAGGGTTTTAGTCAAAAGAATCCAAATCTGGCTCGATTTGTGGACTTTTGGTGTTGTTTGTGTGAAGAATCTTCTATGTGGTGGAGAGGACATGATTTTAGGAAGAAGAACGGAGTGAATTGGTTAGAAAACGGGAGAGTTTCTAATCGGAGATGCCGGCCATGGTTTTTCGGTGAAGGGAAGAGGGTTCGTGTTGGGGATGAAGTGTGTTGGCACTTTTTGTACGCTTTCTGAATTTTCAAAAATCTCGGCCGATTTCCAATTGCCCGATAAAATCATTGGTCCGAGAAAATTTGTATGAACTCCGATTTTCAAAGAATCTCGGCCGAGATTCCTGTGTTGGCCAAGATTTGGGTCGAAGTTGCTCTCGACATACATTTCTACGGATGACTTAATTCTTTTGATTCAAAATCTAGACCTATGATTTTGAATCAAGTGCAACACCAAGCTGGTGTAGGTGGCTGCAGGGGCGGCTAGGGAATGGAGCAGGGGCGGCTCACTGCTGGCGCAGGGGCTGTCCAGAGGTGGCGTAGGGGCGGCTGGTGTTCAGAAACATACCCTCAGCTCCTCCTTGCTTCTTCAATCGATCTCTTAACTCCTCTTTTAGCCAGCATCCAAACACACATATATACATACATATATACATCAGAAGAAGCAAATCAAGTCTGCCACAAGATCACTCTTGGGGATCCTAAACTAAGGAGAAAGGAAAGAACATAGAATAGAAGAAAGAAAGGAAAGAAGGATAGAGATCTCACCAAGATGAACCTAAACAAGGGCAGAACTCCATCAACACCTCAAGGTTGACTCCATCACAAGCACAACAGCAACAACTAACACAATCAGCTACAAACCAAGCTCACAAGCACACAAACTCACTCAAATCCCAACAAAGATCAAGAAGAGATCCGAGGGAAGAGAGGAGGAGGAGGAGATGAACGTAGGGAGAGGTGGAGTAGGAGAGAGAATGAGGTAACCCTCATCTGGAGGAGAAGAAGAAGATATAAAGGAAAGAGGGGTAAAAAAGCAAAGCTCGGGTCAAAGAAGACGACTGCTGCCCACCACAAACCGCAGGGGTGGCTGGCCTGGCTGCTGGGGCTGCTCACAGAACCGCAGGGGCGGCCAGCTAGGGGCGCAGGGGCGGCCAACCAGGGGCGCAGGGGCCCTTTGCAACTCCAAAGAGGTAAAGCAGTTGCGTCTCGGCTGAAGCGCAAGTGCGGGATCTCTCGAAGACTAAGGCTCTTACATCTCACACCCCCCCCTACAAACAAGTTTCGTCCCGAAACTTGCAACTCAAGGTCTCTCGGACCCATAAGCCGAGGTACAATTCTCACTCTCTCTATCGGATGTATCACATCTCCGCTTAGAAGGTCATAACCTATAACAATCTATAACCTCAAACATCCACATGGAGGAATCATCAACTCCAGAAAATAGGGCCATAACGCTACCCAAAGGCGTAGAGGAATCACATCTCTCGCCATACCACATCACAAGGCATAGAGGAAGCACATCTCTAGCCAAAACATCCAACAAGCATAGAGGAAATACGTCTCTAGCCAAGCCATAAATATACACGACGCATGGAGGAATCACATCTCCACTGAAACTATGTCCATCAAGGTAGCATAGAGGAAAAGAACCATCTCCAGCTGAATCCGAATCACACTCAAATAGCATGGAGGAAAGAACCATCTCCAGCCATAATATAAAACATACTCTGATAGCATGGAGGAAATAATCATCTCCAGCTATAACATACATCACGCTAGCACATCAAGATCTACTAAGATCATAAAACACATCATAGCTAGCATGGAATAACACATCAAGGCATATAAGCACATAAGCATAACATTCATCAAGATAGCACTAAGATCTACTCGTGCTCCTACATATGGATTTGTTCCAACATATACTCTAGATAGCTCCTCAAGACTCTATCCTCAGTCTCTCACATAGCCTCTTCAGGTCCTCATCTCGACTACTATGTCCCCAATATGGGAATGTCTTTCGAATGCAAGCGTCTCATATCTCATTCCAAGAATGTAACCAAATGCTCAACAAAGATGTGGTTCGGCTTAATCACTAGATCATCATAACTCACAAAGTGTCTCGAATCTGGTATATAATTCCTCAGTTGGGACACATGAAACACTGGGTGAATATCCTCTGATCTTAGAGGCAAAACTAAACATCATGTTACCTTCACAATACTAGTCAAGATCTGAAATAAACCTACATATTGGAAACTCAGTTTCCCTTCTAGGACAACACGCCAGATGTTTCACAACGGAGATACTCTCAGTTGGACATAAGCTTTCAATCTAAACTGTAAAGGTCGATACCTTTTGTCTGCATACGGTATCTGGCGACTCTGTACAGCCAGCATTCTTCCTCTAATCAACGTTACTTGAACAATAAAATCCTGAATCTGGTTAGGTGTTATTCTACTAATACTGCTAGGTCACTTCTAGCATAAGGATGTACGACCTCTATGTCTATATATTGCCTCATAGGGCCATCCCAAAAAGATGCACATCCATCATTGTCATATAATAAACTCATTAATGGGAGGTAATCTAACCATCCATGCTTCCAATCCAAAAGACAAGCTTATACTTTATACTCAAGGGTCTAGATGGTCCTTTGTGATTGACCATCTGTCAGGGGGTGAAACGTAGACATGGAGTATAGACTCGTCCCCAAGGCAGTCTGAATCTGCTACCCAAAAACTCAAAATAAAACATCCATCTCGATCAGAGATGATCGTTCTCGGTAAACCACGGAGTCTCATTATCTATCTAGTGTACTCCTCAGCCAACTAATTCACTGGCCACATCTTTCGGATATGAATGAAATGTGCCCGGTTTCATTAATCTGTTACCAACAATCCCATCACACAATCCATAGAGATGTCCTCCCAATTCTACTACTGCACTAGAAGTGGATGGAGCTCATCCCTAGGTCAGTAATGCTCTATTTGGACCTCATGGTACATCTTACTCGTACCTGGATGTACTGAATAAGATGAGCAATGAGTGTACAGTAAGATTCTCCTTCTCTACTCTGCATCAGCAGGTACATAAAAGCGGTCATGGCGCTCCATCACTCCATCTGCTCTAATGGAGAACTGTGGTACCTCATGACGAGACATCTTCTCTCTAAAACTCATCAAGGCCGGGCAGGTCCCCTACTTCTATTGGACTTCATCCAACAGACCAGGTAGAACCTCTTAGGTATAATTGGTATCCTCATCAAGGAACTGATTATCCAACTCTAGCCAAGCTTGATCTCTTAAAAGCTGAGGCTGAACTGTCAGTCTCACAATTGTCTTCTCTCGAGACGTCTTTCCGTTCAAGTTGTCAATGACAACGTTCAACTTCTCTGAATGATATGGAATCTCCAGGTTAAAGTATTGATCAATTCGAGCCCTCAACGCTAGTGGTTATTCAACTCTCACGGCGTAAAAACATTCCTCAGACTCCTATGGTATGTGGAAACCTGAAACGAAACATCACCAACCTAGGTCTTATCTTCAAATCTTCAAGTCTTGAAGTGCCATTTCTACTCTAGATCATACGTCAAGTAGTCCTCCGCATACGTCTGCAGCTGTAGACACACATATCAATAACTCTACTCCTCTGTAGTAGTACACAACCAAACTTAGTTGGGATGTATCACTGTAAATCACGGGATCTCTAGAATCTTCTGACTATGACAGAATGGAAGCAGAGGTCAAGTGCCTCTTCAATTCTTCAAAGCTCTGGTACACTGCTTGACAACGCAATTTTGGTGGTCTTCCTAAGAAGACTCCTAAATAGATGCACATTCACAAAACTCTTCCTCAAAGCATTGGTAGTAATCGGCTGAGCCGAGAAAACTATGCACTCCTTAATGTTCATTAGTATCTTCCAGGTTATAACATACTTAATCCTCGCCAGGTCAACCATGATCCCACTTGCGGAGTCAATATGGCCTAAGAAGGCTACTACTGTCATCTCCACTTACATTTAGAGAGCGTAGCATACAACCCTCTATCTCTTGAAATTTGTAGAACTGTCCTCAGATGATCGTTCTGCTCCTCTTTGCTATGAGAGTATACCGACATGTCATCAATGAAGATCACTACAACCAAATACAGGAAATCAATGAAAATACTGTTCATCAACTCCCTGAAAACTGTCAAGGCATTCATCAGCCCCACATGGTATCACTACAACTTGTAGTGTCCATAATGTTACAAAAGGCTGTCCTATGTACATCTTGCTCTCTCACCCTCAATTGGTGATATCCTGAGCGCAAGGGAAACCTGAAAACACAATTGCTTCTTGAAGCTAACTCATCAGGTCGCCAATACGGAACATGGAACATAGTAGGGCAAAGGAAGCCCGTCTCAATCAACTCCTCAAGTTGTTTGTTACAATATCTCAACAAGTACCATATAGTAAGGGCCTTCCCAATCAGTCTCGTATCATACTTCAATTCGATAACAATGTTCACACTCCGCTGAGGTGGCAACTAGACGATTCAGTAACACGTCTATAAGCTTATAAACCACTGGAATATCTCCCAACGTGGAACTATCTCCTTTATGGCATAACATTAGAAAGCATCACCTCCTTGTGTTATCAACCTCGCTACTCATATGGCACTAATGACAAAACTCATCTCTTCAAAGGTCGTAATTTTGGAAGACCTCTATCCAATCGGTCTTAGTAGCGATTGTAACAACCTTCCAACTGATATCTAACATAACATGATATCTATTCATCCAAACCATACACATAGTGACTTCCTCATGCACCTACGGCATGACAAAGAAGTCTCTAAACCATACACAAGTCCCCGAATGAAAGGGACAAACACATATCTTGCGGGTACCTCAGACCCCTAACTTGGTAATCCTGTAACGAAAAGTCTACATCTTACTATTTCCATAGTCCATTATTCAAGCATGCATCGAAACACAAGAAGTGCATATCACTCACAACAAGCAAAACTCCACTTGGTAAACCATTAACAAGAATGGTACCTGTAGAGCTAACGCCAGAAGCTCCACTGCATATCATCATTCAGTCTCGGATCCACGCTCCTCAGGTATTACTGAGGTCATTACCATAGCCTCCACTTTCACTCTTTCTGCACCGGAAAGAGGAAGGTCTTGTTGAGAAGAAACACTACATTGTTGATAAAAAGGGGCCAGATGGCCTAGTTCACCACAGGTGAAACAAGCTATCGGTGCCAAAGGGCACTCAGAACGCAAATGATCTGGATAACCATAATTAAAACATAATCGTCCCATCCTTGCACCCTGTGCAGCTAAAGGGTATCTCGATCTTCGTTGTCCACCTCTAATAATCTTACTCCGGGAAGGAACTAGTAAAGGAAGGGCCTTGCCTTGTCAATAAAACTTCGCTCTATGCCTTGCTTTACCACATGTAAAGCACAATATGGGCATCTTTGGGCACATAGCTTGTCGGTGTCCAAACTTTGCGTAATTAAAACACGGTAGCTCCTTGCCAGTCGTCTTCATGGCCAATGGACTGCTTGCTTGTCCTGACATCTGAATTGGTTCATCATTCATCATTTTTGCTTCTTCACTAACTGATCCAGTCCATTGCTTTTTCTCTGATCCGGAAGCTTCAATTGGTCCCACCGACGTTGGTAAATCCGGTGTAGGTCTACCCGCTATTACAACCTCGTATACTTGGCGCATATATTCTTGAAACTCAAGTCTACTCATGGAGACATGATCAACCTCTTCAAACTCGTTCTCTACTATAGGCGAAACAACCCGAACCTCTTTAAACTCGTTCTTGAAACTCAAGTGTACCCCTACCTCGTCCCACTACAGATTGTGCTCTAGTTTGAGCCATCTGTAGGATATACGCACCTAAACTTACAAGGCTATATATATGCCATATGTATCGATATATATAATACATCTACATAATCCATAATACACACAGATATATATAAATATCTACGTTGCACAGATCCATGGCAGAGGTGATGACTTCTCGTACATTGTAACCTAAACCACACTTAAAACCAAAAACGTTTTTAAAACGTAAGACCCCTTTCGGGTTTTGTTTATTTTACCTATCACATCTTATTGTAGTTAGCAAGTGCCATTGTTGTTAACTTGGGCTCTGATACCAACTCTGTAACACCCCGAATCCGAAGGACTCTGGATGCCACATTGGGCTAGGATCTCACAATAGATCCTGACCCTAGCTTGACAACAAGTTCACTGGACCTTACAACATGGCACTGACAGATATAAAACAAATACATAAAACAGTATAAACTCTACAACCAAAGGTAAAAACAACGACATAGCCGAGTATATAAAATAACATCCTCACACAGGAGGTACAAAAGATAATCCTCACGCAGGAGGGAAACACAACAAACCCAAACCAACCACCTAATGTACGAGATTCCTCGGCCTGTCACCCTACCATATCACTCAGTAGCGCCTAACCTGTAAACATCTACAACACGGTATGTAACCATTAGCTAACCATACATATATGAGGTAATGCATAAGAACAAACACAATGATGAAAGATAAGCAAATCAACATGCTATCAGACATTTACCCATTTTATCATCTTTATATAATGGTCATTCACACAAATCGTATATATATCCATAGATGAAAATATGTGACACGAGGACCGATACATCTTTGCCTCTGAGCCTGCTCGCCATCTAGAGTGGAATCGGTCACACAACCCGTGTACCCTATGGGAGTGGTATTGTGCCCTCTCCGTATACCAGGTCTGGATTGACTCAAGAGAACCTCCCAGACTCCATGGCGGGATGAAAGGGAAAGGTTATCACAGCCACACATATGGGGCAATCAATAAAACATAGGTCGGTATAAACGACATCTCATGCTATCATAGCAATCATATAAAGCACACACCACTCATGCAAACACCCAATATAGGGATGGTAGCTAAGTAAGTCCTACGAAAATACCTCAACCTCGTACACAACTCAAACACGATCAACCAGTTGCAAACTCCAATCCTGAGAGAGGGGCATTGCCTAATAACAAGGCATAAAGATATATCAACCTCTATTCATCAAAGGAGTCACACCTAGACCCAAAGGGATCCATAGGGATCATACTCAACCTCAAAACCTTAACCAACATCAACCTAAGTCCTTAAAGCCATACAAGGCATAAACCGATCATATCCTCAACCAAACACAACTTCACACATCTAGCATGATCCTATACACTCATATTAGGAAAGGAGGGAACAAAGGCATCCTAAAGAAGGCCTAGAAGCAACACACACCTGCAGAACCAAGTGCAACACCAAGATGGTGCAGGTGGCCGCAGGGGCGGCTAGGGAATGACGTAGGGGCGGCTCACTGCTGGCGCAAGGGCGGTCTAGAGGTGGTGCAGGGGCGGCTAGTGTGCACAGACACACCCTCAGCTCCTCCTTGCTTCTTCAATCGATCTCTTCACTCCTCTTTCAGCCAACATCCAAATACACATATATACATACATATATACATCAGAAGAAGCCAATCAAGGCTGCTACAAGATCACTCTTGTGGATCCTGAACTAAGGAGAAAGGAAAGAACATAGAAAGGAAGAAAAGAAGAAAGAAAGGAAAGAAGGATAGAGATCTCACCAAGCTGAACCTAAACAAAGACAAAACTCCATCAACACCTCAAGGTTAGCTCCATCACAAGCACATCAGCAACAACCAACACAATCAGCAACAAACCAAGCTCACAAGCACACAAACTCACTCAAATCCCAACAAAGATCAAGAAGAGATCCAAGGGAAGAGAGAAGGAGGAGATGAACATAGGGAGAGGTGGAGCAGGAGAGAGAATGAGGTAACCCTCATTTGGAGGAGGAGAAGAAGATATAAAGGAAAGAGGGGTCAAAAAGCAAAGCTCGGGTCAAAGAAGACGGCTGCAGCCCACCATAAACCGTACGGGCGGCTGGCCTGGCCACTAGGTCGGCTCACAGAACCGCAGGGGCGGCTCTATGCACCTCCAAAGAGGTAAAGCAATTGCGTCTCGGCTGAAGCACAAGTGCGGGATCTCTCGAAGACTAAGGCTCTTATAACTACAAGTTTGTAGTGATGCCATTTGGTCTGACGAATGCCCCAATAGTCTTCATGGAATTGATGAACAGTATCTTCATCGACTTCCTGGATCAGTTTGTGGTGGTCTTTATTGATGACATTTTGGTATACTCTCGTAGCAAAGAGGAGCATGCCGGTCATCTGAGGATAGTTTTCCAGATTTTGAGGGATAGGGAGTTGTATGCTAAGCTCTCTAAGTGTGAGTTCTGGATGTCTGAGGCTTTTTTCCTTGGACATATCGTCTCCTCCGACGGGATTATAGTTGAACCAGCGAAGATTAATTTTGTTGCTGCATGGTTGACACCGACGAACGTCAAGAAAGTGCGTAGCTTTCTTGGCCTAGCCGGTTATTACAGACGCTTTGTGGAAGGATTTTCTATGATTGCCCGTCCACTGAAAAGTCTTCTGAGGAAGACTACCATATTTGTATGGACCGACCAGTGTGCTCAAATTTTTGAGGAGTTGAAGAGGCGTTTGACTTCTGCTCTTGTCCTAGCACAACCAGAGGGTTCTGATGACTTTGTGGTTTACAACGATGCATCCAAGCTAGGCTTGGGATGTGTATTGATGTAGAGAGGCAGAGTGATTGCATACGCGTCTCTACAGCTGAAGACGTATGAGGAGAACTACCTGACTCATGATCTGTAGTTGGCAGCGGTAGTTCATGCTTTGAAGATTTGGAGAAATTACCTATATGGTGCCACATGTCAGATCTTCATAGACCATAAGAGTCTGAAGTACATTTTCACGCAGCGGGAATTGAATAACCGCCAACATTGATGGCTTGAGTTGAACAAGGATTTTGACCTTGAGATTTTGTATAATCGTGGAAAGGCGAATGTTGTAGCTGACGCCTGGAGCAAGAAGACGCCTCGAGAGAAGGTGATTGCCAGATTGATAGTACAACCTCAGATTTAGAGGAATCTAGTCTTACTAGAGATTAACATCTAGTTTTCTGATGAGGATGCCCAACTGTTTGTTTTAAAGGTTCTACCTGGTCTGTTGGATGAGATCCAACAAAAGCAGGGGACCTACCCGACCTTGACAAGGATCAGAGAGAGGATGTCTCGTGGAGAGGCACCACAGTTCTCCATAGGAGCGGATGGAGTTATGAGGCATCATGATTGTATCTATGTACCCACTGATGCAGAGCTGAGACATCGGATTTTACAAGAGGCTCACTATACACCTTACTCAGTACATCCAGGTACGAGTAAAATGCACCATGATGTGAGACACTCATATTGGTGGGGAGAGATGAAGCCTGACGTAGCCAGATTTGTGGCTCAGTGTGTGACCTATCAGCAGGTGAAGATAAAGCATTTAAGACCTGGAGGTGAGTTCCATCCACTGACAGTACTGCATTTGAAGTGGGAGGACGTCTCCATGGATTTTAAACCGGATTGAGGGTCAGTAGGAGCTTTGATGCTATCTGAGTGATTGTGGATAGACTGACAAAGACGGCACATTTCATTCCCATCAATGAGACATGGCCAGTGAGCAGATTGGTTGAGGAGTACACTAGACAGATAGTGAGACTCCATGGGGTACCGAGGACGATTGTCTTTGATCGAGATGGACGGTTTACTTCGAGATTCTAGCAGCCGATTCATACTGCTTTGGGGAAATCTACACTTTACGAATGCGTTTCACCCCCAGACAGATGGTCAGTTAGAGAGGACAATCCAGACCTTAGAGGACATGTTGCGAGCCTGTGTGTTGGATTGGGTACAGATATAGTCTGATTACCTCCCACTCGTTCAGTTCTCATACAACAACAACTAGCATGCATCTATTGGGATGGCTCCTTATGAGGTACTGTATTTGACGTAAGTGCCGTACACCTTTATAATGGGATGAGCCTAGCAGTATCAGTGGGATAGCGCCAGAGCAGATTCAGGATAATATGGCTCGAGTAGCGCTGATTAGAGAGAGGATGCTGGCTGCACAAAGTCTATAAAAGTCGTATGCAGACAAGAGGCTTCGGCCTCTAGAGTTCAGGGTAGGAACTCATGTTCGGTTAAGAGTATCTACGATGCGAGGTGTCAGCCGTTTTGGAATAAAGGGGAAGCTGAGTCCCCGATATGTCGGTCCTTTCGAGATACTGGATAGATTCGGGAGAGCAGCCTACAGGTTAGCATTGCCTCCGAGGTTAGAGAGTGTTCACCCTGTGTTTCTTGTGTCTCAATTGAGGGAGTACATACCAGATCCGAGGCACATTGTGAGTTATGATGATCTGGTGGTTGAGCCGGACCACACTTTTGCAGTGCACCCTATTGCAGTCCTAGAGCGAGGTTGAGACGCCTGCGTTCAAAGGACATTCCTACGCTGAGGATACAGTGGTGTAGACGAGGACTGGATGAGGCTACATGGGAGACCGAGGATAGTATCCAGAGGAACTATCCAGAGTTCTACGCCGAGATAGATGCACCAGTAGGATCCACGAGTAGATCTTAGTGCCACCTTGGTGAGTGCATGTTATGATACGTGTTTATGTGATATGATGTGCTTTTCGTGTTAGCTGTATGTGTATATGATCTGTTAGATCTTGTTGCTAGCGCGAGATAGGTATAGCTGGAGATGGTTCTTTCCTCCATGCTATGGTGTGTGTGTTAGGATTAGCAGGAGATGGTGTTAGCATGAAATATTCCGATATTCTAGGCACCTTTTCTAGTTGTTTTTCATTTATTATAGTGTTCATGGATAAGGTATTGGAGCATTTGTTAGCTTGTTTATCTATATTTTCAATATGGAGGTCTACATTTGCTTTGTGTTGATTATAGGTGAACAAGAGCTGAAACCGGACCATTTGAGAGAGATAGGAGAGGATTCAAGCATATCCAAGGATTAGGAGCATAGCAAAGAAGCCAAAGGAGATGCTAGGATGGAGAATGACACAACACAAAGGAAACCACAAGCAATTAACACTTCCACGCCCTAAAATACGGCCGTAAAAGAGTCCACGCCCTAAACCACGGCCGTGGATCTTGGCATCATGAGCGTGGAGCATTCCAGAGAGTTACACGGCCTAAAGTACGGTTGTGGAAGATGAGAGACACCGTAACCCAATTCCACGCCCTAAATCTCTAAGCCGTGGAATCCCTTGAGACCGTGATTTAGGCGATCTTTTGACGAACCAATTATTGCCACATCATTTACGTGATGGGCCGGGACGGTTGTTTTTCCCCGTCTTATAAAAAGGCGGGAGGAGAGAGTTTTTCAGGGGGTTCGCTTTAGGCTTTTGACCAACCTCGCTTTGGGAGAGTTAACCTTAGGGTTTTGCGAGGAACGTTGCGGAAGTGCCGGCAATTTGAATTCCCGAAGATCGTGTGTGGCGGAAGTTGCGCCCCTTTCTTAGGTTTTGATATTGAAGACGGATTGACACCCCGTTCTTCATACTTGCCTTAAATCTTGTGAGGTTTTTTTGTTATATTCCGAATCCATTGAATATTCCAATTTGTGTTTTGGATTTAAGATTGAATTTGAGTTATATTTGAGTTTTCGAGGGTTTTCATCTTTCATTCTTCTGAAATTGATTTTTGATATCATGACAATAGTTATTGGCTAAAACCCTTTAGCAATTCTAAGGTGAAGGGTTGATAGTTGTGGCTTAGATGATGATAGATCGATCGTAAATTGATTGGACCCTGAGAGTTAGAGAGATCTCGTCGACGAACCAAGATCACGGTCTGTTCTTGAGCTTCCACGGCCATGGAACTCAAGATCTGCCCGTGATTTACCCTAGTTTACGAACTTTGCTTTTACTTTGATCCAAGGTTAAAGATTTGCTTTAATCTAGTTTTGGCTTGCCCTTTTCTAGGTAGTAGTGAGACTCATCATCCTCTATTTCGATTTCGAGTGTCACAACCTTAATCGTTCTAGTTTGACTTGATCCTTGGGTTACAAGTTTTGGTATTTGAGATTAATTCTTACCTTTAGATCCTTTCTATACTGAAGCCTCAACAACCTTTATAGAGAGTGTCTTTAGATAAGTCATATAAAGTTTTGGAACTTCATCGTACATTGTTTTACCTTAGCATACCTTTGCAACTCTTGACTCTGTCCTTAGTTCTTTAGTATATCTTGAATCGATTGCCACAATTAGATACCTGGATCTTTAGGGTTTTTGTTTTCCCAATATTTGCAAAGCTTATTACATTTACTTGCTTGACGATTTGCGAACTGAATTTGTTCCCCCCAAATCCCTGAGTTCGACACTCTGGAATTCTTGCTTTACTACGCCGAACCGTACACTGCGGGTTCGCTTGCTTAATTCTAGTTTCATAAATTTAAAGCTTATTTGCACGCACGCTAAGTGGCGAACAAGTTTTTGGCTCCGTTTCCGGGGATTTGGTCTAGGCCAAATTCGGTTATCGGTTGTCAAGCTTGGGAGCTTTGCTCTTGTTATTTGATATCTCCTTTGAGTGATATTTGCAGGTTATCTTAGGTATATGCGCAGGTCTAGCAACAACAAAGACCTCTTACCTCTTGATCAAGAACTTGAGAAGACTTTGAGAAAGAAGCTCAAAGAAAGAAAGATAGCTGAAAATAAAGAGAGGGATATCCAAGCAGAGTTGGAGGATTCCGAAGCTCGACTTAGATGGAGCTAGAAGACTCGCAAGGAAGAATCGGACTGTCATCAATTGCAAATTGATGAGCTCAAGGACATGATGCTTCAAATGAGGCTTGTTCGCCACTTAGCGTGCGTTCAAATAAGCTTTAAATTTACAAAACTAGAATCAAGCAAGCGAACCCGCAGTGTACGGATCGATATAGGTGAGCAAGAATTCCAGAGTATCGAACACAGGGATTTGGGGGGTTAAATCCAGTTACAAATTATCAAGCGAGTAAATATAGAGCTTTTCGAATTATTAGGAAAACAACAATCCTAAAGATCCAAGTATCCAGCTGTGGCAATCGATTCAAGATATACTAATGATGTAAGGACAGAGTTGAGATATGCAAAGGTATGCTAATGTAAGGTAATCGTACGGTAAAGTTCCAAAAACCTTATATGACTCACCTACAAGAAACTCTCTATACAGGTTGTTGGGGCTTCAATATAGAAAGGTTCTAAAGGTAAGAATTAATGTCAAATACCCAAACTTGTAATCCAAGGATCAAGACTAACTAAACCGATTACGGTTGTGACACTCACAATCGAGGTAGAGGTTGTTGAGGCTTCACTACCACCTAGAAAAGGCAAACTTAAACTAAGTTAAAGCAAATCTTTAACTTTGGATTAAAGTAAAAGCAAGTTCGTAAACTTAAGGGAAATCACGGTTAGTTCTTGAGGTTCCACGGCCGTGGACTCCAAGAACAGGCCATAATTTAGGGTTCGTCGGCGGTTCTATCTAACTCTCAGGGTCCAATCTGTTTACGACTGATCTATCATCATCTAAGCCACAACTATCAACCCTTCACCTTAGAATTGTTAAGGGTTTTTAGCCAACAATAGTCATATTGATATCAAATTCAAGAATTAAAAGATTGAAAGATGAAAACTTCCGAAAACCTTCAATAAACTTCAAATCAATCTCAAAGTCACAATCAAGAACAAATATCGTCACTAGATTCGGAATAGGACAAACAAACACAACCTTAGATAAGAAGGAAGAACGGGATGTCAATCCGTCTTCTAAATCAAACCTAAACAAGAAGAGGAATCTTCTTGCGAACAACCTTCCGAATCTTCGTTCTTCCGTCAATCCGGAAATCTCAATCACAATCTCCACCAAAGTGCGAGATTGGGGCAACTCCAAGGATGAGCACAAAGTACGTCTTTTGCAAAAGTCGCCAAGATCTCTAAGCCGCGGTGTGGGCGAAAGTGCGTCTAAGCAGAGGTGTAAGCGGAGGTGACGGAATCTCTCTTCGTCCGTCCTTTTATAGTGTATGATGAAGTAGCGGCCCGGCCCAATCTTTTAAAAGATCGTGGCTTAAAGTGTGGCGAAAAAGATCGTCAAGATCACGGTCGTGGAAGGTTCCACGGCCGTAATTTAGAGCGTGGGAATCAACACGGTTGGGACCATGTTCTCCACGGCCGTAGAAGTTGCTGGAATGAACCACGCTTCCTTAGCCATGGTTCCACGGCCGTGGAACTGAACGTGGAAAGTAGTACGGCCGTATTTTAGATCGTGGTTTAGGGCATGAACGTGATTCTTCCCTATCCTCGTGCATTCCTCAAGTTGACACTCCTTTTGCTCTTAAGAATGCCCTCAATCCATGGACGTTGCTCAACAACTCCATCTTTGCTCGATTCCGTTCGGAAATAGCTCTCAATCACCTATAATCAACATAAAGCTTGTGTAGATCTCTATATCGACATTATGGACAAACTAGTTCACAAATGCATCTATGCTCAATCAATGACTATCAATATGAATCAAATACACTTAGAAAACGTGCCTAAAATATCACAATATTTCATGCTAACAAATAACCCCATACTTGCAACTTGCTTGTCCCTAAGCAAGGTCTTTCAAAAGCTTTAAAACAAGAGTTAGGATGAAATATGTGTACCTTCTCAAAGCAATACTTCTTTTTGATGAATGTGCCTTCTAAACAATAGATCATTCTCAAATCTTGCTTCAATCGTTTATAGGACTTTCATACACTTAATCAAAGAGTAAAGAGTAAAGAAAGCTCATGAATCAATCAAACTTCCATACAAACATCATAACCTTAAAACATTATCAAAATCAATCATAAGAAACTTCAATTTAGATCACCAAGTCATATAACATTCTTTTGATCTTAAGGACTTTCAAAGAAAAAGGTCTAGAATGTTTTAAGGGAAGGAAACTTTAAGGAATGTGGTGCATGAATCCGGGAAAGTGGACAACTACTCTTTTCTTCTTCTCTTGCGGTTTCCGCAACACTTTCAACTTAGAGCTTCGCTCTGTTCCTTTCATTTTTCGACTTCACTTTTGGAGTTATGGATAGAGGTGCACAAAAACCGAAGCCTAGGAGATTGGCGTTTCTTAATTTTTATGAGATGCCTCAAACCCTTAGCGCACATACCATAATCCGCTAGGAATATCGCTCAATCCGACTTTGGCAAGACACAAACACCCGGCTATGTGAATGGTGCCGAGTTACTCATCGTCATGATTGACTTCCCCAACCCTACAATTTCTTTCTATTCTTTTGATTGCAAATAATTGCTCTCATGGCCCTCCCACATCAAACATGCCTTTTTCATTCACTTCTCCAAATTCCCGGATAGGTAAAGGAGGTCAATATTTCAATGAGGAGCTAAATGATCAAAGAAAAAAGAAAGAAAAACCGAATTGCCTTAATCATCTCAACAAGAAGCATAAGAACTTATAGTTTGATTTCAACTTCAACTCCTCAACATGATTTAGGTAACATTCATCACATTATGAAACTTGCAAAAGAGGTATAATCAACTCATTCAATTTCTTTTCAATTCACTATTCGTTTAAGCATGTAATTGTCATCAAACTCAATTCACAAGTAGCGATTATCATGGAAATCATCTCAATTCCTTAGAAGCACAAAATGTTTCAAAATTTTTCAATTTTTATGGGTTTTTCAAACTTCTTTTTATGCAATGCAATGATGAAACGTGCAACAATATAATGAACATGCAATGATAGTCTCGATAGAAGCAAACATAGTGAGTAAGAGTTATTTCAACTTTTAGTCACACCCCACCCCATACTTGGGACGAACATTGTCCCTAATGTTCAAATAAAAGAAAGAAAAGAAAGAAAAGAAAAAGAGACTCACAAAATGGCGGTGGAGCGGCTAAACCAATCGGTCATCATCATCATCACTACGGTGGAGGTGGAGGCGGGAATGGAGAGAAGCTAGGATCATAAAACCGCCCAAACTGCAGGCGGTAGACATCTCTTATCATGTGATCGAGGTCGTCCAAGCGTCCATCTCTAGCATCGGCTCGGATCTCCAATGCTCCTACTCTCCCCGAAAGGCCAGTAGCCCAATCCGGCATCTGCTCATACCATCCCGGAGCATGACTGTACCAATCTGGAGCGTCGGACGGTGCTGGTGCAGATGGTGTCTGTGTAGCCCATGGAGGTGGAGCTCCATACCATGCAGGAGGTGTCTCTGTCCAAGTGGGTCTCTCACTCACGCTGACGCGGCGAGAAGACGAGCCTGAAGCTCTGGCGGGACGTGGAGAACGTCTAGGCACATCGGGGGCCACATCCGGCTGATCCGGAAACGTGCCAAACTCCTGCTCGGCTCCTTCTCCACCCTCAAACTGATCCCTCATCTTCTCCTCCTCAACTACGGGTGGTGGTGGGACATACGGAGGAGCTGCAATCCTGTTCGCGTACATAGCAGCGAACGTCTCCTTCCAATTATGGCGTCCAGCCATAATGGAGTACTCCTGTAGCCACTCTATACCCCTACCTGTCTTGCTCTCCCAAGGCATGGCCGCATAAGGCGGACCTCTATGTGTGGGGAAGATGAGACCTCTAGTCATGAAGGCATGAAGTCCTAAGGGCACGGCTGGTATGCTGGTACAGGTAGAAAAATCAACTCCCAAGCTCCTAGCAAGGTGGGTAACTATCCCACCATATCCAATGTTGCCCTTCCTCTTGTTCTTTAGCTTGCTCATAGTATCACCTAAGAGGGTGGCACAGTCAGCTCGGCGTCCGTACAGCATAGAATACAGCAGAAATAGCTCATCCGTCTTGATCTTTTAGGGCGTCTCCGTCCTAGGGAAGAGACACTCCGAAAGAACACGGTGAGCAATCTTCAAGGCAAGTGATACATCAACTTGGCCTTGGTATCAGCAGGTTGCCAGCGGTCCTCGCTGGCGTATATCATAGCAACCTCCTCCCAAAAGTCTTTGGCGTAAACGCCACTAGGAAAACGACCATTAAAGGTCTCATGGAACCCAAAGAAGGTCCCGAACTCACGGATGGAGAAATCATAGTTTCTTTCCATAAGACGGAAATAAACGGTCCTATCCACGTGGCTGTGCTCGAAAGATGTCACAACCTCCCTCGTAATCTCCACGTAGGCATCTTCTCGGATAGCCGAGAAGACAATAAGACCGGCTCTATCCAAGAGCCAAGTAAGGTCATCTACTATGTTAAGAGGAGATAGATCCTCTAACAATAGGTACCTAGGTCCAATCACAACCCTCTCATGGATCCTCTCGAATGCATTAAGGTGATCCTCATGAATGGTCGGTACTCTAGGGCTAGGAGGTGAGGGTGATGAAGGTGATGATGGAGGTGAAGGGGAAGAGGGTGGTGGTGCTCTAGATGATGAAGAAGAAGAGGGATTACCCTTCCTCTTCTTGTTTTGGTCATTCTTCTTCTCCTTTATTCTCCCAGAAACTCTCCTCACAAAGTCCATCACTATCCAAAATTACGGCTTGTTCTTAATGATTCCACGGCCGTGGAACTAGCAGCGACCGTGGTTCGTCTGGTTTTTTCGCAAATCTCAACAATCAACACTCAAACTCAGCAATCAGGCAGCCCTAGTCTAATTTCTTCCAATTTCAATCAGTTCTTCCTAAAATATCTAGCAAAACGAACCAAATCGACAAAGATCAAGAAGAGGGAAAAAAACCTAGGTTTCGGATTTTAAAATCCGAATTGTGCGTTCCGTGGTGATTTTCCGCTCGATTCGTTGCTTGGATCTCGTTGGTGGTTGATTTTGCTTCAGTTTGGGAAGAAGAATCGTCGAAAATGATTAACGAACGGAGATTTGGAAGGAAGGGCGTGGATTCGGCGTTTTGGGTCGTGGAATTGGGTATTTGTGGAGTGTTTTGGTGAAGAATGTGGTTTATATAGTGACAGGAAAAATTTTGAAAATCACGGTCAGTCGGGGGATTCCACGGCCGTGGAAATGTACGGAACCGTGGTTTTGGTGATTTTTCAAAGGCTTTTGGAAATTACGGGCACTGTAGCTGTCACGACCGTGGTTTAGGCCGTGGAACTCTTTGTAATGCTCCAAAGTCCAAGTTTCGTCACTTTTCTTCAACATTATCCTTCCCTTTTCCTTTTCCATCGTTCCTACATCCAAAAACACGAACATACCGGAAGGAATCGAGGCAAAATAAAGAGAAAACGTCTAAACTAAGCTAAACTATGAATCGAAAACAAAAACAAAAATGCAATACCTTGGGTTGCCTCCCAAGAAGCGCTTTGTTTAAGGTCCGTAGCTAGACCATTCTCGCACTTATTCGAGTGCGGTAGGCACAAACTCTTCAGCTTGGAATTCTGGCGTGTACTTCTTGAGTCGTTGGCCGTTTACCTTAAAGCTTCCGCCCGTTTCACCCCATACTTCAACTACACCATGGGGGAAAATACGCTTAATTAGAAAAGTTCCGGTCCAACGAGATTTAAGCTTACCTGGAAAGAGACGAAGCCTTGAATTGAAGAGGAGAACTTGATCTCCTTCTTTGAAGTCCTTTGGAATGATGTGCTTATCATGCCAACGCTTTGCTCTCTCCTTATAGATCTTGGCGTTTTCGTAGGCATTCAAGCGGAGTTCTTCCAGCTCATTAAGGTTCAAGAGATGCTTCTCTCCTGCTTCCTTCATGTTGAAATTCAACCATTTGATAGCCCAAAACGCCTTGTGCTCCAACTCTACCGGCAAGTGACAAGACTTCCCATACACAAGGTTGTATGGTGTGGTTCCTATGGGAGTCTTGTACGCAGTCCGGTATGCCCACAATGCATCATCAAGCTTCAAGGACCAATCCTTCCTAGTCCTTGAAACCGTCTTCTCTAAGATTCCTTTGATCTCCCTATTTGAGATCTCAACTTGTCCACTTGTTTGTGGATGATAAGGGGTGGCGATCTTGTGAGTAACCCCATACTTAACTAAAAGAGCTTCAAAGCGCCGGGCAATGAAGTGAGAACCTCCATCACTAATGATAGTCCTTGGCGTCCCAAATCGCAGAAAAATGGTCTTGTTAAAGAACTTAACCACCACCATGGCATCATTGGTGGGAGAGGCAATTGCTTCTACCCATCTAGAAACGTAATGTACCGCCAATAGTATGTATTGGTTTCCACAAGAGGATGGGAACGGTCCCATAAAATCTACTCCCCAAACATCGAAAATCTCCACCTCTTGGATGTTGTTGAGGGGCATCTCATTCCTCCTAGAGATATTACCTGTTCTTTGACAAGCATCACAACAAGAAACAAAGGATTGCACATCTCTAAATAAAGTAGGCCAAAAGAATCCAGATTGCAATACCTTTGCGCTAGTCTTGTTCGAACTAGCGTGTCCTCCACAAGTAGTGAATGACAATGGCGGATGACACTTTGCATTTCATCTTCCGGCACACATCGCCGAATGATGCCATCCGGACCTCTCTTAAAGAGGAGAGGCTCGTTCCAAAAGTATTACCGGACATCCTTAAAGAACTTCTTTCTTTGTGCGTAGGATAATCCGGGCGGTATCTCCTGGCAAACCAAATAGTTAACAAAATCAGCAAACCATGGTTCGTTACCTTTGGAGATCAGATCGATGCACTCCTCAATGATGTGTAGGTGTTCGTCCAGGAAGGAGTCATCTATAGGTAGTTGGTCGTCCTCTAGAAGTGTTAGGCGACTCAAATGATCCGCAACATAATTTTCTGAACCTTTCTTGTCGCGGATCTCTAGATCGAATTCTTGTAGGAGGAGAATCCATCTAATTAGCCTTGGCTTCGCATCTTTCTTTGCAAGGAGGTACCGGATCGCAGCATGATCCGTGTAGACAATCACCTTTGCACCTACAAGATAAGAGCGAAACTTGTCAATAGCATAGACAATGGCTAAAAAATCTTTTTCGGTAGTGGCGTAATTGAGCTGCGCTTCATCTAGCGTCTTGCTAGCATAGTATATGGCATGGGTTCGCCCTTCCTTTCGTTGTCCAAGAACAGCTCCTATAGCTACGTCACTAGCATCCCACATAACCTCAAAAGGTAGAGTCCAATCCGGAGGTTGGATAATAGGTGCTGAAATTAGAGCTTGCCGAATTGTGTTGAACGCATCTAAACATTCCTGCGAAAACTCAAAAACCGCATCCTTCATCAATAGATTAGTGAGAGGTTTTGATATTTTAGAAAAGTCTTTAATGAAGCGTCTATAGAATCCGGCATGTCCTAGAAAACTTCTTATCCCTTTCACCGAAGTTGGGGGAGGAAGCTTTTCTATGGTCTCTATCTTAGCCTTATCTACTTCTATCCCTCTATTAGAGATTAAGTGACCTAATACAATTCCTTCCTTAACCATAAATTGACACTTCTCCCAATTAAGAACTAGGTTAGTGTCCTCACACCTTTGTAAAACAAGAGGAAGGATAGAAAGGCAATCGTTAAAAGAGGAACCGTATACGGAGAAATCATCCATGAAGACCTCCATAATTTCCACAATGTATTCGGAGAAGATTGCCATCATGCACCTTTGAAAGGTGGTTGGGGCGTTGCAAAGCCCGAACGGCATTCTCCTATAAGCGAACGTACCCCATGGGCACGTGAATGTGGTCTTCTCTTGATCATCCGGGTGTATCGGAATCTGAAAGAAACCACTATAACCGTCAAGGTAGCAATGTGAATGTTGTGCTAACCTTTCAAGCATTTGATCAATGAATGGCAATGGGAAGTGATCCTTCCTCGTTGCATTGTTAAGCTTGCGGTAGTCTATGCACATCCGCCATCCCGTTACGGTTCGGGTAGGAATGAGTTCGTTGTTCTTGTTGGTGATGACCGTCATTCCTCCCTTCTTCGGAACTACTTGAACCGGACTCACCCACTTACTATCGGAGATAGGATAGATGATACCTGCATCAAGAAGTTTAAGAATTTCCTTCTTGACAACCTCCTTCATGGTCGGGTTCAACCGCCTTTGAGGTTGTCTTGAAGTCCTAAAGTCTTCCTCCATTAATATTTTGTGCATGCATAGGGAGGGTTTAATTCCTACTAAGTCCTCAATAGTGTAGCCTAAAGCTTTCCTATGTTTCCTAAGGACAATCATGAGCTGATTATGTTCATCTATGGTTAGATCGGAACTAACAATAACTGGATAAGTAGAGTTAGGTCCTAGAAAAGCGTACCTTAGATGTGTAGGAAGTTGTTTCAACTCTATTGCTTTCGGAGCTTCCAATGACCCTTGAGGAGCATCCGATGTCTCCTTAGAAGTTTCTAAGGGTGTTGAAGGTGTAGGAGAATAATCGAAGGAAGTTGAAGGAGTGTCTCGATCATCCCCTTCCACGGCCAAAATTACGGTTTCCCTATGTCCTCCACGGCCGTGGTTTAGGGCGTGGAAGGTGGTCACGGTTGCTCTGTCTCCTCCACGACCGTGTAACCCCCTAGAGTGAGCCACGCTTTGGGTTGTGAGATCCACAGCCGTGGAATATAGTGTATGGCCGTGGATTCTCACATTTTCTGCCTCGTCGTGGAGCTCCTCGAATTCCACTTCACCCATCTCTTCTTGTGCTTCTAAGGCTTCAATTGCCTCATTGCACTCCTCTTCTTCCCCTACATTCGTTAGACTCATAGTAATGACCTTTTGCAAAGGATCTTTGAAGAGAATAGCACTTACCTCCTCTCTAGACAACCCTTCTTCATCTTGGATATTGAATATATCCTCATCAAAGATTGACTCCTTCACTAGAGTGGAAAGAACGAACTCTACCTTCTCTTCTCCTATGTCAAAGGCGAGTCTAGCATTCTTGCAATCGACTATGCAGCCGGAAGTTGCAAGAAACGGTCTTCCGAGTATGATCGGGACCGGACTATCTGCAGGAATGTCAAGCACGACAAAGTCAATGGGAACAAAGAATTTACCTAGCTTGACTGAGACGTCCTCTACAATACCGACGGGACGAGTGATGGATCGATCCGCCATGTATAACGTCATCTTCACCGGTTTAGGGTCGCCTAAACCGATCTTCCTACACAATGCAAGTGGTATGATGCTCACACTTGCTCCCAAGTCACATAGCGCATCGTATGTGACATCTCCCACTCCTATGGGAATGCAAAACGACCCCGGATCTTTTAGCTTGGGGGGCATTTTCGCCTTCATGGTCTTGATGAGATCCGAAGAATCCGAACTCATCTTAACCTCACCGAAATCACATAGCTGGAGGAGGAACGTAGCGCATCGTATGTTTATCTAGGCGCGCTCTCGCTCTAGATTGAGGGAATGGTAGGGGAGGTTTGTAAGCTGGAGGAGGAACGTAGACATCTTCCTTCTCCTTCCCCTTCTCTTTGTCTTTCTCTACGGGGACTTCAACGAACTTAGGCTGCGGATCGGTGGTAGTCACTCCGCTCCTAGTTGTGATTGCCATCACCCTTCCCTTAGGGTTGTCCTCCGTCTTTCCTGGAAGTTTCCCTTGATTCCTAGGAACTTCCTCCGCATGGTTGAACATTTGGTTTTCCAAAACCTTTTGGGCTTTATCAACCTTAGAAATCTGATCATCAACCTTAATGATGCGGTTCTCCAATCCTTGAAGCTTTCCCAAGATCGTTTCCAACATGGGATCAGGCTTCTCCTTCCCCGAAGTGTTTCCTCCATTAGATGTTTGCCCCTGGCTTTTCAAAGGAGTAGAGGAAGAGGAAGGTGGAGTTAGTGAATTCGAATTGGAAGGATAAGAGTTACCGGAATTTTGTTGATTGGAGCGCCAATTGTTGTTGTTTGAACCCCTATTGTTGTTCCAATTGTTGTTGTTCTGGTTATTGTTATTGCCATTCCAATTGTTCCGGTTGTTGTTGTTGTTGTTGCGGTTTGTGTTCTCACCGCCATTGTTATTGTTGCCCAAATAGCCAACATCCTTGCCTTGTTGCTTTGGAAAGTTGGTCTTGATTGCCTCCTTCAACTCTTTGATCTCATTGTTAAGGGAGAAAATCTGATTTTGAGCTTCATGTGTGAGCTTTGCTCCTTGCTCCACACGATTTCCCTCCACTTTCCGGTGGGAATACTTCTCTATGTCTCTTGCTTGCTTCTCAATGAAGTCCCAAGCGTCATCTTCTCTCATGTCCATGAATGTTCCACATGAGAGGGATTGGAGGTTGAATTGCGTCCCCACATCCAGCCCCTTATAGTAAATCTCTAACAATGCAAGCTTGGATATGCCATCATGAGAGCAATCCAATAACAAGTCCTGAAACCTTTCCCATGACTGAAACAAACTTTCGTTAGACTTCATGGAAAATGCATTGATCTTACCTCTAAGTTCCGCCGTTTTGGATGGCGGAAAGAATTTGGTGAGGAACTCTGCGGAGAGGTCTTCCCACGTGTCTAGTTTCCCACTAGGAAGATCTTGGTACGAAGACAACGCTTTCCCCTTCAAGGAGAAGAAGAAAGGCTTGAGCTTATAGTTGTTGGTAGTAGCGTTCTTCGGCCTCATTGTCTCCATCATATACTCAAAGTTTTGCAAGTGTTGGTGTGGAGATTCAGCGCTTGTCCCGCCAAATTAGTTTTGGCGAACAAGAGTAATAACTTGAGGGTTGAAGCTAAACCCTTGCACATCATCAGCATTAAAGTTCACGCCCAAACGGCGCGGTTGTTGTGTTGGATCCATCCTTTGGCCAAGTGTTCTTGGCTCATCATCTACACGTTCGATCCTCGCATTTCTAGGTGGAACACGACGATTAGCAGCTCCCCGTGGATGGAAAGGATTCACATTGATCGTGGGATCAATTTCCTCTAGCGGTGGCATGGAAGAATCACTATCATCAGCGGATGAATGACTTCTTCTTCTTGATCTTGATGCCCTTGTTGAGGATTTCTGGCTCCCCTTATTCTTAAGGTTGCTTATTTCTATCCTCATCTGGAACATCATATCTTTTAGATCGTTAACTTCAGATTGATGACGATCCATTTCATCCCGGCGAATATTCTCATTCCATTGGAGTTGAGCTTCTTTCTCCGCTAACTCCGCTTGAAGATCACGTTCGTGTTCTTCAGCCATCTTCTTTTCCTTGTGCTTTTGCCTTAAAGTCCTCTCAAGCTCTAGATCGAGAGGTAAGAGGTCCTCGGTGTTCCTAAACCTGCGCATGCACTCAAAAAGATATCAAATAACAAGGGAGAAGCTCCCAAGCTTGACAACCGAAAACCGAATTCGGCCTAGACCAAATCCCCGGCAACGGCGCCAAAAACTTGTTCGCCACTTAGCGTGCATGCTAATAAGCTTTAAATTTATAAAACTAGAATCAAGCAAGCGAACCCGCAGTGTACGGATCGATATAGTTGAGCAAGAATTCCAGAGTATCGAACACAGGGATTTGGGGGGTTAAATCCAGTTACAGATTATCAAGCGAGTAAATATAGAGCTTTTCGAATTATTGGAAAAACAACAATCCTAAAGATCCAAGTATCCAGCTGTGGCAATCGATTCAAGATATACTAATGATGTAAGGACAGAGTTGAGATATGCAAAGGTATGCTAATGTAAGGTAATCGTACGGTGAAGTTCCAAAAACCTTATATGACTCACCTACAAGAAACTCTCTATACAGGTTGTTGAGGCTTCAATATAGAAAGGTTCTAAAGGTAAGAATTAATGTCAAATACCCAAACTTGTAATCCAAGGATCAAGACTAACTAAACCGATTACGGTTGTGACACTCACAATCGAGGTAGAGGTTGTTGAGGCTTCACTACCACCTAGAAAAGGCAAACTTAAACTAAGTTAAAGCAAATCTTTAACTTTGGATTAAAGTAAAAGCAAGTTCGTAAACTTAAGGGAAATCACGGTTAGTTCTTGAGGTTCCACGGCCGTGGACTCCAAGAACAGGCCGTAATTTAGGGTTCGTCGGCGGTTCTATCTAACTCTCAGGGTCCAATCTGTTTACGACTGATCTATCATCATCTAAGCCACAACTATCAACCCTTCACCTTAGAATTGTTAAGGGTTTTTAGCCAACAATAGTCATATTGATATCAAATTCAAGAATTAAAAGATTGAAAGATGAAAACTTCCGAAAACCTTCAATAAACTTCAAATCAATCTCAAAGTCACAATCAAGAACAAATATCGTCACTAGATTCGGAATAGTACAAACAAACACAACCTTAGATAAGAAGGAAGAACGGGATGTGAATCCGTCTTCTAAATCAAACCTAAACAAGAAGAGGAATCTTTTTACGAACAACCTTCCGAATCTTCGATCTTCCGTCAATCCGGAAATCTCAATCACAATCTCCACCAAAGTGCGAGATTCGGGCAACTCCAAGGATGAGCGCAAAGTACGTCTTTTGCAAAAGTCGCCAAGATCTCTAAGCCTCGGTGTGGGCGAAAGTGCGTCTAAGCAGAGGTGTAAGCGAAGGTGACGGAATCTCTCTTCGTCCGTCCTTTTATAGTGTATGATGAAGTAGCGGCCCGGCCCAATCTTTTAAAAGATTGTGGCTTAAAGTGTGGCGAAAAAGATCGCCAAGATCACGGTCGTGGAAGGTTCCACGGCCGTAATTTAGAGCGTGGGAATCAACACGGTTTGGACCATGTTCTCCACGGCCGTAGAAGTTGCTGGAATGAACCACGCTTCCTTAGCCATGGTTCCACGGCCGTGGAACTTAACGTGGAAAGTAGTACGGCCGTATTTTAGAGCGTGGTTTAGGGCAAGAACGTGATTCTTCCCTATCCTCGTGCATTCCTCAAGTTGACACTCCTTTTGCTCTTAAGAATGCCCTCAATCCATGGACGTTGCTCAAGAACTCCATCTTTGCTCGATTCTGTTCGGAAATAGCTCTCAATCACCTATAATCAACATAAAGCTTGTGTAGATCTCTATATCGACATTATAGACAAACTAGTTCACAAATGCATCTATGCTCAATCAATGACTATCAATATGAATCAAATACACTTAGAAAACGTGCCTAAAATATCACAATATTTCATGCTAACAAGGTTGCAGATGAGTGATTCCAAGAAGAAGAAGAGAAGGAAACCGACATGATCAGTTAGAACCGACTCATCCGATGAGGGTAGCGACTCCTCCATGCCACCGCTAAAGGACATTGATCCAACGATCAATGCGAATCAGAATAATCCAAGACCGGCCGCAAATTTTCGTATCCCGGCTGGGGTGCGAGAGCCGCTCGTGTAGATGAAGAGCCAAGAACTCTTGGCCAAAGAATGGATCCAATTCAGCAACCACGCCGTCTAGGTGTGAACTTTGATGCTGACAATATTCAGGGGTTTAGCTTCAACCCACAAGTTATCACCATCGTTCGCCAAAACCAGTTTGGAGGAACGAGTGTCGAATCTCCACATCAACATTTACAGAATTTTGAGATCTTGATGGAGACAATGAAGCCAAAGAATGCAACCACCAACAATTACAAGATCAAGCCATTCTTTTTCTCTTTGAAAGGGAAAGCTTTTATCTTGGTATCAAGCTCTTCCAAATGGAAGACTCAACACATGGGAGGATCTTTCTTCGGAGTTCCTAACCAAATTCTTTCCGCCATCCAAGAAGGCGGAGTTGAGAGGTAAGATTAATGCTTTTTCTATGAGATCTAATGAAAGTTTGTTTCAGTCTTGGGAAAGATTTCAGGATTTACTATTGGATTGCCCACACCATGGCATTTCCAAATTGGAGCTATTGGAGATATACTATAAGGGGCTGGATGTGGAAACACAATTCAAGCTCCAATCCCTTTCATGTGGCACATTCATGGACATGAGGGAAGATGACGCTTGGGACTTCATTGAGAAGCAAGCCCGAGTCATTGAGAAATATTCTCACCGGAAAGTAGAAGTTAATCGAGTGGAGCAAGGAGCAAAGCTAACACAAGCTGCTCAAACTCAAATCTTTTCTCTCAACACTGAGATTAAATAATTGAAGGAAGTCATCAAGGCTAGATTTTCCAAAGCATAAGGAGCAAGATTTTGTTATTTGGGAAACAACAATAACCACAATGGGAATGAGAACACCAATCGCAACAACCGGAACAATTGGAACAACAACAACAACCGGAATAACAATTGGAACAACAATAGGGGTTCAAACAACAACAATTGGCATTCCAACCAACAACAAAACTCCGGTAATTCTTATCCCAATTCAGGAAATTCACTAACTCCACCATCTTCTTCTTCGATTCCTTTGAAAAACCAGGGGCAAACATCTAATAGTGGAAGCACTTCGGGGAAAGAGAAGCCCGATCCCATGTTGGAAACGATCTTGGGAAAGCTTCAAGGATTGGAGAGTCACATCACTACGGTTGATAAAGCCCAAAAGGTTTTAGAAAACCAAATGTTTAGCAATGCTGAGGAAGTTCCTAGAAATCAAGTAAAACTTCCAGGAAAGACGGAGGATAACCCGAAAGGAAGGGTGATGGCTATCACAACTAGGAGCGGAGCAACAACCACCGACCCGCAGCCTAAGTTTGTGGAAGTTCCCGTCGAAAAGGAGAAGGAAAAGGGGAAGGAGAAGGAAGACATCTACATTCCTCCTCCAGCTTACAAACCTCCCCTACCGTTCCCGTAATCTAGAGCAAGAGCGCGTCTAGACAAGCAATTCGGTAAGTTCATTGAACTCATGAGCAAACTGCATATTAATATACCTTTCATTGATGCAATTGTAGGTATGCCAACTTATGGAAAGTTCTTAAAGGAAATCCTCTCTAACAAGAGGAAACTAGAAGACTTTGCTGAAGTCAAGATGAGTTCGGATTCGTCGGATCTCATCAAGACAATGAAGGAAAAGATGCCCCCAAAGCTGAAGGATCCGGGGTCATTTTGTGTTCTAATAGGAGTGGGAGATATCACATATGATGCATTATGTGATTTAGGAGCAAGCGTTAGCATCATTCCGCTTGCCTTATGCAGGAAGATCGGTTTAGGCGAACATAAACCGGTGAAGATGACGTTATATATGGCAGATCGATCCATAACTTGCCCCGTCGGTATAGTTGAAGACGTCCCAGTCAAGCTTGGTAAGTTCTATGTTCCAATAGATTTTGTTGTGCTTGACATTCCTGCAGATAGTCCGGTCCCGATCATACTCGGAAGACCGTTTCTTGCAACATCCGGTTGTATGGTTGATTGCAAGAATGCTAGACTCGCCTTCGACATAGGAGAGGAAAAGGTAGAGTTCGTTCTTTCCACTTTGATGAAAGAACTAGCTCTTGAAGAGGACATATTTAACATCCATGACGAAGAGCTATCTAGACAGGAAGTAAGTTCGATTCTCTTCAAAGATCCTTTGCAAAAGGTGATTACTATGAGCATTATGGACATAGGAGAAGAGGAAGAATGCAATGAGGAAATTGAAGCTTTAGAAGAGCAAAAAGAATTGTATGAAGAAGAATTCGAAAAACTTTACGATGGGTCAGAAAACGTGAGGAATCACGGCCAGTCGTGCTATTCCACGGCCGTGGTTTCCACCAACATGACCGTAATTTGCTATTCAGAGGACCCCAGTAAGTTACACGGCCAAAACCACGGTCGTAGAACCATCAGAGGTGCCGTAATTGACTTCCACGCCCTAAACCACGGCCGTGGAGGAAACAGAGAAACTTCAAAGGAAGCATTGGACACTCCTCAAGAGCCATTAGAGACTCCAATAGTGGTGGAATTGAAGCCACTTCCCGCACATCTAAGGTACGCATTTCTAGGATCTAATTCTACCTTTCCGGTAATTGTTAGTTCCGATCTAAGTGAAGATGAACATAGTAAGCTTATGGTTGTTCTAAAGAAACATAGGAATGCATAAGATCCTAATGAAAGAAGATTTTAGAACTTCGCGACAACCTCAAAGGCGGTTAAATCCGACCATGAAGGAGGTTGTCAAGAAGGAAATTCTTAAACTACTTGATGCATGTATCATCTACCCTATCTCCGATAACAAGTGGGTGAGTCCCGTACAGGTTGTTCCAAAGAAGGGAGAAATGACGGTCATCACCAACAAGAACAATGATCTCATTCCTACACGAACCGTGACGGGATGAAGGATTTGAATAGATTACCACAAGCTAAACAACGCAACAAGGAAGGATCACTTCCCATTACCATTCATCGATCAAATGCTTGAGAGGTTAGCACAACACTCACATTTCTGTTATCTTGACGGTTATACTGGTTTCTTTCAGATCCCGATACATCCGGACGATCAAGAGAAGACCACATTCACATGCCCGTGGGGTACGTTTGCTTATACGAGAATGCCGTTCGGGCTTTGCAACGCCCCAACCACCTTTCAAAGGTGCATGATGGCTATCTTCTCGGAGTATATAGAGGAGATCATGGAGGTTTTCATGGATGACTTTTCTGTTTAAAGTTCCTCTTTCGATAATTGTCTTTCTAACCTTTTTCTTATGCTACAAAGGTGTGAAGACACTAACCTAGCTCTTAATTGGGAGAAGTGTCAGTTTATGGTGAAAGAAGGCATTGTATTAGGACACTTGATCTCTTGTAGAGGGATTGAGATAGATAAGGCTAAGATAGAGACTATAGAAAAGCTCCCTCCTCCATCTTCGGTGAAAGGGATAAGAAGCTTTCTAGGACATGCTGGATTTTATAGACGTTTTATAAAGAATATCTCTAAAATATCAAAACCGCTAACTAATCTATTGATGAAGTATGCAGTTTTTGATTTCTCACAGAAGTGCTTAGATGCGTTTCATAAAATTCGGGAAGCTCTAATCTCAGCCCCGATCATTCAACCTCCGGATTGGAATCTTCCATTCGAGTTCATGTGTGATGCAAGTGACGTAGATATAGGAGTTGTGCTTGGGCAAAAGAAGGAAGGACGAACCCATGCTATCTACTATGCTAGCAAGACGCTAGATGAAGCGCAACTTAACTACGCCACTACCGAAAAAGAATTTCTAGCTATTGTATATGCATTTGAAAAGTTTCGTTCTTATCTTGTAGGTGCAAAGGTGATTGTATACACGGATCATGCTGCGATCCGGTATCTACTTGTAAAGAAGGATGCGAAACCAAGGCTGATTAGATAGATTCTTCTCCGGCAAGAATTCGATCTAGAGATCCGTGACAAGAAGGGTTCGGAAAATTCTGTTGCGGATCATTTGAGTCGTCTACCACATCTAGAGGACGACAATCTATCTATAGATGACTCCTTTCCGGACGATCATTTACACATCATAAAGGAGTGCATCGACAAGATTACTAAAGGTAATGAACCATGGTTTGCTGATCTTGTTAACTATTTGGTTTGCAAGAATTACCACCCGGACTATCCTATGCACAAAGGAAGAAGTTCTTTAAGGATGTCCGGGAATACTTTTGGAACGAATCTCTCCTCTTTAAGAGAGGTCCTGACGGCATCATTCGACGATGTGTGCCGGAAGACGAGATGCAAAGTGTCATCCATCATTGTCATTCACTACCTTGTGGGGGACACACTAGCTCGAACAAGACTAGCGCTAAGGTATTGCAATCTAGATTCTTTTGGCCTACTTTATTTAAAGATGTGCAAACCTTTGTTTCCTGCTGCGATGCTTGTCAAAGAACAAGGAATATATCTAGGAGGAATGAAATGCCTCTTAATAACATTCAAGAGGTAGAGATCTTTGACGTTTGAGGAGTAGAATTCATGGGACCGTTCCCATCCTCTTGTGGAAACCAATACATACTTCTAGCTGTAGATTATGTTTCGAGATGGGTTGAAGCAATTGCCTCTCCTACTAATGATGTCATGGTTGTGGTTAAGTTCTTTAACAAGACTATTTTCCCACGATTTGGGACACCACAGACTATCATTAGTGATGGAGGCTCTCACTTCATTGCCCGACGATTCGAAGCTCTACTAGCTAAGTATGGGGTGACTCACAAGATCGCTACCCCTTACCATCCACAAACGAGTTGACAAGTGGAGATTTCAAACTGGGAGAATAAAGGAATCCTAGAGAAAACAGTTTCGAAGACAAGGAAGGATTGGTCTTTGAAGCTAGATGACACATTGTGGGCATACCGGACTGCATATAAGACTCCTATAGGAACGACACCATACAACCTTGTGTATGGAAAGTCTTGTCACTTACCGGTAGAGCTAGAACATAAGGCGTATTCGGCGGTAAAGTGGTTGAACTTCAACATAAAAGAAGTGGGTGAGAAGCGCCTCTTGGACCTTAACAAGCTTGAAGAACTTCGCTTAAACGCCTATGATGACATGAATTATGACCTATTTTTAGGCATGTATTTATATAGATTTTCCCTTTATTTTGCATGCATAGACATACATTCATGGCATTTATGGTTATATTCACCTACTTTGCAAGAATAGAGGTCTACACAGAGTTTTATTGCATTTGTAGGTAATTTGGCGAATTATGGAGCATATTTAAGGATTAAGCCTTGAAGCGGAACAAAAAGGAGCAATAAAAGGAATTTAGGACGCGGCCCAAAGTATTTTTTGATACCGTCGGACGCGGCCCAAAGTATCTTCTGATACCGCCTGACGCGCCAAAGTATTCTCTGATACCTGCTGACGCGGCCCAGAGTATCTTCTGATACCAACGGATTCGACTTCTTTTCAGCCCAAATATTTAGGGTTTTATCTTTAAACCCTAGGTTTATCCCTATATAAATCGAGGAGCCTTCAATATTGAAGGGGAGTCAATTTCTCCAAAGGGAGACTAGAGGGAGTCAATTTCTCCAAAGGGAGACTAGAGGGAGTCAATTTCTCCAAAGGGAGACTAGAGGGAGTCAATTTCTCCAAAGGGAGACTAGAGGGAGTCAATTTTTCCAAAGGGAGACTAGAGGGAGTTAAATTCTCCAAAGGATACTTATAGAGGCAGACTTGGAGGTCTTGCTATTTGGAGGGAAGATTTGGGGAAGGACGCACTTCCCTTTTTGCGAAGTTGGAAGATTTTAGGGTTTCATTTGAAGGCGGATTGACATCCCGTTCTTCTTTGTTCCTTGAGATTTGTGAGAGATTCTTATTCTATCCTACATCTATTGAACGCAATACTTTTGAGTTTTATTGACATTGGTTTTGTGTTTGTTATTGAGATTTCAAGGTTTTACCTTTTCTCCCTTTCATATTTGATATTTGATTCTATGACTATGATTATTGGCTAAAACCCTTTAGCAATTCTAAGGTGAAGGGTTGATAGTTGTGGCTTAGATAATGATAGATCGATTGTAATTTGATTGGACCCTGAGAGTTAGAGAAATATCGTCGACACCCTAAATCACGGCCTGTTCTTAGGTTTCCACGGCCGTGATTCTCAAGAACTACCCGTGATTTACTTCAGTTTACGAACCTTGCTTTTACTTTAATCCAAAGTTAAAGATTTGCTTTAACTTAGTCTTGGCTTGCCTTTTCTAGGTAGTAGTGAAGCCTCAACAACCTCTACTTCGATTTCGAGTGTCACAACCTTAATCGGTTTAGTTAGTCTTGATCCTTGGATTACAAGTTTGGGTATTTGAGATTAATTCTTGTCTTTAGATCCTTTCTATACTGAAGCCTCAACAACCTTTATAGAGAGTATTTCTAGATAAGTCATATAAAGCCTTGGAACTTCACCGTACATTGCTTTACCTTAGCATACCTTTGCAACTCTTAACTCTGTCCGTAGTTCTTTAGTATATCTTGAATCGATTGCCACAATTAGACACCTGGATCTTTAGGGTTGCTGTTTTCCCCAATATTTGCAAAGCTTATTACATTTCTTGCTTGACAATTTGCGAACTGAATTTGTTCCCCCCAAATCCCTGTGTTCGATACTCTAGAATACTTGCTAATCTACGTCGATCCGTACACTGCGGGTTCGCTTGCTTTTATTCTAGTTTTATAAATTTAAAGCTTGATTGCACGCACGCTAAGTGGCGAACAAGTTTTTGGCGCCGTTGCCGGGGATTTGGCTTCGGCCGAATTCGGTAGCCGGTTGTCAAGCTTGGGAGCTTGCTCTCGTTATTTGATATTACTTTGAGTGCATGCGCAGGTCTAGGAACACCGAAGATCTCTTACTTCTTGATCAAGAGTTAGAGAAAACTTTAAGGCAAAAGCGCAAGGAAAAGAAGATGGCTGAAGGACACGAACGTGATCTTCAAGCGGAGTTGGCGGAGAAGGAAGCTCAACTCCAATGGAATGAGACCCTCCGCCAAGATGAAATGGATCGTCATCAATCTCAAGTTAACAATCTACAAGACATGATCTTCCAGATGAGGATAGAGCTAAGCGACCTTAAGAATAAGGGAAGCAAGAAATCCTCAAGGAAAGCATCAAGGTCTAGAAGAAAAGGTCACTCATCCGCTGATGATAGTGATTCTTCCATGCCACCGTTAGAGGAGATTGATCCCACGATAAATGTGAATCCCTTCCATCCACGGGGAGCTGCCAATCGTCGTGTTCCACCTAGGAATGCGAGGATCGAACGTGTAGATGAAGAGCCAAGAACCCTTGGCCAGCGGATGGATCCAACGCAACAACCACGCCGTTTGGGCGTGAACTTTGATGCTGATGATGTGCAAGGGTTTAGCTTCAACCCTCAAGTCATCACTCTTGTTCGCCAAAACCAATTTGGTGGGACAAGCGCTGAATCTCCACACCAACACTTGCAAAACTTTGAGTGTATGATGGAGACAATGAGGCCAAAGAGCGCTACTACCAACAGCTATAAGCTCAAGCCTTTCTTCTTCTCCTTGAAGGGGAAAGCGTTGTCTTGGTATCAAGCTCTTCCTAGTGGGAAACTAGACACGTGGGAAGACCTTTCCGCGGAGTTCCTCACCAAACTCTTTCCGCCATCCAAGACGGCGGAACTTAGAGGTAAGATTAATGCTTTTTCCATGAGATCTAACGAAAGTTTGTTTCAATCTTGGGAAAGGTTTCAGGATTTGCTCTTGGATTGCCCTCATCATGGCATATCCAAACTTGCCTTGCTGGAGATTTACTACAAGGGGTTAGATGCGGGAACGCAATTCAACCTCCAATCCCTCTCATGTGGAACATTCATGGACATGAGAGAAGATGACGCTTGGGACTTCATTGAGAAGCAAGCAAGGGTCATAGAGAAGTATTCCCACCGGAAAGTGGAGGGAAATCGTGTGGAGCAAGGAGCAAAGCTCACACATGAAGCTCAAAATCAGATTTTCTCCCTCAACAATGAGATCAAAGAGTTGAAGGAGGCTATCAAGACCAACTTCCCAAAGCAACAAGGGAAGGATGTTGGTTATTTGGGCAATAACAATGGCGGCGATAACAATAACCGGAACAACAACCGGAATAACAATTGGAATGGAAACAACAACAACCGGAACAACAATTGGAACAACAATAGGGGTTCAAACAACAACAATTGGCGCTCCAATCAACAAAATTCCGGTAACTCTTATCCTTCCAACTCTAATTCACTAACTCCACCTTCCTCTTCCTCTACTCCTTTGAAAATCCAGGGGCAATCATCTAATGGAGGAAACAATTCGGGGAAGGAGAAGCCCGATCCCATGTTGGAAACGATTTTGGGAAAGCTTCAAGGGTTGGAGAACCGCTTCATCAAGGTTGATGATCAAATTTCCAAGGTTGACAAAGCTCAAAAAGTTTTGGAAAACCAAATGTTCAACCATGCGGAGGAAGTTCCTAGGAATCAAGGGAAACTTCCAGGAAAGACGGAGGACAACCCTAAGGGAAGGGTTATGGCAATCACAACTAGGAGCGGAGTGACTACCACCGATCCGCAGCCTAAGTTCGTTGAAGTCTCCGTAGAGAAGGACAAGGAGAAAGAGAAGGGGAAGGAGAAGGAAGATGTCTACGTTCCTTCTTCAGCTTATAAACCTCCCCTACCATTCCCTCAATCTAGAGCGAGAGCACGCCTAGATAAACAATTTGGTAAGTTCATAGAACTCATGAGCAAGCTGCATATTAATATACCATTTATTGATGCTATTGTAGGTATGCCGGCTTATGGCAAGTTCTTGAAAGAGCTCCTCTCTAACAAGAGGAAGCTAGAAGACTTCGGAGAGGTTAAGATGAGTTCGGATTCTTCGGATCTCATCAAAACCATGAAGGAGAAAATGCCCCCAAAGCTAAAGGATCCGGGGTCATTTTGCATTCCCATAGGAGTGGGAGATGTCGCATACGATGCGTTATGTGACTTAGGAGCAAGTGTGAGCATCATACCACTTGCATTGTGTAGGAAGATCGGTTTAGGCAACCCTAAACCGGTGAAGATGACGTTGTACATGGCGGATCGATCCATCACTCGCCCCGTCGGTATTGTAGAAGACGTCCCGGTCAAGCTAGGTAAATTCTTTGTTCCCATTGATTTTGTCGTGCTTGACATTCCTGCAGATAGTCCGGTCCCGATCATACTCGGAAGACCGTTTCTTGCAACTTCCGGCTGCATAGTCGATTGCAAGAATGGTAGACTCGCTTTTGACATAGGAGAGGAGAAAGTAGAGTTCGTTCTTTCTACTCTAGTGAAGGAGCCAATCTTTGATGAGGATATTTTCGATATCCAAGATGAAGAAGGTTTATCTAGGGAGGAGGTAAGTGCGATTCTCTTTAACGATCCTTTACAAAAGGTTATCACTATGAGTCTAACCAATGTAGGGGAAGAAGAAGAGTGCAATGAGGCAATTGAAGCCTTAGAAGCACAAGAAGAGATAGGTGAAGTGGAGTTTGAGAAACTCCACGATGAGGCAGAAAACGTGAGAATCCACGGTTATACCCTGTATTCCACGGCCGTGGATTTCACAACCAAAATCGTGCCTCACTCTAGGAAGTTATACGGTCGTGGAGAAGATGTGACAACCGTATTTCCCTTCCATGCCCTAAACCACGGCCGTGGAGGCCATGAGGAACCCGTAATTTTGGGCGTGGAAACGAGTGATCGTGACACTTCTTCAACTTCTTCTGATTCTTCTCCCACACACTCATAACCCTTAGAAACTTCTAAGGAGACATCGGACGCTTCTCAAAGATCAATGGAAGCTCCGAAAGCAATGGAACTCAAACTATTTCCTACTCATCTAAGGTACGCTTTTCTAGGATCTAATTCTACCTTTCCGGTTATTGTTAGTTCCGATCTAAGCATAGATGAACATAATCAGCTCATGGTTGTCCTTAGGAAACATAGGAAAGCTATAGGCTATACTATTAAGGACATAGTAGGAATTAAACCCTCCCTATGCATGCATAAGATACTAATGGAGGAAGATTTTAGAACTTCAAGACAACCTCAAAGGCGGTTGAATCCGACCATGAAGGAGGTTGTCAAGAAGGAAATTCTTAAGCTTCTTGATGCGAGTATCATCTACCCTATCTCCGATAGTAAGTGGGTGAGTCCGGTTTAAAGTAGTTCCGAAGAAGGGAGGAATGACGGTCATCACCAACAAAAACAACGAACTCATTCCTACCTGAACCGTAACTGGATGGCGGATGTGCATAGACTACCGCAAGCTCAACAATGCAACGCGGAAGGATCATTTTCCATTGCCATTCATTGATCAAATGCTTGAAAGGTTAGCACAACATTCACATTTTTGCTACCTTGACGGTTATAGTGGTTTCTTTCAGATTCCGATACACCCGGATGATCAAGAGAAGACCACATTCACGTGCCCATGGGGTACATTTGCTTATAGGAGAATGCCGTTCGGGCTTTGCAACGCCCCAGCCACCTTCCAACGGTGCATGATGGCCATCTTCTCCGAATACGTAGAGGAAATCATGGAAGTCTTCATGGACGACTTCTCCGTATACGGTTCCTCTTTTAATAATTGTCTTTCTAACCTTTCTCTTGTTTTGCAAAGGTGTGAAGACACTAACCTAGTTCTTAATTGGGAAAAGTGTCAATTCATGGTTAAGGAAGGAATTGTATTAGGCCACTTAGTCTCTAGTAGAGGGATAGAGGTGGACAAGGCTAAGATAGAGACCATAGAGAAGCTTCCTCCCCCAATTTCGGTGAAAGGGATAAGAAGTTTCCTAGGACATGCTCGATTTTATAGACGATTCATTAAGGACTTTTCTAAGATATCAAAACCTCTCACTAATCTATTGATGAAGGATGCGGTTTTTGAGTTTTCGCAGGAATGTTTGGATGCGTTTAACACCATTCGGCAAGCTCTAATTTCAGCACCTATTATCCAACCCCCGGATTGGACTCTTCCCTTTGAGATTATGTGCGATGCTAGTGACGTAGCTATTGGAGCTGTTCTTGGACAACCAAAGGAAGGGGCAACCCATGCCATATACTATGCTAGCAAGACGCTAGATGAAGCGCAGCTCAACTATGCCACTACCGAAAAAGAGTTTCTAGCCATTGTCTATGCTATTGACAAGTTCCGCTCTTATCTTGTAGGTGCAAAGGTGATTGTCTACACGGATCATGCTGCGATCCGGTACCTCCTTGCGAAGAAAGATGCGAAACCAAGGCTAATTAGATGGATTCTTCTCCTACAAGAATTCGATCTTGAGATCCGCGACAAGAAAGGTTCAGAAAATTCTGTTGCGGATCATTTGAGTCGCCTAACACATCTAGAGGACGACCATTTACCCATCGACGACTCCTTCCTGGACGAACACCTACACCTTATTGAGGAGTGCATCGATGTGATCTCCAAAGGTAACGAACCATGGTTTGCTGATTTTGTTAACTATTTGGTTTGTCAGGAGATACCACCCGGACTATCCTACGCACAAAGGAAGAAGTTCTTTAAGGACGTCCGGGAATACTATTGGAACGAGCCTCTCCTCTTCAAGAGAGGTCCGGATGGCATCTTTCGGCGATGTGTGCCGGAAGATGAGATGCAAAGTGTCATCCGTCATTGTCATTCACTACCTTGTGGAGGACACGCTAGTTCGAACAAGACTAGCGCAAAGGTATTGCAATCTGGATTCTTTTGGCCTACTTTGTTTAGAGATGTGCAATCCTTTGTTTCTTGCTGCGATGCTTGTCAAAGAACAGGCAATATCTCTAGGAGGATTGAGATGCCCCTCAACAACATCCAAGAGGTGGAGATTTTCGACGTTTGGGGAGTCGATTTCATGGGACCATTCCCATCCTCTTGTGGAAACCAATACATACTATTGGCGGTGGATTACGTTTCTAGATGGGTGGAAGCAATTGCCTCTCCCACCAATGATGCCATGGTGGTGGTTAAGTTCTTCAACAAGACCATTTTCCCGCGATTTGGGACACCAAGGACGATCATTAGTGATGGAGGTTCTCACTTCATTGCCCGGCGCTTTGAAGCTCTCCTAGCTAAGTATGGGGTTACTCACAAGATCGCTACCCCTTACCATCCACAAACGAGTGGACAAGTTGAGATCTCAAATAGGGAGATCAAAGGAATCTTAGAGAAGACGGTTTCAAGGATTAGGAAGGATTGGTCTTTGAAGCTTGACGATGCATTATGGGCATACCGGACTGCATACAAGACTCCCATAGGAACCACACCATACAACCTTGTGTATGGGAAGTCTTGTCACTTGCCGGTAGAGTTGGAGCACAAAGCGTTTTGGGCTATCAAGTGGTTGAACTTCAGCATGAAGGAAGCGGGAGAGAAGCGTCTCCTAGACATCAATGAGCTGGATGAACTCCGCTTGAACGCTTATGAAAACGCTAAGATCTATAAGGAGAGAGCAAAGCGTTGGCATGATAAGCATACCATTCCAAAGGACTTCAAAGAAGGAGATCAAGTCCTCCTATTCAATTCAAGGCTTCGCCTCTTTCCAGGTAAGCTTAAATCTCGTTGGACCGGACCTTATCTAATTAAGCGTATTTTCCCCCATGGTGCAGTTGAAGTATGGGGTGAAGCAAGCGGAACTTTTAAGGTGAACGGCCAACGACTCAAGAAGTATACGCCGGAACTCCAAGCTGAAGAGTTCGCGCCTACCGCACTCGAATAAGTGCGAGATTGGTCTAGCTACGGACCTTAAACAAAGCGCTTCTTGGGAGGCAACCCAAGGTATTGCATTTTTGTTTTTGTTTTCGATTCATAGATTAGCTTAGTATAGACGTTTTTGCTTTATTTTTTCCTCGATTCCTTCCGGTATGTTTGTGTTTTTGGATGTAGGAACAATGGAAAAGGGAAAGGAAAGGATAATGTTGAAGAAAAGTGACGAAAATTGGACTTTGGAGCTTTACAGAGGGTTCCACGGCCTAAACCACGGTCGTGACAGCTACAGTACCCGTAATTTCCAAAAACCTTTGAAAAATCACCAAAACCACGGTTCCGTACACTTCCACGGCTGTGGAACACCCCGATAGACCGTGATTTTCAAAAATTTTGCCTGTGACTATATAAGCCACATTCTTCACAAAAATCATCCCAAAACCCCTATTCCACGCCCTAATTGCCGAAATCCACGACCCTCTCTCAAATCCTCGTTTCTTAATTGTTTTTAACGATTCTTCCTCCTAAACTGAAGCAAATTCAACCACAAACAAGATCCAAGCAACGAATCGAGCGGAAATTCACCAACGAACGCGCAATTCGGATTTTTCAATCCGAAAAATAGGTTTTTTCTCTCTTCTTGATTCTTGCCGATTTGGTTCGTTTTTGTTAGAGATTTTTAGGAAGAACTGATTGAGATTGGAAGAAATTAGATTAGGACTGCCTGTTGTGGAGATTGATTGCTGATCTGCTGAGATTTGTGATTTTCTGAGACGAATCACGGTCTCTGGGAGAATTACGGCCGTGGTTTTCATAAGAACAGACCGTAATTTTGAGCAGAATGGATTTTGTGAGAAGAGTTTCGGGGAGGATAAAAGAGAAGAAGAATGATCAGAATAAGAAGAGGAAGGGTAATCCCTCCTCCTCCTCATCCTCTAGGGCACCACTACCCTCTTCCCCTTCACCTCCATCCTCACCTTCACCTCCATCCTCACCTCCCCACCCTAGAATCCCGACCATACATGACGATCATCTCGATGCACTCGAGAGGATCAAGGAGAGGCCAGTGATTGGCCCTAGGTACTTGTTGTTGGAGGATCTAGCTCCTCTCAACATAGTTGATGACCTCACTTGGCTCTTGGATAGAGCCGGACTTATTGTCTTCTCAACTATCTGAGAAGACGCTTATGAGGAGATTACACGGGAGGTTGTGACATCCTTTGAGCACAGCCATGTAGATAGGACCGTCTCTTTCCGTCTCATGGAGAGAGACTACCATTTGAGCATTCGTGAGTTTGGGACCATTTTCGGGTTTCAGGAGACCTTTAACGGTCGATTTCCTAGTGGCGTTTACGCCAAGGACTTTTGGGAGGAGGTGGCGATGATTTACGCTAGCGAGGACCGCTGGCAGCCCGCTGACACCAAGGCTAGGTTGATGAACCACCTAGCCTTTAAGATAGCTCACCGTGTTCTTTCGGAGTATCTCTTCCCTAGGACGGAGACGCCCCAAAAGATCAAGATGGATGAGCTGTTCTTGCTCTACTCCATGCTTTATGGATGCCGTGCTGATTGTGCTACTCTCTTGGCTGCTACTATGAGCAAGCTCAAGAATAAGAAGAAGGGCAACATAGGATATGGTGGGATAGTTACCCACATTGCTAGGAGCTTTGGTGTTGATTTTTCTGCTTGCACCCGTATACCGGCCGTACCTTTAGGGCTACATGCTTTCATGACTAGGGGTCTCATTTTCCCCACACATAGAGGACCGTCTTATGCGGGTATGCCATGGGAGAGCAGGACGGGTATGGGCATAGAGTGGCTACCGGAGTACTCCATTATGGCGGAACGCCATAATTGAAAGGAGACGTTCGCTGCCATGCATGCGAATAGGATAACAGCTCCCCCATATGTCCCACCACCAGTTGTTGAGGAGGAGATGGGAGACCAGTTTGAGGGCGGAGGAGGCGCTGAGGAGGAGTTTGGCACGTTTCCGGATCAGCCGGAGGCGGTCCCCGATGCACCTAGACGTTCTCCACGCCCAGCTACAGCTTCAGGCTCGCCTTCTCGCCGCGCTAGCGTGAGTGAGAGGCCTACGTGGATGACCACACCTCCTACATGGTATGGTGTTCCCCCTCCTTGGTCTACAGAGCAGACAGCAGCACCAGCACCACCACCAGCACCATCTGACGCTCCAGCATGGTATAGTCAGGCCCCGGGATGGTACGAGCGGATACCGGATTGGGCTACCGGACTTTCAGAGAGAGTGGGAGCATTGGAGATCCGAGCCGATGCTAGAGACGGACGCCTAGACGACCTCGACCACATGATGAGGGACGTCTATCGCCAGCAGTTTGGGCGGTTCTATGATCCTAGCTTCTCTCCATTCCCGCCTCCACCAGCGCCGCAGTGATGAGGATTTGATGATTGACCGTTCGCTTTAGACATTCCGCCACCACTTTGTGAGTTTCTTTTTCTTTTCTTCTTTTCTTTCTTTCTTTTGAACATTAGGGACAATGTTCGTCCTAAGTATGGGGTGGGATGTACTAAAAGTTTGTAATAACTCTTACTCACTATGCTTGCTTCTATTCGAGACTATTTGCATGTTCATTATATTGTTGCACGTTTCATTATTGCATTGCATGAAAAAGAACTTGAAAAACCCATAAAAATTGAAAAATTTTGTGCTTCTAATGAATTGAGATGATTTCTATGATAATCACTACTTGTGAATTGAGTTTGATGACAATTGCATGCTTAAAAGAATAGTGAATTGAAAAGAATTTGAATGAATGAATTTTACCTCTTTTGCAAGTTTCATAATGTGATGAATGTTACCTAAATCATGTTGAGAAATTGAAGTTGAAATCACACTATAAGTTCTTATACTTCTTGGTGAGATGATTAAGGCAATTCGATTCTTCTTTCTTCTTTCTTTGATCATTTTAACTCCTCATTGAAATATTGACCTCCTTTACCTATCCGGGAATTTGGAGAAGTGAATGAAAAAGGCATGTTTGATGTGGGAGGGCCATGAGAGCAATTATTTGCAATCAAAAGAATAGAAAGAAATTGTAGGGTTGGGGAAGTCAATCATCACGATGAGTAACTCGGCACCATTCACATAGCCGGGTGTTTGTGTCTTGCCAAAGTCGGATTGAGCGATATTCCTAGCGGATTATGGTATGTGCGCTAAGGGTTTAAGGCATCTCATAAAAATTGAGAAACGTCAATCTCCTAGGCTTCGGTTTTTGTGCACCTCTATCCATAACTCCAAAAGTAAAGTCGAAAAATGAAAGGAAGAAGAGCGAAGCTCTAAGTTGAAGTGTTGCGGAAACCGTAAAAGAAGAAGAAGGGTAGTTGTCCACTTTCCTGGATTCATGCACCACATTCTTTAAAAGTTTCCTTCCCCTTCCACATTCTAGACCTTTTCTTTGAAAGTCCTTAAGATCAAAAGAATGTTATATGACTTGGTGATCTAAATTGAAGTTTCTTATGATTGATTTTGATAATGTTTGAAGGTTATGATGCTTGTTTAGAAGTTTAATTGATTCATGAGTTTTCTTTGCTTTTTACTCTTTGGATAAGTATATGAAAGTCTTATAAATAATTGAAGCAAGGTTTGAGAATGATCTATTCTTTAGAAAGCACATTCCTCCAAAAGAAGTATTGCTTTGAGAAGGTACACATATTTCATCCTAACTCTTGTTTAAAGCTTTTTGAAAGACCTTGCTTAGGGACAAGCAAGTGTTAAGTATGGGGTTATTTGTTAGCATGAAATATTGTGATATTTTAGGCACGTTTTCTAAGTGTATTTGATTCATATTGATAGTCTTTGATTTAGCATTATTGCATTTGTGAGCTAGTTTGCCTATATTGTCAATATGGATGTCTACACTAGCTTTATGTTGATTATAGGTGATTGGGAGTCATTTCCGAACGAAATCGAGCAAAGAAGAGTTGATTGAGTATGTCCATGGATTAAGGGCATTATAAGGAGCAAATTGGAGTTTAACTTGAGGAATGCACGAGGCTAGGGAAGAATCACGTTCTTGCTCTAAACCACGCTCTAAAATACGGCCGTGCTACAAACCACGTTTAGTTCCACGGCCGTGGAACCCTGCAAGGAGAGGCGTGATGCATTCCAGTAACTATTACGGTCGTGGAAACCATGGTTCAAACCGTGACACTTTCCACACTCTAAATTAAGGTCGTGGAACCTTCCACGACCGTGATCTTGGCGATCTTTTTCGCCACACTTTGAAGCCACGATCTTTTGAAGATTGGGCCGGGCCGATATCTTATCTTGCCCTATAAAAAGACGGACAAAGCAAGATTCCGTCATCGATGCATAGCCCCGCTTACGCCTTTGCTTAGCGGCACAACCCTCGTTTGGAAGCATTTTACATCTCATTGGAGATCGAAGTTGGTGTTGGGATTTTGCCCTAATCTCGCACTTTTAGTGGAGATTGCTGTTGAGATTTCCGGATTGGCCGAAGATCGAAGCTTTTGGAAGATTGTTGCAAGAAGATTTCTTTCTTGTTTAGGTTTGATTTAGAAGACGGATTGACATCCCGTTCTTCCTTCTTTCCTAAGATTGTGTTTGTTTGTTTCATTCTGAATCTATTGACAATACTCGTTCCTGATTGTGACTTTGAGATTGGTTTGAAGTTTATTGAAAGTTTTCGGAAGTTTTCGTCTTTCAATCTTTTAATCTTTAAATTTGGTATCAATATAACTGTTATTGGCTAAAAACCCTTAACAATTCTAAGGTGAAGGGTTGATAGTTGTGGCTTAGATGATGATGGATCGATCATAAACAGATTAGACCCTGAGAGTTTGAGAGAATCGTCGACGAACCCTAAATCACGGTTTGATCTTGAGTTCCACGGCCGTGGAGTCTCAAGATCTACCCGTAATTTCCCTTAAGTTTACGAACCTGCTTTTACTTTAATCCAAAGTTAAAGATTTGCTTTAACTTAGTTTAGGCTTGCCTTTTCTAGGTGATGGTGAAGCCTCAACAACCTTTACCTCGATTGTGAGTGTCATAACCGTAATCGGCTAAGTTAGTCTTGATCCTTGGATTACAAGTTTGGGTATTTGACATTAATTCTTGTCTTTAGAACCTTTCTATATTGAAGCCTCAACAACCTGTATAGAGAGTGTCTAGTAGGTGAGTCATATAAGGTTTTTGGAACTTCACCGTACGATTACCTTACATTAGTATACCTTTGCATATCTCAACTCTGTCTTTATATCATTAGTATATCTTGAATCGATTGCCACAGCTTGATACTTCGATCTTTAGGATTGTTTTTTTCCTAATATTTGCAAAACTCTCATATTTACTCGCTTGATAATCTGCAATTGAATTTGTTCCCACCCAAATCCTTGTGTTCGATACTCTGGAATACTTGCTAATCTATGCCGATCCGTACACTGCGGGTTCGCTTGCTTGATTCTAGTTTTATAAATTTAAAGCTTATTTGCACACACCTTTAGGGGTGAACAGCCTACGAGAACGCCAAGATCTACAAAAAGAGAGCGAAGCGTTGGCATGATAAGCATATCATTACAAAGGACCTCAAAGAAGGAGATCAAGTTCTCCTCTTCAATTCGAGACTTCGGCTCTTTCCAGGTAAGCTTAAATCTCGTTGAACCGGACCTTATCTAATCAAACGTGTTTTTCCCCATGGTGCAGTTGAAGTATGGGGTGAAAAGGGCAGAAGTTTCAAGGTGAACGGACAACGACTAAAGAAATACTCACAGGAACTTCAAGCTGAGGAATTCGCACCTACCGCACTCGAATAAGTGCAAGTACGGTCTAGCTATGGACCTTAAACAAGCGCTTCTTGGGAGGCAACCCAAGGTATTGCACTTATGTTTTTGTTTTTCATTCTTAGATTAGATTAGTTTAGACGTTTTTGTTTTGCCTTCGATACCTTCCGGTATGTTTTATTTTTGGATGTAGGAGCAATGAATAGGCAATGGAAAGGAAAAAAGTTGGAGGAAATTGATGAAACTCGGATTTTGGCACATTACAAAGAGTTCCGCGCCCTAAACCACGGTCGTGGATGCTACAGTGACCGTAATTCTTCAAAATCTGAGAAAAATCACCAAAAACCACGGTTCCGTACAAAACCACGGCCGTGGAAACCCCCAAGTGACCGTGATTTTCGAAGGATTTTATAGCCACTATATAAAGCACCTTCCTTCACAAAACCACCACAAAACCCCTCTTTCCACGCCCTAAACTCCGAAAACCTTCCCCCTCTTGCAAATCTTCGTTCGTTAATCGTTTCGAACGATTCTTGGTGCAAAAGTGGAGCAAATTTTATAGCATGAATTATAGTCTATATATTAGGGTTTGTTTGAACGTTTTATCTTCAATAATTGTTCGCCCCTAGAGGTGTGAGCAAATAAGTTTTAAATTTATAAAACTAGAATCAAGCAAGCGAACCTGCAGTGTACGGATCGACGTAGTTAAGCAAGAATTCCAGAGTATCGAACACAGGGATTTGGGTGGAGCGAACTCGATTGCAGATTATCAAGCGAATAAATATGGGAGTTTTGCAGATATTGGGAAAACAACAATCCTAAAGTTTCAGGTATCCAGTTGCGGCAATAGATTCAAGATATACTAATGATGTGAAGACAGAGTGGAGATATGCAAAGGTATACTAATGTAAGGTAATCGTACGGTTGAGGTTCCAAAAACCTTATGTAACTCACCTACAAAACACTCTCTATACAGGTTGTTGAGGCTCAATATAGAAAGATTCTAGAGATGAGAATTAGTGTCAAACACCCAAACTTATAATCTAAAGATCAAGACTAACTTAACCGATTGAGGTTGTTGAGGCTCACAATCGAGGTAGAGGTTGTTGAGGCTTCACTACCACTTAGAAAAGACAAGTCTAAACTAAGCTAAAGCAAATCTTTAACTTTAGATTAAAGTAAAAGCAAGTTCGTAGACTTAAGAGAAATCACGGTTAGTTCTTGAGGTTCCACGGCCGTGGACTCAAGAACAGACCGTAATTTAGGGCTGCCGGCTACAATTCTCTAACTCTCAGGGTCTAATCTGTTTGCGATTGATCTATCATCACCTATGCCACAACTATCAACCCTTCACCTTAGAATTGTTAAGGGTTTTTAGCCAATAACAGTCATATTGATATCAATTCAAGAATTAAAAGATAAAAAGATGAAAACTTTCAAGAACTTTCAATAATCTTCAATTCAATCTCAAAGCCACAAAGAGAATAAGCAATGTCAAAAGATTCACAATAGAACAAATAATCGTAACTCTAGGAAAGAAAAGAAAATGGGATGTCAATCCGTTTTCCAAATCGAACCTAGTCAAGAAGAGAGATCTTCTTGCAAAAACTTCCAAGAACTACGATCTTCCGCCAATCCGGAGATCTCAACAGCAATCTCCACCAAAAGTGCGAGATTAGAGGAATTCCAACAACGAGCTTCGATCTCTTCAAAGAGATGTCAATTGCTTCCAAGCAAACTAAGCAAAACGTCTTCGTGTCTAAGCGGCGAAGAATGAGGGTAAACGGGTATCGAAGGTCGTAAGCGAGGTGACGGAAATCTTGCTTCGTCCGTCTTTTTATAGTGTAGGGCAGAATGTCGGCCCGGCCCAATCTTTAAAAGATCGTGGCTTCAAAGTGTGGCGAAAAGATTCGCCAAGATCACGGTCGTGGAAGTGTTCCACGACCGTAATTTAGGGCGTGGAAACAATTACGGTTAGTTCCACGGCCGTAGAATCCCCTGGAATGAACATCGAATCCTGACTCTGAATCCACGGCCGTAATTCTGGCCGTGGTTTGTGATACGGCCGTATTTTAGGGCGTAATTTAGGGCAAGAACGTAATTCTTCCCTAAACTCGTGCATTCCTCAAACTAAGACTCCAAATTGCTTCCAAAGAGTGTCCTCAATTTATGGACATATCAACTCAACTCTCCTTTGCTCGATTCCGTTCGGAAATAGCTCCAAATCACCTATAATCAACATAGAACTAGTGTAGACATCCATATCGAAAATGTAGGCAATACTAGCTCACATATGCATAAAGATCAATCAAAGACTATCAATATGAATCAAATACGATTGGAAAACGTGCCTAAAATATCACAATATTTCATGCTAACAAATAACCCCATACTTAACACTTGCTTGTCCCTAAGCAAGATCTTTCAAAAAGCTTTAAAACAAGAGTTAGGATGAAATATGTGTACCTTCTTTTGGATGAATGTGACTTCTAAAGAATAGATCATTCTCAAACCTTGCTTCAATCGTTTTTCAAACTTTCACACACTTAATCAAAGAGTAAAAGGCAAGGAAAATTCATGAATCAATTTAACTTCAAAACAAGCATTATAACCTTCAAACATTATCAAAATCAATCATAAGAAGCTTCAATTTAGATCACCAAGTCATATAACATTCTTTTGATCTTAAGGACTTTCAAAGAAAAGGTCTAGAGTATGGAAGGGAAGGGAAAACTTTAAGGGAAAGTGGTGCATAAATCCGGGAAAGTGGACAACTACCTTCTTCTTCTTATGCGGTTCCCGCAACACTTCAACTTAGAGCTTCGCTCTCTTCTTTTCATTTTTCGACTTTACTTTTTGAGTTATGGATAGAGGTGCACAAGAACCGAAGCCTAGGAGATTGGCGTTTCTCAAAATTGCAAGAGATGCCTCAAACCCTTAGCACACATACCATAATCCGCTAGGAATATCGCTCAATCCGACTTTGGCAAGACACAAACACCCGGCTATGTGAATGGTGCCGAGTTACTCATCGTCATGATTGACTTCCCCAAACCTACAATTTCTTTCTATTCATTTGATTGCAAATAATCTCTCTCATGGCCCTCCCACATCAAACATGCCTTTTTCTCATTCACTTTTCCAAATTCCCGGATAGGTAAAGGAGGCTAATATTTCAATGAGGAGCTAGATGATCAAAGAAAGAGGAAAGAAAGTATCGAATTGCCTTAATCATTTCAACAAGAAGTATAGGAACTTATAATGTGATTTCAACTTCAATTTCTCAACATGATTTAGGTAACGATTTCACATTATAAAACTTGCAAAAGAGGTAAAATTCATTCATTCAATTTCTTTTCGATTTACAATCCTTTTAAGCATGCAATTGTCATCAAACTCAATTCGCAAGTAGTGATTATCATAGAAATCATATCAATTCATTAGAAGCACAAAATTTTCAAAATTTTTCAATTTTTATGGGTTTTTAAAGTTCTTTTTCATGCAATGAAATAAGGAAACGTGTAACACATAATGAACATGCAATGATAGTCTTGAAATGAAAGCAACATAGAGAGTAGAGTTATTACAAACTTTTTAGTACATCCCACCCCATACTTAGGACGAACATTGTCCCTAATGTTCATAAGAAAGAACAAAAGAAAGAAAAGAAAAAGAAACTCACAAGTGGTGGCGGGAATGTCTAAAACGAACGGTCATGCATCGATCACTACGGCGCCGGTGGAGGTGGGAATGGAGAGAAACTCGGATCATAGAACCGCCCAAACTGCTGGCGGTAGACGTCCCTCATCATGTGGTCAAGGTCGTCTAGGCGTCCGTCTCTAGCATCCGCCCGGATCTCTAGCGCTCCGACTCTCTCCGAAAGTCCGGTAGCCCAATCCGGCATCCTCTCATACCATCCCGGGGCGTGATCATACCATGCGGGGGCATCTGCTGGTGCTGGTGCTGGTGGTGGCGGTGGTGCTGATGGCTGCGTCGTGGACCAAGGAGGGGGTGTGCTGTACCAAGTGGGAGGTGTAGTCATCCACGTGGGCCTCTCACTCACGCTGGCGCGGCGAGATGATGAGCCTGAAGCTCTAGCTGGGCGTGGAGAGCGCCTAGGTACATCCGGGGCCGCCTCCGGCTGATCCGGAAACGTGCCGAACTCCTGCTCCGCTCCTCCACCACTCTCGTACTGCTCTCCCATCTCCTCCTCATCCTCAACCGGTGGTGGGACGTAAGGGGGAGCTACAAGCCTGTGTGCATGCATCGCAGCGAATGTCTCATTCCAATTGTGGCGTCCCGCCACAATGGAATACTCCGGCAGCCACTCAATACCCCTGCCTGTCCTACTCTCCCAAGGCATGCCCGCATAAGGCGGACCTCTATGTGTGGGGAAGATGAGTCCCCTGACCATGAATGCATGTAATCCTAGAGGTACGGCGGGTATGCGGGTGCAACCTGAAAAATCCACACCAAATGTCCTAGCCATGTGGGTCACTATCCCACCATATCCAATGTTCCCCTTCTTCTTGTTCTTCAGTTTACTCATCGTAGCCGCCAAAAGAGTAGCACAATCTGCGCGGCGACCGTAGAGCATACAGTAGAGCAAGAATAGCTCATCCGTCTTGATCTTTTGGGGCGTCTCCGTCCTAGGAAAGAGACACTCCGAAAGAACACGGTGAGCTATCTTCAAGGCTAGATGGTACATCAATCTAGCCTTGGTATCGGCGGGTTGCCAACGGTCCTCGTCGGCGTAAATCATGGCTACTTCCTCCCAGAAATCCTTAGGGTAGATACCGCTAGGGAATCGACCATTGTAGGTCTCATGGAACCCGAAAATGGTCCCAAACTCAACTATACTCAACTGGTAGTCTCGATTCATGAGACGGAAGGAGACGGTCCTATCGACATGGCTGTGCTCGAAAGACGTCACAACCTCTCGGGTGATCTCCTCATAGGCGTCTTCACGAATGTTCGTGAAGACAAGCAATCCGGCTCTATCCAAGAGCCATATAAGATCGTCAACTATGTTGAGAGGATGTAGATCCTCCAACAACAAATACCTAGGGCCGATCACTGCCCTCTTCTCTATCCTCTCAAATGCAGCTAGGTGATCGTCATGTATGGTTGGGACGCTAGGGTGAGGTGGTGAAGATGGAGGTGAAGGTGAGGATGGTAGTGAGGGGGATGAGGGTGGTGGTGCCCTAGATGTGGAGGGGTTGCCCTTTCTTTTCTTATTTTGATCCCCTTTCTTCTCCTTTATCCTTCCTGAAACTCTCCTTACGAAATCCATTTTTCTCCAAAAATCACGGTCTGTTCTTCAGGTTCCACGGCCGTGGTTTACCCAGAGACCGTGATTCGTCTCAGAAATTCGTGAATCTCAGCAAATTCACCAACAATCACCACAACAAGCAGTCCTAATCTAATTCCTTCCAGTCTTTGTCAGTTCTTCCTAAAAATCTATAGCAAAAACGAACTAAATCCGCGAGAATCGAGAAGAAAGAAATAACCTCTTTTTCGGATTGAAAAATCCAAAATGCGTGTTTGTTGATCGATTTCCACTCGATTTGTTGTTTGGATCCTGTTCGTGGTTGGATTTGCTGCAGTTTAGGATGAAGAATCGTTGAAAACGATTAGGAAACGAAGAATTGGGAGTGGTTGCGGGTTTTCGGTATCTAGGTCGTGGAATTGGGGAGGAATTGTGGTGGTTTTGTGAAGAAGTGTGGCTTTTATACTTGCAGGCAAAATTTTCAAAAATCACGGTCTATCGGGGCATTCCACGGCCGTGGAAGTGTACGGAACCGTGGTTTTGATGAATTTTCACAGGCTTTTGAGAATTACGGCCACTGTAGCTATGACGACCGTAATTTAGACCGTGGAACCTTCTGTAAAGCTTCAAAGTCCAAATTTCGTCACTTTTCTTCGACATTATCCCTCTTTTCTCCTTTTCCATCGATCCTACAACCAAAAACACGAACATACCGGAAGAAATCGAGGCAAAATAAAACGAAAATGTCTATTCTAAACTAGTCTATGAATCGAAAACAAAAACAAGAATGCAATACCTTGGGTTGCCTCCCAAGAAGCGCTTTGTTTAAGGTCCGTAGCTAGACCATTCTTGCACTTATTCGAGTGCGGTAGGTGCAAACTCCTCAGCTTGGAGTTCTGGCGAGTACTTCTTGAGTCGTTGGCCGTTCACCTTAAAACTTCCGCTAGCTTCACCCCATACTTCAACTGCACCATGGGGGAAAATACGTTTAATTAGAAAAGGTCCAGTCCAACGGGATTTAAGCTTACCTGGAAAGAGGCGAAGCCTTGAGTTGAAGAGGAGAACTTGATCTCCTTCTTTGAAGTCCTTTGGAATGATATGCTTATCATGCCAACGCTTTGCTCTTTCCTTGTAGATTTTGGCGTTTTCATAGGCGTTCAAGCGAAGCTCATCCAGCTTGTTGATGTCTAGGAGACGCTTCTCTCCCGCTTCCTTCATGCTGAAATTTAGCCACTTGACAGCCCAAAACGCTTTGTGCTCCAGCTCTACCGGCAAATGACAAGATTTCCCATACACAAGGTTGTATGGTGTGGTTCCTATGGGAGTCTTGTATGCAGTCCGGTACGCCCATAATGCGTCATCTAGTTTCAAGGACCAATCCTTCCTAGTCCTTGAAACCGTCTTCTCTAGAATTCCCTTGATCTCCCTATTGGAGATCTCAACTTGTCCACTCGTTTGTGGATGGTAAGGGGTGGCGATCTTGTGAGTAACCCCATACTTAGCTAGAAGAGCTTCAAAGCGACGGGCTATAAAGTGAGAACCTCCATCACTAATGATCGTCCTTGGCGTCCCGAATCGTGGGAAAATGGTCTTGTTGAAGAACTTAACCACCACCATGGCATCATTTGTGGGAGAGGCAATTGCTTCCACCCATCTAGAAACGTAGTCTACGGCCAATAATATGTATCGGTTTCCACAAGAAGATGGGAATGGTCCCATGAAATCGACTCCCCAAACGTCGAAAATCTCCACCTCTTGGATGTTGTTGAGGGGCATCTCGTTCCTTCTAGAGATATTGCCTGTTCTTTGACAAGCATCGCAACAAGAAACAAAGGATTGCACATCTTTAAATAAAGTAGGCCAATAGAATCCAGATTGCAATACCTTTGCGCTAGTTTTGTTCGAACTAGCGTGTCCTCCACAAGGTAGTGAATGACAATGGCGGATGACACTTTGCATCTCATCTTCCGGCACACATCGCCGGATGATGCCATCCGGACCTCTCTTAAAGAGGAGAGGCTCGTTCCAATAGTATTCCCGGACGTCCTTGAAGAACTTCTTCCTTTGTGCGTATGACAGTCCGGGTGGTATCTCCTGGCAAACCAAATAGTTAACGAAATCAGCAAACCATGGTTCGTTACCTTTGGAGATTACCTTGATGCACTCCTCTATGATATGTAGGTGTTCGTCCGGAAAGGAGTCGTCAATGGGCAAATGGTCGTCCTCTAGATGTGTTAGACGACTCAAATGATCCGCAACAGAATTTTCCGAGCCTTTCTTGTCGCGGATCTCAAGATCGAATTCTTGTAGGAGAAGAATCCATCTAATCAGCCTTGGCTTCGCATCTTTCTTCGCAAGGAGGTACCGGATCGCAGCATGATCCGTGTAGACAATCACCTTTGCACCTACAAGATAAGAGCGAAACTTGTCAATAGCGTAGACAATGGCTAAAAATTCCTTCTCTGTGGTGGCGTAGTTGAGCTGAGCTTCGTCTAGTGTCTTGCTAGCGTAGTATATGGCGTGGGTTCATCCATCCTTTCGTTGCCCAAGAACAGCTCCAATGGCTACGTCACTAGCATCGCACATAATCTCGAAGGGGAGAGTCCAATCCGGAGGTTGGATAATAGGTGCTGAAATTAGAGCTTGCCGAATGGTGTTGAATGCATCTAGACATTCCTGTGAAAACTCAAATACCGCATCCTTCATCAATAGATTAGTGAGAGGTTTTGATATCTTAGAAAAGTCCTTAATGAAACGTCTATAAAATCCAGCATGTCCTAGGAAACTTCTTATCCTCTTCACCAAAATTGGGGGAGGAAGTTTCTCTATGGTCTCTATCTTAGCCTTGTCTACCTCTATCCCTCTATTAGAGACTAAGTGACCTAATACGATTCCTTCCTTAACCATGAATTGACACATTTCCCAATTAAGAACTAGGTTAGTGTCTTCACATCTTTGCAAAACAAGAGAAAGGTTAGAAAGACAATTGTTAAAAGAGGAACCGTAAACGGAGAAGTCGTCCATGAAGACTTCCATGATTTCCTCTACGTATTCGGAGAAGATGGCCATCATACACCGTTGAAAGGTGGCTGGGGCGTTGCAAAGCCCGAACGGCATTCTCCTATAGGCGAACGTACCCCAAGGGCACGTGAATGTGGTCATCTCTTGATCATCCGGATGTATCGGAATCTGAAAGAAGCCACTATAACCGTCAAGGTAGCAAAAGTATGAATGTTGTGCTAACCTTTCAAGCATCTGATCGATGAATGGCAATGGAAAGTGATCCTTCCGCGTTGTGTTGTTGAGCTTGCGGTAGTCTATACACATTCGCCATCCAGTTACGGTTCGGGTAGGAATGAGTTCGTTGTTCTTATTGGTGATGACCGTCATTCCTCCCTTCTTCGGAACTACTTGAACTGGGCTCACCCACTTGCTATCGGAGATAGGATAGATGATACCTGCATCAAGAAGTTTAAGAATTTCCTTCTTGACAACCTCCTTCATGGTCGGATTCAACCGCCTTTGAGGTTGTCTTGAAGTTCTAAAATCCTCCTCCATTAGTATCTTATGCATGCATAGGGAGGGTTTTATTCCTACTAAGTCCTCAATAGTATAGCCTATGGCTTTTCTATGTTTCCTAAGTACAATCATGAGCTGTTCATGTTCATCTATGCTTAATTCGGAACTAACGATAACCGGAAAGGTGGAATTAGATCCAAGGAAAGCGTACCTTAGATGAGTAGGAAGTGGTTTGAGTTCCATTGCTTTCGGAGCTTCCAATGATCCTTGAGGAGCTTCCGATGTTTCTTTAGAAGTTTCTAAGGGTGTTGAATGGGTTGGAGAAGAATTAGAAGAAGTTGAAGAAGTATGCCGGTCACCCTCTTCCACGGTCGAAATTACGGTCTCCTCTTGTGTTCCACGGCCGTAGAATCCCCTGGAATGGAAGTCGATTTTTGTCGTGGAATCCACGGTCGTGGAATACAGGGTATGACCGTGGATTCTAGTATCCTCAGCCTCATCGTGGAGTTTCTCAAGCTCCACTTCATGCATCTCTTCTTGTGCTTCCAAGGCTTCAATTTCCTCTTTGCACTCTTCTTCTTCTCCTACATTGGTTAGACTCATAGTAATAACCTTTTGTAACGGATCGTTAAAGAGAATCGCACTTACCTCCTCCCTAGACAAACCTTCTTCGTCTTGGATGTTGTAAATATCCTCATCAAAGATTGGCTCCTTCACTAGAGTGGAAAGAACGAACTCTACTTTCTCTTCCCCAATATCAAAAGCGAGTCTCCCATTCTTACAATCGACCATGCAGCCGGAAGTTGCAAGAAACGGTCTTCCGAGTATGATCGGGACCGGACTATCTGCAGGAATGTCAAGCACGACAAAATCAATGGGAACAAAGAACTTGCCTAGCTTGACTGGGACGTCTTCTACAATGCCGACGGGACGAGTAATGGATCGATCCGCCATGTATAACGTCATCTTCACCGGTTTAGGGTCGCCTAAACCGATCTTCCTGCACAACGCAAGTGGTATGATGCTCACACTTGCTCCTAAGTCACATAAAGCGTCGTATGTGACCTCTCCCACTCCAATGGGAATGCAAAATGACCCCGGATCTTTCAGCTTTGGGGGCATTTTCTCCTTCATTGTCTTGATGAGATCCGAAGAGTCCGAACTCATCTTGACCTCTCCAAAATCTTCTAGCTTCCTCTTGTTTGAGAGGAGCTCCTTCAAGAACTTGCCATAAGCCGGCATACCTACAATAGCATCAATGAAAGGTATATTAATATGCAGCTTGCTCATGAGTTCTATAAACTTACCGAATTGCTTGTCTAGGCGCGCTCGCGCTCTAGATTGAGGGAACGGTAGGGGAGGTTTGAAAGCTGGAGGAGGAACATAGACATCTTCCTTCTCCTTCCCCTTTTCTTTGTCCTTCTCTACGGGGACTTCAACGAACGTAGGTTGCGGATCGGTGGTAGTCACTCCGCTCCTAGTTGTAATCGCCATTACCCTTCCCTTAGGGTTGTCCTCCGTCTTTCCTGGGAGTTTCCCTTGATTTCTAGGAACTTCCTCCGCGTGGTTGAACAATTGGTTTTCCAAAACTTTTTGAGCTTTGTCAACCTTAGAAATTTGATCATCAACCTTGATGATGCGGTTCTCCAACCCTTGAAGCTTTCCCAAGATAGTTTCCAACATGGGATCGGACTTCTCTTTTCCCGTATTGTTGCCTCCATTAGATGATTGCCCCTGGCTTTTCAAAGGAGTAGAGGAAGAAGAGGGTGGAGTTAGTGAATTGGAATTGGAAGGATAGGAGTTACCGGAATTTTGTTGATTGGAGCGCCAATTGTTGTTGTTTGAACCCCGATTGTTATTCCAATTGTTGTTGGTCCGGTTGTTGTTGTTTCCATTCCAATTGTTATTCCGGTTATTGTTCCGGTTATTGTTGTTGCGGTTGGTGTTATCACCGCCGTTGTTGTTGCCCAAATAGCCAACATCTCTCTCTTGTTGCTTTGGGAAGTTAGTCTTGATAGTCTCCTTCAACTCTTTGATCTCATTGTTAAGGGAGAAAATCTGATTTTGTGCTTCATGTGTGAGCTTTGCTCCTTGCTCCACACGATTTCCCTCCACCTTCCGGTGGGAATACTTCTCTATGACTCTTGCTTGCTTCTCAATGAAGTCCCAAGCGTCATCTTCTCTCATGTCCATGAACGTTCCACATGAGAGGGATTGGAGGTTGAATTGCGTTCCCGCATCCAGCCCCTTGTAGTAAATCTCCAGCAAGGCAAGCTTGGATATGCCATGATGAGGGCAATCCAATAGCAAATCCTGAAACCTTTCCCAAGATTGAAACAAACTTTCGTTAGGTCTCATAGAAAAAGCATTAATCTTACCTCTAAGTTCCGCCGTTTTGGAAGGCGGGAAGAATTTGGTGAGAAACTCTGCGGAAAGGTCTTCCCACGTGTCTAGTTTCCCATTAGGAAGAGCTTGGTACCAAGATAACGCTTTCCCTTTCAAGGAGAAAAAGAAAGGTTTGAGCTTGTAGCTGTTGGTAGTAGCGTTCTTCGGTCTCATCGTCTCCATCATACACTCAAAGTTTTGCAAGTGTTGGTGTGGAGATTCAGCGCTTGTACCGCCAAATTGGCTTTGGCGAACAAGAGTGATAACTTGAGGGTTAAAGCTAAACCCTTGCACATCTTCAGCATCAAAATTCACACCCAAGCGGCGTGGTTGTTGTGTTGGATCCATCCGTTGGCCAAGAGTTCTTGGCTCATTATCCACACGTTCGACTCTCGCATTCCTTGGTGGGATGCGGCGATTAGTAGCTCCTTGTGGATTGAAGGGATTTATATTGATCGTGGGATCAATCTCTTCTAAAGGTGGCATGGAAGAATCACTATCATCAGCGGATGAGTGGCTTTTTCTTCTAGACCTTGATCTCCTTCTTGAGGACTTCTTGCCTACCTTATCTTCAAGGTCGCTCATCTTTATCCTCATTTGGAAGAGCATGTCTTGTAGACCGTTAACTTGAGATTGATGACGATCCATCTCATCCTGGCGGAGAGTCTCATTCCATCGGAGTTGAGCTTCCTTCTCTGCCAACTCCGTTTGAAGATCGCGTTCGTTTTCTTCAGCCATCTTCTTTTCCTTGCGCCTTTGTCTCAAGGTTTTCTCTAGCTCTTGATCAAGAGGTAAGAGATCTTCGGTGTTCCTAGACCTGCGCATGCACTCAAAGAAAAATCAAATAACGAGAGCAAGCTCCCAAGCTTGACAACCGGCTACCGGATTCGGACGAATCCAAATCCCCGGCAACGGCGCCAAAAACTTGTTCGCCCCTAGAGGTGTGTGCAAATAAGTTTTAAATTTATAAAACTAGAATCAAGCAAGCGAACCCGCAGTGTACGGATCGACGTAGTTAAGCAAGAATTCCAGAGTATCGAACACAGGGATTTGGGTGGAGCGAACTCGATTGCAGATTATCAAGCGAATAAATATGGGAGTTTTGCAGATATTGGGAAAACAACAATCCTAAAGTTTCAGGTATCCAGTTGCGGCAATAGATTCAAGATATACTAATGATGTGAAGACAGAGTGGAGATATGCAAAGGTATACTAATGTAAGGTAATCGTACGGTTGAGGTTCCAAAAACCTTATGTAACTCACCTACAAAACACTCTCTATACAGGTTGTTGAGGCTCACAATCGAGGTAGAGATTGTTGAGGCTTCACTACCACTTAGAAAAGACAAGTCTAAACTAAGCTAAAGCAAATCTTTAACTTTAGATTAAAGTAAAAGCAAGTTCGTAGACTTAAGAGAAATCACGGTTAGTTCTTGAGGTTCCACGGCCGTGGACTCAAGAACAGACCGTAATTTAGGGCTGCCGGCTACAATTCTCTAACTCTCAGGGTCTAATCTGTTTGCGATTGATCTATCATCACGTATGCCACAACTATCAACCCTTCACCTTAGAATTGTTAAGGGTTTTTAGCCAATAACAGTCATATTGATATCAATTCAAGAATTAAAAGATAAAAAGATGAAAACTTTCAAGAACTTTCAATAATCTTCAATTCAATCTCAAAGCCACAAAGAGAATAAGCAATGTCAAAAGATTCACAATAGAACAAATAATCGTAACTCTAGGAAAGAAAAGAAAATGGGATGTCAATCCGTTTTCCAAATCGAACCTAGTCAAGAAGAGAGATCTTCTTGCAAAAACTTCCAAGAACTACGATCTTCCGCCAATCCGGAGATCTCAACAGCAATCTCCACCAAAAGTGCGAGATTAGAGGAATTCCAACAACGAGCTTCGATCTCTTCAAAGAGATGTCAATTGCTTCCAAGCAAACTAAGCAAAACGTCTTCGTGTCTAAGCGGCGAAGAATGAGGGTAAACGGGTATCGAAGGTCGTAAGCGAGGTGACGGAAATCTTGCTTCGTCCGTCTTTTTATAGTGTAGGGCAGAATGTCGGCCCGGCCCAATCTTTAAAAGATCGTGGCTTCAAAGTGTGGCGAAAAGATTCGCCAAGATCACGGTCGTGGAAGTGTTCCACGACCGTAATTTAGGGCGTGGAAACAATTACGGTTAGTTCCACGGCCGTAGAATCCCCTGGAATGAACATCGAATCCTGACTCTGAATCCACGGCCGTAATTCTGGCCGTGGTTTGTGATACGGCCGTATTTTAGGGCGTAATTTAGGGCAAGAACGTAATTCTTCCCTAAACTCGTGCATTCCTCAAACTAAGACTCCAAATTGCTTCCAAAGAGTGTCCTCAATTTATGGACATATCAACTCAACTCTCCTTTGCTCGATTCCGTTCGGAAATAGCTCCAAATCACCTATAATCAACATAGAACTAGTGTAGACATCCATATCGAAAATGTAGGCAATACTAGCTCACATATGCATAAAGATCAATCAAAGACTATCAATATGAATCAAATACGATTGGAAAACGTGCCTAAAATATCACAATATTTCATGCTAACAATAATCTACATGTTAGCATGTATAATATGCGATTATATTACCATTTCATCTACCTTTGCGGGAATCGAGGTCTACAACTAGTTTTGCTGTAATTGTAGGTAAAATGGCACGTTTTGCATCAAAAAGGAGCAAAAGGAGTCATAAGTCATTTGGAGCTACATTGAGGAGCATAAGGAACCATCCAGGAAGCATAGCCATGGATTAAGATTCACTTTGGACCAGTTTTGAGAGATTTCACATTCAGTTGTGACTCACCTCGGTTGACCAGAGATTCATCTCGACCGAGGTGATCCAGAGACGCCGACTCGACCGAGGCGAACACCTAGGACGCGGCGAGAATATTTTATTCTTGGCTGAGATGTTTTATCTTTGGAAGGTGATCTTATATTTTTGGGCTTGGCTCCTGGAAGGAAGAAGATCTTATATTTTACCTATTTTTATGGGAAAAGATCATTCTAAGATATTTTATCTTTGGAGGGTTATTTTCCTATAAAAAGGGTTGGATTTCCACAAATCCATAAGCCCGCTTAGCACGTTATACACCATTGAAGGCTGCAAGATCCAGCATACATCACCGCAACCATACTCCAGTTGGGAGTTTTGAAGAACCTTTTTGAAGGTTGAAGGAAGATTGAAGATCATAGCTTTTATAGCTTTTTGGAGGGTTTTGTAAGATTGTCTTTAATCCCCTTCCTTGTTGTCTTGTCTTGTTGGATTGCTATCCAAGGAACGCTTTTGTTGTGATATTTGATTTAGTTATTGACGTCTTTTCATTAAATTCTTCTTGTTCAAATATTCACCTTCTTCCCATATATTTAATACTTTCATAATGATGATGAGTGGCTAATTTCCTTGTGTGATTCTAGGGTGATTGGCTGAAGGTTGTGGGAAAAACAATGATAGAAAAATCTTAGATCCCAGTAGGACCCTGAAAGTTCGAGTCTTTAACCTTAACCCTAAGCATCTCGCTCAGTCGATGAACATCTCGGCCGGGGTGGAATCTGGCTGACCGAGGTGACTTATCTGATCCTAAACTGAGAGTTAAGTGTTAGAGTTTGCCAAATCCTATTCTTATTACACCTTTCCTGGTTCAAAGCAAGCTTAGGATGAGACTTACCCGGTGATTCCTTAGTTTGTTTACCCAAGATCATAAGTATAGGTAATAAAGGTTCATCCTTTATTGGGGTTTGAGTGTGCCTACATCTCATCTTAGTGAGTTAGCCTGAGACTTACCCGGTAAAGGTTGATTCTATTCCCTTAGATGGTGTGTTAGTTTGAGGTAATAGTTCTTTATCTTAATTCCTTGAGACTTACCCGGTAATAGGAGTTACGGTTTTGGATTAGTGAGTAGTGAGACTTACCCGGTGATCTACTCCACTTTAGTAACACCTTCCCCTTGCAAAAATCTCAGCTTTGTCCGCTTATCTTTAGATCTTGAGTTGGAACCACAACTAGACGCCTTAATCCGTAGAATTGCATGTTTGCTTATTTGACTTCTTATTATTCTCGGGAGGCCATTTCTAGCAACTTCGGGTTGCAATGTGGATTGCAAGAACGCCAAGTTGAAATTCAACATTGGTGGCGATGAGGTGGAGTTCACACCACTTGCAGCCATGAAAGGGGAGCAGCTAACTGATGATATCTTCAACATCTACGATGAAGAAGAATCAAGAGAATTGGTGAGCTCTATCCTTATTAACGATCCATTCGAAAGAGTTCTAAGTTTTAGTTTAATAGAGGAAGGTATAGATGCTTCTTGTGATGCAGATATACGGAGCTTGAAGGCACTGGAAGAAGATCCAGGAGCTAAAAATGAGAAGCTAATCCAGGAGACGAAGATCTCCAGTTTCGGTTCCAGTAGCAGTACCTCGACCGAGGCACTTCCTGGACTGAGCAAGGCGACTGAAGAACATCTCGGTCAACGCCTCTGCGCCTCGACCGAGATCGATGGGGAGATGATGTCAACTGAGATTACTGAGAATAATAATCTTCTTACTCACTTCTCTGAAATTCATCCTCAGTTGGTGGAGCATTCCATCCACCAACTTTCTGATAGGAACGGACCTTGGTATGCTGACATTGTAAATTATCTTGTTTGCCAGGAAACACCGCCCGGATTGACGTACTCTCAAAAGAAGAGATTCTTCAAGGAAGTACGACATTATTACTGGGATGAGCCGCTGCTATTCAAGCGCGGACCGGATGGGATGCTTCGTAGATGCATTCCGGAAGATGAGGTTAATAGCGTTATACGGCATTGCCATTCGCTCCCTTGTGGAGGACATGCTAGCACCGATAAAACATGCGCTAAGGTATTGCGTTCCGGTTTCTTTTGGCCTACATTATTTAAAGATGTACAAGCTTTTGTTGTCTCTTGTGATGCATGCCAAAGAACAGGGAACTTGTTCGCTCCAAACGGTGTGTGCAAGCTTTTAATTTATAACCCTAGACTTAAGCTTAAAACAAGGATGCGAACCCGCAGTGTACGGGTCAATCGTAGTAAAAGCAAGAAAATTCCAGGGGTCGATCACAGGGACTCAGTGAAACAGAGTCAATATGGTGTGCTAATGTTAATACTAACCACAAGAGCGATTTAACACAATCAAAGATGAATAAGATGTCAAATAAAGCAAACATGCAATTCTAGGGATTAAAGCATCTAGTTGTGGTTCCAACTCAAGATCTGTAGATAAGCGGACAAAGCTGAGATTTTTGCGTGGGGAAGGTGTTTCTAAAGTGGAGTAGATCACCGGGTAAGTCTCACTACACACTAATCCTAAACCGTAACTCCTATTACCGGGTAAGTCTCAAGGAATCAAGATAAAGAACTATAACCTCAAACTAACATACCATCTAAGGGAATAGAATCAACCTTTACCGGGTAAGTCTCAGGCTAACTCTCAAAGATGGGATGGAAGCACACTCAAACCCCAATAAAGGCTAAACCTTTATTACCTACACTTATGGTCGTTGGTATACAAACTAAGGAATTACCGGGTAAGTCTCATCCTAAGCTTGCATTGAACCAGGAAAGGTGTAATAAGAATAGGATTTGGCAAACTCTAACACTTAACTCTCAGTTTAAGGTCGGATAAGTCACCTCGGTCAGAAGAATTCCACCCCGGCCGAGATGTTCATCAACCGAACGAGATGCTTAGGGTTAAGATTAAAGACTCGAACTTTCAGGATCCTACTGGAATCTAAGATTATTCTATCATTGTTTTTCCCACAACCTTCAGCCAATCACCCTAGAATCACACAAGGAAATTAGCCACTCATCATCATAATGAAAGTATTAAAATATATAGGAAGAAGGTGAATATTTGAAAAAAGAAGAATTTAATGAAAAGACTTCAATAACTGAATCAAATATCACAACAAAGCGTTCTTTGGATAATAATCCAACAAGACAAGACAACAATTTGAGGGAATTGAAGACAATCTTACAAAACCCTTCAATAAAGCTATAAAAGCTATGGACTTCAATCTTCCTTCAACCTTCAAAGAGGTTCTTCAACTCTCTCCCAAATTGGGGTATGCAGCTGCTGCGTCTTTTTCGGTGTAGGCGGATGTTCGTGTATGCGGGATGTGGTATGCGAGATCTCAGCCTCCTCGATTTGTGGAAAATCCAACCCTTTTTATAGGAAAATAACCCTCCAAAGATAATAAATCTTCGAAAGATATTATCCCATAAATATAGGTAAAATATATGATTCTGCATATCTCCTTCCTTCCAGAAGCCAAGCCCAAAAATATAAGATCACTTTCCAATTTTAAAAGATCTCAGCCAGGAATAAAATATTCTCGCCGCGTCCTAGGTATTCGCCTCGGTCGAGTCGGCCTCTCTGGATCACCTCGGTCGAGATGAATCTCTGGTCAACCGAGGTGACTCACAACTGAATGTAGAATCTCTCAAAACTGGTCCAAAGTGAATCCTTACTTCATGGCTATGCTTCCTGGATGTAGCTCCAAATGACTCATGACTCCTTTTGCTCCTTTTTGATGCAAAACGTACCATATTACCTGCAATTACAACGAAACTAGGTGTAGACCTCGATTCTCGCAAAGGTAGATGAAATGGTAGTAAAATCACATAATGTACATACAAACATGCAGATTATGAAAGATAAAACGTCCAAACAAACCCCAAAATATAGACTATAATTCATGCTATCAAAATACCCCATACTTAGCTCTTGCTTGTCCCCAAGCAAGTTCTGCATATAAAAGACAAGATAGAATGGATTATAAGTCAAGAAAATCAATGAAAAAATCCTCTCAAAAACATTTTATGGTGTGCAACTATCATAGATCACTCTAAGAGAGTACTTCTTGGAATTTAAAAACTCAATATGCTCAAAACATTTTATAAATATAGGAAAGTTGTTCATCTTTGCACAAAATCATAGAATGCATAATAAATCATAATTATCAAAATTAATCACGTATAATCCAGTTTAAACCGCTAAGTCAATCAACAAGCTCAAGGTCTCAAGGGCTTCCCAAAAGAAAAGGTCAAGAAACGTGTAGGGTAGGGATGTATGTAAGGTAATGTGGTGCTAGAATCCGGGAAAAGGATGAACTTCACTTTCACTTTGACTTGCAACATCTTCTACCAATAAGCTTTGCTTATTTTGCACTTTTTCTTTTACTTTACTTTTTGGGATGCATGGACAGAGGTGCACAATAACCGAAGCCTAGGAGATCCGCAATCATCAATTTCTCGAGATGCATCAAACCCTTGATGCACATACCATGACCCGTTAGGAATATTGCTCAATCCGACTTTGGCAAGACACAAACACCCGGCTATGTGAATGGTGCCGAGTTACTCATCTTCATGATTGACTTCCCCAAACCTATTATTGCTTTCTAACACTTTCGCTTTCAGCCACTTCTCAACTTTTGACTTGCTTTCACCACCTCGCTTGCTTCCAAATTCCCGGATAGGTAAAGGGGGGCAAAATGTATATGAGGGGCTAAGCATGATCAAGAAGAAGAAGAAGAGAGAATGAATTGCCTTGGTCTTTCCAAGAAGAAAGTGAGAGAACTTATCCTGCGGTGTCAACCTTCAAATTCAACATAATTTGGATAAAAACAAAGTATTAAACACGCCAAAAATTTCAAACAAAGCATTTAACAACTTAAACATATTATAAAACCTTTCAAACACATAAAGATTTCAAAACCAGTAAGTAAGCAAGATCTTCACTGAGATCATATCCAGATAAGAGGCACAAAAATCATTTCGAAAACTCTCAGTTAACCCACCTCGGTCGAGGTGTTCTTGGTTCAACCGAGGTGAAGCACCTCGTTTGGCCAGAACTGACTCGGTCGAGGTCAAAAATTTTTTTTTTAAAAAACATTTTTTTCAGTTTCGACGTTTTTCTCAATCAAATAAACTGTATGCATGTATGTAATCTCAGATAAACATATAGAAGCGAAAGTGAAGCATAATAAGATCATAAATATCCATCAAAGTAGCATACAATCATCCATAGTCAAATAACATATCCGCATACCCCATACTTGGGACATACTGTCCCAGTGGGTCAAAATAAGTCTAAGGACAGGATACTCACCGAACATAGCTAAACTGCATGAAGGAGTAAGAAACAGCTCCCAGAAATGACCATCTCGGTTGGCGAAGCACATCTCGGTCGAGGTGTTCTGACAGTACCCGAGATGTATCTCAGTAAAGCTCGTTTCCTCAACTTCTCGAAATTTTGTTCTTCCAGTGTAGCTCCTGAACTGTGATCCTTCCTTTTGGAATACCTGGTTGTTGTCTAGAGGAAAACAAAAACAAAGCAACTATCTAAACTAAACTAGAAAAGGGAGAAGAAAGCAATACCTTGGGTTGCCTCCCAAGAAGCGCTTGGTTTAAGGTCGCTAGCTGGACCATACGGCATGGGATTACTCAATGCACTTCGAAAGTCGTGGAGTGCTCATCACATCCGTAAAAATCTTCCAAGAAGGTTCCGGTTCCTAACTTCACCGGCAAATGGTAAGATCTCCCACGTACAAGCTTGTACGGTTTGATTCTCACCGGAATTCGTCTAGACTTCCTACACTTCAATGGGACATTCCTCGTGTCCCATCCTTTCCTTGATCGAGAAAACAGTTTCTCGAGAATTATAGCAGCTTCCCCATCTATAGCTTGGGGATGGTACAGGGTCCTGAGCATGCGAGGGACCCCATACTTGAACAAGAGACACTTCATCGCCTTAACGGTGTAGTGCTTGCCAATTCCACTCCTCATGATCCGAGGAGCTTCCTCTTCCAACAATTTCAAGGAAGACTTCATCTTGATCTTGGGAGGTTCTTTCGGAAGAGACCTCCAACTCTCCGGTGCATTCCTGAAAAATTCAGAAACTTTAATAGGGAGTTCAAATAAAGTAGGAGAATGTACCTTGTAAAGTTCTCCAAAGTTTGAGACGAGTTTCATGTTGGGTTGATAGTCCACACACGAAATCTCTCCCAGCTCAGCTGGCCTTTCCTCCACCTTGACCACAGTCTCAGTAATTTGGTCAGGGTTCGCTGCATCTTGCAGTTCTACAAATTCTTCTTCCATCTCGGTCGAGATCTCTGATACCTCGGCCGAGGTCTCGGCAGTTGGATTGAGATCTTCCACATCCTCCGCTTCCACAAAAGCTTCAGGAGAAACTTCCGGTTCGACCAAAGGAATGCTTGGAACGTGCAACACTTCCTTATGCTCCTCTTTCGGCTTAGCATAGGATAGGGTGCTTTCCTTGAGCTCCTCCACCTTCTTCATCAACTTCTCCAATCTTGATTCGAGAGAGTCTTCAAAAGGTTGCTCATAAATCTTTTTAGGGACATTCTTCTCATCCCATATCGCAAGTTCATGCTGAATGGCCTCTTCTCTTTCATTGTTGAACCAATAGAAGGAGTACTTCTCCTCCAAGTATTCATAATAGTCCGCCCTAGCACTTTGCCTTGCTATCCAGGCTGGATCAAATGTAGTCATCGGAAATCCTGAAAACTACAAAACTCATAGAAAGAGTAGTTAGTAGCAACAGGGGCAAATGCCCCGAAAGCAAACCGTAACCGGCTCGGTCTAGACCAAGTCCCCGGCAACGGCGCCAAAAACTTGTTCGCTCCAAACGGTGTGTGCAAGCTTTTAATTTATAACCCTAGACTTAAGCTTAAAACAAGGATGCGAACCCGCAGTGTACGGGTCAATCGTAGTAAAAGCAAGAAAATTCCAGGGGTCGATCACAGGGACTCAGTGAAACAGAGTCAATATGGTGTGCTAATGTTAATACTAACCACAAGAGCGATTTAACACAATCAAAGATGAATAAGATGTCAAATAAAGCAAACATGCAATTCTAGGGATTAAAGCATCTAGTTGTGGTTCCAACTCAAGATCTGTAGATAAGCGGACAAAGCTGAGATTTTTGCGTGGGGAAGGTGTTTCTAAAGTGGAGTAGATCACCGGGTAAGTCTCACTACACACTAATCCTAAACCGTAACTCCTATTACCGGGTAAGTCTCAAGGAATCAAGATAAAGAACTATAACCTCAAACTAACATACCATCTAAGGGAATAGAATCAACCTTTACCGGGTAAGTCTCAGGCTAACTCTCAAAGATGGGATGGAAGCACACTCAAACCCCAATAAAGGCTAAACCTTTATTACCTACACTTATGGTCGTTGGTATACAAACTAAGGAATTACCGGGTAAGTCTCATCCTAAGCTTGCATTGAACCAGGAAAGGTGTAATAAGAATAGGATTTGGCAAACTCTAACACTTAACTCTCAGTTTAAGGTCGGATAAGTCACCTCGGTCAGAAGAATTCCACCCCGGCCGAGATGTTCATCAACCGAACGAGATGCTTAGGGTTAAGATTAAAGACTCGAACTTTCAGGATCCTACTGGAATCTAAGATTATTCTATCATTGTTTTTCCCACAACCTTCAGCCAATCACCCTAGAATCACACAAGGAAATTAGCCACTCATCATCATAATGAAAGTATTAAAATATATAGGAAGAAGGTGAATATTTGAAAAAAGAAGAATTTAATGAAAAGACTTCAATAACTGAATCAAATATCACAACAAAGCGTTCTTTGGATAATAATCCAACAAGACAAGACAACAATTTGAGGGAATTGAAGACAATCTTACAAAACCCTTCAATAAAGCTATAAAAGCTATGGACTTCAATCTTCCTTCAACCTTCAAAGAGGTTCTTCAACTCTCTCCCAAATTGGGGTATGCAGCTGCTGCGTCTTTTTCGGTGTAGGCGGATGTTCGTGTATGCGGGATGTGGTATGCGAGATCTCAGCCTCCTCGATTTGTGGAAAATCCAACCCTTTTTATAGGAAAATAACCCTCCAAAGATAATAAATCTTCGAAAGATATTATCCCATAAATATAGGTAAAATATATGATTCTGCATATCTCCTTCCTTCCAGAAGCCAAGCCCAAAAATATAAGATCACTTTCCAATTTTAAAAGATCTCAGCCAGGAATAAAATATTCTCGCCGCGTCCTAGGTATTCGCCTCGGTCGAGTCGGCCTCTCTGGATCACCTCGGTCGAGATGAATCTCTGGTCAACCGAGGTGACTCACAACTGAATGTAGAATCTCTCAAAACTGGTCCAAAGTGAATCCTTACTTCATGGCTATGCTTCCTGGATGTAGCTCCAAATGACTCATGACTCCTTTTGCTCCTTTTTGATGCAAAACGTACCATATTACCTGCAATTACAACGAAACTAGGTGTAGACCTCGATTCTCGCAAAGGTAGATGAAATGGTAGTAAAATCACATAATGTACATACAAACATGCAGATTATGAAAGATAAAACGTCCAAACAAACCCCAAAATATAGACTATAATTCATGCTATCAGAACTTATCAAGGAGGAACGAGATGCCACTTAATAACATCCAAGAGGTGCAAATCTTCGATGTATGGGGGATTGACTTCATGGGACCTTTCCCATCCTCCGGAGGAAACCTCTATATCCTTCTTGCGGTTGACTACGTCTCTAGATAGGTTGAAGCCATTGCTTCCCCCACTAATGACGCCAAGGTGGTAGTAAAGTTCCTAAACAGGACTATCTTTCCACGGTTTGGAACTCCGCGCATCATCATCAGCGATGGAGGAACGCATTTCATCAACCGGAAGTTCAAGGCACTTCTATCGAAGTATGGGGTAACCCATAAGGTATCAACCGCTTATCACCCTCAAACTAGTGGACAGGTCGAGATCTCGAATAGAGAAATCAAAGCAACTTTGGAGAAGACCGTCTCTAGAACGAGGAAAGATTGGTCCATGAAATTGGACGATGCTCTTTGGGCGTACAGGACCGCATTTAAGACCCCCATAGGTACCACCCCTTACAATTTGGTATATGGGAAGTCTTGCCATTTGCCCGTCGAATTGGAACACAAAGCGTATTGGGCGATCAAATGGTTGAATTTCGACATTAAGGAGGCCGGCGAGAAGCGACTATTGGAACTCAACGAGCTGGAGGAGCTGCGTTTGAACGCTTATGAGAATGCCAAAATCTACAAGGAAAGAACGAAGAAATGGCATGACAAGCGTATCGTCCCAAAGGAGCTTAACGAAGGAGACTTAGTTCTACTCTTCAACTCCCGCCTCTGCCTTTTCCCAGGTAAGTTAAAATCCAGATGGACCGGACCTTATGTTGTGAAACATGTTTTTCCTCATGGTGCAGTTGAGATATGGGGCGAAACTAGCGGAAGCTTCAAGGTCAACGGTCATAGACTTAAGAAGTACCAGCCGGAAACGCCGGTTGAGGAGGTTGCACCAATATACCTCATTTGAGGCGCATTATGGTCCGGCTAGCGACCTTAAACCAAGCGCTTCTTGGGAGGCAACCCAAAGTATTGCTTTCTTTTCCCGTTTTCTAGTCTAGCTTAGATAGTTTGCTTTTGCTTTGTTTTGTTTGTTTTTGGCGTCCTAGATAGATAACAGGAGACATCTAAGGAAGGAGCATAACTGGAAGTTCAGAAGTTCGAGAATTCGAGAAGACGAAGTTAGACAGAAGCATCTCGGTTACTGTCAGACCATCTCGACCGAGTTGATTCTTGAGCAACCGAGGCGACTAGGGTTTCTGCAGAACCACCTCGGTCCGTACCACCTCGGTCCAGTCGAGACCATCTCCACCGAGGTGACAGCAGATCCAGGAACAGTATAAAAGGGGGAAAATTTATTTTTTTACCTTTTTACTCTCTTCGACTCGACCGCGGCGCTCCTCACCTCGCTTCCTCTGTTTTTGCTCGTTTTCAAAGATTTCCGCTTCCAAACTACGATTGAAGAGTAGAGGATCCTATTGCAACTACAGATCTGCAAAGAAATCGAACGAATCGACCGAAAAGAGGTAAAAACAGTTGAAACCCTAACTCGTTCATTCGTTTCGTTTTGGGCTTTGGTTTCCCTTGAATCTGCTGAGAAAAGGCTTAAGTACCCCATAGGAAGCAATTGTAGTGATTTCTGGGGGAAAAGAACTGGATTTCTGAGATTGGAATCGTAAACGTTTGCGCCTCGGTCCAGTCGAACTGTATCTCGACCGAGGTGATTCTTGAGGGTTGTCAGCGACCGAGGTGATCTGACAGTAGTTGAGAAAAAAAAATGAGTTCCGATCGTCGCCTTGCCCTCAGAGATAGATTCTCACCCTCCCGTCCTTTCTCTTCTTCCCGACCTTACCGCCCGGTGATCCACGAGAGATGCCGGGTAGATTATGAGCGTATAGCTAACCGTCCAGTGATTGCACCACGTTTTCTAGACGTATCGGCTTTTGATTGCCTAGGGGTAGATGGAGACCTTAGGCGGATGATCACCACAGTCGGGCTGGATCAGTTTACTGAGATCCGAGCCCCAGCTTAATTGGAGCCGACCCTAGAGTTCGTTAGCTCCTTCTCCTACCTCCCCACAAATCAGTCTGTGAAGTACCGGTTGATGAACCGGAACTTCATAGTTCCCTTAGAGGTTTGGAGAGAGATTTTCGGCTTTCCTGAGCCCACCGCCACTGACTTCCCCTCCCGATCTGTAGCTAGGGAGTTCTGGGGGCAGATTGCCCATATTACTGATCATGCAGATAGATGGCGCCCTGGAGATTCCAGGGAGAAGGTCATCTTCCACCTTGCCTTCAGATTAGCCCATAGGATATTCAGCGAGACACTTCTGGCGCGTACTGAGACGCCCCAGCAGATCCGACAGGGCGAGCTCTTCAGCCTTTACTGTATGGTTACAGGGGGTTTCCCAGACTTTGGCTTGATCTTGGCAGAGGACCTGCACAAGATCAAGGCCAAAGCAAAGGGAGATATTTGCTGCGGCGGTCTAGTCACCCACATAGCTGCTTTTCATGGGATGGACCTTAGTGTATGTACGATGGTGGCGGCTCCGAAGCCGCTTGGGTTGCAGGAGATGATCACTCGGAGGATTCTAGTTCCCCGAGGTCTGACCACTCCATATGTTGCTATGCCATGGGAGCGGACTACGCCACAGGGGATCCGCTGGTCTGCTCAGTTCACAGTTTTCGATCCACATTATTGGTAGACAGCTTGGGCTCCACTGATGGAGGATCATAGGGAGGCAGCAGCTGCCCCGGCTGAGGAGGAGGAGGATGACGATGACGAGGAGACAGTAGACGAGAGAGATGGTGGAGTCCCGATGAATACAGGGACGGATACTGCAGGTACGAGCGCGCCACCGATCATAGATCTTGATGATGACGATGAGACTGAGCCTGCACCAGCTGAGACTTCTCCGGTAAGACCCGCTGGACGCAGGAGGCGCGGAGTGAGAGATCGAGCTGCCCACAGAGGGATCGATGACCTGACGGATCAGGTTATTGACTCGTATGCTGCATTATCGCTGGATATCCGCGAGATGCAGGAGCGGCAGCACTATCAGCACATCATGGCCCAGCTTCAGTTCGAGCGTGTCATGGGTTACCCGTTCGACCCGACGCAGTACCCGTATGTGCCACAACCACCACCACCGGATCGAGACTATTGAGGAGCTGCAGGATTTTCTTTATTATACTTTTTATGCAGTTCAGCTATTTATCCGGTGAGTACTCTTGTCTCTTGACTTATATTGACCCACTGGGACAGTGTGTCCCAAGTATGGGGTGTTTGTATTTATGTGATGACTTCGATGTACTTATTTGACTATTTTGATGTATGACATTTCATCGGATATTTTATTTATGCTTCACTTTTGCATTTATATGATTATCTGATATTACATGCACACCTACAGGTTATTTGATTGAGAAAAACGTCGAAACTGAAAAAAATGGTTTTTAAAAAGAAAATTTTTGACCTCGACCGAGTCAGTTCTTGGCCAAACGAGGTGTTTCACCTCGGTTGAACCAAGAACACCTCGACCGAGGTGGGTTAACTGAGAGTTTTCGAAAACGATTTTGTGTTACTTATCTGGATATGATCTCAGTGAAGATCTTGTTTACTGACTGGTTTTAAGTTCTTTATGTGTTTGAAAGGTTTTATAATATGTTTAAGTTGCTAAATGCTTTGTTTGAAATTATTGGCATGTTTAATACTTTGTTTTTATCCAAATTATGTTGAATTTGAAGGTTGACACCACAAGATAAGTTCTCTCACTTTCTTCCTGGAAAGACCAAGGCAATTCATTCTTCTCTCTTCTTCTTCTTGATCATTCTTAGCCCCTCATATACATTTTGCCTCCCTTTACCTATCCGGGAATTTGGAAGCAAGCGAAGTGGTGAAAGCAAGTGAAGTTAAAGTTGAGAAGTTGGCTGGAAGTGAAAGTGCTAGAAAGTAATAATAGGTTTGGGGAAATCAATCATGAAGATGAGTAACTCGGCACCATTCACATAGCCGGGTGTTTGTGTCTTGCCAAAGTCGGATTGAGCGATATTCCTAACGGGTCATGGTATGTGCATCAAGGGTTTGATGCATCTCAAGAAATTGATGATTGCGGATTTCCTAGGCTTCGGTTATTGTGCACCTCTGTCCATGCATCCCAAAAAGTAAAGTAAAAAGAAAAAAAGTGTGAAATAAGCAAAGCTTATTGGTGGAAGATGTTGCAAGTCAAAGTGAAAGTGAAGTTCATCCTTTTCCCGGATTCTAGCACCACATTACCTTACATAAATCCCCACCCTACACGTTTCTTGACCTTTTCTTTTGGGAATCCCTTGAGACCTCGAGCTTGTTGATTGACTTAGTGGTTTAAACTGGATTATACATGATTAATTTTGATAATTATGACTTATTATGCATTCTATGGTTTTATGCAAAGATGAACAACTTTCCTATATTTATAAAATGTTTTGAGCATATTGAGATTTTTAATTCCATGAAGTATTCTCTTAGAGTGATCTATGATTGTAACACACCATAAAAATGTTTTTGAAAGACTTTTCATTGACTTTCTTGACTTATAATCCATTCTATCTTGTCTTCTATATGCGGAACTTGCTTGGGGACAAGCAAGGGCTAAGTATGGGGTATTTTGATAGCATGAATTATAGTCTATATTTTAGGGTTTGTTTGGACGTTTTATCTTCAATAATCTGCATGTTAGCATGTATAATATGCGATTATATTACCATTTCATCTACCTTTGCGGGAATCGAGGTCTACACCTAGTTTTGCTGTAATTGCAGGTAAAATGGCACGTTTTGCATCAAAAAGGAGCAAAATGAGTCATAAGTCATTTGGAGCTACATTGAGGAGCATAAGGAACCATCCAGGAAGCATAGCCATGGATTAAGATTCACTTTGGACCAGTTTTGAGAGATTTCACATTCAGTTGTGACTCACCTCGGTTGACTAGAGATTCATCTCGACCGAGGTGATCCAGAGACGCCGACTCGACCGAGGCGAACACCTAGGACGCGGCGAGAATATTTTATTCTTGGCTGAGATCTTTTATCTTTGGAAGGTGATCTTATATTTTTGGGCTTGGCTCCTGGAAGGAAGAAGATCTTATATTTTACCTATTTTTATGGGAAAAGATCTTTCTAAGATATTTTATCTTTGGAGGGTTATTTTCCTATAAAAAGGGTTGGATTTCCACAAATCCATAAGCCCGCTTAGCACGTTATACACCATTGAAGGCTGCAAGATCCAGCATACATCACCGCAGCCATACTCCAGTTGGGAGTTTTGAAGAACCTTTTTGAAGGTTGATGGAAGATTGAAGATCATAGCTTTTATAGCTTTTTGGAGGGTTTTGTAAGATTGTCTTTAATCCCCTTCCTTGTTGTCTTGTCTTGTTGGATTGCTATCCAAGGAACGCTTTTGTTGTGATATTTGATTCAGTTATTGAAGTTTTTTCATTAAATTCTTCTTGTTCAAATATTCACCTTCGTCCCATATATTTAATACTTTCATAATGATGATGAGTGGCTAATTTCCTTGTGTGATTCTAGGGTGATTGGCTGAAGGTTGTGGGAAAAACAATGATAGAAAAATCTTAGATCCCAGTAGGACCCTGAAAGTTCGATTCTTTAACCTTAACCCTAAGCATCTCGCTCAGTCGATGAACATCTCGGCCGGGGTGGAATCTGGCTGACCAAGGTGACTTATCTGATCCTAAACTGAGAGTTAAGTGTTAGAGTTTGCCAAATCCTATTCTTATTACACCTTTCCTGGTTCAAAGCAAGCTTAGGATGAGACTTACCCGGTGATTCCTTAGTTTGTTTACCCAAGATCATAAGTGTAGGTAATAAAGGTTCATCCTTTATTGGGGTTTGAGTGTGCCTTCATCCCATCTTAGTGAGTTAGCTTGAGACTTACCCGGTAAAGGTTGATTCTATTCCCTTAGATGGTGTGTTAGTTTGAGGTAATAGTTCTTTATTTTAATTCCTTGAGACTTACCCGGTAATAGGAGTTACGGTTTTGGATTAGTGAGTAGTGAGACTTACCCAATGATCTACTCCACTTTAGTAACACCTTCCCCTTGCAAAAATCTCAGCTTTGTCCGCTTATATTTAGATCTTGAGTTGGAACCACAACTAGACGCTTTAATCCCTAGAATTGCATGTTTGCTTATTTGACTTCTTATTCATCTTTGATTGTGTTAATTGCTCTTTGTGGTTAGTATTCACGAAGCTTACCGTTATTGACTTTGTTTCACCGAGTCCCTGTGATCGACCTCTGGAATTTCTTGCTTTTTACTACGATTGACCCGTACACTGCGGGTTCGCATCCTTGTTTTAAGCTTAAGTCTAGGGTTATAAATTTAAAGCTTGCACACACCGTTTGGAGCGAACAAAATTCATTCCTCTACAAGATCCAATCAACAAAACAAGTGAACAATCCATCAAGAAAGCGGAATTTGGATTCAAAGATCCCAAAACCTAGGTTTTTACTATTCTTCTCTCCTTTGTCAATTTGGGTTAAATTTCTGCAGGAACTTAGAACATTTGCATAGGATTGAGATTGGAATTAGCCTAGGACAAGTTCTGCTGAGTTTGCTGTTGATTTGATTGAGATTTGGGCATTTTTTAGACGAATCACGGTCCCTGGAACTTCCACGGCCGTGGAAATATAAGAACAGACCGTGATTTCTTCTGGAATTAGGAAAAATGTTTACACGAAGTGCAGGAAAGAAAAAGAAGAGAAAGGGTGATAGTTCCTCCTCTTCCCATAACCCTCCTAGTGAACCATCACCTCCACGACCTAGAATCCCCACCATTCCCCCTAACTACCTCGGTGCTTTAGAAAAGATTGAGGAGAGACCGGTCATTGGACCTCGATACTTCTTGCTTAAGGAATTAGAGCCAGTTAATGTGGTTAATGATTTGACATGGCTCCTGGATAGAGCCGGATTGATTGTTTTCTCCGCTATTAGAGCGGATGTATTTGAGGAGATTACGAGGGAGTTTGTTATATCCTTCGAGCATAGCCATGTTGATAGGACGGTGTCCTTTAGATTGATGGAGACGGACTATAAGTTCTCCATCCAGCAGTTCGGAGCCTTCTTTGGGTTCCATGGGACCTTTAACGGTCGTTTCCCTAGCGGCGTATACGCTAAGGATTTTTGGGAGGAGATTTCTATGATTTACGCTAGCGAGGACCGCTGGCAACCAGCTGATACCAAGGCTAAGCTCATCTACCACTTAGCCTTGAAGATATCTCATAGGGTCCTTTCCGAGTGCCTATTCCCTAGGACCGAAACCCCGCAAAAGATTAAGACCGATGAGCTGTTTCTCCTCTATGCTATGCTACACAGTAGACCCTCCGATTGTGCCACCCTCTTAGCCTCCACCATTAGCAAGCTTAAGAACAACAGGGCCGGTAACATTGGATATGGTGGGATAGTGACCCACATAGCTACGCACCTTGGGATCGATTGCTCCGCTAGTACTAGGATAGCGGCGAGACCTTTGGGTCTCAAGAGCCTCATGACTAGAGGTTTGATCTTTCCTAGGCACCGAGGTCCACCTACTGCTGCTATGCCATGGGAGGATAGAGGAGGTAGAGGAATTCCGTGGCTTCCCGATTATTCCATTATGGCCGGGTGCCATAACTGGAAGGAGACATTCGCTGCTATGCATGCGAATAGGCTAGCTGCACCTCCTTACATTCCCGATGAGATTCCAGCTGCTGATGTTGATGAGGATACAGGAGGTGATGAGCAGGATTTTGGTACCTTTCCGGACCAGCCGGACACCTTCCCGGACCTTCCTAGATAGTCTCGCCGTCCTTCTAGACCTTCCGGTGCTTCTTCCTCTCGCCGCGCTAGTGTGAGCGCGAGACCGACATGGATGGAGACTCCTCCCACTTGGTATGGATCACAGCCGGAGTGGATGGGAGCTCTGCCACCATGGTATTCACAGCCACCAGCAACACCGGCCCCACAGGACGCACCTGCATGGTACAGCCAAGCACCGGAGTGGTATGAGCAGTTACCGGAGTGGGCTACCGACCGGATGATGAGGGACATCTACCGCCAGTAGTTTGGGCGGAACTTCGACTCCAGTTTCTTCCCATTTCCACCACCGCCTCCACCACAGTGACGAGGTTTTATGATTGACAGTTTCAGCCGCTCCACCGCCGTCTTGTGAGTTCATTTTTCTTTTCTTTCTTTTCTTTATTTATTTTTGAACATTAGGGACAATGTTTGTCTCAAGTATGGGGTGGGGTGTGACTATCGTTTGTAATAACTCTACTCACTTTGCTTGCCTTGATTCGAGAACACTTTGCATGTTTCATTTCATTGTCACACGTTTTATTATTGCATTGCATGAAAAAGCTTTTGAAAAACCCATAAAAATGTGAAAAATTTTGAAAAATTTTATAAAGGTTTTGTGCTTCTAAGAGTTGAGATGATTTCTATGATAATCACTACTTGCGGATTGAGCTATTGATGACAATTGTATGCCTAAACAAATAATGAATTGAAAAGGAATTGAATGTGTTGATTATCCTTTCTTGCAAGTTTCATAATGTGAAGAGTTTTATCTAAATCATATTGAGAAATCGAGGTTGAAATCACATGATGAGTTCTTTTACTTCTTTATGAAATGATCAAGGCAATTCAATCTTTCTTTCTCCTTTCTTTGTTCATTTAGCCCCTCAATGGAATAATTACCTCCCTTACCTATCCGAGAATTTGGAGGAGTTGTGTTTTGGCATGTTTGATGTGGGAGGGCCATGAAAGCAATTGTTTGCATTCAAAGAATAGAATTAATAGGTTTGGGGAAGTCAATCATGACGATGAGTAACTCGGCACCATTCACATAGCCGGGTGTTTGTGTCTTGCCAAAGTCAGATTGAGTGATATTCCTAGCGGATTATGGTATGTGCATCAAGGGTTTGAGGCATCTCGAAATTGAGAAACGCCAATCTCCTAGGCTTTGGTTTTTGTGCACCACTGTCCATAACTCCAAAAGTAAAGTCGAAAAAGTAATGTGAAAAAGAAGAGAGCAAAGCTCAAAGTTGATGGTGTGCAATTCGAAATAAAAAGAAAAGAGTTAGTTGTCCACTTTCCCGGATTCATGCACCACATCCTTTATAAGTTTCCCTCCCTTCCGCATTCTAGACCTTACTTGGAAGTCCTTAAGATCAAAAGAATGTTATTTGACTTGTTGATCTAAATTGAAGTTTCTTATGCTTGATTTTGATAATGCTTGAAGGTTATGATGTTTACGTTGAAGTTTAACCAATTCATGATGTTTCTTTCCTTTACATTCTTTGGTTATGTATATAAGCGTTTCAAGAGTGAATGAAGCAAGGTTTGAGAATGATCTATTGACTAGAAACACACTTACCTAAAAGATGTTTTGTTTTTGAGTTTGTATGTATATTTCATCCTAACTTATATTCTAAGCTTTCAAAAGACCTTGCTTGGGGACAAGCAAGTGGCAAGTATGGGGTATTTTGTTAGCATGAAATATTGCGATATTCTAGGCACCTTTTCTAGTTGTTTTTCATTCAATATAGTGTTCACGGATAAGGTATTAAAGCATTTGTTAGCTTGTTTATCTATATTTTTGATATGGAGGTCTACATTAGCTTTGTGTTGATTATAGGTGAACAAGAGCTGAAACCGGACCATTTGAGAGAGATAGGAGAGGATTCGAGCATATCTAAGGATTAGGAGCATAGCAAAGAAACCAAAGGAGATGCTAGGATGGAGAATGACACAATACAAAGGAAACCACAAGTAATTAACACTTCCACGCCCTAAAATACGGCCGTAAAAGAGTCCACACCCTAAACCACGGCCATGGATCTTGGCATCATGAGCGTGGAGCATTCCAGAGAGTTACACGGCCTAAAGTACGGTCGTGGAAGATGAGAGACACCGTAACCCAATTCCACGCTCTAAACCACGGTCGTGGAATCCCTTGAGACCGTGATTTAGGCGATCTTTTGATGAACCAATTATTGCCACATCATTTACGTGATGGGCCGGGATAGTTGTTTTTCCCCGTCTTATAAAAAGGCGGGAGGAGAGAGTTTTCACGGGGTTCGCTTTAGGCTTTTGGACAACCTCTCTTTGGGAGAGTTAACCTTAGGGTTTTGCGAGGAACGTTGCGGAAGCGCCGGCAATTTGAATTCTCGAAGATCGTATGTGGCAGAAGTTGCGCCCCTTTCTTAGGTTTTGATATTGAAGACGGATTGACACCCCGTTCTTCATACTTGACTTAGATCTTGTGAGGTTTTCTGTTATATTCCGAATCCATTGAATATTCCAATTTGTGTTTGGATTTAAGATTGACTTTGAGTTATATTTGAGTTTTCGAGGGTTTTCATCTTTCATTCTTCTTAAATTGATTTTTGATATCATGACAATGGTTATTGGCTAAAACCCTTTAGCAATTCTAAGGTGAAGGGTTGATAGTTATGGCTTAGATGATGATAGATCGATCGTAAATTGATTGGACCCTGAGAGTTAGAGAGATCTCGTCGACGAACCAAGATCACGGTCTGTTCTTGAGCTTCCACGGCCGTAGAACTCAAGATCTGCCCGTGATTTACCCTTGTTTACGAACTTTGCTTTTACTTTGATCCACGGTTAAAGATTTGCTTTAATCTAGTTTTGGCTTGCGCTTTTCTAGGTAGTAGTGAGACTCATCACCCTCTATTTCGATTTCGAGTATCACAACCTTAATCATTCTAGTTAGTCTTGATCCTTGGGTTACAAGTTTGGGTATTTGAGATTAATTCTTGCCTTTAGATCCTTTCTATACTGAAGCCTCAACAACCTTTATAGATAGTGTCTTTAGATAAGTCATATAAAGTTTTGGAACTTCATCGTACATTGCTTTACCTTAGCATACCATTGCAACTCTTGACTCTGTCCTTAGTTCTTTAGTATATCTTGAATCGATTGCCACAATTAGATACCTGGATCTTTAGGGTTGCTGTTTTCCTAATATTTGCAAAGCTTATTACATTTACTTGCTTGATGATTTGCGAACTGAATTTGTTCCCCCCAAATCCCTGAGTTTGACACTCTGGAATTCTTGCTTTATTACGCCGATCCGTACACTGCGGGTTCGCTTGTTTAATTCTAGTTTCATATATTTAAAGCTTATTTGTACGCACGGTAATTGGCGAACAAATGGTTCTTTCCTCCATGCTATCAATGATGGACATAGTGTGAGTGGAGACGATTTTCCTCCACGTAGTAGTATTATGTGTACGTTTTGGCTGGAGATGGCTTTCCTCCATTCCATTGTGATGTGGTTAGTGTTTGGCTAGAGATGATCTTCTTGTAGGTCTTTTTTAGAGTTGATGATGGTGTAATGCAGTGATGATTCCTCCATGATGCATTTGAGGATATAAGGATGTTATAGGTTATGATGATACCTCAGAGAGGGAGAGCTATTCCTCGACTTATGGGTCCGAGAGGATTTAGGATCTTGCAAGTTTCGGGACGAAACTTGTTTTTAGGGGAGTGTGATGTAAGAGCCTTAGTCTTAGGAGCCTTGAGTCCTTGCTGAGCTTTGTGCTGACCCTGGCAGCCGCCACGGCAGACCTAGGTGGCCGCACCTGCAGTTGGGCGCCTCACACAGTCCGCCCTTGTGGCTTTGTGTGGTTACAGCCGCCTTCGTTGACCTTTGACCCGTGCTTTGCGGCTGGCTTCCGTTATAAGCCTCCCATTGCTTCTGTGAGAGGGTTTCTTCATCCTCTTCAGATCCTTTCCCCTTTGTACGCTCTTCTTCTTCCTCTCCTCTTCTTTGATCTTCCATTGATCTTGTGGGAGATTTTTGAGAGTTTGATTGTGGTTGTGAGCTTGGATGATCTTGAGCTTGTTTCTGAGTGTTGTTGCTGATGTGCTAAGGGTGTGAGGTATTGTGGTTGCTCTTCCTTGCTGCTTAGGGTTCTGTTGTGGTAAGGTTTCCATCTCCATCTTCTTTCCTTCTTCTTCCTTTCTTCTTTCTTCCTTCATTAGCTTAGGATCACAAGCTGAGCTTGTGTGGATCCTTTCCTGAATGTTCTGATGTTCATACATGTGTATATATGTATGTGGTATTTTGTTGTATGATGAAGAAGTGAAGAGAGTCGAGAAAGAGATCGAAGGGAAATTGGGGCCAACCGTCTGCACAGATAGCCACCCTTGCGCCTGAACCTAGCCGCCCCTGCACCTTGTTGTGAACCGCCCCTGCGCTTGCTGTGAGCCACCCCTGCGCCTCACTGGTTCAGCCCCTGCGTCCTTTGTTTCCACTGGTGCGTTCAGGGCATACCTTGCTGGTATGATTCCTTCTTTCTTTCCCTTTGGCCTTGGCTTAGATGTGGGCTAGGCTAGCTTTGGTTAGGATGAGTATGATGAGTTGCATGATAGAGATGTGCCTTAGGCACTTGTGTTTATGTTGAGGATAAACCTTAGGCATCTGTGATCATGTTATGATTCCGAGGTTTAGTTTGAGGTTGTAGGTTTGTTATGGTTATGGAGACGAGTCTCCTAACCCTTACAATATGTGATGATGTGTGCCTTGCTATTGCAGGCGCTGATTACTTCCCCAAGGGGGAGCTGTGGCGTGGTACTGGTTACGAGTATTAAAGGTAAGTCCATAGGACTTACTTAGCGTTCAGTTATGGGTTTGTACGATTGTAATGGTTGTGTGTGTTCATATGGTTGCGCATTTATAACCTAAATCGGACTAGGATGACCAGTTATTATATTAAATGGCCCGATTGTATTATAGCGGGTCGTGACCACTTGGCTCCGCCTTGGGGTAGGAGGAGGTGCACTGAAGATGATCTCACAGGGGGGATGAGTGATGATCACCCCTATGAAAAACTCCTGTGTTACGTTGGAAGGGACGAGGTTTTTGAGGCTCCTTGTGTTACAAAATAAGTTGAATTAGTAATGGAATAACGTAATTGAAAGATAATAATTGAATGTGTGTGGCATTGCATGCATGAGATGTTGATGTGTGTTTGTGCTATTACCTTCATACTTTCACTACTATACCTAACGGTGTATACTGTGTTGTAGATGATCTGCAGGTTAGGAAGACTGTAGAGTGAGCCAGATGGGGTGACCTGCCGAGGACTTTTGTACATTAGGGTTGCGTGGGATATGGGATATCTTTTGTATCTGATGTTTATGGATGTTGTTTTGTACTCGGCTTTGTTGTTGTAAAACCCTTTTGATGTATCTTATATAGCTTTATGTATTTAGTTTTCATCTACCTGTGCCTTGTTGTAAGATCTAGTGAACTTGTTGTCAGGCTAGGGTCACGATCCATTGTGAGATCCTAGCCAATGTGACACTCTGAGTACCGCGGATTCGGGGTATTACATCGCCTTCGGACATTATTCAGCTTGAGTGGATCAGCGCACCAGTCTGTATACCATACGGAGTAGACCAGTACCATCCCCATATATCCAAATCTTGCGCAGTCATGAAGCACCTCCCAGACTCCCTCGGGTAAACTAGACAAGTGATCACCGCCCATTACCCGTGGGCCAATAAATAGGTCGGTAGATAAATAAATACTACCTAGCCACAACACGATATCAAATACCACCCAAGCATCAACCGGTCATGTCGTAGAAAGCTAAGTAAGTCCTATGGACTTACCAGAAGTCAACTACTCTTAGATATCTGCCAACTCGATCCGAACACACTCCTCAAAGCTTGATAAGTCAAGGCAACGTGTCATAACCACATCACAACCATATGAAACTGCATCCAAGCAGTTTCCTATCTAAATAAATCTACACACACTCGGAACATCTCCTAAAACTAGCCCACTACATGTGATTTTCAGACAACTACAAGGCCACCTATCATGATGCTACATCATGCTCAAAGGGATGCAAGGAAGGAGAAAAGACATACCAAAGATCGCACTTAAGTCGGAAGAACGACCTAAGTTGCTCATTGGAGGGAAACCGCAACCGCGGTGGTGAAGTGCCGCAGGGGCGGCCAAGATGCAGCAGCCACAATCGCGGCAGGGGAGATCCATAGGGGGTATGGCATGATCGTGGGAGTGTGCAGGTGCGGGGGCTGCACTAGCGACAACGGGCTCCGTCTTCTCTTCTTCGATCAATCTCCCGGTTCCACCAACTTCTTGCAATCCTCTGTAGATCCAGACAGGTCTATACATTTAGACTATCATGTAGCCTCTAGGGGACTCAAGGAGCGGAGAGGAAGACAATCTTACACTTTCCTAGTGCGGTATCAAATGAGCAAGCACTGCTTTTAAATTCCACACGTACGGCCTCTACTGGCACTTGCTGCATTCTGGTGAAGGGAAACGACGCTGCTCTGTTGTGACAACAACTGGAAGGAAGGAAGGAAAAGAAGGACGAAGGAAGAATAGACATAGAGACAAAGGAAAGAGGAAGGAGGTTAAAAATTCTCACTTACGTAAGTTCTTCAAGGGTGAAGCTCCAGGAATAACGGCATGTTTTAGAATGGGGAAAGAAGAAGGTGCGGTTGCATAATAAAAGAGAATGAGGATAGTTTTCATCGAAGGTTACAAATCAAAATGACGCGGCTTACTATTCTACCGCCCCCGCGGTGAACAGTTTCCGCCCCCGCGGGTCGGCGCACCTGCGGCACATCCGTGCCGCCCCGTGGGTCGACTCTTCTACGGCTCTCTGAGGCTGCTCCTGCGGGTCTTCTACTCGAGACCCATCCTAAGGTTCTCCAAACAACCGGCTGTTACAACACTTCTCCCAATTGAAGACAAGATTAGTGTCTTCACATCTTTGTAAGAATAGAGAAAGTTTAGCTAAGTAATCATCAAACGAAGAACCATAGACAAAAAATCATCCATAAAAACCTCCATATTGTTCTCAATATATTCCGAAAATATGGCAATCGTGCACCATTGGAATGTAGTTGGTGCTTTGCAAAGTCCAAAAGGCAGTCTCCTATAAGCAAACGTACCCCAAGGGCACATAAAAGTACTCTTCTCTTGATCATCAAGATGGATGGGGCTTTGGAAGAATCCACTATACCTATCCAAGTAGCAGAAGTGTGAGTGTTGTGCTAATCTCTCAAGCATTTGATCTCTAAAAGGAAGAGGAAAGTGATCCTTCCTTGTTGCTACATTCAGTTTCCTATAATCAATGCACATTCTCCATCCTGTAACTTTTCTAGTAGGAATCAACTCATTGTTTTCGTTGGTGACAATGGTCATTCCTCCTTTCTTGGGAACCACATGAACGTGCCTCACCCACATGGAAAATCTCGGGTGATTAACTAAAATCTCGGCCGAGATTTCTTGTACTTGATTGAGATTTTTGGCATCAATTGTTTCATCCTTTTGTGCTTTGAATCCAGCCTTGGGTCTTCCTCTAATGTTTCCAAAGCTCGGACTTCAGTGTTGTAGTCCTCTTCTATTCCTTCTTCAACAATGCTCATACTTATGACTTTTTCAAGCAGATCTTTGAGCAAAATTGAGCTTACTACTTCCCTAGATTCTTCTTCATCACAGATCTTGAAAATATCCTCTCCATGGGCTGATCATTTAACCATAACAGCTAGCTTGAACTCAATATTCTCCTCACCAATGTTGAACGAGAGTATGGTGTTCTTGCAATCCACCATACAACTGGAGGTTGCAAAGAATGGTTTTCCAAGAATAAACCATAGCAGCTAGTTGGAAGTTGTGGTTTGTATGTTGAAGGAGGTACATAAACTAGTTCCTTTTCCTCTTCAATTGGCTTTGGATCTTCCTCAACCATAACTTGCTTTCCCTTATCAACATTCTTGGGCAATGGCTCATTAATATTCAATCCACTTTTAGTAGTAATAGCCATCACTTGCCACTTAAGATTACTTTCAGTCTTTCCGGGAAGTTTTCCAAGATCTCTAGGAACTTCTCCTGCTTTGCTGAACACTTGATTTTCCAAGACCTTTTGAGCCTTAGAAATAGAAGTAACGTCGTTGTAAGAGCCTTAGTTTATGGAGCCTAGGAGTCTTGCTGAGCCTTAGTTGAGTCCTTGCTGAGCTTACCTTGATCCTGGCAGCCGCACCTGCGGCTAGGCGCCCCTGCACCTTGGGTGAGCCGCCCCTGCGGTTCTGCGTGGGTGCAGCCACTTTTGTTGACTCTTTGACCCGTGCTTTGCGGCTGGCATCCCTTATAAGCCTCCCTTAGCTTCAAATGAGGGGTTTCCATACCTCCTTTCAGCTCCATCTCCATCCTTACGTTCTTCTTCTCTTTCATCTTCTCCTCTTGATTTCTCTTTGATCTTGTGAGAGAGTTCTTATGAGTTTGTGTTGGTTTGATGCTTGGATGATCTTGAGCTTGTGGCTGAGGTTGATGTTGTGTGTTGTTGATGATGTTCTGAGGTGGTGAGGTGTGTTGTAGCTCCTAGTTGCTGCTTAGGGGTGCTATGATAAGTTTTTCACCCTCATCTTTCTTCTTTCTTCTTTCTTGCTTCTTTCTTCCATTCTAGCTTAGTATCACAAGCTAGACTTGTGGTGGATCCTTTCCTAGCTATTTTGATGATCATATATGTGTATATATGCATATCTGTTGTCGTGGTGTGTAGAAGAAGTGAAGAGAGTCGAGAAAGGGATCGAAGAGAAGTCGGGACCTACTCTCTGCACAGTTGGCTGCCCCTGCGCCTGAACCTGGCCACCCCTACGCCTGCTGTGAGCCGCCCCGGCGCCTAACTAGGTCAGCTTGGAGTTCTTTGCTTCTGTTGGGGCATACGTTGTTGGTATGTCTTCCTTCCTTCCTTTCCTTTGGCCTTGGCTTAGATGTTGGCTAGGGTAGCTTGGTTCGGATGAATGGTATGTTAGAGATGTGCCTTAGGCACTTGTGTTGATTTCAAGGTTATGCCTTAGGCATTTGTGAGCATATTATGGTCTTGAGGTTTAAATTGAGGTTATAGGTTGGTTATGGTTGGAGACGAGTCTCTTAACCCTTGCAGTGTATGATGTTGTGTGCCTTGCTATTGCAGGCGATGGTTTCTCCCCAAGGGGAAGCTGTGACGTGGCATTGGATACGATTATATGAGGTAAGTCCACGGGACTTACTTTGCGTTCAGTTATGGGTTTGTATGATTGTGATGGTTGTATGTTCATATGATTATGCATTTATCACCTAAACCGGACTAGGATGACCATTTATTACATTTAAATGGCCCAAGTGTATTATAACGGGTCGTGACCACATATTCCTCCGCTCGAGGGTAGGAGGTGGTGCCTGGAAGCTAGTAAAACAGGGGGGACGAGTGATGATCACCCCCATGCAAAACCCATGTGTTAACGGGGGAAGGGACGAGGTTCTTGAGGCTCCTCATGTCACAAAAGAAGTTAAATTAGTAATGAAATAACGTAATAAAAGATAATAAATGAATGTGTGTGTGGCATTGCATGTATGAGATGTTGATGTGTGTTTGTGCTATTACCTTCATACTTATTCATTGTTGTAGCTAATGGTGTATATCGTGTTGTAGATGATTTGCAGGTTGGGAAGATTGCAGAGTGAGCATTGTGGTGTGACCATCCAAGGACTTCTGTACATTAGGATGCGTGGGATATGGGATCTTTTGTATCGGATGTTTATGTTGGATGTTTTGTACTCGGCTTAGTGTTTGTAAACACTTTCGATGTATCATATACAGCTTTTATGTATTTGGTTTTAATCTACCTGTGCCTTGTTGTAAAATCTAGTGAACTTGTTGTCAGGCTAGGGTTAGGATCCATTGTGAGATCCTAGCCCAATGTAGCACTCCGAGTCCTGTGGATTTGGGGTGTTATAGTTGTTCTGCAATTTTTTCATTTTCCCCATCATTTGCTCCATCAACATCTTCAACCGATCCTTGGGAGGTTGATTAAATCCTGGTGGAGACTCTTATCGGTGTTTTGTAAACCTTTGTTTGTATATATCTACAGAATGTTTTGGTTTTAATCTATCTATGCCTTGTTGTAAGATCCACCGAACTTGTTGTCAGGTTAGTGTAAGAGCCTTAGATATAGGAGCCTTGTTCAGCTTAGCTGAGCCATGCTTCAACCCCTGCTGACCCAGAGGGCCGCACCAGCGGCTGGCTACCCCTGCGCCTCACAAGGTCCGCTCCTGCGGCTTCCGCCGTGTTCGTTGACTCTTGACTTCTACTTTCGCATGACTTCCTTTATATGCCTCCTATTACTTCTGATGAAGGGTTTCTTCATCTCTCCAGCTTCATCCTCTTCACGATCTTCTTCTCTCCTTTCTCTTCCTTGGATCTTTTCCTTGATTTCTTGAGTTTGTGAGTAGAAAGAGTGTGGTTTTGATCTTGGATGATGATGAGCTTGATGTTGAGTGTTGTTGTTGATGTGTTGTGGTAGTGTGAGGTTGTGTTGGCGTTGTTCTTTCTTGCTGCGTATGTTTCCGGTTGTGGTAAGCCAACTTTCCTTCCCTTCTTTCCCTTTCTTGCTTCTTTGCTTCTTTCTTCCTTCTTTAGATTAAGAATCATAAGCTAGGCTTGTATTAGATAATTTCCTATACGTTTTGATGTTCATACATGTTTATACATGTATGTGGTATGTTGCTATATGGTGGAGAAGTGAAGAGAGTTGACAGAAGGATCGAAGAGAAGCCGGGATCAGCTCACTGGTGTCCAGCCGCCCCTGCGCCTGAGCTAGGCCGCCCCTGCGCCTGTTTGTGAGCTGCCCCTGCGTCCAGCGTAAGCCGCCCCTGCGCCTCACTACTGCTGAGACTTGCGCATCTTGTTTCCTCCGGTGCGTCCAGGGCATACCTAGTTGGTATGATTTCTTCTTCCCTTTCCTTTGGCCTTGACTATAGTTGATGGATAAGCTAGTATGGATAGGTTGAGCATGTTCAGTTGTATGATGGTTATGTGCCTTAGGCACTTATGTTTATGTTGAGGATATGCCTTAGGCATTTATGAGCATGATATGATCTCGAGGTTTAGATTCGAGTCATAGGTTGGTTGTGCTTATGGAGACGAGTCTCCTAACCTTTGCAGTATGGGATGATGTGTGTCTTGCTATTGTAGGCGTTTATTATTTCCCCAAGGGGAAGCTGTGACGTGGTACATGTTACGAGTATTACAGGTAAGTCCATAGGACTTACTTAGCGTTTTGTTGTGGATATGTGTGATTGTAATGGTTGTGTGTTTTCATATGGTTGTTACATTATAACCTAAACCGGACTAGGATGACCATTTATTACTTTAAATGGCCCAAGTGTATTATAACGGGTCGTGACCACTTGCCGCCGCCTGCGGGTAGGAGGAGGTGCCCGGAAGCCAGTAATACAGGTGGGGACGAGTGATGACCACCCCCATGCAAAACCGTTGTGTTAACGGGGGAAGGGATGGGGTTCTCTAGGCTCATCGTGTTACAAAATAAGTTGAATAAGTAATTAAATAACGTAATTGAAGATAATAAATGAATGTGTGTGTGGCATTGCATGTGTGATGTGTGCATATGTGTTTGTGCTATTACTTCATTCTTATTCATTACTGTAGCTAACAGTGTATACCGTGTTGTAGATGATCTGCAGGTTAGGAAGGCTGCAGAGTGAGCTAGACAAGGTGACCAGCCGAGGACTTCTATAGATTAGGACGCTAGTGGGATATGGGATTTTGTATCTAGATGTTGTGAATGATATTTTGTACTCGGCTTTGATGTTGTAAAACCCCTTTGATGTATCTTATACAATTTTATGTATTTTGGTTTTAATCTATCTGTGTCTTGTTGTAAGATCTAGTGAACTTGTTGTCAGGCTAGGGTCAGGATCCTTTATGAGATCCTAGCCCAATGTGGCATCCCGAGTCCTGCGGATTTGGAGTTTTACAAAGTTGGATCAGAGCCTTAGGTTGACAACAATGGCACTTGCTATTTGCAATAAAGGTGGAGTAGATAAATAAATAGAACCCGAAAGGGGTCTGACTTTTGAAAAGGTTTTAGTTTTACTGCGAGTACAAATCTTTTGGGATAGTGTGTACAGAAGCCGTTACCCTTCTGAAGATCTCGACAATATAGATATATATATATATATATATATATATATGTAGATACCTACTATGTGCTGATGCGTATGTATGTGATATTAAGTATTATATATATATCTATACATATGGCCTATATAGAGCCTTATAAGTTAGGTGTGCATACCCGCAGATGGCTCGGACTAAAGAAACTTCTTCCATGGGTCGAGGTATGGGTAGATAACCTCTTCCTCCAGGGGTGATAGAATAGGGACCAACTCCCGCTATTGATCCACCGGTGGTGGAGGAGGTTCATGAAGAGATTGCTGACAGTGTCTTCCCCGAGACGAGAAGTGGTGGATCTAGGAGACAACAGTCACATCAAGTCCAGTCAGATGACTCGGATCGTGTCTCCATGCGTAGAGCAAAGTTTCATGACTACATCAGACGTGTAAAGGAAGCCGCCAGAGTAGGCAGACGGGCCCCAAATCTACCAGTGCATGAGGGATCATCTGAGAGATCCCAAGGAGCCACTCAAGTGCCAGCTATGCAGGCACGTGCTGCTGAGACTGTTAGAGCTCCAGAGGAGTATAGAGGAAGTCAACCAGATAGCTGATTTAAGGTGTTCCATCAGCAAGGAGTACCACCCTTCTCTAGGAAAGTTGTTTTAGAGACGGAGGTGTGGAGAGGACATGTGGACTCAGCTTTAGAGTCTATTAGATGTCATGAGGACAGACGGATAGAGCTAGTTCAGTCTCTATTCCGTGACCTTGCTCATCAGTGGTGGAGGAGTATATGAGCCCGAGTTACTAGCTACGACCGAATGAGGACTCTGATTAGAGAGCAGTTATGCCCTGCCTTACTGAGGAGGGAGAAGTTGCAGGATTTCATGGAGGTAGGCTTTGAGGACCTGCCGATTGCATATGCCATCAGAAGCTTTCAAACTGAGTTAGCTTTGTTGGGTCCAGCTGCATGTTTTGAGGACCTGCATGTGTACTTGTTCTCTCGTCGACTGAGGAAGAGTACATGTTCGTATATGGCGGGATTCCATTGTGAGTCCTTGGCAGATTAACAAGATTGGGCCTCTACTTATGAGCAAGAGAGAGCCAGTCAAAGGAGGACTTCTCAGACAGGACGGTCTGAGAAGAGGTAGCATACATGACAGACCAGTGCAGGAGCATCTGGATACGGGTGACGCCAGTCTCAAGGCTGCTCGAGTGGTCTAGTGTCTGCACAGACGACTGAGAGAGGCCGGAAATGTTACAACTTTGGGGCATATGGACATTTGAGGACTGAGTGCCCGAGAGCACCATTGACTTGCTTCTCGTGCGGGAAGCCAAGACATAATGCTACGTTTTACCGTCCAGGCAAGGCGTCATCATAGCAGGGTTCTTCCCCTACAGGTGCAGCAGGAGGTGGGCAGAGACCGCCTCAGTACCAGGCACAAGGACAACAGAGAATCCTAGACACACCTTCTACTCAAGGTTCAGCTCTAGGACCGGGTAGAGGCAGAGGTATAGACGCTAGTACCAGTGATGCCCGAGGAGCTCGAGGCCGAGTTTTTAAGCTGAGGAGTGATGAGGAGCCGTCAGCACCAGTTGCTACAGGTACCATTCTGCTACATGGTTTACCTGTTAGAGTTTTATTTGATACGGGTGCTACGCATTCCTTTATTTCTGATGTATGTGTTGACCGTCTAAGTTTAGCTGCGATAGAGGGGACACCCTTTACTATAGGGTTACCTGATGGTAGCAGGGTCTGAGGTACCCGTGAGATACGTAGTTGTCCCCTTCGTTTAGGGACTCGTGTGTTGTTGGTAGACTTCTTAGTCATGCCATTGATGCATGAAGAGGTCATATTAGGTATGGATTGGATGCATAGACACCATGCGGTATTAGATGTAGGTAAGAGAACTTTTATAGTCTCTACCGATATAGGTCCGATAGAGGTCTTCCGAGGTTGGGACCTTGGGAAGACAGGTTCAGTTGTCAGTGCCATATGAGCAGGGAGACTGATAGCACAAGGATGCGATGCCTTCTAGTGTTATGCCATGAAGGAGGGAGATAGTCCAGCATTGGAGGAGATTCCAATTGTCTGCGAGTTTATAGACGTGTTTGTAGAGCAGTCTAGTTTGCCGCCTCAAAGGAGTGTACACTTCGGCATCAAGTTGGATCCTGGCACGAGACTGATCTCGAAGGCCACATATCGTATGGCGCTTGTTGACATGTCAGAGCTGAAGAAGTAACTCGAGGAGTTGGCTGAGAAGGGCTTTATCCGGCCTAGCGTATCCCCGTAGGGAGCACTTGTCTTCTTCGTGCGGAAGAAGGACGAATCATTGAGGTTGTGCATTGACTATATAGAGATGAACAAGGTGACCATCAATAACAAGTATCCCTTGCCTCGTATTGATGATCTACTTGATCAGCTGGAGGGAGCGACAATATTCTCCCGGATCGACTTACGTTCAGGATATCACCAGTTGAAGGTGAGAGAGCAGGACATGTACAGGACGACATTTCGTACTCGTTATGGGCACTACGAGCTTGTAGTGATGCCATTTGGGCTAACGAATGCCCCAACTGTCTTCATGGAGTTGATGAACAGTGTCTTCATCGACTTCTTCGATCAGTTTGTGGTAGTATTTATTGATGACATTCTGGTATACTCTCGTAGCAAAGAGGAGCATGCCGGTCATCTCAGGACGGTTTTTTCAGATTCTGAGGGATAGAGAGTTGTATGTCAAGCTCTCTAAGTGCGATTTCTGGATGTCAAAGGTAGCCTTTTTAGGCCATATTGTCTCCTCCAGTGGTATCATGGTTGATCCGGCGAAGATCGAGTCTGTTGCTGCATGGACGACACCGACGAATGTCAAGGAAGTGCGTAGATTTCTTGGCCTAGCCGGTTATTACCGACGCTTTGTGGAGGGATTTTCTGTGATTGCCCGTCCACTAACGAGTCTACTGAGGAAGACTACCAGATTTGTGTGGTCTGAGTAGTGCGCCTAGAGTTTTGAGGAGTTGAAGAGGCGTTTGAATTTTATTCTTATGTTGGCACAACTAGAGGGTTATGAGGATTTCGTGGTTTACAGTGATGCATCCAATCTAGGCTTGGGATGTGTATTGATGCAGAGAGGCAGAGTTATTGCATATGCGTCTCGACAGTTGAAGACGTATGAGGAGAACTCCCGACTCATGATCTAGAGTTGGCGGTGGTTCATGCTTTGAAGATCTAGAGACATTACTTGTATGGTGCCACATGTCAGATCTTCATAGACCACAAGAGTCTGAAGTATATTTTCACGCAGTGGGAATTGAATAACCGCCAGCGTCGATGGCTTGAGTTGATCAAGGACTTTGACCTTGAGATTTTGTATTATCCAAGGAAGGCGAATGTGGTCGCCGACGCCCTGAGTAGGAAGACGCCTCAAGAGAAGGCGATTGTGAGACTGATAGTTCAGCTTTAGCTTCAGAGGGATCTAGCTTGGCTAGAGATGGACATCCAGTTTCCTGATGAGGATACCTAGTTGTTTGCTTTAGAGGTTCTACCTGGTCTGTTGGATAAGATCCAACAGAAGTAGGGGACCTGCCTTACCTTGATGAGGATTAGAGAGAGGATGTCTCGTGGTAAGGCACCACAATTCTCCATTGGAGCAGATGGAGTGATGAGACGCCGTGACCACATCTGTCAGCTTGTTAATGCAAAGCTGAGACAGAGGATTTTACAGGAGGCTCACTGTACACCTTACTTAGTACATCCAAGTACGAGTAAGATGTACCATGATGTGGGTCGAACATATTGGTGGGGAGGGCAGAAGCCCGATGTAGCCAGATTTGTGGCCTAGTGTGCGACCTGTCAACAGGTCAAGATAGAGCCTTGTAGACCTGGAGGAGAGCTCCATTCACTAACAGTGCCGCAGTGGAAGTGGGAGGACGTCTCCATGGACTTTGTGACCGGACTGAGGCCTAATAGGAGTTTTGATGCTATGTGGGTGGTTGTTGATAGACTAACAAAGACGGTGGGTTTCATTCCTATCAGAGAGACGTGGCTAGTGAGCAGATTGGCTGAGGAGTACACTAGACATTTAGTGAGACTCCATGGTGTACCGAGGACGATCGTCTTTGATCGAGATGGCGGTTTACCTCGAGGTTTTGGCAGCAAATTCAGACTACTTTGGGGACGAGTTTACACTTCACGACTGCATTTCACCCACAAACATATGGTCAGTCAGAGAGGACCATCCAGACCCTTGAGGATATGCTGCGAGCTTTTGTTTTGGATTGAGGATAGGGATGATCAGATTACCTCCCACTAGTTGAGTTCTCATACAACAACAGCTAGCATGCATCCATTGGGATGGCCCCATATGAGGCATTGTATGGACGTAGATGTCGTACACCTTTATGTTGGGAAGAGCCCAACAATATCAGTGGTATAGCGCCAGAGAAGATTCAGGATGATATGGCTCGAGTAACGCTGATCAAAGAGAGAATGTTTACTACACCGAGTTGTCAGAAGTCATATGCAGACAAAAGGCGTCGACCTCTTGAGTTTAGGGTAGGAGCTCATGTTTGGTTGAGAGTATATCCGACGCGAGGCGTTTGATGTGTTGGCATAAAGGGGAAGCTGAGTCCCGGATATGTCGGTCCTTTTGAGATACTAGATAGAGTCGGGAGGGCAGCATACAGATTAGCATTGCCTCCGAGGTTAGAGGGTGTTCACCCTGTGTTTTACGTGTCTCGGCCAAGGGAGTACATACTAGATCCGAAGCACATTGTGAGTTATGATGATTTGGTGGTTGAGCCGGACCACACTTTTGTTGAGCACCCTATTGTAGTCTTAGAGCGAGGTGTGAGACGCCTGCGTTCGTAGGACATCCCTATGATGAGGATATAGTGGTCTAGACGAGGACCTGATGAGGTTACATGAGAGATTGAGGATAGTATCCAAAGGAACTATCCAGAGTTCTATGCCGAGATAGATGCACCTGTAGGATCCACGAGTAGATCTTAATGTCATCTTGGTGGGTGCATGTTATGCTATGTGATTATATGACGTGATGTGCTTTTCGTGCTAGCTGTGTTATGTGCATATGATCTTTTAGATCTTGTTTGCTAGCGCGAGTTAGGTATAGTTGGAGATGGTTCTTTCCTCCATGCTACGGTGTTTGTGTTTAGGATTAGCTAGAGATGGATCTTTCCTCCATGCTATCATTGATGGACATAGTGTGAGTGGAGACGATTTCCTCCACGTAGTTGTGTTATGTGTACGTTTTGGCTAGAGACGGCTTTCCTCCATGCCAATGTGAAGTGGTTATTATTTGGCTAGAGATGATTTTCCTCTAGGCGCTGTTTAGAGTTGTGATGATGTTGCTGGAGTGATAATTCATTCATGCTGTGTTAAGGGTATAGAATGCTATAGGTTGTGATGTGATGCCTCCGAGAGAGAGAGAGTTATAACTCGGCCTATGGGTCTGAGAGGATTTGGGATCATGCAAGCTTTGGGACGAAACGTGTTTTTAAGGGAGTGTGATGTAAGAGCCTTAGATATAGAAGCCTTGTTGAGCTTAGCTGAGCCAGGCAGCCGCCCTTGCGGACCTAGAGGGCCGCACCAGCGGCTGGCCGCCCTTGCGCCTCACAGGGTCTGCCCCTGCGGCTCTGTGCAGCTGCAACCGTCTTCGTTGACTCTTGACTTTTACTTTTGGTTGGGTTCCTTTATAAGCCTCCTATTAATTCTAATGAAGGGTTTCTTCATCTCTCCGCCTTCCTTCTTGCTCTTCACGATCTTCTTCTCTCCTTTCTCTTCCTTGGATCTTTTCCTTGATTTCTTGAGTTTGTAAGTAGAAAGAGTGTGGCTTTGATCTTGGATGATGATGAGTTTGATACTGAGTGTTGTTGTTGATGTGTTGTGGTGATGTGAGGTGGTGTTGGTGGTGTTCTTCCTTGCTTCTTAGGTTTATGGTTGTGGTAAGCCATCTTTCCTTCCCTTCTTTCCCTTTCTTGCTTCTTCGCTTCTTTCTTCCTTCTTTAGATTAAGAATCACAAGCTATGCTTGTGTTATATTATTTCCTGGACATTTTGATGTTCATACATGTGTATATATATATATAAGTGGTATGTTGCTGTATGGTGGAGAAGTGAAGAGAGTCGATAGAAGGATCGAAGAGAAGCTGAGATCATCTCACTACTGTCCAGCCGCCCCTGCATCTGAGTTAGGCCGTCCCTGCACCAGTCTGTGAGCCTCCCCTGCGTCCAGAGTGAGCCGCCCCTGCGCCGCACTGCTACTGCGCTTTGCGCCTCTTGTTTCCGCTGGTGCGTCCAGGGCATACCAAGTTGGTATGATTCCTTCTTCCCTTTCCTTTGGCCTTGGCTTTAGTTGATGGCCAGGCTAGTATGGATAGGTTAAGCATGTTGAGTTGTATGATTGTTATGTCCCTTAGGCACTTATGTTTATGTTGAGAATATGCCTTAGGAATTTGTGAGCATGATATGATCTCGAGGTTTTGATTCGGCTCATAGGTTGGTTGTGGTTATGGAGACGAGTCTCCTTACCTTTGCAGTATGTGATGATGTGTGCCTTGTTGTAGCAGGCATTGATTACTGTTCGCTCAATAAGTGTGTGCGTCAAAGTCTTAAATTTATATCTAGAACTCAAAGCAAAGCGAACCCGCAGTGTACGGATCAGCTGTAGTGAGGTAAGAATTCCAGAGTCGAACTCAGGGATTTGGTGAGAGTAAATTCAATTTCAATTATCTAGCGAAAATGCAAAAAGCTTTTGTGATCAAATAAGGGTAAAATGATTCCAAGGATTCAAGTATCCGATTTCGGCTTTCGATTCAAGACACTTCTATAGATATAGGACAGAGTTTATATTGCCAAGATTAAATATTCAAAATTAGATATCGGACGGTGAAGTTCCGAAACCTATATAACTAATCTAAAGGTTCTCTCTATAAGGGTTGTTGAGGCTGCAATATAGAAAGATCTAAAGACAAGAATTATGTTCAAACTAACTATCTAAAACTCTAGGATATGACTCTCCAAAGTAAGAATAGAAAGCACACTTAGAATCTTAATAAAGGATGTTGAGTGTCTTTATTACCCAAATCTTATAACCTTAATCTATTAAATGTAGAATCAAGATTGAAATCTCTTCATACACTCAATTAGAGGTTAGAAAGGTTAATCAATATTGGGATTTAGGCAAGGATTAGTTTTGGTTAAAGGTTGATTCAATTAAAGTTCGACAGGGTATTAAATCGGGCTGTTCATAAGAAAATCGGCCGATTTACTCCAAGAACACACCGATTTTCCTGTTGTCGCAAAACTAAAATCTAAACTCTCAGGGTCCTAATGGTTGAATGAGTTCAGTCTATCATCATCTAAGCCTTAATCATCAACTATTCTCCCCAGAATCACAAAGGTTTTAGCCAACCATTTTCAAAATCGAATAAAATTAAAGATTGAGTGAAATATCGCAAAGAAACCGAATCTTGAATAAAAATTCAATAACCTTCAAATCTGTAAACAATCGTCAAAACTGATCAATGTATCTCTTTAATAACTCAATTACGTGTTCAAAAAGCACAATTGCTTCAATGGATAAAGAAATCTCACAAACAAGAATCAAGATTGGCTCCCCAGCAAAAGTCCTTCAATCCTTCTCCAAGAATCTCCAAACTCTCTCAAACGTGTAAAGATTTCCCGCTGCGGCCTTCTAAGTCTCCCTTTGGAGAATTTCGCTCCCCTCATTCTGAGGCTGTCACCGTCCGCCTTTCAATGTTGAAGGCTCTCGAATATATCTAGGGATCTATGTAGCGTTTAAAGATAAAACCCTAAATATTTGGGCTGAAAAGAAGTCAAATCCGCTGGTATCAGAAGATACTTTGGGCCGCGTCCGACGGTATCAGAGAATACTTTGGCGCGTCCTAACTTCCTTTTATTGCTCCTTTTTTCCCGCTTCAAGGCTTAATCCTTAAATATGCTATTTCGCTCCATAATTCGCCAAATTACCTACAAATGCAATAAAACTCTGTGTAGACCTCTATTCTTGCAAAGTAGGTGAATATAACCATAAATGCCATGAATGTATGTCTATGCATGCAAAATAAAGGGAAAATCTATATAAATACATGCCTAAAAATAGGTCATAATTCATGTCATCAAAATACCCCATACTTGCCTCTTGCTTGTCCCCAAGCAAGATTCAAACTTAAAATAAAAGATGATATGGATTATGAATATGCAAAAATAAAGAAAAACCACAATATTTTGGTTATGCTTCTATTCATAGATCACCCTCAAATGGTTGATTCATAGCTAATGAAAATCATCATATGATCAAAAGGAATTACATCATGAAAAGGATAATCACACTTTGTAAGAAAATCATAACATGCATCATAACCTACAATATTTCAAAATCAATCATGAGGAATCCAGTTTAGACCACAAAGCCAAACAACATACCCAACGATCTTAAGGTCTTTCAAGCAAAGGTCAAGAAACGTGAATAGGTGGGAAACTTATAAAGGAATGTGGTGTATGAATCCGGGAAAAAGAAACAACACAAACTCTTTTTCTTTTTACTATTTAAACTAACCACCATTGAGAGCTTTGCTCTCCCTTTTCAACACAAAATTCTTTTTCGACTTTACTTTTTGGAAATATGGACAGCGGTGCACAAAAACCGAAGCCTAGGAGATCGGCGTTTCTCAATTTCGAGATGCCTCAAACCCTTGATGCACATACCATAATCCGTTAGGAATATCGCTCAATCCGACTTTGGCAAGACACAAACACCCGGCTATGTGAATGGTGCCGAGTTACTCATCATCAAGATTGACTTCCCCAAACCTACAATTTTCTATAATTGTGAATGCAAGCATTTACTTTCATGGCCCTCCCACATCAAACATGCCAAAACTCAACACTTCCTAGTTCCCGGATAGGTAGGGAAGGCAATTATTTTATTGAGGGGCTAAATGAATAAGGAAAGAAGCAAGAAAAATCGAAGTGCCTTAATCATATCAATAAGAAGTGTAAGAACTTATCATGCGGTTTCAACCTTCAATACTCAACATAATTTAGAATGAAAGCAAATTATAAAACATGCATGAAATTCTAACAAAGTATTCAAATCCCACATATGTCATAAATCAATTCAAGCATATCAAAATTATCATAGCTATTTCACAAAACAATGTTCATCATAGAGATCATATCCATCCTAGAAGCACAAATTTTTATTTTTTTTTAAAATTTTCAAAGTTTTTCAAAATTTTCAAATCATATGATGCAAGACATAAAACATGCAAATGGTATTGCAAATACCTCCACCCCATACTTAAAACTCAAATTGTCCCTAATGTGAAGAAAAGAAAAGGAAGAAAAGGATACTCACAATGTAAGATGGCGAATCAGGCCTGGCGAATCATTCATTGAGTGGTGATGGTGGGAGTCTATATAAGCTCAATAGGGAACTCCGGATATTCCAATCGGTGTCGAAGAATGAAGAAGGGGAATGTCTTTTTGCCGAACAAAAATTTTCCGAAATTTTTTTTTTTTTTTTTTTTGAAAAAAATCGACCGATTTTTAAAAAAATCGGCCGAGTTTTCTGCCCGATTTTTTCGTCGTCCCGATTTTTCCTGAGGGGGTCGATCTCTGGGTCGATTTTTCTTTCTGTTGTCAAAAATCGACTTGTTCTGAAGCCTAAATCGACCGATCTTCTTTTGGTAAGTCGATTTCTTGCCTTTTGTTCCTTGAAAACGTCCTTAGGCACATTTGTATTTCCTTTTTCCATCAATTCCTCAAGATTACACCTAGTTCCTGCGATCCATGACACAAAACCGAGAGCGCATCGAGAAAAACAAAAGCAAAGCAAACTACACTAAACTATCCTAAGAAAAAGAAAGAAAAACATGAATGCATTACCTTGGGTTGCCTCCCAAGAAGCGCTTTGTTTAAGGTCGTTAGCTGGACTTATCTCCATAGATGATTCAATGCACCTTGAACATCTTGGATTGCTGATCAAACTCATCATAAAATTCCTCAAAAAAGATTCCGGTTCCTAATTTCACCGGCAAATAGTAAGATCTCCCACGTACAAGCTTGTACGATTTGATTCTCACCGGGATTCTCCTAGCATTCCTATGCTCTAATGGGACATAATTCAGCCTTGCGTCCCATCCTTTCCTGGATCGAGAAATCAATTTCTCGAGAATCCTCCTAGCTTTCCCATCTCCAGATTGGGGATGATGTATGGTGTTCGTCATGTCAATGACCCCATACTTGAATAAGAAATACTTATTGGCATAAGCGTTGAAGTGCTTGCCAAATTTACTCCTTGTAGTCCAAGGAGCATCTACCTCTAGCAAAGTCAATGGAGGTTTCATCTTCACCTTAGGAGGTTCTTTTGGAAGAGACCTCCAACTCTCCGGTGCATTCCTGAAAAAATCAGAAATTTTAATAGGAATTTCAAAGGAAGTAAGAGAATGTACCTTGTAAAGTTCTTCAAGGCTTGGGACAAGTTTCATGTTGGGATGATGATCCACACATGAAATATCTCCCAACTCAGCTGGATCCTCTTCAACCTTGGCCACAGTTTCAGTGATTTGGCCAAGGTTCTCCACTTCTTCCTCTTCTTCAATGAGGACTTTAAGAGGGATTTCAATCTCAATAGGAGGAAGGCTTAAGACTTGGAATTCTTCCTCACAAGACAAATGATTTTCCAAGGATTTTTGAGCTTCAGAAATAGCCTTCATTTTGTCTTCCATCTTGTCCAACACTTTTAACATCTTTTCCAGCATCGTCTGTGTCCCATCCTCGGATGGTTGTTGTGGAGGTTGCACTTCAGGAGGTTGCTCATAAAACTCATGAGGGGGATTGAGCTCATCCCAATAGGCAAGCTCATCCTCAATAACTTCATCTCTTTCTCTTTCACTATCGAACCAATGAAAGGCGTATTTCTCTTCCAAGTATTCATAATGGTCCGCCCTAGCACCTTGCCATGCAAACCATGCTGGATCAAATGTAGGTTTATAGCTACATGCAGCCATTGGTGAACCTGAAAACTCAAAAACTCATACCGAAAAGATTAAAAGCAAAAACAAAACCTCCCAAGCCAGACAACCGAAAACCGAAATTGGTCTAGATCAAATCCCCGGCAACAGCGCCAAAAACTTGTTCGCCCAAAAGGTGTGTGCGTCAAAGTCTTAAATTTATATCTAGAACTCAAAGCAAAGCGAACCCGCAGTGTACGGATCAGCTGTAGTGACGTAAGAATTCCAAAGTCGAACTCAGGGATTTGGTGAGAGTAAATTCAATTTCAATTATCTTGCGAAAATGCAAAAAGCTTTTGTGATCAAATAAGGGTAAAATGATTCCAAGGATTCAAGTATCCGATTTCGGCTTTCGATTCAAGACACTTCTATAGATATAGGACAGAGTTTATATTGCCAAGATTAAATATTCAAAGGTAGATATCGTACGGTGAAGTTCCGAAACCTATATAACTAATCTAAAGGTTCTCTCTATAAGGGTTGTTGAGGCTGCAATATAGAAAGATCTAAAGACAAGAATTATGTTCAAACTAACTATCTAAAACTCCAGGATATGACTCTCCAAAGTAAGAATAGAAAGCACACTTAGAATCTTAATAAAGGATGTTGAGTCTCTTTATTACCCAAATCTTATAACCTTAATCTATTAAATGTAGAATCAAGTTTGAAATCTCTTCATACACTCAATTAGAGGTTAGAAAGGTTAATCAATATTGGGATTTAGGCAAGGATTAGTTTTGGTTAAAGGTTGATTCAATTAAAGTTCGACAGGGTATTAAATCGGGCTGTTCATAAGAAAATCGGCCGATTTACTCCAAGAACACACCGATTTTCCTGTTGTCGCAAAACTAAAATCTAAACTCTCAAGGTCCTAATGGTTGAATGAGTTCAGTCTATCATCATCTAAGCCTTAATCATCAACTATTCTCCCCAGAATCACAAAGGTTTTAGCCAACCATTTTCAAAATCGAATCAAATTAAAGATTGAGTGAAATATCGCAAAGAAACCGAATCTTGAATAAAAATTCAATAACCTTCAAATCTGTAAACAATCGTCAAAACTGATCAATGTATCTCTTTAATAACTCAATTACGTGTTCAAAAAGCACAATTGCCTCAATGGATAAAGAAATCTCACAAACAAGAATCAAGATTGGCTCCCCGGCAAAAGTCCTTCAATCCTTCTCCAAGAATCTCCAATCTCTCTCAAACGTGTAACGATTTCCCGCTGCGGCCTTCTAAGTCTCCCTTTGGAAAATTTCGCTCCCCTCGTTCTGAGGCTATCACCGTCCGCCTTTCAATGTTGAAGGCTCTCGAATATATCTAGGGATCTATCTAGCATTTAAAGATAAAACCCTAAATATTTGGGATGAAAAGAAGTCAAATCCGCTGGTATCAGAAGATACTTTGGGCCGCGTCCGACGGTATCAGAGAATACTTTGGCGCGTCCTAACTTCCTTTTATTGCTCCGTTTTTTCCCGCTTCAAAGCTTAATCCTTAAATATGCTATTTCGCTCCATAATTCGCCAAATTACCTACAAATGCAATAAAACTCTGTGTAGACCTCTATTCTTGCAAAGTAGGTGAATATAACCATAAATGCCATGAATGTATGTCTATGCATGCAAAATAAAGGGAAAATCTATATAAATACATGCCTAAAAATAGGTCATAATTCATGTCATCAATTACTTCCCCAAGGGGAAGCTGTGACGTGGTACAAGTTACGAGTATTACAGGTAAGTCCATAGGACTTACTTAGCGTTCAATTCTGGATTTGTGTGATTGTAATGGTTGTGTGTGTTCATATGGTTGTTGTATTAAAACCTGAACCGGACTAGGATGACCATTTATTACTTTAAATGGCCCAAGTGTATTACAACAGGTCATGACCACTTGCCGCCGCCTACTGGTAGGAGGAGGTGCCCGGAAGCCAGTAACACAGGGAGGATGAGTGATGACCACCCCCATGCAAAACCCTTGTGTTAACGGGGGAAGGGACGAGGTTCTTTAGGCTCCTCATGTTACAAAATAAGTTGAATTAGTAATGGAATAACGTAATTGAAGATAATAAATGAATGTGTGTGTGGCATTGCATGTGTGATGTGTGCATATGTGTTTGTGCTATTACGTCATTCTTATTCATTACTATAGCTAACGGTGCATACCGTGTTGTAGATGATCTGCAGGTTAGGAAGACTGCAGAATGAGTCAGACATGGTGACCAGCCGATGACTTCTATACATTAGGATGCTCGTGGGATATGGGATTTTGTATCTGGATGTTCTGAATGATGTTTCGTACTAGGCTTTGATGTTGTAAAACCCTTTTGATGTATCTTATACAGTTTTATGTATTTTGGTTTTAATCTATATGTGCCTTGTTGTAAGATCCAGTGAACTTATTGTCAGGCTAGAGTCAGGATCCATTGTGAGATCCTAGCCCAATGTGGCATCCCGAGTCCCGTGAATTTGGGGTATTACAGTTAGGGTCAGGCCCGTGGATTTGGATTGTTACAGAGTTGGTATTAGAGCCTTAGGTTAACAACAATGGCACTTGCAATCTGTGATAAAGGTCAAATAGATAAATAAACAGAACCCGAAAGGGGTATGACTTTTGAAAACGATTTTGGTTTTTAAAAGAGTATAGCTGTTTTGGGATAGAGTGTATGGGAATCCATCACCCTTCTGAGAATCTCGACAATATAGATATGTATTATGTGATGTTGTGTTTGCATTTTGACCCTAAGTATTATATATATATATATATATATATATATATATATATATATATACATATGAAATATATATAGCCTTATAAGTTAGGTGTGCATACCACGCAGATGGCTCGGACTAGAGTGACGTCTGTAGTTGGACGAGGTAGGGGTACACCCCCTCTTCCTCTAGTAGTGATAGGCTGGGGACATGTTCCCATGGTTGATCCGCCTGGAGCGGAGGATGTACACGAGGAGGTTGTTGAGAGCTTCGTAACTGAGACTAGGAGCGGTGGAGTGGTGGAGCTGCGAGATAGGGATCTTAGCAAGTCCAGTCCAATGACTCGGATCATGTCTCGATGAGGGGACCAGAATTTCGCGCGTACATCAAACAAGTTGAGGAGGCTGCCAGAGCGGGTAGACGTGCCCCAGATCTTATAAAAATTCCGAAATAATTTCCTAGATCGTCTATGATATCTCATCTACTCCTAGGAGCAAGAATTTCTTAAAACTGTTCAACCATCACTTCTACAAAAATTTCCAAATTTGGTTACAACACTTAACCAACAGCACATTGTCTTAACTTTGAAAAATCATAACTCCTAAATTACTCGCTGGATTTATCCCAAATTTTGATACGTTCTACTATAAAATCTTATCTATATTATATCCAAAATTCAGCCGCAAAGGAGATCAAAATCCTATTAAAAACTATCTCACAAAATCGAATTTCAGCACAACAGAAAAACTGCTTACGACTCAATCTTTGAAAAATCATAAATCCCAAACCACTCGCTGGATGCCTCTCAAATTTTAATATATTCTACAAAAATGAGTCAACTATATCATATCCAAAGTTCAAGCCGAACGGAGATCAAGAGCTTATTCAAAATCATCTCACAAAACAGCACCACTTGCTGTTTTCCCCAACACTCAGCACATACATACAAACTACATGAACTTTGGAACACAATAACTCTCAAACCGTAACTCCGATTCCTCTAAAATTTTAGTATGCTTTACTATGCAATAACGTCTATGACATATCCGAAAACCAGCCAAAAAGAAGGAGTCTAGCTTACCCAAAATCGAACATGAAGTTGACTGCTCGCCAACTCAGAAAATCCAGCAATATGACAGCCCTTCCAGTCATCTTCCATGGCTGTTTTGGGGGATCTAAAGGCATGAATTGGTACTCTAATCAACATCTACACAAAGAGGGTAACACATAGAAGAGGGTTGCGGTCCTTACCCAACTAGCTGGACAAGGCGTGCTTGCGTGAACAAAGCCTAAAGAAAGGTCGTGACTCACTGTTGCTAGGCGCACATGTTTTGTTCGCTGCTCCAAACATGCGTGTAGAGGAGGGTAGCTGGTCTAGCAAGCCATAGGACTCGCAACATCCTCAACACCGACATGCCCAGGAGAGCACTGCACTCGACCTCCTCCCCATTGCTGCTACGTGTAGAAGGGAGGCAAGACTCGCGATTGCACATCTCTCTCTACATCTGTTGCTCGAGATCTGCTGTTGCGTATAGAGGGGAGCCATAGGAGGGCTCGAGATGAAGATGGAGGAATAAAGGTTGTTGTTGCTCCCGGGAAGGACGGCCATCGCCAGTGGGTTTGGATGCGTTACTGAACGGCTGCTGCCACGCGAGGTTGTTGCTAGCGAAAGAAGGAGAAGGCGAGAGCCCCCTGTTGCCATCGCTAGGGTCGTCTGTCGTAGCCACGCGAGGCTGTTGGCTCGGGAAGAGGGGTCTTGCTGCTGCTCGTTGTCTCCGATGGCAGGAATGACCATGCCGGTTGCGTTGAGCGTATAGGAGGGAGAGGCAGAAGATGTTACGTGTGTGAGAGGAGAGGTGGCCTAGGGTTACAGAGGGAAAGAAGGGAAACGGTGTAACGGCTGCACAAGATCTCATCCGCTGGGCTTCTGGCTGCGAGGGTTACGGAGTACAGGCCGCCTTCTCTTGGGGCCGGGAGTGATCTGGGCTGGCTGGATCTGAGCAGGGATGGGCTGCTGCAAGGCTGAAGAAGTATGTGCTTGGGCTGAAGCAAAATGAGGGAAAGGTAGGCTGAGTAGTGGCAAGAAAGGTGGGCTGAAATGTTTGTCAAAAGTCTGTCAAAACTCGTCATGGCCTTGTCAGGCCCATGAATGAGTTTGTCACAGATTTGTCGGGCTTTGTCATGGCCTCGTCTTAGCTTAGTCCTGAACTCGTCCTAGCTTGTCATGATCTCGTCTCAGCTTAGTCATGATCTCGTCACAGCTTGTCATCGATAAGAATGAATTATAATAACTAGGGTTTGATATAAATCTATCATTTTATGTGAATTAAATTCTACATAAAATAATAGATAATTATAAGGATTAGAGTTTGATATAATTTTATCATTTTATGTGAATTAACTTCTACATAAAATAATACATAATTATAAGAATTAGAGCTTGATATAATTTTATCATTTTATGTGAATTAGATTCTATATAAAATAATAAAATTTGTGAAGGAAGAAATACTAGATAGAATGGGAAACCGTCAACGGCTCGAAGTCCGATTTGATTCGGGATTAAACGGAATAAAAATTCCGGATATTACATCAGTACCCCCTTAAAATAAGTTTCGTCCAGATACTTAGGACAAGGTACTTAATTAAACGACTTCTATAAATAAACTGGTATGTCCTAGTCTCACTAGATTTTTATTCGTTTCCTAAACTTCTCTAACCCTAGCAACGCGTAATAAAAAAAAACTGGTCGTTACATCAGATCCCCCTCAAAATAAGTTTCGTCCCGAAACTTAGGGTAAGACAATCCTGATCGGCGTTTAAGGCACCAATTGGGTGTGTTTGATCACTACATAAAAGTCTCGTCGTTTCCACGTCTAAGTTTCCCGCACATCAAGATTACCAAAAACACACATCACTGACTAAACACTCAATCACGAAATAAACACGCAGTCCAAAAAAAATATCACACATCCAAGGTCAAGCCCTAACTAGTCACTCCCAAGGTTGCAACTATCGCTACATAGGTCTTTGAAAGGTTACGTCTCTTATTATCCCGCATATCTTAGGTAGCCTTATCAGCTTCTCCTAAAACCACTAAATCTTAAATCTTTTCAGGTACTTAGATCACAAGCATCTGCTACCACGTTCTAGAGTGGTTACCGGGTATCTCACCGATATCATCCGGCTCATCTGTCTGATCTTCTAATCTGATGACCTAACTCGTGTCTGGTATGTATTTCTCCAACTGAAAATCTCAAACTCAGTTCCCAAACTTAGTCTCTGTGGAAACTGAAGCTGCACTCTCCAATAGGGTGAGGAATACTAGTCCATCAGTCCCTTTTAAACCGCTTTACAACTTCCAATGGTTGCCTTACACAACTCACTTCTAGATCCTTTGATGACCCTACGGAAAATGATTTATTCAACTTTCTTCCCTTGGTTATGACCACTTGCTTCCGGCCTTCTGAAAAGGTTCTGACTAAAAACTAAGGTCAAAGGTCTTGGACATCCACCAACACTTTACCAAGTGCCTAATGCTCTTCGTACCACGACCCACTTGGTCTTGTCTTTTAATATGACTCAGTCCTCTTATTCCTTAAGTAATGAATCATCACTTATACCCTTTTCTACTCTAACACTTGAGACAACTAAAAATTAACCCAATGGTCATCCTCTGCATTCACTTGGTGTTATAATACTATTTATAGATCTATGATATATCGTTAGCTCAACCTTAGGTTTCTCCCGAATTTTACAAGATCTTAAGTGACATAGAATATGTCCGGAATGACGGCATTTGATAATAACTACTCAATAAATGTTAACATACCATCAGCAGTGCGCCCTTTTATCCACCATTGTTACCAGCCCGATAGTATTCTTCTGACTCAAAACGCAACTCGGATCCGTTCTGCTATAACATTACACGTAAAATCTACTCCGAGATTACACTTTCTTTAAGCACGGTTACTGGGTTGTAAGTATACTCCCGTCGCTTCTCTTTCTTATGTATCTTTGACTCAGAATGGTAGTTACTCACTTTGAGCTTTCTAGTGCATACCATGCACAATACTTTTATTACATCGTTAATTCTTCTCTAAATCCATCAAGAAACTCACTCTAACGTACTCCGTTAGGTATAGAATTCCAAAACTACTTGCCTAGCAACATGCTACAACGCCATCACTCTGCACTCGGATCCATAATAGGGTACCAGTCTCCTTCTATTACCTCTACATGCACATAAGTTTCCGTACAACATTTTCAGTAACTCCACATAGCCTATCTCACGTTCCTTCCAACTAGAATGCATTTCACAAACTATCACTATCTTAAACTCGACACGACATCCCTCAACACCCTTGAGCTTCTTGCTCTGTGGGTTAGGATCCACCATGTTTCCGCTGCACTACTCTGATTATTTTGTTGTCACCCTGTAATCATAAGGATGTGTTCAGTCAGTCCAAAATGATTAACCGGATGAAGTACCAAGTACTTTCCTTACTTTGTCTTCTTGAAATAAAATTATGATTGGAAAACAACCATCTTCCGTTTACTTCCTTAATTCTTTTAACACGGATCCAAACTACTAGACTCGACCGGAGTTTGATCTTAACCAGCCAAGTAACCTCTAACACGATTCTCTATACCCTTAGTTGTCTAAGAAGATTGTTGTTGCATACTTGAGGAAATCCTTCCAGGCGTCGGTAAAACTACCCCATAAATCCACAGTCGCAATTATCCTTTCTTAACGGTATATAAATCGTCAATACCAAACAACACTTACACATCCTCAGCTGACGTCGGTCAGTCTATAGTTGACTCATCTCAGTATCCCGAACTTACTCTTCTCATACCCCATCTAGTATTAAAATTCTTTGGTAACCATCACCTACTCAATTAATCCTTTTATCCTTCTTTAGTTCGTCTTATCTTTCACTCTATTATGCTTCCTTTGGGTCAACTCTCTTTCTCAAGTCTCACTGTGCCATTCGTTTGACATAAATAGTCGTTTCAAGTTTTCCACGATAGCTTGCATGCGTTTTTGAAATTCTTATGGCCGTAATGATCACCCACTTGCAGTTCCTTTTGCATGGACCATCTGTGTTGATGGCTTATGTCCCATGATAATTCGGGTTACCCTGGACTCTCGAGTCTAGCAAGGCCGTTCTCCTATACAGATTTCTTCACTAGTGTTGGTGGTAATATCGTCTTCCTCAAACTCCGTTGACTCTCCTACAGGCTTCCATTCTTTGGATATTGGCGACGTGATTTCTTTCAAACTTCTTATATCTCTAAGGAGGTCAAAACCTCCCCACGCTTGTGGGGTCCGCCTTTTCTCTTTTACACTCAATTGTAGGTCTTCATTCCGTGCACCTTAGATTCTCACATCCGGATTGACACTTTGTCTCTTTTGGTTTCTCATGCCCATAATGGCCTATGGGGCATCCGCCTCGATTGTAACACCCTTTATTCCGCAAATCTTGGTTGTACTCCGTTCTACTTGGTTCTTGTTCTAATGTTGTGATCTCCACTCGGAAATCTTCTCGTCTCCAGGATGGTTCTTCTAATTCCATCTCTCAGCCTCTTATGCCTGAGTTCCTTGTACGACCTTCTATTGCTTGTAACTGAACTGACTCAGGGATTTCTTCCTCATCTGATTGTGCTTGTGGTAAAAATTATCTGCACAACTTTACTTCCTTGCTCACTTGTTCTTTGGATGATTTGTAAGGGTCACCAAGCAGCCTACCTGAGTATAATACTCAATTCAAGGTCCGATTCGATTGACTCGTGTTGAAAACTCTTCAAGTCCGCTACCGATTTATAATGAGGCGATAATCGCTTCTTATATCACAACTAAAGGATACAAAATATCCTTTAGGATATTAACATGCTATACATATACATATATATAATAATACATTAGAACATATCGATATAAGTCTATATACTAACTAACACACCTATCATTCTAAGTTGCAGAGATCCACGGAGGGCGATGGTAGTCCGACGTACTACTAACCCACAACCCGACTATGCTCGTGAAAAAAACATAAATCCGTTTTGAAAATTTTAGACCCCTTTCGGGTTCTAGTTATTTTATACAATCGGTCTTTCAGAAGATTTCAAGTGCCATTGTTGCCAACCCAGAGCTTTGATACCATATTGTAACACCCCAATTTCTGAGAACTCAAGGAGCTACTGGTTAGGACCTCACAATGGGTCCCGACCTTAGTTTGACAACAATTTTACTTTGATCATACAACAAGGCACAAATGTATTTAAAACAATTTCAAAACATTTTATTTTTAATGTATGAATGTACACATGTGACAGCCTTACAAAACATATATATAGATACATAACATGCATGTCGTATGGGAAACCCCTGTTCCCATCTAATGAATACGTGGACCCGGCTGACCATCCGTTCCGGATCTCTATGCAACTGTCTATCTCTACAAATCTACAACACGGATAAAACCGTTAGCTAACATTCTATGCATAAGTATAAAGGTAAAAGCACAAACACACAATATACACAATCAACATGCAACACTCAATCATTTTTATTATCTTTTAATTAGGTGATATGTCATTACTATTGATACTTATTTTGTGACACGAGGGATTCCCAAACCTCGCCCCTGTCCCCGTTTACCAACGCGGAATGGTACTAATGCATCTGACCGTCTACCTAACTGGGCTGGTCGCAGGGAACCTCCTAGACTCTCGCAAGAGCTAGGCAGATGATGTCACGACCCGTTATCATACACTTGGGTCAATTATGTAAATAATAAAGTCGGCCTAATCCGGTTTCGTTATTTATTATAACTAACAAACACCACTCATACACATTACACTCATACCAGAAGCCAGCTAAGTAAGTCCGTGGACTTACCTGAATCAGATCTCGACTTTCTAATTCGCAAATCGATATGTACAGTTAGAAATTCAGTGGCCTGTCAAAGGAGACAAGTGTGTCAGCACACTTTCTAGGTGATTAGAAGTCTAAGACTTCTAAGATAGTAGGTCTTAATAGAACGGAATTGATTACAGTATGAATTTATGGTAAAATGACTATTTTACCGTTGGTTTCGAAACTTCCAAAAATTCCTTAATTTATGTCTAAACTCTTATTTGCGACGAAAGAGTCATATTCTAACTCCTAAAGATGAGTTTGGTTACAAACTGACAATTTACCCATTTCCTTATTTTCGGAAAGATCGTTAAGGTCCAACTTCGGCTTCAAATATAAAATTCAAATAATCTTATAAAAATTCCGAAATAATTTCCTAGATCATCTATGATATCTCATCTACTCCTAGGAGTAAGAATTTCTTAAAACTGTTCAACCATCACTTCTACAAAAATTTCCAAAGTTGGTTACAACACTTAACCAACAGCACATTATCTTAACTTTGAAAAATCATAACTCCTAAATTACTCGCTGGATTTATCCGAAATTTTGATACATTCTACTATAAAATCTTATCTATAATATATCCAAAATTCAGCCGCAAAGGAGATCAAAATCCTATTTAAAACTATCTCACAAAACCGAATTTCAGCACAACAGAAAAACTGCTTACGACTCAATCTTTGAAAAATCATAAATCCCAAACCACTAGCTAGATGCCTCTCAAATTTTAATATGTTCTACAACAATGAGTCAACTATATCATATCCAAAATTCAAGCCCAACGGAGATCAAGAGCTTATTCAAAACCATCTCACAAAACAGCACCACTTGCTGTTTTCCCCAACACTCAGCACATACATACAAACTGCATGAACTTTGGAACACAATAACTCTCAAACCGTAACTCCGATTCCTCTAAAATTTTAGTATGCTTTACTATGCAATACCGTCTATGACATATCCGAAAACCAGCCAAAAAGAAGGAGTCTAGCTTACCCAAAATCGAACATGAATTTCACTGCTCGCCAACTCAGAAAATCCAGCAATATGACAGCACTTCCAGTCATCTTCCATGGCTGTTTTGGAGGATCTAAAGGCATCAATTGGTACTCTAATCAACATCTACACAAAGAGGGTAACACATAGAAGAGGGTTGCGGTCCTTACCCAACTAGCCGGACAAGGCGTGCTTGCGTGAACAAAGCCTAAAGAAAGGTCGTGACTCACTGTTGCTAGGCGCACATGTTTTGTTCGCTGCTCCAAACATGCGTGTAGAGGAGGGTAGCTGGTCTAGCAAGCCATAGGACTCGCAACATCCTCAACACCGACATGCCCAGGAGAGCGCTGCACTCGACCTCCTCCCCATTGCTGCTACGTGTAGAAGGGAGGCAAGACTCGCGATTGCACATCTCTCTCTACATCTGTTGCTCGAGATCTGCTGCTGCGTATAGAGGGGAGCCATAGGAGGGCTCGAGATGAAGATGGAGGAATGAAGGCTGTTGTTGCTCCCAGGAAGGACGGCCATCGCCAGTGGGTTTGGTTGCGTTATTGAACGGCTGCTGCAACGCGAGGTTGTTGCCAGCGAAAGAAGGAGAAGGCGAGAGCCCCCTGTTGCCATCGCTAGGGTCGTTTGTAGTAGCCACGCAAGGCTGTTGGCTCGGGAAGAGGGGTCTTGCTGCTGCTCGTTGTCTCCGATGGCAGGAATGACCATGCCGGTTGCGTTGAGCGTATAGGAGGGAGAGGCAGAAGATGTTACGTGTGTGAGAGGAGAGGTGGCCTAGGGTTACAGAGGGAAAGAAGGGAAACGGTGTAACGGCTGCACAAGATCTCATCCGCTGGGCTTCTGGCTGCGAGGGTTACGGAGTACAAGCCGCCTTCTCTTTGGGCCGGGAGTGATCTGGGCTGGCTGGAGCTGAGCAGGGATGGGCTGCTGCAAGGCTGAAGAAGTCTGTGCTTGGGCTGAAGCAAAATGAGGGAAAGGTGGGCTGAGTAGTGGCAAGAAAGGTGGGCTGAAATGTTTGTCAAAAGTCTGTCAAAACTCGTCATGGTTTTGTCAGGCCCATGAATGAGTTTGTCATAGATTTGTCGGGCTTTGTCATGGCCTCGTCTCAGCTTAGTCCTGAACTCGTCCTAGCTTGTCATGATCTCGTCTCAGCTTAGTCATGATCTCGTCACAGCTTGTCATCGATAAGAATGAATTATAATAACTAGGGTTTGATATAAATCTATCATTTTATGTGAATTAAATTCTACATAAAATAATATATAATTATAAGGATTAGAGTTTGATATAGTTTTATCATTTTATGTGAATTAACTTCTACATAAAATAATACATAATTATAAGAATTAGAGCTTGATATAATTTTATCATTTTATGTGAATTAGATTCTACATAAAATAATAAAATTTGTGAAGGAAGAAATACTAGATAGAATGGGAAACCGTCAACGGCTCGAAGTCCGATTTGATTCGGGATTAAACGGAATAAAAATTCCGGATATTACATCAGTACCCCCTTAAAAAAAGTTTCGTCCCGAAACTTAGGACACGGTACTTAATTAAACGACTTCTATAAATAAACTGGTATGTCCTAGTCTCACTAGATTTTTATTCGTTTCCTAAACTTCTCTAACCCTAGCAACGCGTAATAAAAAAAACTGGTCGTTCCAGGAAAGAGGAAGGTCTTGATGAGAAGAAACACTACCTTGCTGACAGAAAAGGGCCAAATGGCCTAGTTCACCACAGGTGAAGCAAGCTATCGGTGCCATGGGGCACTCAGAGCACACATGATCTAGATAACCCCAGTTGAGACATATACGTCTCATCCCTGCCACTAGTACGGGTGGCTCCTCTGCACTGCCCAGCTCAAATGCTCTAACTTGAGCACTTCTAGTATCCGTGGTACTCCTACCATAATCCTTACCTCTACTCAGCTTGGGAACGGATTCCTGAGTAGGCGAATGATCTGGGATTCTCTGCTGCCCCCGCGTCTGCTGCTGAGGTGTCTTCTGACCACTTCCCGTCACACTAGTAGAAATAAAACCCTGTCGTGATGCCACTCTAGTTTGCTTACAGAAAACAGCTCTATGACCCTGTCTACCACAGGTAAAGCAAGTCACTAGGGATCTTGGACACTGTGGTCGTACATGTCCAGGCTTCCCACAATTGTAAAAAGTCCTCGTTTCACCAGAAGTCCGTGTGAACGAGAAGTACTCAAACGTCCACAAGTCGGGCTCGCTTTGCAACCCGGATATCTGTTAGCAAGAAATATTGTGATATTTTAGGCACGTTTTCTAAACGTATTTGATTCATATTGATAGTCTTTGATTGAACTTTGCTGCATATGTGAGCTAGTATTACCTATATTGTCGATATGGATGTCTACACTAGTTCTATGTTGATTATAGGTGATTTGGAGCTATTTCCGAACGGAATCGAGAAAAGGAGAGTTGATTTGATATGTCCATAGATTGAGGACATTCTTTGGAAGCAAATTGAAGTTTAGCTTGAGGAATGCACGAGGCTAGGGAAGAATCACGTTCTTGCCCTAAACCACGCTCTAAAATACGGCCGTACTACAAACCACGTTTAGTTCCACGGCCGTGGAACCCTGCAAAGAAAGCGTGATGCATTCCACTAACTATTACGGCCGTGGGATGTATGGTACAAACCGTGACCTAATCCACGCCCTAAATTACGGTCGTGATAACTTCCACGACCGTGATCTTGGCGGATCTTTTCGCCACACTTTGAAGCCACGATCTTTTGAAGATTGGGCCGGGCCGATATTTTATCTTGCCCTATAAAAAGACGGACGAAGCCAGATTCCGGAGGCTTCGCTAAGCATCATTCACCCCCGCTTAGACGCATTTTGCGACCTCGCTCTAGACCTTGGCTTACGCCTTTGCTTAGCGGCATTTACATCTCGTTGGAGATTGAAGTCCGTGTTGGGATTTGCCCTAATCCCGCACTTTTGGTGGAGATTGTTGTTGAGATTTCCGAATTGACGGAAGATCGAAGCTTTTTGGAAAATTGTTGCAAGAAGATTTCTCTTCTTGTTTAGGTTTGATTTGGAAAACGGATTGACATCCTGTTTTCCCTTCTTTCCTAAGGTTGTAATTGTTTGTTTTATTCCGAATTCTTTGACAATACTTGTTCTCTTGTGACTTTGAGATTGGTTTGAAGATTATTGAAAGTTCTTGAAAGCTTTCATCTTTCTATCTTTTAATTCTTGAATTGATATCAACATGACTGTTATTGGCTAAAAACCCTTAACAATTCTAAGGTGAAGGGTTGATAGTTGTGGCTTAGATGATGATAGATCGATCGTAAACAGATTAGACCCTGAGAGTTAGAAAGAATCGCCGACAACCCTAAATTACGGCCTGTTCTTGAGTCCACGGCCGTGGAACCTCAAGAACTAACCGTGATTTCCCTTAAGTCTACGAGCTTGCTTTTACTTTAATCCAAAGTTAAAGATTTGCTTTAACTTAGTTCAGACTTGTCTTTTCTAGGTGGTAGTGAAGCCTCAACAACCTCTACCTCGATTGTGAGTGTCATAACCTCAATCGGTTTAGTTAGTCTTGATCTTTGGGTTACAAGTTTGGGTATTTGACATAAATTCTTGCCTTTAGAATCTTTCTATATTGAGCCTCAACAACCTGTATAGAGAGTGCCTTGTAGGTGAGTTACATAAGGTTTTTGGAACTTCACCGTACGATTACCTTACTTTAGTATACCTTTGCATATCTCAACTCTGTCTTTATATCATTAAGTATATCTTGAATCGATTGCCACAGCTGGATACTTGGATCTTTAGGATTGTTGTTTTCCCAATACTTGCAAAACTCTCATATTTACTCGCTTGATAATCTGTGATTGAATTCGTTCCCACCCAAATCCTTGTGTTCGTTACTCTGGAATTCTTGCTTAGCTACGTCGATCCGTACACTGCGGGTTCGCTGCTTGATTCTAGTTTTATAAATTTAAAGCTTATTTGCACACACCTTTAGGGGAGAACAAGTTTTTGGCGCCGTTGCCGGGGATTTGGTTTCGGCCGAATCCGGTTGCCGGTTGTCAAGCTTGGGAGCTTGCTCTCGTTATTTGATATTACTTTGAGTGCATGCGCTGGTCTAGGAACACCAAAGATCTCTTACCTCTTGATCAAGAGCTAGAGAAAACTTTAAGGCAAAAGCGCAAGGAAAAGAAGATGGTCGAAGAACACGAACGTGATCTTCAAACGGAGTTGGCAGAGAAGGAAGCTCAACTCCAATGGAATGAGAACCTCCGCCAGGATGAAATGGATCGTCATCAATCTGAAGTTAGCAAACTGCAGGATGCGATGTTCCAAATGAGGATGGAGTTAAGCGACCTTAAGAATAAAGGAAGCAAGAAATCCTCAAGGAGGGGATCAAGAACTAGAAGAAGAAGTCACTCGTCCGCTGATGATAGTGACTCTTCCATGCCACCGTTAGAGGAGATTGACCCCACGATCAATATGAATCCTTTCCATCCACGAGGAGCCGTTAATCGCCGCATTCCACCTAGGAATGTGAGGGTCGAACGTGTGGATAATGAGCCAAGAACTCTTGGCCAGCGGATGGATCCAACGCAACAACCACGCCGCTTGGGCGTGAATTTTGATGCTGAAGATGTGCAAGGGTTTAGCTTTAACCCTCAAGTTATTACTCTTGTTCCCCAAAGCCAATTTGGCGGTACAAGCGCTGAATCTCCACACCAACACTTGCAAAACTTTGAGTGTATGATGGAGACGATGAGACCGAAGAGCGCTACTACCAACAGCTATAAGCTTAAACCTTTATTCTTCTCCTTGAAGAGGAAAGCGTTATCTTGGTATCAAGCTCTTCCTAATGGGAAACTAGACACGTGGGAAGACCTTTCTGCGGAGTTTCTCACCAAATTCTTTCCGCCATCCAAAACGGCGGAACTTAGAGGTAAGATTAATGCTTTTTCCATGAGACCTAACGAAAGTTTGTTTCAATCTTGGGAAAGGTTTCAGGATTTGCTCTTGGATTGTCCTCATCATGGCATATCCAAGCTTGCCTTGCTAGAGATTTACTACAAGGGGCTGGATGCGGGAACGCAATTCAACCTCCAATCCCTCTCATGTGGAACGTTCATGGACATGAGAGAAGATGACGCTTGGGACTTCATCGAGAAGCAAGCAAGAGTCATAGAGAAGTATTCCCACCGGAAAGTGGAGGGAAATCGTGTGGAGCAAGGAGCAAAGCTCACACATGAAGCTCAAAATCAGATTTTCTCCCTCAACAATGAGATCAAGGAGTTGAAGGAGGCTATCAAGACCAACTTCCCAAAGCAACAAGAGAAGGATGTTGGCTATTTGTGCAGCAACAATGGCGGTGATGACACCAACCGCAACAACAATAACCGGAACAACAACCGGAATAACAATTGGAATGGAAACAACAACAACCGGAACAACAATTGGAACAACAATAGGGGTTCAAACAACAACAATTGGCGCTCCAATCAACAAAATTCCGGTAACTCTTATCCTTCCAATTCTAATTCACTAACTCCACCTTCCTCTTCCTCTGCTCCTTTGAAAAGCCAGGGGCAATCATCTAATGGAGGAAACAATACGGGAAAGGAGAAGCCCGATCCCATGTTGGAAACAATTTTGGGAAAGCTTCAAGGGTTGGAGAACCGCCTCATCAAGGTTGATGATCAAGTTTCTAAGGTTGACAAAGCTCAAAAAGTTTTGGAAAACCAAATGTTCAACCACGCGGAGGAAGTTCCTAGAAATCAAGGGAAACTTCCAGGAAAGACGGAGGACAACCCTAAGGGAAGGGTGATGGCGATTACAACTAGGAGCGGAGTGACTACCACCGATCCGCAGCCTACGTTCGTTGAAGTCCCCGTAGAGAAGGAAAAAGAAAAGGGGAAGGAGAAGGAAGATGTCTATGTTCCTCCTCCAGCTTACAAACCTCCCCTACCATTTCCTCAATCTAGAGTGCGAGCGCGCCTAGACAAACAATTCGGTAAGTTCATAGAACTCATGAGTAAGCTGCATATTAATATACCCTTCATTGATGCTATTGTAGGTATGCCGGCTTATGGCATGTTCTTGAAGGAGCTCCTCTCCAACAAGAGGAAGCTAGAAGATTTTGGTGAGGTCAAGATGAGTTCGGATTCTTCGGATCTCATCAAGACTATGAAGGAGAAAATGCCCCCAAAGTTGAAGGATCCGGGGTCATTTTGCATTCCCATTGGAGTGGGAGATGTCACATATGACGCTTTATGTGACTTAGGAGCAAGTGTGAGCATCATACCACTTGCATTATGCAGGAAGATCGGTTTAGGCGACCCTAAACCGGTAAAGATGACGTTGTACATGGCGGATCGATCCATCACTCGCCCCGTCGGTATAGTAGAAGACGCCCCGGTCAAGCTAGGTAAATTCTTTGTTCCCATTGATTTTGTCGTGCTTGACATTCCTGCAGATAGTCCGGTCCCGATCATACTCGGAAGACCGTTTCTTGCAACTTCCAGCTGCATGGTCGATTGCAAGAATGGTAGACTCGCTTTTGATATTGGAGAAGAGAAAGTAGAATTCGTTCTTTCCACTCTAGTGAAGGGCCGATCTTCGACGAGGATAATTACGATGTCCAAGATGAAGAAGGTTTATCTAGGGAAGAGGTAAGTGCGATTCTCTTTAACGATCCTTTACAAAAAGTCATTACCATGAGTCTAACAGATGTAGGGGAAGAAGGAGAGTGCAAAGAGGAAATTGAAGCCTTAGAAGCACAAGAAGAGATGCATGAATCGGAGTTTCAGAAACTCCACGATGAGGCTGAGAATGTTAGAATCCACGGTCATACCCTGTATTCCACGACCGTGGATTTCACAACCAAAATCGACCTCCATTCCAGGGGATTACACGGCCGTGGAACATATGGAGAGGCCGTAATTCTGACCGTGGAAGAAGGTGATCGGCATACTTCTTCAACTTCATTTGATTCTTCTCCAACTCACTCAACACCCTTAGAAACTTCTAAGGAAACGTCGGATGCTCCTCAAGGGTCATTGGAAGCTCCGAAAGTGATGGAACTCAAACCACTTCCTACTCATCTAAGGTACGCTTTTCTAGGATCTAATTCTACCTTTCCGGTTATCGTTAGTTCCGAACTGAGCATAGATGAACATGAGCAGCTCATGATTGTCCTTAGGAAACATTGAAAAGCCATAGGCTACACTATTGAGGACTTAGTAGGAATTAAACCCTCCCTATGTATGCATAAGATACTAATGGAGGAGGACTTTAGAACTTCAAGACAACCTCAAAGGCGGTTGAATCCGACCATGAAGGAGGTTGTCAAGAAGGAGATTCTTAAACTTCTTGATGCAGGTATCATCTATCCTATCTCCGATAGCAAGTGGGTGAGTCCAGTTCAAGTAGTTCCGAAGAAGGGAGGAATGACGGTCATCACCAACAAGAACAACGAACTCATTCCTACCCGAACCGTGACTGGATGGCGAATGTGTATAGACTATGTTCGCTCCAAACGGTGTGTGCAAGCTTTAAATTTATAACCCTAGACTTAAGCTTAGAACAAGGATGCGAACCCGCAGTGTACGGGTCAATCGTAGTAAAAGCAAGAAAATTCCAGGGGTCGATCACAGGGACTCGGTGAAACAAAGTCAATACGGTGTGCTTATGTCAATACTAACCACAAGAGCAATTAACACAATCAAAGATGAATAAGAAGTCAATAAAGCAAACATGCAATTCTAGGGATTAAAGAATCTAGTTGTGGTTCCAACTCAAGATCTATAGATAAGCGGACAAAGCTGAGATTTTTGCGTGGGGAAGGTGTTTCTAAAGTGGAGTAGATCACCGGGTAAGTCTCACTACGCACTAATCCTAAACCGTAACTCCAATTATCGGGTAAGTCTCAAGGAATCAAGATAAAGAACTATAACCTCAAACTAACACACCATCTAAGGGAATAGAATCAACCTTTACCGGGTAAGTCTCAGGCTAACTCACAAAGATGGGATGGAAGCACACTCAAACCCCAATAAAGGATAAACCTTTATTACCTACACTTATGATCGTTGGTACACAAACTAAGGAATTACCGGGTAAGTCTCATCCTAAGCTTGCTTTGAACCAGGAAAGGTGTAATGAGAATAGGATTTGGCAAACTCTAACACTTAACTCTCAGTTTAGGATCAGATAAGTCACCTCGGTCAGCCAGTTTCCACCCCGGCCGAGGTGTTCATCGACTGAACGAGATGCTTAGGGTTAAGGTTAAAGACTCGAACTTTCAGGATCCTACTGGAATTTAAGATTATTCGATCATTGTTTTTCCCACAACCTTCAGCCAATCACCCTAGAATCACACAAGGAAATTAGTCACTCATCATCATAATGAAAGTATTAAAATATATGGGAAGAAGGTGAATATTTGAACAAAGAAGAATTTAATGAAAAGACTTCAATAACTGAATCAAATATCACAACAAAGCGTTCCTTGGATAGCAATCCAAAAAGACAAGACAACAATTGAGGGAATTGAAGACAATCTTACAAAACCCTTCAATAAAGCTATAAAAGCTATGAACTTCAATCTTCCATCAACCTTCAAAAAGGTTCTTCAACTCTCCCAACTTGGAGTAGGCCGCTGCTGCGTAATAACTCTCTTGTGCTGATAGCGGATCGTATGCGCCCCCCCCCCCCCGGAATTGTGAAAATCCAACCCTTTTTATAGGAAAATAACCCTCCAAAGATAATAAATCTTAGAAAGATATTTTCCCATAAATATAGGTAAAATATATGATTCTGCATATCTCCTTCCTTCCAGGAGCCAAGCCCAAAAATATAAGATCACCTTCCAAAAATAAAAGATCTCAGCCAAGAATAAAATATTCTCGCCGCGTCCTAGGTGTTCGCCTCGGTCGAGTCGGCGTCTCTGGATCACCTCGGTCGAGGTGAATCTGTGGTCAACCGAGGTGACTCACAACTGAATGTGAAATCTCTCAAAACTGGTCCAAAGTAAATCTTTAATCCATGGCTATGCTCCCTGGATGTAGCTCCAAATGACTAATGACTCCTTTTGCTCCTTTTTGATGCAAAACGTACCAAATTACCTGCAATTACAACGAAACCAGGTGTAGACCTCGATTCTCGCAAAGGTAGATGAAATGGTAGTAAAATCACATAATGTACATACAAACATGCAGATTATGAAAGATAAAACGTCCAAACAAGCCCCAAAATATAGACTATAATTCATGCTATCAAAATACCCCATACTTAGCCCTTGCTTGTCCCCAAGCAAGTTCCGCATATAGAAGACAAGATAGAATGGATTATAAGTCAAGAAAATCAATGAAAAAGTCTTTCAAAAACATTTTATGGTGTGCAACTATCATAGATCACTCTAAGAGAGTACTTCCTGGAATTTAAAAACTCAATATGCTCAAAACATTTTATAAATATAGGAAAGTTGTTCATCTTTGCATAAAATCATAGAATGCATATTAATTCATAATTATCAAAATTAATCATGTATAATCCAGTTTAAACCACTAAGTCAATCAACAAGCTCAAGGTCTCAAAGGCTTCCCAAAAGAAAAGGTCAAGAAACGTGTAGGGTAGGGATGTATGTAAGGTAATGTGGTGATAGAATCCGGGAAAAGGATGAACTTCACTTCCACTTTGACTTGCAACATCTTCCACCAATAAGCTTTGCTTATTCCACTTTTTTTTCTTTTTACTTTACTTTTTGGGATGCATGGACAAAGGTGCATAATAACCGAAGCCTAGGAAATCTGCAATCATCAATTTCTCGAGATGCATCAAACCCTTGATGCACATACCATGACCCGTTAGGAATATCGCTCAATCCGACTTTGGCAAGACACAAACACCCGGCTATGTGAATGGTGCCGAGTTACTCATCTTCATGATTGACTTCCCCAAACCTATTATTACTTTCTAGCACTTTCACTTCCAGCCAACTTTTCAACTTGCTTCATTGCTTTCACCACTTCGCTTGCTTCCAAATTCCCGGATAGGTAAAGGGAGGCAAAATGTATATGAGGGGCTAAGCATGATCAAGAAGAAGAAGAGAGAAGAATGAATTGCCTTGGTCTTTCTAGGAAGAAAGTGAGAGAACTTATCTTGTGGTGTCAACCTTCAAATTCAACATAATTTGGATAAAAACAAAGTATTAAACATGCCAATAATTTCAAACAAAGCATTTAGCAACTTAAATATATTATAAAACCTTTCAAACACATAAAGAATTTAAAACCAGTCAGTAAACAAGGTCTTCACTGAGGTCATATCCAGATAAGTAACAAAAATTCGTTTTCGAAAACTCTCAGTTAACACACCTCGGTCGAGGTGTTCTTGGTTCAACCGAGGTGGAACGCCTCGTTTGGCCAAGACTGACTCAGTCGAGGTCGAAAAAAAAAATTTTAAAACCAAATTTTTTTCAGTTTTGACGTTTTTCTCAATCAAATAACCTGTAGGTATGCATGTAATATCAGATAATCATATAAAGGCAATGAAGCATAAATACGAAAATATCCGATAAATAAAATATATCAAAGGTGTCAAATACATCACGTAGTCACGTAGTCAAATAACAAACACCCCATACTTGAGACACACTGTCCCAGTGGGTATAATAAAAGGTCTAATCATGAGAGTACTCACCGGATAAAAGCCGAACTGCATAAAAGAAAATAAAGAAAATCTAGCAGCTCCTCAATAGTCTCGATCCGGTGGTGGTGGTGGTATGTAGGGATACAGAGTCGGATCGTAAGGATGGCCCATGATGCGCTCGAACTGCAGCTGAGCCATGATGTGCTGATGATGCTGCCGCTCCTGCATCTCGCGGATATCCAGCGATAATGCAGCATATGAGTCGATAACCTGATCCGTCAGGTCATCGATCCGTCGGTGAGCGGCTCTATCCCTCACTCCATGCCTCCTGCGTCTAGCAGGTCTGACTGGAGAAGTCTCAGCTGGCGCCGGCTCAGTGTCCTCCTCGTCGTCCAGATCTATAATAGGTGGCGCGCTCGTCCCAGCTGTATCTGTCCCTGTGTCCATCGGGACGCCACCTCCTCTCTCATCTACTGTGTCCTCATCGTCGTCCTCATCCTCAACCTCCTCCTCTGCAGTAGGGGCAGCTGCTGCCTCTCTGTAATCCTCCATCAGTGGAGCCCATGCTGTCTGCCAGTAGTGTGGATCAAAAACTGAGAACTGTGCAGACCACCTGATGCCCTGAGGTGCAGTCAGCTCCCATGGCATAGCGACGTAAGGTGTAGTCAAACCACGGGGAACTAGAATCCTCCGTGTGATCATCTCCTGAAGTCCGAGCGGCTTGGCAGCCGCCACCATAGTACACCTACTCAGATCCATATCCTGATAAGTAGCGATATGGGTCACTATCCCTCCACAGCATATATCTCCCTTCCCTTTGGCCTTGATCCTGTGCAGATCCTCTGCCAGCATCAATCCAAAGTCAGGGTATCCACCTGTGACCATGCAGTGCAAAGCAAAGAGCTCCCCTGTCGGACCTTCTGGGGCGTCTCAGTACGCGCCAGAAGCGTCTCGCTGAAGATCCTGTGAGCTAAACGAAAAGCAAGGTGGAAGATAAGCTTCTCCCTGGAATCACCAGGGCGCCACCTATCTGCATGCTCTGTAATGTGGGCGATCTGACCCCAGAACTCTCTAGCTACAGCTCGGGTCGGGAAGTCTACGGCAGTGGGGGTAGGGAAGCCAAAGATGTCTCTCCAATGGTCTAGAGGTACTAAGTAGTTCCGGTTCATCAACCGGTACTTCACCGCCCTCTCTGTGGGGAGGTAAGTGAAGGAGCTGACAAACTCAAGGGTCGGCTCTAAGTAGGTTGGGGCTCGGATCTCAGTAAACTGATCCAGCCCTACGGTGGTGATCATCCTCCTAAGCTCTCCATCTACGTGGAGATAGTCAAAAGCAGAAATGTCCAGAAATCTAGGTGCGATCACTGGACGGCTAGCAATGCGCTCATAATCTACCCGGTGTCTCTCATGGATCACCGGGATAGAAGGTCGGGATGAGGAAGAGGAAGGGGAAGGAGAGGATCTATCTCTAAGGGCTAACAACCTGTCAGAACTCATCTTCAATCAATACTGTCAGACTACCTCGGTCGACTGACAAGCTCCAAGAATCACCTCGACCGAGGTGCAGGTCGATTGGACCGAGGCGAAGACAGTCGCGATTCCACTCTCAGAAATTCAGTTCTTTTCCCCCTAAAATCACTACAATTGCTTCCTAAGGGGTACTTAAATCCTTTCTCAGCAAAATCAGGGGCAACCAAAGCCCAAATCAAAGCGAACGAACGAGTTAGGGTTTCGACTTGTTTTACCTCGTTTCGGTCGATTCGCTCGATTTCTTTGCAGATCTGTTGTTGCAATCGATTCCTCTACCCTTCAATCACGGTTTAGAAGCAGAAATCTTCGAAAACGAGCAAGGAACGAGAGAGAGCGAAGTGGACTGTCGCCGCGGTCGAGGTGAAGAAGATAAAAAGGTAAAAATAAATTTTTTCCCAATTTATACCGTTCCTGGATCTGCTGTCACCTCGGTCGAGATGGTCTCGACCGGACCGAGGTGGTATGGACCGAGGCGGTTCTGCAGAAACCCTAGTCGCCTCGGTTGCTCAAGAATCAACTCGGTCGAGGTGCTCTGACAGTAACCGAGGTGTTTCTGTCTTCTCAGAATCTCGAACTTCTGTCCTTCCAGTTGTGCTCCTCCTTAGATATTCCCTGTTGTCTGTCCAGAACGCCAAAAACAAAGCAAAGCAAAGCAAAAACAAGAACTATCTAATCTAGACTAGAAAACGGGAAAAGAAAGCAATACCTTGGGTTGCCTCCCAAGAAGCGCTTGATTTAAGGTCGCTAGCTGGACCATACGGCATGGGATTACTCAATGCACTTCGAATGTCGTGGAGTGCTTATCACATCCGTAAAAATCTTCCAAGAAGGTTCCGGTTCCTAACTTCACCGGCAAATGGTAAGATCTCCCACGTACAAGCTTGTACGGTTTGATTCTCACCTGAATCCTTCTAGCCTTCCTGCACTTCAATGGGACATAATCTAGCCTTGCGTCCCATCCTTTCCTTGATCGAGAAAACAACTTCTCAAGAATCCTAGTAGCTTCCCCATCTTTAGCATGGGGATGGTACAAGGTCCTTAGCATGCGAGGGACCCCATACTTGAACAAGAGATACTTCATCGCCCTAACGGTGTAGTGCTTGCAAACTCCACTCCTTATAATCCAAGGAGTATCTTCTTCCAACAATTTCATGGGAGGTTTCATCTTGATCTTAGGAGGTTCTTTCGGAAGAGACCTCCAACTCTCCGGTGCGTTCCTGAAAAATTCAGAAATTTTAATAGGAATTTCAAATAAAGTAGGAGAATGTACCTTGTAAAGTTCTCCAAAGCTTGAGACAAGTTTCATGTTGGGTTGATAATCCACACACGAAATCTCTCTCAATTCAGCTGGTCTTTCTTCCACCTTGACCACAATCTCAGTAATTTGGCCAAGGTTCTCCGTATCTTGCAGTTCTACAGATTTTTCCTCCACCTCGGCCGATCTCTCTTTCACCTCGGCCGAGGTCTCAACAGTTAGATCGAAATCTTCCAAATCTTCTCCTCCCTTAAAAGCTTCAGGAGAAACTTTTGGTTTGATTGGAGGGTTGCTTGGAACTTGCAGCACTTCCTTATGCTCCTCTTCCGGCTTAGCATAGGATAGGGTGCTTTCCTTGAGCTCCTCCACCTTCTTCATCAACCTCTCCCATCTTGATTCAAGAGAATCTTCAAGGGGTTGCTCACAAATCTTTTTAGGGACATTCAGTTCATCCCACATCGCAAGTTCATGCTTAATGGCCTCTTCTCTTTCCCATTCATTGTTGAACCAATAGAAGGAGTACTTCTCCTCCAAATATTCATAATGGTCCGCCCTAGCACTTTGTCTTGCTATCCAGGCTGGATCAAATGTAGTCATCGGAAATCCTGAAAACTACAAAACTCATAGAAAGAGTAGTTAGTAGCAACAGGGGCAAGTGCCCCGAAAGCAAACCGTAACCGGCTCGGTCTAGACCAAGTCCCCGGCAACGGCGCCAAAAACTTGTTCGCTCCAAACGGTGTGTGCAAGCTTTAAATTTATAACCCTAGACTTAAGCTTAAAACAAGGATGCGAACCCGCAGTGTACGGGTCAATCGTAGTAAAAGCAAGAAAATTCCAGGGGTCGATCACAGGGACTCGGTGAAACAAAGTCAATACGGTGTGCTTATGTCAATACTAACCACAAGAGCAATAAACACAATCAAAGATGAATAAGAAGTCAATAAAGCAAACATGCAATTCTAGGGATTAAAGCATCTAGTTGTGGTTCCAACTCAAGATCTATAGATAAGCGGACAAAGCTGAGATTTTTGCGTGGGGAAGGTGTTTCTAAAGTGGAGTAGATCACCGGGTAAGTCTCACTACGCACTAATCCTAAACCGTAACTCTTATTACCGGGTAAGTCTCAATGAATCAAGATAAAGAACTATAACCTCAAACTAACACACCATCTAAGGGAATAGAATCAACCTTTACCGGGTAAGTCTCAGGCTAACTCACAAAGATGGGATGGAAGCACACTCAAACCCCAATAAAGGATAAACCTTTATTACCTACACTTATGATCGTTGGTACACAAACTAAGGAATTACCGGGTAAGTCTCATCCTAAGCTTGCTTTGAACCAGGAAAGGTGTAATGAGAATAGGATTTGGCAAACTCTAACACTTAACTCTCAGTTTAGGATCAGATAAGTCACCTCGGTCAGCCAGTTTCCACCCCGGCCGAGGTGTTCATCGACTGAACGAGATGCTTAGGGTTAAGGTTAAAGACTCGAACTTTCAGGATCCTACTGGAATCTATGATTATTCTATCATTGTTTTTCCCACAACCTTCAGCCAATCACCATAGAATCACACAAGGAAATTAGCCACTCATCATCATAATGAAAGTATTAAAATATATGGGAAGAAGGTGAATATTTGAACAAAGAAGAATTTAATGAAAAGACTTCAATAACTGAATCAAATATCACAACAAAGCGTTCCTTGGATAGCAATCCAAAAAGACAAGACAACAATTGAGGGAATTGAAGACAATCTTACAAAACCCTTCAATAAAGCTATAAAAGCTATGAACTTCAATCTTCCTTCAACCTTCAAAAAGGTTCTTCAACTCTCCCAACTTGGAGTAGGCCGCTGCTGCGTAATAACTCTCTTGTGCTGATAGCGGATCGTATGCGGCCCCCCCCGGAATTGTGGAAATCCAACCCTTTTTATAGGAAAATAACCCTCCAAAGATAATAAATCATAGAAAGATATTTTCCCATAAATATAGGTAAAATATATGATTCTGCATATCTCCTTCCTTCAAGGAGCCAAGCCCAAAAATATAAGATCACCTTCCAAAAATAAAAGATCTCAGCCAAGAATAAAATATTCTCGCCGCGTCCTAGGTGTTCGCCTCGGTCGAGTCGGCGTCTCTGGATCACCTCGGTCGAGGTGAATCTGTGGTCAACCGAGGTGACTCACAACTGAATGTGAAATCTCTCAAAACTGGTCCAAAGTAAATCTTTAATCCATGGCTATGCTCCCTGGATGTAGCTCCAAATGACTAATGACTCCTTTTTCTCCTTTTTGATGCAAAACGTACCAAATTACCTGCAATTACAACGAAACCAGGTGTAGACCTCGATTCTCGCAAAGGTAGATGAAATGGTAGTAAAATCACATAATGTACACACAAACATGCAGATTATGAAAGATAAAACGTCCAAACAAGCCCCAAAATATAGACTATAATTCATGCTATCAGACTACCGCAAGCTCAACAACCCAACGCGGAAAGATCACTTTCCATTGCCATTCATCAATCAAATGCTTGAAAGGTTAGCACAACATTCACATTTTTTCTACCTTGACGATTATAGTGGTTTCTTTCAGATTCCGATACATCCGGATGATCAAGAGAAGACCACATTCACGTGCCCTTGGGGTACGTTCGCCTATAGGAGAATGCCGTTCGGGCTTTGCAACGCCCCAGCCACCTTTCAACGGTGCATGATGGCCATCTTCTCCGAATACGTAGAGGAAATCATGGAAGTCTTCATGGACGACTTCTCCGTATACGGTTCCTCTTTTAACGATTGTCTTTCTAGCCTTTCTCTTGTTTTGCAAAGATGTGAAGACACTAACTTAGTTCTTAATTGGGAAAAGTGTCAATTCATGGTTAAGGAAGGAATCGTATTAGGTCACTTAGTCTCTAGTAGAGGGATAGAGGTAGACAAGGCTAAGATAGAGACCATAGAGAAACATCCTCCCCCAATTTCGGTGAAAGGGATAAGAAGTTTCCTAGGACATGCTGGATTTTATAGACGTTTCATTAAGGACTTTTCTAAGATATCAAAACCTCTCACTAATCTATTGATGAAGGATGCGGTTTTTGAGTTTTCACAGGAATGTTTGGAGGCGTTTAACACCATTCGGCAAGCTCTAATTTCAGCACCTATTATCCAACCTCCGGATTGGACTCTCCCCTTCGAGATTATGTGCGATGCTAGTGACGTAGCAATTGGAGCTGTTCTTGGACAACGAAAGGAAGGGCGAACCCATGCCATATACTATGCTAGCAAGACGCTAGATGTAGCGCAGCTCAACTACGCCACTACCGAGAAAGAATTTCTAGCCATTGTCTACGCTATTGACAAGTTTTGCTCTTATCTTGTAGGTGCAAAGGTGATTGTCTACACGGATCATGCTGCGATCCGGTACCTCCTTGCGAAGAAAGATGCGAAGCCAAGGCTGATTAGATGGATTCTTCTCCTACAAGAATTCGATCTTGAGATCCACGACAAGAAAGGTTCAGAAAATTCTGTTGCAGATCACTTGAGTCGTCTAACACATCTAGAGGACGACCATCTACCCATTGATGACTCCTTTCCGGACGAACACTTACACATCATAGAGGAGTGCATCAACGTGATCTCCAAAGGTAACGAACCATGGTTTGCTGATTTTGTTAACTATTTAGTTTGTCAGGAGACACCGCCCGGACTATCCTACGCACAAAGGAAGAAGTTCTTTAAGGACGTCCGGGAATACTATTGGAACGAGCCTCTCCTCTTTAAGAGAGGTCCGGATGGCATAATTCGGCGATGTGTGCCGGAAGATGAGATGCAAAGTGTCATCCGCCATTGTCATTCACTACCTTGTGGAGGACACGCTAGTTCGAACAAGACTAGCGCAAAGGTATTGCAATCTGGATTCTATTGGCCTACTTTATTTAGAGATGTGCAATCCTTTGTTTCTTGCTGCGATGCTTGTCAAAGAACAGGCAATATTTCTAGAAGGAACGAGATGCCCCTCAACAACATCCAAGAGGTGGAGATTTTCGACGTTTGGGGAGTTGATTTCATGGGACCATTCCCATCTTCTTGTGGAAACCAATACATACTATTGGCGGTAGACTACGTTTCTAGATGGGTGGAAGCAATTGCCTCTCCCACAAACGATGCCATGGTGGTGGTTAAGTTCTTCAACAAGACTATCTTTCCGCGATTCGGAACACCAAGGACGATCATTAGTGATGGAGGTTCTCACTTCATAGCCCGTCGCTTTGAAGCTCTTCTAGCTAAGTATGGGGTTACTCACAAGATCGCTACCCCTTATCATCCACAAACTAGTGGACAAGTTGAGATTCCAAATAGGGAGATCAAAGGAATTCTAAAAAAGACGGTTTCAAGGACTAGGAAGGATTGGTCCTTGAAGCTAGATGATGCATTATGGGCGTACCGGACTGCGTACAAGACTCCCATAGGAACCACACCATACAACCTTGTGTATGGGAAGTCTTGTCACTTGCCGGTAGAGCTGGAGCACAAAGCGTTTTGGGCTATCAAGTGGCTGAATTTCGGCATGAAAGAAGCAGGAGAGAAGCGTCTCCTAGACATCAATAAGTTGGATGAACTTCGCTTGAACACCTATGAAAACGCCAAGATCTACAAGGAAAGGGCAAAGCGTTGGCATGATAAGCATATCATTCCAAAGGACTTCAAAGAAGGAGATCAAGTTCTCCTCTTCAATTCAAGACTTCGCCTCTTTCCAGGTAAGCTTAAATCCCGTTGGACCGGACCCTTTCTAATTAAGCGTATTTTCCCCCATGGTGCAGTTGAAGTATGGGGTGAAGCAAGCGGAAGCTTTAAGGTGAACGGCCAACAACTCAAGAAGTACACGCCGGAACTCCAAACTGAGGAGTTTGCGCCTACCGCACTCGAATAAGTGCGAGTTTGGTCTAGCTACGGACCTTAAACAAAGCGCTTCTTGGGAGGCAACCCAAGGTATTGCATTTTCGTTTTTGTTTTCGATTCGTAGTTTAGCTTAGAATAGACGTTCTTTTTTTCTTTGTTTTTGCCTCGATTTCTTCCGGTATGTTCGTGTTTTTGGTTGTAGGATCGATGGAAAAGGAAAAGAGGAGAGTAATGTTGAAGAAAAGCGACGAAATTCGGACTTTGGAAAATCACCAAAACCACGGTTCCGTACACTTCCACGGCCGTGGAACACCCCGACAGACCGTGATTTTCAAAGTTTTGCCTGCAACTATATAAGCCACCTTCTTCACAAAACCCATCCCAAAAACCCCTCTTTCCACGACCTAATTGCCGGAATTCCATGACCTCCTCAAAATCTTTGTTTCTTAATCGTTTCTAACGATTCTTCTTCCCAAACTGCAGCAAATTCAACCACAAACAACATCCAAGCGACGAATCAAACGGAAATTCATCAACAAACGTGCATTTCGGATTTTTCAATCCGAAAAAGAGGTTTATTCTTTCTTCTTGATTCTCGCCAATTTGGTTCGTTTTTGCTATAGATTTTTAGGAAAAACTGATAGAGACTGGAAGGAATTAGACTAGGACTGCTTGTTGTGGTGATTGCTTGTGAATTTGCTGAGATTCGTGAAATTCTGGGACGAATCACGGTCTCTGGGTAAACCACGGCCGTAATTCTTGAAGAACAGACCGTAATTTTAATGCAGAATGGATTTTGTAAGGAGAATGTCGGGAAGGATAAAAGAGAAGAAGGGTGAGCAGAATAAGAAAAGGAAAGGCAATCCTTCCTCCTCCTCATCCTCTAGGGCACCACCAACCTCTTCACCTTCACTTCCATCCTCACCTTCACCTCCATCTTCACCCCCTCACCCTAGAGTCCCGACCATACATGAGAACCATCTTGCTGCATTTGAGAGGATCACGGAGAGGGCAGTGATTGGCCCTAGATATTTGTTGTTGGTGGATCTATATCCTCTCAACATAGTTGATGATCTTACTCAGCTCTTGGATAGAGCCGGATTAGTTATCTTCTCGGCTATCCGAGTAGACGCCTATGAGGAGATCACCCGGGAGGTTGTGACGTCTTTCGAGCACAGCCACGTAGATAGGACCGTCTCTTTCCGTCTCATGGAAAGAGACTACCATTTGAGTATTGTTGAGTTTGGGACCATTTTCGGGTTCCATGAGACCTTCAATGGTCGATTTCCGAGTGGAGTTTACCCCAAGGACTTTGGGAGGAAGTGGCTATGCTTTATGCTAGCGAGGACCGCTGGCAGCCCGCTGATACCAAGGCTAGATTGATGTACCATCTAGCCTTGAAGATAGCTCACCGTGTTCTTTCGGAGTGTCTCTTTCCTAGGACGGAGACGCCCCAAAAGATCAAGACGGATGAGCTATTCTTGCTCTATTGTATGCTTTATGGGCGCCGTGCAGATTGTGCTACTCTCTTGGCTGCTACGATGAGCAAGCTCAAGAACAAGAAGAAGGGGAACATCGGGTATGGTGGGATAGTTACCCACATTGCTACAAGTTTTGGTGTGGATTTTTCTGCTTGCACCCGCATACCGGCCGTTCCTTTAGGGCTACATGCATTCATGGTTAGGGGTCTCATTTTCCCCACACATGGAGGTCCGCCTTATGCGGGCATGCCTTGGGAGAGTAGGACATGCAGGGGTATAGAGTGGCTGCCGGAGTATTCCATTATGGCGGGACGCCATAATTGGAAGGAGACGTTCGCTGCGATGCATGCGAACAGGATAGTAGCTCCACCTTACGTCCCACCACCGGTTGTCGAGGAGGAGGATATGGGAGATCAGTTTCAGAGTGGAGGAGGAGCGGAGCAGGAGTTTGGCACGTTTCCGGACTAGCCGGAGGCGGCCCCAGATGTACCTAGACGCTCTCCACGTCCAGCTAGAGCCTCAGGTTCGTCATCTCGCCGCGCTAGCGTGAGTGAGAGGCCCACGTGGATGACCACACCTCCCACATGGTATGGCATTCCCCCTCCTTGGTCCACGGAGCAGCCAGCAGCACCACCACCACCAGCACCATCCGACGCCCCAGCATGGTACAGTCACGCCCCGGGATGGTACGAGCAGATGCCGGATTTGGCTACCGGACTTTCAGAGAGAGTAGGAGCGCTGGAGATCCGGGCGGATGCTAGAGACGGACGCTTAGACGACCTTGACCACATGATGAGGGACGTCTACCGCCAGCAGTTTGGGCGGTTCTATGATCCGAGTTTCTCCCCATTCCCGCCTCCACCACCGCCGTAGTGATTTGATGCACGACCGTTCGTTTTAGACATTCCCGCCACCACTTTGTGAGTTTCTTTTCTTTTCTTTCTTTTCCTTCTTTCTTTTGAACATTAGGGACAATGTTCGTCCTAAGTATGGGGTGGGATGTACTAAAAAGTTTGTAATAACTCTACTTACTATGTTCGCTTTCATTTAAGACTATCGTTGCATGTTCATTATGTGTTGCACGTTTCCTTATTGCATTGCATGAAAATTGACTTGAAAAACCCATAAAAATTGAAAAATTTTGAAAATTTTGAGCTTCTAAAGAATTGAGATGATTTCCATGATAATCACTACTTGTGAATTGAGTTTGATGACAATTGCATGCTTAAAAAGGATTGTGAATTGAAAAGAATTTGAATGAATAAATTTTACCTCTTTTGCAAAGCTTTATAATGTGAAAATGTTACCTAAATCATGCTAGGAAATTGAAGTTGAAATCATATTATAAGTTCCTATACTTCTTGTTGAAATGATTAAGGCAATTCGATACTTTCTTCCTTCTTTGTTTGATCATCTAGCTCCTCATTGAAATATTAGCCTCCTTTACCTATCCGGGAATTTGGAGAAGTGAATGAGAAAAAGGCATGTTTGATGTGGGAGGGCCATGAGAGCAATTATTTGCAATCAAATGAATAGAAAGAAATTGTAGGTTTGGGGAAGTCAATCATGACGATGAGTAACTCGGCACCATTCATATAGCCGGGTGTTTGTGTCTTGCCAAAGTCGGATTGAACGATATTCCTAGCGGATTATGGTATGTGCGCTAAGGGTTTGAGGCATCTCTTGAAAAATTGAGAAACGCCGATCTCCTAGGCTTCGGTTTTTGTGCACCTCTATCCATAACTCCAAAAGTAAAGTCGAAAAATGAATAGGAGAGAGCGAAGCTCTAAGTTGAAGAGTTGCGGGAACCGCATAAGAAGAAGAAGGTAGTTGTCCACTTTCCCGGATTTATGCACCACTTTCCCTTAAAGTTTTCCCTTCCCTTCCATATTCTAAACCTTTTCTTTGAAAGTCCTTAAGATCAAAAGAATGTTATATGACTTGGTGATCTAAATTAAAGTTTCTTGTGATTGATTTTGATAATGTTTGAAGGTTATAATGCTTGCTTGGAAGTCAAATTGGTTCATGAATTTTCTTTGCTTTTTACTCTTTAATTGAGTGTGTGAAAGTTTGATAAACGATTGAAGCAAGGTTTGAGAATGATCTACTCTTTAGAAGTCACGTTCATCCAAAAAGAAGGTACACATATTTCATCCTAACTCTTGTTTAAAGCTTTTTGAAAGACCTTGCTTAGGGACAAGCAAGTGTTAAGTACGGGGTTATTTGTTAGCAAGAAATATTGTGATATTTTAGGCACGTTTTCTAAACGTATTTGATTCATATTGATAGTCTTTGATTGAACTTTGCTGCATATGTGAGCTAGTATTACCTATATTGTCGATATGGATGTCTACACTAGTTCTATGTTGATTATAGGTGATTTGGAGCTATTTCCGAACGGAATTGAGAAAAGGAGAGTTGATTTGATATGTCCATAGATTGAGGACATTCTTTGGAAGCAAATTGAAGTTTAGCTTGAGGAATGCACGAGGCTAGGGAAGAATCACGTTCTTGCCCTAAACCACGCTCTAAAATACGGCCGTACTACAAACCACGTTTAGTTCCACGGCCGTGGAACCCTGCAAAGAAAGCGTGATGCATTCCACTAACTATTACGGCCGTGGGATGTATGGTACAAACCGTGACCTAATCCACGCCCTAAATTACGGTCGTGATAACTTCCACGACCGTGATCTTGGCGGATCTTTTCGCCACACTTTGAAGCCACGATCTTTTGAAGATTGGGCCGGGCCGATATTTTATCTTGCCCTATAAAAAGACGGACGAAGCCAGATTCCGGAGGCTTCGCTAAGCATCATTCACCCCCGCTTAGACGCATTTTGCGACCTCGCTCTAGACCTTGGCTTACGCCTTTGCTTAGCGGCATTTACATCTCGTTGGAGATCGAAGTCCGTGTTGGGATTTGCCCTAATCCCGCACTTTTGGTGGAGATTGCTGTTGAGATTTCCGAATTGACGGAAAATCGAAGCTTTTTGGAAGATTGTTGCAAGAAGATTTCTCTTCTTGTTTAGGTTTGATTTGGAAAACGGATTGACATCCCGTTTTCCCTTCTTTCCTAAGGTTGTGATTGTTTGTTTTATTCTGAATTCTTTGACAATACTTGTTCTCTTGTGACTTTGAGATTGGTTTGAAGATTATTGAAAGTTCTTGAAAGTTTTCATCTTTCTATCTTTTAATTCTTGAATTGATATCAACATGACTGTTATTGGCTAAAAACCCTTAACAATTCTAAGGTGAAGGGTTGATAGTTGTGGCTTAGATGATGTTAGATCGATCGTAAACAGATTAGACCCTGAGAGTTAGAAAGAATCGCCGACAACATTAAATTACGGCCTGTTCTTGAGTCCACGGCCGTGGAACCTCAAGAACTAACCGTGATTTCCCTTAAGTCTACGAGCTTGCTGTTACTTTAATCCAAAGTTAAAGATTTGCTTTAACTTAGTTTAGACTTGTCTTTTCTAGGTGGTAGTGAAGCCTCAACAACCTCTACCTCGATTGTGAGTGTCATAACCTCAATCGGTTTAGTTAGTCTTGATCTTTGGGTTACAAGTTTGGGTATTTGACATAAATTCTTACCTTTAGAATCTTTCTATATTGAGCCTCAACAACCTGTATAGAGAGTGCCTTGTAGGTGAGTTACATAAGGTTTTTGGAACTTCACCGTACGATTACCTTACTTTAGTATACCTTTGCATATCTCAACTCTGTCTTTATATCATTAAGTATATCTTGAATCGATTGCCACAGCTGGATACTTGGATCTTTAGGATTGTTGTTTTCCTAATACTTGCAAAACTCTCATATTTACTCGCTTGATAATCTGTGATTGAATTCGTTCCCACCCAAATCCCTGTGTTCGATACTCTGGAATTCTTGCTTAGCTACGTCGATCCGTACACTGCGGGTTCGCTGCTTGATTCTAGTTTCATAAATTTAAAGCTTATTTGCACACACCTTTAGGGGCGAACAATATCCAACCTCATCTTTCACTTATTCAACCCGTTGTTTCTTCTCTAATCCAGAAGCTTCAGTTGATCTCACAGATGTTGGTAAATTCGGTGTAGATCTACCCGTTATCGCCGCCTCATATACTTGCTGCATATACTCTTGAAACTCGAATCTACTCATGGAGGCACGATCATCCTCTTCAAACTCGTTCTCTTCCATAGGCAACATAGCAGCGGATACTGGTCCCTGACTTGGCGCTACTGAAGGAAGAGGGGGTGTATCCCTATCTCGTCCCACTACAGATACTGCTCTAGTCTGAGCCATCTGTAGAATATACGCCCCTAAAATTATAAGGCTATATATATGCCATATGTATCGATATATATATATATATATATATATATATATATATATATATATATATATATATATATATATATACGTTGTCGAGATCCTCAGATGGGTGACGACTTCTGTACATACTATCCCATAACATTTGTACTCGCTTAAAACCAAAACCTTTTGAAAAGTCAAACCCCATGTGGGTTCTGTTTATTTATCCACTCAACCTTTATTGCAGATAGCAAGTGTCATTGTTGTCAACCTAAGGCTCTGATACCAACTTTGAAAAACCCCAAATCCGCGGGACTTGGAGTGTCACATTGGGCTAGGATCTCACAATGGATCCTGACCCTAGCCTGACAACAAGTTCACTAGATCTTACAACAAGGCACAGGTAGATTAAAATCAAATACATAAAAGCTGAGTATGATACATCAAAAGAGTTTACAAACTCATAGCCGAGTACAAAACAACAACATAGACCACAACCACAAAAGAACCCACATCCCAGGCATCCTAATGTACAGAAGTCCTCGGCTTGTCACACCATCTGGCTCACTCTGTAATATTCCTAACCTGCAAAACACTACAACACAGTATGAAACCGTTTGCTACAGCAATGAAAAGCATGAAGGTAATAGCACAACAACACATCAACATCTCAAACATGCAATGCCACACACATTTATTTATTATCTTTCATTACGTTATTCCATTACTAATTCAACTTCTTTTGTAACACGAGGAGCCTCAAGAACCCCGTCCCATCCAACGTAACAGTGGAGTTTTGCATGGGGGTGACCTTCACTCGTCCCATCCTGTGAGATCATCTTCAAGGCACCTCCTCCTAACCAGCAGGCGGAGACCGGCGGTTACCGCCCGTTATAATACACTTGGGCCAAATAAATGTAATGAATGGTCATCCTAGTCCGGTTTACGTTATAAATGCACAAGCATATGTACACACACAACCATCACAATCTTACAATCCACAACTGCACGCTAAGTAAGTCCTATGGACTTACCTGATATACTCGTAACTTGTACCACGTCACAGCTTCCCCTTGGGGAAGTAATCAACGCCTGCAATAGCAAGGCACACACGATCACATACTGTAAAGGTTAGGAGACTCATCTCACTAACCACAACCAACCTATATCTCAAATCTAAACCTCAGATCCTCAACACATTCATAGATGCCTAAGGCATATCCTCAACATAACATCTCATCATACTCGTACACATACTAAACCTTAAAGCCATAACCGATATCCATAACATCATGATGATCCTCAACTCATTCTAACACCTAGCATGCATCTAATCAGTATTCCTCAATCTAAAATTTAATCCTAATTTAATTAATTAACCTTTAATTAATTAATTAAATTTCATCAAAATAACGTTTTGCCCGTAGGCCATTTCTAAACCCACCTGTCATTAGATTTCATCAAACAAACAACCCATAAACACCAGAATAATATAATGATCATAATGGAATTTCTAATTATCCATTTTGAAAAGCCTAAGGTCAATTTAGGCTAAATCGCAGTACGGAAAACGAATAAATTCATAACTCATTCGTTACTAACCCGATTGACGATTTGAAAGAAGATTCGGAATCACAACGACGTAGGCTACGCATGTACAACATCAAATTCACCGGAATCTGAGCGACGGAACTGTCCTGGTGACATATATGCTCGGGTTCGGAAATGCAGAAACTCGGTACCGATATGAAGAGAGGAATCCAAAAACTCAAACGGAATTGAAATCGGATTAGAAACGGAGAGTAGATTTGAGTTTGAAGTTTGAGAGAAATCAGAGCTTTTACGAGGAAACGTGAAAGGAAATGAATTAATAAAAGATTTTCCGCTATTTATAGTGAAGTCGATAATTATCCTTTAGCGAAGTCGATAATTATCGTTTTATCGATCCAATGGCGGGTTGAACCCCCTTCTTCAAACTTCTCGAAATTGGAATAATAGATCTTGAATATTGTAGGGATAATTATTCCACAATTGCCTCGGAAAACGTGTATTCCTAAGCCGTCTTTCTTAGCCGTTAAGAAACGAAATAGGGACTCTTTTGTCCGTTTTGTCTATCCATGTTATTTCATATCTAGGACATGTCCGATGTCTTGATCATTTCTCTCAACTGCATTTTTATTAATTGGGGCTCCCAAATGCTCCAAATAATACCGGAGGGTAAAAATAATTACCCGGGGGAAAAAGTGAAAATTTCACCATAAGACCACAATTACGCCGGGAACGTAACGGTGGGACTTATACTCAATACTTACGCAATCTTTGTGAGTTATATGTCAATTACTATCACTGATTAAGTTAATCAACATTAATTAGAATTCAGAAATCCTAGCTATTACATGTTATGACATGAAGGAGGGAGAGAGTTCAACGTTAGAGGACATTCTTGTGGTTTGTGTGTTTACAGATGTATTTGTTGAGCCGTCCAGTTTACCGCCTCAAAGGAGGGTGGACTTCCGCATCGAGTTGGAGCCTCGTACGAGACCGATCTTGAAGGTTCCATACCGCATGGCGCCTATCGAGTTGTTAGAGTTGAAGAAGCAACTCGAGGAATTGGTGAAAAAGGGCTTCATCCGCCCTATTATATCCCCGTGGGGAACACCTTTCCTCTTTGTTTGGAAGAAGGACGGGATATTCAAATTGTGTATCGACTACAGAGAGTTGAACAAGGTGACCATTAAGACAAGTATCCATTGCCTCGCATCGATGACTTATTAGATCAGCTACAGGGAGCGATTGTGTTCTCCAAGATCGAATTGCGCTCGGGTTATCACCAGCTTAGGGTGAGAGAGAAGGATGTGCATAAGACGGCATTTCGGACTCGGTATGACCACTACGAGTTTGTAGTGATGCCATTCGGGCTCACTTATGTGCCCGCTGTCTTTATGGAGTTTATGAATCGCATATTCATCGACATCCTGGATCAGTTTGTGGTGGTCTTCATTGACAATATCCTGGTGTACTCTCGTAGCAGAGAGGAACATGCAGGACATCTGAGGACAGTTATGTGAGTTTTGCGAGATAGAGAACTGTATGCCAAGTTCTCTAAGTGCGAGATCTTGATGCCAGAAGTAGCATTTATGCGTCATCTCGTCTCCGCCAAAGGGATCAAGGTTGATCTGGCGAAGATAGAGTGTGTAGCAGCATGGACGACACCGACAAATGTCAAGGAAGTGCGAAGCTTCCTTGGCTTAGCCGGTTATTACCGACGATTCATGGAGGGATTTTTTTATTGTTGCCCGTCCACTTACCAGCCTGTTGAGGAAGACTACTCGGTTTTTATGGTCCGAGTCGTGTACTCAGAGTTTTGAGGAGCTAAAGAGACGTCTAACTTCCGCTCCCATCTTAACGCAGCCGGAGGGTACAAAGGACTTTGTGGTCTAAAGTGATGCATCCAAGCTAGGCTTGGGATGTGTTCTGATGCAGCGTGGCAAAGTGATTGCATATGCGTCTAGAAAATTGAAGACGTATGAGGAGAACTACCCGACTCAAAATCTGGAGTTGGTAGCGGTAGTTCATGCATTGAAGATCTAGAGGCATTACCTGTATGACGCTACATGCCAGATCTTCATAGGCCATAAGAGTCTGAAGTATATTTTCCCGCAGCGGGAATTGAATAACCGCCAACATAGATGGCTTGAGTTGATCAAGGATTTTAACCTTCGGATACTGTACCACCCAGGAAAGGCGAACATTGTCGCCGATGCCTGTAGTAGAAAGACGCCTCGAGAGAAGACGATTGCGAGATTGACATTTCAGCCACAACTGTAGAGAGATCTAGCGTGGCTAGAGATGGACATCCAGTTTCCTGATTAGGATGCCCAACTGAGTACCTTAGAGGTTCTACCTAATCTGTTGGGTGAGATCCAACAAAAGCAGGGGACCTGCCCGATAATGATGAAGATTCGAGAGAGGATGTCTCGTGGTGAGGAACCGGAGTTCTCCATAGGAGCATATGGAGTGATGAGACGCCGCGCCCGCGTCTGTGTACCCGCTGATACGGAGTTGAGACAGAGGATTTTATAGGAGGCTCATTCCACACCATACTTAGTACAACCGGGTGCGAGTAAGATGTATCAAGATGTGAAACGTTCATATTGGTGTGGAGGGCTAAAGCCCGATGTGGCCAGGTTTCTGGCTCAGTGTGCGACCTGTCAATAGGTCAAGATAGAGCATTGCAGACCAGGAGGAGAGATCCACCGACTGCTAGTACCGTAGTAGAAATGGGAGGACATCTCCATGGACTTTGTGACAAGATTGAGGATGAGCAGGAGTTTTGAAGCTATATGGGTTGTGATGGATAGACTGACGAAGACTGCACGTTTCCTTCCTATTAGGGAAACGTGACCAGTGAGCAGATTGGTTGAGGAATTCACTAGACAACTAGTGAGACTCCATGGTGTATTGAGGACGATCGTCTCAAATCGAGACGGTCGATTTACCTCGAGATTTTGGCAGTAGATACAGACTTTCTTGGGCACTAGTTTGCATTTTACGACTACGTTTCATTCTCAGATCGATGGTCAGTAAGAGAGGACCATTTAGACGCTGGAGGATATACTGTGTGCTTGTGTGTTGGACTAGGGACAAGGATGGTTAGATCACATCCCATTGATTGAGTTCTCATACAACAACAGTTGGCATGCATCGATTGGGATGGCCCCATATGAGTAGCTGTATGGTCGTAGATGTCGTACACCGTTATGCTGGGATGAGCCTAGTAGTGTCAATGGCTTAGTGCCTGAGCAGATTCAGTATGATATTGCACGAGTAGTGTTGATCAGAGAAAGGATGTTGGCCGCACAAATTCGCCAAAAGTGATATCAAAACAAGAGGCGTCGGCCTCTAAAGTTTAGAGTTGGAGCTCATGTTTGACTGAGAGTGTCTCCGACACGAGGCGTTAGACGTTCGGCATTAAGGGGAAGTTGATGTCCCAATATGTCATACTGTTTGAGATTCTAGATCGAGTTGGGAGAGCAACCTACATACTTGTTTTACCGCCGAGATTAGAGGGTGACCTCGTGTTTCATGTGTCTCAGCTGAGGGAGTACATATCTGATCCGAGACACATAGTGAGATATGATTATTTGGTGGTCGAGCTGGACCATACTTTTGTTGAGCATCCAATTACCGTCCTAGAGCGAGGTATGAGATGCCTGCATTCGAAGGACATTCCTATGTTAAGGATATAGTGGTCGAGACGAGGAGTTGATGAGGCTGCATGGGAGACTGATGATAGTATCCAGCAAAACTATCCAGAGTTTTATGCCGAGATAGATGCACCTGTAGGATCGATGAGTAGATCTTAGTGTTATTTTGGGGAGTGTTGTGATTATGTGCTTATATGTTTTGATGTGTTTATTCCCGTGCTAGCTATGATGTGATGTATGATCTTGTTAGATCTTGATGTGCTAGCGCAATTTATGATTATAGCTGGAGATGGTTCTTCCTCCATGCTATTATGATATGAGTATAGTTTCGCTGGAGATGTTTTTCCTCCACGCCCTTGTATTATGAGTATGATATGGCAAAAGATGTATTTCCTCTATGCCCTTATGATGTGATTATAGTAGGGCTAGAGATGGTTTTCCTCTATGCCATTGGATAGTATAGTGATCTTGTTGCTGGAGTTGATGATTCCTCCATGTTTGTGTTTTGAGGTTATAGAGTGTTATATGTGATACCTCCGATAGAGAGAGTTATACCTCGGCATATTGGTCCGAGAGGATTTGGGATTGTACAAGTTTCGGGACGAAACATGTTTTTAGGGGGGTGTGATGTAAGATTCTTAGTCTTTTAGGACCCCGCGCCTGCGCCTCCACTGAGACGCAGGTGCATAGCCGCCCTAGCGGCCTTGTGGTCCGCCCCTGTGGCTTAGGGACTCGCCCCTGCGGTTTCCTGCGGCTGCAGCCACCTTCGTTGACTCCTTGATCTTTCTTTCCTTAGCTTCATATATAAGCTTTCTTCCTTTTCTTATGGGGGAGGGTTTCCTCATTCTTCTGCAGGCTTCTCCTTCCTCATGTTCTTCTTCTCTTCCTCTTTCCCCTTTGATCTTCTTCTAGGTTTTCCTTTGATTTTGCAAGAGAGTTGGTGTGAGTTTTTAGCTTTGATGATGATGAGGTTTGTTGAAGCTGAGCTGTGAGAGCCAGTTGTGTGTGTGGTGTGGATCCTTTCCCTCTGTTAAGTTCCAGCTTGGTGAGTTCTTTCTTCTCCTTCTTCTTTCTTTCTTCTTTTCTTCTTTCCTTTTTCCTTTAGCTTAGGAATCCACAAGATTCATCTTATGTTGATCTTCCTGACATGTATTGATGTATATATGTATATATATGCATGTGGATGTTTGTTGGATGGTGAAGAGGTGAAGAAGATCAAGTGAAGGATCAAAGAGAATTTAGAGATTTCTTTTGCATAGACCACCACTCCTGCGCCTACTTGAACCGCCCTTGCGCCTGGTGTGTCGCCGACCCTCCGTGGAGTGCCCTCCGCCCCTGCGCCTCCCTGGTGCTTCGCCCCTGCATCTCCTTCTCACACAGGTGCGTCTTGTCCAGGACATACCTAGTTTGGTATTAGTCCTTTCCTTTTCTAGTATGAGTGGTATAGAAGCATGCTAGATATGAGTATGAGAATAGCATGATGATATCATGGTATCGATATATGCCGATTACGGCTTTGGGGTTTAGTACGTTGTTGAGGCTTATGGGTTGGGTGTGATCCTTATGGATCTATTGGGTCTAGGTGTGACCCCTTTGATTGATAGGAGATGATGACGTAGTTTATGACACTAGATTAGGCACTCTTTTAGGTAGTTTTTGCACTCATTCATGCATGGTTTTACACATGTTTGGGACGTTTTATGCTTTATCGAGTCATATCATCGGAATAGATGTCTACACGAGTATTTGTCAGCTTTGTAGGTATTTTGGGGAGCATTCGTGCATTATTGATCATATCCGATGATCAAGCCTTGTGACGGCCCGGATTCAAGATTCCAATGGAGCAAGCATGAAGAAAAGAAGAAGAAGAAATTGACCTTAGTTGGTTCGAGCCATGCACCGGCTTGTGTTTAGCCATGATTTTAGCCACACAGCCCTTCATCTCGGTCCAGCTCTCACCCATCTCGGCCGAGATGATTTCCGGGCCGTCCGAGTTCGCATGCTGGACCACCTTGACACTTGGCACACAACTTCTAGCCCACGACCTTTCTCTCCCATGATGGATGGGGGGTGTCTTGTTGGCAAGCTGCATACTTTTGCAGGAGTTCTTCCAATCCATTCCATTCTCCAACATTCCTAAGTTTGAAATCCCAAGTATGGAGAAGAGAAGAAAGGAGACTCCATTGAAGAGAAGGGAAGAACACCATTTTCATAGCTTTTGAGTGAGTTTTTGAGAGACTTGTAGTGAGCAAAGTTGTAGAGATTATTGACCTCGTTTTGAAGCTACTATTGGATGGTTGTAATCTTGTTCTAAACTTAATATTCATCTTGTTCTTGTTTTATATTGCTTCCCATCTCTTTATCTAGATATGGCATGCATTTGTGATGATATTATGATGATTGCTCTTAAAATGATTGTTCTTGGATAAGTAACATGTAATTCTAGGGAGATGGATAAAAGGTTATGGCTAGGATAATGATATATTGGACTTATATGTATCTTAGGATAGTTGCTTGCTCGAAATACCAAGCTCATCTTACAATCTTGGCATGTTCTTCAACCATTTCGGCCGAGGTGTTCTTGATCTACCCGAGGTGTGGGAGTTGTTGTTCCTATAGTTTTATATCTTCATGTTAGGGAGTTTGAGAGTTGAAGTCCTTGTGTTTGTTGAGCCTAATCTAGCATTAGAGTGACCTATGTTAGTAAACTAGGTGAGGCATGAGATTTACCTGGTAATTCCCGCTCTTAGGTATAAAAGATGAAGAACACCTCGGCCGAAATGGTTGAAGAACAGGCCAAGAACACCTCGGCGAGGTGTTCTTACCTGGTAATTTCCACTCTTAGTAAACTAGCTTGTTCTTGTTTTATAATGCTTCCTATCTCTTTACATGGTAATAGGACCTTAGGTGCGGGATTAGTTGAGCATGAGATCTACCCGGTGATTGATCCCATTAGAGATACATTCTTGCCCAACTTACCGCAGCTTGTTCCTAAGTTGATTAGAAGCTTGATTCCATGCCATAACCGGACGTCCGAATCTCTAGAATCCGCTTTCTATACATTGATCTTATATGTTGTGTTTGTTTTGTTGTTTGGTTGCATTGTTGTTGATTGTGATCTTTGCTTGATCACCTTAAAACCCATAAAAAACATATGATTTTCATCTCTTTATTCCTATCTCTTTTCTTGGTTTAGATATTCACTATCTTCGATCATTGCATGGTTTAATCTCACCTCAGTCTTTGTGTTCGACCTCGAAATGCTTCCCTTTCTACTATATGACACGTACATTGCAAGTTCTGCTAGGTAGTTTAGGAGATATATCGAGTATAAATTTAAAACTTAGTGTGTGCATGATTGGATGAACAAGTTCTTGGCACTCTTGCCTTGAATGTAGCATCACTGCCTAGCCTCAACAAGAGATTTGATATCTCTTTATACCTTGTTATTAGGCAGTACTATCCTCCGGATTGGAGTTGATCGTGGTTGCGGTTATCTTGAGATTGAGGTAAGTCCATAGGACTTACTTAGCTGCATGAGTGGTGATTGTTATATGCTTGATAACATGCGATATTGATTATTACTGACCTATGGTTTATTGGATATCCCCCTTGTAGTGGCAGTGATAACCTTTCCCTTTCATTTTGTAAGGAGTTTGGGAGGTTCTTTGTAGATCAGGTCAATCCTGGTATACGAGATGGACACTTCATCACTCCTAATGGTACACAAGAAGTGCGCCGATACCACTCCAAATGGCTATGGTACCTAGAGGCGAGGATGATATATTCCTCGTGTGACATATTTTCATCTCTCTATATATATATATATATATATATATATATATATATATATATATATGTATGTATGTATGTATGTATGTATGTATGTATGTATGTATGTATGTATGTATGTATGTATGTATGTATGTATGTATGTATGTATGTATGTATGTATGTATGTATGTATGTATGTATGTATGTATGTATGTATGTATGTATGTATGTATGTATGTATGTATGTATGTATGTATGTATGTATGTATATATATGTGTATATATATATATGACTTGAGTGGACGACATTATAAAGATAATTAAACGGGTAAATGTGTGACAACATGATTGAGTGTTTATCGTTCCATGACATGTGTATGTGCTTGTGCATTATCTTATATATGAATGGTTAGCTAACGGTTTCATACCGTGTTGTAGATATTTTGCAGGATAGGAGGAGTGTAGAATGAGCTAGATGGGTGATCCGCTGAGGGCTTCCGCACACTAGGTTGTGCGAGGGAATATATGATGTTTTGTACATGTATGGACATGTGTTGTACTCAACGGTGTTTTATAAACCTTTGTTTGTATATATCTACACCATTTGATGTTTTGGTTTTAATCTATTTGTACAATTTATACAATTTATACAAATTTTCAAGAGGTGCTAAAGAATGATCAAGATAAAGAAAGAAAAAGAAATCAAATTGTCTTAATCATTCCAAAAGGATGTGTAAGAACTTACTGATGCGGTTTCAACCTTTAACACTAAACATGATTTAGACAAAAGCAAATTATCATCCATGCATGAATTCTAGCAAAGTATTCAAACCCCACATACGTCATAAATCAATTTAAACATATAAAGATCATCATAGATATTCCACAAACAATATCATCATAGAGATCATATCCATCCTAGAAGCACAAATTTTTTCAATTTTTCAATTTTTAATTTTTTTTGGATTTTTGAAAATATGATGCAAGACATAAATATAAACGTGTGACATAAAAAATAAAATGCAATTCAATATACATAAAGGAGCAATGCATCTTAACGCAAGTGTATAACAGTTATTACAGACATGTCCAACCCATACTTAAAATACACATTGTCTCCAACGTGCGTAAAAAGAAACAGGGGAAGAAAACTCATAATGTTTGATAAAAGGAAAAGAAAATGAAATCGTGGAATCAAGGTGATCACATATCCAGTGGTGGTTGTTGGAACAAATAAGAAGATTGGATCGAACGGTTGACCGAACTGTTGGTGGTAAAGATCCTCCAACATCCGGTAATGTCTGATGTGATGCGTCTCAAAAGTATCGAGGTGTTGTCAATGCGCCTAATATCATCCTGGATGGCAATGACTGATGTCTTCGTGGTCTCCATCTTAGTACAAAACCGCCTCATCATCTCTGAGAGCTCATTTGTATCGGGGCCCGCGCCGAGGTGGATGGGAGATCGAATGCCTCATTCCCCTCACCGGCACCACCTGTCGTCCAAGTCCCATGTCAGCTTTCCTAATGATGGGATCATCCTCCTCTGTAGCCTCATCGTCCTCATCCTTAGTAGGATCTCCACTAGGTCCAACATCTGTCCAATTATCCATGGCGGTAGTGCCATGATCATCATCAGACTCAATCTCTACCGGCTTAACATCATCGTTAGATTCAGTGCGCATCTCCTCAAAGCTATACTTCCAATTTTTCTGATCTTTGATGGTGTAAGCACTCTTCCAAGGATCCCTCTAGCATTCTTCTTTTCCCAGGGATGGCCACATAAGGAGCACCACAGCCTCGGGGAATCAAAATACCTCGAGAAATAAACTACTAAACCCCTAAAGGTCGAGCCTCTATAGCTAGTGTGCATGCTGAATAGTCAATAGCTAAGGTCCTAGTAACGTAAGTCACTAGACCTCCAACATAGATGTTGCCCCTAGACTTGTTGGCTATCTTCCCTAAACTGTCAACCAAGAATGTAGTAGTATCCGTTGTAGTACTGATAGTCATGCACCATAGGATACAAAGCTCATCCGCCTTCATTTTTTGTGGAGTCTTGGTCCTTGTAAACATAGTTTCACTCAAGATCCTATGAGCTAACTTAAATGATATGCTCTCCTTAACCAAAGCTATGCTCTCCTCAAAGTCCCGAGGGCTAACGTTCCTAGGGAACGTCCCAGCACTAGTCTCAAGAAAGCCAAAGATGTTCCCAAACATGTTCACAATCATATCATAATTCCGGTTTATCAACCGAAACTTACTCTTTCTAGTCCTAGGATCATGCTTGAAAGAACTCAAAAATTCCAACGTTATTTTCTCAAAAGCATGATATCTAATTCCCACAAAAATAGAAAGTCCAACACAATCAATCATTCAGTCTAAATCCACTCTCGCATTGATACATTGGAGTTCTTCAATTACTAAAGAACTAATAGCAATTATAGAGCGGTGTTGAATTCGATCATACCTTGTTTTGTGATGTTCTTGAATAGCTAGCAGTCTCGGAGGTGGTGGAGGAGGTTCTGCTTGCTAGAAGAGTAGGAACCTCTCCTAAGAACAACTGCCCTCGAAGATCTTCAAAGAAATCAATTCTAGTAGAAACCCTTGGTTGTTATTTGTGAAATCTCATCCGACATATCTGCCCAAAATTCGAGATTTTGCCTGTTTCGGTCGAAGTTGGCAAATCTATAAAGATTTCACCAAATTGATGCATCCACTAGATTTTTTTGCTTCTCTCTACCTTGAATAGAGCCTTTCCTTGAGCCAAACAAGCCGAAATTGTTTGATTGAAGGGGGCAAAATAGTTAGGGTTTGTTGATGAAAGAATCCAAATCTGGAGCAATTTGTTGACTTGTGGTGTTGTTTGAGCACCGAATATTCTTTGTGATGGAGAAAGCTTGAGTTTAGGAAGAAGAACGAACGGAATCGGTAATGAAACGGAGGAGGAAGGTGAAATCTAGGGTGTCGGATGTCATTTTTTCGGTGTTGAAGAGGGGTTTTGTGAGGTTGAAGATGTTGTTTGGCTCTTATATTCCCCTCCTGAAATTTGAAAAATCTCATGCGAGATTTTGTGTTGACCGAGAAATTTATCAATCCGAGATTTGCTCGGGCGAACTTCACTATACAAAGAATCTCGGCCGAGATTTTGGGTTGGTTTAGATTTGAGTTGAAGTTTCTCCCGACCTTGAAAACCACAGGTGAATAAATTCTTTTAATATAAATCTAGACCTAGATTTTGCTTTGTTGGTCTAGATTTTTGAATTTCAGCCTTCACTTCTCTTGTTAACGGTTTTAGCATCCCTGTTCCATCAACAATCTAGATCTTTCAACATCTCACCTTGATTCAAGATTCATTCTTTTTGAGAAAAATCTAGGTTATGCCATGCAAAGACATAAAAACCAAAAACATACCAGTCAAAAGAAAACTCTAATTAAACTATCTTAGAAAAAGACAAAGACAAAGAAATACCTTGGGTTGCCTCCCAAGAAGCGCTTGGTTTAAGGTCGCTAGCTGGACTTATATCCTTGACGATCATTCAAGATAAAGGGGAACAATGCTCTCAACCGGAATTTCTGGCATATACTTCAATCTATGGCCATTGACCTTGAAGCTTCCACAATGTTCACTCCATACTTCAGCTGCACCATGGGGGAAAATCTATTTCACAACATAAATTCATGTCCATCTAGATTTAAGCTTACTTGGAAAGAGGCAAAGTCTAGAGTTGAAGAGAAGGACAAGATCTCATTCTTTCAACTCCTTAGGAATGATGTGCTTGTCATACCACCTCTTGGTCCTTTCCTTGTAGATCCGTGTCTCATCATGCAAGAGTGCAAAGGAAATATGGTACAAGTTAGTTGTTACGTATGAAGGAACAAGTCAAGTCAAGAAGACAATCATAAGCATCTTCGTCAGGCAATATGAGCTATTCAAGATGAACTCAAACGAGACGGTCAAAGAAATGTTCACACAATTTACTGAGATTGTGAACAATCTCGATTCACTTGGAAAGGTCTTCACAAATGAAGAAAAAGTAAGGGAAGTTATAAGAAGCTTGCATAAAGCTAAGCGGGGACCAAAAGTGACCACCATTAAAGAAGCTCAAAATCTCACAACATTACCTCTTGACGCCCTTCTTGGAAAGCTCATCACCCATGAAATGGTTCTTGCTGAAGAAGATGGAGAGATACCATAAAACACAAAGAATCTTGCCCTAAGATCCAAGAAGGACGACATGCCATCGGATGATGAAGAGAGTGATGATGAGGAAGAAGATCCATTCGTCTTGATTTCAAGAGGTCTTGCAAGAATTCTTCAAATGAAGATTTGCAAACAACAAAGAATATCCACGATCATCAAGACCTAGATGTAAGTTTTCTAACCCTAATAAGAAAACTAACGTATTGACTTGTTTTGAATACGGTGAAGCAGATCATCTCGTAAAGGATTATCCACAAAAGAAGAGGAACAACTTCAGGAAGAATGATCAAAAGAAGAAGGCTATGGTAGCATCGTGGAGTGACTCAGATTTGACAGATGAGTCAGAAGACGAAAAGGATCAAGCAAACTTGTGCTTAATGGCCGATCAAGAAGAGGATCCAAACCTCTATGTTGATGGTGTGGTAAGTACTATTATGTCTCAATCTAACCTAGAACTCACACAATTTCTTAAAGACATTATCATATGTGATAAAGAACATAGGGTAAGGATAAGCGCCTTAAGAGAAATGCTTCTCAAACATGAGAAACGAGTAAGTGAATTGTCTTTGGAAGTTGAAAATCTCAACACCAAAAAGTTAGACCTTGATGACGGTATCAAGGCATTGGAATCGGAAAATGTGATTATTAAGGACAACCTCTCTTATCTACACCAAGATTATATTAATCTACAGAAATAGAAGGTTGATCTAACTGTGACGTGTAGAGACTAGAAGGCTGCACTTATTCAATTCACTCATTCGAAATTCAATCTCAAAAGGATGATGGGTGAACAACAGTCCTCTCTTAACAAGAGTGGTATCGGTCATCACATGAATTTTCCTAGATTAACAACTACCACTTTTATTAAAGCTAAAGGAAGTTCACATATTCCCACATGTTTCTATTGTTTTAAAAAGGGACATGTAAAATCAACTTGTCCATATAGAAGAAATGATCCCTACATCATTAGATAAACATATCCTCTATGTCTAAGGAAACAAGTTAAGCAAATCTGGGTTCCTAAAGGTACTAGACCACCAAACGTGATTGAACCTAAATATTGACCAAAATAATCCATTTGGTCTACCTAGAAAGGTTGAAGTTTCCTTTTTTGCAAGATATCACCAAGGTTAAGAAGAATAAATGGATATTAGATAGTGGTTGCTTAAGACATATGAGTGGAAAAAGCTCATTGTTTTCAAATTTAAAGAAGCAATCATCTGAAACCATTACGCTTGGTGATAAAGGGAAGTGTAACATCATTGGCATTGGTAAAATCGGTTATAATTCATCTAACTTCATTGATGATGTTTATCTTGTTGACGGTTTAAAGTATATTTTTCTTAGCATCACTCAAATATGTGGCAAAGGCAACGAAGTGTTTTTGATTCAGATAAATGTGAAGTTCAAGATAAGTTATTGGGTGATGTCGTGCTTACAGATCCTAGATGTAATAATGTTTATTTAATGAGAACTAACCAAGTTTCAGAAACAAGATTAACATGTCTCAAGGCCTTGAACGACAATCCAAGGATTTGGCATATGTATACGATGAAAAAACTTCTTTCAAAGGATTTGTTACGTGGTTTACCAAATCTAAAGTTCAATGTTGATGAACTATGTAAGGCTTGTACTTAAGGTAAACAGGCAAGAGGTTCATTCAAACCAAAGAAGGTTGTAAGTTCTTCTCGACCAATTGAAATTTTACATATGGATTTATGTGGTCCTATGCGTGTCAAATCTCTCAAGGGAAAACATTACATCCTTGTCATTGTGGATGATTTTTCTCGTTTTAGATGGAGCTCTTTCTTATGGGAAAAATCTGAAGCTCTTTTTGAGTTTTCAAAACTTTGTAAGGAGTTGCAAACTTTGAAAAATATACCTATCGTTTCCATTTGAACTGATCATGGTATAGAATTTGACCAACTTAAATTTGATTTGTTTTGTGCAAAATATGGTATTTCACACAACTTTTCAGCTCCTAGAACACCTCAACAAAACGGGGTTGTGGAACGTAAGAACAGCATCTTGGAGGACATGTCTAGGACTATGCTTTTAGAAAATAGTTTGCCAAAATGTTATTGGGTTAAAGTTGTTAACACGGCTAATTACATCTTAATCGATGCTTAATTCGCCCTATTTTGAAAAAGACTCCTTACAAACTCTTTATGGGATGAAAACCTAATATTTCTTATTTTAAACCCTTTGGATGTACGTGCTTTGTCCATAATAATGGAAAAGACAACCTTGGAAAGTTTGATGCACATAGTGAGGAAGGCTATCTTCATTGGATATGCTTCAAATAGTAAAGCTTATCGTGTTTATAATAGACGTACCAAAATTGTTGAGGAAAGTATTCATGTTATTTTTTATGAAAGCAATGATGGTACTTGGAGTGAAAGCTTTGCAAATCTAAATCTTAATCAACACGGAGATCAAAATTCTAATGGAGAAGAAGGCCCTAAGGCTCAAGAAAAGAACATGCAAGAACAAATTCAGGATACCAAAGAACAATCTCAAGACCTTGAAATAACAAACAGTAATATTGTTGGATGTCAATTTCAAGGCCTTGAAACCCAACTTCAAGGCCTTGACATAGAATCCAATGACAATAATCCAATGGTATCTAAATCAAGTTGAGTAAACGATAGGTAGGTTTTGACCAACCTACCTATCATTTCTCGTCTTAAAAGTAGCTATGTAGGCCCATAGTGCATCATCCAGCTTCATTGACCAATTCTTCCTTATTTTAGAGATAGTTTTCTCTAGAATGCCTTTGATTTCCCAATCCGATATATCCACTTGACCACTTGTTTGAGGATGGTATGGTATGGCTACCCTGTGTGATACCCCATACTTTGATAGAAGTGCTTAAAACTTCTGGGCAGTGAAGTGTGTTCCTCAATCACTAATGATGACTCGGGGAATCCCAAATCTTGGGGAAATCGTTCTATTAAAGAATTTCACTACCACCTTGGCATCATTAGTAGGAGAAGTAATAGCTTCCACTCATCTAGAAACGTAATCTACTACCAAAAGTATGTACAGGTTCCCACAAGAAGATGGGAATGATCCCATGAAATCCACTCCTCATATGTCAAAAGTATCTACTTCTTGGATGTTATTTAGAGGCATCTCATTTCTCCTAGTATATTTCCTGTTCTTTGACAAGCATCGCAAGAAGCAACAAAATTTGGCACATCCCTAAATAAGTTAGGCCAAAAGAAACCGGATTGAAGTAACTTAGCACATGTCTTGTGGGAACTAGCACGGCCACCACATGGCATTGAATGACAATATTTTTCACTTCATCTTATGGAATGCATCTATTGAACATCCCATCCGGACCTCTCTTGAAGAGAATAGGCTCATTCCAATAGTACTATCGCACATCCTTAAAGAACTTCTTCTTTTGCATGTAGGGCAGACCTAGAGGTATTTCTTGACAAAGCAAATAATTAACAATATCTGCAAACCATGGTTCATTACCTTTTGAGATTTGAAGAAGGCAATCCTCGATTTTATGAATCTGCTCATCCGGAAAAGAGTCATCTATACGTATGTCATCCTTCTCAATAACAATAGGAGGAACCGGATAAGATGATCCGCCACCGAGTTCTCGGAACCTTTCTTATCCCAGATCTTTCAGTCGAACTCTTGTAGAAGGAGGATCCATCTAATGAGTCGTGGTTTTGCGTCCTTCTTGGTGAGCAAGTACCGAATTGTTGCGTGGTTTGTGTAGACAATAATGTTTGCCCCCACAAGGTAGAAATGTAACTTCTCGAATGCATAGAACACCGCTAGTAACTCCTTTTCCATTGTGGTGTAATTCAGTTGAGCTTCACCTAGAGTCTTGCTAGCATAATAGATGGCATGAGTGAGTCCATCCTTCTTCTGATCAAGTGCAACTCCTACGGCCACATCACTAGCATCACACATAACCTCAAAGAGGAGGTTCCAATCGTAGGTCGAAAGATAGGTGTTGTTATTAAGGCTTCCACTACTAGAAACACGGGTCATTAACTACGCTTTTTAAGGCTTTCTCGGCGTTAAATAGCGTCGAGAAAAAACCTCTCGACGCTTTCACTAAGCGTAGTTATTCGCAACGCAGAGAATGGTCGATGCTTTTTATCGTCGAACATTGTTTGCGCTATACATGGTCGGTAGCTCATTATGGACGCTTTTTATTTTTTGAATTTTTTTAAAAAATCAAATACAATGGGCATTATAAAGCGTCGAGATTTTTGCCCGTCAAGTTCCCTTCAAATTCCCGCCAATTTTATATGCATTTGTCGACACTTAAAACCGTCTATTTATATGCCCGCCAAGTTCCAACCAACTTCCCACCAATTTTTTATTGCATTTGTCGACATTGTCAAGCATCGATTATATTTCGCGCCCATTTATTTTTTATTGCATTTGTTGACGCTAAACATTATTGACACTTTATGCGTCATTATAATGAAAATCCTCTACAAAACTTCATCACAAAAACAAGCATTTACAATACAAATCGTACATACAAATTAATCTCCCTAACGCTACAATAAGTACCTCGGCATCAGTTAAGGTTAAATAAACTATCTACAATATGAGATACTACAATTACCAATATTCAAGTGTTGAAGAAGAGGAAATGAATGTGCCATGAGGAGATAAGCTTGTTTCCTTGACATTGCAAAGCTCAACTTTCCTTGACCATATCTTCAACTTTGGAAGATGGAATAGTTTAAGTGTCTTAAAAGAGAAGGGAAAAATGTTGACAAAGCAAAGCTTGTTGTTACTATTTCATTCATTTGTTGCCCATCATCCTCATCTTTTATATACTCTAGCTGATCCAAGATCCGAAGAGTAAATGCCTCGAGAAGAAGACACCTAAGTGGTGGGAGAAGTTTTATTGTTGAACAATTCTTCAAGTGTTGACTCACAAGCTTATTTGGCCTTAAAGGAGTTTTGTAATGTAATATTCTGATGGTAAATATATTTCGTATTTCAAGATTTGTTATACCTGGGAGTACTTGCCACCATTATTCTCCATCATCTGCATCACAAAAATCAATCATAAGCTTGCTAGTAATGTTCAATCTAGCTAACTCAACTAAACTACTGCTCTTACCACCATCATCTACAAAGATCTAACTAAATGTTCTGAATTTTCTTTCACAATATTCTCTTGACTAAGATTGAAATAGGGTAACTTTTTTGGTTCTCAGTTTTGATAGTCTCACAACTTATACCACATTTTGTAGACCATACTTAGTAATAGCAAGTTGCCAACTAACAACTTAAGCATCGAGATTAAAGTGAGAGAGTGTGCAAATAGAAGATACCTCGTGATCAAGAAATAAATTCTCCGGCTTGATGTCCCTGTGAATGACATTCTTATCATGACAATACGCCAATGCATGTGTCAAACTTGTAATATACTATTTCATGTGAAGCCAGTGACATAAAAGTGAGAATTTAAAAAACAATATATACACAAGAGTGAAGATTTTTCAACAAGAAGAACACCACCAACTACATTTGATTTGATTTCTCATCTAGCTATAAGTTCTTATAACAATCTGGTTAATAATAAAACTACTATCAACTTCATTGTAGTAATTTGTGGATTTAGACGTTAAGAGCTCACTTCCCGAGTAATACTAAGCCAGAATAAACCTTAATGGTTGGGTAGTTAAAGATGGACTTTAGTTACACAATGAACAATGAAAAATATTTTGGAAGTAGAAGTTAATTATCAACTCATCATAGTTAAGCTTGAATAGCAAACAAAAGAAACGAAGCAACGGCATGGCTCCGTGTACTACAGGACACATAGGACAAAATTTGCTAGCATGAGTCATAAAAATTTGACAATTTTTTAAACTTACTTGACTATAGGTTGTCGTTCCTCTGAATCTGACAATTCAAAATTGAACTTTACTTTGCAATCAGGGCAATAACAATCGGTGCACCCAAGATCCTAAAAACAAGGAAAGAATGAGGATAATCCACGTGTAATAATAACACCCCTTGTAAACAAGACACGATCAACAAACCTTGAAAACATTGCTATTTTTTTTGTCGCATTCAACATGTACCCATACTTTACAACCATCACATTTTACCTGATAGTGTACAAAGTAGTCAACGTCATTTAACCGATTTGGAGAAATAAATATTTAAAACTGACTAAAGAATATATCAAAAGTCGCCTTACCCATTTCCCAATATCTGATGGGTTCCAATCGTTTTGCATATGCCTCTGTACTGTTTTAGCTTCAAGGACTGTAGTAAGAATCATTTCAAAAAAATTGTATACTTTTTACCAAAATATACAACCAATCTAAGAAGACAAGCTGAAACTAAAAGATGGTTCGTTTTTGTGTGAATTAGATGATGTTGCACATGAAAGTAATATTACAAGAAGTCCATCTTGTAGACACTCACCTTTTCACAAGATGTACATTGTATAGTTCACTTGGCTTGGCACTTTTGATGAGTTTTTAGTTTCAAGCGGGAGGCTCAAACCACAACCTTCACATGATGGTGTGTCTTTCCTAGTATATAGAAACTACAACAGACAATTATAGATCAAATATTAGGATTCATATCTTCACTACATAGTACATCCTAAACTAAGATCTTCATTGCAAAGTGAGGAAGATAGTAAAAATATGTCCAAGACAACCATTCATTCCCCGGGTTTAATGTCAAAATTAGATGGAAGTTAATGGACATACCTGTTCATGAGAGTACAATTCAAGATTGTACTTCAATCCTGTGCTTTCTCTGGATCCTTTAGAGATGCTACCAAAGGTGTTATTTCGAGCTGCCATGTTGATCTCATGCATCAATGTTTCTGTAAAAATAAGAAACAAAAGAGAATAAGAAACAAAAGAGGCAAAACATATTCAACCACATGAATGAAATTCGATATAAAAATTTCAAGATGTATATCAAATAATCGAAAAGTGGAGTTTGATTAAGATGGATACTTACAAGATGAGCAATTTCACTTGGACATTTCATCGAACACTTTATGGGCATCCTCTCTCTGTCCGTTAGCAACATATTTATGGTACCTATCGGTATCTACCTAGGTTGTTCATGTTCATAGAGAGTTGGTATTCGCTTGTGGTCACAATCTCATCTAATTTGTTCAAGAGCTCCAGTTTAAAGTGTTTCTTACCTGAATAATGTTAACAAAATACAAGGTTATATTATATAGCTACATTACCATTCAAGGCTATAAGGTCTGATCTGAATTGAATTACCTCTAGCATTACACCCTCACGAGAAGCCTTCATGGTTCTCTTGCCTAATAGATGCTTTGTACCGAGGGTTGAAGTCATTAATCACCGTGTTCTTGAAGTCATAGTTTGGACTTGCTCATCTGTTAGTTTTCTATCTCTTAGAACTTTAAGGTGAATGCTGAAAATGGACGTGTGAGCCTTCTGTACTTCATCAAACAACACCACACAATATGGTCTCCCCTTCTAGAGCCATAGGAATGAACACCCTCCCATCGCACATCCAGAAGCGAGGAGCACTAGATCTGCATCAAAAACCCTAACATCATTTAGGGCTTCATCAACTAAGAATTAACACAACAACCACCATGAATGGCACTTCCAGAAAAAAAGCAATGGTTAAGATTTGAAAATACTTACTTGGTATTGCACGGACTTATAGTCGGAGCGATTGTCGATCTCCGTTGATTGAGCCACCAAGGAAGGTTTGAAAACGGAGAAGTGTAGGTCTCCGGAGATTCGCTGGGACTTGTAGCAACAAGGACATACTAGGATTCGTAGGGATTGTAGTCGGAGTTGGGTTTCCTCCTCTTCATTAAAGAGAGCAACAAAGATGCCGATAGAGAGTCGTAGAGATGTATTAGGGTTTGAGGAAAAAAAAAGTGAGAGAAGGGGTTTGTAGGAGAGAAAAATGAAAAAGTTAGAGGCGGGTTTCGCTTTTGACTTAAAAAAAGAGGCGGGTTTACATTTGTCTTCCGCGGGTGATGAAAATTGGTAATTTTGTTGACGCTTTGTAAATTTTTTGTTATTTATAAGTGTACATTTTATCTTCAACGTTATATAGCGTCGAAAATGTTAAACGCTTGTTGGAAGAGCTGAAATTTCAGTCGACACAATAGGAAGCGTCGAAGCCAAAGCGTAGTTAATGACCCGTGTTTCTAGTAGTGTTCCTTCAACCTGTAAACTGCATCTAGACATTTCTTCAAAATCTCAAAAACGACATCTTTCATTAGTAGGTTAGTGAATGGTTTATCAATCTTAGAAAAGTCCTTAATACATCTCCCATAGAAACCTGCATGTCCTAGAAATCTTCTTACCCCTTTTACCGAGAAGATGGAGGTAACTTCTCAATAGTCTCAATCTTTGCTCTATCCACTTCAATTCCGCGGATGGAAATCAAGTGGCCTAGAACAATGCCTTTGCTAACCATAAAAATAACAGTTCTCCCAATTCAAGACAAGGTTAGTGTCTTCACACCTTTGTAAAACTAGAGAAAGGTTAGATAAGCAATTATCAAATGAAGAAACATAGACAGAAAATCATCCATAATAACCTCCATAATGTTCTCAATGTATTTGGAGAATATAGCCATCATGCACCATTGGAATGTATGGTGCGTTGCAAAGTCCGAAAGGCATTTTCCTATAAGCAAACGTACCCCAAGGGAACGTGAAAGTAGTCTTCTCTTGATCATTAGGATGGATGGGGATATGGAAGAATCCATTATACCCATCCAAGTAGCAGAAGTGTGAGTGTTACGCCAATCTCTCAAGCATTTGATCAATGAAAAGAAGGGGAAAGTGATCCTTCCTTGTTGCTACATTCAATTTCTGTAATCAATGCACATTCTTCATCCCCTTATTGTTCTAGTAGGGAACAACTCATTGTTTTTGTTGGTGACAATGGTCATTCCTCCTTTATTGGGAACTATGTGGACAAGACTCACCCGCTTTCTATCATATATAAGGAAAGATGATATCTGCATCAAGTAACTTAAGAACTTCCTTCTTTATAACCTCTTTCATGAGTGGATTTAATCGTCTTTGAGGTTCACGTGAAGGTTTGTGATCATCTTCCATAAGAATTGTATGCATACATATTAATACCAACAAGATCATCAATAGTATATCTTGAAGCTTTCTTATGTAATCTCAACTCATGCATCAACTTGTTAAGTTCATCTTCACTAAGTTCAGCACTAACAATGATAGGATATATCGAGTTGGGTCCTAGAAAAGCGTACCTTAGATGTGAGGGAAGAGGCTTAAACTCCAATATCTGAGGCTCTTTAATTGAAGAATTCTGACCTTCCAAAGCATCTTGGGATGCTTCTATGGATGAGGAAGAAGTATAATTGCATCCTAGAACATTCCCATACAACTTCGAAATAGACTCTAGAGTTTCAGAAATCTCAACCCCTTGTTAAAATTTGAAAAATCTCGGCCGAGAATTGAGTTGAAGTTGCATTCGACATTGGAAATCTCGGGTATATTAGTTTTTTTAATTCAAAATCTTGGCCGAGATTTTTGCTTCTTGACCATGATTTTCATAAATGTTCGTCCCTTCCTCTAACACCTTAAACTTCGCTTCGGGATCTTCTTCCAAGGCCCTAAAGCTTGAACTTCAGTAATGTAGTCATCTTCTATTCCTTGCTCCGCAATGCTCATACTAATGACTTTTTGAAGCTGATCCTTGAGCAAAATTGAGCTTACTACTTCCCTTGATTCTTTTTCATCATAGATATTGAATATGTCTACTCCAAGGGCTGGCCCTTTAACCATGGCGGTCGTTAGAACTCAATATTCTCCTTACCAATGTTGAAGGAGAGTGTGATGTTCTTGCAATCCACCATACAATCGGAAGTTGCAAGGAACGGTCTTCCAAGAATAATTGGGACCGAATAATCTACAGGAATGTCTAACACAATAAAATCAATGAGAGCATAGAACTACCTAGCTGTACGGGAATTTCTTGAAGAATTCCCACCTGATGCATGATTGACATATATATCCTCCATGTAAAGTGTCATCTTGACCGGTTTTGGCTTCCCAAGTCCAACATTTTCGCACAATGCAAGCGGTATGATGCTTACACTTGCTCCAAGGTCTTACAAGGCCTCATAAGTCACCTCTCCAACTCCAATAGGAACACAAAAAGATCTTGGATCCCTTAGCTTTGGTGGCATCTCTTCTTTCATAGTTTGGACGAGTTCGAATGACCTTTTAGTCATCCTCACTTCCCTAACAACCTCTAATTTTCTCTTGTTAGAGAGGAATTCCTTCAAGAATCTCCCATAAGCGGGCATACCTACAATGGCATCCATGAACGGAATATTAATATGCAATTTACTCATAATCTCAAGGACCTTACCAAAGTTCTTTCCAAGGCGCGTTCTAGCGCGAGAATGTGGGAATGGAAGTGGTGGCTTGTATGCTGGAGGAGGTACATAAGTTAGTTCCTTCTCTTTTTCTTTTCCTCCTCAGTTGGCTTCGGATCTTCCTCAACCATCACTTGCTTTTCTTTATCAACTGTCTTTGGCAATGGCTCATTAATCATCAATCCGGTTCTAGTAGTAATAGCCATAAATTGCCCCTTTGGATTATTTTTAGCCTTTCCAAAAAGCTTTCCTGGATCTCTAGGAGCTTCTCCTACTTTGTGGAACACCTGATTTTCTAAATCCTTTTGAGCCTTATAAATATAAGTAACAGTGCTCTCCAATCCACTCAATCTTCCCATCAATTGCTCAAACATCATCTCAATTCGGTCCTTGGGAGGTTGAGTGAATCCCGCTGGAGAATCTTGAGTCTTTGGTGGTGGAGCTTGACTAGAGGAAGCTAAGGATTTAATGCGCCATCTGGATTTCAATAAGAAAATCCGGGATGATTATGATTAGATCGATAATTATTTCCTCCATGGAAATTCCTTTTAGTGGTATTTCGTGGTCCTTGATGATTTCCTCTGCCCATATAATTCACATCTTGCTCTTTGGGCGGGAACTTAGCTTGTACCGGTGCTTGAGTTTGAGCTCTCATAAGCTCCTTCAATGCTTTAATCTTGAAGAACCAGTAAGTGATATAAATAAGATAAATAATACTCTAGAAGGGGGGTTGAATAGAGTATGGGAACTTTTCGCAAACCAAATCTCAAGGCCTTGAAACTCCTTTCAAGGGCCTTGATGTCAATCTATGCTTCTAGTGAAACTTTGATTTCAAGGGCTTTGAAACTTTATTTCAAGGGCCTTGACTTCTTGCTCCTGCAAAACAAAGTTAATCACAGTAAAGTATATATGGTGCGGAATTGAAAAGATTGACACGAGGATATGTTTACAAAGTTCGGCTCTAAATAGTCTACTCTCCGTCCCAGGTATATCCGAAGGATCTAACTATCTATTATCACCTTCAAAGAGTCCTAGATACAAACTAGAAGAAATCCCCTTCTTCTCTCACTGTAACACACTCTAGTATACCACTATTTAGATCTTCCAATGGAGCTCCAGTGTTTTCTCTCTCTAAGGGGATAAAGCTTTTGCGTGAATGAGAGAAAGAATAACAACGAAAGAAGATGATTAGGTTGCTTGAGGATGCAAAGATGTTTTCCTGTGTAAGCTTGTGTGTTTTCCTACTTCGACCATCATCTTTATTTATACTCTTCTATGGAAAGGTCTTCTAGCCGTTGTAGAGATGACCGTTGAAGATCAATCTTCTTTTCCATGAAGATCGTAAGGTAGACGTTGCAAGTCTTCAGCCCCTGCGAACACGTTGACTCTTTTACTCCTTAATCTTCTCGTCTTCTCTTGAATCAAGAGAGAAGATATTTTTTCCGTTTTGTTGTTTAGAAAATCTTCTAGAAAGATTTTCTATTCTTCGGTTGAGATCTTCCTTAGGTTGACAAGATCTTTGGTTGATGAGATCTTTTTGTTACAGAATCTTCAACGAAGATCTTCAATATATTTGAATCCTCGTTCTGTGCACCTTAGATTCCAAGGACCTTGATCTCGTCCTTTTGAACTTGTTCTTCAATCCAACTTCAAGGCCCTTGACATGTAGATATACAACTTGTACTGAATTCAAACCAACCAAATATCTAGAAATATAATCAAGTACATTGTTAGTATATCCAACTACTATATTTGTGTGAAGTCTTCCATCATCAACACCTGTAAACCATTTTAATCAAGGTGGAGTTTTCAATCTCCCCCTTGATGGAAGACAACACAAATTTTCGTACCTGCATTTGTTATTTTAGCAATGCATATGAAAATCTCAAAACTAAAAATGCAAAATGCAGTATATCCAAATGTCGGATCATATTTCTCCCCCTTTGTCTTTCATCAAGGGAGAAAAAACAGTTAAAGCAGGAAGTCTTAAAATACGATTACAGACCCAAAAACAAATGTATTTTCAACCTATAGAGAAAAACCAATCAACTTTAAAACTCCTCATAAAACTTCCTCTTTCCTTTGGATGAAGTTTTCTTACAACGTCAATCATCCATTTCAGCTGCCAAACATCTTCTCTTTTCTTCAGCTCTTCTCTGTTTAACTACTTTATACTCAAGTTTGGGCAAGAACATTGGCTCTTCATGAGTTGGGTACAAAATTGATTTATTCTGGACCCGCATTTTACAATTCATCAGCATATTCTCAACCTGCTCTTGAGTATGTTGAGCTACATCTTCAAGTATGGGCAAAATACTTCCCATTGTAGTTAGTGTAAGAGCATTCATCAAATACATCTCATTGACTTTAGCGTTGATGGTAGCCAGCAACTCGAAATTTGTATCCATTCTCCTCTTGGCGTCAAACTGAAAATCAGACAATTCACGATTGAGACAAGCTATTTCTTTTTCACAACCCTCTAACCTGATTTCTGGAGTAGGAGAGGATTTGACTTCTTCATTTGCATTTTGAGTAACTCCTTTTCATTTTTAAGTCCATATTCCTGCAAGAGTTTTCTCAATCCCCAAACGTTCTAAGCAGTTCTCATCAATTTTGTTGTTAATAGACTGTCTTTCCTCAAAGGATGTATCAATTTTGTAATAATCAAAGACCTTAGGCAGCAAATTTCCATAAGGCAAAGGAATAGATCTCTTAGAGTTGACAGAATGCAGCATAAGGTTGAGAATCAGATTAGGCACATCTATGGCCACATCAGACATAAGCAAATGAATTAATTCCATATATGATCAGTCAACAGCTCTCTTGAGTTTGCACGAGGAACTACACATCGAACCAGTATGGTGAACACTATTTTAGCCTCTAAGGTTAGAGAAGTATGAGTAAGTTGTCGTGAGTTTGAGTTTGGAATCAGAAAATTCTCTTTAGCAATACGAACACTCTCTGATCTTGAAGGATAGTTGAATACAACATCTGTAGGAATTCCTAAAGTTTCACTTAGAATAGAAGGAGTGAGTGAAATCGGAGTACCTTTGACTGAAGATTCAAGACTAATACACTCTTTGTCCCTTTTTGTGGTGAGATTAACATAGAATAGTCTCGTGAGCCGTGGAAAAGAAAAATCTCCAGGGTTTAAAACCATCCAGATAATCGAACTCTTCAGCTTGTCAATGCGGGTATCTTGAGTGTATTGAGAAAATCAGTATCTACCAAATCACACATACAGAGCGGTCGATTGTGAAAACCATCAAGCCAAGATCCAGAAGCTTGAAAATTAATGAACCATGATGAGGGAAGACCAGTAATCTGAGATGTATCCAGATCTTCAGAAGGTTTTTCTTCTTTTGCAATTGAAGAATTCTGAACAACCTTCTTTTTGGAAGATGGAGGAGCAGATCTCTTGATTTTGGGTGTCATGAGGATTTGAGAGAGAAATCAAAGGATTTTAAAATAGGGTTTCTTGTGAAAGGGTAAAAAGATGAGAAGGTAGGTCCTTTTTATTAGAGATATGACAAAATCTTTGAGAAAATCAGGCTTTTAAAACCAAAATCAAAACTGTTTCAAACAAAAGATTTTAAAAACAATATTTTAAGAATTAAAATATCTAAAAGATATTAACTCTTAAAGGATCCGTAAAGTCAATTTACTCTTTAAAAATATGTTTCAAGGCCCCTTGAATTTGATTTCAAGGCCCTTGAAAACATCAATTGGGCTACATGCGTAGGAACGATTAAAACTCGTTTACTCCCCCTACGTTAATGCTTCCTTGTTCAACATACCAAGTTCCAATCTAATAAAATTAAATTGTTCCTCGGGAAGAGGCTTGGTAAAGATATCTGCAAGGTGCAAGTTAGTTGAGATAAAAGAAATCGAAACATCACCTTTCTCAACATGATCACGTATGAAATGATGCCTTACATCAATATGCTTAGTCCTTGAATGCTGCACAGGATTTTTGGTTATAGAAATAGCACTAGTATTATCACATTTTATAGGAATACCTCTCAAGTCAAAGCCAAGGTCACGAAGTTGTTGAGCAATCCAAAGAATTTGATCACAACAAGCTCCTGCAGCTATGTATTCATCTTCAACTATGGATAGGGCAACAGAATTTTGCTTCTTGGAGTGCCAACTTATTAGGGATGACCCTAAGAATTGACAACATCCAGAAGTACTTTTTCTATCGACCTTATAACCTCCAAAGTCTGCATCTGAATAGCCAACAAGATGAAACGAGCTTTGATGTGGGTACCATAACCCTATATCCTTAGTGCCATTGAGATACCGAAAAATTCTTTTCACAACTATCAAGTGTGACTCTTTAGGATCAGCTTGAAATCTTGCACACATGCACACGCTAAACATAATGTCAGGATGACTATCAGTTAGATACAAAAATGAACCGATCATACCTCGATACTCCTTTTCCACTACACTTTGCCGTTCTTGTCATGATCTAGCGAAAGTGTTTGATAGCATGAATTATAGTCTATATTTTGGGGTTTGTTTGGACGTTTTATCTTTCGTAATCTGCATGTTTGTATGTGCATTATGTGATTTTACTACTATTTCACCTACCTTTGCAAGAATCGAGGTCTACACCTTGTTTTGTTGTAATTGCAGGTAATTTGGTACGTTTTGCATCAAAAAGGAGCAAAAGGAGTCATGAGTCAATTGGAGCTACATCCAGGGAGCATAGCCATGGATTAAAGATTTACTTTGGACCAGTTTTGAGAGATTTCACATTCAGTTATGACTCACCTCGGTTGACCAGAAATTCATCTCGACCGAGGCGATCCAGAGACGCCGACTCGACCGAGGCGAACACCTAGGACGCGGCGAGAATATTTTATTCTTGGCTGAGATCTTTTAAAATTGGAAAGTAATCTTATATTTTTGGGCTTGGCTTCTGGAAGGAAGGAGATATGCAGAATCATATATTTTACCTATATTTATGGGAAAATATCTTTCTAAGATTTATTATCTTTGGAGGGTTATTTTCCTATAAAAAGGGTCGGATTTCCCATAATATCGGCATCCGCTTAGAGCTGGACATCACGCTATACCGTCGATCAGGGTTTACAGCACGCAGCAGCAGCAACCTACTCTAGTTGGGAGAGATTTGAAGAACCTTTTTGAAGGTTGAAGAAAGATTGAAGATTATAGCTTTTATAGCTTTTTGAAGGGTTTTGTAAGATTGTCTTCAATTCCCTCACTTGTTGTCTTGTCTTGTTGGATTGCTATCCAAGGAACGCTTTTGTTGTGATATTTGATTCAGTTATTGAAGTCTTTTCTTTTAATTCTTTTTTGTTCAAATATTCACCTTCTTCCCATATATTTAATACTTTCATAATGATGATGAGTGGCTAATTTCCTTGTGTGATTCTAGGGTGATTGGCTGAAGGTTGTGGGAAAAACAATGATAGAATAATCTTAGATTCCAGTAGGATCCTGAAAGTTCGAGTCTTTAACCTTAACCCTAAGCATCTCGTTCAGTCGATGAACATCTCGGCCGGGGTGGAAACTGGCTGACCGAGGTGACTTATCTGATCCTAAACTGAGAGTTAAGTGTTAGAGTTTGCCAAATCCTATTCTTATTACACCTTTCCTGGTTCAAAGCAAGCTTAGGATGAGACTTACCCGGTAATTCCTTAGTTTGTGTACCAACGATCATAAGTGTAGGTAATAAAGGTTTATCCTTTATTGGGGTTTGAGTGTGCTTCTATCCCATCTTTGTGAGTTAGCGTGAGACTTACCCGGTAAAGGTTGATTCTATTCCCTTAGATGGTGTGTTAGTTTGAGGTTATAGTTCTTTATCTTAATTCCTTGAGACTTACCCGGTAATAGGAGTTACGGTTTAGGATTAGTGTGTGGTGAGACTTACCCGGTGATCTACTCCACTTTAGAAACACCTTCCCCACGCAAAAATCTCAGCTTTGTCCGCTTATCTATAGATCTTGAGTTGGAACCACAACTAGACGCTTTAATCCCTAGAATTGCATGTTTGCTTTATTGACTTCTTATTCATCTTTGATTGTATTATTTGCTCTTTGTGGTTAGTGTTGACATAAGCACACCGTATTGACTTTGTTTCACCGAGTCCCTGTGATCGACCCCTGGAATTTTCTTGCTTTTACTACGATTGACCCGTACACTACGGGTTCGCATCCTTGTTTTAAGCTGAAGTCTAGGGTTATAAATTTAAAGCTTGCACACACCGTTTGGAGCGAACAAGTTTTTGGCGCCGTTGCCGGGGACTTGGTCTAGACCGAGCCGGTTACGGTTTGCTTTCGGGGCATTTGCCCCTGTTGCTACTAACTACTCTTTCTATGAGTTTTGTAGTTTTCAGGATTTCCGATGACTACATTTGATCCAGCCTGGATAGCAAGACAAAGTGCTAGGGCGGACCATTATGAATACTTGGAGGAAAAGTACTCCTTCTATCGGTTTAACAATGAATGGGAAAGAGAAGAGGCCATTCAGCATGAACTTGCGACATGGGATGAGAAGAATGTCCCTAAAAACATTTATGAGCAACCTTTTGAAGACTCTCTCGAATCAAGATTGGAGAAGTTGATGAAGAAGGTGGAGGAGCTCAAGGAAAGCACCCTATCCTATGCTAAGCCGCAAGAGGAGCATAAGGAAGTATTGCATGTTCCAAGCACCCCCCCAGTCGAACCCAAAATTTCTCCTGAAACTTCTGAGGAAGAGGAGGATATGGAAGGTCTCGATCTGACTGTTGAGACCTCGGTCGAAGTGGAAGAGATCTCGGCCTAGATGGAAGAATCTGCAAAATTGGAAGCAAAAGATGCAAAGAACCTTGGTCAAATTACTGAGATTGTGACCAAGGTGGAAGAAAGATCAACTGAGTTGAGAGAGATTTCATGTGTTGGTTATCAACCTAACATGAAACCTGATCCGAGCTTTGGAGAACTTTACAAGGTAAGTTCTCTTGCTCCATTCGAAATCCCTATTAAAATTTCTGAATTTTTCAGGAAAGCACCGTAGAGTTGGAGGTCTCTTCTGAAAGAACCTCCAAAGATCAAGATGAAGTCTTCCTTGAAATTGTTGGAAGAAGAAGCTCCTCGGATCATGAGGAGTGGAGTTGGCAAGCACTACACCGCTAAGGCGATGAAGAGTCTCTTGTTCAAGTATGGGGTCCCTCGCATGCTCAGGACCCTGTACCATCCCCAAGCTATAGATGGGGAAGCTGCTATAATTCTCGAGAAACTGTTTTCTCGATCAAGGAAAGGATGGGACACGAGGAATGTCCCATTGAAGTGTAGGAAGGCTAGAAGGATTCCGGTGAGAATCAAACCGTACAAGCTTGTACGTGGGAGATCTTACCATTTGCCGGTGAAGTTAGGAACCGGAACCTTCATGGAAGATTTTTACGGATGTGATGAGCACTCCATGACATTCGAAGTGGATTGAGTAATCCCATGCCGTATGGTCCAGCTAGCGACCGTAAATCAAGCGCTTCTTGGGAGGCAACCCAAGGTATTGCTTTCTTTTCCCGTTTTCTAGTCTAGCTTAGATAGTTTTTGTTTTTTGATTTGCTTTGCTTTGTTTTTGGCATTCTGGACAGACAACAGGGAACATCTAAGAAAGGAACATAACTGGAAGGACGGAAGTTCGAGATTCTGAGAAGAAAGAAGCACCTCGGTTACTGTAAGAGCACCTCGACCGAGTTGATTCTTGAGCAACCGAGGCGACTAGGGTTTCTGCAGAACCACCTCGGTCCGTACCACCTCGGTCCAGTCGAGACCATCTCGACCGAGGTGACAGCAGATCCAGGAACAGTATAAAAAGGGAAAAATTTTTATTTTTCACTTTTTACTTTACCCACCTCGACCGCGGCGACCTCCACTTCGCTCCCTCTCAAATCTTGCCTATTTTCGAAGATTTCTGCTTCTAAACTGTGATTGAAGGGTAGAGGAATCGATTGCAACAACAGATCTGCAAAGAAATCGAGCGAATCGACCGAAACGAGGTAAAACAAGTCGAAACCCTAACTCGTTCGTTCGCTTTGATTTGGGCTTTGTTTGCCCCTGATTCTGCTGAGAAAGGATTTAAGTACCCCATAGGAAGCAATTGTAGTGATTTCTGGGGGAAAAGAACTGAATTTCTGAGAATTGGAATCGTAACTGCTACGCCTCGGTCCGGTCGAACTGCATCTCGACCGAGGTGTTTTTGAGTCTTGTCAGCAACCGAGGTGGTCTGACAGTGTTAAAGCGAAAATGAGTTCCGATCGCCGCCTAGCCCTGAGAGACAGATCCTCACCCTCCCCTTCTTCCTCTTCTTCCCGTCCTTACCGCCCGGTTATCCACGAGAGATGCCGGGTAGACTATGAGCGGATAGCTAGCCGTCTAGTTATCGCACCACGATTTCTGGACGTGTCGGCTTTTGATTGCCTAGGGTTAGATGCTGACCTTAGGAGGATGATTGCTACTGTCGGGCTGGATCAGTTTACTGAGATCCGAGCCCCAGCTTACTTGGAGCCGACCTTAGAGTTTGTTAGCTCCTTCTCCTACCTCCCCACAGACCAGTCTGTGAAGTACCGGTTGATGAACCGGAACTTCATAGTTCCTTTAGAGATATGGAGAGAGATTTTTGGCTTTTCTGAGCCCACCGCCACCGACTTCCCCTCCCGATCCGTAGCTAGGGAGTTCTGGGGGCAGATTGCCCATATTACTGAGCACGCAGACAGATGGCGCCCTGGAGATTCCAGGGAGAAGGTCATCTTTCATCCGGCCTTCAGACTAGCCCACAGGATTTTCAGCGAGACACTTCTGGCGCGTACTGAGACGCCCTAGAAGATCAGACAGGGCGAGCTCTTTAGCCTCTACTGCATGGTTACAGGAGGTTTCCCAGACTTTGGCTTGCTCTTGGCAGAGGATCTGCACAGGATCAAGGCCAAGGCGAAGGGAGACATTTGCTGCGGAGGTCTAGTCACCCATATCGCTACCTACCACGGGATGGACCTCAGTGTTTGCACGATGGCGGCGGCTCCGAAGCCGCTGGGATTACAGGAGATGATCACACGGAGGATTCTGGTTCCCCGTGGTTTGACCACTCCATACGTCGCCATGCCTTGGGAGCGGAATGCACCACAGGGGATCCGCTGGTCTGCTCAGTTCACAGTCTTTGATCCGCATTATTGGCAGACAGCATGGGCTCCACTGATGGAGGATCACAAAGAGGCAGCACCTGCCCCTACTGAGGAGGAGGAGGATGACGACGACGAGGAGACAGTGGATGAGAGAGATGGTGGAGTCCCGATGGATACAGGGACAGATACTGCAGGTACGAGCGCGCCACCGATCATCGACTTAGATGATGAGGAGGATACTGAGCTAGCACCTGCTGCACCTCCTGCTAGATCTGCTAGGCGTCGGACACGCCGCCATAGAGATTCTGAGGTTCATCGCCGGATCGACGACCTGACAGACCAGATGATAGACTCTTATGCTGCCCTTACTGTGGACATGCATGAGAGATTTACTGCCCAGGACCGACACATTGACCGCTGGACTCATCAGATGTTAGAGGAGCAGCACTATCAGCGCAGGATGATGGAGCTACAGTTCCAGCAGACTATGGGCTATCCGTTTGACCAGGCTCAGTATCCGTATGTGCCACCACCACCACCACCGGATCGAGACTATTGAGGAGCTGCAGGATTTTCTTTATTTTCTTTTATGCAGTTCGGCCATTTATCCGGTGAGTACTCTCATGTCTAGACTTTTTATTTGACCCACTGGGATAGTGTGTCCCAAGTATGGGGTGTTTGTACTTATCTGACTACGTGATGTATTTATTCGACTACCTTTTGATGTATGACACTTTATTTTATCGGATATTTTCATATTTATGCTTCAGTTGCCTTTATATGAATATCTGATATTACATGCATACCTACAGGTTATTTGATTGAGAAAAACGTCGAAACCGAAAAAAAAATGGTTTTAAAAAAAAAAAATAAATAAAATTTTTTTGACCTCGACCGGGGAGATTCTGGCCAAACGAGGCACTTCACCTCGGTTGAACCAAGAACACCTCGACCGAGGTGGGTTAACTGAGAGTTTTCGAAAACGATTTTTCGTGTTGCTTATCTGGATATGATCTCAGTGAAGATTCTGTTTACCTACTGGTTTTAAATTCTTTATGTATTTGAAAGGTTTTATAATATGTTTAAGTTGCTAAATGCTTTGTTTGAAATTATTGGCATGTTTAATACTTTGTTTTTATCCAAATTATGTTGAATTTGAAGGTTGACACCGCAGGTTAAGTTCTCTCACTTTCTTCTTGGAAAGACCAAGGCAATTCATTCTCTTCTTCTTCTTCTTCTTGATCATGCTTAGCCCCTCATATACATTTTGCCTCCCTTTACCTATCCGGGAATTTGGAAGCAAGCGAAGTGGTGAAAGCAAGTGAAGTGAAGTTGAGAAGTGGCTGGAAGTGAAAGTGCTAGAAAGCAATAATAGGTTTGGGGAAGTCAATCATGAAGATGAGTAACTCGGCACCATTCACATAGCCGGGTGTTTGTGTCTTGCCAAAGTCGGATTGAGCGATATTCCTAACGGGTCATGGTATGTGCATCAAGGGTTTGATGCATCTCGAGAAATTGATGATTGCAGATTTCCTAGGCTTCGGTTATTGTGCACCTCTGTCCATGCATCCCAAAAAGTAAAGTAAAAGAAAAAGTGTTAAATAAGCAAAGCTTATTGGTGGAAGATGTTGCAAGTCAAAATGAAAGTGAAGTTCATCCTTTTCCCGGATTCTAGCACCACATCACCTTACATACATCCCTACCCTACACGTTTCTTAACCTTTCCTTTGGGAAGCCCTTGAGACCTTGAGCTTGTTGATTGACTTAGCGGTTTAAATCGGATTATACATGATTAATTTTGATAATTATGATTTATTATGCATTCTATGATTTTATGCAAAGATGAACAACTTTCCTATATTTAAAAAATGTTTTGAGCATATTGAGTTTTTAAATTCCAGGAAGTACTCTCTTAGAGTGATCTATGGTAGTTGCACACCATAAAATGTTTTTGAAAGACTTTTTCATTGATTTTTATGACCTATAATCCATTCTATCTTGTCTTCTATATGCGGAACTTGCTTGGGGACAAGCAAGGGCTAAGTATGGGGTATTTTGATAGCATGAATTATAGTCTATATTTTGGGGTTTGTTTGGACGTTTTATCTTTCGTAATCTGCATGTTTGTATGTGCATTATGTGATTTTACTACTATTTCACCTACCTTTGCAAGAATCGAGGTCTACACCTTGTTTTGTTGTAATTGCAGGTAATTTGGTACGTTTTGCATCAAAAAGGAGCAAAAGGAGTCATGAGTCAATTGGAGCTACATCCAGGGAGCATAGCCATGGATTAAAGATTTACTTTGGACCAGTTTTGAGAGATTTCACATTCAGTTATGACTCACCTCGGTTGACCAGAAATTCATCTCGACCGAGGCGATCCAGAGACGCCGACTCGACCGAGGCGAACACCTAGGACGCGGCGAGAATATTTTATTCTTGGCTGAGATCTTTTAAAATTGGAAAGTAATCTTATATTTTTGGGCTTGGCTTCTGGAAGGAAGGAGATATGCAGAATCATATATTTTACCTATATTTATGGGAAAATATCTTTCTAAGATTTATTATCTTTGGAGGGTTATTTTCCTATAAAAAGGGTCGGATTTCCCATAATATCGGCATCCGCTTAGAGCTGGACATCACGCTATACCGTCGATCAGGGTTTACAGCACGCAGCAGCAGCAACCTACTCTAGTTGGGAGAGATTTGAAGAACCTTTTTGAAGGTTGAAGAAAGATTGAAGATTATAGCTTTTATAGCTTTTTGAAGGGTTTTGTAAGATTGTCTTCAATTCCCTCACTTGTTGTCTTGTCTTGTTGGATTGCTATCCAAGGAACGCTTTTGTTGTGATATTTGATTCAGTTATTGAAGTATTTTCTTTTAATTCTTCTTTGTTCAAATATTCACCTTCTTCCCATATATTTAATACTTTCATAATGATGATGAGTGGCTAATTTCCTTGTGTGATTCTAGGGTGATTGGCTGAAGGTTGTGGGAAAAACAATGATAGAATAATCTTAGATTCCAGTAGGATCCTGAAAGTTCGAGTCTTTAACCTTAACCCTAAGCATCTCGTTCAGTCGATGAACATCTCGGCCGGGGTGGAAACTGGCTGACCGAGGTGATTTATCTGATCCTAAACTGAGAGTTAAGTGTTAGAGTTTGCCAAATCCTATTCTTATTACACCTTTCCTGGTTCAAAGCAAGCTTAGGATGAGACTTACCCGGTAATTCCTTAGTTTGTGTACCAACGATCATAAGTGTAGGTAATAAAGGTTTATCCTTTATTGGGGTTTGAGTGTGCTTCTATCCCATCTTTGTGAGTTAGCCTGAGACTTACCCGGTAAAGGTTGATTCTATTCCCTTAGATGGTGTGTTAGTTTGAGGTTATAGTTCTTTATCTTAATTCCTTGAGACTTACCCGGTAATAGGAGTTACGGTTTAGGATTAGTGTGTGGTGAGACTTACCCGGTGATCTACTCCACTTTAGAAACACCTTCCCCACGCAAAAATCTCAGCTTTGTCCGCTTATCAATAGATCTTGAGTTGGAACAACAACTAGACGCTTTAATCCCTAGAATTGCATGTTTGCTTTATTGACTTCTTATTCATCTTTGATTGTATTATTTGCTCTTTGTGGTTAGTGTTGACATAAGCACACCGTATTGACTTTGTTTCACCGAGTCCCTGTGATCGACCCCTGGAATTTTCTTGCTTTTACTACGATTGACCCGTACACTGCGGGTTCACATCCTTGTTTTAAGCTTAAGTCTAGGGTTATAAATTTAAAGCTTGCACACACCGTTTGGAGCGAACAGTGTTAAACTCATAGTCTTTGCAACCTTAGATTGATCCATTTTGTACTTTGTAAGCAAGTCTTTAGTATACTTGCTTTGATTGAGGAAAATTCCTTTCTTTGCTTGTGTAACTTGAAGTCCAAGAAAGAAATTTAGCTCTCCCATTAAGCTCATCTCAAATTCTCTGCACATAATATCTGAAAATTCCTTGCAAAGGAAATCATTAGTTGCACCGAATAATATGTCATCAACATAGATTTGTACTACTAGAATGTCGTTGCCTCTAGTTTTGATAAACAATGTTTTATCAATCAAACCTCTTTTAAAATTGTTTCAAGAAGATATTTAGACAATCTTTCATACCAAGCTCGAGGAGCTTGCTTAAGACCGTAAAGAGCTTGTATAATTTAAAAACATGATCCGGAAATTCATCATTTTCAAAACCAGGAGGTTGAGCAACGTAGACTTCTTCTTCTAAGAAACCGTTTAGAAAAGCACATTTTACATCCATTTAAAAAAGTTTTATGTTCATGAAAGATGCAAATGCAAGTAGCATATGTATGGATTCTAACCTGGCAACAGGAGCAAAAGTCTCCTCATAATCAATACCTTCTTCTTGGTTATACCCTTGTGCTACAAGTTGTGCTTTGTTTCGTATGACTTTGCCACTTTCATCCAATTTGTTTCGAAAGACCCATTTCGTGCCAATAACTGATTGATGCTTTGGTCTTGAAGTAAGAGTTCATACCTTGTTCCTCTCAAATTCATTTAATTCATTTTGCATGGAAATGATCCAGTCTGGTTCTTGAAGAGCTTGAATGTAGTTCTTTGGCTCGACAAGTGATACAAAAGCGGAGAAGGCACAAAGATTATTCCTTTTAGATCTAGTTTGAACTCCAGCATTTGGATCTGAGATCACATTCTCTCGTGGATGTTACGAGGAGTGTTGAACTTTTCTTCTTTTGACAGATGAAGTAGATCCAGAAGGTTGAGCTGTACATGTTTGACTCGATTCAGGGACCGTTTGTGTATTACCTATTGTTCCAATCTCAAGGCCTTGAAGTTGGATTTCAAGCCCTTGAAGTGGAGTTTCGTTGTCACAGTTTCTAGTTTCAAGGTCTTGAAGGTGTGTTTCAAGGTCTTGAGGATTTTCTTTGGTATCTTGAATCTTTTCCTGCATATTCTTGTCTTGACCTTTAGGATCTTCCTCTACATCCGAAATATGATCTTCTCTTTGATTCAGATTTAAATCTGCCAAACTCTCACTCAAAGTACCATCATTGCTTTCATCAAAAATAATATGAATACTTTCCTCAACAACTTTGGTACGTTTGTTATATACTCGATAAGCTTTGCTATTTGAAGCATATCAATGAATATAGCTTCATCACTACGTGCATCAAATTTCCCAAGATTGTCCTTCCCATTTTTGTGAACAAAACAAGTACATCCAAAGGGTTTAAAATATGAAATATTTGGCTTTCTTCCTTTAAAAAGTTCATAACAAGTTTTTTTCAAAATAGGGCAAATTAAACATCTATTTAAAATATAATTTGCAGTGTTTACTACTTCAGCCCAAAAGCTTTTTGGCATATTATTTTCTAAAAGCATTGTCCTAGACATATCCTCAAGAGTGCGGTTCTTACGTTCCACAACTCTATTTTGTTGAGGAGTTCTAGGAGCTGAAAAATTATGAGAAATACCATATTTTGCACAAAACAAATCAAACTTTAGTTGATCAAATTCTCTACCATGATCACTTCTTATAGAAACGATTGGTAGGTTTTTCAAACTTTGTAACTCCTTATACAATTTTGAAAACTCAAATAAAGCTTCAAATTTTTCTCGTAGAAAAGATATCCATGTAAATCGAGAGAAATCATCCACTATAACAAGGATGTATTGTTTTCCTCCGGGAGATTTGACACGCACAGGTCCACAAAGATCCATATGTAAAAGTTCAATAGATGGAGAAGAACTTACAGCTTTCTTAGGTTTGAATGAACCTCTTGTTTGTTTACCTTGTGTACATGCCTTACATAGGTCATTAACCTTGAAGTTTAGGTTTGGCAAAGCACGTACCAAATCTTTTGTAAGTAGCTTCTGCATGGTATGCATGCTTACGTGGCCAAGTCTTCTATGTCAAAGCCTTGGATCATCAGTCAAGGCCTTTAGACATTTTAGCTTAGTTCCTGCAACTTGGTTAGTACTCAAAGAATAAACATTATTACATCTAGGAGCAATAAGCAACACTTCTCCCGTCTTTATGTCTTGAACTTCAAATTTTTCTGAATCAAACATGACTTTATTTCCTTTATCACAAATTTAAGAAATACTTACTAGATTATATCTCAAGTCATCAACTAAATAAACATCATCAATAAAGTTGGATGAATCGTAGCAAGTTTTACCAATGCCAATTATGTCACACTTTCCTTTATCACCAAGAGTAATAGTTCCAGATGATTGCTTCTTTAAATCTGAGAATAAAGAACTCTTTTCACTCATGTGTCTTGAGCAACCACTATCTAATATCCATTTGTGCTCCTTTACCTTGGTGATATCCTGCAAAACAACAAACATTAACCTTTCTAGGTCGACCAAATGGCATATTTTGGTTCATACTCAGGTTCGATCATGTTTGGTGGTCTAGTACCTTTAGGAACCCAGATTTGTTTGACATGTTTCCTTAAACATAAAGGATAGGTGTTTCTGATGATATAAGGATCATTTCTTCTATAAGGACATGTAGATTTAGCATGACCCTTTTTACAACAATAGAAGCAAGTAGGCATATGAATGCTTCCTTTGGCCGTAACAAAAGTGGTGGTAGGTTTTCAAGGAAAGCTCCTATGATACCCTATACCATTTTTGTTAAGTGAAGATTGTTGTTCACCCATCATTCTTTCCAGATCAGCTTTTGAACGAGTAAACTTAATGAGTGATGCCTTCTGGTCTTGACACATTAAAGTCAGATCAACTTTCTCTTTCTCTAGATCGATATAGTTTCGATGTAGAGAAGATAGGTTGTCCTTGAGAATCAGGTTTTCTGATTCCAAGGCCTTGATATTAGCATCAAGTTCTTTCTTTCTTGTGTTATGATTTTCAATCTCCAGAGACATTTCACTCAATTTTTTGTCTTGTTTATGAAGTTTTTCTTTGAAAGAATTTATCCTTATTATATGTTCCTTATCAATTAAGATAATATCCTTAAGGAATTGTTTATGGTCAATCTCAGGTTCAGACAAAATTGTACTTACCATATTATCGATGTATAGATTTGAGTTATCTTCATGATCGGCCATAAGACACAAGTTTGCTTGTTCTTGTTCATCTTCTGATTCGTTTGTCGATTCTGAATTACTCTATGAAGCAACCATGGCTTTCTTCTTTCGATCATTCTTCTTGAAGTTGGTCCTCTTATTTTGTGGACAATCCTTCACCAAATGATTTATTTCACCACATTCAAAGCAACTCAGTACTTTCGTTTTCTTATTAGAGTTAGGAAACTTACCTCGGGGTTTTGATGCTCGTGGAAATTCTCGGTTTGCAGATTGTTTCTTTATCTTGAGAATGCTTGCTAAACCTTTAGAGATCATGGCGAGAGCATCTTCTTCATTATCATCATCACTATCTTCTTCATTAGCATCTTCTGGATTTTAATGCCAAATTCTTGGAGTTGGATGGGAGTTCTCCATCTTCTTCGCCAAGAATCATTTCATGTGTGATGAGTTTTCCAAGTAAATCATCAAGGGGAAGAGTAGTGAGATTTTGAGCTTCTTCAATGGCAGTCATCTTTGGTCCCCACTTGGCTTTAGGTAAGCTTCTTAGAACCTTTCTCACTTTTTCTTCATTTGTGAAGGTCTTTCCAAGTGAGTCTAGATTGTTCACGGTCTCAGTGAATCTAGTGAACATTTCTTTGACTAGTTCATTTGGATTCATCTTGAATAACTCGTATTGTCTGAGAAAGATGTTAATCTTTGTTTCCTTGACTTGAATTGTTCCTTCGTAAGTGACAACAAGCTTGTCCCATATTTCTTTTGCACTTTTGCATGATGAGATGCGGTTGAATTCATTAGCATCTAATCCACAGTAAAGTAGATTCATTGCCTTGTAATTTTTTGACACACTGTCCAGGTCAGCCTATGTGAAGTATGATTCCTGCTTCGGGACTTGGACGCCTTCAACCGTTGTCATTGAAACTTTTGATCCATTTTGAATAATACTCCAAAGCTCCATATCCTGGTCAATCATGAACATACGTATAAGTGATCTCCAATGAACAAAGTTGTTGCCACAGAAGAGTGGTGGTCGAGATGAGGATCTTCCTTGAGAAAATCCACCATCACCTACAGGATTCATGATTAGTCTCACTGATGGTTAAATCAATAAACGTGAGTCTAGCTTTGATACCAATTGAAGAACCAATAGGTGATATAAATAAGATAGATAATACTCTAGAAGGGGGGTTGAATAGAGTATGGGAACTTTTCGCAAACCAAATCTCAAGGCCTTGAAACTCCTTTCAAGGGCCTTGATCTCAATTTGTGCTACTAGTGAAACTTTGATTTCAAGGACCTTGAAACTCTATTTCAAGGGCCTTGACTTCTTGCTCCTGCAAAACAAAGTTAGTCACAATAACGTATATATGGTGCGGAATTGAAAAGATTGACACGATGATATGTTTATGAAGTTCGGCTCTAAATAGCCTACTCTCCGTCCCAGGGTATATCCGTAGGATCTAACTATCTATTATCAGCTTCAAAGAGTCCTAGATATAAACTAGAAGAAATCCCCTTCTTCTCTCACTTGTAGCCAATGCTACGATCTAGCTCCAACTCTTAACCTAGCTATAATAGCCTAGTTACTTCGCGGAGTAATACACTCTAGTATAACACTTTTTTAGATCTACCAATGGAGCTCTTGTGTTTTCTCTCTCTAAGGGGATAAAACTTTTACGTGAATGTGAGAAAGAATAACAACGAAAGAAGATGATTAGGTTGCTTGAGGATGCAAAGATGTTTTCCAGTGTAAGCTTGTATTTTTTCTTCTTCGACCATCATCTTCATTTATATCTTCTATGGAAAGATCTTCTAGCCGTTGTAGAGATGACCGTTTGAAGATCAATCTTCTTTTCCATGAAGATCGTAAGGTAGACGTTGCAAGTCTTCAGTCCCTACGAACACGTTGAGTCTTTTACTCCTTGATCTTCTCGTCTTTTTGTTGGATAAGAGAGAAGATATTTTTTGCCGTTTTCTTGTTTAGAAAATCTTCAAGAAAAGATTCTCTATTCTTCGGTTGAGATCTTCCTTCGGTTGACAAAATCCTTGGTTGATGAGATCTTCTTGTTACGGAATCTTCAACGAAGATCTTCAATTTATTTGAATCCTTGTGCCGTGCAGCTTTGATTCCAACGCCCTTGATTTTGTCCTTTTGAACTTGTTCTTGAATCCAACTTCAAGGCCCTTGACATGTAGATATACAACCTGCACTGAATTCAATCCAACCAAATATCTAGAAATATAATCAAGTACATTGTTAGTATATCTAACTACTATATTTGTGTGAAGTCTTCCATCATCAACACCTGTAAACCATTTCAATCAAGGTGGAGTTTTCATAGTGTTTTCTCTCTCTAAGGGGATAAAGCTTTTGCGTGAATGAGAGAAAGAAAAATAATGAATAAAGATGATTAGGTTGCTTGAGGATGCAAAGATGTTTTCCTGTGTAAGCTTGTGTATTTTCCTACTTCGACCATCATCTTCATTTATACTATTCTATGAAAAGGTCTTCTAGTCGTTGTAGAGATGACCGTTGAAGATCAATCTTCTTTTCCATGAAGATTGTAAGGTAGACGTTGCAAGTCTTCAGCCCCTACGAACACGTTGAGTCTTTTACTCCTTGATCTTCTCGTTTTCTATTGAATCAAGAGAGAATATATTTTTGCCGTTTTGTTGTTTAGAAAATATTTTAGAAAGATTCTCTATTCTTCGGTTGAGATCTTCCATAGGTTGACAAGATCTTTGGTTGATGAGATCTTCTTGTTACAGAATCTTCAACGAAGATCTTCAATATATTTAAATCCTAGTTCCGTGCACCTTAGATTCCAAGGCCCTTGATCTCGTCCTTTTGAACTTGTTCTTGAATCCAACTTCAAGGCCCTTGGCATGTAGATATACAACCTGCACTGAATTCAAACCAACCAAATATCTAGAAATATGATCAAGTACATTGTTAGTATATCCAACTTCTATATTTGTGTGAAGTCTTCCATCATCAACACCTGTAAATCATTTTAATCAAGGTGGAATTTTCAAATCTCATTGTTAATAATATCAAATTGAGCTCTCATAAGTTCCTTCAATGATTTAATCCCATTGTTAATAATATCAAATTGAGCATTATTAGTGGTCTTCAATACCCAAAATTGTAGCGAATCAAGTAACAAAGATCCAATCTTGTGTTCAAAAGCAATAAAATCTAAAAACTAAGTATTCTCATCTAAGGATCTTCACAATCTCTCTTCAATTCTCAATGTTGTTACTCACGTTGATGATCAATCTCATGTATCTCTCAATGTACTATAAATTGTTATGGAAAGAGGTCTCTATCACTTACTACAACCCTACTATCTTATAAGAAAATCTAGGGTTTTGAACTTGGGCCATGGGTTGTTTTTACACTATATCTCCGATGAGCCTAGTAATAATCTCGGCCGAGATTCTTCACAAGTCGGGCCGAGATTTATAATTTGTAACGTGTCTTCTTTGCTCTTTTCTCTCATCCTTTGATTTTATCCTAGCTTCCTATATTTTGGGGTTTGTTTGGACGTTTTATCTTCAATAATCTGCATGTTTGTATGTATATTATGTGATTATATTATCATTTCATCTACCTTTGCGGGAATCGAGGTCTACACCTAGTTTTGTTGTAATCGTAGGTAAAATGGCACGTTTTGCATCAAAAAGGAGCAAAAGGAGCTAAGGAGTCATTGGAGCTACATTCAGGAACATAAGGAAACATCCAGGAAGCATAGCCATGGATTATAGATTTACTTTGGACCAGATTTGAGAGATTTCACATTCAGTTGTGACTCACCTCGGTTGACTACAGAGTCACCTCGACCGAGGTGATCCAGAGGAGTCGACTCGACCGAGGCGAACACCTGGGACGCGGCGAGAATATTTTATTCTTGGCTGAGATCTTTTATCTTTGGAAAGAGGATCTTATATTTTTGGGCTTGGCTCCTGGAAGGAAGAAGATATGATAGATCATATACTTTACCTATTTTTATGGGAAGAGATTTTTCTTAGATATCTTATCTTTGGAGAGTAATTTTCCTATAAAAAGGGTTGGATTTCCCACAAATCCGACATCCGCTATCACCCGGAAGACATTTACAACAGCAACACTCCGCATATACTCCAGTTGGGAGATTTGAAGAACCTTTTTGAAGGTTGAAGGAAGAAAGTCCATAGCTTTTATAGCTTTTTGAAGGGTTTTTGTAAGATCATCTTAGATTCCCTTCTTTGTCATTGTCTTGTTGGATTTCTATCCAAGGAATGCTTGTTGTTTAGATAATTGATTCAGTTATTGAAGCCTTTCTCTTAAGGTTTTCTTGTTCAATTATTCTCTTTCTTCCCATATATTTGATTAATACTTTCATGATGATGAGTGGCTAATCTCTTTGTGTGATTCTAGGGTGATTGGCTGAAGGTTTGGGAAAAACAATGATAGAATAATCTTAAATCACCGTAAGACCCTGAAAGTTCGAGTCTTTATCCTTAACCCTAAAGCATCTCGCTCAGTCGATGAACATCTCGGCCGGGGTGGAATTCTTCTGACCGAGGTGACTTATCTGATCCGAAACTGAGAGTTAAGTGTTAGAGTTTGCCAAATCCTATTCTTATTACACCTTTCCTGGTTCAATGCAAGCCTAGGATGAGACTTACCCGGTAATTCCTTTGTTTGTTTACCTAAGATCATAAGTGTAGGTAATAAAGGTTTATCCTTTATTAGGGTTTGAGTGTGCTTTCATTCCATCTTTGTGAGTTAGCCTGAGACTTACCCGGTAAAGGTTGATTCTATTCCCTTAGGTGGTGTGTTAGTTTGAGGTTATAGTTCTTTTCCTTAATTCCTTGAGACTTACCCGGTAATAGGAGTTACGGTTTGGGATTAGTGAGTAGTGAGACTTACCCGGTGATCTATTCCACTTTAGTAACACCTTTCCTATGCAAATATCTCAGCTTTGTTCCCTTATCTTTAGATCTTGAGTTGGAACCACAAGTAGATGCTTTAATCCCTAGAATTGCATATTTCCTTTATTGACTTTTTATCATCTTTGATTGTTTTAATCACTTTTGTGGTTAGTAATTACAAAGTTTACCTATTCCGACTTTGTTTCACTAAGTCCCTGTGATCGACCCCTGGAATTCCTTGCTTTTTACTACGATTGACCCGTACACTGCGGGTTCGCATCCTCGTTTTAAGCTTATATCTAGGGTTATAAATTTCAAGCTTGCACACACCGTTTGGAGCGAACAAGTTTTTGGCGCCGTTGCCGGGGACTTGGTCTAGACCGAGCCGGTTGCGGTACGCTTTTGGGGCTCTTGCCCCCTTGTCTACTAACCACTCTACTTGAGTGACCTTTGCAGGTTCTTTCTTAGGTTTATGCGAAGAACTCGCACTGGGAAGGAAATCGTTCCTTACGATCCCGAACCAGAAAAGACATACAAACGACGCTTAAGAGAAGCGAAGATGGCCAACCAAGACAATCGCGATCTTGAGGCCGAATCGAAGGAGGCGTTAGAACATCTACGCCTCAGCAGGGAAGAACTGAGGCAAGAGAAAGAAGAAACTCGCACCAGGACTAAAGCGATCGAAGCAGATATGGCAGCCTTACGAGACCAATATCTACTTCGACCGAGGGAAGACCCAGTTCCCGATGCTGGACCGATGTAGGTCCAAGTCGCAGACCCTCGACCGAGGCAGGTCCCAGTACCTGACGCCCCGGCCGAGGTACTTCCACCTCGGATGCCAGTCCGAGGCGCTCTTTTTGCAGGAATCCCGCAAACCCTAGGTCAAAGGATGGACCCCAATCAACAACTGAGGCGTCCAGGAGTTAACCTAGGAGATCCAGCTGACCATGACTATGAACTTCGACCGCAAGTTCTTTCCATGATTCGCCAATGCTAGTTCAAAGGGCTAGAGAAGGAATCTCCGCATCAACATCTTCAAAATTATGAGATCTTGATGGAGACCTTGAGACCCTCAAGAATAGAAAACAACTACTACAAGCTAAGACCTTTTTACTTTTCTTTAAAAGATAGAGCTCTTACTTGGTATCAATCTCTTCCTCCAGGAAAAATTAGCACTTGGGAGGAGATGACTACGGAATTCTTGACTAAATTCTTTCCCCCCTCTAAGACCGCTGAAATGAGAGGGAAGATTAATGCATTCATTATGAAGGACAATGAGAGCTTGTCCAAGTCATGGGAGATGTGACACCTATTTCATTTCTAGTTTATTACCAGTTAATTAACCCTGTTTAAAGCAATAAGTGGAAAACGTAAATTTTTAAAACTTTATCTTACAACCATTTTCACAACATATATACATACTAACATACGTCATAAAACCCTGTTTAACAAAAACACAACTGTTTTAAAACCATGCAAAACATCCTAGGCGGTAGCATCCCATAACAGCCCACCTGATATGATCTCAAATCCAGGTGTTGGGTCCAATGTCCTTGCCTTGATCAGGCTGAGTCTGAGTAGCTGAAAAAAATATGTGGATATAACAACAATGAGCCACACGCTCAGTAAGGGTATACAAATCGCACTGTCCCAATATATATAAGTATCTAATATCCCGTCCCCAAAGGACACTCTATACCCTTCCTCACATTCCAAAGTCGATCAATGCATACATATCCACATTCACATATAATTCCACAACCATTCACATCACATTTCACATAACATTCAAGCATGTTATCACACATCACATATAAACATATCATCTCATATAAACATCTCATATCATCTCAACACATATAAACAATCATAACATAACATATAGCATGCTAGACTCGATCGCATCGATGTATAGGTGATAATTAACTAACTAGCTCCAACTGATCGTACGATATATTTTCTCATTGCTTTCGTATTTCTTTTCTTTCTTTCTTTTTTTTTCTCTCGGTTGGCCAACCCGATAGCGTCGTCGGTCCCCTGTAGATCAGGTAGTGACCTCGGTCATCTTGTCCTAAGACCCCCTGTAGATCAGGTTGCGATCTTGGACTATTTTTCTTATCTTGAGGCCCCCTGTAGATCAGGTAGCGACCTCTGGCTGTTTTTCTTATCTTGAGGCCCCCTGTAGATCAGGTAGCGACCTCTGAGGCCCCCTGTAGATCAGGTAGCGACCTCGTCCCCCGGAAACCCGTGCGGGACCCAGTTGGGCTAATTAATCAATTACCATCCTATATTATCACTTTCATATCATAACTCAAATTCATGCTTTCATCATATTCTTTCATCACATTCTTTCCACTATCATCTCATGTACCTCATGCATGCTTTCATAAGGAATATCAAGTCATCATCATCATCGTCTCACTCATATACATATAAGCATGCATACAATCATAACAAACATATATATACACTCAAGCATGCATAAAATCATAGCATATTAAATACATAACATATATTAAGCAAGTGTAATTCATATACACTTACCTCGCAGGTAAGAACAATAAAACCTCGCAAACCAACTATTGGCCGTTTCCCACTCGGACTATCCTCTTTTTTCGTGTTTGGATACGCTCACAAAGAACTAAGCTATAGTTAAACAAAACCTTCAACAACACCTGCGGAGAATATCATATTCCTCGTATTAAACTTCTCGCTTCAAACACCAGTTAAATTCATTCCTTTGAATTTAATTAGCTTATAGCATTTTCTAGAATCCCAATTTAATTAATTAACCTTTAATTAATTAATTAAATTTCGCCAGAACAACGTTTTGCCCGCAGGCAATTTCTGAACCCACCTGTCATCAAATCTCATCAAACAAACGGCCCATAATCACCAGAATAATGTAACGAGCATAATGGAATTTCCAATTATCCATTTTGACAAGCCTAAGGTCAATTTAGGCAAAATCGCAATACGAAAAACGAATAAATTCATAACTTATTCGTTACTAACCCGATTGACGATCTGAAAGAAGATTCGGAATCACAACGACGCAGGCTACGCTCGGACACCATCAAATTCACCGGAATCTGAGTGACGGAACCTCCCTAGTATCATATATGCTCGACCAGACCTTCCCTTGCTCGGAAATGTAGAAACTCGGTACCAAAATGAAGAGAATGAAGAGAGGAATCCAAAAACTCAAACGGATTTGAAATCGGATTAGAAACGGAGAGTAGATCTGAGTTTGAAGATTGAGAGAAATCAGAGCTTTTACGAGAAAACGCGAAAGGAAATGAATTAATAAACGTTATTTCCGCTATTTATAGCGAAGACGATAATTATCCTTTAGCGGAGTCGATAATTATCCTTTCACCGATCCGAAAGCGGTTTAAGCCCCTTTCTCCAAACTTCTCGAAATTGGAATAATAAATCTGGAATATTGTATGGATAATTATTCCGCAATTGTCTCGAAAAACGCGTATTCCTAAGCCGTCTTTCTTAGCCGCTAAGAAACGAAATAGCGACTCTTTTGGCCGTTTTGCCTTTCCATGTTTTTTCATATCTAGGACATGTCCGATGTCCTGATCATTTCTCTCAACTGCATTTTTATTAATTGAAGCTCCCAAATGCTTCAAATAACACCTGGGTGTAATATCATATAGGAGCAGGTTACCTCGAGAGGTATCTCGTGTTAAAACGGATTTAATTCCTTAAAATTCTCGATTAGGTCATCTTCGATTTTTGACTGTTACAGGAGAGGTTTAAAGACATTCTTTTGGATTTCCCACATCATGGGATTCCAAAGATAGAGTTGTTGGAGATATACTTCAAGGGACTGGACGGAAGCATCCAGTTCAACCTCCAACTACTCTCCGCCGGTACATTTATGGACATGGCGATTGACGAAGCTTGCGACTTTATTGAGAAGCAAGCTTTGCATATGGAGAAATATACCCACCAAGGAACTGAAGGTGGAGTTAAAAGAGTTAACTTTCAGGAGACTCAACCTAACAACAATCAACTCACGTCTTTGAAGAATGACGTGAAGCAATTGAAGGAACTCTTGGTTGCTCAAACCAAGAAGGAAGAGAAAGGATCAAGGAACAACAACAATGGATACCGTAACAACAACAACGGTTCCCGGAACAACAACTACAACAACAACAATAGAGGATCCAACAACAATAATTGGAGGGCGAACAACCAAAATTCTGGTAACAATCATTCTAACTCCAATTCTAACGATTCCTCTAATCCTTTCCTCTCTTCCCCTTCTTCTTCTTTTTCTACTCCATTAAAGAGTCAGGGGCAAGGATCAAGTTCGTCCCAGCCGGAAAAGAAAGACGCAGTGTTGGAGGCTATCTTGATCAAGCTCAGTGCTATGGAGACATCCATGACTTCATTTTCGAAGGCCCAAAAGGCCTTTGAACAACAACTTGTTAGTAGGGCGAATGAAGCGCCAAGAGATCCAGGGAAGCTTCCAGCAAGGACGGAAAGCAACCCTAAGGGCCAAATTATAGCCATAACTACGAGGAGTGGACTAAAGAGTACAGATCCAGTGCCTCGGTCGGTGCCAGTACCGACGAAGACCACCTCGGTCCAGGTGCAGTCGAAGAACACTTCGGCCGAGATGCCAACCGAAGTGGAGCCACAGAAAGCGGAGGGGAAAACTGAAGTTTATGTTCCACCTCCTGCATACAAACCACCACTTCCATTCCCCCAGTCAAGGGCCAGAGCACATCTAGACAAGCACTTTGATAAGTTCCTTGACTTGATGAATAAACTGCACATTAACATTCCTTTCCTTGATGCTATTCTAGGGATGCCCGCCTATGGGAAGTTCTTGAAGGAGATCCTATCAAGGAAGAGGAAACTGGAAGACTTTGGTGAAGTAAGGATGCCATCTAAATCCTCGGAGCTTATTCAAATCATGAAGGAGAAGATGCCACCTAAGTTGAGAGATCCCGGCTCATTTTGCATTCCCATTCAAGTTGGGGATGTCACTTGTGAAGCTTTATGCGATCTGGGAGCCAGCGTGAGCATCATTCCGCTGGAGCTATGTGTGAAGATCGGACTTGGAGAGCCCAAGCCGGTCAAGATTCGATTATACATGGCGGACCGCTCCATCACCCATCCCGTGGGGATTTTGGAGGACGTTCCGGTCAAGTTAGGTAACTTCTATTTACCTATAGACTTTGTTGTACTTGACATTCCCGTAGATTATCCTATTTCTATTATTCTCGGGAGGCCATTTCTAGCAACTTCGGGTTGTAACGTGGATTGTAAGAACGCCAAGTTGAAATTCAACATTGGCGGAGATGAAGTGGAGTTCGCATTACTTGCGGCCATGAAAGGAGAGCATCTAGGAGATGATATCTTCAACATCTATGATGAAGAAGAATCGAGAGAATTGGTGAGCTCTATCCTTACTAACGATCCACTTGAAATAGTTATTAGTTTCAGTTTAATGGAGGAAGGTCTAGATGCTTCTTGTGATGTAGATATACGGAGCTTAAAGGCACTGGAAGAAGATCCAGGAGCTAAAACTGAGAAGCTAATCCAGGAGATGAAGATCTCCAGTTTCGGTTCCAGTTGCAGTACCTCGATCGAGGCACTTTCTGGACTGAGCGAGGTGACTGAAGAACATCTCGGTCAACGCCTCTGCGCCTCGACCGAGGTCGATGGCGAGATGATGTCAACTGAGACTTCCGAAAGTCCAGTTTCTGGATCTACTCCACTAGAAGGAGGAAGCAAGGAGTCCCCTCAGAAAGCACCCCCAGTTGTGGAGCTTAAACAACTCCCAAATCACTTGAGGTATGTCTTTCTTGGACCGCATTCCACTTATCCCGTTATTGTTAGTGCTTCTCTCTCCGAATCTGAATTGTCTAAACTAATGCATGTCCTGAGAAAGCATCAAAAGGCTTTGGGTTATACTATAGATGATCTTATTGGCATTAAGCCTTCTTTCTGCATGCATAGAATTCTAATGGAGGATGATCATAAGACTTCATGGGAACCTCAAAGACGGTTAAATCCGATCATGAAAGAGGTTGTGAAGAAGGAAATTCTTAAGTTGTTGGATGCATGTATCATATATCCTATCTCGGACAGCAAATGGGTGAGCCCGGTGCATGTAGTTCCGAAGAAAGGAGGAATGACCGTTGTGACGAATAAGAACAACGAATTAATCCCAACAGGACCGTCACGGGCTGGAGGGTTTGCATTGATTATAGGAAGCTGAACACGGCCACTCGGAAGGACCATTTTCCACTTCCCTTCATTGCTCAAATGCTCGAACGGTTGGCCCAGCATTCACACTTTTGCTACTTAGACGGCTATAGTGGATTCTTCCAGATTCCTATCCATCCGGATGATCAGGAGAAGACCACTTTCACTTGTCCATGGGGGACATTTGCTTACAGGAGGATGCCATTTGGATTATGCAATGCACCCGCTACCTTCCAGCGATGCATGATGGCTATCTTTTCCGAGTACATAGAGGAGATCATGGAGGTATTTATGGATGATTTTTCAGTATATGGTTCCTCTTTTGATGATTGCCTATCTAACCTTTCTCTAGTGCTACAAAGATGTGAGGACACTAATCTTGTCTTGAATTGGGAGAAGTGTCATTTTATGGTTAATGAAGGCATTGTGCTAGGACACCTCGTTTCTAATCGAGGAATTAAGGTCGATCGCGCTAAGATCGAGACTATTGAAAAACTCCCTCCCCCTTGTTCTGTTAAAGGTGTGAGGAGTTTTCTCGGGCATGCAGGTTTCTACAGGAGATTCATCAAGGATTTTTCTAAGATTTCTAAACCTCTAACTAACCTCTTGAATAAAGACGTTTTTTTGAGTTTTCGCAGGAGTGTCTTGATGCATTTTACAGGATTAAGGAAGCGTTGATCTCCGCTCCCATTATCCAACCTCCGGATTGGACCTTGCCCTTTGAGATCATGTGCGATGCTATTGATGTAACCGTAGGAGCGGTGCTTGGACAGAAGAATGATGGCCGGACCACCGCCATTTATTATGCTAGCAAGACGCTAGATGTAGCCCAGCGCAACTACGCTACCACCGAGAAGGAGTTATTGGCGGTTGTATATGCTTTCGAGAAGTTTCGTTCCTACTTAGTAGGGGCGAAAGTCATTGTCTACACCGACCATGCAGCCATCTGTTACTTGCTTGCTAAGAAAGATGCCAAGTCACGCCTTATTCGATGGATTCTCTTGCTTCAAGAGTTTGATTTAGAGATCCGCGATAAGAAGGGATCCGAAAATTCTGTTGCGGATCACCTCAGCCGGCTACCTGTATCTTCACGCGAGAAAGACGACCCACCCATAGACGATTCATTCCCCGATGAGCACTTACACTTGTTTGAGCGTTTGATAGACTTACTTACTTCACCCCACGATGGAGGTGAAGTATGGGGTGAGGGCACCTCCCATCACGTTTGAGAGACGCACTATGGTCCAGCTAGCGACCTTAAACCAAGCGCTTCTTGGGAGGCAACCCAAGGTATTGCTTTCTTTTCCCTTTTTCTAGTCTAGCTTAGATAGTTTTGCTTTTGCTTTGCTTGTTTTTGGTGTCCTAGACAGACAACAGGTGACATCTAAGGAAGGCGTACAAACCAGGAGCATAACTAGAAGGACAAAAGTTCGAGAATTTGAGAAGATGGAGTTTGACTGAGGCACATCTCGGTTGCTGCCAAAGCACCTCGACCGAGATGATTCTTGAGCAACTGTTACGCTAAGATTGTGATGCGCAAATTGGGTTTTAAATTTATACTCGTTATAATTATCCTAACTCCTAGCGAAACCCGCAGTGTACGGGAAGTTTGTAGTAGGGATAGTATTCCGAGGTCGAACACAAAGACTAAAGTGAAATTGATTCGATTTGTGATTGAGTTTAGTAAAGACCTAGGGTGCAAGAAAAGAAAGAAATAAAGAAAGGAAAATCTCAAATGTTTTTGGTTGATTTTTGGTGATCAATCAAAGATCACAACACATGCAAAACAATAAATCAACTAAACTATGAATAAACACGAATGAACAACTAAACAAGATATAGATCAAAGAAAGGAAAGATGGATTCTAGGGGTTGGAAATTCCGGTCATGGCATAAGACTCAAGCTATCTATTCAATTCTTGGATTAACTATGTTGGGGATCAAGCATTTCTAGATTGGGATCAATCACCGGGTAGGTCTCAAGATCCGCTAGTCCATTCCCTAAGTCTCATTACCGGATAAGTCTCTAAGAACCTAAGGAGCGGAATTCTACTCAAACCGGATTGTTTACTCAAGGATCTAACCTATCCTCACCGGGTAAGTCTCGGAAGGGCTACTCTAGAGCTACTATCCAGCATACTTAATCCAATGGCGGCTTATTAGGCTCACCACTACCTAAGGGTTTGTCATCTTTTGAATCTAAGAGTAAGAATCACCGGGTAAGTCTCTCCTAAACACTTAGTTGCTAACACTAGGTCACCCTAGGATAGATTTATCTCAACAAACACTTAGGATTTCAACATTCTAACAATCTAAATCAAGACCCATCGAACCAGGAAAATCACGGGTTGTTCTACCTAAACCACGGCCGTGGTCTGACAAGATCCACCCGTAATTCCTAACAGAGAGTACGTTCAAGCACACAAGTTATCCAAAGAATAATCTAAGTTCATCCTATCATAGCCTTAGCCATAACCATCCTTTCCTTACCCTAGAACCACATCTATTTAGCCTACAACATTCATAGTAGAAATCGAAACAAACAAACACAAAATCATAACATTCATTTGCAAGAGAATGAAAGAAAAAGATGAGCAAGAGTACTAGGATTAAACCAAGCTGAAAAATAGAATTCGGGGGACTTACAATCCTTCCAAAAGAAGGTTCAAATGGTTCTTACAACTAGAAAATAGAATCCGGAAATCTAGCAACAATAGCAATGTTGTGTGTTCTTCTTCTTCTCTTCAATGGATCCCTTCTTCTTCCTTTTGACACTCTCCTTCCTAGAAAATCTTCTTCTTAAGAGGATATTTTTGTTAGAGAAATGGGAAATGGATGAGCTGCTCCAAGATGCTCCCAGCTGCCCCTCAACAACCCATCAAGGACCACTTTTATAACAAATTTGCATGAGCTGGCCATGAGAGTCGTGGCACAGCTGTCACAAGAATCTGGCAAAAACCACGGTTGATTCCACGGCCGTGATCTATCAGAGAACTGTGATTCTGTGCAGAAACTTTGCCTTGGATCATTAAGCTGTGATATGGTGCATGGCTAGTGTTGGCAAGGTTCCATGAGTCCTCCTTAGCCTATGGCTTGTGTCCTAATGAGTCCGAGGGTGTGTCGTCTAGATGAACGATCCTCAAACGCATCGTTTTAGCTCCTAATTTTCTCAAATTACCTACAAAACACGCACAAGTCCGTGTAGACATCTATCTCGACGAAATACATGAATTGAGTGCAAAATGTCTCGAACCAATGCTAAACCATGCGTGAATGAGCGGGAATTCTATCTAAATGATTACCTAAAACTAACCCATAAATCGTGTTATCAAAATACCCCATACTTAAGGTTTGCTCGTCCCCGAGCAAATTCCCAACTATAGACTAGGAGATGAGATGATTTATGTATGCAGAAAAATGGCAAAATCTTTTTGGGTTTTGTGCTTCTACTATTGGATCACCTTCATAGTCATGTTCAATGGCTAAGGACAAGCAATCATGCATCAAACAAATGAAAGCATGGGAAGACAATTGTACTTAACTCAAAAGTATGCATGAAATGTAAAGATGAAGAAGTCAAGAAGATCAAGAGTACATCCAATCTAAACTACTAAGTCTTACAAACATGCAAATAGGTCATAAGGTCTTGTGAGATAAAAGGGCCAAGAAATGTAGTGATTGGGTGGGAATTTCTAGGTTATGTGATGCTAATCCGGGAACGGAACTAACTTCACATCCTTGTCCTCGAGCAACTTCCCCCAAGTGTATATTTTCCTCTATCTTTTCTTTCTTTTCTTTTTCTTTGACTTCTTTTTGAGACAATGGCATTGGTGTACAAGAGCCGAAACCTTGGTGATTAGCTGTCCTCGGTTTTTTTCTTAGTTTTCGAGGTGCATCCACACCGGGCACACATACCAAAGCTCGTTAGGACTAATGGTTCATTTGACTTTGGCAAGGCACCAACACCCGATTATGTGAAGTGTACCGAGTTACTTGTCATTTAAACCAATGTCCCCAAACTTATATTTTGGCTACACTTTCACAACAAATTCAGTATTTTATGCATGATATTCTTTTCATCAACAACTTCACCCCACACTTGCTTTTTGCACATATCAACACACTAGCATGCTCCTATTCCCGGATGGGTTAAAAGAGGTCAAATTTTTCTCAATTGAGGTGCTCAAGCAATCATGATTAAGATGAGAAGTAGAGAAAGATTGAATTGCCTCATTCATTCCTAGATGGTATGCAAGAACTATCATGTATTTTCGATTTTCACTACTCAATCCTTTCTAGGCAAACATCATGGTCACAAATCATTCATAGAATTCGAGAGAAGTAGTTCAAGTCCACATATGCATTTATTAATTCAACACATAAGGCCATCCATAGCCAATTCATATGACAAGATTTCATCATTAGGATCATGTCCAAGCCTAGAAAGCACAAAAAAATTTTTTTAAAATTTTCTGATTTTTATGGAATTTTCGTTTTAAGTATGTACAATGCAAGACATGTGCAAATATTAAACTATCCTAGATGCTCATCATGCAAAGGATCATGCAAACCCCACCCCATACTTAGAAACATATTGTCCCCAATGTGGTATTCAAGTAAAGAGAGTGAAAGAAGGTTCTCACAATGTAAAAGTGGTTTGCTATGGTAATTGGGATTTCACAAATGAATTGATGTTGGATGATCCTATCAACCATGGTAGAGAGCTCTAAGCATCCATCAAAGCTTCGGAACCCGCACTAGGCACCGCTAGCCGTCCAAGTCCCGCGTCCGCTCCACCCATAATTGGTGAGGGTTTCATCATCATCATTCATATGCCAAGAAAGGCTTCCAATGCTACTAATGCTCTAGCACACACACGAAGTAGACAAAACACACACAAAGATAGAAAAATCTAACAAACTAAAACAAAACAAGAAAAAGAAAAACGTTACCGATGGGTTGCCTCCCACCAAGCGCTTCTTTAAGGTCATTAGCTTGACCAAACTCGGGGGAGTCTATTCAAGGTGAAGTGGGGCAATCATGTCCACCGGAGCTCCCGGAATATATTTCTTCAAGCGGTGCCCATTCACTTTGAAATTCCCACAATGCTCCCCTCCTATCTCAATGGCTCCATGGGAGAAGATCTTCTTTACTACATATGGCCCGGTCCATCTTGATTTGAGCTTTCCGGGGAAGAGCCTTAGCCTTGAGTTGAAAAGAAGGACAAGATCTCCTTCATTCAACTCCTTGGGGATGATCTTCTTGTCATGCCATCTTTTGGTTCGTTCCTTGTAGATCCGGGCATTCTCATAAGCGTCCAAACGGATCTCCTCAAGGGCGTTTAGATCAAGCAACCTCTTTTCTCCCGCTTCCTTGAGGTCAAAATTTAGCCACTTAATGGCCCAATAAGCTCTATGCTCCATTTCCACCGGAAGATGGCAAGACTTGCCATAGACTAACTTGTAAGGAGTGGTGCCAATTGGTGTCTTGAAGGCGGTTCTATATGCCCACAATGCGTCATTGAGCTTCATAGCCCAATCCTTTCTAGTTCTAGACACCATCTTCTCAAGGATGGCTTTTATCTCCTGGTTGGAGATCTCCACTTGGCCACTAGTTTGGGGATGGTAAGGTGTTGCCACCTTATGAGTCACCCCATACTTAGCCAAAAGCGCTCCAAAGTTCCCATTTGTGAAGTGCTTTCCTCCATCACTAATGATCACCCTTGGTGTTCCAAACCTAGGGAAGATCACCCGGTTGAAGAACCGCACCACCACCTTGGCATCGTTTGTAGGAGAGGCGATTGCCTCCACCCATCTTGACACATAATCCACCGCCAATAGGATATAGAGATTGCCACATGAAGAAGGGAATGGTCCCATGAAGTCCACACCCCACACATCAAAAATCTCCACTTCTTGGATGTTGTTCAAGGGCATTTCATTCTTCCTTGAGATGTTGCCCATCCTTTGGCAAGCATCACATCCAGCTACAAAACCTTGCACATCTCTAAACAAGTTAGGCCAATAAAAACCGGATTGCAATACCTTTGCACACGTTTTGTGTGAGCTAGCATGGCCTCCACATGGTAAGGAGTGACAATGCCGGATCACACTCTCCACTTCATCTTCCGGTATGCATCTTCTAAACATCCCATCCGGTCCTCTTTTGAACAAGAGTGGCTCATTCCAATAGTAATGCCTCACATCGTTGAAGAACTTCTTTCTTTGTGCATATGTCAATCCGGGAGGCACTTCCTCACATACTAGGTAATTCACAATGTCGGCATACCATGGCTCATTCCCTCTAGACACTTGGAACAAGCATTCCTCTACCATTTGCAATTGCTCATCTCGGAATGAGTCATCAATTGGAATGTCATCTCTTCCAAGCTCTAACGGAGGCAATCTACTAAGGTGATCCGCCACGGAGTTCTCGGATCCCTTCTTATCTCGTATCTCCAAATCAAACTCTTGAAGAAGAAGGATCCACCGAATCAACCTTGGTTTGGCATCCTTCTTTGTAAGTAGATAACGGATCGCCGCATGATCCGTATAAACTATGACCTTCGCTCCAACAAGGTATGAGCGGAACTTCTCAAATGCATACACCACCGCCAATAGCTCCTTCTCGGTGGTAGCATAATTGAGTTGGGCATCATCTAGCGTCTTGTTAGCATAATAAATAGCATGAGTACGCCCTTCTTTCCTTTGCCCTAAGACGGCCCCAATGGCCACATCGCTTGCATCGCACATGATCTCAAATGGTAGACTCCAATCCGGAGGTTGCATTATAGGTGCGGAGATCAAGGCGTTCTTCAACCTACAAAAAGCTTCAAGACAATCCTTGGAAAAGACAAAATCAACATCCTTCATTAGTAGGTTAGTGAGAGTCTTAGAAATTTTAGAGAAGTCTTGAATAAACCTCCGGTAAAAACCGGCATGCCCTAAGAAACTCCTTACCCCCTTCACCGAGGTAGGTGGCGGCAACTTCTCTATCGTTTCAATTTTTGCCCTATCAACCTCAATGCCACGGTTGGACACCAAGTGTCCTAACACAATGCCTTCACTTACCATGAAGTGGCATTTTTCCCAATTCAAGACAAGATTTGTCTCCTCACATCTTTGCAATACCAATGATAGGTTAGCCAAGCAATTATCAAAGGAAGAACCATAAACAGAGAAATCATCCATAAACACTTCCATGATATTTTCTATGTATTCCGAAAAGATAGCCATCATACACCTTTGGAAGGTGGCGGGTGCATTGCACAACCCAAACGGCATTCTCCTATATGCAAAAGTACCCCATGGACATGTAAAGGTTGTTTTCTCTTGGTTATATGGGTGGATAGGGATTTGGAAGAATCCACTATAGCCATCTAGATAGCAAAAATGAGAGTGTTGAGCTAACCTTTTTAGCATTTGGTCAATGAAGGGGAGAGGGAAGTGATCTTTCCTAGAGGCCATATTCAATTTCCTATAATCAATGCACATCCTCCACCCCGTAACCGTCCTAGTCGGGATTAGTTCATTGTTCTCATTAGTCACTACAGTCATCCCACCCTTTTTAGGAACTACATGGACGGGACTAACCCACTTACTATCCGAGATAGGGTAGATAATTCCCGCATCTAGCAATTTGATGATTTCCTTTTTAACTACCTCTTTCATTATAGGATTTAATCTCCTTTGATGTTCAATAGAGGGTTTGCGGTTATCTTCCATCATTATCTTATGCATGCACAAAGAGGGCTTAATGCCAACCAAATCATCAATAGTATAACCAATGGGTTTCCTATGCAATCTTAGCTCATGCAACAACTTAGCAAGTTCATCATCACTCAAGCATGCATTAACAATCACAGGATATGTAGAGTTATCACCAAGAAATGCATACTTTAAATGAGAGGGGAGGGGTTTGAGTTCAAGTGAGGGAGGACCTTTGTTGGTTGAAGACGATCCAAATAAAGTTGGATGAGATGAATCCAAAGCAAATGAAGACCCTCCAAGACTCTTAGAAGCTTGATCACCATCAAGGGATGATCCAGGGAAAACCACGGTTGAACTCACGGCTCGCCCAACTTCCACGGCCGTGGTTCTTGCTAAGCTTGCTTCTCGGAGTTGTCCAGAAAGTTTGACGGCCGTGGAACATAAATCTCGACCGTGGAATTTGCAGCTGTTCAACACCTCTTCGTGGCTTTCAAATCCAACTCTTGGCTCCTTTTCCAAGGCTTCCAAGGCTTTGATCTCTTCATTGCAGGCCTCCTCAACACCTTCTTCCATCATGCTTAAGGCACGAACCTTCTCCAAGGGATCCTTGATCAAGATCGAGCTCACAACTTCCCTAGATTCTTCATGCTGATTATGTTGAAGACATCTTCATCAAGGGCTGGCCCTTTCATCATTGTGGACAACTTGAACTTGATGTTCTCTTCTCCAATGTTAAAGGAGAGAGTCATGTTCTTGCAATCCACTAGGCATCCGGAGGTGGCTAGGAAAGGTCTTCCTAAGATGATGGGAACCGGATAATCCGGCGGAATGTCCAAGACGACAAAGTCAATTGGCACATAGAATCCTCCTAGTTGCACCGGAATGTCCTCTAGAATCCCAACCGGATGAGTGATGGAACGGTCCGCCATATAGAGGGTCATCTTGACCGGCTTTGGCTCTCCTAGTCCGACCTTTTTGCAAAGTGCAAGCGGTATGATGCTTACACTCGCTCCAAGGTCACAAAGGGCTTCGTACTTCACATCTCCCACTCCTATTGGGACGCAAAAAGAGCCCGGATCCCTTAGCTTGGGAGGCATCTCTTCCTTCATGGTTTGGATCAATTCCGAGGATCTCTTGGTCATCCTTATCTCCCCATACTCCTCCAACTTCCTTTTGTTGGAGAGTATTTCTTTCAAAAACTTGCCATATGCCGGCATTCCTAAAATGGCATCCATGAACGGAATGTTAATATGTAATTTGGACATTAGTTCAAGGAACTTACCAAAGTGATTGTCTAAACGAGCTCTTGCTCTTGATTGTGGGAACGGTAGTGGTGGCTTGTATGGAGGTGGTGCCACATAGGTTGGCTCTACATCCTTGCTCTTGCCTCCATCTTCTTGCATTCTTCCCCCTTCTACCACTACTTGCTTTCCCTTAGCTTGGTCCTTGGGCAAAGGATCCTTCATACTCAACCCACTCCTTGTTGTGATAGCCAACACTTGGCCTCTTGGGTTGTCTTCGGTTCTTCCGGGAAGTTTTCCCGGATCTCTATGGGCTTCACCCGCCTTTTGGAACACTTGTGCTTCTAAGACTTTTTGAGCCTTAGAGATTGAAGTCACGGTGCTCTCAAGACCACTCAACCTTCCTAGCAATTGCTCAAACATTATCTCGGTTCTATCCTTGGGAGGTTGAGTGAAACCGGGTGGAGGTTCTTGTGAAGCTCTTGGTGGTGGAGTTGAGCTTGTGGAAGCGGGAGGGTTCAAGGCTCCATCCGGGTTAGAGTAAGAGAACCCGGGATGGTTATGGTTGGGCCGGTAATTGTTGAATTGCCGGTTGTTTTTGAAGTTCCTTGAGCCTTGGTAGTTGTTGTAGTTACCCCTTCCCATATAATTCACATCTTCCTCCTTGGAAGACAAGTTAGCTTGTGGAAGCACTTGAAGAGTTGCTTGACTCTTCAAAGTTGTGGTGCACAACTCCCTCAAGGACTTCAATTCGTTGTTGATGGCGTCAAGCTTGAAATTGCTCATGGTGACCTCACTCACCTCATATGCTCCCGCCTTTCTTCCTTCACTCTTCCTATGAGAGTACTTCTCAATCACTAGAGCTTGCTTCTCCACAAACTCCCAAGCCCCATCTACATGTTTCTCCATAAAAGTCCCACCGGAAAGAGATTGGAGCTTGAATTGGCTATCTTCATCAAGTCCCTTGAAGTAGATCTCCAATAGCTCAAATTTCGGTATGCCATGGTGTGGACAATCAAGGAGAAGGTCTTTGAACCTCTCCCAAGACTTGAACAAACTCTCTCTATCCTTCATCACGAAGGCATTGATCTTCCCTCTTAACTCGGTAGTCTTGGAAGGTGGGAAGAACTTAGTCAAAAACTCGGTGGTCATCTCCTCCCAAGTACCTACTCGCCCTTGTGGAATAGATTGATACCAAGCCAAGGCCTTGTCCTTAAGAGAGAAGGAGAAAGCCCTTAGCTTATGGTTGTTGCTCTCCAATCTTGGCGGTCTAAGAGTCTCCATCAAAATCTCGTAGTTCATCAAGTGTTGATGAGGAGACTCTCCTTCCATCCCTCCAAATTGATTATGCCGGATCATTTGTAGAACTTGAGGGCGGAGCTCATAGTTGTGGGCTGCGGGATCTCCTAAGTTCACACCCGGACGGTGTGCTCTTTGTGCCGGATCCATACATCTCCCTAGGGTTTGTGGCTCTTCAATGGCAATGGGCACAACCCTAACATTGGCCGCCGGCTGCGGTCGTACCACCGGTGGCGGAGGAGGTGGAGGTTGTCGGCGATTAAGCTCTCCTTGAACAAGGGCTTGCCTAATCTCCTCAATCTCCCTCCTAGTTTCCTCTTGCCTCTCATTGGCAAGTCTTCTTTCTTCCTCCAAGAGCTCATCCCTTAGCCTTATTTGCTCTAAGGCTTCATCTAATTCAGCTTGGAGGTTTCTTCCGGCCATCTCTTTCTCTTTTCGGATGTTCTTGGATCTAGATCGAAGGGTTTTCTCCGGTTCGGGATCAAATGGAGCTAAATCCTTGCCACGAGATCTTCGCATACACCTAAAGAGTAATAGATGTCCTGAAAAGCAAAGACATAAACCAAAAAGAGATCAAAAGCAACAAGAAAGATCTACACTAGAAACAATCACAAAATAGACTCAATCTAGACCTAGTCCCCGGCAACGGCGCCAAAAACTTGTTACGCTAAGATTGTGATGCGCAAATTGGGTTTTAAACTTATACTCCTTATAATTATCCTAACTCCTAGCGAAACCCGCAGTGTACGGGACGTTTGTAGTAGGGATAGTATTCCGAGGTCGAACACAAAGACTAAAGTGAAATTGATTCGATTTGTGATTGAGTTTAGTAAAGACCCAGGGTGCAAGAAAAGAAAGAAATAAAGAAAGGAAAATCTCAAATGTTTTTGGTTGATTTTTGGTGATTAATCAAAGATCACAACACATGCAAAACAATAAATCAACTAAACTATGAATAAACACGAATGAACAACTAAACAAGATATAGATCAAAGAAAGGAAAGATGGATTCTAGGGGTTGGAAATTCCGGTCATGGCATAAGACTCAAGCTATCAATTCAATTCTTGGATTAACTATGTTGGGGATCAAGCATTTCTAGATTGGGATCAATCACCGGGTAGGTCTCAAGATCCGCTAGTCCATTCCCTAAGTCTTATTACCGGGTAAGTCTCTAAGAACCTAAGGAGCGGAATTCTACTCAAACCGGATTGTTTACTCAAGGATCTAACCTATCCTCACCGGTTAAGTCTCGGAAGGGCTAGTCTAGAGCTACTATCCAGCATACTTAATCCAATGGCGGCTTATTAGGCTCACCACTACCTAAGGGTTTGTCATCTTTTGAATCTAAGAGTAAGAATCACCGGGTAAGTCTCTCCTAAACACTTAGTTGCTAACACTAGGTCACCCTAGGATAGATTTATCTCAACAAACACTTAGGATTTCAACATTCTAACAATCTAAATCAAGACCCATCGAACCAGGAAAATCACGGGTTGTTCTACCTAAACCACGGCCGTGGTCTGACAAGATCCACCCGTAATTCCTAACAGAGAGTACGTTCAAGCACACAAGTTATCCAAAGAATAATCTAAGTTCATCCTATCATAGCCTTAGCCATAACCATCCTTTCCTTACCCTAGAACCACATCTATTTAGCCTACAACATTCATAGTAGAAATCGAAACAAACAAACACAAAATCATAACATTCATTTGCAAGAGAATGAAAGAAAAAGATGAGCAAGAGTACTAGGATTAAACCAAGCTGAAAAATAGAATTCGGGGGACTTACAATCCTTCCAAAAGAAGGTTCAAATGGTTCTTACAACTAGAAAATAGAATCCGGAAATCTAGCAACAATAGCAATGTTGTGTGTTCTTCTTCTTCTCTTCAATGGATCCCTTCTTCTTCCTTTTGACACTCTCCTTCCTAGAAAATCTTCTTCTTAAGAGGATATTTTTGTTAGAGAAATGGGAAATGGATGAGCTGCTCCAAGATGCTCCCAGCTGCCCCTCAACAACCCATCAAGGACCACTTTTATAACAAATTTGCATGAGCTGGCCATGAGAGTCGTGGCACAGCTGTCACAAGAATCTAGCAAAAACCACGGTTGATTCCACGGCCGTGATTTGTCAGAGAACCGTGATTCTGTGCAGAAACTTTGCCTTGGATCATTAAGCTGTGATATGGTGCATGGCTAGTGTTGGCAAGGTTCCATGAGTCCTCCTTAGCCTATGGCTTGTGTCCTAATGAGTCCGAGGGTGTGTCGTCTAGATGAACGATCCTCAAACGCATCGTTTTAGCTCCTAATTTTCCCAAATTACCTACAAAACACGCACAAGTCCGTGTAGACATCTATCTCGACGAAATACATGAATTGAGTGCAAAATGTCTCGAACCAATGCTAAACCATGCGTGAATGAGCGGGAATTCTATCTAAATGATTACCTAAAACTAACCCATAAATCGTGTTATCAGCAACCGAGGCGACTAGGGTTTCTGAAGATCCACCTCGGTCCGTACCACCTCGGTCCAGTCGAGATCACCTCGACCGAGGTGACAACAGTTCCAGAAAAGGGTATAAAAGGGGGGCTGAATTTCTCTCTCTTATTTTACCCTCTCCTCGACCACGGCAGCCCCTCGCCTCGCTTCATCCTTTTTCGATCGTTTTCGACGATTCTTGCTTCCAAATTGCAAAGGAAGGATAGAGGATCCCAGTGCAAGCGTCAATCTGCGAGAAAAACGAACTGAATCGACCGAATCAGGGTAAACATCGAAAAAACCCTAACCTCTCTCCTTTTCACTGTTTTGCTTCGAATTGGGCTTTGGTTGCCCTTGCATTTGCTGAGAAACAGATTAAGATCCCCATAGGAACCAGTTGTAGTGATTTTGGGGGAAAAGAACTGGATTTTTGAGAGATTCGACCGCGCAGTTCTTTGCCTCGGTCCAGTTGTTCTGTGCCTCGGCCGAGGTGTTCTTGAGTTGTGTCAGACCGACCGAGGTGATCTGACAGAGTTTGTTGAGAGATGAGTTCAGATAGACAGCTTGTCCTGAGGGACAGATCCTCCCCTTCCCCTTCTTCTTCCTCCTCTAGACCTTATAGACCGGTGATCCACATGAGACACCAGGTCGACTATGACCGTATTACAGCTCGTCTAGTGATTGCACCGCGCTTCCTGGACGTATCAGCTTTTGACTGTCTCCATGTGGATGGAGATCTTAGACGGATGATTTCGATGGTAGGGCTAGATCAGTTTACTGAGATCTGCGCACCTGTCTATTTAGAGCCTACTTTAGAGTTCATTAGCTCCTTCACCTACCTCCCCACAGAGCGTTCTGTGAAGTACCGGTTTATGAACCGGAACTTCTTAGTTCCCCTAGAGTACTAGTGGGACATTTTTGGTTTCCCGGCTCCGACTGTTGTAGATTTTCCCTCCCGAGCTGTAGCTAGGGAGTTCTGGGGTTAGATTGCTCATGTTGTTGAGCACGCAGATAGATGGCACCCTAGAGACTCCACGGAGCGTATTATTTTTCACCTAGCCTTTAGGTTGGCTCACCGTATTTTCAGTGAGACTCTTCTGACACGTACTGAGACGCCCCAAAAGGTCCGACAGGGGGAGCTTTTCAGCCTTTACTGCATGGTGACTCAAGGGATCCCAGACTTTGGCTTGATGTTGGCAGAGGATCTGCACAAGATCAAGGCCAAGGAGAAGGGGGATATCTGTTGCGGGGGCATCGTGACCCACATTGCTAGCTACCACGATATGGATCTCAGCGCATGTACCATGGTGGCGGCTGCCAAGCCGCTAGGACTTCAGGAGATGATCACTCGGCGGATTCTGGTTCCCCGAGGACTCACTACACCATATGTAGCCATCCCATGGGAGCCGACTACACCACAGGGGATCAGATGGTCGCCCCAGTTCTCAGTTTATGATCCTCACTACTGGCAGACTACTTGGATCCCATTGATGGAGGATGCTAGAGAGGCAGCAGCTGCACCAGCTGAGAAGGTTGAGGTAGAGGAGGAGACTGCCGATGACGATGACAGGGATGGTGGAGTTCCTATGGATACTGATAACGTGATTTATGACGTTAGTATAGGCATACAATTAGATAGTTTTTCCCGTTATTCATGCACGGTTTGACATTAGTTTAAGATGTTTGCGCTCATTTCGTGCATATTTCTAGAAAAGACGTCTACACGAGCTTTTGTCGGTTTTGTAGGTATTTCGGGGATCTTTTGGACATTAACCGACACATTCGAGGGCCAAGCCTCATGGTGGTACACATCCAAAGCTTTGGAGGAGCATAGTTGGAACAACAAAGGACACAAAGACCACTATTGGTGCAAGCAATGGAGCAACTCATGGCTAGATGATCATAACAAGTCTCTGTTGAAGAAAATCGACCTACACCCAGGAAAATCGGCCGATTTTTCCTACTGGGACGATTTTTGGGCCTTTGACAGCTTAAGCCACGTGTCCCACGATCTCTTGTCCGACCTTGCTCTTGGTGGAGAATATAAGTGGTCTTGCAGGCTGATTTATGGATCCATCTCCTTCCTTTGGACCCTTCTAGCATCTTCTCAAAGAATCTTCCAATTGGGAGCTCTCTTCAAGACACCCTTGTGGGTGTTCTTGAGGGAGATTAGTGTAGATTTCAATTTCGTAGTGAGATTTGAGCGATTTTTGTGAAGAAACTTGTTGAAGGTTGTAAGATCTGACTTGGAGCTACATTTGGAGTGTTGAAAGACTTGTTTTGAACTCAAATCGAGCTAAGTTTCATTGCTTTCATTTCCTTACTTCATCTTCTTGCTATGGATTCCATGTTTGCTTGTATCATGATTCTAGATCTTGAAATGCATGCTATTGGCTAGTTTGTTGTGATTTTATAGTAATGGATTGATGGTTATAGCTTGGGTGATGATAGAATGGACTTATATGTTAGTTTAGGATGATTTGTATGCACGAAACCTAACTCAGACAGAAAAATCGGCCTGTTCTTCAGGTAAATCGGCCGATTTTTACTATGATCCACCCGATTTTTCCTTCTGTTGCTCTTTAATTGATGAATCTGTATGTTAGGATGTTAGATTGTTGAAATCCTAGTGTTTGTTGAGCTTAATATAGCTTAGGGTGACCTAAGGCTAGCAAACTAAGTGAGGAAAGAGACCTACCCGGTGATTTCCGATCTTAGATACCAAAGATGATGAACTCTAGGTAGTAGTGAGCCTCATAAGCCGCTATTGGATAGAGTGTGCTAGGATTATTGCTTGAGACTTACCTTTTCCGAGACTTACCCAGTAAGGAGAGGTTTGCCCCTTAAGTAGTGTCCGGTTTGTGTAGAATTCCCAACTTTACCTCCTTGAGACTTACCCGGTAATAGGAGTTTGGTGCGGGATTAGTGAAGCGAGAGACTTACCCGGTAATTGCTTCCATCTGAGAAACACCCTTTCCCAACATCGCAGCTTTGTCCTTAGAATCTTTAGAAGCTTGAGTCCAATGCCATAACCGGAAATCTTGACCTCTAGAATCCATTTTTCTCTCTTTGATCTCATATCTTGTGTTTGTGTCATTTGTTTATTGCTAGCTTGAGTTGTTAGTTTGTTTTATTACCTTGCTTGATTTGTGATCTTTGCTTGATCACCACAAAAACCCAACCAAAAATATCATCATTTTCATTTCTTTATTTCTTTCTCTTTTCTTAGACTATATTTGCACTATCTTTGATCATTGAATGACTTGATTTCGCCTCAGTCCTTGTGTTCGACCTCGGAATACTTTCCTTCCTACATAACGATCCGTACACTGCGGGTTTCGCTAGGTAGTTTAGGATTTTAGTTCGAGTTTATAAATGTAATGTTTTTTGTGCTATTTCCTAGCGTAACAAGTTTTTGGCGCCGTTGCCGGGGACTAGGTCTAGATTGAGTCATTTGCTTTTGATCGTTTTTAGTGTTTATCTTTCTTGTTACTTTTGATCTTGTGTTGTTTTTGTCTTTGCCTTTTCATGTTTGCCATGGACGGATTGTACTTCCAAGACGACCTTGACAACATGGAGTATGAGGAGTGGATGGAAAGCCAAGATCTAGGACCTCTCCATGATGAGTTTGAGTATTGGGAGGAGTTTAATGCCTATCATGGGTCCCATGATCAAGCTCACATGACTACATTGCCTTATGTGGAACCTCACCATCAACCTCACAATGATCGATTGGAGTCAATGCTAGAAGAAATGTTGAGGAAGATGGATAATCTAGAAAGCAACCTTTCTTCCATTTCGAGTGCACACGTGGTGCTTGAAGAGGAAGTATTTCAACAAGAGGAGGTTCACCATGAGGAGATCCAAGAATTACCCGGTTCAACCATAGCCAATAGAGACCTTGAGGAAGAGTTGAATGAAGCTCGGGAGCAATTGTGGCTAAGGGATTTGGCCTTGGAGGATGCAAGAAGATTGAATGTTCAGAGAGAAGAACAAATGAGGAGGGAGATTGAGGAGATTAGGCATGCTCTTATGCTAGGAGATCCTACCATCCTTCAAGGCTTACCTCCACCTCCTTCACCTTTGGAGGAGTGCAATGAAGTATTCTCACCCCCGGACATCCTTGCCATCAACCCCGGAACCACACTTGAAGAGCTCACGAAGGAGAACCCTAAGTTAACTTCAACTCCTTCCAATCCTTTCTTGCTTGCCCGGAGTACACACGAAGATTGGAGTCCCTTTCCTAAGGAGTCTCCAATGTTGAATGATGGAGGCAAGCATGATGGATCCATGAAGGTTATGGAGCACTTCAATGAAGAATTCTTTCCAAGAACCGGCCTTCTTCGGATTATAGAGGATGAGGATGGCAAGTATCTCACCGGTGTGACCGCGGAGTACCAATTGTCTAAGTATGGGGTGGCACCTATGGTTGCAACTCCATACTATCATCAAGGGAGCGGTGATGAAGGAGTCTACTACTCACCGGTGAAGAGAGAACTTAAAGCTTATTTGGGCATCAAGTGGCCCTTGCTTGTCATCATGGATGCCGGAAAGCGATGGTTGCTTGGACTCCTCAAGCAAACCACGGTATTCGAGGTGGATTGACACATCCTCGGAGTTTGGTCAAGCTAATGACCTAAAAGAAGCGCTTCTTGGGAGGCAACCCAAGGGTAACAACTCTTTCCCTTTTCTCTTTCGTTTTCGTTTTTGCTTTTGTTTTTGGTGTGCTTTGTTTTTCTTTTGTGTTTTTGGGTGCTAGATCTTGTTGTTGTCATGTGTGATGAGATGCTGGAGGTCATGTGAAAGCCTTATGGAACTGTTGAGAAGAAGGTGCAAGATCCGAGCACATGGACAAGGAAGAAAGCACCCAGGAAAATCGGACTGTTCTTCACAGAAATCGGCCGATTTTCCTGGGATATGGTCCGATTTTTCCTCTGTCAAGGAAAGTGATGATCTCCAATCAAGCATGGGTGGAGCGGACATGGAACTTGGACGGCTTGCAGTGCCAAGCGCGGGTTCCGACACCATAATGAACATCAAGAGCTCTCTACCATCCTTGATCGATCATCCACCATCATCATTCGATGTGAACCGAAATACCAAAGCATCACCAATTTTACATTGTGAGAACTCCCTTTCACTTCTTTATTTAGCTTCCACATTGGGGACAATGTGTTTCTAAGTATGGAGTGGGGTTTTCATGATCACTTGCATGATTAGCATCTAGGATAGTTTAATATTGTCACATGTTTCATTATGTCTTGCATTGTACATACATATTTCGAAAAATCTAAAAAATCAGAAAATTTTAAAAATTTTAGTGCTTCTAAGCTTGGGAATGACCCTTATGATGACAATTGTCTTGTGAATTGGCTATGGATGGCCTTATGTGTTGAATAGATAAATGCATATGTGGACTTGAAGTACTTATCTTGAATCCCATGAATGATTTGTGATCATGAATGTTTGCCTTGATTGAATTGAGTATTGAAAATCGAAATTGCATGCTAGTTCTTGCATATCATTTAGGAATGAATGAGGCAATTCATCTTTCTCCACTTCTCATCTTGATCATGTTGTTTAAGCACCTCAACTGATGAAAAATTTGACCTCTTTTGACCCATCCGGGAATAGGAGCATGCTAGTGTGGTGATATGTGTGAAAAGCAAGTGTGGGGTGAAGTATTGATGAAAGAATGTCATGAATAAAATGCTGAAATTGTTGTGAAAGTGTAGACAAAAATATAGGTTTGGGGACATTGGTTTAAATGACAAGTAACTCGGTACACTTTACATAATCGGGTGTTGGTGCCTTGCCAAAGTCAAATAAACCGATAGTCCTAACGAGCTTTGGTATGTGTGCCCGGTGTGGATGCACCTCGAAAAATAGAAAAAGCCCGAGGACGGCTAATCACCAAGGTTTCGGCTTTTGTACACCAATGCCATTGTCTCAAAAATAAGTGAAAAAGAAAAGAAAACAAAGAAAAGATGGAGAAAATTATACACTTGTTGGGAAGTTGAGCAAAAACAAAATTGTGGAGTTAGTTCCTTTCCCGGGTTAGCATCACATGACTTAAAAATTCCCACCTAATCACAACGTTTCTCAGCCCCTTCTTTCCTAAGTCATTGTGACCTAATTGCATGTGTGTAAGACTTAGGGCCCGTTTGGTTTGAACTCCGGAATCGAAAACGGAATGGAAACGAATCTAGTCCATATGTATACCTTTATTCATGAAAGTTTTTGGAATCATTCCTTATGATTTGAAGTAATTGATGTGTAATTTGATTACTTTTGATACCCTATATGGTAACAAAATATGGGGAGACAAGTGTATTTTGCATGTAAACACAAGGAATGATTCCATAGAATTTCATGAATAAGGATATACATATTGACTAAATTCGTTTTCATTCCGTTTCCGTTTCCGGAGTTGGAACCAAACGGGCCCTTAGTGATCTAGATTGGATATACTCATGATCATCTTGGCTTCTTCATTTTCACCTCTCATGCATGCTTTCTAGTTAAGTATAATTGTCTTTCCATGCCTTCACTCATTTGATGCATGATTGCTATCCATTGCTATGAAACATGACTATGAAGGTGATCCAATGTTAGAAGCACAATTCCAAAAAGATTTTGTTGTTTTTCTGCATGCATAAATCACGTCATCTCTTAGTCTATAGTTGGATCTTGCTCGGGGACGAGCAAATCTTAAGTATGGGGTATTTTGATAACGTGATTTATGACGTTAGTATAGGCATACAATTAGATAGTTTTTCCCGTTATTCATGCACGGTTTGACATTAGTTTAAGACGTTTGCGCTCATTTCGTGCATATTTCTAGAAAAGACGTCTACACGAGCTTTTGTCGGTTTTGTAGGTATTTCGGGGATCTTTTGGACATTAACCGACACATTCGAGGGCCAAGCCTCATGGTGGTACACATCCAAAGCTTTGGAGGAGCATAGTTGGAACAACAAAGGACACAAAGACCACTATTGGTGCAAGCAATGGAGCAACTCATGGCTAGATGATCATAACAAGTCTCTGTTGAAGAAAATCGACCTACACCCAGGAAAATCGGCCGATTTTTCCTACTGGGTCGATTTTTGGGCCTTTGACAGCTTAAGCCACGTGTCCCACGATCTCTTGTCCGGCCTTGCTCTAGGTGGAGAATATAAGTGGTCTTGCAGGCTGATTTATGGATCCACCTCCTTCCTTTGGACCCTTCTAGCATCTTCTCAAAGAATCTTCCAATTGGGAGCTCTCTTCAAGACACCCTTGTGGGTGTTCTTGAGGGAGATTAGTGTAGATTTCAATTTCGTAGTGAGATTTGAGCGATTTTTGTGAAGAAACTTGTTGAAGGTTGTAAGATCTGACTTGGAGCTACATTTGGAGTGTTGAAAGACTTGTTTTGAACTCAAATCGAGCTAAGTTTCATTGCTTTCATTTCCTTACTTCATCTTCTTGCTATGGATTCCATGTTTGCTTGTATGATGATTCTAGATCTTGAAATGCATGCTATTGGCTAGTTTGTTGTGATTTTGGAGTGATGGATTGATGGTTATAGCTTGGGTGATGATAGAATGGACTTATATGTTAGTTTAGGATGATTTGTATGCACGAAACCTAACTCAGACAGAAAAATCGGCCTGTTCTTCAGGTAAATCGGCCGATTTTTACTATGATCCACCCGATTTTTCCTTCTGTTGCTCTTTAATTGATGAATCTGTATGTTAGGATGTTAGATTGTTGAAATCCTAGTGTTTGTTGAGCTTAATATAGCTTAGGGTGACCTAAGGCTAGCAAACTAAGTGAGGAAAGAGACCTACCCGGTGATTTCCGATCTTAGATACCAAAGATGATGAACTCTAGGTAGTAGTGAGCCTCATAAGCCGCTATTGGATTGAGTGTGCTAGGATTATTGCTTGAGATTACCTTTTCCGAGACTTACCCGGTAAGGAGAGGTTTGCCCCTTAAGTAGTGTCCGGTTTGTGTAGAATTCCCAACTTTACCTCCTTGAGACTTACCCGGTAATAGGAGTTTGGTGCGGGATTAGTGAAGCGAGAGACTTACCCGGTAATTGTTTCCATCTGAGAAACACCCTTTCCCAACATCGCAGCTTTGTCCTTAGAATCTTTAGAAGCTTGAGTCCAATGCCATAACCGGAAATCTTGACCTCTAGAATCCATTTTTCTCTCTTTGATCTCATATCTTGTGTTTGTGTCATTTGTTTATTGCTAGCTTGAGTTGTTAGTTTGTTTTATTACCTTGCTTGATTTGTGATCTTTGCTTGATCACCACAAAAACCCAACCAAAAATATCATCATTTTCATTTCTTTATTTCTTTCTCTTTTCTTAGACTAGATTTGCACTATCTTTGATCATTGAATGACTTGATTTCGCCTCAGTCCTTGTGTTCGACCTCGGAATACTTTCCTTCCTACATAACGATCCGTACACTGCGGGTTTCGCTAGGTAGTTTAGGATTTTAGTTCGAGTTTATAAATGTAATGTTTTTTGTGCTATTTCCTAGCGTAACAAGTTTTTGGCGCCGTTGCCGGGGACTAGGTCTAGATTGAGTCATTTGCTTTTGATCGTTTTTAGTGTTTATCTTTCTTGTTACTTTTGATCTTGTGTTGTTTTTGTCTTTGCCTTTTCATGTTTGCCATGGACGGATTGTACTTCCAAGACGACCTTGACAACATGGAGTATGAGGAGTGGATGGAAAGCCAAGATCTAGGACCTCTCCATGATGAGTTTGAGTATTGGGAGGAGTTTAATGCCTATCATGGGTCCCATGATCAAGCTCACATGACTACATTACCTTATGTGGAACCTCACCATCAACCTCACAATGATCGATTGGAGTCAATGCTAGAAGAAATGTTGAGGAAGATGGATAATCTAGAAAGCAACCTTTCTTCCATTTCGAGTGCACACGTGGTGCTTGAAGAGGAAGTATTTCAACAAGAGGAGGTTCACCATGAGGAGATCCAAGAATTACCCGGTTCAACCATAGCCAATAGAGACCTTGAGGAAGAGTTGAATGAAGCTCGGGAGCAATTGTGGCTAAGGGATTTGGCCCTGGAGGATGCAAGAAGATTGAATGTTGAGAGAGAAGAACAAATGAGGAGGGAGATTGAGGAGATTAGGCATGCTATTATGCTAGGAGATCCTACCATCCTTCAAGGCTTACCTCCACCTCCTTCACCTTTGGAGGAGTGCAATGAAGTATTGCTAGCTTGAGTTGTTAGTTTGTTTTATTACCTTGCTTGATTTGTGATCTTTGCTTGATCACCACAAAAACCCAACCAAAAATATCATCATTTTCATTTCTTTATTTCTTTCTCTTTTCTTAGACTAGATTTGCACTATCTTTGATCATTGAATGACTTGATTTCGCCTCAGTCCTTGTGTTCGACCTCGGAATACTTTCCTTCCTACATAACGATCCATACACTGCGGGTTTCGCTAGGTAGTTTAGGATTTTAGTTCGAGTTTATAAATGTAAAGCTTTTTGTGCTATTTCCTAGTTTGACAGATACAGGGACTGATACTGCTGGGACGAGTGCGCCGGTTATTGACATAGATGATGATGATACTGAGTCTGCATCAGCCACATCACCAGTACGACCTACTAGGCGTAGGGTACGCCGACATAGAGATCCAGAGGCTCACCGTCGGATTGATGATCTGACGGATCAGATGATCGATTCTTATGCTGCCCTATCCTTGGATATTCGTGAGATGTAGGAGAGACAGCATTACCAGCACATGATGGCTCAGATTCAGTTTCAGCACATCATGGGCTACCCGTTCGACCCATCTCAGTATCCGTATGTGCCACCACCACCACCACCGGATCGTGACTATTGAAAGCTGCAGGATTTTCTTTCTTATTTATTATGCAGCTCAGCTTTATGTTCGGTGAGTATTTTATTTCTTTAGACTTATTTTGACCCACTGGGACAGTGTGTCCCAAGTATGGGTGTTTATGTATTTTATCGACTTATGTGATGTATGACTCGACATTTTCGGATATTTATGCCTCATTTTGCTTCTATGTGTTTATCTGAGATTGCATGCATACATACAGGTTTTTTGATTGAGAAAAACGTCAAAACTGGACAGAAAAAAAAATTTTCGACCTCGACCGGGGCAGTTCTGGCTGAACGAGGTACTTCACCTCGGTTGACCTAAGAATACCTCGACCGAGGTGGTTTAACTGAGAGTTTTCAAAACGATTTTTGTGCTTCTTATTTGGATATGATCTCAGTGAAGATCTTGTTGCTGACTGGTTTTGAAATCTTTATATGTTTGAAAGGTTTTATGATATGTTTAAGTTGTTAAATGCTTTGTTTGAAATTTTTGGCATGTTTAATACTTTGTTTTTATCCAAATTATGTTGAATTTGAAGGTTGACACCGCATTATGAGTTCTCTCACTTTCTTCCTGGAAAGACCAAGGCAATTCATTCTTCTCTCTTCTTCTTGATCATGCTTAGCCCCTCATATACATTTTTGCCTCCCTTTACCTATCCGGGAATTTGGAAGCAAGCAAAGTGGTGAAAGCAAGTGAAGTAAAGTTTGAGAAGTTGCCTGGAAGTGAAAGTGTTAGAAAGAAATAAATAGGTTTGGGGAAGTCAATCATGATGATGAGTAACTCGGCACCATTCACATAGCCGGGTGTTTGTGTCTTGCCAAAGTCGGATTGAGCGATATTCCTAATGGGTCATGGTATGTGCATCAAGGGTTTTGATGCATCTCAAGAAATTGATGATTGTTGATTTCCTAGGCTTCGGTTATTGTGCACCTCTGTCCATGCATCCCAAAAAGTAAAGTAAAAAGAAAAAGTGTGAAATAAGCAAAGCTTATTGGTGGAAGATGTTGAAAGTCAAAGTGAAAGTGAAGTATATCCTTTTCCCGGAATCTAGCACCACATTACCTTACATACATCCCTACCCTACACGTTTCTTGACCTTTCTTTTGGGAAGCTCTTGAGACCTCGAGCTTGTTGATTGACTTAGTGGTTTAAATTGGATTATGCATGATTAATTTCGATAATTATGACTTATTATGCATTCTACGATTTTATGCAAAGATGAACAACTTTCTTATATTTATAAAATGTTTTGATCATATTTTGATTTTAAATTCCATGAATTATTCTCTTAGAGTGATCTATGATTGTAGCACACCATAAAAATGTTTTTGACAGACTTTTTCATTGATTTTCTTGACTTATAATTCATTCTATCTTGCCTTTTATATGCGGAACTTGCTTGGGGACAAGCAAAGGCTAAGTATGGGGTATTTTGATAGCATGAATTATAGTCTATATTTTGGGGTTTGTTTGGACGTTTTATCTTCAATAATCTGCATGTTTGTATGTATGTTATGTGATTATATTACCATTTCATCTACCTTTGCGGGAATCGAGGTCTACACCTAGTTTTGATATAATCGTAGGTAAAATGGCACGTTTTGCATCAAAAAGGAGCAAAAGGAGCTAAAGAGTCATTGGAGCTACATTCAGGAACATAAGGAAACATCCAAGAAGCATAGCCATGGATTAAAGATTTACTTTGGACCAGATTTGAGAGATTTCACATTCAGTTGTGACTCACCTCGGTTGACTACAGAGTCACCTCGACCGAGGTGATCTAGAGGAGTCGACTCGACCGAGGCGAACACCTGGGACGCGGCGAGAATATTTTATTCTTGGCTGAGATCTTTTATCTTTGGAAAGAGGATCTTATATTTTTGGGCTTGGCTCCTGGAAGGAAGAAGATATGATAGATCATATATTTTACCTATTTTTATGGGAATAGATCTTTCTAAGATATCTTATCTTTGGAGAGTAATTTTCCTATAAAAAGGGTCGGATTTCCCACAAAGTCGACATCCGCTATCACCCGGAAGACATTTACAGCAGCAACACCCTGCATATACTCTAGTTGGGAGATTTGAAGAACCTTTTTGAAGGTTGAAGGAAGAAAGTCCATAGCTTTTATAGCTTTTTGAAGGGTTTTTGTAAGATCATCTTAGATTCCCTTCTTTGTCATTGTCTTGTTGGATTTCTATCCAAAGAACGCTTGTTGTTTAGATAACTGATTCAGTTATTGAAGCCTTTCTCTTAAGGTTTTCTTGTTCAATTATTCTCTTTCTTCCCATATATTTGATTAATACTTTCATGATGATGAGTGGCTAATCTCTTTGTGTGATTCTAGGGTGATTGGCTGAAGGTTGTGGGAAAAACAATGATAGAATAATCTTAAATCACAGTAGGACCCTGAAAGTTCGAGTCTTTATCCTTAACCCTAAAGCATCTCGCTCAGTCGATGAACATCTCGGCCGGGGTGGAATTCTTCTGACCGAGGTGACTTATCTGATCCGAAACTGAGAGTTAAGTGTTAGAGTTTGCCAAATCCTATTCTTATTACACCTTTCCTGGTTCAATACAAGCCTAGGATGAGACTTACCCGGGAATTCCTTTGTTTGTTTACCTAAGATCATAAGTGTAGGTAATAAAGGTTTATCCTTTATTAGGGTTTGAGTGTGCTTTCATTCCATCTTTGTGAGTTAGCATGAGACTTACCCGGTAAAGGTTGATTCTATTCCCTTAGGTGGTGTGTTAGTTTGAGGTTATAGTTCTTTTCCTTAATTCCTTGAGACTTACCCGGTAATAGGAGTTACGGTTTGGGATTAGTGAGTAGTGAGACTTACCCGGTGATCTATTCCACTTTAGTAACACCTTCCCTATGCAAATATCTCAGCTTTGTCCGCTTATCTTTAGATCTTGAGTTGGAACCACAACTAGATGCTTTAATCCCTAGAATTGCATATTTCCTTTATTGACTTTTTATCATCTTTGATTGTTTTAATCGCTTTTGTGGTTAGTAATTACAAAGCTTACCTATTCCGACTTTGTTTCACTAAGTCCCTGTGATCAACCCCTGGAATTCCTTGCTTTTTACTACGATTGACCCGTACACTGCGGGTTCGCATCCTTGTTTTAAGCTTATATCTAGGGTTATAAATTTAAAGCTTGCACACACCGTTTGGAGCGAACAATTAGCCGTTGTACTCATGAGTAAACTTGGGCCCGGTTTGGGCAAAACCGCTGAACCAACGGTTTTCAAACCGGCTCAAACCGTTGGTTTTCAAACCGGCCCAAACCGCCGGTCAATGGTTTAGGTTTAGGTTTGACTTTCGGCCAAACCTAATTAGCCAAAAAAAAAAAGAACCGTTGCTTGCACAACGGCTCTTTGGCCCGCCAACGGCATTTCATTAAGTTGTTGGATGTGGTTTTTTATTTATTTTATGAAATAAATATGTAAAAAAAATTTTACAAAAATCCTACCCTCAATTCCTATAAATATCCAACCATTCTTCCATTTTATCTCACACCAACATTTTCATTTATCTCTACTACTACTACTCTCAATCTTGTATTCTTGAATCTCAATTCTCGATTTCTCGAATTTGACTCTTCTTCCTTTCGATCTGTTCTAATGACAAACTCAAGCGTCAACACTCCTGCTTTCTTTTCCAGCACCCAAGAAAACAAAACCCAAATGTCCGATATGTCACAAGATGAAGGGGCTTTTCGACGAGTCTGTTCGCTCCAAACGGTGTGTGCAAGCTTTAAATTTATAACCCTAGACTTAAGCTTAAAACAAGGATGCGAACCCGCAGTGTACGGGTCAATCGTAGTAAAAGCAAGAAAATTCCAGGGGTCGATCACAGGGACTCGGTGAAACAAAGTCAATACGGTGTGCTTATGTCAATACTAACCACAAGAGTGATTAACACAATCAAAGATGAATAAGAAGTCAATAAAGCAAACATGCAATTCTAGGGATTAAAGCATCTAGTTGTGGTTCCAACTCAAGATCTATAGATAAGCGGACAAAGCTGAGCTTTTTGCGTGGGGAAGGTGTTTCTAAAGTGGAGTAGATCACCGGGTAAGTCTCACTACACACTAATCCTAAACCGTAACTCCTATTACCGGGTAAGTCTCAAGGAATTAAGATAAAGAACTATAACCTCAAACTAACACACCATCTAAGGGAATAGAATCAACCTTTACCGGGTAAGTCTCAGGCTAACTCACAAAGATGGGATGGAAGCACACTCAAACCCCAATAAAGGATAAACCTTTATTACCTACACTTATGATCGTTGGTACACAAACTAAGGAATTACCGGGGAAGTCTCATCCTAAGCTTGCTTTGAACCAGGAAAGGTGTAATAAGAATAGGATTTGGCAAACTCTAACACTTAACTCTCAGTTTAGGATCAGATAAGTCACCTCGGTCAGCCAGTTTTCACCCCGGCCGAGATGTTCATCGACTGAACGAGATGCTTAGGGTTAAGGTTAAAGACTCGAACTTTCAGGATCCTACTGGAATCTAAGATTATTCTATCATTGTTTTTCCCACAACCTTCAGCTAATCACCCTAGAATCACACAAGGAAATTAGCCACTCATCATCATTATGAAAGTATTAAATATATGGGAAGAAGGTGAATATTTGAACAAAGAAGAATTTAAGGAAAAGACTTCAATAACTGAATCAAATATCACAACAAAAGCGTTCCTTGGATAGCAATCCAACAAGACAAGACAACAAGTGAGGGAATTGAAGACAATCTTACAAAACCCTCCAAAAAGCTATAAAAGCTATAATCTTCAATCTTCCTTTAACCTTCAAAAAGGTTCTTCGAATCTCTCCAATGAGAGTATCCTGCGGCTGCTGCGTAATCTTCTTGTGTAAGCGGGGGTGATAGCCGATGCCGGAATTATGGGAAATCCGACCCTTTTTATAGGAAAATAACCCTCCAAAGATAATAAATCTTAGAAAGATATTTTCCCATAAATATAGGTAAAATATATGATTCTGCATATCTCCTTCCTTCCAAGAGCCAAGCCCAAAAATATAAGATCACTTTCCAAATTTAAAAGATCTCATCCAAGAATAAAATATTCTCGCCGCGTCCTAGGTGTTCGCCTCGGTCGAGTCGGCGTCTTTGGATCGCCTCGGTCGAGATGAATCTCTGGTCAACCGAGGTGAGTCATAACTGAATGTGAAATCTCTCAAAACTAGTCCAAAGTAAATCTTTAATCCATGGCTATGCTCCCTGGATGTAGCTCCAATTGACTCATGACTCCTTTTGCTCCTTTTTGATGCAAAACGTACCAAATTACCTACAATTACAACAAAACTAGGTGTAGACCTCGATTCTTGCAAAGGTAGGTGAAATAGTAGTAAAATCACATAATGCACATACAAACATGCAGATTACGAAAGATAAAACTTCCAAACAAACCCCCAAAATATAGACTATAATTCATGCTATCAAAATACCCCATACTTAGCCCTTGCTTGTCCCCAAGCAAGTTCCGCATATAGAAGACAAGATAGAATGGATTATAGGTCATAAAAATCAATGAAAAAGTCTTTCAAAAACATTTTATGGTGTGCAACTACCATAGATCACTCTAAGAGAGTACTTCCTGGAATTTAAAAACTCAACATGATCAAAACATTTTATAAATATAGGAAAGTTGTTCATCTTTGCATAAAATCATAGAATGCATAATAAATCATAATTATCAAAATTAATCATGTATAATCCGATTTAAACCGCTAAGTCAATCAACAAGCTCAAGGTCTCAAGGGCTTCCCAAAGGAAAGGTCAAGAAACATGTAGGGTAGGGATGTATGTAAGGTAATGTGGTGCTAGAATCCGGGAATAGGATGAACTTCACTTTCACTTTGACTTGCAATATCTTCCACCAATAAGCTTTGCTTATTTAACACTTTTTCTTTTACTTTACTTTTTGGGATGCATGGACAGAGGTGCACAATAACCGAAGTCTGGGAGATTAGCAATCATCAATTTCTTGAGATGCATCAAACCCTTGATGTACATACCATGACCCGTTAGGAATATCGCTCAATCCGACTTTGGCAAGACACAAACACCCGGCTATGTGAATGGTGCCGAGTTACTCATTTTCATGATTGACTTCCCCAAACCTATTATTGCTTTCTAACACTTTCACTTCCAGCCACTTCTCAACTTTAACTCCACTTGCTTTCACCACATCGCTTGCTTCCAAATTCCCGGATAGGTAAAGGGAGGCAAAATGTATATGAGGGGCTAAGCATGATCAAGAAGAAGAAGAAGAAGAGAATGAATTGCCTTGGTCTTTCCAAGAAGAAAGTGAGAGAACTTAACCTGCGGTGTCAACCTTCAAATTCAACATAATTTGGATAAAAACAAAGTATTAAACATGCCAATAATTTCAAATAAAGCATTTAGCAACTTAAACATATTATAAAACCTTTCAAACACATAAAGAATTTAAAACCAGTAGGTAAACAGAATCTTCACTGAGATCATATCCACATAAGTAACACAAAAAAAAAAATCGTTTCGAAAACTCTCAGTAACCTACCTCGGTCGAGATGTTCTTGGTTCAACCGAGGTGAAATGCCTCGTTTGGCCAGAATCTCCCCGGTCGAGGTCAAAAAAAAAATTTTTTTAAAACCATTTTTTTTTTTTTCGGTTTCGACGTTTTTTCTCAATCAAATAACCTGTAGGTATGCATGTAATATCAGATAATCATATAAAGGCAACTGAAGCATAAATATGAAAATATCCGATAAATAAAGTGTCATACATCAAAAGGTAGTCGAATAAATACATCACGTAGTCAGATAAGTACAAACACCCCATACTTGGGACACACTGTCCCAGTGGGTCAAATAAAAAGTCTAAACATGAGAGTACTCACCGGATAAATGGCCGAACTGCATAAAAGAAAATAAAGAAAATCCTGCAGCTCCTCAATAGTCTCGATCCGGTGGTGGTGGTGGTGGCACATACGGATACTGAGCCTGGTCAAACGGATAGCCCATAGTCTGCTGGAACTGTAGCTCCATCATCCTGCGCTGATAGTGCTGCTCCTCTAACATCTGATGAGTCCAGCGGTCAATGTGTCGGTCCTGGGCAGTAAATCTCTCATGCATGTCCACAGTAAGGGCAGCATAAGAGTCTATCATCTGGTCTGTCAGGTCGTCGATCCGGCGATGAACCTCAGAATCTCTATGGCGGCGTGTCCGACGCCTAGCAGATCTAGCAGGAGGTGCAGCAGGTGCTAGCTCAGTATCCTCCTCATCATCTAAGTCGATGATCGGTGGCGCGCTCGTACCTGCAGTATCTGTCCCTGTATCCATCGGGACTCCACCATCTCTCTCATCCACTGTCTCCTCGTCGTCGTCATCCTCCTCCTCCTCAGTAGGGGCAGGTGCTGCCTCTTTGTGATCCTCCATCAGTGGAGCCCATGCTGTCTGCCAATAATGCGGATCAAAGACTGTGAACTGAGCAGACCAGCGGATCCCCTGTGGTGCATTCCGCTCCCAAGGCATGGCGACGTATGGAGTGGTCAAACCACGGGGAACCAGAATCCTCCGTGTCATCATCTCCTGTAATCCCAGCGGCTTCGGAGCCGCCGCCATCGTGCAAACACTGAGGTCCATCCCGTGGTAGGTAGCGATATGGGTGACTAGACCTCTACAGCAAATGTCTCCCTTCGCTTTAGCCTTGACCTTGTGCAGATCCTCTGCTAAGAGCAAGCCAAAGTCTGGGAAACCTATTGTAACCATGCAGTAGAGGCTGAAAAGCTCGCCCTGTCTGATCTTCTGAGGCGTCTCAGTACGCGCCAGAAGTGTCTCGCTGAAAATCCTGTGGGCTAGTCTGAAAGCTGGGTGAAAGATGACCTTCTCCCTGGAATCTCCAGGGCGCCATCTGTCTGCGTGCTCAGTAATATGGGCAATCTGCCCCCAAAACTCCCTAGCTACGGATCGGGAGGGGAAGTCGGTGGCGGTGGGCTCAGAAAAGCCAAAAATCTCTCTCCATATCTCTAAAGGAACTATGAAGTTCCGGTTCATCAACCGGTACTTCACAGACTGGTCTGTGGGAAGGTAGGAGAAGGAGCTAACAAACTCTAAGGTCGGCTCCAAGTAAGCTGGGGCTCGGATCTCAGTAAACTGATCCAGCCCGACAGTAGCAATCATCCTCCTAAGGTCAGCATCTAACCCTAGGCAATCAAAAGCCGACACGTCCAGAAATCGTGGTGCGATAACTAGACGGCTAGCTATCCGCTCATAGTCTACCCGGCATCTCTCGTGGATAACCGGGCGGTAAGGACGGGAAGAAGAAGAAGAAGGGGAGGGTGAGGATCTGTCTCTAAGGGCCAGGCGACGATCGGAACTCATTCTTACTCAACACTGTCAGACCACCTCGGTTGCTGACAAGACTCAAAAACACCTCGGTCGAGATGCAGTTCGACCGGACCGAGGCGTAGCAGTTACGATTCCCATTCTCAGAAATTCAGTTCTTTTCCCCCAGAAATCACTACAATTGCTTCCTATGGGGTACTTAAATCCTTTCTTAGCAGAATCAGGGGCAACCAAAGCCCAACAAAGCGAACGAACGAGTTAGGGTTTCGACTTGTTTTACCTCGTTTCGGTCGATTCGCTCGATTTCTTTGCAGATCTGTTGTTGCAATCGGTTCCTCTACCCTTCAATCATAGTTTAGAAGCAGAAATCTTCGAAAACAGGCAAGATCTGAGAAGGAGCGAAGTGGAAGTCGCCGCGGTCGAGGTGGGTAAAGTAAAAAGTGAAAAATAAAAAAAAATTTCCTTTTTATACTGTTCCTGGATTTGCTGTCACCTCGGTCGAGATGGTCTCGACTGGACCGAGGTGGTACGGACCGAGGTGGTTCTGCAGAAACCCTAGTCGCCTCGGTTGCTCAAGAATCAACTCGGTCGAGGTGCTCTGACAGTAAACGAGGTGCTTCTTTCTTCTCAGACTCTCGAACTTCCGTCCTTCCAGTTATGTTCCTTCCTTAGATGTTCCCCGTTGTCTGTCCAGAACGCCAAAAACAAAGCAAAGCAAAACAAAAAAACAAAAACTATCTAAGCTAGACTAGAAAACGGGAAAAGAAAGCAATACCTTGGGTTGCCTCCCAAGAAGCGCTTGATTTAAGGTCGCTAGTTGGACCATGATGCGTCTCAAACGAGGTAGGAGGTGCCCTCACCCCATACTTCACCTCCATCATGGGGTGAAGTAAGTAGATCCATCAACCGCTCCAACAAGTGTAAGTGCTCATCGGGGAATGAATCGTCTATGGGTGGGTTATCCGTCTCGCGGGAGGACTCCGGTAGCCGGCTGAGGTGATCCGCAACTGAGTTCTCGGATCCTTTCTTATCGCGGATCTCTAGGTCAAACTCTTGGAGCAGGAGGATCCATCGAATAAGGCGCGGCTTGGCATCTTTCTTAGCCAACAAGTAACGAATGGCTGCGTGGTCGGTGTAGACAATGACTTTCGCTCCTACTAGATAGGAACGAAACTTCTCGAAAGCATATACAACCGCCAATAACTCCTTCTCGGTGGTAGCGTAGTTGCGTTGTGCTTCATCTAGCGTTTTGCTAGCATAATAAATGGCGGTGGTCCGTCCATCTTTCTTCTGTCCAAGCACCGCTCCTACGGCTACATCACTAGCGTCACACATGACCTCAAAGGGCAAGGTCCAATCAGGAGGTTGGATAATAGGAGCGGAGATCAACGCTTCCTTAATCCTGTAAAAAGCATCAAGACACTCCTGCGAAAACTCAAAAACAACATCTTTATTCAAGAGGTTAGTTAGAGGTTTAGAAATCTTAGAGAAGTCCTTGATGAATCTCCTGTAGAAACCTGCATGCCCGAGAAAACTCCTCACACCTTTAACAGAACGAGGAGGAGGGAGTTTCTCAATAGTTTCGATCTTAGCTCGATCGACCTCAATACCTCGATTAGAAACGAGGTGTCCTAGCACAATGCCTTCATTAACCATAAAATGACACTTCTCCCAATTTAAAACAAGGTTAGTGTCTTCACATCTTTTAAGCACTAGTGAAAGGTTAGATAGGCAATCATCAAAAGAGGAACCATATACAGAAAAGTCATCCATGAATACCTCCATGATCTCCTCTATGTACTCGGAAAAGATAGCCATCATGCATCGCTGGAAGGTAGCGGGTGCATTGCACAATCCAAATGGCATCCTCCGATAGGCAAACGTCCCCCAAGGACAAGTGAAAGTGGTCTTCTCCTGATCATCCGGATGGATAGGAATCTGGAAGAACCCACTATAGCCGTCCAAGTAGCAAAAGTGTGAATGCTGGGACAACCGTTCGAGCATTTGATCGATGAAGGGAAGCGGAAAATGATCCTTCCGAGTTGCCGTGTTCAGCTTCCTATAATCGATGCAAACTCTCCAGCCCGTAACGGTCCTCGTTGGGATCAACTCGTTGTTCGCATTCGTCACAACGGTCATCCCTCCTTTCTTCGGAACGACATGCACCGGGCTAACCCACTTGCTGTCCGAGATAGGATAAATAATACCTGCATCCAATAACTTAAGAACTTCCTTCTTCACAACCTCTTTCATGATCGGATTTAACCGTCTTTGAGGTTCCCGTGAAGTCTTATGATTATCTTCCATTAGAATTCTATGCATGTAGAAAGAAGGTTTAATGCCAATAAGATCGTCCGTGGTGTAACCTATAGCTTTTCGATGCTTTCTCAGGACATGCATTAACTTAGATAATTCAGAATCGGAGAGGGAAGCACTAGCAATAACGGGATAAGTAGAATCCGGCCCAAGAAAGATATACCTCAAGTGACTGGGGAGTTGTTTAAGCTCCACAACTGGGGGTGCTTTTTGAGAGGGATCTCTGCTTCCTCTGTCCAGTGGAGTGGTGTCAGAAACTGGACTCGATGCAGTCTCAGTTAGAATCGTCTCGCCATCGACCTCGGTCGAGGCGCATAGGCGTTGACCGAGATGTTCTTCGGTCGCCTCGCTCAGTCCAGAAGGTGCCTCGGTCGAGGTACTGCTAGTGGATCCGGGACTGGAGATCTTCGTCTCCTGGATTAGCTTTTCAGTTTTAGCTCCTGGATCCTCTTCTAGTGCCTTCAAGCTCCGTATATCTGCATCACAAGAAGCATCTATACCTTCCTCCATTAAACTGAAGCTAATAACTCTTTCGAGTGGATCGTTAATAAGGATAGAGCTCACCAATTCTCTTGATTCTTCTTCATCGTAGATGTTGAAGATATCATCAGTTAGTTGCTCCCCTTTCATGGCTGCAAGTAGCGCGAACTCCACCTCATCCCCACCAACGTTGAATTTCAACTTGGCGTTCTTGCAATCCACGTTGCAACCCAAAGTTGCTAGAAATGGCCTCCCGAGAATAATAGGAACAGGATAATCTGCGGGAATGTCAAGTACAACAAAATCTATGGGTAGATAGAAGTTACCTAACTTGACCGGAACGTCCTCCAAGATGCCTACGGGATGGGTAATGGAGCGATCCGCCATATAAAGTCGAATCTTGACCGGCCTGGGCTCTCCAAGACCGATCTTCGTGCATAGCTCCAGCGGGATGATGCTCACGCTGGCTCCTAGATCACAAAGGGCTTCACAAGTGACATCCCCAACTTGAATGGGAATACAAAATGAGCCGGGATCTCTCAACTTAGGTGGCATCTTTTCCTTCATGATTTTGATAAGCTCCGAAGATTTAGATGTCATCCTAACTTCACCAACATCCTCCAACTTCCTCTTCCTTGATAAGATTTCTTTTAAGAACTTCCCATAGGCGGGCATACCTAAAATAGCATCAAGGAAAGGAATATTAATATGTAGCTTATTCATCAAGTCAAGAAACTTACCAAAGTGCTTGTCTAGATGTGCTCTGGCTCTGGACTGAGGGAATGGAAGTGGTGGTTTGTATGCAGGAGGTGGAACATAAGTTTCTGTCGTCCCTCCTGCTTTCTGTTGCTCCGCCTCGGTTGGCATCTCGGTCGAGGTGTTCTTCGACTGGATCTGGACCGAGGTGGTCTGCGTCGAGTGAGGTACTGGATCTGCAGTTTTAAGTCCACTCCTCGTCGTTATGGCCATGCACTGGCCCTTAGGGTTAGTTTCCGTCTTCGCTGGAAGCTTCCCTGGATCTCTTGGCGCTTCATTCGCCCTATTAGCAAGTTGTTGTTCGAAGGACTTTTGGGCCCTCGAAAATGAAGTCATAGAATTCTCCATAGCGCTAAGCTTGATCAAGATTGCCTCCAGAACTGCGTCTTTCTTTTCTGGCTGAGACGAACTTGATCCTTGCCCTTGGCTTTTCAATGGAGTAGAAGAAGAAGAAGGGGAAGAGAGGAAAGGGTTAGAGGAATCATTAGAGTTGGAGTTTGAATGATTGTTACCGTAGTTTTGGTTATTCGCCCTCCAGTTGTTGCTATTGGATCCTCTATTGTTGTTGTTGTAGTTGTTGTTTCGGGGACCGTTGTTGTTGTTACGGTACCCGTTATTGTTGTTGTTCCTTTGCCCTTGCTCTTCCTTCTTAGTTTGAGCCATCAAGAGCTCCTTCAATTGCTTCACGTCATTCTTCAAAGACGTGAGTTGATTGTTGTTGGATTGAGTCTCTTGAAAGTTGACTCTTTTAACTCCACCTTCAGCTCCTTGGTGGGTGTATTTCTCCATGTGCAAGGCTTGCTTCTCAATGAAGTCCCAAGCCTCATCAATCGCCATGTCCATGAAGGTACCGGCGGAGAGTAGTTGGAGATTGAACTGGGTGCTTCCGTCCAGCCCTTTGAAGTAGATCTCCAGCAACTCGATCTTTGGAATCCCATGATGTGGGCAATCCAAGAGGATATCCTTGAACCGCTCCCAAGATTTGGACAAGCTCTCCTTGTCCTTCATAATGAAAGCGTTGATCTTCCCTCTCATTTCAGCGGTCTTTGAGGGGGGAAAGAATTTGGTCAAGAATTTCGTAGTCATCTCCTCCCATGTGCTAATTTTTCCTGGAGGAAGAGATTGATACCAAGGAAGAGCTCTATCTATTAAAGAAAAGTAAAAAGGTCTTAGCTTGTAGTTGTTATTCTCAATTCTGGGAGGTCGCAAGGTTTCCATCAAGATCTCGTAGTTTTGAAGATGTTGATGCGGCGACTCCTTCTCTAGCCCTCCGAATTGGCATTGGCGAATCATGGCTAGAACTTGCGGTCGAAGTTCGTAGTCATGATCTGCTGGATCTCCTAGGTTCACTCCTGGACGCCTCAGCTGTTGATTAGGGTCCATCCTTTGACCTAGGGTTTGTGGGATTCCTGCAAGAAGAACATCTCGGACTGGCGTCCGAGGTGGAAGTACATCGGCCGGGGCGTCAGGTGCTGGAATCTGCCTCGGTCGCGGGTCAACTATTGGATCCTGCATCGGTTGAGGATCAACAGGAGGATCTTCCCTCGGTCGAAGTAGAATCTGGTCTCGTATGACTGCTATCTCAGCTTCGATTGCTGCAGTCTTGGTGCGATTCTCTTCTTTCTCTTGCCTGAGTTCTTCCTTGCTGAGGCGTAGCAGCTCTAGCGCCTCTTTCAATTGGGCCGCAAGATCACGATCGTCTTGTTGGGCCATCTTTGCTTCTCTTAAGCGTCGCTTGTATGTCTTTTCTGGTTGGGAATGGTAAGGAACGATTTCCTTCCCAGCGCGGGTTCTTCGCATATACCTAAGAAAGAACCTGCAAAAGTCACTCAAGTAGAGTGGTTAGATGAAACGGGGCAATGGCCCCAAGAGCAAACCGTACCGACTTGGTCTAGACCAAGTCCCCGGCAACGGCGCCAAAAACTTGTTCGCTCCAAACGGTGTGTGCAAGCTTTAAATTTATAACCCTAGACTTAAGCTTAAAACAAGGATGCGAACCCGCAGTGTACGGGTCAATCGTAGTAAAACCAAGAAAATTCCAGGGGTCGATCACAGGGACTCGGTGAAACAAAGTCAATACGGTGTGCTTATGTCAATACTAACCACAAGAGTGATTAACACAATCAAAGATGAATAAGAAGTCAATAAAGCAAACATGCAATTCTAGGGATTAAAGCATCTAGTTGTGGTTCCAACTCAAGATCTATAGATAAGCGGACAAAGCTGAGATTTTTGCGTGGGGAAGGTGTTTCTAAAGTGGAGTAGATCACCGGGTAAGTCTCACTACACACTAATCCTAAACCGTAACTCCTATTACCGAGTAAGTCTCAAGGAATTAAGATAAAGAACTATAACCTCAAACTAACACACCATCTAAGGGAATAGAATCAACCTTTATCGGGTAAGTCTCAGGCTAACTCACAAAGATGGGATGGAAGCACACTCAAACCCCAATAAAGGATAAACCTTTATTACCTACACTTATGATCGTTGGTACACAAACTAAGGAATTACCGGGTAAGTTTCATCCTAAGCTTGCTTTGAACCAGGAAAGGTGTAATAAGAATAGGATTTGGCAAACTCTAACACTTAACTCTCAGTTTAGGATCAGATAAGTCACCTCGGTCAGCCAGTTTTCACCCCGGCCGAGATGTTCATCGACTGAACGAGATGCTTAGGGTTAAGGTTAAAGACTCGAACTTTCAGGATCCTACTGGAATCTAAGATTATTCTATCATTGTTTTTCCCACAACCTTCAGCTAATCACCCTAGAATCACACAAGGAAATTAGCCACTCATCATCATTATGAAAGTATTAAATATATGGGAAGAAGGTGAATATTTGAACAAAGAAGAATTTAAGGAAAAGACTTCAATAACTGAATCAAATATCACAACAAAAGCGTTCCTTGGATAGCAATCCAACAAGACAAGACAACAAGTGAGGGAATTGAAGACAATCTTACAAAACCCTCCAAAAAGCTATAAAAGCTATAATCTTCAATCTTCCTTTAACCTTCAAAAAGGTTCTTCGAATCTCTCCAATGAGAGTATCCTGCGGCTGCTGCGTAATCTTCTTGTGTAAGCGGGGGTGATAGCCGATGCCGGAATTATGGGAAATCCGACCCTTTTTATAGGAAAATAACCCTCCAAAGATAATAAATCTTAGAAAGATATTTTCCCATAAATATAGGTAAAATATATGATTCTGCATATCTCCTTCCTTCCAGGAGCCAAGCCCAAAAATATAAGATCACTTTCCAAATTTAAAAGATCTCATCCAAGAATAAAATATTCTCGCCTCGTCCTAGGTGTTCGCCTCGGTCGAGTCGGCGTCTCTGGATCGCCTCGGTCGAGATGAATCTCTGGTCAACCGAGGTGAGTCATAACTGAATGTGAAATCTCTCAAAACTAGTCCAAAGTAAATCTTTAATCCATGGCTATGCTCCCTGGATGTAGCTCCAATTGACTCATGACTCCTTTTGCTCCTTTTTGATGCAAAACGTACCAAATCACCTGCAATTACAACAAAACTAGGTGTAGACCTCGATTCTTGCAAAGGTAGGTGAAATAGTAGTAAAATCACATAATGCACATACAAACATGCAGATTACGAAAGATAAAACGTCCAAACAAACCCCCAAAATATAGACTATAATTCATGCTATCAAAGTCCCTCCACCGAAAATGCTTACATCCGACATCTTTACAAAGCATTACAAGAAGGGTGAAGTGGTGAACGAGTATTATCAAGTGTCATGCAAATATTGTCCGAAGGTGCACAAGTGGAGGGAGAAGGGCGGCTACAAGACTTTGCAAACCCACATGCAAAAGGTCCATCCCAAGAAGCTCAGAATATCACGGGGACAATCTCAATTCTCCCACGGGTTTGCATCTTCTTCCTCACAATCTCCATTATTTATGTATAACCATAGTGAAGAAAGTTTAGGATTAGCCAACCTTATATGTTCTCATGCATTTCCATTTTGTTATTTGAAATATCAAGATGTACGAGAATATAACACTACTTATCTTCAACCTTCTTTTAAACCAACTTCTCGTAAAACCGTTCCCAAATTAATGTCTAAATCATAAGAACAAAAGAAACAAAAAGTTCTTACGATTTTACAATCATTTTTGCATCAAGTTTCTATTTGTAGTGATATTTGGAGTACATAATCACAAAGACATTTTTACATGGGCATTACTTTACATATTATTGATAACGATATATTTTTGTATAAATTTGTTATTGCATTTTGCCATTTTAACAAAAGACATAATACCACGAACATTGCAAACTTGATATAATCGGTTTTACAAGAATATAATTTAAAAGGTCAAGTTTTTTCATACTCTTTTCATAATGCATCCGTTAACACCACCGCCGTAAATGAATTGGAGAAGGATGCGGGTGAATATATGCGAACTACTTTTACTCATCAAAGATGTGCATGTTATATTTAAACTTATGTGTTCAAGATGGACTTAAAAATTTTATGTTTTATGTTAACCCCAATTGCCAACGTAATTGAACATATTTGACAGTCAACCGATTTAAGAAAAAAATGGATAACAATGTGTTTACAAAAGAGTGTGTGGCACCCATATCAAATAAAACTCGAACTGGAAGGCCATGAATCTGAATAGTACTTGTAGCTGCCGGCGCTGCTGCATCAACTGCACTCCTCAACTCAAACACCCTGGCCTGTGTGCCTCTGGTCTCCTGGGTACCCCCACCACGGCCTCTACCTCGGCCCTGTCCTTGGACTGATCCACGTGTACGAGCCTGACTCTGACCTCTCTACTGAAAATCCGGAGACTGAAACTGTGACAGCCTTTGGCTGCCCCCTGCTACGCCAGCAAGTGAAGAACCCTGCTGTGACTGGGACTTGCCCTGACGGAAAAAAGCGGCTCGGTGACCCATCTGACCACAAGTGAAACACGCCACAGGTGGCTTCCTACAAGTACTCCTCAGGTGCCCATATCCTCCACAACCGTTGCACTGTGGTCCCAGACCTGATGCATGCATCGACTGTTGAGGATCGGAACGTCCTTGAGTCTGGCTATGTCCTAGTCCTGAGGCTCCTGCCCCTGAACTAGTTGGTGAAGTCCTTTGTCTCTTGTTCGGCCCTTCAGACTGTGCCACCCTCCTAGACCCTGGTCGGTCTCTCTCATAGGCCGAAGCTTGGTCCCGGTACTCCGCCAGTGAGTCACAATGAAATCTCGCAAGATAAGCACGGGTGGACTCCCTTAAAATCCTAGAAAAAAGGTAAACATACTAGTCCGCCGGAGGTGCGGCAAGACCCTACAAAGCTAGCTCCGTCCGAAATCGCCTAATAGCCTCGATGATCGGGACATCCTTGAATCCCGCCTCCAAGAAGTCCTGGACTTTGTCTCTCCTCAGTGTATCCGGGAAGAAGGTCTCCCTAACAAGGCTCAACAGCTGATCCATCCTAGTCACACCGCCTCTATTTGTCCTCCACCAATACTGGGCTTACTCCCGGAATAACGTCTCGACTATCTCAACATGCCTCTCCTCTGGGCAACGGATCGCCTCTAGTGCAAACTCCACATGCCCAATCCAGTGCTCGACCTCTAACTCTACATTCTCATTGAAGTAGGGTACATGCTGCTGTTCGCCCCTAGAGGTGTGTGCAAATAAGCTTTAAATTTATAAAACTAGAATCAAGCAAGCGAACCCGCAGTGTACGGATCGACGTAGATTAGCAAGAATTCCAGAGTATCGAACACAGGGATTTGGGTGGGAACAAATTCAATTGCAGATTATCAAGCGAGTAAATATGAGAGTTTGGCAGATATTGGGAAAACAACAATCCTAAAGATCCGAGTATCAAGCTGTGGCAATCGATTCAAGATATACTAATGATATAAAGACAGAGTTGAGATATGCGAAGGTATACTAATGTAAGGTAATCGTACGGTGAAGTTCCAAAAACCTTATATGACTCACCTACAAGACACTCTCTATACAGGTTATTGAGGCTTCAATATAGAAAGATTCTAAAGGCAAGAATTAATATCAAATACCCAAACTTGTAATCCAAGGATCAAGACTAACTTAACCGATTACGGTTGTGACACTCACAATCGAGGTAGAGGTTGTTGAGGCTTCACTACCACCTAGAAAAGGCAAGCCTAAACTAAGTTAAAGCAAATCTTTAACTTTGGATTAAAGTAAAAGCAGGTTCGTAAACTTAAGGGAAATTACGGTAGATCTTGAGACTCCACGGTCGTGGAACTCAAGATCAAACCATGATTTAGGGTTCGTCGACGATTAAATCTCAGGGTCTAATCTGTTTACGATCGATCTATCATCATCTAAGCCACAACTATCAACCCTTCACCTTAGAATTGTTAAGGGTTTTTAGCCAATAACAGTCATGTTGATATCAAATTCAAGAATTAAAAGATAGAAAGATGAAAACTTCTGAAAACCTTCAATAATCTTCAAACCAATCTCAAAGTCACAACCAAGAACAAATGTTGTCAATAGACTCAGAATAAAGCAAACAATCACAATCTTAGGAAAGAAGGGAGAACGGGATGTCAATCCGTCTTCCAAATCAAACCTAAACAAGAAGAGGAATCTTCCTGCAACAATCTTCTAAAAACTCCGATCTTCCGCCAATCCGGAAATCTCAACAGCAATCTCCACCAAAGGTGCGAGATTAGGGCAAAATCCCAATACGAACTTCGATCTCCAATGAGATGTAAATGCCTCCAAGCGAGGGTTGTGCCGCTAAGCAAAGATAAACGGGGGGTAAGCGAGATGACGGAATCTTGCTTCGTCCGTCTTTTTATAGGGCAAGATAAGATATCGGCCTGGCCCAATCTTCAAAAGATCGTGGCTTCAAAGTGTGGCGAAAAAGATCGCCAAGATCACGGTCGTGGAAGGTTCCACGACCGTAATTTAGAGCGTGGAAAGTGTCACGGTTTGAACCATGGATTCCACGACCGTAATAGTTACTGGAATGCATCACGCCTCTCTTTGCAAGGTTCCACGGCCATGGAACTAAACGTGGTTTGTAATACGGCCGTATTTTAGAGCGTGGTTTAGGGCAAGAACGTGATTCTTCCCTAGTCTCGTGCATTCCTCAAGTTGAACTCCAATTTGCTCCTAAGAATGCCCTTAATCCATGGACACACTCAATCAACTCTTCTTTGCTCGACTTCGTTCGGAAATGACTCTCAATCACCTATAATCAACATAAAGCTAGTGTAGACATCCATATCGACAATATAGGCAAACTAGCTCACAAATGCAACAATGCTAAATCAAAGACTATCAATATGAATCAAATACACTTAGAAAACGTGCCTAAAATATCACAATATTTCATGCTAACAAATAACCCCATACTTAACACTTGCTTGTCCCTAAGCAAGGTCTTTCAAAAAGATTTAAACAAAAGTTAGGATGAAATATGTGTACCTTCTCAAAGCAATACTTCTTTTGGAGGAATGTGCCTTCTAAAGAATAAATCATTCTCAAACCTTGCTTCAATTGTTTATAAGACTTTCATACACTTATCCAAAGAGTAAAAAGCAAAGAAAACTCATGAATCAATTAAACTTCTAAACAAGCATCATAACCTTCAAACATTATAAAAATCAATCATAAGAAACTTCAATTTAGATCACCAAGTCATATAACATTCTTTTAATCTTAAGGACTATCAAAGAGGAGGTCTAGAATGTGAAAAGGGAAGGAAACTTTAAGGAATGTGGTGCATAAATCCGGGAAAGTGGACAACTACCCTTCTTCTTCTTTTGTGGTTTCCGCAACACTTCAACTTAGAGCTTCGCTCTTCTTCCTTTCATTTTTCGACTTTACTTTTGGAGTTATGGATAGAGGTGCACAAGAACCGAAGCCTAGGAGATTGGCGTTTCTCAATTTTTATGAGATGCCTCAAACCTTTAGCGCACATACCATAATCCGCTAGGAATATCGCTCAATCCGACTTTGGCAAGACACAAACACCCGGCTATGTGAATGGTGCCGAGTTACTCATCATCATGATTGACTTCCCCAAACCTAGAATTCCTTTCCATTCTTTTGATCGCAAATAATTGCTCTCATGGCCCTCCCACATCAAACATGCCTTTTTCATTCACTTCTCCAAATTCCCGGATAGGTAAAGGAGGTCAATATTTCAATGAGGAGCTAATATGATCAAAGAAAGAAGAAAGAAAAATCGAATTGCCTTAATCATCTCAACAAGAAGTATAAGAACTTATAGTGTGATTTCAACTTCAATTTTTCAACATGATTTAGACAATATTCATCACATTATAAAACTTGCAAAAGAGGTAAAATTCATTCATTCAAATTCTTTTCAATTCACTATTCTTTTAAGCATGCAATTGTCATCAAACTCAATTCACAAGTAGTGATTATCATAGAAATCATCTCAATTCATTAGAAGCACAAAATTTTCAAAATTTGTCAATTTTTATGGGTTTTTCAAGTTCTTTTTCATGCAATGCAATAATGAAACGTGCAACAATATAATGAACATGCAAATAGTCTCGAATAGAAGCAAGCATAGTGAGTAAGAGTTATTACAAACTTTTAGTACATCCCACCCCATACATAGGACGAACATTGTCCCTAATGTTCAAAAGAAAGAAAGAAAAGAAGAAAAGAAAAAGAAACTCACAAGGTGGTGGCGGATGTATAAAGCGATCGGTCAATCATCAAACTCTCATCACTGCGGCGCTGGTGGAGGCGGGAATGGAGAGAAGCTAGGATCATAGAACCGCCCAAACTGCTGGCGGTAGACATCCCTCATCATGTGGTCGAGGTCGTCTAGGCGTCCGTCTCTAGCATCGGATCAGATCTCCAATGCTCCCACTCTCTCTGAAAGTCCGGTAGCCCAATCCGGCATCTGCTCGTACCATCCCGGGGCCTGAGTACCATGCTGGAGCGTCGGATGGTGCTGGTGCTGGTGGAGGTGCTGATGGCTGCTCTGTGGACCAAGGAGGGGGAACGCCATACCATGTGGGAGGTGTGGTCATCCACGTAGGCCTCTCACTCACGCTAGCGTGGCGAGAAGACGAGCCTGAAGCTCTAGCTGGACGTGGTGAACGTCTAGGCGCATCGGGGGCCGCCTCCGGCTGATCCGGAAACGTGCCAAACTCCTCCTCAGCTCCTCCTCCGCCCTCAAACTGATCTCCCATCTCCTCCTCAACAACTGGCGGTGGGACATATGGGGGAGCTGCTATCCTGTTCGCATGCATGGCAGCGAACGTCTCCTTCCAATTATGGCGTCCCGCCATAATGGAGTACTCCGGTAGCCACTCTATACCCCTACCCGTTCTTCTCTCCCATGGCATACCCGCATAAGGCGGTCCTCTATGTGTGGGGAAAATGAGACCCCTAACCATGAAAGCATGTAGCCCTAAAGGAACGGCCGGTATACGGGTGCAAGCAGAAAAATCAACACCAAAGCTCCTAGCAATGTGGGTGACTATCCCACCATATCCTATGTTGCCCTTCTTCTTATTCTTGAGCTTGCTCATAGTAGCAGCCAAGAGAGTAGCACAATCAGCACGGCGTCCATAAAGCATGGAGTAAAGCAAGAACAGCTCATCCGTCTTGATCTATTGGGGCGTCTCCGTCCTAGGAAAGAGACACTCCGAAAGAACACGGTGAGTTATCTTCAAGGCTAGGTGGTACATCAACCTAGCCTTGGTGTCAGCGGGCTGCCAGCGGTCCTCGCTAGCGTAAATCATAGCCACCTCCTCCCAAAAATCTTTGGCGTAAACGCCACTAGGAAATCGACCATTAAAGGTCTCATGAAACCCAAAAATGGTCCCAAACTCACGGATGCTCAAATGGTAGTCCCTTTCCATGAGACGGAAAGAGACGGTCCTATCTACATGGCTGTGCTCAAAGGATGTCACAACCTCCCGTGTAATCTCCTCATAGGCGTCTTCGCGGATAGCCGAGAAGACAATAAGTCCGGCTCTATCCAAGAGCCAAGTAAGGTCCTCAACTATGTTGAGAGGAGCTAGATCCTCCAACAACAAGTACCTAGGGCCAATCACCGGCCTCTCCTTGATCCTCTCGAGTGCATCGAGATGATCGTCGTGTATGGTCGGGACTCTAGGGTGAGGGGGTGAGGATGGAGGTGAAGGGGATGAGGGTGGTGGTGCCCTAGAGGATGAGGAGGAGGAGGGATTACCCTTCCTCTTCTTATTCTGATCATTCTTCTTCTCTTTTATCCTCCCCGAGACTCTTCTCACAAAATCCATTCTGCTCAAAATTACGGTCTGTTCTTGTGAAAACCACGGCCGTAATTCCCCCAGAGACCGTGATTCGTCTCAGAAAATCACAAATCCCAGCAAATCAGCAATCAATCTCAACAACAGGCAGTCCTAGTCTAATTCCTTCCAATCTTAATCAGTTCTTCCTAAAAATCTCTAACAAAAACGAACCAAATTGCCAAGAATCAAAAGGAGAGAAAAAACCTATTTTTCGGATTGAAAAATCCGAATTGTGCGTTCGTTGGTGAATTTCCGCTCGATTCGTTGCTTGGATCTTGTTTGTGGTTGAATTTGCTTCAGTTTAGGAAGAAGAATCGTTGAAAACGATTAGGAAACGAGTGATTGAGAGAGGGTCGTGGATTTTCGGCAATTAGGTCGTGGAAAGAGGGTTTTTGGGATGAATTTTGTGAAGAATGTGGCTTATATAGTCGCAGGCAAAATTTTGAAAATCACGGTCTGTTGGGGTGTTCCACGGCCGTGGAAGTGTACGGAACCGTGGTTTTGGTGATTTTTCAAAGGCTTTTGGGAATTACGGGTACTGTAGCTGTCACGACCGTGGTTTAGGCCGTGGAACCCTCTGTAAAGCTCCAAAGTCCAAATTTCGTCACTTTTCTTCGACATTATCCTTTCCTTTCCCGTTTCCATTGTTCTTGCATCCAAAAACACGAACATACCGGAAGGAATCGAGGCAAAAACAAAGCAAAAACGTCTATACTAAGCTAATCTATGAATTGAAAGTAAAAACGAAAATGCAATACCTTGGGTTGCCTCCCAAGAAGCGCTTTGTTTAAGGTCCGTAGCTAGACCATTCTCGCACCTATTCGAGTGCGGTAGGCCCGAACTCCTCAGCTTGGAGTTCCGGCGTATACTTCTTGAGTCGTTGGCCGTTCACCTTAAAAGTTCCGCTCGCTTCACCCCATACTTCAACTGCACCATGGGGGAAAATACGCTTAATTAGAAAAGGTCCGGTCCAACGAGATTTAAGCTTACCTGGAAAGAGACGAAGCCTTGAATTGAAGAGGAGAACTTGATCTCCTTCTTTGAAGTCCTTTGGAATGATATGCTTATCATGTCAACTCTTTGCTCTCTCCTTATAGATCTTAGCGTTTTCATAAGCATTCAAGCGGAGTTCATCCAGCTCATTGATGTCTAGGAGACGCTTCTCTCCCGCTTCTTTCATGCTGAAGTTCAACCACTTGATAGCCCAAAACGCTTTGTGCTCCAACTCTACCGGCAAGTGACAAGACTTCCCATACACAAGGTTGTATGGTGTGGTTCCTATGGGAGTCTTGTATGCAGTCCGGTATGCCCATAATGCATCGTCAAGCTTCAAAGACCAATCCTTCCTAGTCCTTGAAACCGTCTTCTCTAGGATTCCTTTGATCTCCCTATTTGAGATCTCAACTTGTCCACTTGTTTGTGGATGGTAAGGGGTAGCGATCTTGTGAGTAACCCCATACTTAGCTAGAAGAGCTTCAAAGCGCCGGGCAATGAAGTGAGAACCTCCATCACTAATGATCGTCCTTGGCGTCCCAAATCGCGGGAAGATGGTCTTGTTGAAGAACTTAACCACCACCATGGCATCATTGATGGGAGAGGCAATTGCTTCCACCCATCTAGAAACGTAATCCACCGCCAATAGTATGTATTGGTTTCCACAAGAGGATGGGAATGGTCCCATGAAATCGACTCCCCAAACGTCGAAGATCTCCACCTCTTGGATGTTGTTGAGGGGAATCCCATTCCTCCTAGAGATATTGCATGTTCTTTGACAAGCATCGCAGCAAGAAACAAAGGATTGCACATCTCTAAACAAAGTAGGCCAAAAGATTCCATATTGCAATACCTTTGCGCTAGTCTTGTTCGAACTAGCGTGTCCTCCACAAGGTAGTGAATGACAATGACGGATGACACTTTGCATCTCATCTTCCGGCACACATCGCCGAATGATGCCATCCGGACCTCTCTTGAAGAGGAGAGGCTCGTTCCAATAGTACTCCCGGACGTCCTTAAAGAACTTCTTCCTTTGTGCGTAGGATAGTCCGGGCGGTATCTCCTGACAAACCAAATAGTTAACAAAATCAGCAAACCATGGTTCGTTACCTTTGGAGATCACATCGATGCACTCCTCAATAAGATGTAGGTGTTCGTCCGGGAAGGAGTCGTCGATGGGTAAATGGTCGTCCTCTAGATGTGTTAGGCGACTCAAATGATCCGCAACAGAATTTTCTGAACCTTTCTTGTCGCGGATCTCAAGATCGAATTCTTATAGGAGAAGAATCCATCTAATTAGCCTTGTCTTCGCATCTTTCTTCGCAAGGAGGTACCGGATCGCAGCATGATCCGTGTAGACAATCACCTTTGCACCTACAAGATAAGAGCGAAACTTGTCAATAGCATAGACAATGGCTAGAAACTCTTTTTCGGTAGTGGCGTAGTTGAGCTGCGCTTCATCTAGCGTCTTGCTAGCATAGTATATGGCATGGGTTGCCCCTTCCTTTCGTTGTCCAAGAACAGCTCCAATAGCTACGTCACTAGCATCGCACATAATCTCAAAGGGAAGAGTCCAATCCGGGGGTTGGATAATAGGTGCTGAAATTAGAGCTTGCCGAATGGTGTTAAACGCATCCAAACATTCCTGCGAAAACTCAAAAACCGCATCCTTCATCAATAGATTAGTGAGAGGTTTTGATATCTTAGAAAAGTCCTTAATGAAACGTCTATAAAATCCAGCGTGTCCTAGGAAACTTCTTATCCCTTTCACCGAAATTGGAGGAGGAAGCTTCTCTATGGTCTCTATCTTAGCCTTGTCCACCTCTATCCCTCTACTAGAGACTAAGTGGCCTAATACAATTCCTTCCTTAACCATAAATTGACACTTCTCCCAATTAAGAACTAGGTTAGTGTCTTCACATCTTTGCAAAACAAGAGAAAGGTTAGAAAGGCAATCGTTAAAGGAGGAACCGTATACGGAGAAGTCGTCCATGAAGACTTCCATGATTTCCTCTACGTATCTGGAGAAGATGGCCATCATGCACCGTTGGAAGGTGGCTGGGGCGTTGCAAAGCCCGAACGGCATTCTCCTATAAGCAAACGTACCCCATGGGCACGTGAATGTGGTCTTTTCTTGATCATCCGGGTGTATCGGAATCTGAAAGAAACCACTATAACCGTCAAGGTAGCAAAAATGTGAATGTTGTGCTAACCTTTCAAGCATTTAATCAATGAATGGCAATGGAAAATGATCCTTTCGCGTTGCATTGTTGAGCTTGCGGTAGTCTATGCACATCCGCCATCCAGTCACGGTTCGGGTAGGAATGAGTTCGTTGTTTTTGTTGGTGATGACCGTCATTCCTCCCTTCTTCGGAACTACTTGAACCGGACTCACCCACTTACTATCGGAGATAGGTGTTAGCATGAAATATTGTGATATTTTAGGCACGTTTTCTAAACGTATTTGATTCATATTAATAGTCTTTGATTGAACTTTGCTGCATATGTGAGCTAGTATTACCTATATTGTCGATATGGATGTCTACACTAGTTCTATGTTGATTATAGGTGATTTGGAGCTATTTCCGAACGGAATCGAGCAAAGGAGAGTTGATTTGATATGTCCATAGATTGAGGACATTCTTTGGAAGCAAATTGGAGTTTTAGCTTGAGGAATGCACGAGGCTAAGGAAGAATCACATTCTTGCCCTAAACCACGCTCTGAAATACGGCCGTACTACAAACCACGTTTAGTTCCACGGCCGTGGAACCCTACAAGGGAAGCGTGATGCATTCCAGTAACTATTACGGCCGTGGAATATATGGTACAAACCGTGACCTAATCCACGCCCTAAATTACGGTCGTGGAAACTTCCACGACCGTGATCTTGGCGAATCTTTTTGCCACACTTTGAAGCCACGATCTTTTGAAGATTGGGCCGGGCCGATATTTTATCTTGCCCTATAAAAAGACGGACGAAGCAAGATTCGATCATGACCGCTTACGCCCGCTATCTTCTCTTAGCGGCATTTATCGACGCTTAGGATCGTTCATCTCCGCTTAGAGAATTTCAACACCGTTTGGCCTTCACTTGGAAGCATTGATCATCTCATTGGAGATTGAAGTTCGCATCTGGGAATTACCCTAATCTCACACTTTTGGTGAAGATTGCTGTGGAGATCTCCGGATTGGCGGAAGATCGAAGCTTTTGGAAGATTTTGCAAGAAGATCTCTCTTCTTGTTTAGGTTTGATTTGGAAAACGGATTGACATCCCGTTTTCCCTTCTTTCCTAAGGTTGCGATTGTTTGTTTTATTCTGAATCCTTTGACAATACTTGTTCTCATTGTGACTTTGAGATTGGTTTGAAGATTATTGAAAGTTCTTGAAAGTTTTCATCTTTTTATCTTTTAATTCTTGAATTGATATCAACATGACTGTTATTGGCTAAAAACCCTTAACAATTCTAAGGTGAAGGGTTGATAGTTGTGGCTTAGATGATGATAGATCGATCGTAAACAGATTAGACCCTGAGAGTTAGAGAGAATCGCCGACAACCCTAAATTACGGCCTGTTCTTGAGTCCACGGCCGTGGAACCTTAAGAACTAACCGTGATTTCCCCTAAGTCCACGAACTTGCTTTTACTTTAATCCAAAGTTAAAGATTTGCTTTAACTTAGTTTAGACTTGTCTTTTCTAGGTGGTAGTGAAGCCTCAACAACCTCTACCTCGATTGTGAGTGTCACAACCGTAATCGGTTAAGTTAGTCTTGATCCTTGGGTTACAAGTTTGGGTATTTGACATAAATTCTCATCTTTAGAATCTTTCTATATTGAGCCTCAACAACCTATATAGAGAGTGCCTTGTAGGTGAGTTACATAAGGTTTTTGGAACTTCACTGTACGATTACCTTACATTAGCATACCTTTGCATATCTCAACTCTGTCTTTATATCATTAAGTATATCTTGAATCGATTGCCACAGCTGGATACTTGGATCTTTAGAATTGTTGTTTTCCCAATATTTGCAAAACTCTCATATTTACTCACTTGATAATCTGCAATCGAATTTGTTCCCACCCAAATCCTTGTATTCGATACTCTGGAATTCTTGCTTAGCTACGTCGATCCGTACACAGCGGGTTCGCTGCTTGATTCTAGTTTTATAAATTTAAAGCTTATTTGCACACACCTTTAGGGGCGAACAAGTTTTTGGCGCCGTTGCCGGGGATTTGGTTTCGGCCGAATCCGGTTGCCGGTTGTCAAGCTTGGGAGCTTGCTCTCGTTATTTGATATTACTTTGAGTGCATGCGCAGGTCTAGGAACACCGAAGATCTCTTACCTCTTGATCAAGAGCTAGAGAAAACTTTAAGGCAAAAGCGCAAGGAAAAGAAGATGGCCGAAGAACACGAACGTGATCTTCAAACGGAGTTGGCGGAGAAGGAATCTCAACTCCAATGGAATGAGAACCTCCGCCAGGATGAAATGGACCGTCATCAATCTGAAGTTAGCAAACTCCAGGATGCGATGTTCCAAATGAGGATGGAGTTAAGCGACCTTAAGAATAAAGGAAGCAAGAAATCCTCAAGGAGGAGATCAAGAACTAGAAGAAGAAGTCACTCGTCCGCTGATGATAGTGACTCTTCCATGCCACCGTTAGAGGAGATTGATCCCACGATCAATATGAATCCTTTCCATCCATAAGGAGCTGCTAATCGCCGCATTCCACCTAGGAATGTGAGGGTCGAACGTGTGGATAATGAGCCAAGAACTCTTGGCCAGCGGATGGATCCAACACAACAACCACGCCGCTTGGGCGTGAATTTTGATGCTGAAGATGTGCAAGGGTTTAGCTTTAACCCTCAAGTTGTTACTCTTGTTCGCCAAAGCCAATTTGGCGGTACAAGCGCTGAATCTCCACACCAACACTTGCAAAACTTTGAGTGTATGATGGAGACGATGAGACCGAAGAATGCTACCACCAACAGCTACAAGCTCAAGCCTTTCTTCTTCTCCTTGAAGGGGAAAGCGTTATCTTGGTATCAAGCTCTTCCTAATGGGAAACTAGACACGTGGGAAGACCTTTCCGCTGAGTTTCTCACCAAATTCTTTCCGCCCTCCAAAACGGCGGAACTTAGAGGTAAGATTAACGCTTTTTCCATGAGACCTAACGAAAGTTTGTTTCAATCTTGGGAAAGGTTTCAGGATTTGCTCTTGGATTGCCCTCATCATGGCATATCCAAGCTTGCCTTGCTAGAGATTTACTACAAGGGGCTGGATGCGGGAACGCAATTCAACCTCCAATCCCTCTCATGTGGAACGTTCATGGACATGAGAGAAGATGACGCTTGGGACTTCATCGAGAAGCAAGCAAGAGTCATAGAGAAGTATTCCCACCGGAAAGTAGAGGGAAATCGTGTGGAGGAAGGAGCAAAGCTCACACATGAAGCTCAAAATCAGATTTTCTCCCTCAACAACGAGATCAAAGAGTTGAAGGAGGCTATCAAGACCAACTTCCCAAAGCAACAAGAGAAGGATGTTGGCTATTTGGGCAACAACAATGGCGGTGATAACACCAACCGCAACAACAACAACAACAACAATAACCGGAACAACAACCGGAATAACAATTGGAATGGAAACAACAACAATCGGAATAACAATTGGAACAACAATAGGGGTTCAAACAACAATAATTGGCGCTCCAATCAACAAAATTCCGGTAACTCTTATCCTTCCAATTCTAATTCACTAACTCCACCTTCCTCTTCCTCTACTCCTTTGAAAAGCCAGGGGCAATCATCTAATGGAGGAAACAATACGGGAAAGGAAAAGCCCGATCCCATGTTGGAAACAATCTTGGGAAAGCTTCAAGGGTTGGAGAACCGCCTCATCAAGGTTGATGATCAAGTTTCTAAGGTTGACAAAGCTCAAAAAGTTTTGGAAAACCAAATGTTCAACCACACGGAGGAAGTTCCTAGAAATCAAGGGAAACTTCCAGGAAAGACGGAGGACAACCCTAAGGGAAGGGTGATGGCGATTACAACTAGGAGCGGAGTGACTACCACCGATCCGCAGCCTACATTCGTTGAAGTCCCCGTAGAGAAGGAAAAAGAAAAGGGGAAGGAGAAGGAAGATGTCTATGTTCCTCCTCCAGCTTACAAACCTCCCCTACCATTTCCTCAATCTAGAGCGCGAGCGCGCCTAGACAAACAATTCGGTAAGTTCATAGAACTCATGAGTAAGCTGCATATTAATATACCCTTCATTGATGCTATTGTAGGTATGCCGGCTTATGGCAAGTTCTTGAAGGAGCTCCTCTCCAACAAGAGGAAGCTAGAAGATTTTGGTGAGGTCAAGATGGGTTCGGATTCTTCGGATCTCATCAAGACCATGAAAGAGAAAATGCCCCCAAAATTGAAGGATCCGGGGTCATTTTGCATTCCCATTGGAGTGGGAGATGTCACATATGACGCTTTATGTGACTTAGGAGCAAGTGTGAGCATCATACCACTTGCATTGTGTAGGAAGATCGGTTTAGGCGACCCTAAACCGGTGAAGATGACGTTGTACATGGCGGATCGATCCATCACTCGCCCCGTCGGTATTGTAGAAGACGTCCCGGTCAAGCTAGGTAAATTCTTTGTCCCCATTGATTTTGTCGTGCTTGACATTCCTGCAGATAGTCCGGTCCCGATCATACTCAGAAGACCGTTTCTTGCAACTTCCGGCTGCATGGTCGATTGCAAGAATGGTAGACTCGCTTTTGATATTGGAGAAGAGAAAGTAGAATTCATTCTTTCCACTCTAGTAAAGGAGCCGATCTTCGACGAGGATATTTACGATGTCCAAGATGAAGAGGGTTTATCTAGGGAAGAGGTAAGTGCGATTCTCTTTAACGATCCCTTACAAAAAGTTATTACCATGAGTCTAACAGATGTAGGGGAAGAAGGAGAGTGCAAAGAGGAAATTGAAGCCTTAGAAGCACAAGAAGAGATGCATGAAGTAGAGTTTGAGAAACTCCACGATGAGGCTGAGAATGTTAGAATCCACGGTCATACCCTGTATTCCACGACCGTGGATTTCACAACCAAAATCGACCTCCATTCCAGGGGATTACACGGTCGTGGAACATATGGAGAGGCCGTAATTCGGACCGTGGAAGAAGGTGATCGGCATACTTCTTCAACTTCTTCTGATTCTTCTCCAACTCACTCAACACCCTTAGAAACTTCTAAGGAAACATCGGATGCTCCTCAAGGACCATTGGAAGCTCCGAAAGTGATGGAACTCAAACCGCTTCCTACTCATCTAAGGTACGCTTTTCTAGGATCTAATTCTACCTTTCCGGATATCGTTAGTTCCGAACTGAGCGTAGATGAACATGAGCAGCTCATGATTGTCCTTAGGAAACATAGAAAAGCCATAGGCTATACTATTGAGGACTTAGTAGGAATTAAACCCTCCCTATGTATGCATAAGATACTAATGGAGGAGGACTTTAGAACTTCAAGACAACCTCAAAGGCGGTTGAATCCGACCATGAAGGAGGTTGTCAAGAAGGAAATTCTTAAACTTCTTGATGTAGGTATCATCTATCCTATCTCCGATAGCAAGTGGGTGAGTCCAGTTCAAGTAGTTCCGAAGAAGGGAGGAATGACGGTCATCACCAACAAGAACAACGAACTCATTCCTACCCGAACCGTGACTGGATGGCGAATGTGCATAGACTACCGCAAGCTCAACAACGCAACGCGGAAGGATCACTTTCCATTGCCATTCATCGATCAAATGCTTGAAAGGTTAGCACAACATTCACATTTTTGCTACCTTGACGGTTATAGTGGTTTCTTTCAGATTCCGATACATCCGGATGATCAAGAGAAGACCACATTCACGTGCCCTTGGGGTACGTTCGCCTATAGGAGAATGCCGTTCGGGCTTTACAACGCCCCAGCCACCTTTCAACGGTGCATGATGGCCATCTTCTCCGAATACGTAGAGGAAATCATGGAAGTCTTCATGGACGACTTCTCCGTATACGGTTCCTCTTTTAACGATTGCCTTTCTAACCTTTCTCTTGTTTTGCAAAGATGTGAAGACACTAACTTAGTTCTTAATTGGGAGAAGTGTCAATTCATGGTTAAGGAAGGAATCGTATTAGGTCACTTAGTCTCTAGTAGAGGGATAGAGGTAGACAAGGCTAAGATTTGACCATAGAGAAACTTCCTCCCCCAATTTCGGTGAAAGGGATAAGAAGTTTCCTAGGACATGCTGGATTTTATAGACGTTTCATTAAGGACTTTTCTAAGATATCAAAACCTCTCACTAATCTATTGATGAAGGATGCGGTTTTTGAGTTTTCACAGGAATGTTTGGATGCGTTTAACACCATTCGGCAAGCTCTAATTTCAGCACCTATTATCCAACCTCCGGATTGGACTCTCCCCTTCGAGATTATGTGCGATGCTAGTGACGTAGCAATCGGAGCTGTTCTTGGACAACGAAAGGAAGGGCGAACCCATGCCATATACTATGCTAGCAAGACGCTAGACAAAGCGTAGCTCAACTACGCCACTACAGAGAAAGAATTTCTAGCCATTGTCTACGCTATTGACAAGTTTCGCTCTTATCTTGTAGGTGCAAAGGTGATTGTCTACACAGATCATGATGCGATCCGGTACCTCCTTGCGAAGAAAGATGCGAAGCCAAGGCTAATTAGATGGATTCTTCTCCTACAAGAATTCGATCTTGAGATCCGCGACAAGAAAGGTTCAGAAAATTCTGTTGCGGATCATTTGAGTCGTCTAACACATCTAGGGGACGACCATCTACCCATTGATGACTCCTTTCCGGACGAACACCTACGCATCATAGAGGAGTACATCAACGTGATCTCCAAAGGTAACGAACCGTGGTTTGTTAATTTTATTAACTATTTGGTTTGCCAGGAGATACCGCCCGGACTATCCTACGCACAAAGGAAGAAGTTCTTTAAGGACGTCCGGGAATACTATTGGAACGAGCCTCTCCTCTTTAAGAGAGGTCCGGATGGCATCATTCGGCGATGTGTGCCGGAAGATGAGATGCAAAGTGTCATCCGCCATTGTCATTCATTACCTTGTGGAGGACACGCTAGTTCGAACAAGACTAGCGCAAAGGTATTACAATCTGGATTCTATTGGCCTACTTTATTTAGAGATGTGCAATCCTTTGTTTCTTGCTGCGATGCTTGTCAAAGAACAGGCAATATTTCTAGAAGGAACGAGATGCCCCTCAACAACATCCAAGAGGTGGAGATTTTCGACGTTTGGGGAGTTGATTTCATGGGACCATTCCCATCTTCTTGTGGAAACCAATACATACTATTGGCGGTAGACTACGTTTCTAGATGGGTGGAAGCAATTGCCTCTCCCACAAATGATGCCATGGTGGTGGTTAAGTTCTTCAACAAGACCATCTTTCCGCGATTTGGAACACCAAGGACGATCATTAGTGATGGAGGTTCTCACTTCATAGCCCGTCGCTTTGAAGCTCTTCTAGCTAAGTATGGGGTTACTCACAAGATCGCTACCCCTTATCATCCACAAACTAGTGGACAAGTTGAGATCTCAAATAGGGAGATCAAAGGAATTCTAGAAAAGACGGTTTCAAGGACTAGGAAGGATTGGTCCTTGAAGCTAGATGATGCACTATGGGCGTACCGGACTGCGTACAAGACTCCCATAGGAACCACACCATACAACCTTGTGTATGGAAAGTCTTGTCACTTGCCGGTAGAGCTGGAGCATAAAGCGTTTTGGGCTATCAAGTGGCTGAATTTCGGCATGAAGGAAGCGGGAGAGAAGCGTCTCCTAGACATCAATAAGCTGGATGAACTCCGCTTGAACGCCTATGACAACGCCAAGATCTACAAGGAAAGAGCAAAGCGTTGGCATGATAAGCATATCATTCCAAAGGACTTCAAAGAAGGAGATCAAGTTCTCCTCTTCAATTCAAGACTTCGCCTCTTTCCATGTAAGCTTAAATCCCGTTGGACCGGACCCTTTCTAATTAAGCGTATTTTCCCCCATGGTGCAGTTGAAGTATGGGGTGAAGCGAGCGGAAGTTTCAAGGTGAACGGCCAACGACTAAAGAAGTATACGCCGGAACTCCAAACTGAGGAGTTTGCGCCTACCGCACTCGAATAAGTGCGAGATTGGTCTAGCTACGGACCTTAAACAAAGCGCTTCTTGGGAGGAAACCCAAGGTATTGCATTTTCGTTTTTGTTTTCGATTCATAGTTTAGCTTAGAATAGACGTTTTTTTCCTTTGTTTTTGCCTCGATTTCTTCCGGTATGTTCGTGTTTTTGGTTGCAGGATCGATGGAAAAGGAAAAGAGGAGAGTAATGTTGAAGAAAAGCGACGAAATTTGGACTTTGGAGCTTTACAGGAGGTTCCACGGTCTAAATTACGGTCGTCATAGCTACAGTGGCCGTAATTTCCAAAAGCCTTTGAAAAATCACCAAAACCACGGTTCCGTACACTTCCACGGCCGTGGAACACCCCGACAGACCGTGATTTTCAAATTTTTGCCTGCAACTATATAAGCCACGTTCTTCACAAACCCATCCCAAAAACCCCTCTTTCCACGACCTAATTGCCGGAATTCCACGACCTCCTCAAAATCCTCGTTTCTTAATCGTTTCTAACGATTCTTCTTCCTAAACTGCAGCAAATTCAACCACAAACAATATCCAAGCGACGAATCGAACGGAAATTCATCGACAAACGCGCATTTCAGATTTTTCAATCCGAAAAAGAGGTTTATTCTTTCTTCTTGATTATCGCCAACTTGGTTCGTTTTTGCTATAGATTTTTAGGAAGAACTGATAGAGACTGGAAGGAATTAGACTAGGACTGCTTGTTGTGGTGATTGCTTGTGAATTTGCTGAGATTCGTGAAATTCTGGGACGAATCACGGCCTCTGGGTAAACCACGGCCGTAATTCTTGAAGAACAGACCGTAATTTTTCTGCAGAATGGATTTTGTAAGGAGAATGTCGGGAAGGATAAAAGAGAAGAAGGGTGAGCAGAATAAGAAAAGGAAAGGCAATCCCTCCACCTCCTCATCCTCTAGGGCACCACCACCCTCATCTCCTTCACTACCATCTTCACCTTCACCTCCATCCTCACCTCCTCACCCTAGAATTCCGACCATACATGAGAACCATCTTGCTGCTTTTGAGAAGATCACGAAGAGGCCAGTGATTGGCCCTAGATATTTGTTGTTGGAGGATCTACATCCTCTCAACATAGTTGATGATCTTACTTGGCTCTTGGATAGAGCCGGATTAGTTATCTTCTCGGCTATCCGAGAAGACGCCTATGAGGAGATCACCCGGGAGGTTGTGACGTCTTTCGAGCACAGCCACGTAGATAGGACCGTCTCTTTCCGTCTCATGGAAAGAGACTACCATTTGAGTATCATTGAATTTGGGACTATTTTCGGGTTTCATGAGACCTTCAATGGTCGATTTCCGAGTGGTGTTTACCCCAAGGATTTTTGGGAGGAAGTTGCAATGATTTACGCCGACGAGGACCGTTGGCAACCCGCTGATACCAAGGCTAGATTGATGTACCATCTAGCCTTGAAGATAGCTCACCGTGTTCTTTCGGAGTGTCTCTTTCCTAGGATGGAGACGCCCCAAAAGATCAAGACGGATGAGCTATTCTTGCTCTATTGCATGCTTTATGGACGCCGTGCAGATTGTGCTACTCTCTTGGCTGCTACGATGAGCAAGCTCAAGAACAAGTCGAAGGGAAACATCGGATATGGTGGGATAGTTACCCACATTGCTAGGAGTTTTGGTGTAGATTTTTCTGCTTGCACCCGCATACCGGCCATTCCTTTAGGGCTACATGCATTCATGGTTAGGGGTCTCATTTTCCCCACACATGGAGGTCCGCCTTATGCGGGCATGCCTTGGGAGACTAGGACGGGCAGGGGTATAGAGTGGCTGCTAGAGTATTCCATTATGGCGGGACGCCATAATTGGAAGGAGACGTTCGCTGCGATGCATGCGAACAGGATAGTAGCTCCCCCTTACGTCCCACCACCGGTTGTCGAGGAGGAGGATATGGGAGATCAGTTTGAGAGTGGAGGAGGAGCGGAGCAGGAGTTTGGCACGTTTCCGGACCAGCCGGAGGCTGCCCCAGATGTACCTAGACGCTCTCCACGTCCAGCTAGAGCCTCAGGCTCGTCATCTCGCCGTGCTAGCGTGAGTGAGAGGCCCACGTGGATGACCACACCTCCCACATGGTATGGCGTTCCCCCTCCTTGGTCCACGGAGCAGCCAGCAGCACCACCACCAGTACCAGCACCATCCGACGCCCCAGCATGGTACAGTCACGCCCCGGGATGGTACGAGCAGATGCCGGATTGGGCTACCGGACTTTCAGAGAGAGTTGGAGCGTTGGAGATCCGGGCCGACGCTAGAGACGGACGCCTCGACGACCTCGACCACATGATGAGGGACGTCTACCGCCAGCAGTTTGGGCGGCACTACGACTCCAGCTTCTCCCCATTCCCGCCTCCGCCGGCGCCGCAGTGATTCGATGCATGACCGTTCGTTTTAGACATTCCCGCCACCACTTTGTGAGTTTCTTTTTCTTTTCTTTCTTTTCCTTCTTTCTTTTGAACATTAGGGACAATGTTCGTCCTAAGTATGGGGTGGGATGTACTAAAAAGTTTGTAATAACTCTACTTACTATGTTCGCTTTCATTTGAGACTATCATTGCATGTTCATTATGTGTTGCACGTTTCTTTATTGCATTGCATGAAAAATGACTTGAAAAACCCATAAAAATTGAAAATTGAAAAATTTTAAAAATTTTGAGCTTCTAATGAATTGAGATGATTTCCATGATAATCACTACTTGTGAATTGAGTTTGATGACAATTGCATGCTTAAAAGGATTGTGAATTGAAAAGAATTTGAATGAATGAATTATACCTCTTTCGCAAGTTTCATAATGTGATTATGTTACCTAAATCATGCTAGGAAATTGAAGTTGAAATCACGTTATAAGTTCCTATACTTCTTGTTGAAATGATTAAGGCAATTTGATACTTTCTTTCTTCTTTCTTTGATCATCTAGCTCCTCATTGAAATATTAGCCTCCTTTACCTATCCGGGGTTTTGGAGAAGTGAATGAAAAAGGCATGTTTGATGTGGGAGGGCCATGAGAGCAATTATTTGCAATCAAAAGAATAGAAAGAAATTGTAGGTTTGGGGAAGTCAATCATGACGATGAGTAACTCGGCACCATTCACATAGCCGGGTGTTTGTTACTTGCCAAAGTCGGATTGAGCGATATTCCTAGCGGATTATGATATGTGCGCTAAGGGTTTGAGGCATCTCTTGAAAAATTGAGAAACGCCGATCTCCTAGGCTTCGGTTTTTGTGCACCTCTATCCATAACTCCAAAAGTAAAGTCAAAAAAATGAAAAGAAGAGAGCGAAGCTCTAAGTTGAAGTGTTGCGGGAACCGCATAAGAAGAAGAAGGTAGTTGTCCACTTTCCCGGATTTATGCACCACTTTCCCTTAAAGTTTTCCCTTCCCTTCCATATTCTAAACCTTTTCTTTGAAAGCCCTTAAGATCAAAAGAATGTTATATGACTTGGTGATCTAAATTGAAGTTTCTTGTGATTGATTTTGATAATGTTTGAAGGTTATAATGCTTGTTTAGAAGTTAAATTGGTTCATGAATTTTCTTTGCTTTTTACTCTTTAATTGAGTGTGTGAAAGTTTGATAAACGATTGAAGCAAGGTTTGAGAATGATCTATTCTTTAGAAGTCACATTCACCCAAAAAGAAGGTACACATATTTCATCCTAACTCTTGTTTAAAGCTTTTTGAAAGACCTTGCTTAGGGACAAGCAAGTGTTAAGTATGGGGTTATTTGTTAGCATGAAATATTGTGATATTTTAGGCACATTTTCTAAACGTATTTGATTCATATTGATAGTCTTTGATTGAACTTTGCTGCATATGTGAGCTAGTATTACCTATATTGTCGATATGGATGTCTACACTAGTTCTATGTTGATTATAGGTGATTTGGAGCTATTTCCGAACGGAATCGAGCAAAGGAGAGTTGATTTGATATGTCCATAGATTGAGGACATTCTTTGGAAGCAAATTGGAGTTTTAGCTTGAGGAATGCACGAGGCTAGGGAAGAATCACATTCTTGCCCTAAACCACGCTCTGAAATACGGCCGTACTACAAACCACGTTTAGTTCCACGGCCGTGGAACCCTGCAAGGGAAGCGTGATGCATTCCAGTAACTATTACGGCCGTGGAATATATGGTACAAACCGTGACCTAATCCACGCCCTAAATTACGGTCGTGGAAACTTCCACGACCGTGATCTTGGCGAATCTTTTTGCCACACTTTGAAGCCACGATCTTTTGAAGATTGGGCCGGGCCGATATTTTATCTTGCCCTATAAAAAGACGGACGAAGCAAGATTCGATCATGACCGCTTACGCCCTCCATCTTCGCTTAGCGGCATTTATCGACGCTTAGGATCGTTCATCTCCGCTTAGAGAATTTCAACACCGTTTGGCCTTCGCTTGGAAGCATTGATCATCTCATTGGAGATTGAAGTTCGCATCTGGGAATTACCCTAATCTCACACTTTTGGTGAAGATTGCTGTGGAGATCTCCGGATTGGCGGAAGATCGAAGCTTTTGGAAGATTTTGCAAGAAGATCTCTCTTCTTGTTTAGGTTTGATTTGGAAAACGGATTGACATCCCGTTTTCCCTTCTTTCCTAAGGTTGCGATTGTTTGTTTTATTCTGAATCCTTTGACAATACTTGTTCTCATTGTGACTTTGAGATTGGTTTGAAGATTATTGAAAGTTCTTGAAAGTTTTCATCTTTTTATCTTTTAATTCTTGAATTGATATCAACATGACTGTTATTGGCTAAAAACCCTTAACAATTCTAAGGTGAAGGGTTGATAGTTGTGGCTTAGATGATGATAGATCGATCGTAAACAGATTAGACCCTGAGAGTTAGAGAGAATCGCCGACAACCCTAAATTACGGCCTGTTCTTGAGTCCACGGCCGTGGAACCTCAAGAACTAACCGTGATTTCCCCTAAGTCCACGAACTTGCTTTTACTTTAATCCAAAGTTAAAGATTTGCTTTAACTTAGTTTAGACTTGTCTTTTCTAGGTGGTAGTGAAGCCTCAACAACCTCTACCTCGATTGTGAGTGTCACAACCGTAATCGGTTAAGTTAGTCTTGATCCTTGGGTTACAAGTTTGGGTATTTGACATAAATTCTCATCTTTAGAATCTTTCTATATTGAGCCTCAACAACCTGTATAGAGAGTGCCTTGTAGGTGAGTTACATAAGGTTTTTGGAACTTCACCGTACGATTACCTTACATTAGCATACCTTTGCATATCTCAACTCTGTCTTTATATCATTAAGTATATCTTGAATCGATTGCCACAGCTGGATACTTGGATCTTTAGGATTGTTGTTTTCCCAATATTTGCAAAACTCTCATATTTACTCGCTTGATAATCTGCAATCGAATTTGTTCCCACCCAAATCCCTGTGTTCGATACTCTGGAATTCTTGCTTAGCTACGTCGATCCGTACACTGCGGGTTCGCTGCTTGATTCTAGTTTTATAAATTTAAAGCTTATTTGCACACACCTTTAGGGGCGAACAATAGGGTAGATTATACCTGCATCAAGAAGCTTAAGAATTTCCTTCTTGACAACCTCCTTCATGGTCGGATTCAACCGCCTTTGAGGTTGTCTTGAAGTTCTAAAATCTTCCTCCATGAGTATTTTATGCATGCATAGGGAGGGTTTAATTCCTACTAAGTCCTCAATAGTATAGCCTATAGCTCTCCTATGTTTCCTAAGGACAATCATGAGCTGATTATGTTCATCTATGCTTAGATTGGAACTAACAATTACCGGAAAGGTAGAATTAGATCCTAGAAAAGCGTACCTTAGATGAGTAGGAAGTGGTTTGAGTTCCATTGCTTTCGGAGCTTCCAATGATCCTTGAGAAGCGTCCGATGTCTCCTTAGAAGTTTCTAAGGGTGATGAGTGTGTGGGAGAAGAATCAGAAGAAGTTGAAGAAGTGTCTCGATCACTCCTTTCCACGCCCAAAATTACGGGTTCCTCATGGCCTCCACGGCCGTGGTTTAGGGCGTGGAAGGGAAATACGGTTGTCACATCTTCTCCACGACCGTATAACTCCCTGGAGTGAGGCACGATTTTGGTTGTGAAATCCACGGCCGTGGAATACAGGGTATAACCGTGGATTCTCACGTTTTCTGCCTCATCGTGAAGTTTCTCAAACTCCACTTCACCTATCTCTTCTTGTGCTTCTAAGGCTTCAATTGCCTCATTGCACTCTTCTTCTTCCCCTACATTGGTTAGACTCATAGTGATAACCTTATGTAAAGGATCGTTAAAGAGAATCGCACTTACCTCCTCCCTAGATAAACCTTCTTCATCTTGGATATCGAAAATATCCTCATCAAAGATTGGCTCCTTCACTAGAGTAGAAAGAACGAACTCTACTTTCTCCTCTCCTATGTCAAAAGCGAGTCTACCATTCTTGCAATCGACTATGCAGCCGAAAGTTGCAAGAAACGGTCTTCCGAGTATGATCGGGACCGGACTATCTGCAGGAATGTCAAGCACGACAAAATCAATGGGAACAAAGAATTTACCTAGCTTGACCGGGACGTCTTCTACAATACCGACGGGGCGAGTGATGGATCGATCCGCCATGTACAACGTCATCTTCACCGGTTTAGGATCGCCTAAACCGATCTTCCTACACAATGCAAGTGGTATGATGCTCACACTTGCTCCTAAGTCACATAACGCATCGTATGTGACATCTCCCACTCCTATGGGAATGCAAAATGACCCCGGATCCCTTAGCTTTGGGGGCATTTTCTCCTTCATGGTTTTGATGAGATCCGAAGAATCCGAACTCATCTTAACCTCTACGAAGCCTTCTAACTTCCTCTTGTTAGAGAGGAGCTCCTTTAAGAACTTGCCATAAGCCGGCATACCTACAATAGCATCAATAAATGGTATATTAATATGCAGCTTGCTCATGAGTTCTATGAACTTACCAAATTGTTTATCCAGACGCGCTCTCGCTCTAGATTGAGGGAATGGTAGGGGAGGTTTATAAGCTGAAGGAGGAACGTAGACATCTTCCTTCTCCTTCCCCTTCTCTTTCTCCTTGTCCTTCTCTACGGAGACTTCAACGAACTTGGGCTGCGGATCGGTGGTAGTCACCCCGCTCCTAGTTGTGATTGCCATAACCCTTCCCTTAGGGTTGTCCTCCGTCTTTCCCGGAAGTTTCCCTTGATTCCTAGGAACTTCCTCCGCATGGTTGAACATTTGGTTTTCCAAGACTTTTTGAGCTTTGTCAACCTTGGAAATTTGATCATCAACCTTAATGAAGCGGTTCACCAACCCTTGAAGCTTTCCCAAAATCGTTTCCAACATGGGATCGGGCTTCTCCTTCCCCGAAGTGTTTCCTCCATTAGATGATTGCCCCTGGCTTTTCAAAGGAGTAGAGGAAGAGGAAGGTGGAGTTAGTGAATTAGAGTTGGAAGGATAAGAGTTACCGGAATTTTGTTGATTGGAGCGCCAATTGTTGTTGTTTGAACCCCTATTGTTGTTCCAATTGTTGTTCCGGTTGTTGTTGTTTCCATTCCAATTGCCATTCCGGTTGTTGTTCCGGTTATTGTTATCGCCGCCATTGTTGTTGCCCAAATAACCAACATCCTTCCCTTGTTGCTTTGGGAAGTTGGTCTTGATAGCCTCCTTCAACTCTTTGATCTCATTGTTGAGGGAGAAAATCTGATTTTGAGCTTCATGTGTGAGCTTTGCTCCTTGCTCCACACGATTTCCCTCCACTTTCCGGTGGGAATACTTCTCTATGACTCTTGCTTGCTTCTCAATGAAGTCCCAAGCGTCATCTTCTCTCATGTCCATGAATGTTCCACATGAGAGGGATTGGAGGTTGAATTGCGTGCCCGCATCTAACCCCTTGTAGTAAATCTCCAGCAAGGCAAGTTTGGATATGCCATGATGAGGGCAATCCAAGAGCAAATCCTGAAACCTTTCCCAAGATTGAAACAAACTTTCGTTAGATCTCATGGAAAAAGCATTAATCTTACCTCTAAGTTCCGCCGTTTTGGATGGCGGAAAGAATTTGGTGAGGAACTCCGCGGAAAGGTCTTCCCACGTGTCTAGTTTCCCACTAGGAAGAGCTTGATACCAAGATAACGCTTTCCCTTTCAAGGAGAAGAAGAAAGGCTTGAGCTTATAGTTGTTGGTAGTAGCGCTCTTTGGTCTCATTGTCTCCATCATACACTCAAAGTTTTGCAAGTGTTGGTGTGGAGATTCAGCGCTTGTCCCGCCAAATTGGTTTTGGCGAACAAGAGTAATGACTTGAGGGTTGAAGCTAAACCCTTGCACATCATCAGCATCAAAGTTCACGCCCAAACGGCGTGGTTGTTGTGTTGGATCCATCCGCTGGCCAAGAGTTCTTGGCTCTTCATCCACACGTTCGATCCTCGTATTCCTAGGCGGAACACGACGATTGGCAGCTCCCCGTGGATGGAAAGGATTCACATTGATCGTGGGATCAATCTCCTCTAACGGTGGCATGGAAGAATCGCTATCATCAGTGGATGAGCGACTTTTTCTTCTAGACCTTGATGCTTTCCTTGAGGATTTCTTGCTTCCCTTATTCTTAAGGTCGCTCATCTCTATCCTCATCTGGAAGATCATGTCTTGTAGATTGTTAACTTGAGATTGATGACGATCCATCTCATCCTGGCGGAGGGTTTCATTCCATTGAAGTTGAGCTTCCTTCTCTGCCAACTCCGCTTGAAGATCACGTTCGTGTCCTTCAGCCATTTTCTTTTCCTTGCGCTTTTGCCTTAAAGTTTTCTCTAGCTCTTGATCAAGAGGCAAGAGATCTTCGGTGTTCCTAGACCTGCGCATGCACTCAAAGTAATATCAAATAACGAGAGCAAGCTCCCAAGCTTGACAACCGGCTACCGAATTCGGCCGAAGCCAAATCCCCGGCAACGGCGCCAAAAACTTGTTCGCCCCTAGAGGTGTGTGCAAATAAGCTTTAAATTTATAAAACTAGAATCAAGCAAGCGAACCCGCAGTGTACGGATCGACGTAGATTAGCAAGAATTCCAGAGTATCGAACACAGGGATTTGGGTGGGAACAAATTCAATTGGAGATTATCAAGCGAGTAAATATGAGAGTTTTGCAGATATTGGCGAAACAACAATCCTAAAGATCCGAGTATCAAGCTGTGGCAATCGATTCAAGATATACTAATTATATAAAGACAGAGTTGAGATATGCGAAGGTATACTAATGTAAGGTAATCGTACGGTGAAGTTCCAAAAACCTTATATGACTCACCTACAAGACACTCTCTATACAGGTTGTTGAGGCTTCAATATAGAAAGATTCTAAAGGCAAGAATTAATGTCAAATACCCAAACTTGTAATCCAAGGATCAAGACTAACTTAACCGATTACGGTTGTGACACTCACAATCGAGGTAGAGGTTGTTGAGGCTTCACTACCACCTAGAAAAGGCAAGCCTAAACTAAGTTAAAGCAAATCTTTAACTTTGGATTAAAGTAAAAGTAGGTTCGTAAACTTAAGGGAAATTACGGGTAGATCTTGAGACTCCACGGCCGTGGAACTCAAGATCAAATCGTGATTTAGGGTTCGTCGACGATTCTCTCAAACTCTCAGGGTCTAATCTGTTTACGATCGATCTATCATCATCTAAGCCACAACTATCAACCCTTCACCTTAGAATTGTTAAGGGTTTTTAGCCAATAACAGTCATGTTGATATCAAATTCAAGAATTAAAAGATAGAAAGATGAAAACTTCCGAAAACCTTCAATAATCTTCAAACCAATCTCAAAGTCACAACCAAGAACAAATGTTGTCAATAGACTCAGAATAAAGCAAACAATCACAATCTTAGGAAAGAAGGGAGAACGGGATGTCAATCCGTCTTCCAAATCAAACCTAAACAAGAAGAGGAATCTTCCTGCAACAATCTTTTAAAAACTCCGATCTTCCGCCAATCCGGAAATCTCAACAGCAATCTCCACCAAAGGTGCGAGATTAGGGCAAAATCCCAATACGAACTTCGATCTCCAATGAGATGTAAATGCCTCCAAGCGAGGGTTGTGCCGCTAAGCAAAGATAAACGGGGGGTAAGCAAGATGACGGAATCTTGCTTCGTCCGTCTTTTTATAGGGCAAGATAAGATATTGGCCCGGCCCAATCTTCAAAAGATCGTGGCTTCAAAGTGTGGCGAAAAAGATCGCCAAGATCACGGTCGTGGAAGGTTCCACGACCGTAATTTAGAGCGTGGAAAGTGTCACGGTTTGAACCATGGATTCCACGACCGTAATAGTTACTGGAATGCATCACGCCTCTCTTTGCAAGGTTCCACGGCCGTGGAACTAAACGTGGTTTGTAATACGGCCGTATTTTAGAGCGTGGTTTAGGGCAAGAACGTGATTCTTCCCTAGTCTCGTGCATTCCTCAAGTTGAACTCCAATTTGCTCCTAAGAATGCCCTTAATCCATGGACACACTCAATCAACTCTTCTTTGCTCGACTTCGTTCGGAAATGACTCTCAATCACCTATAATCAACATAAAGCTAGTGTAGACATCCATATCGACAATATAGGCAAACTAGCTCACAAATGCAACAATGCTAAATCAAAGACTATCAATATGAATCAAATACACTTAGAAAACGTGCCTAAAATATCACAATATTTCATGCTAACAAATAACCCCATACTTAACACTTGCTTGTCCCTAAGCAAGGTCTTTCAAAAAGCTTTAAACAAAAGTTAGGATGAAATATGTGTACCTTCTCAAAGCAATACTTCTTTTGGAGGAATGTGCCTTCTAAAGAATAAATCATTCTCAAACCTTGCTTCAATTGTTTATAAGACTTTCATACACTTATCCAAAGAGTAAAAAGCAAAGAAAACTCATGAATCAATTAAACTTCTAAACAAGCATCATAACCTTCAAACATTATAAAAATCAATCATAAGAAACTTCAATTTAGATCACCAAGTCATATAACATTCTTTTGATCTTAAGGACTTTCAAAGAGGAGGTCTAGAATGTGAAAAGGGAAGGAAACTTTAAGGAATGTGGTGCATAAATCCGGGAAAGTGGACAACTACCCTTCTTCTTCTTTTGTGGTTTCCGCAACACTTCAACTTAGAGCTTCGCTCTTCTTCCTTTCATTTTTCGACTTTACTTTTGGAGTTATGGATAGAGGTGCACAAGAACCGAAGCCTAGGAGATTGGCGTTTCTCAATTTTTATGAGATGCCTCAAACCTTTAGCGCACATACCATAATCCGCTAGGAATATCGCTCAATCCGACTTTGGCAAGACACAAACACCCGGCTATGTGAATGGTGCCGAGTTACTCATCATCATGATTGACTTCCCCAAACCTAGAATTCCTTTCCATTCTTTTGATCGCAAATAATTGCTCTCATTGCCCTCCCACATCAAACATGCCTTTTTCATTCACTTCTCCAAATTCCCGGATAGGTAAAGGAGGTCAATATTTCAATGAGGAGCTAATATGATCAAAGAAAGAAGAAAGAAAAATCGAATTGCCTTAATCATCTCAACAAGAAGTATAAGAACTTATAGTGTGATTTCAACTTCAATTTTTCAACATGATTTAGACAATATTCATCACATTATAAAACTTGCAAAAGAGGTAAAATTCATTCATTCAAATTCTTTCAATTCACTATTCTTTTAAGCATGCAATTGTCATCAAACTCAATTCACAAGTAGTGATTATCATAGAAATCATCTCAATTCATTAGAAGCACAAAATTTTCAAAATTTGTCAATTTTTATGTGTTTTTCAAGTTCTTTTTCATGCAATGCAATAATGAAACGTGCAACAATATAATGAACATGCAAATAGTCTCGAATAGAAGCAAGCATAGTGAGTAAGAGTTATTACAAACTTTTAGTACATCCCACCCCATACTTAGGACGAACATTGTCCCTAATGTTCAAAAGAAAGAAAGAAAAGAAGAAAAGAAAAAGAAACTCACAAGGTGGTGGCGGATGTCTAAAGCGATCGGTCAATCATCAAACTCTCATCACTGCGGCGCTGGTGGAGGCGGGAATGGAGAGAAGCTAGGATCATAGAACCGCCCAAACTGCTGGCGGTAGACATCCCTCATCATGTGGTCGAGGTCGTCTAGGCGTCCGTCTCTAGCATCGGCTCGGATCTCCAATGCTCCCACTCTCTCTGAAAGTCCGGTAGCCCAATCCGGCATCTGCTCGTACCATCCCGGGGCCTGAGTACCATGCTGGAGCGTCGGATGGTGCTGGTGCTGGTGGAGGTGCTACTGGCTGCTCTGTGGACCAAGGAGGGGGAACGCCATACCATGTGGGAGGTGTGGTCATCCACGTAGGCCTCTCACTCACGCTAGCGTGGCGAGAAGACGAGCCTGAAGCTCTAGCTGGACGTGGTGAACGTCTAGGCGCATCGGGGGCCGCCTCCGGCTGATCCGGAAACGTGCCAAACTCCTCCTCAGCTCCTCCTCCGCCCTCAAACTGATCTCCCATCTCCTCCTCAACAACTGGCGGTGGGACATATGGGGGAGCTGCTATCCTGTTCGCATGCATGGCAGCGAACGTCTCCTTCCAATTATGGCATCCCGCCATAATGGAGTACTCCGGTAGCCACTCTATACCCCTACCCGTCCTTCTCTCCCATGGCATACCCGCATAAGGCGGTCCTCTATGTGTGGGGAAAATGAGACCCCTAACCATGAAAGCATGTAGCCCTAAAGGAACGGCCGGTATACGGGTGCAAGCAGAAAAATCAACACCAAAGCTCCTAGCAATGTGGGTGACTATCCCACCATATCCTATGTTGCCCTTCTTCTTATTCTTGAGCTTGCTCATAGTAGCAGCCAAGAGAGTAGCACAATCAGCACGGCGTCCATAAAGCATGGAGTAAAGCAAGAACAGCTCATCCGTCTTGATCTTTTGGGGCGTCTCCGTCCTAGGAAAGAGACACTCCGAAAGAACACGGTGAGCTATCTTCAAGGCTAGGTGGTACATCAACCTAGCCTTGGTGTCAGCGGGCTGCCAGCGGTCCTCGCTAGCGTAAATCATAGTCACCTCCTCCCAAAAATCTTTGGCGTAAACGCCACTAGGAAATCGACCATTAAAGGTCTCATGAAACCCAAAAATGGTCCCAAACTCACGGATGCTCAAATGGTAGTCCCTTTCCATGAGACGGAAAGAGACGGTCCTATCTACATGGCTGTGCTCAAAGGATGTCACAACCTCCCTGTAATCTCCTCATAGGCGTCTTCTCGGATAGCCGAGAAGACAATAAGTCCGGCTCTATCCAAGAGCCAAGTAAGGTCCTCAACTATGTTGAGAGGAGCTAGATCCTCCAACAACAAGTACCTAGGGCCAATCACCGGCCTCTCCTTGATCCTCTCGAGTGCATCGAGATGATCGTCGTGTATGGTCGGGACTCTAGGGTGAGGGGGTGAGGATGGAGGTGAAGGTGAGGATGGAGGTGAAGGGGAAGAGGGTGGTGGTGCCCTAGAGGATGAGGAGGAGGAGGGATTACCCTTCCTCTTCTTATTTTGATCATTCTTCTTCTCTTTTATCCTCCCCGAGACTCTTCTCACAAAATCCATTCTGCTCAAAATTACGGTCTGTTCTTGTGAAAACCACGGCCGTAATTCCCCCAGAGACCGTGATTCGTCTCAGAAAATCACAAATCCCAGCAAATCAGCAATCAATCTCAACAACAGGCAGTCCTAGTCTAATTCCTTCCAATCTTAATCAGTTCTTCCTAAAAATCTCTAACAAAAACGAACCAAATTGCCAAGAATCAAAAGGAGAGAAAAAACCTATTTTTCGGATTGAAAAATCCGAATTGTGCGTTCGTTGGTGAATTTCCGCTCGATTCGTCGCTTGGATCTTGTTTGTGGTTGAATTTGCTTCAGTTTAGGAAGAAGAATCGTTGAAAACGATTAGGAAACGAGTGATTGAGAGAGGGTCGTGGATTTTCGGCAATTAGGTCGTGGAAAGAGGGTTTTTGGGATGAATTTTGTGAAGAATGTGGCTTATATAGTCGCAGGCAAAATTTTGAAAATCACGGTCTGTCGGGGTGTTCCACGGCCGTGGAAGTGTACGGAACCGTGGTTTTGGTGATTTTTCAAAGGCTTTTGGGAATTACGGGTACTGTAGCTGTCACGACCGTGGTTTAGGCCGTGGAACCCTCTGTAAAGCTCCAAAGTCCAAATTTCGTCACTTTTCTTCGACATTATCCTTTCCTTTCCCGTTTCCATTGTTCCTGCATCCAAAAACACGAACATACCGGAAGGAATCGAGGCAAAAACAAAGCAAAAACGTCTATACTAAGCTAATCTATGAATTGAAAGTAAAAACGAAAATGCAATACCTTGGGTTGCCTCCCAAGAAGCGCTTTGTTTAAGGTCTGTAGCTAGACCATTCTCGCACCTATTCGAGTGCGGTAGGCACGAACTCCTCAGCTTGGAGTTCCGGCGTATACTTCTTGAGTCGTTGGCCGTTCACCTTAAAAGTTCCGCTCGCTTCACCCCATACTTCAACTGCACCATGGGGGAAAATACGCTTAATTAGAAAAGGTCCGGTCCAACGAGTTTAAGCTTAACTGGAAAGAGACGAAGCCTTGAATTGAAGAGGAGAACTTGATCTCCTTCTTTGAAGTCCTTTGGAATGATATGCTTATCATGTCAACGCTTTGCTCTCTCCTTATAGATCTTAGCGTTTTCATAAGCATTCAAGCGGAGTTCATCCAGCTCATTGATGTCTAGGAGACGCTTCTCTCCCGCTTCTTTCATGCTGAAGTTCAACCACTTGATAGCCCAAAACGCTTTGTGCTCCAACTCTACCGGCAAGTGACAAGACTTCCCATACACAAGGTTGTATGGTGTGGTTCCTATGGGAGTCTTGTATGCAGTCCGGTATGCCCATAATGCATCGTCAAGCTTCAAAGACCAATCCTTCCTAGTCCTTGAAACCGTCTTCTCTAGGATTCCTTTGATCTCCCTATTTGAGATCTCAACTTGTCCACTTGTTTGTGGATTGTAAGGGGTAGCGATCTTGTGAGTAACCCCATACTTAGCTAGAAGAGCTTCAAAGCGCCGGGCAATGAAGTGAGAACCTCCATCACTAATGATCGTCCTTGGCGTCCCAAATCGCGGGAAGATGGTCTTGTTGAAGAACTTAACCACCACCATGGCATCATTGATGGGAGAGGCAATTGCTTCCACCCATCTAGAAACGTAATCCACCGCCAATAGTATGTATTGGTTTCCACAAGAGGATGGGAATGGTCCCATGAAATCGACTCCCCAAACGTCAAAGATCTCCACCTCTTGGATGTTGTTGAGGGGCATCTCATTCCTCCTAGAGATATTGCCTGTTCTTTGACAAGTATCGCAGCAAGAAACAAAGGATTGCACATCTCTAAACAAAGTAGGCCAAAAGAATCCAGATTGCAATACCTTTGCGCTAGTCTTGTTCGAACTAGCGTGTCCTCCACAAGGTAGTGAATGACAATGACGGATGACACTTTGCATCTCATCTTCCGGCACACATCGCCGAATGATGCCATCCGGACCTCTCTTGAAGAGGAGAGACTCGTTCCAATAGTACTCCCGGACGTCCTTAAAGAACTTCTTCCTTTGTGCGTAGGATAGTCCGGGCGGTATCTCCTGACAAACCAAATAGTTAACAAAATCAGCAAACCATGGTTCGTTACCTTTGGAGATCACATCGATGCACTCCTCAATAAGATGTAGGTGTTCGTCCGGGAAGGAGTCGTCGATGGGTAAATGGTCGTCCTCTAGATGTGTTAGGCGACTCAAATGATCCGCAACAGAATTTTCTGAACCTTTCTTGTCGCGGATCTCAAGATCGAATTCTTGTAGGAGAAGAATCCATCTAATTAGGCTTGGCTTCGCATCTTTCTTCGCAAGGAGGTACCGGATCGCAGCATGATCCGTGTAGACAATCACCTTTGCACCTACAAGATAAGAGCGAAACTTGTCAATAGCATAGACAATGGCTAGAAACTCTTTTTCGGTAGTGGCGTAGTTGAGCTGCGCTTCATCTAGCGTCTTGCTAGCATAGTATATGGCATGGGTTGCCCCTTCCTTTCGTTGTCCAAGAACAGCTCCAATAGCTACGTCACTAGCATCGCACATAATCTCAAAGGGAAGAGTCCAATCCGGGGGTTAGATAATAGGTGCTGAAATTAGAGCTTGCCGAATGGTGTTAAACGCATCCAAACATTCCTGCAAAAACTCAAAAACCGCATCCTTCATCAATAGATTAGTGAGAGGTTTTGATATCTTAGAAAAGTCCTTAATGAAACGTCTATAAAATCCAGCATGTCCTAGGAAACTTCTTATCCCTTTCACCGAAATTGGAGGAGGAAGCTTCTCTATGGTCTCTATCTTAGCCTTGTCCACCTCTATCCCTCTACTAGAGACTAAGTGGCCTAATACAATTCCTTCCTTAACCATAAATTGACACTTCTCCCAATTAAGAACTAGGTTAGTGTCTTCACATCTTTGCAAAACAAGAGAAAGGTTAGAAAGGCAATCGTTAAAGGAGGAACCGTATACGGAGAAGTCATCCATGAAGACTTCCATGATTTCCTCTACGTATTCGGAGAAGATGGCCATCATGCATTGTTGGAAGGTGGCTGGGGCGTTGCAAAGCCCGAACGGCATTCTCCTATAAGCAAACGTACCCCATGGGCACGTGAATGTGGTCTTTTCTTGATCATCCGGGTGTATCGGAATCTGAAAGAAACCACTATAACCGTCAAGGTAGCAAAAATGTGAATGTTGTGCTAACCTTTCAAGCATTTGATCAATGAATGGCAATAGAAAATGATCCTTCCGCGTTGCATTGTTGAGCTTGCGGTAGTCTATGCACATCCGCCATCCAGTCACGGTTCGGGTAGGAATGAGTTCGTTGTTTTTGTTGGTGATGACCGTCATTCCTCCCTTCTTCGGAACTACTTGAACCGGACTCACCCACTTACTATCGGAGATAGGGTAGATGATACCTGCATCAAGAAGCTTAAGAATTTCCTTCTTGACAACCTCCTTCATGGTCGGATTCAACCACCTTTGAGGTTGTCTTGAAGTTCTAAAATCTTCCTCCATGAGTATTTTATGCATGCATAGGGAGGGTTTAATTCCTACTAAGTCCTCAATAGTATAGCCTATAGCTCTCCTATGTTTCCTAAGGACAATCATGAGCTGATTATGTTCATCTATGCTTAGATTGGAACTAACAATTACCGGAAAGGTAGAATTAGATCCTAGAAAAGCGTACCTTAGATGAGTAGGAAGTGGTTTGAGTTCCATTGCTTTCGGAGCTTCCAATGATCCTTGAGAAGCGTCCGATGTCTCCTTAGAAGTTTCTAAGGGTGATGAGTGTGTGGGAGAAGAATCAGAAGAAGTTGAAGAAGTGTCTCGATCACTCCTTTCCACGCCCAAAATTACGGGTTCCTCATGGCCTCCACGGCCGTGGTTTAGGGCGTGGAAGGGAAATACGGTTGTCACATCTTCTCCACGACCGTATAACTCCCTGGAGTGAGGCACGATTTTGGTTGTGAAATCCACGGCCGTGGAATACAGGGTATAACCGTGGATTCTCACGTTTTCTGCCTCATCGTGAAGTTTCTCAAACTCCACTTCACCTATCTCTTCTTGTGCTTCTAAGGCTTCAATTGCCTCATTGCACTCTTCTTCTTCCCCTACATTGGTTAGACTCATAGTGATAACCTTATGTAAAGGATCGTTAAAGAGAATCGCACTTACCTCCTCCCTAGATAAACCTTCTTCATCTTGGATATCGAAAATATCCTCATCAAAGATTGGCTCCTTCACTAGAGTAGAAAGAACGAACTCTACTTTCTCCTCTCCTATGTCAAAAGCGAGTCTACCATTCTTGCAATCGACTATGCAGCCGGAAGTTGCAAGAAACGGTCTTCCGAGTATGATCGGGACCGGACTATCTGCAGGAATGTCAAGCACGACAAAATCAATGGGAACAAAGAATTTACCTAGCTTGACCGGGACGTCTTCTACAATACCGACGGGGTGAGTGATGGATCGATCCGCCATGTACAACGTCATCTTCACCGGTTTAGGATCGCCTAAACCGATCTTCCTACACAATGCAAGTGGTATGATGCTCACACTTGCTCCTAAGTCACATAACGCATCGTATGTGACATCTCCCACTCCTATGGGAATGCAAAATGACCCCGGATCCCTTAGCTTTGGGGGCATTTTCTCCTTCATGGTTTTGATGAGATCCGAAGAATCCGAACTCATCTTAACCTCTACGAAGCCTTCTAACTTCCTCTTGTTAGAGAGGAGCTCCTTTAAGAACTTGCCATAAGCCGGCACACCTACAATAGCATCAATAAATGGTATATTAATATGCAGCTTGCTCATGAGTTCTATGAACTTACCAAATTGTTTATCCAGACGCGCTCTCGCTCTAGATTGAGGGAATGGTAGGGGAGGTTTATAAGCTGAAGGAGGAACGTAGACATCTTCCTTCTCCTTCCCCTTCTCTTTCTCCTTGTCCTTCTCTACGGAGACTTCAACGAACTTGGGCTGCGGATCGGTGGTAGTCACCCCGCTCCTAGTTGTGATTGCCATAACCCTTCCCTTAGGGTTGTCCTCCGTCTTTCCCGGAAGTTTCCCTTGATTCCTAGGAACTTCCTCCGCATGGTTGAACATTTGGTTTTCCAAGACTTTTTGAGCTTTGTCAACCTTGGAAATTTGATCATCAACCTTAATGAAGCGGTTCACCAACCCTTGAAGCTTTCCCAAAATCGTTTCCAACATGGGATCGGGCTTCTCCTTCCCCGAAGTGTTTCCTCCATTAGATGATTGCCCCTGGCTTTTCAAAGGAGTAGAGGAAGAGGAAGGTGGAGTTAGTGAATTAGAGTTGGAAGGATAAGAGTTACCGGAATTTTGTTGATTGGAGCGCCAATTGTTGTTGTTTGAACCCCTATTGTTGTTCCAATTGTTGTTCCGGTTGTTGTTGTTTCCATTCCAATTGCCATTCCGGTTGTTGTTCCGGTTATTGTTATCGCCGCCATTGTTGTTGCCCAAATAACCAACATCCTTCCCTTGTTGCTTTGGGAAGTTGGTCTTGATAGCCTCCTTCAACTCTTTGATCTCATTGTTGAGGGAGAAAATCTGATTTTGAGCTTCATGTGTGAGCTTTGCTCCTTGCTCCACACGATTTCCCTCCACTTTCCGGTGGGAATACTTCTCTATGACTCTTGCTTGCTTCTCAATGAAGTCCCAAGCGTCATCTTCTCTCATGTCCATGAATGTTCCACATGAGAGGGATTGGAGGTTGAATTGCGTTCCCGCATCTAACCCCTTGTAGTAAATCTCCAGCAAGGCAAGTTTGGATATGCCATGATGAGGGCAATCCAAGAGCAAATCCTGAAACCTTTCCCAAGATTGAAACAAACTTTCGTTAGATCTCATGGAAAAAGCATTAATCTTACCTCTAAGTTCCGCCGTTTTGGATGGCGGAAAGAATTTGGTGAGGAACTCCGCGGAAAGGTCTTCCCACGTGTCTAGTTTCCCACTAGGAAGAGCTTGATACCAAGATAACGCTTTCCCTTTCAAGGAGAAGAAGAAAGGCTTGAGCTTATAGTTGTTGGTAGTAGCGCTCTTTGGTCTCATTGTCTCCATCATACACTCAAAGTTTTGCAAGTGTTGGTGTGGAGATTCAGCGCTTGTCCCGCCAAATTGGTTTTGGCGAACAAGAGTAATGACTTGAGGGTTGAAGCTAAACCCTTGCACATCATCAGCATCAAAGTTCACGCCCAAACGGCGTGGTTGTTGTGTTGGATCCATCCGCTGGCCAAGAGTTATTGGCTCTTCATCCACACGTTCGATCCTCGTATTCCTAGGCGGAACACGACGATTGGCAGCTCCCCGTGGATGGAAAGGATTCACATTGATCGTGGGATCAATCTCCTCTAACGGTGGCATGGAAGAATCGCTATCATCAGTGGATGAGCGACTTTTTCTTCTAGACCTTGATGCTTTCCTTGAGGATTTCTTGCTTCCCTTATTCTTAAGGTCGCTCATCTCTATCCTCATCTGGAAGATCATGTCTTGTAGATTGTTAACTTGAGATTGATGACGATCCATCTCATCCTGGCGGAGGGTTTCATTCCATTGAAGTTGAGCTTCCTTCTCTGCCAACTCCGCTTGAAGATCACGATCGTGTCCTTCAGCCATTTTCTTTTCCTTGCGCTTTTGCCTTAAAGTTTTCTCTAGCTCTTGATCAAGAGGCAAGAGATCTTCGGTGTTCCTAGACCTGCGCATGCACTCAAAGTAATATCAAATAACGAGAGCAAGCTCCCAAGCTTGACAACCGGCTACCGAATTCGGCCGAAGCCAAATCCCCGGCAACGGCGCCAAAAACTTGTTCGCCCCTAGAGGTGTGTGCAAATAAGCTTTAAATTTATAAAACTAGAATCAAGCAAGCGAACCCGCAGTGTACGGATCGACGTAGATTAGCAAGAATTCCAGAGTATCGAACACAGGGATTTGGGTGGGAACAAATTCAATTGGAGATTATCAAGCGAGTAAATATGAGAGTTTTGCAGATATTGGCGAAACAACAATCCTAAAGATCCGAGTATCAAGCTGTGGCAATCGATTCAAGATATACTAATTATATAAAGACAGAGTTGAGATATGCGAAGGTATACTAATGTAAGGTAATCGTACGGTGAAGTTCCAAAAACCTTATATGACTCACCTACAAGACACTCTCTATACAGGTTGTTGAGGCTTCAATATAGAAAGATTCTAAAGGCAAGAATTAATGTCAAATACCCAAACTTGTAATCCAAGGATCAAGACTAACTTAACCGATTACGGTTGTGACACTCACAATCGAGGTAGAGGTTGTTGAGGCTTCACTACCACCTAGAAAAGGCAAGCCTAAACTAAGTTAAAGCAAATCTTTAACTTTGGATTAAAGTAAAAGTAGGTTCGTAAACTTAAGGGAAATTACGGGTAGATCTTGAGACTCCACGGCCGTGGAACTCAAGATCAAATCGTGATTTAGGGTTCGTCGACGATTCTCTCAAACTCTCAGGGTCTAATCTGTTTACGATCGATCTATCATCATCTAAGCCACAACTATCAACCCTTCACCTTAGAATTGTTAAGGGTTTTTAGCCAATAACAGTCATGTTGATATCAAATTCAAGAATTAAAAGATAGAAAGATGAAAACTTCCGAAAACCTTCAATAATCTTCAAACCAATCTCAAAGTCACAACCAAGAACAAATGTTGTCAATAGACTCAGAATAAAGCAAACAATCACAATCTTAGGAAAGAAGGGAGAACGGGATGTCAATCCGTCTTCCAAATCAAACCTAAACAAGAAGAGGAATCTTCCTGCAACAATCTTTTAAAAACTCCGATCTTCCGCCAATCCGGAAATCTCAACAGCAATCTCCACCAAAGGTGCGAGATTAGGGCAAAATCCCAATACGAACTTCGATCTCCAATGAGATGTAAATGCCTCCAAGCGAGGGTTGTGCCGCTAAGCAAAGATAAACGGGGGGTAAGCAAGATGACGGAATCTTGCTTCGTCCGTCTTTTTATAGGGCAAGATAAGATATTGGCCCGGCCCAATCTTCAAAAGATCGTGGCTTCAAAGTGTGGCGAAAAAGATCGCCAAGATCACGGTCGTGGAAGGTTCCACGACCGTAATTTAGAGCGTGGAAAGTGTCACGGTTTGAACCATGGATTCCACGACCGTAATAGTTACTGGAATGCATCACGCCTCTCTTTGCAAGGTTCCACGGCCGTGGAACTAAACGTGGTTTGTAATACGGCCGTATTTTAGAGCGTGGTTTAGGGCAAGAACGTGATTCTTCCCTAGTCTCGTGCATTCCTCAAGTTGAACTCCAATTTGCTCCTAAGAATGCCCTTAATCCATGGACACACTCAATCAACTCTTCTTTGCTCGACTTCGTTCGGAAATGACTCTCAATCACCTATAATCAACATAAAGCTAGTGTAGACATCCATATCGACAATATAGGCAAACTAGCTCACAAATGCAACAATGCTAAATCAAAGACTATCAATATGAATCAAATACACTTAGAAAACGTGCCTAAAATATCACAATATTTCATGCTAACAAATAACCCCATACTTAACACTTGCTTGTCCCTAAGCAAGGTCTTTCAAAAAGCTTTAAACAAAAGTTAGGATGAAATATGTGTACCTTCTCAAAGCAATACTTCTTTTGGAGGAATGTGCCTTCTAAAGAATAAATCATTCTCAAACCTTGCTTCAATTGTTTATAAGACTTTCATACACTTATCCAAAGAGTAAAAAGCAAAGAAAACTCATGAATCAATTAAACTTCTAAACAAGCATCATAACCTTCAAACATTATAAAAATCAATCATAAGAAACTTCAATTTAGATCACCAAGTCATATAACATTCTTTTGATCTTAAGGACTTTCAAAGAGGAGGTCTAGAATGTGAAAAGGGAAGGAAACTTTAAGGAATGTGGTGCATAAATCCGGGAAAGTGGACAACTACCCTTCTTCTTCTTTTGTGGTTTCCGCAACACTTCAACTTAGAGCTTCGCTCTTCTTCCTTTCATTTTTCGACTTTACTTTTGGAGTTATGGATAGAGGTGCACAAGAACCGAAGCCTAGGAGATTGGCGTTTCTCAATTTTTATGAGATGCCTCAAACCTTTAGCGCACATACCATAATCCGCTAGGAATATCGCTCAATCCGACTTTGGCAAGACACAAACACCCGGCTATGTGAATGGTGCCGAGTTACTCATCATCATGATTGACTTCCCCAAACCTAGAATTCCTTTCCATTCTTTTGATCGCAAATAATTGCTCTCATGGCCCTCCCACATCAAACATGCCTTTTTCATTCACTTCTCCAAATTCCCGGATAGGTAAAGGAGGTCAATATTTCAATGAGGAGCTAATATGATCAAAGAAAGAAGAAAGAAAAATCGAATTGCCTTAATCATCTCAACAAGAAGTATAAGAACTTATAGTGTGATTTCAACTTCAATTTTTCAACATGATTTAGACAATATTCATCACATTATAAAACTTGCAAAAGAGGTAAAATTCATTCATTCAAATTCTTTCAATTCACTATTCTTTTAAGCATGCAATTGTCATCAAACTCAATTCACAAGTAGTGATTATCATAGAAATCATCTCAATTCATTAGAAGCACAAAATTTTCAAAATTTGTCAATTTTTATGTGTTTTTCAAGTTCTTTTTCATGCAATGCAATAATGAAACGTGCAACAATATAATGAACATGCAAATAGTCTCGAATAGAAGCAAGCATAGTGAGTAAGAGTTATTACAAACTTTTAGTACATCCCACCCCATACTTAGGACGAACATTGTCCCTAATGTTCAAAAGAAAGAAAGAAAAGAAGAAAAGAAAAAGAAACTCACAAGGTGGTGGCGGATGTCTAAAGCGATCGGTCAATCATCAAACTCTCATCACTGCGGCGCTGGTGGAGGCGGGAATGGAGAGAAGCTAGGATCATAGAACCGCCCAAACTGCTGGCGGTAGACATCCCTCATCATGTGGTCGAGGTCGTCTAGGCGTCCGTCTCTAGCATCGGCTCGGATCTCCAATGCTCCCACTCTCTCTGAAAGTCCGGTAGCCCAATCCGGCATCTGCTCGTACCATCCCGGGGCCTGAGTACCATGCTGGAGCGTCGGATGGTGCTGGTGCTGGTGGAGGTGCTACTGGCTGCTCTGTGGACCAAGGAGGGGGAACGCCATACCATGTGGGAGGTGTGGTCATCCACGTAGGCCTCTCACTCACGCTAGCGTGGCGAGAAGACGAGCCTGAAGCTCTAGCTGGACGTGGTGAACGTCTAGGCACATCGGGGGCCGCCTCCGGCTGATCCGGAAACGTGCCAAACTCCTCCTCAGCTCCTCCTCCGCCCTCAAACTGATCTCCCATCTCCTCCTCAACAACTGGCGGTGGGACATATGGGGGAGCTGCTATCCTGTTCGCATGCATGGCAGCGAACGTCTCCTTCCAATTATGGCATCCCGCCATAATGGAGTACTCCGGTAGCCACTCTATACCCCTACCCGTCCTTCTCTCCCATGGCATACCCGCATAAGGCGGTCCTCTATGTGTGGGGAAAATGAGACCCCTAACCATGAAAGCATGTAGCCCTAAAGGAACGGCCGGTATACGGGTGCAAGCAGAAAAATCAACACCAAAGCTCCTAGCAATGTGGGTGACTATCCCACCATATCCTATGTTGCCCTTCTTCTTATTCTTGAGCTTGCTCATAGTAGCAGCCAAGAGAGTAGCACAATCAGCACGGCGTCCATAAAGCATGGAGTAAAGCAAGAACAGCTCATCCGTCTTGATCTTTTGGGGCGTCTCCGTCCTAGGAAAGAGACACTCCGAAAGAACACGGTGAGCTATCTTCAAGGCTAGGTGGTACATCAACCTAGCCTTGGTGTCAGCGGGCTGCCAGCGGTCCTCGCTAGCGTAAATCATAGTCACCTCCTCCCAAAAATCTTTGGCGTAAACGCCACTAGGAAATCGACCATTAAAGGTCTCATGAAACCCAAAAATGGTCCCAAACTCACGGATGCTCAAATGGTAGTCCCTTTCCATGAGACGGAAAGAGACGGTCCTATCTACATGGCTGTGCTCAAAGGATGTCACAACCTCCCTGTAATCTCCTCATAGGCGTCTTCTCGGATAGCCGAGAAGACAATAAGTCCGGCTCTATCCAAGAGCCAAGTAAGGTCCTCAACTATGTTGAGAGGAGCTAGATCCTCCAACAACAAGTACCTAGGGCCAATCACCGGCCTCTCCTTGATCCTCTCGAGTGCATCGAGATGATCGTCGTGTATGGTCGGGACTCTAGGGTGAGGGGGTGAGGATGGAGGTGAAGGTGAGGATGGAGGTGAAGGGGAAGAGGGTGGTGGTGCCCTAGAGGATGAGGAGGAGGAGGGATTACCCTTCCTCTTCTTATTTTGATCATTCTTCTTCTCTTTTATCCTCCCCGAGACTCTTCTCACAAAATCCATTCTGCTCAAAATTACGGTCTGTTCTTGTGAAAACCACGGCCGTAATTCCCCCAGAGACCGTGATTCGTCTCAGAAAATCACAAATCCCAGCAAATCAGCAATCAATCTCAACAACAGGCAGTCCTAGTCTAATTCCTTCCAATCTTAATCAGTTCTTCCTAAAAATCTCTAACAAAAACGAACCAAATTGCCAAGAATCAAAAGGAGAGAAAAAACCTATTTTTCGGATTGAAAAATCCGAATTGTGCGTTCGTTGGTGAATTTCCGCTCGATTCGTCGCTTGGATCTTGTTTGTGGTTGAATTTGCTTCAGTTTAGGAAGAAGAATCGTTGAAAACGATTAGGAAACGAGTGATTGAGAGAGGGTCGTGGATTTTCGGCAATTAGGTCGTGGAAAGAGGGTTTTTGGGATGAATTTTGTGAAGAATGTGGCTTATATAGTCGCAGGCAAAATTTTGAAAAGCACGGTCTGTCGGGGTGTTCCACGGCCGTGGAAGTGTACGGAACCGTGGTTTTGGTGATTTTTCAAAGGCTTTTGGGAATTACGGGTACTGTAGCTGTCACGACCGTGGTTTAGGCCGTGGAACCCTCTGTAAAGCTCCAAAGTCCAAATTTCGTCACTTTTCTTCGACATTATCCTTTCCTTTCCCGTTTCCATTGTTCCTGCATCCAAAAACACGAACATACCGGAAGGAATCGAGGCAAAAACAAAGCAAAAACGTCTATACTAAGCTAATCTATGAATTGAAAGTAAAAACGAAAATGCAATACCTTGGGTTGCCTCCCAAGAAGCGCTTTGTTTAAGGTCTGTAGCTAGACCATTCTCGCACCTATTCGAGTGCGGTAGGCACGAACTCCTCAGCTTGGAGTTCCGGCGTATACTTCTTGAGTCGTTGGCCGTTCACCTTAAAAGTTCCGCTCGCTTCACCCCATACTTCAACTGCACCATGGGGGAAAATACGCTTAATTAGAAAAGGTCCGGTCCAACGAGTTTAAGCTTAACTGGAAAGAGACGAAGCCTTGAATTGAAGAGGAGAACTTGATCTCCTTCTTTGAAGTCCTTTGGAATGATATGCTTATCATGTCAACGCTTTGCTCTCTCCTTATAGATCTTAGCGTTTTCATAAGCATTCAAGCGGAGTTCATCCAGCTCATTGATGTCTAGGAGACGCTTCTCTCCCGCTTCTTTCATGCTGAAGTTCAACCACTTGATAGCCCAAAACGCTTTGTGCTCCAACTCTACCGGCAAGTGACAAGACTTCCCATACACAAGGTTGTATGGTGTGGTTCCTATGGGAGTCTTGTATGCAGTCCGGTATGCCCATAATGCATCGTCAAGCTTCAAAGACCAATCCTTCCTAGTCCTTGAAACCGTCTTCTCTAGGATTCCTTTGATCTCCCTATTTGAGATCTCAACTTGTCCACTTGTTTGTGGATGGTAAGGGGTAGCGATCTTGTGAGTAACCCCATACTTAGCTAGAAGAGCTTCAAAGCGCCGGGCAATGAAGTGAGAACCTCCATCACTAATGATCGTCCTTGGCGTCCCAAATCGCGGGAAGATGGTCTTGTTGAAGAACTTAACCACCACCATGGCATCATTGATGGGAGAGGCAATTGCTTCCACCCATCTAGAAACGTAATCCACCGCCAATAGTATGTATTGGTTTCCACAAGAGGATGGGAATGGTCCCATGAAATCGACTCCCCAAACGTCAAAGATCTCCACCTCTTGGATGTTGTTGAGGGGCATCTCATTCCTCCTAGAGATATTGCCTGTTCTTTGACAAGTATCGCAGCAAGAAACAAAGGATTGCACATCTCTAAACAAAGTAGGCCAAAAGAATCCAGATTGCAATACCTTTGCGCTAGTCTTGTTCGAACTAGCGTGTCCTCCACAAGGTAGTGAATGACAATGACGGATGACACTTTGCATCTCATCTTCCGGCACACATCGCCGAATGATGCCATCCGGACCTCTCTTGAAGAGGAGAGACTCGTTCCAATAGTACTCCCGGACGTCCTTAAAGAACTTCTTCCTTTGTGCGTAGGATAGTCCGGGCGGTATCTCCTGACAAACCAAATAGTTAACAAAATCAGCAAACCATGGTTCGTTACCTTTGGAGATCACATCGATGCACTCCTCAATAAGATGTAGGTGTTCGTCCGGGAAGGAGTCGTCGATGGGTAAATGGTCGTCCTCTAGATGTGTTAGGCGACTCAAATGATCCGCAACAGAATTTTCTGAACCTTTCTTGTCGCGGATCTCAAGATCGAATTCTTGTAGGAGAAGAATCCATCTAATTAGGCTTGGCTTCGCATCTTTCTTCGCAAGGAGGTACCGGATCGCAGCATGATCCGTGTAGACAATCACCTTTGCACCTACAAGATAAGAGCGAAACTTGTCAATAGCATAGACAATGGCTAGAAACTCTTTTTCGGTAGTGGCGTAGTTGAGCTGCGCTTCATCTAGCGTCTTGCTAGCATAGTATATGGCATGGGTTGCCCCTTCCTTTCGTTGTCCAAGAACAGCTCCAATAGCTACGTCACTAGCATCGCACATAATCTCAAAGGGAAGAGTCCAATCCGGGGGTTAGATAATAGGTGCTGAAATTAGAGCTTGCCGAATGGTGTTAAACGCATCCAAACATTCCTGCAAAAACTCAAAAACCGCATCCTTCATCAATAGATTAGTGAGAGGTTTTGATATCTTAGAAAAGTCCTTAATGAAACGTCTATAAAATCCAGCATGTCCTAGGAAACTTCTTATCCCTTTCACCGAAATTGGAGGAGGAAGCTTCTCTATGGTCTCTATCTTAGCCTTGTCCACCTCTATCCCTCTACTAGAGACTAAGTGGCCTAATACAATTCCTTCCTTAACCATAAATTGACACTTCTCCCAATTAAGAACTAGGTTAGTGTCTTCACATCTTTGCAAAACAAGAGAAAGGTTAGAAAGGCAATCGTTAAAGGAGGAACCGTATACGGAGAAGTCATCCATGAAGACTTCCATGATTTCCTCTACGTATTCGGAGAAGATGGCCATCATGCATTGTTGGAAGGTGGCTGGGGCGTTGCAAAGCCCGAACGGCATTCTCCTATAAGCAAACGTACCCCATGGGCACGTGAATGTGGTCTTTTCTTGATCATCCGGGTGTATCGGAATCTGAAAGAAACCACTATAACCGTCAAGGTAGCAAAAATGTGAATGTTGTGCTAACCTTTCAAGCATTTGATCAATGAATGGCAATAGAAAATGATCCTTCCGCGTTGCATTGTTGAGCTTGCGGTAGTCTATGCACATCCGCCATCCAGTCACGGTTCGGGTAGGAATGAGTTCGTTGTTTTTGTTGGTGATGACCGTCATTCCTCCCTTCTTCGGAACTACTTGAACCGGACTCACCCACTTACTATCGGAGATAGGGTAGATGATACCTGCATCAAGAAGCTTAAGAATTTCCTTCTTGACAACCTCCTTCATGGTCGGATTCAACCACCTTTGAGGTTGTCTTGAAGTTCTAAAATCTTCCTCCATGAGTATTTTATGCATGCATAGGGAGGGTTTAATTCCTACTAAGTCCTCAATAGTATAGCCTATAGCTCTCCTATGTTTCCTAAGGACAATCATGAGCTGATTATGTTCATCTATGCTTAGATTGGAACTAACAATTACCGGAAAGGTAGAATTAGATCCTAGAAAAGCGTACCTTAGATGAGTAGGAAGTGGTTTGAGTTCCATTGCTTTCGGAGCTTCCAATGATCCTTGAGAAGCGTCCGATGTCTCCTTAGAAGTTTCTAAGGGTGATGAGTGTGTGGGAGAAGAATCAGAAGAAGTTGAAGAAGTGTCTCGATCACTCCTTTCCACGCCCAAAATTACGGGTTCCTCATGGCCTCCACGGCCGTGGTTTAGGGCGTGGAAGGGAAATACGGTTGTCACATCTTCTCCACGACCGTATAACTCCCTGGAGTGAGGCACGATTTTGGTTGTGAAATCCACGGCCGTGGAATACAGGGTATAACCGTGGATTCTCACGTTTTCTGCCTCATCGTGAAGTTTCTTAAACTCCACTTCACCTATCTCTTCTTGTGCTTCTAAGGCTTCAATTGCCTCATTGCACTCTTCTTCTTCCCCTACATTGGTTAGACTCATAGTGATAACCTTATGTAAAGGATCGTTAAAGAGAATCGCACTTACCTCCTCCCTAGATAAACCTTCTTCATCTTGGATATCGAAAATATCCTCATCAAAGATTGGCTCCTTCACTAGAGTAGAAAGAACGAACTCTACTTTCTCCTCTCCTATGTCAAAAGCGAGTCTACCATTCTTGCAATCGACTATGCAGCCGGAAGTTGCAAGAAACGGTCTTCCGAGTATGATCGGGACCGGACTATCTGCAGGAATGTCAAGCACGACAAAATCAATGGGAACAAAGAATTTACCTAGCTTGACCGGGACGTCTTCTACAATACCGACGGGGCGAGTGATGGATCGATCCGCCATGTACAACGTCATCTTCACCGGTTTAGGATCGCCTAAACCGATCTTCCTACACAATGCAAGTGGTATGATGCTCACACTTGCTCCTAAGTCACATAACGCATCGTATGTGACATCTCCCACTCCTATGGGAATGCAAAATGACCCCGGATCCCTTAGCTTTGGGGGCATTTTCTCCTTCATGGTTTTGATGAGATCCGAAGAATCCGAACTCATCTTAACCTCTACGAAGCCTTCTAACTTCCTCTTGTTAGAGAGGAGCTCCTTTAAGAACTTGCCATAAGCCGGCACACCTACAATAGCATCAATAAATGGTATATTAATATGCAGCTTGCTCATGAGTTCTATGAACTTACCAAATTGTTTATCCAGACGCGCTCTCGCTCTAGATTGAGGGAATGGTAGGGGAGGTTTATAAGCTGAAGGAGGAACGTAGACATCTTCCTTCTCCTTCCCCTTCTCTTTCTCCTTGTCCTTCTCTACGGAGACTTCAACGAACTTGGGCTGCGGATCGGTGGTAGTCACCCCGCTCCTAGTTGTGATTGCCATAACCCTTCCCTTAGGGTTGTCCTCCGTCTTTCCCGGAAGTTTCCCTTGATTCCTAGGAACTTCCTCCGCATGGTTGAACATTTGGTTTTCCAAGACTTTTTGAGCTTTGTCAACCTTGGAAATTTGATCATCAACCTTAATGAAGCGGTTCACCAACCCTTGAAGCTTTCCCAAAATCGTTTCCAACATGGGATCGGGCTTCTCCTTCCCCGAAGTGTTTCCTCCATTAGATGATTGCCCCTGGCTTTTCAAAGGAGTAGAGGAAGAGGAAGGTGGAGTTAGTGAATTAGAGTTGGAAGGATAAGAGTTACCGGAATTTTGTTGATTGGAGCGCCAATTGTTGTTGTTTGAACCCCTATTGTTGTTCCAATTGTTGTTCCGGTTGTTGTTGTTTCCATTCCAATTGCCATTCCGGTTATTGTTATCGCCGCCATTGTTGTTGCCCAAATAACCAACATCCTTCCCTTGTTGCTTTGGGAAGTTGGTCTTGATAGCCTCCTTCAACTCTTTGATCTCATTGTTGAGGGAGAAAATCTGATTTTGAGCTTCATGTGTGAGCTTTGCTCCTTGCTCCACACGATTTCCCTCCACTTTCCGGTGGGAATACTTCTCTATGACTCTTGCTTGCTTCTCAATGAAGTCCCAAGCGTCATCTTCTCTCATGTCCATGAATGTTCCACATGAGAGGGATTGGAGGTTGAATTGCGTTCCCGCATCTAACCCCTTGTAGTAAATCTCCAGCAAGGCAAGTTTGGATATGCCATGATGAGGGCAATCCAAGAGCAAATCCTGAAACCTTTCCCAAGATTGAAACAAACTTTCGTTAGATCTCATGGAAAAAGCATTAATCTTACCTCTAAGTTCCGCCGTTTTGGATGGCGGAAAGAATTTGGTGAGGAACTCCGCGGAAAGGTCTTCCCACGTGTCTAGTTTCCCACTAGGAAGAGCTTGATACCAAGATAACGCTTTCCCTTTCAAGGAGAAGAAGAAAGGCTTGAGCTTATAGTTGTTGGTAGTAGCGCTCTTTGGTCTCATTGTCTCCATCATACACTCAAAGTTTTGCAAGTGTTGGTGTGGAGATTCAGCGCTTGTCCCGCCAAATTGGTTTTGGCGAACAAGAGTAATGACTTGAGGGTTGAAGCTAAACCCTTGCACATCATCAGCATCAAAGTTCACGCCCAAACGGCGTGGTTGTTGTGTTGGATCCATCCGCTGGCCAAGAGTTCTTGGCTCTTCATCCACACGTTCGATCCTCGTATTCCTAGGCGGAACACGACGATTGGCAGCTCCCCGTGGATGGAAAGGATTCACATTGATCGTGGGATCAATCTCCTCTAACGGTGGCATGGAAGAATCGCTATCATCAGTGGATGAGCGACTTTTTCTTCTAGACCTTGATGCTTTCCTTGAGGATTTCTTGCTTCCCTTATTCTTAAGGTCGCTCATCTCTATCCTCATCTGGAAGATCATGTCTTGTAGATTGTTAACTTGAGATTGATGACGATCCATCTCATCCTGGCGGAGGGTTTCATTCCATTGAAGTTGAGCTTCCTTCTCTGCCAACTCCGCTTGAAGATCACGTTCGTGTCCTTCAGCCATTTTCTTTTCCTTGCGCTTTTGCCTTAAAGTTTTCTCTAGCTCTTGATCAAGAGGCAAGAGATCTTCGGTGTTCCTAGACCTGCGCATGCACTCAAAGTAATATCAAATAACGAGAGCAAGCTCCCAAGCTTGACAACCGGCTACCGAATTCGGCCGAAGCCAAATCCCCGGCAACGGCGCCAAAAACTTGTTCGCCCCTAGAGGTGTGTGCAAATAAGCTTTAAATTTATAAAACTAGAATCAAGCAAGCGAACCCGCAGTGTACGGATCGACGTAGATTAGCAAGAATTCCAGAGTATCGAACACAGGGATTTGGGTGGGAACAAATTCAATTGGAGATTATCAAGCGAGTAAATATGAGAGTTTTGCAGATATTGGCGAAACAACAATCCTAAAGATCCGAGTATCAAGCTGTGGCAATCGATTCAAGATATACTAATTATATAAAGACAGAGTTGAGATATGCGAAGGTATACTAATGTAAGGTAATCGTACGGTGAAGTTCCAAAAACCTTATATGACTCACCTACAAGACACTCTCTATACAGGTTGTTGAGGCTTCAATATAGAAAGATTCTAAAGGCAAGAATTAATGTCAAATACCCAAACTTGTAATCCAAGGATCAAGACTAACTTAACCGATTACGGTTGTGACACTCACAATCGAGGTAGAGGTTGTTGAGGCTTCACTACCACCTAGAAAAGGCAAGCCTAAACTAAGTTAAAGCAAATCTTTAACTTTGGATTAAAGTAAAAGTAGGTTCGTAAACTTAAGGGAAATTACGGGTAGATCTTGAGACTCCACGGCCGTGGAACTCAAGATCAAATCGTGATTTAGGGTTCGTCGACGATTCTCTCAAACTCTCAGGGTCTAATCTGTTTACGATCGATCTATCATCATCTAAGCCACAACTATCAACCCTTCACCTTAGAATTGTTAAGGGTTTTTAGCCAATAACAGTCATGTTGATATCAAATTCAAGAATTAAAAGATAGAAAGATGAAAACTTCCGAAAACCTTCAATAATCTTCAAACCAATCTCAAAGTCACAACCAAGAACAAATGTTGTCAATAGACTCAGAATAAAGCAAACAATCACAATCTTAGGAAAGAAGGGAGAACGGGATGTCAATCCGTCTTCCAAATCAAACCTAAACAAGAAGAGGAATCTTCCTGCAACAATCTTTTAAAAACTCCGATCTTCCGCCAATCCGGAAATCTCAACAGCAATCTCCACCAAAGGTGCGAGATTAGGGCAAAATCCCAATACGAACTTCGATCTCCAATGAGATGTAAATGCCTCCAAGCGAGGGTTGTGCCGCTAAGCAAAGATAAACGGGGGGTAAGCAAGATGACGGAATCTTGCTTCGTCCGTCTTTTTATAGGGCAAGATAAGATATTGGCCCGGCCCAATCTTCAAAAGATCGTGGCTTCAAAGTGTGGCGAAAAAGATCGCCAAGATCACGGTCGTGGAAGGTTCCACGACCGTAATTTAGAGCGTGGAAAGTGTCACGGTTTGAACCATGGATTCCACGACCATAATAGTTACTGGAATGCATCAGGCCTCTCTTTGCAAGGTTCCACGGCCGTGGAACTAAACGTGGTTTGTAATACGGCCGTATTTTAGAGCGTGGTTTAGGGCAAGAACGTGATTCTTCCCTAGTCTCGTGCATTCCTCAAGTTGAACTCCAATTTGCTCCTAAGAATGCCCTTAATCCATGGACACACTCAATCAACTCTTCTTTGCTCGACTTCGTTCGGAAATGACTCTCAATCACCTATAATCAACATAAAGCTAGTGTAGACATCCATATCGACAATATAGGCAAACTAGCTCACAAATGCAACAATGCTAAATCAAAGACTATCAATATGAATCAAATACACTTAGAAAACGTGCCTAAAATATCACAATATTTCATGCTAACAAATAACCCCATACTTAACACTTGCTTGTCCCTAAGCAAGGTCTTTCAAAAAGCTTTAAACAAAAGTTAGGATGAAATATGTGTACCTTCTCAAAGCAATACTTCTTTTGGAGGAATGTGCCTTCTAAAGAATAAATCATTCTCAAACCTTGCTTCAATTGTTTATAAGACTTTCATACACTTATCCAAAGAGTAAAAAGCAAAGAAAACTCATGAATCAATTAAACTTCTAAACAAGCATCATAACCTTCAAACATTATAAAAATCAATCATAAGAAACTTCAATTTAGATCACCAAGTCATATAACATTCTTTTGATCTTATGGACTTTCAAAGAGGAGGTCTAGAATGTGAAAAGGGAAGGAAACTTTAAGGAATGTGGTACATAAATCCGGGAAAGTGGACAACTACCCTTCTTCTTCTTTTGTGGTTTCCGCAACACTTCAACTTAGAGCTTCGCTCTTCTTCCTTTCATTTTTCGACTTTACTTTTGGAGTTATGGATAGAGGTGCACAAGAACCGAAGCCTAGGAGATTGGCGTTTCTCAATTTTTATGAGATGCCTCAAACCTTTAGCGCACATACCATAATCCGCTAGGAATATCGCTCAATCCGACTTTGGCAAGACACAAACACCCGGCTATGTGAATGGTGCCGAGTTACTCATCATCATGATTGACTTCCCCAAACCTAGAATTCCTTTCCATTCTTTTGATCGCAAATAATTGCTCTCATGGCCCTCCCACATCAAACATGCCTTTTTCATTCACTTCTCCAAATTCCCGGATAGGTAAAGGAGGTCAATATTTCAATGAGGAGCTAATATGATCAAAGAAAGAAGAAAGAAAAATCGAATTGCCTTAATCATCTCAACAAGAAGTATAAGAACTTATAGTGTGATTTCAACTTCAATTTTTCAACATGATTTAGACAATATTCATCACATTATAAAACTTGCAAAAGAGGTAAAATTCATTCATTCAAATTCTTTTCAATTCACTATTCTTTTAAGCATGCAATTGTCATCAAACTCAATTCACAAGTAGTGATTATCATAGAAATCATCTCAATTCATTAGAAGCACAAAATTTTCAAAATTTGTCAATTTTTATGTGTTTTACAAGTTCTTTTTCATGCAATGCAATAATGAAACGTGCAACAATATAATGAACATGCAAATAGTCTCGAATAGAAGCAAGCATAGTGAGTAAGAGTTATTACAAACTTTTAGTACATCCCACCCCATACTTAGGACGAACATTGTCCCTAATGTTCAAAAGAAAGAAAGAAAAGAAGAAAAGAAAAAGAAACTCACAAGGTGGTGGCGGATGTCTAAAGCGATCGGTCAATCATCAAACTCTCATCACTGCGGCGCTGGTGGAGGCGGGAATGGAGAGAAGCTAGGATCATAGAACCGCCCAAACTGCTGGCGGTAGACATCCCTCATCATGTGGTCGAGGTCGTCTAGGCGTCCGTCTCTAGCATCGGCTCGGATCTCCAATGCTCCCACTCTCTCTGAAAGTCCGGTAGCCCAATCCGGCATCTGCTCGTACCATCCCGGGGCCTGAGTACCATGCTGGAGCGTCGGATGGTGCTGGTGCTGGTGGAGGTGCTACTGGCTGCTCTGTGGACCAAGGAGGGGGAACGCCATACCATGTGGGAGGTGTGGTCATCCACGTAGGCCTCTCACTCACGCTAGCGTGGCGAGAAGACGAGCCTGAAGCTCTAGCTGGACGTGGTGAACGTCTAGGCGCATCGGGGGCCGCCTCCGGCTGATCCGGAAACGTGCCAAACTCCTCCTCAGCTCCTCCTCCGCCCTCAAACTGATCTCCCATCTCCTCCTCAACAACTGGCGGTGGGACATATGGGGGAGCTGCTATCCTGTTCGCATGCATGGCAGCGAACGTCTCCTTCCAATTATGGCATCCCGCCATAATGGAGTACTCCGGTAGCCACTCTATACCCCTACCCGTCCTTCTCTCCCATGGCATACCCGCATAAGGCGGTCCTCTATGTGTGGGGAAAATGAGACCCCTAACCATGAAAGCATGTAGCCCTAAAGGAACGGCCGGTATACGGGTGCAAGCAGAAAAATCAACACCAAAGCTCCTAGCAATGTGGGTGACTATCCCACCATATCCTATGTTGCCCTTCTTCTTATTCTTGAGCTTGCTCATAGTAGCAGCCAAGAGAGTAGCACAATCAGCACGGCGTCCATAAAGCATGGAGTAAAGCAAGAACAGCTCATCCGTCTTGATCTTTTGGGGCGTCTCCGTCCTAGGAAAGAGACACTCCGAAAGAACACGGTGAGCTATCTTCAAGGCTAGGTGGTACATCAACCTAGCCTTGGTGTCAGCGGGCTGCCAGCGGTCCTCGCTAGCGTAAATCATAGTCACCTCCTCCCAAAAATCTTTGGCGTAAACGCCACTAGGAAATCGACCATTAAAGGTCTCATGAAACCCAAAAATGGTCCCAAACTCACGGATGCTCAAATGGTAGTCCCTTTCCATGAGACGGAAAGAGACGGTCCTATCTACATGGCTGTGCTCAAAGGATGTCACAACCTCCCTGTAATCTCCTCATAGGCGTTGTTAGCATGAAATATTGTGATATTTTAGGCACGTTTTCTAATCGCAATTGATTCATATTGATAGTCTTTGATTGAGCTTTATGCATATATGAGCTAGTATTGCCTATATCGTCGATATGGATGTCTACACGAGTTCTATGTTGATTATAGGTGATTTGGAGCTATTTCCGAACGGAATTGAGCAAAGGAGAGTTGAGTTGATGTGTCCATAGACCAAGGGCACCTTTTGGAAGCAATTTGGAGTATTAGATTGAGGAATGCACGAATGAAGGCAAGAATCACGGTTTTACCCTAAATTACGGCCGTGGATCTTGATGCAGAATTCGATGTTCATTCCAGGGGATATTACGGCCGTGGAAGCTATCCGTGTTTGTTTCCACGCCTCAAAATTACGGTCGTGGAAACTTCCACGACCGTGATCTTGGCGAATCTTTTCGCCACTTTCGAAGCCATAATCTTTTGAAGATTGGGCCGGGCCAACGTTTTGCCCTGCATTATAAAAAGGACGGATGAAGCAAGATTCCGTCACCTCGCTCCCGCACTTACGACCTTTCAACCCTAAGTTTAGCGGCAAAAACGCAAGCTTAGCAACACACAAACCCTCATTCTTGGAGGTGATTTGGAAGAATTCATTGAAGTTCCAAAGTTCGTGTCGGAGAGTCGCTGTTGTGATCTTCGTGTGGAAGATCGAAGTTTCTTGAAGGATTTCGCAAGAAGATTCCTCTTCTTGCTTAGGTTTGATTTAGGATCGGGTTGACATCCCGTTTCCTTTCTTTCCTAAGATTGTGATTGTTTATCTCGTTTTACATCTTTTGATAAACACTTGTTCTTGGCTGTGATTCTGAGATTCGATTGAAGATTATTGATAGTTCTTGAAAATTCCCATTTTCTATCCTTTAAATCTTGAATTAATATCAATATGACTGTTATTGGCTAAAAACCCTTAACAATTCTAAGGTGAAGGGTTGATAGTTGTGGCTTAGATGATGATAGATCGATCGTAAACAGATTAGACCCTGAGAGTTAGAGAATTGTCGCCGAAAACCCTAAATTACGGGCTGTTCTTGAGTTCCACGACCGTGGAATCTCAAGATCCAACCGTAATTCTCTTAAAGTTTACGAGCCTGCTTTTATCTTGATCCAAAGTTAAAGATTTGCTTTAGCTTAGTTTAGACTTGTCTTTTCTAGGTGGTAGTGAAGCCTCAACAACCTCTACCTCGATTGTGAGCCTCAACAACCTCAATCGGATAAGTTAGTCTTGATCTTTAGATCATAGGTTTGGGTATTTGATGTTAATCCTTGTCCTTAGAACCTTTCTATATTGAGCCTCATCAACCTGTATAGGAAGAGTCTTTTGGGTGAGTTATATAAGGTTTTTGGAACCTCAACCGTACGATTACCTTACATTAGTATACCTTTGCATATCTTAACTCTGTCTTTATATCATTAGTATATCTTGAATCGATTGCCACAGCTGGATACTTGGATCTTTAGGATTGTTGTTTTCCCAATATATTTGCAAAACTCTCATAATAACCGCTTGATAACCTGCAATCGAGTTCGTTCCACCCAAATCCCTGTGTTCGATACTCTGGAATTCTTGCTTAACTATATCGATCCGTACACTGCGGGTTCGCTTGCTTGATTTCAGTTTTATAAATATAAAGCTTATTTGCACACACCTCTAGGGGCGAACAAGTTTTTGGCGCCGTTGCCGGGGATTTGGCTTCGACCGAATCCGGTAGCCGGTTGTCAAGCTTGGGAGCTTGCTCTCGTTATTTGATTTTTCTTTGAGTGTATGCGCAGGTCTAGGAACACCGGAGATCTCTTACCTCTTGATCAAGAGTTAGAGAAAACCTTGAGGCAAAAGCGCAAGGAAAAGAGGATGGCTCAAGAAAACGAAAGCGATCTTCAAACTAAGTTGGCGGAGAAGGAAGCTCAACTCCGATGGAATGAGTCTTTCCTCCAAGACGAAATGGATCGTCATCAAACTCAAGTTAACGGTCTACAAGACGTGATCGCCCAAATGACGATAAAGATGAGCGATCTTGAAAATAAAGTGGGGAAGAAGTCCTCGAGAAGAAGGACAAGGTCTAGAAGAAGAAACCACTCATCCACCGATGATAGTGATTCTTCCATGCCTCCTTTAGAAGAAATTGATCCCACGATCAATATAAATCCTTTCAATCAACAAGGAGCTGCTAACCGTCGCATTCCACCTAGAAATGCGAGGGTCGAACGTGTGGATAATGAGCCAAGAACTCTTGGCCAGCGGATGGATCCAACACAACAACCACGCCGTTTAGGTGTGAACTTTGATGCTGAAGATGTACAAGGGTTTAGCTTCAACCCTCAAGTCATCACTCTTGTTCGCCAAAGCCAGTTTGGCGGTACAAGCACCGAATCTCCACACCAACACTTGCAAAACTTTGAGTGTATGATGGAGACGATGAGGCCAAAGAGCGCCACTACCAACAGCTATAAGCTCAAACCTTTCTTTTTCTCTTTGAAAGGGAAAGCGCTATCTTGGTACCAAGCTCTTCCTAGTGGAAAGCTAGAGACGTGGGAAGACCTCTCCGCAGAGTTTCTCACCAAGTTCTTTCCGCCCTCCAAAACGGCGGAACTTAGAGGTAAGATTAATGCTTTTTCTATGAGACCTAACGAAAGTTTGTTTCAATCTTGGGAAAGGTTTCAGGATTTGCTCTTGGATTGCCCTCATCATGGCATATCCAAGCTTGCCTTGCTGGAAATTTACTACAAGGGGCTGGATGCGGGAACGCAATTCAACCTTCAATCCCTCTCATGTGGAACGTTCATGGACATGAGAGAAGATGACGCTTGGGACTTCATTGAGAAGCAAGCAAGAGTCATAGAGAAGTATTCCCACCGGAAAGTGGAGGGAAATCGTGTGGAGCAAGGAGCAAAGCTCACACATGAAGCTCAAAATCAAATTTTCTCCCTCAACAATGAGATCAAAGAGTTGAAGGAGACTATCAAGACCAACTTCCCAAAGCAACAAGAGAAGGATGTTGGCTATTTGGGCAACAACAACGGCGGTGATAACACCAACCGCAACAACAACAACCGGAACAATAACCGGAACAACAATTGGAATGGAAACAACAACAACCGGAACAACAACAATTGGAACAACAATCGGGGTTCGAACAACAACAATTGGCGCTCCAATCAGCAAAATTCCGGTAACTCCCATCCTTCCAATTCCAATCCACTAACTCCACCCTCTTCTTCCTCTACTCCTTTGAAAAGCCAGGGGCAATCATCAAATGGAGGAAACAACACGGGAAAAGAGAAGCCGGATCCCATGTTGGAGACGATCTTGGGAAAGCTTCAAGGGTTGGAGAACCGCATCATCAAGGTTGATGATCAAATTTCTAAGGTTGACAAAGCTCAAAAGGTTTTGGAAAATCAAATGTTCAACCATGCGGAGGAAGTTCCTAGAAATCAAGGGAAGCTTCCAGGAAAGACGGAGGACAACCCTAAGGGAAGGGTGATGGCAATTACAACTAGGAGCGGAGTGACTACCACCGATCCGCAGCCTACGTTTGTCGAAGTCCCCGTAGAGAAAAGTAAAGAAAAGGGGAAGGAGAAGGAAGATATCTATGTTCCTCCTCCGGCTTTCAAACCTCCCCTACCATTCCCTCAATCTAGAGCGCGAGCACGCCTAGACAAGCAATTCGGTAAGTTCATAGAACTCATGAGCAAATTGCATATTAACATACCTTTCATTGATGCTATTGTAGGTATGCCGGCTTATGGCAAGTTCTTGAAGGAGCTCCTCTCTAACAAGAGGAAGCTAGAAGATTTTGGAGAAGTCAAGATGAGTTCGGACTCTTCGGACCTCATCAAGACTATGAAGGAGAAAATGCCCCCAAAGCTGAAAGATCCGGGGTCATTTTGTATTCCCATTGGAGTGGGGGAGGTCACATATGACGCTTTATGTGACTTGGGAGCAAGTGTGAGCATCTTACCACTTGCATTGTGCAGGAAGATCGGTTTAGGCGACCCTAAACCGGTGAAGATGACGTTATACATGGCGGATCGATCCATTACTCGTCCCGTCGGTATTGTAGAAGACGTCCCGGTCAAGCTAGGCAAGTTCTTTGTCCCAATTGACTTTGTCGTGCTTGACATTCCTGCGGATAGTCCGGTCCCGATCATACTCGGAAGACCGTTTCTTGCAACTTCCGGCTGCATGGTCGATTGCAAGAATGGGAGACTCGCTTTTGACATTGGGGAAGAGAAAGTAGAATTCGTTCTTTCCACTCTAGTGAAGGAGCCAATCTTTGATGAGGAGATTTACAATTTCCAAGACGAAGAAGGTTTATCTAGGGAGGAGGTAAGTGCGATTCTCTTTAACGATCCTTTGCAAAAGGTTATTACTATGAGTCTAACCGATGTAGGAGGAGAAGAAGAGTGCAAAGAGGAAATTGAAGCCTTAGAGGCACAAGAAGAGATGCATGAAGTGGAGTTTGAGAAACTCCACGATGAGGCAGAAAACACTCGAATCCACGGTCATACTCTGTATTCCACGGCCGTGGATTCCATGACCAAATTCGACCTCCATTCCAGAGGATATTACGGCCGTGGAAAACCAGAGGAAACCGTGATTTTGACCGTGGAAAAGGACGATCGACACACTCCTTCAACTTCCTCTGATTCTTCTCCAATCCACTCAACATCCTTAGAAGCTTCCAAGGAAACATCGGAAGCTCCTCAAGGATCATTAGAAGTTCCGAAAGCAATGGAACTTAAACCACTTCCTACTCATCTAAGGTACGCTTTTCTTGGATCTAATTCTACCTTTCCGGTTATCGTTAGTTCCGAATTAAGCATAGATGAACATGAACAGCTCATGATTGTCCTTAGGAAACATAGAAAAGCCATAGGCTACACTATTGAGGACTTAGTAGGAATCAAACCCTCCCTATGCATGCACAAAATACTAATGGAGGAGGACTTTAGAACTTCAAGACAACCTCAAAGGCGGTTGAATCCGACCATGAAGGAGGTTGTCAAGAAAGAAATTCTTAAACTTCTTGATGCAGGTATCATCTATCCTATCTCCGATAGCAAGTGGGTGAGCCCGGTTCAAGTGGTTCCGAAGAAGGGAGGAATGACGGTCATCACCAATAAGAACAACGAACTCATTCCTACCCGAACCGTGACTGGATGGCGAATGTGCATAGACTACCGCAAGCTCAACAATGCAACGCAGAAGGACCACTTTCCATTGCCATTCATCGATCAAATGCTTGAAAGGTTAGCACAACATTCATACTTTTGCTACCTTGACGGTTATAGTGGTTTCTTTCAGATCCCGATACATCCGGATGATCAAGAGAAGACCACATTCACGTGCCCTTGGGGTACGTTCGCTTATAGGAGAATGCCGTTCGGACTTTGCAACGCCCCAGCCACCTTCCAACGGTGCATGATGGCCATCTTCTCCGAATATGTGGAGGAAATCATGGAAGTCTTCATGGACGACTTCTCCGTTTACGGTTCCTCCTTTAACGATTGTCTTTCCAACCTTTCTCTTGTTTTGCAAAGATGTGAAGACACTAACCTAGTTCTTAATTGGGAGAAGTGTCAATTCATGGTTAAGGAAGGAATCGTTTTAGGTCACTTAGTCTCTAGTAGAGGGATAGAGGTAGATAAAGCTAAAATAGAGACCATAGAGAAACTTCCTCCCCCAATTTCGGTGAAGGGAATAAGAAGTTTCCTAGGACATGCTGGATTTTATAGACGTTTCATTCAAGACTTTTCTAAGATATCAAAGCCTCTCACTAATCTATTGATGAAGGATGCGGTTTTTGAGTTTTCACAGGAATGTCTAGATGCGTTCAACACCATTCGGCAAGCTCTAATTTCAGCACCCATTATCCAACCCCCGGATTGGACTCTCCCTTTCGAGATTATGTGTGATGCTAGTGACGTAGCCATTGGAGCTGTTCTTGGGCAACGAAAGGAAGGACGAACCCACGCCATATACTATGCTAGCAAGACGCTAGACGAAGCCCAGCTCAACTACGCCACTACGGAAAAAGAGTTTCTAGCCATTGTCTATGCTATTGATAAGTTTCGCTCTTATCTTGTAGGTGCAAAGGTGATTGTCTACACGGATCATGCTGCGATCCGATACCTCCTTGCAAAGAAAGATGCGAAGCCAAGGCTGATTAGATGGATTCTCCTCCTACAAGAATTCGATCTTGAGATCCGCGACAAGAAAGGCTCGGAAAATTCTGTTGCGGATCATTTGAGTCGTCTAACACATCTAGAGGACGATCATCTACCCATTGATGACTCCTTTCCGGACGAACACCTACACATCATAGAGGAGTGCATCAAGGTAGTCTCCAAAGGTAACGAACCATGGTTTGCTGATTTTGTTAACTATTTGGTTTGCCAGGAGATACCACCCGGACTATCATACGCACAAAGGAAGAAGTTCTTCAAGGATGTCCGGGAATACCATTGGAACGAGCCTCTCCTCTTTAAGAGAGGTCCGGATGGCATCATCCGGCGATGTGTGCCGGAAGATGAGATGCAAAGTGTCATCCGTCATTGTCATTCACTACCTTGTGGAGGACATGCTAGTTCGAACAAAACTAGCGCAAAGGTATTGCAATCTGGATTTTATTGGCCTACTTTATTTAAAGATGTGCAATCCTTTGTTTCTTGTTGCGATGCTTGTCAAAGAACAGGCAATATCTCTAGGAGGAACGAGATGCCCCTCAACAACATCCAAGAGGTGGAGATTTTCGACGTTTGGGGAGTCGACTTCATGGGACCATTCCCTTCTTCTTGTGGAAACCAATACATACTATTGGCGGTAGATTATGTCTCTAGATGGGTCGAAGCAATTGCCTCTCCCACAAATGATGCCATGGTGGTGGTCAAGTTCTTCAACAAGACCATTTTTCCGCGATTCGGGACGCCAAGGACAATCATTAGTGATGGAGGTTCTCACTTCATAGCCCGTCGCTTTGAAGCTCTTCTAGCTAAGTATGGGGTTACTCACAAGATCGCTACCCCTTACCATCCACAAACGAGTGGACAAGTCGAGATCTCAAATAGGGAGATCAAGGGAATTCTAGAGAAGACGGTCTCAAGTACTAGGAAGGATTGGTCCTTGAAGCTAGATGATGCATTGTGGGCATACCGGACTGCATACAAGACTCCCATAGGAACCACACCATACAACCTCGTGTATGGAAAGTCTTGTCATTTGCCGGTAGAGCTAGAGCACAAAGCGTTTTGGGCTATCAAATGGCTGAATTTCGGCATGAAGGAAGCGGGAGAGAAGCGTCTCCTAGACATCAACGAGCTGGATGAACTCCGTTTGAACGCCTATGAAAACGCTAAGATCTACAAGGAAAGAGCAAAGCGTTGGCATGATAAGCATATCATCCCAAAGGACTTGCAAGAAGGAGATCAAGTTCTCCTCTTCAATTCGAGACTTCGCCTCTTTCCAGGTAAGTTAAAATCTCGTTGGACTGGACCTTTTCTAATTAAGCGTATTTTCCCCCATGGTGCAGTTGAAGTATGGGGTGAAGCTAGCGGAAGTTTTAAGGTGAACGGTCAACGACTCAAGAAGTACTCACCGGAACTCCAAGCTGAGGAGTTTGCACCTACCGCACTCGAATAAGTGCGAGATTGGTCTAGCTACGGACCTTAAACAAAGCGCTTCTTGGGAGGCAACCCAAGGTATTGTATTTTCGTTTTTGCTTTCGATTCATAGTTTAGTTTAGAATAGAAGTTTTTGCTTTATTTTTGCCTCGATTTCTTCCGGTATGTTCGTGTTTTTGGTTGTAGGATCGATGGAAAAGAAGAAGGGAGGGATAATGACGAAGAGAAGTGACGAAATTTGGACTTTGAAGCTTTACAGAGAGTTCCACGGTCTAAATTACGGTCGTCATAGCTACAGTGGCCGTAATTCTCAAAAGCCTGTGAAAAATCACAAAAATTACGGGTCCGTACATTTCCACGGCCGTGGAATGCCCCGACAAACCGTGATTTTTGAAATTTTGCCTGCGAGTATAAAAGCCACACTTCACCACAAAAACACCACAAAATCCCCAATTTCCACGCCCTAAATACCGAAAACACGCAGCTCATCTCAATCTTCATTCTCTAATCGTTTTTAACGATTCTTCTTCCTAAACTGAAGCAAATCCAACCAAGAACAAGATCCAAGCAACGAATCACGCGGAAAACGATCAACAATTCCGCATTTTGGATTTCTCAATCCGAAAAAGAGGTTTTTGCTCTCTTCTTGATTCTAGTCGTTTTTGTTCGTTTTTGTTAGAGATTTTTAGGGAGAACTGATTGAGATTGGAAGAAATTAGATTAGGACTGCCTGTTGTGGAGTTTGATTGCTGATTTGCTGAGGATTGAGAAATTCCGTGTCGAATTACGGTCTACACAGATTCCACGGCCGTGGTTTAGGAAGAACAGACCGTAATTCTCAACAGAATGGATTTCGTGAGGAGAGTTTCGGGGAGGATTAAAGAAAAGAAAGGGGAACAGAATAAGAAGAGAAAGGGTAACCCCTCCACATCTAGGGCACCACCACCACCCTCATCCCCTTCACCTTCACCCCCATCTTCACCTCCATCCTCACCACCTCCATCCAGCATCCCGATCATACACGAAAACCACCAAGCTGCATTTGAGAGGATAGAGAAGAGGGCAGTGATTGGCCCTAGGTACTTGTTGTTGGAGGATCTTCATCCTCTCAACATAGTGGATGACCTTACTTGGCTCTTGGATAGAGCCGGTTTGCTTGTCTTCACGAACATTCGTGAGGACGCTTATGAGGAGATCACCCGAGAGGTTGTGACGTCTTTTGAGCACAGCCATGTCGATAGGACTGTCTCCTTCCGTCTCATGAATAGAGACTACCAGCTTAGCATTGTTGAGTTCGGGACCATCTTTGGGTTCCATGAGACCTACAACGGTCGCCTCCCTAGGAACGTTTCTGCTAAGGATTTTTGGGAGGATGTGGCGATGATCTATGCCGACGAGGACCGTTGGCATCCAGCTGATACCAAGGCCAAATTGATGTACCATTTGGCCTTGAAGATAGCTCACCGTGTTCTTTCGGAGTGTCTCTTTCCTAGGACGGAGACGCCCCAAAAGATCAAGACGGATGAGCTATTCCTTCTCTATGCTATGCTCCACGGATGCCGCGCCGATTGTGCTACTCTTTTGGCGGCGACAATGAGCAAGCTCAAGAACAAGTCGAGAGGGAACATTGGATACGGTGGGATAGTGACCCACATAGCTAGGACTTTTGGAGTGGACTTCTCGGCTTGCACACGTATACCGGCAGTTCCATTAGGGCTACACGCTTTCATGGTTAGGGGACTCATCTTCCCCACACATAGAGGTCCGCCTTATGCGGGCATGCCCTGGGAGAGTAGGACCGGTAGGGGTATTGAGTGGCTGCCGGAGTATTCCATTGTGGCGGGACGCCACAACTGGAAGGAGACGTTCGCTGCGATGCATGCGAACAGGCTTGTAGCTCCCCCTTACGTTCCACCGCCGGTAGTAGATGAGGAGGATATGGGAGATCAGTATGAGAGTGGTGGAGGAGCAGAGCAGGAGTTCGGCACGTTTCCGGATCAGCCGGATACAGCCCAGGATGTACCTAGACGCTCTCCGCGTCCGGCTAGAGTTTCAGGCTCGTCATCTCGCCGCGCTAGCGTGAGTGAGAGGCCCACGTGGATGACTACACCTCCCACCTGGTACGAGACACCCCCTCCTTGGTCCACCACGCAGCCAGCAGCACCACCACCACCACCACCGCAGCCAGCACCAGCAGATGCTCCCGGATGGTATGATCACCCCCCTGGGTGGTATGAGAGGATGCCGGATTGGGCTACCGGACTTTCAGAGAGAGTCGGAGCACTAGAGATCCGGGCGGATGATAGAGACAGACGTTTCGACGACCTCGACCACATGATGAGGGACGTCTACCGCCAGCAGTTTGGGCGGTACTATGATCCGAGCTTCTCCCCATTTCCACCTCCACCGGCACCGCAGTGATAGATGACCGGACAGCTCGTTTTAGACATTCCCGCCACCATTTGTGAGTTTTCTTTTTCTTTTCTTTCTTTTGTTCTTTCTTGTGAACATTAGGGACAATGTTCGTCCTAAGTATGGGGTGGGATGTACTAAACGTTTGTAATAACTCTACTCTATATGTTGCTTCTATTCCGAGACTATCCTTGCATGTTCATTGTATGTTACACGTTTTATTCTTGCATTGCATGAAAAAGAACTTTAAAAACTCATAAAAATTGAAAAATTTTAAAAAATTTGATGCTTCTAACGAATCGATATGATTTCCATGATAATCATTACTTGCGAATTGAGTTGATAACAATTGCATGCTTGAAAGGATGGTAATTCGAAAAGGATTTGAATGAATGAATTTTACCTCTTTTGCAAGTTGTATAATGTGAGAATTGTTACCTAAATCATGTAAGAAATTGAAGTTGAAATCACATTATAAGCTCCTATACTTCTTGTTGAAATGATTAAGGCAATTCGATATTTTCTTTCTTCTTCCTTTGAATCATCTAACCCCTCATTGAAATATTAGCCTCCCTTACCCATCCGGGAACTTGGAAAGTAAATGAGAAAAAAGGCATGTTTGATGTGGGAGGGCCATGAGGGCAAGTATTTGCAATCAATTGAATAGAAAGAAATTATAGGTTTGGGGAAGTCAATCATGACGATGAGTAACTCGGCACCATTCACATAGCCGGGTGTTTGTGTCTTGCCAAAGTCGGATTGAGCGATATTCCTAGCGGATTATGGTATGTGCGCTAAGGGTTTGAGGCATCTCGCAAAAATGAGAAACGCCAATCTCCTAGGCTTCGGTTTTTGTGCACCTCTATCCATAACTCCAAAAGTAAAGTCGAAAAAGGAGAGAGCGAAGCTCTAAGTGAAGTGTTGCGGAAACCGCAAAAGAAGAAGAAGGTAGATATCCACTTTCCCGGATTTATGCACCACTTTCCCTTAAAGTTTTCCCCACCCTTCCATGCTCTAGACCTTTTCTTTGAAAGTCCTTATGATCAAAAGAATGTTATATGGCTTGGTGATCTAAATTGAAATTCTTATGATTGATTTTGATAATGTTTGAAGGTTATAATGCTTGTTTGGAAGTTAAATTGGTTCATGACTCTTCTTTACCTCTTACTCTCTAATTAAGTGTGTGAAAGTTTGAAACGATTGAAGCAAGGTTTGAGAATGATCTATTCTTTAGAAGTCACTTTCATCCAAAAGAAGGTACACATATTTCATCCTAACTCTTGTTTTAAAGCTTTTTGAAAGACCTTGCTTAGGGACAAGCAAGTGTTAAGTATGGGGTTATTTGTTAGCATGAAATATTGTGATATTTTAGGCACGTTTTCTAATCGCAATTGATTCATATTGATAGTCTTTGATTGAGCTTTATGCATATATGAGCTAGTATTGCCTATATCGTCGATATGGATGTCTACACGAGTTCTATGTTGATTATAGGTGATTTGGAGCTATTTCCGAACGGAATTGAGCAAAGGAGAGTTGAGTTGATGTGTCCATAGACCAAGGGCACCTTTTGGAAGCAATTTGGAGTATTAGATTGAGGAATGCACGAATGAAGGCAAGAATCACGGTTTTACCCTAAATTACGGCCGTGGATCTTGATGCAGAATTCGATGTTCATTCCAGGGGATATTACGGCCGTGGAAGCTATCCGTGTTTGTTTCCACGCCTCAAAATTACGGTCGTGGAAACTTCCACGACCGTGATCTTGGCGAATCTTTTCGCCACTTTCGAAGCCATAATCTTTTGAAGATTGGGCCGGGCCAACGTTTTGCCCTGCATTATAAAAAGGACGGATGAAGCAAGATTCCGTCACCTCGCTCCCGCACTTACGACCTTTCAACCCTAAGTTTAGCGGCAAAAACGCAAGCTTAGCAACACACAAACCCTCATTCTTGGAGGTGATTTGGAAGAATTCATTGAAGTTCCAAAGTTCGTGTCGGAGAGTCGCTGTTGTGATCTTCGTGTGGAAGATCGAAGTTTCTTGAAGGATTTCGCAAGAAGATTCCTCTTCTTGCTTAGGTTTGATTTAGGATCGGATTGACATCCCGTTTCCTTTCTTTCCTAAGATTGTGATTGTTTATCTCGTTTTACATCTTTTGATAAACACTTGTTCTTGGCTGTGATTCTGAGATTCGATTGAAGATTATTGATAGTTCTTGAAAATTCCCATTTTCTATCCTTTAAATCTTGAATTAATATCAATATGACTGTTATTGGCTAAAAATCCTTAACAATTCTAAGGTGAAGGGTTGATAGTTGTGGCTTAGATGATGATAGATCGATCGTAAACAGATTAGACCCTGAGAGTTAGAGAATTGTCGCCGAAAACCCTAAATTACGGGCTGTTCTTGAGTTCCACGACCGTGGAATCTCAAGATCCAACCGTAATTCTCTTAAAGTTTACGAGCCTGCTTTTATCTTGATCCAAAGTTAAAGATTTGCTTTAGCTTAGTTTAGACTTGTCTTTTCTAGGTGGTAGTGAAGCCTCAACAACCTCTACCTCGATTGTGAGCCTCAACAACCTCAATCGGATAAGTTAGTCTTGATCTTTAGATCATAGGTTTGGGTATTTGATGTTAATCCTTGTCCTTAGAACCTTTCTATATTGAGCCTCATCAACCTGTATAGGAAGAGTCTTTTGGGTGAGTTATATAAGGTTTTTGGAACCTCAACCGTACGATTACCTTACATTAGTATACCTTTGCATATCTTAACTCTGTCTTTATATCATTAGTATATCTTGAATCGATTGCCACAGCTGGATACTTGGATCTTTAGGATTGTTGTTTTCCCAATATATTTGCAAAACTCTCATAATAACCGCTTGATAACCTGCAATCGAGTTCGTTCCACCCAAATCCCTGTGTTCGATACTCTGGAATTCTTGCTTAACTATATCGATCCGTACACTGCGGGTTCGCTTGCTTGATTTCAGTTTTATAAATATAAAGCTTATTTGCACACACCTCTAGGGGCGAACAGGCGTCTTCTCGGATAGCCGAGAAGACAATAAGTCCGGCTCTATCCAAGAGCCAAGTAAGGTCCTCAACTATGTTGAGAGGAGCTAGATCCTCCAACAACAAGTACCTAGGGCCAATCACCGGCCTCTCCTTGATCCTCTCGAGTGCATCGAGATGATCGTCGTGTATGGTCGGGACTCTAGGGTGAGGGGGTGAGGATGGAGGTGAAGGTGAGGATGGAGGTGAAGGGGAAGAGGGTGGTGGTGCCCTAGAGGATGAGGAGGAGGAGGGATTACCCTTCCTCTTCTTATTTTGATCATTCTTCTTCTCTTTTATCCTCCCCGAGACTCTTCTCACAAAATCCATTCTGCTCAAAATTACGGTCTGTTCTTGTGAAAACCACGGCCGTAATTCCCCCAGAGACCGTGATTCGTCTCAGAAAATCACAAATCCCAGCAAATCAGCAATCAATCTCAACAACAGGCAGTCCTAGTCTAATTCCTTCCAATCTTAATCAGTTCTTCCTAAAAATCTCTAACAAAAACGAACCAAATTGCCAAGAATCAAAAGGAGAGAAAAAACCTATTTTTCGGATTGAAAAATCCGAATTGTGCGTTCGTTGGTGAATTTCCGCTCGATTCGTCGCTTGGATCTTGTTTGTGGTTGAATTTGCTTCAGTTTAGGAAGAAGAATCGTTGAAAACGATTAGGAAACGAGTGATTGAGAGAGGGTCGTGGATTTTCGGCAATTAGATCGTGGAAAGAGGGTTTTTGGGATGAATTTTGTGAAGAATGTGGCTTATATAGTCGCAGGCAAAATTTTGAAAATCACGGTCTGTCGGGGTGTTCCACGGCCGTGGAAGTGTACGGAACCGTGGTTATGGTGATTTTTCAAAGGCTTTTGGGAATTACGGGTACTGTAGCTGTCACGACCGTGGTTTAGGCCGTGGAACCCTCTGTAAAGCTCCAAAGTCCAAATTTCGTCACTTTTCTTCGACATTATCCTTTCCTTTCCCGTTTCCATTGTTCCTGCATCCAAAAACACGAACATACCGGAAGGAATCGAGGCAAAAACAAAGCAAAAACGTCTATACTAAGCTAATCTATGAATTGAAAGTAAAAACGAAAATGCAATACCTTGGGTTGCCTCCCAAGAAGCGCTTTGTTTAAGGTCTGTAGCTAGACCATTCTCGCACCTATTCGAGTGCGGTAGGCACGAACTCCTCAGCTTGGAGTTCCGGCGTATACTTCTTGAGTCGTTGGCCGTTCACCTTAAAAGTTCCGCTCGCTTCACCCCATACTTCAACTGCACCATGGGGGAAAATACGCTTAATTAGAAAAGGTCCGGTCCAACGAGTTTAAGCTTAACTGGAAAGAGACGAAGCCTTGAATTGAAGAGGAGAACTTGATCTCCTTCTTTGAAGTCCTTTGGAATGATATGCTTATCATGTCAACGCTTTGCTCTCTCCTTATAGATCTTAGCGTTTTCATAAGCATTCAAGCGGAGTTCATCCAGCTCATTGATGTCTAGGAGACGCTTCTCTCCCGCTTCTTTCATGCTGAAGTTCAACCACTTGATAGCCCAAAACGCTTTGTGCTCCAACTCTACCGGCAAGTGACAAGACTTCCCATACACAAGGTTGTATGGTGTGGTTCCTATGGGAGTCTTGTATGCAGTCCGGTATGCCCATAATGCATCGTCAAGCTTCAAAGACCAATCCTTCCTAGTCCTTGAAACCGTCTTCTCTAGGATTCCTTTGATCTCCCTATTTGAGATCTCAACTTGTCCACTTGTTTGTGGATGGTAAGGGGTAGCGATCTTGTGAGTAACCCCATACTTAGCTAGAAGAGCTTCAAAGCGCCGGGCAATGAAGTGAGAACCTCCATCACTAATGATCGTCCTTGGCGTCCCAAATCGTGGGAAGATGGTCTTGTTGAAGAACTTAACCACCACCATGGCATCATTGATGGGAGAGGCAATTGCTTCCACCCATCTAGAAACGTAATCCACCGCCAATAGTATGTATTGGTTTCCACAAGAGGATGGGAATGGTCCCATGAAATCGACTCCCCAAACGTCGAAGATCTCCACCTCTTGGATGTTGTTGAGGGGCATCTCATTCCTCCTAGAGATATTGCCTGTTCTTTGACAAGTATCGCAGCAAGAAACAAAGGATTGCACATCTCTAAACAAAGTAGGCCAAAAGAATCCAGATTGCAATACCTTTGCGCTAGTCTTGTTTGAACTAGCGTGTCCTCCACAAGGTAGTGAATGACAATGACGGATGACACTTTGCATCTCATCTTCCGGCACACATCGCCAAATGATGCCATCCGGACCTCTCTTGAAGAGGAGAGGCTCGTTCCAATAGTACTCCCGGACGTCCTTAAAGAACTTCTTCCTTTGTGCGTAGGATAGTCCGGGCGGTATCTCCTGACAAACCAAATAGTTAACAAAATCAGCAAACCATGGTTCGTTACCTTTGGAGATCACATCGATGCACTCCTCAATAAGATGTAGGTGTTCGTCCGGGAAGGAGTCGTCGATGGGTAAATGGTCGTCCTCTAGATGTGTTAGGCGACTCAAATGATCCGCAACAGAATTTTCTGAACCTTTCTTGTCGCGGATCTCAAGATCGAATTCTTGTAGGAGAAGAATCCATCTAATTAGGCTTGGCTTCGCATCTTTCTTCGCAAGGAGGTACCGGATCGCAGCATGATCCGTGTAGACAATCACCTTTGCACCTACAAGATAAGAGCGAAACTTGTCAATAGCATAGACAATGGCTAGAAACTCTTTTTCGGTAGTGGCGTAGTTGAGCTGCGCTTCATCTAGCGTCTTGCTAGCATAGTATATGGCATGGGTTGCCCCTTCCTTTCGTTGTCCAAGAACAGCTCCAATAGCTACGTCACTAGCATCGCACATAATCTCAAAGGGAAGAGTCCAATCCGGGGGTTAGATAATAGGTGCTGAAATTAGAGCTTGCCGAATGGTGTTAAACGCATCCAAACATTCCTGCGAAAACTCAAAAACCGCATCCTTCATCAATAGATTAGTGAGAGGTTTTGATATCTTAGAAAAGTCCTTAATGAAACGTCTATAAAATCCAGCATGTCCTAGGAAACTTCTTATCCCTTTCACCGAAATTGGAGGAGGAAGCTTCTCTATGGTCTCTATCTTAGCCTTGTCCACCTCTATCCCTCTACTAGAGACTAAGTGGCCTAATACAATTCCTTCCTTAACCATAAATTGACACTTCTCCCAATTAAGAACTAGGTTAGTGTCTTCACATCTTTGCAAAACAAGAGAAAGGTTAGAAAGGCAATCGTTAAAGGAGGAACCGTATACGGAGAAGTCATCCATGAAGACTTCCATGATTTCCTCTACGTATTCGGAGAAGATGGCCATCATGCATTGTTGGAAGGTGGCTGGGGCGTTGCAAAGCCCGAACGGCATTCTCCTATAAGCAAACGTACCCCATGGGCACGTGAATGTGGTCTTTTCTTGATCATCCGGGTGTATCGGAATCTGAAAGAAACCACTATAACCGTCAAGGTAGCAAAAATGTGAATGTTGTGCTAACCTTTCAAGCATTTGATCAATGAATGGCAATAGAAAATGATCCTTCCGCGTTGCATTGTTGAGCTTGCGGTAGTCTATGCACATCCGCCATCCAGTCACGGTTCGGGTAGGAATGAGTTCGTTGTTTTTGTTGGTGATGACCGTCATTCCTCCCTTCTTCGGAACTACTTGAACCGGACTCACCCACTTACTATCGGAGATAGGGTAGATGATACCTGCATCAAGAAGCTTAAGAATTTCCTTCTTGACAACCTCCTTCATGGTCGGATTCAACCACCTTTGAGGTTGTCTTGAAGTTCTAAAATCTTCCTCCATGAGTATTTTATGCATGCATAGGGAGGGTTTAATTCCTACTAAGTCCTCAATAGTATAGCCTATAGCTCTCCTATGTTTCCTAAGGACAATCATGAGCTGATTATGTTCATCTATGCTTAGATTGGAACTAACAATTACCGGAAAGGTAGAATTAGATCCTAGAAAAGCGTACCTTAGATGAGTAGGAAGTGGTTTGAGTTCCATTGCTTTCGAAGCTTCCAATGATCCTTGAGAAGCGTCCGATGTCTCCTTAGAAGTTTCTAAGGGTGATGAGTGTGTGGGAGAAGAATCAGAAGAAGTTGAAGAAGTGTCTCGATCACTCCTTTCCACGCCCAAAATTACGGGTTCCTCATGGCCTCCACGGCCGTGGTTTAGGGCGTGGAAGGGAAATACGGTTGTCACATCTTCTCCACGACCGTATAACTCCCTGGAGTGAGGCACGATTTTGGTTGTGAAATCCACGGCCGTGGAATACAGGGTATAACCGTGGATTCTCACGTTTTCTGCCTCATCGTGAAGTTTCTCAAACTCCACTTCACCTATCTCTTCTTGTGCTTCTAAGGCTTCAATTGCCTCATTGCACTCTTCTTCTTCCCCTACATTGGTTAGACTCATAGTGATAACCTTATGTAAAGGATCGTTAAAGAGAATCGCACTTACCTCCTCCCTAGATAAACCTTCTTCATCTTGGATATCGAAAATATCCTCATCAAAGATTGGCTCCTTCACTAGAGTAGAAAGAACGAACTCTACTTTCTCCTCTCCTATGTCAAAAGCGAGTCTACCATTCTTGCAATCGACTATGCAGCCGGAAGTTGCAAGAAACGGTCTTCCGAGTATGATCGGGACCGGACTATCTGCAGGAATGTCAAGCACGACAAAATCAATGGGAACAAAGAATTTACCTAGCTTGACCGGGACGTCTTCTACAATACCGACGGGGCGAGTGATGGATCGATCCGCCATGTACAACGTCATCTTCACCGGTTTAGGATCGCCTAAACCGATCTTCCTACACAATGCAAGTGGTATGATGCTCACACTTGCTCCTAAGTCACATAACGTATCGTATGTGACATCTCCCACTCCTATGGGAATGCAAAATGACCCCGGATCCTTTAGCTTTGGGGGCATTTTCTCCTTCATGGTTTTGATGAGATCCGAAGAATCCGAACTCATCTTAACCTCTACGAAGCCTTCTAACTTCCTCTTGTTAGAGAGGAGCTCCTTTAAGAACTTGCCATAAGCCGGCATACCTACAATAGCATCAATAAATGGTATATTAATATGCAGCTTGCTCATGAGTTCTATGAACTTACCAAATTGTTTATCTAGGCGCGCTCTCGCTCTAGATTGAGGGAATGGTAGGGGAGGTTTATAAGCTGAAGGAGGAACGTAGACATCTTCCTTCTCCTTCCCCTTCTCTTTCTCCTTGTCCTTCTCTACGGAGACTTCAACGAACTTGGGCTGCGGATCAGTGGTAGTCACCCCGCTCCTAGTTGTGATTGCCATAACCCTTCCCTTAGGGTTGTCCTCCGTCTTTCCCGGAAGTTTCCCTTGATTCCTAGGAACTTCCTCCGCATGGTTGAACATTTGGTTTTCCAAGACTTTTTGAGCTTTGTCAACCTTGGAAATTTGATCATCAACCTTAATGAAGCGGTTCTCCAACCCTTGAAGCTTTCCCAAAATCGTTTCCAACATGGGATCGGGCTTCTCCTTCCCCGAAGTGTTTCCTTCATTAGATGATTGCCCCTGGCTTTTCAAATGAGTAGAGGAAGAGGAAGGTGGAGTTAGTGAATTAGAGTTGGAAGGATAAGAGTTACCGGAATTTTGTTGATTGGAGCGCCAATTGTTGTTGTTTGAACCCCTATTGTTGTTCCAATTGTTGTTCCGGTTGTTGTTGTTTCGATTCCAATTGCCATTCCGGTTGTTGTTCCAGTTATTGTTATCGCCGCCATTGTTGTTGCCCAAATAACCAACATCCTTCCCTTGTTGCTTTGGGAAGTTGGTCTTGATAGCCTCCTTCAACTCTTTGATCTCATTGTTGAGGGAGAAAATCTGATTTTGAGCTTCATGTGTGAGCTTTGCTCCTTGCTCCACACGATTTCCCTCCACTTTCCGGTGGGAATACTTCTCTATGACTCTTGCTTGCTTCTCAATGAAGTCCCAAGCGTCATCTTCTCTCATGTCCATGAATGTTCCACATGAGAGGGATTGGAGGTTGAATTGCGTTCCCGCATCTAACCCCTTGTAGTAAATCTCCAGCAAGGCAAGTTTGGATATGCCATGATGAGGGCAATCCAAGAGCAAATCATGAAACCTTTCCCAAGATTGAAACAAACTTTCGTTAGATCTCATGGAAAAAGCATTAATCTTACCTCTAAGTTCCGCCGTTTTGGATGGCGGAAAGAATTTGGTGAGGAACTCCGCGGAAAGGTCTTCCCACGTGTCTAGTTTCCCACTAGGAAGAGCTTGATACCAAGATAACGCTTTCCCTTTCAAGGAGAAGAAGAAAGGCTTGAGCTTATAGTTGTTGGTAGTAGCGCTCTTTGGTCTCATTGTCTCCATCATACACTCAAAGTTTTGCAAGTGTTGGTGTGGAGATTCAGCGCTTGTCCTGCCAAATTGGTTTTGGCGAACAAGAGTAATGACTTGAGGGTTGAAGTTAAACCCTTGCACATCATCAGCATCAAAGTTCACGCCCAAACGGCGTGGTTGTTGTGTTGGATCCATCCGCTGGCCAAGAGTTCTTGGCTCTTCATCCACACGTTCGATCCTCGCATTCCTAGGTGGAACACGACGATTGGCAGCTCCCCGTGGATGGAAAGGATTCACATTGATCGTGGGATCAATCTCCTCTAACGGTGGCATGGAAGAATCGCTATCATCAGTGGATGAGCGACTTTTTCTTCTAGACCTTGATGCTTTCCTTGAGGATTTCTTGCTTCCCTTATTCTTAAGGTCGCTCATCTCTATCCTCGTCTGGAAGATCATGTCTTGTAGATTGTTAACTTGAGATTGATGACGATCCATCTCATCCTGGCGGAGGGTTTCATTCCATTGAAGTTGAGCTTCCTTCTCTGCCAACTCCGCTTGAAGATCACATTCGTGTCCTTCAGCCATTTTCTTTTCCTTGCGCTTTTGCCTTAAAGTTTTCTCTAGCTCTTGATCAAGAGGCAAGAGATCTTCGGTGTTCCTAGACCTGCGCATGCACTCAAAGTAATATCAAATAACGAGAGCAAGGTCCCAAGCTTGACAACCGGCTACCGAATTCGGCCGAAGCCAAATCCCCGGCAACGGCGCCAAAAACTTGTTCGCCCCTAGAGGTGTGTGCAAATAAGCTTTAAATTTATAAAACTAGAATCAAGCAAGCGAACCCGCAGTGTACGGATCGACGTAGATTAGCAAGAATTCCAGAGTATCGAACACAGGGATTTGGGTGGGAACAAATTCAATTGCAGATTATCAAGCGAGTAAATATGAGAGTTTTGCAGATATTGGGAAAACAACAATCCTAAAGATCCGAGTATCAAGCTGTGGCAATCGATTCAAGATATACTAATTATATAAAGACAGAGTTGAGATATGCGAAGGTATACTAATGTAAGGTAATCGTACGGTGAAGTTCCAAAAACCTTATATGACTCACCTACAAGACACTCTCTATACAGGTTGTTGAGGCTTCAATATAGAAAGATTCTAAAGGCAAGAATTAATGTCAAATACCCAAACTTGTAATCCAAGGATCAAGACTAACTTAACCGATTACGGTTGTGACACTCACAATCGAGGTAGAGGTTGTTGAGGCTTCACTACCACCTAGAAAAGGCAAGCCTAAACTAAGTTAAAGCAAATCTTTAACTTTGGATTAAAGTAAAAGCAGGTTCGTAAACTTAAGGGAAATTACGGGTAGATCTTGAGACTCCACGGCCGTGGAACTCAAGATCAAACCGTGATTTAAGGTTCGTCGACGATTCTCTCAAACTCTCAAGGTCTAATCTGTTTACGATCGATCTATCATCATCTAAGCCACAACTATCAACCCTTCACCTTAGAATTGTTAAGGGTTTTTAGCCAATAACAGTCATGTTGATATCAAATTCAAGAATTAAAAGATAGAAAGATGAAAACTTCCGAAAACCTTCAATAATCTTCAAACCAATCTCAAAGTCACAACCAAGAACAAATGTTGTCAATAGACTCAGAATAAAGCAAACAATCACAATCTTAGGAAAGAAGGGAGAACGGGATGTCAATCCGTCTTCCAAATCAAACCTAAACAAGAAGAGGAATCTTCCTGCAACAATCTTCTAAAAACTCCAATCTTCCGCCAATCTGGAAATCTCAACAGCAATCTCCACCAAAGGTGCGAGATTAGGGCAAAATCCCAATACGAACTTCGATCTCCAATGAGATGTAAATGCCTCCAAGCGAGGGTTGTGCCGCTAAGCAAAGATAAACGGGGGGTAAGCGAGATGACGGAATCTTGCTTCGTCCGTCTTTTTATAGGGCAAGATAAGATATCGGCCCGGCCCAATCTTCAAAAGATCGTGGCTTCAAAGTGTGGCGAAAAAGATCGCCAAGATCACGGTCGTGGAAGGTTCCACGACCGTAATTTAGAGCGTGGAAAGTGTCACGGTTTGAACCATGGATTCCACGACCGTAATAGTTACTGGAATGCATCACGCCTCTCTTTGCAAGGTTCCACGGCCGTGGAACTAAACGTGGTTTGTAATACGGCCGTATTTTAGAGCGTGGTTTAGGGCAAGAACGTGATTCTTCCCTAGTCTCGTGCATTCCTCAAGTTGAACTCCAATTTGCTCCTAAGAATGCCCTTAATCCATGGACACACTCAATCAACTCTTCTTTGCTCGACTTCGTTCGGAAATGACTCTCAATCACCTATAATCAACATAAAGCTAGTGTAGACATCCATATCGACAATATAGGCAAACTAGCTCACAAATGCAACAATGCTAAATCAAAGACTATCAATATGAATCAAATACACTTAGAAAACGTGCCTAAAATATCACAATATTTCATGCTAACAGCTGCTGGTTGAAAGCCTTCAACCATGAATCCGGTCCCGGTGATCTCAATTCATCTCTCACCCTGACAACATCAGCAACTGGCCCGGGTGCAGCTACTGCTGGTGCAACTACCTGGTGCGGCCCTAATCTGAGTAACCCTCTGCGAGACCTCAGTTGATCTCGCAGGTATAGGTGCAGGTACCGGTGGCGCGGGAGGTGGCGCTCCCGTCCAAAATGCCTCTCGACGTACATAGTCCTCAAACACAGTAGCTCCAATAGATGCATCCCGGTCCTAGCAAATGGGGAACTATGCGTCCCGGATCTCACAATTGTCCTATCCCTAGCCTCGGGAATGATGCTCTCTACGATGTCCTCTACGGGAACCTCAACTGCTGGCGGATCCACAACTGGTGGGTCCGCAATGGGGATATGTCCCCGACCTCTCATGCTTAGAAGTCTCCCTACTCGTCCCTGTCTCGGGGCGGTAGGAGGACGAGGGGGCTAGCCCTAGCGGGTTCTACGTATGCGGTAGCTCTCGTAAGTGTCATCTGATAGCGTATGGCGTTTATTTATATATAAAAACGTATGTAATACTTATGAACTCAATATGATAAGAACGTACAAAGGCATAAGGGTAACAAAAGCCCAAACACACAATCCAAGGCATACAAGCCCGATCATCCTAAGGTTGCATGCATTACTAAGTACATACAAGTCCAAAAACATCCTAAGGTCATATATATATAATTACATACATAAAATCTAGAAATCTATGTCGCCGAGATTTGCGTGAGGAGTGGTGGTCCCGTACATTCTAACCCAATCCCGACTCATGCACATAATTTTAAAAACGAAAAGTCATAACCCGTGGGGTTCTGTTTATACCTCATTCGGCATTTAGAAGGTTGCGAGTGCCATTGTTGTCAACCTAGGGCTCTGATACCACTTTTGTAACACCCCGAATCCGCGGGACTCGAAATGCTACGGGTGAGACCTCACAATGGGTCCCGACCCTTAGCCTGACAACAGTTTCACCGGACCTTTCAAACAAGGCACAAATAATAGCAAATCAAAAATCGTTTTATAATGTATGCGAGAACTGAAAAGTAAGGATACAAGGTGAAAACTCAATCGAGTCCTCAAAACGACACAAACTCTGAGAAAGAAATCCAAAACGTACAACATAATCTAAAAACCAAACACAACAACATAACCCAAAAACGTCTCCGTCCTATAATGTACGGCGACCCTCGGGTGTCCACTCCTCCACCTCACTCGGCGGCGTCCCTAACCTGTAGGGCATCTACACGAAAGGTTTAAAATTGTTAGCTCATATTCTAAGCATTAGAAACGAGGTGAGAGGTACAATCACAAGCAATCAACATAGGCACACATCATACTCCAAAGCATACAAATCCGGTTTATTATCTTTATTATTATTATTAAGTCATATCCCGTTCTAATTGAACTTCTTTTGTGACACGAGAATCTCCCAAAACTCGCCTCAGTCACCACTTACTGGCAAGGAATGGTACTAATGCATTCGGCCGTCTACCTGCCCGGGCTAGTCGCCGAGAACCTCCTAGCTCTTGCAAGAGCTAGGCAGTGATGTCACCGCCCGTTGTCATACACTTGGGCCAAAATAATATAAAGTTGGTGGTCCTATTACCGGTTTAGTTGTTTATAAATAATAAACAATAACACACACACCACCAAGCACACACCGATGCTAATACGTAAAATACAAGCTAAGTAAGTCCGAAGACTTACCTCACCCAAGGTAACTCGAATAAAACCACACTCAACTTCCCGCAGGAAGACGCTCAAAGCCTAGCCAAACGAGGCACACTATCAAACACTAACAAATATGCTAGAAGTCCTAGGACTTCTTGTCTCCAACATCTACATAAGGTCCTAACTCTAGCATGCTAGGTCCAACCTCGAATCTCGAAGATCATCCTAAGATCGTAAAGAAAATAACTCAACAAGCTCATAATCCAACCACTAATACCAATGGTTCAAGGCCACTACATGGCATTTACTCTAAGTTATGCTAAATTCACCTAGCATGATATACTACCACCGACATAACTAACAAGGGAGAAGGTACTCACACACGGTCCAAGGTGGAAGACGATCTACGGACATCGAGAACGGGTTTGATGGCCTTTATCGGGGTGCTACCGGACCTAAGGCAAAAGCTAAGCAAAATTAGCTTAAACGCTAATTTTTGAAAGGAAGATTTAATGCATAAAGATATTCTAATGAAAACCCCGCTTTCAAAAATCAAGGTTAAAACTAGTTAAAACATATTTCCGTTCAAAACACAAAACGGGAATTTAGACCAAATCCTTAATTAAAACTTAAGCCGATATTCGAAATTAAGCCAACAAGGGCACCCACTATAATTTGCAATCGAGTTGAGTCTCAAACTGCGATAAAATTAAGGGTCTGAAAATGTTACTGCAGGGGCATATTAGTTCATTTCTAAAGTTCTTGGGTCACGACTGCAATTATCAACAAAAGGGGCCAGAACCGAATTAATCACAAAAGAAAGGGCAAAATTATAATTAATCAAAGAATCTCTCTTCAACCTTCTGTTGCAATCGCGACAGAGGAGAAACAAGGGGAGAGGCTAAAGCCTTGGCGGCTTGCGCAGGCGGAGGAAAAGCAAGTGGCCGGCGTCGGTGCAGGCGGGCGGCTCCACTGGCGCCGTCTCCGGCAGCAGGCGGTTGCTAAAATAAAACCAGGGAAGACAAGGCGTTACACAGAGGAGAGAAGAAAGAAAAAGGAGGGAGAGATGGCGGTGACTCACTACTCCGATGACACAGGTGGCTCGGGGTCGAGGCGAGGCGGCTTCTGCTCTCTCGGCGGACCTCCTGGTGACGTTGCACTGTTGGTTGCTGCCCAGAACGAGAAGAGAGGGAGAAAGGTGAGTCGAGAGAGGCGATGAGAGACTGGGAAAAGAGTGGGAGATGAAGGGAATATGAGGGGACTGAGAGGCTGCTTGGGGGTAGATCCTGCGAGAGGGAGGGAGAGGGGTCACTTGGCAGGCCTGCAGGGCGTTGCAGACGGGAGAACGAGGAGGCGCCTAGGTAGTCGGCTGGCGAAGTACGAGGGGGCGCTCCTTGTCGTCTCCCCTGGCGGAAGACTCCCATGCACAAACGACAAACAAAAAGAACAAGCAGAAAAGAAAGAAGAGAAAAGAGAAGAGAAGAAAAAGAATAAAAAGGGGATAGGACAAATAACTCGATTAAACGATCGGAACGGGGTTTTCGAATTGGGAATTTTCGACTTTTCCGACCCAAAATAAAATACGGAAATACGTATATGTATCCCAAAACAATAAAATACCCGGAAAGCTAATTTTATGTCGTAAAATATTTTTAAAATAAAAAAAAAAACCCGTGCTACAAACGAATCGAAAGTAGTGAGAAATAAAAATCGGAGCGCAACCAAAAGAACGGGGTGTTACAAACAACGGAATGCCCCTGCTTATGACTCAAGATCGGATTCCAACTCCGATGATCCGGGCACCACTTCCGAGTACAAGGTGAAAAGGTAAGGGGGTTACAAAAACAACTCGGAAGTCCGACAAAAGGTAAGCAAAGGTAAGAGAACTACGTAGGTTGTGATTCCTCTTAACCCCGAGAGGATACATAGGCAACAGTAAACCGGTTCAAGCCCTTTCTTTTTTATTTTTTTATTAAACTACTAATGATAAAAAATACCGAAAGCAATCTCGGTCAAAATTTCCAAAATCTCGCACAAGATTTTTGAAATTTTGACCGAGATTGCTCCCTTTTTTTTAATTGAACCGGTGCTAAACCACCGGTTTCACTTCGGCCGGTTTAGGTTTAGGTTTATTCTTAGGCCAAACCTTAACCGGCGGTTTAGGTTTGCGACCCATGTCTACACAAGGGTATGGGGAGGACTTGTTTGGTGGGAAATTCTTGTTGAGCAAGGTAGGTTTTGAGGCTAAGGTATTCTCCTCCATTATCAGAGAAGAGAAGAGAGTTTTTATTTTGTGAGAAAAGTGACGTTCAACAAGTGTTTTAAATCGATTAAACACTTCATTTGTATCGGATTTATTTTGAAAGGATAGAGCCACATGTATTTGGAGAAATTGTCTACAAAGATGATGTAATATTTCTAGTGAACATAAGAATATAGTGGAGATGTCAATACATCATAATACAGAACTTCAAGAGGAGGAAGTATAGGATACTTTTGACTCTTATTGATTTGGCATAAATTACAAAAATCTTGAAGTAATGGAAATTTTAATTTGTAGCTAATAGCTTAAAGACTTTGGGCGATGGATGGCCCAGTTTGTGGTTCCAAATCGAGGAAGATAGGGTGGACGTGAGCACAAGAGGGCAACGAGGAGGCACTAGGGGCACTTCATAGAGTCCGTTCTTGGCTTGTCCTTCCAGGAGGAAGCAATGGGTGTGGAGTTCCTTGACAAAGAAAGAGGAAGTTTAGAACTCAATGGTGACATTACTATTAGTACATAGTTTATGAATAGAGATAATGTTGTGATACATGTGTGGGACATGTATAAATATTAGAGAGATGAAGGAGTTGGGAGAAACAAGAGATTGTGGAGGAGCCAGTGTTGGCGATTGCAAACTTGAGCCATCACCATTGGTGATCTCGTCTGAGCCGTCATAGGGATAGTGCATGGACAATTTTTGTAGATCAGAAGTAAAATGGTGTGTTGAACCTGTGTCTAAAATCTAATTGGATGTAGGCATAGTTTGTGGAGGAAGGAGGGCAGTAGAATTAATTTGGTGAGCAGGTGGTTGGTTTGATTGTTGCCTAGGCGGGCATGGGGGTAAGCGAATGCTTGGTTGAAGGTGTTGGAACGTTGATTAACGAGAGAGTGAGTTACCCATAGTGTCACACCATTGGCATTTGCCAAGATACGGTTTGGAAGATAGTTTGTTAAGTGCATTGGTGGACGAGTTTGAGGAGCAAGTTGGGTTGTATGTTCTGGTGGTGGAGTTGGCAATTGTATGGAACTGAGTCACAAGAGTCATGTGTCGTATGGAGAGCTCCTTGTTGATGAGCTTTTCCAGGAGTTCGGCGAAGGATATAGGTGAATCTCGAGCATGGACTATGTCAATCACAGATTGATAGTCAAAGTCGAGCCCATCTAACACTCAATTAGTGACATCTTCAGGATCAATTGGTTTTCCAAGCATAGCAAGATCGTTGACAACACGTTGGATTGATTGAATATAGGTGTCAATGGAAGAAGCTCCCTTGGTCATGTGACCAAACTGATCTTTTACCTGTTTGATGTGCCCCATGGTAGGGTTAGCAAAGGTCTTGGCTAGCACTTCCCATGCTGCTTTGGAAGTGAGAGCATGATTGACCAGATGGGTAAGTGATGGGCTGATGGTGCCTACAATGGCACCAAAGATGAGCCTATCCTGACGTAGCCAGGAGAGATAGGCCGGATTTTCCATTGTGACATTGGCTTCCATATTGGTGTCATCGGGGGCAACGCGAGATCCGTCTCGAAACTTGAATAGACCATATCCTACAAGGATGGCCTCAAGTTGGAGTTTTCATGAGAGGTAGTCAGTGATGGTGAGCTTGGTTGCATTGGGGAATGTAACCACGACGAAAGGGTGTGCTAGGTTGTTTTCATTTGGAATGGTGACAGTGGCCGAAGCCATTGGAAGAGAGTTTGGGAGAGAGAAAAAAGAGAGGATCGTTTACTATTGTGATGCCATCTAAGGTATTCGAGTTTATTGAATTGTATTGAATTAAAGCTTACAGATATATATGTATATATATATATATATGAGCTAGCACCATCTCAGTATTTGGTTTGGACTTGTTTTCTGGGATTAGTATGATCGTATCTTGAGTAGATCTTCCAGCTCATCTATTACTTGATCTTCTTATGTTTAATTCAAAGAGAGTAGAAAAATGGTCAACATGAATGATGCCATGTACGTATTTAAGTAGATCTTCCAGCTCGTCTATTACTTCAAACTCATCTATTACTTGCTCTTCTTAGTGGCCAAGGCTCGTCACTTGATGAGGTTAGGAGGTTATGGTATGCGGATTTGTACTGATTTTTATACTTTTAGTAAGCTGATTTTTGAAATTGTTGACACCAATTCAACTTGTGTTCATTTGCTAGTATGTTGCTTTTTTTAATGAATGTGCTGAAATATAAGCAAAGTATTAGTATGCTGATTTTTTTAATGAATGTGCTGAAAAATCAGCTACTCGTATGATGATTTTTTTTAATGAATGTGTTGAAATGTAAAGTACTAGTACTATGCTGATTTTTTTTCATTTATCAGTATGTTGATTTTTTAATGAATGTGTTGAAATGTAAACAAAGTACTAGTATGTTGGTTTTTTTTACAGAGTATGCTGATTTTTTTTTTTTTTCATTTACTAGTAGCTGATTTTTTTAATGAATAAGCTGAAATGTCAACAAAGTATTAGTATGTTGATTTTTTACTAGTATGTTAATTTTTCAATTACTCTTTCTTAGATTATGTTGACTCGATAAGAGAATAACTCTATCCACCTCGAAACTTTCACCGGAGGGCCTATGAATGTTGATGAGGAAGTCGATGAAGCTTCATCTCAAATGACTGAAAATGAGTCCAAGCGGCGAAAGACTTCAAATGTTTGGAATGATGTGAGTGAAGTCGTAGAGAATGGTACCACATTTGTTAAATGTAACCATTGTGGGGTTCGAATGTCTTATAAAGAAAGGACCAACGACACACTACAAGGGACACATTGTTGCATGCATTGTTCGTAAGAGTAAGATCTTTGGTCAAGGAGTCGGTCCAGTGCAAGTATTGCTATGTTTTGATGTTAGTGGAAGTAGATATTACTATCGTCTTACAAGTATGATAAAGAAGCAATCAAGGATATAACAACGAAGATGATTATGGTACATGAGTACCTCTTCATGATGATTGAACACAAGTTGTTTAAATCTCATAGTAAGACGCTTAACCCGAAGTATGAGCTTTTTGGTCGCCTAGCTATTAAAGACCCTCCAATGAAGTTGTATGGGGAACAAAAAGCCTAAGATGAAGAACATGTTTGCCAATGTTGGAAAGGTTAGCTTAACTTCTGATTTACGGACTTCTAATTAAACTAAAGGTTATATGTATATCTCCGAGAACTTTGTAGACATGGATTGGAAGTTGCAAAACCACATGTTAAACTTTTGTTTGTTGTCTTTAACCCACACTGGTATTGTAATAGCAGATAAGATGTATGTTTGACTGAATGGAGAATATAGAACAAGATTTCTACCGTTACAAACAATGCTTCTTCAAATGATGCGACCATTCGGTCTTTGAAAGAACATTTTTAGGGAAGAGATGTATTATACTTTGGTGCACACCTCTTGAATCTCTTAGTGCAAGATGGATTGGTTCCTCTAAAGTATAATATTGAGAATGTTCGTGAGAGTGTGAAGTTTATACTTTTGAGTCTCTCGTCCCTTTACAAGTGGAATGAAGTTATAAAGAACATGTATTTGCCTTCCAATAAGAAGTTGATTCTTGATTGCATCACCCAGTGGAATCCGACATTTCATATGTTGAAAAGGGTTCTTATCTTCAAAGATGTTTTTGCTAGTTTTGTAAATAGAGATCCAGCATATTCTACGTTACCATATGAAGAAGATTGGGGAAGAGTTAGAGATGTGTGCAAGTTCTTGTCTACTTTTGATAAGATAACCAACATCTTTGTAGTTCATCAATATACAACTACAAATTTGTACTCTTCTGATATTTGAAAGATTAGGAAATTTTCAAAAGAAGTGAAAAATGACCCGAGAGATTTCATGATGGCTATGGTGGATATGAAATCTAAATTTGACAAATATTGGAGGAAGTGTAATGTTTGTATGGTCATAGTGGCTATTTTAGATCCTTGAAACAAGACCAAATTAGGTTTGTGTTTGGTATGATCTTTGAAGAAGGAGTAGTAGAAGAAAAACTTATAGGTATTATTAATGAGATGCATCATTTATATGTGGACTACATCACCAAGAATGGTGGATCTGTTTCGAGTAATTTCGTTGAAACAAGCATAGTTAGAAGGTGCACAAATGATGTGGTCTATGGGGATTAAGATAGGGATGAATTTGAAGATTTGATCAAAATAAGATGTGATGATATGTCATCAAGCAAGGAGTTTGACATTTATCTTGAAGAAGGTGCGTTATTAGGTGGAGGTGGAGAGTTTGTTGTTTTGTCTTGGTGGAAATCAAATGTTTTGAAGTTCCAACATTATCAAAGATGGCACAAGACTTTCTTTCAATTCTGGTAACTAAGGTACCTTCTGAGTCAACCTTTAGTGTCAAATATAGAGTTATTAGTGATGGTCGATGATACATTTGAAGGACTTCTCTGTGCTTCAAATTGGTTCCGGGTTGAATTTCAAGTATGATGTAAGTATTTCTTTCTTACATTAATTTCTAATCATCCCGTTCTTTACTTCACAAGGTTATTTGATATTGTTAGTATGTGTCTACTAGACATGGACGCTTTTCTTGTTGTAGGTGAGCAAGTGAGGATGCATGTATTACTATCACATTTTTGTCATATGGTCCAAGATGCTCATGTTGTTGTTTGTATGTTATTTTTATGTGAACTTGGTTTATGGTTATGTAACATACTTTGCATTTTTCTTTTAATTCACTCTAGGAATGTTATGTGTTGCCCTTAGATTTTAAATTATGGAACTTTGTTGGTTTAAATGCTCTATTGTTCTAGTATTTGTAAAAATTGTAGTAATTGTGAAAAAAAAAAAAAAAGTTATGCAAGATCAAGCATAGAAAACTAGTTTTTGTAAGGCATGTTTTGTAAATTTGGGTTTAAATGAACCGAATGAGCCCGGACGAACTCAGACAAGCGAAAACGAGCCGAAATGAACCTAAACGAACGTCGGTTCAGCTCGTCAAAATCAAATGAAGCAAGCCCGGACACGGGTTTCAAATTGGGCTCTGACCATGATTTAAGTCTCGGGAAAATAAATAGGTTTAAATCTTATATAGTGGTTAGTTTGGAAAACTTGAAAGCTAGGGGTTAGTTTTACAATAAAGTAATTTAAATTGGTTATCGAAATAAATTGTAAGAGAATTTTCTCTTGGTATCATTGAGTTATTGTCTTTTACTCTTAGTATGCAGAAATTTTTAAAATTTCTCTTGATACCCTCTAATTTTTAACAATTCTTCTCCTCAACCATATTTAATTTTTTTATAAAGTATACAAATAATAATAGTTTTCATATATCAGAACCCTTATTACACGATTTATCATTTATTTTTTAATTTTAATAAAGTAACCCAAAAATAAAAAGAAACGTATTTTTTCTTTGTTAAGTTTATAAAAAAAATAGTTTATTTTTTTTATTTTATAAAAACAGTTAACCTTTATTTATTTTTCGTTTATTAATTTTTAACTAACATAAATAAAAAATAGGTAAGGAGAAAAATATTTTAGAAGTTTAAGGGCACTAAAAATTTTAAAAACTTGTGGACACAGAAGACAATACCTCGAGGTATCATGAGAAATTCTCTAATAAAAAATAGAGTAAGTTTATAGTGTATAATTTGATTTATGCCATATTTAAGCCTAAGGTTTATAGAATAATTGTATTCGAAATTATAGAATGGAAGTAGAGATCGGCAGTATCAGTAATTGCCATATTAGCTTATATGTTTTGATTCCTGCAGTTAATTCTGTGTTGATGCTGTGCATAAGACAACATAGAACTCTGATTCTCTGAGCTGAAATTGTCCAGTTTCTTGAATAGAAGATGAATGCGAGGAAGAGGAGTACGGGGAAGAAGATATCCCTGCTACTGTGGGTTATCATAGCTTTGGGTGTTTCCTACGTTCCTTACAGTATGATGTACAAGGTGAATCAGTCAGAGGATTCGGTTATCCGAGAGTCAAAGCCGAAGTTCCATGTTGCTGTGACGGCATCCAGTTCAGAGTACAGCAACTGGCAGATGAGGATCATGTACTACTGGTACAAGAGGGTGAAGGATGCTCAGGAGTCGGACATGGGTGGTTTCACCAGGATTCTACACACCGGAAAAGCGGATAATTTGATGGATGAGATACCCACGTTTGTGGTTGATCCGATCCCATATGATCTGGCCAAGGTATGATGACTTTTGTGTGCTTCTGTCTACTGTATTAATAGTACTATAACCATGATGGTGTTGGTTGTTCTCAAGGGATACGTCGTCTTGAACAGACCGTGGGCTTTCGTGCAATGGCTAGCGAGGGCTCGGATCGAAGAGGAGTGAGTGATCTTGAATAGCCTTAGAGAGTGTGTTGTTGGATAATAATGTATGAATGAATAATGCAGGTACGTTTTCATGGGAGAGCCGGATCATATATTTGTGAAGCCATTGCCGAATCTGTCGCACGGGGGTAACCCGGTTGCTTTCCCCTTCTTCTACATAAGGCCGACCAAGTTTGAAGAGCTCCTTCGGAAGTTCTATCCTTGGGAGATGGGGCCGATAACGAACATCGACCCCATCGGAAACTCCCCTGTGATAATAAAAAAGGTAGAGCCCCACCCCTGTCATAAATCATAGATTCATAATGGTGAGTGAGGTTAGTTGTTTAAGCTGATAAGAATTGGTGATGATGGGTGCAGTCTTTACTCATGGAGATTGCTCCAACATGGGTGAACATCTCTGTGCAGATCAAGAATGATCCGAAGACTAATAAAGCCCTGGGTTGGGTGCAGGAAATGTGACTCCTCTACAACCTCTTTCTCTTCAAGAGTCTGCTGCTCTATTGTTAACTCGCTTCTTGTTGTGTCCTTTGTGTGAAGGTATGCGTACGCGCTCGCGTCTGCCTTGCATGGTGTCAAGCACACTCTCAACAAGGATCTCATTACCCAGGTTCCCAATACATTCACACCCTTTATGAGATTATGTTACATTACACCATTGAGTCGCTCATCTGTTGGCATGACAGCCGCCGTATGACTTGGAAAAACATAACTACTTCATCATCCATTACACATACGCCTGTGACTACGACATCAAGGTAGCACATGCTTCTCAGCTTGCTTCTCATTTCATGTTCCACTCCAAGCTAACCCATGCTCCATATTCATATGTTCGTTTAGGGGAAGTTTCTATATGATGGGAAAGGATATTGGAACTTCAACAAGAGGAAGTATATCGACGGTCCTCTTCCAAGGAACTTTCCGATGCCCCCGGCTGGGGTCCCTCAAAACACGGTCACCTTGCTTCTCTCATCTCTTTACTGCCTGTTTTTCACTCTCGAAATCTCACACACTAATTCAACTCCAGGCATTACTAGTGAAGATGTTGAATGAAGCCACTTCAAACATTCCTCATTGGGACTCACCATCATCACAACAACATCTTACTTGAGGAAGGCCAATGTCAAAAACAGGATGACAGATTTGCACGTTTTTTGCTCTACTTTGATACCCTTTGTTTGTACATTACCACAATAGAAGAAACCATCTGGTCATTCATCAATTAAAACAAGCATCAACCATGCTACAGAATAGATAGTGTTCCTTATACAACCTTTTTATACAGAGTTGAATAGATTAGGATTCAACAACCTCATTAACAATCACAAACCACAAGCCTACAACAATAGGTAAAGCAAAACTGTTTCCAGATCCAGACATAAAAAACAGGGGATAAAGATATCATAATACTTAAATAGAACAGGGAGATTACAGGAGCGTTACTATATGCAACAGAAGTACGACAGGATGTACAAATGTAGAGATGCCTCTGCCCGATGAGTAAAGGCCGTGGTATCAGCTCCAAGGAGGTGATGATGGTCTGTACACAAAGTCCTGAGGAGCAGCTCCGTAGTTGAGATCAAGGTTGCTCAGCTGTTCCATCAGGTGGGATCTCCTTTCCTTGAAGAAGTCGAGCCGGGTTGTTAGTTCAACCAAAGTGGATGAAGCAGCTGTCGGATGCCTAGGAAAATCCATTACCTGCATTAAACGACCAACTGAAGTTTAATAAATTGTTCACTGTTGGGGAAGGCTTTTTAATGGAGAGTCTAATTAAAATGATCAATTATCCTGCTTTTAGGTCCTACCTCTGCTGCCCTAGACTTGGAAGGAACAGAGGCAGGATCAACCCCACAAAAATCATCTATAGAAATACTAGCTGAAGCTTCGGGGCTCTTTGAGTCACACGAGACAGTTGGCTCTGTGAATTGCTTGCGGGAAGGCTGCCTGCTACTGGTGCCAGCAGCTAGACCTTGCCCCTTCATGTTTCGCCACTCTGCCCCACCCTCCTGCATGGCAACACCATGAACCGCACATTCAAATCTAGCCACTGAATAATATTGAATAACCCAGAATGCGTTTATTTAATCATGTCACTGCCCGCCACTTCATCAAATATTTTACACTAGTTTATAATCTTCACATTAATAATCCAGCCAAGTATGGAGTTATATTATACTTCCCAGCGGGAGAAGCAGAAGAACTGCAACCTATATGCTTTGACAAACCTAATTTCATTATTGCATTCCTTGGACCAAAGTAATCAAACTAAGCTAAGTAGTGCCCAAATAATGGAGCTCCATTGTAGCATAAGATAAGTATAATATCCAAATAAAGGAGCTCCATGGAAATGTTATGCAATTGTTTTCTGAATATCAAATATCAGGAAGCTAGCTGAATACCTCATTTCTTTGCTTTCTCTCATGATTACAGAAGGCAAGAGTACTATCAAAATCTTGTTGAAGTAATCTCCTGCACACACAGATATCAATGGTTGGGTTCACTTCATCTTCCATCACACGAATCATTCAGCTAAATTTATGTGTGATGTAATGGACATAATCCATGGCGAGGAAAGCATGCAGCTATATCAGGGTACCAAGGGAATGATGAAACAATGTCCACATTAGAGACAGCTAGAGATATTAGCAATTTCCAAACTTCTATCTAAAAAAAAATTAGCATACTTCATCCAAGACCATCCTACAACATACACCTGGGAAGCTTAGTGCAACATAGCAATTTGTGCCAATGATTTCTCAGACATATTTCCTTTGTCACCATTTCAGACCCTCATTACGTCTGCTACATTACCAAAAAAAGTCAAGGATCCACACCCTTTACATCTGTATATTATCTATATAACGTTACCATCATTTAGCAGAAAGGAAATCAAATTAGTTCACTGTTCATAATGGAAGTGAAGATGGTCGTCATACACGTCAGAACGCGAGCCAAATTGATGTTGCCTTTGCTGATTTAGCTGATGATGTAGTTCAGCAACTTTTTGCTTCAGTCGAGCCACATCAGCTTCGGCAAGAGCAATCTCCTCAAGCTCAGCCCTTGTCTACATTCACATTACACCAAATTTTTGGGGATTATCGCATCATCTGCCCAAATGTAAAGAAGTACATTTATCACAAAAACAGAACTTGAGACAAGTACAAACCTTTGAATCCATACCACGTGAACTAGACAGCTGCCCAGAAGACATACTCAAACCAACCTCCAAAGCAGCCCTAAGATCTCTTTCAGCTTGCAACTGCTCTTGCAATCTTTGAACCTGGACATATGAATTTTGTAGAATCAATAGTATTCGGTAAGCTTATTCATCTCAGGTTGCACTCGGTTCCAAAATTTGCATGTTTTCCATAATGAAGTTTTTGTTATTAATCATGTAATTGTGTATTCATTTCATGTATCAGATCAAGATGGCCCATTACGGGGAATAGAATTGAAGGTATTAAACCCAATAGGAAGTGTAAAGAAGATTATAATGGAGAAACATACATCTTGTTCAAGCGCCAAGCGCCTTTCATGTAAAGCTTGTTTTCGTCTTTCCAAGCTCGCTTGTAAAATTGCATTTCCTCGGGCCTACAAATATTCGACACGGAGCATGAACAAACCAACAAAAGCATTATAAGTAACAATACCGTATCAATGACAGGCAGCAAACTACCTCTTTTGCGATTCTTTGGCGCAAATCATTTTTAGCAATCTCTAGCCTCTGAATAGCAAGTCTGCAAGAAAAAAGATAGTCTTCCTGTAAAGGGAACAGTAAAACAAAAATATGCTTGAAAAGCAAAAGGTACCCAAAGAATATTTAGTATGACAGGTCTTGCAATTGCATGAATACTCAAAAGAAATAGATAGCAGTGCTTGCAAAAAGAATTTTTCAAAACATACTGTTCAAAAAATATAGGGACAGAATTATACAAGTTGAATCAATTCTCCACTTCAAATGGAAAAGCATAAAAACCAGTAATCACTAAACCCAAATATCCATTTTTTAAGATTCATAGAGCAAAGAATATGCTTACTCTTCCTCTCCTGAAGAATCAACTGATTCCATAGACAGTGTCTTTCTTGCCTGCAGTTATAGTAGATTATCATAAGATATGTGCAACCAAAAGTAAAAGATTTATTCCAGCATGAGTAGCAACGGAAAGAGAAAAGACTCATGTACAACACATTTTCTTCTGTATACATTCAGTATCTATCTCCTTTCATAGAAAAGGTAGAATGTGTGCACAAAGAGAGGGGAAAACATGGAAGATGAAGAACAGGAAATTACTTAGCAAACAAGAGAAAAAGAGAACTTACAGAACTTCTACCCCAAAAGGTTGAGCGCTTAGCTCCAAGACCAGAGCCTGAAAGTTTACTGCTTGACTTGTCAGCACTTGATTGAGCAGCAGATACAAAAAGAGGTGGCCCAGGATCCATAGACGACAATATCTCTCCCATCGATTTATAAGGTTCACCCATAGGAGTAACAGGACTTTCAACTGCATTAGTTGAGGTATTATTCACACCGGTGATCTGCTTATCTTGTCCATTTAATTCAGAAGTTGATTCTCTGAATTTTGGAGAGTCTAAGAGAGTCTTGGAATTTGCAGCTAAGGCACCATTAGTACTAGAAAATTCTTCAGAACCATCAACTCCCAATGCTGGAACCTAAGTTGGCAGGAAAACTTAGTGTAGAATTCAATACAAAAATATTCCACCATAAGAACGAGAAGGATCAACAAGAAGAGCAGACGGAAAAAGGAACCAACTTGCTTTCAGTAAGTGTAATGAATCATCCTGCTGTCTTCAGTCTAACAGATATTAAATAAATAAATAAAACTTCTGTTTTTCATTGTGGTGGTGGTTGGGGGAGGGGGGGCCATGCATGAGTTGGGTTAGAGCAGTGTTTGAAAACCTCTGACAATGTCTACAATCAAGCTAAACACAAACCAAAAATCTGTTTCTCTGAATATTTTGAGCTTTAAAACAGAAATAAGAATGCAGGATGTGTGACCTCATATGTAAAGTATACAGCAGAAAATGCATGTCCAAGAAATGTCATTGACTATAGATCTACCCAATACCATGCCGTCTGCATTAAACTCCTACACACAAACTAATGCGAAAAGATATTTTGAAGAAATTTGCATGTAGACACAAAAGGAAGTTAAGTGAAAGAATACCTTATAGTCATAAAGATCACTACCAGCAAAGCCACTGCTCTCACTCAATTTACCACTCATAACACGGTCATTATCATTATCAGAGTCCTGATCACCTTCATTCTCAGCATCATGATACCCATTTCCTTGGATAACTGACTCTTCATCAGTTGAATCATCACTCCCACTGTTCTCAATTCGTGAGTCAGCTGAAATCGAACACCTCTGTGGAGTATCATCCTGAAAAATCAAGAAACATACATACCATACATAAGTAAAAGATGGAACATACATCATTTCAGGATGGTAACAAGATTGGCTTGAAAACACGGGTCCCAAGATCATGAATGCATTGCAAATACATCCATGGTGCAGTGGCTAAGTGTTCAGTTCAGATAATATATAAAACTTACATCAAAGATGTTCTCGTATTCTTCCAATAGTGTTGTGACAATAGCAGCAGCACTATTAGCAGCATTTGCAGCAGCCAGAAGCTGGGCAGAATTGTCACCATTGGTATCATAGTCATCATCAAGTTCACATTCACCCGCTAAAAGAGGTCGCAAAAGCAAAGGTGCCATACAAGTAGCAACAGCAGAAGAAGTCATTCGGTTCTCGGCAGAATGTGAGGCAATCTTGTGCATCATTTTCAGGATTCTACAAATTGGACAGATACATGAGGTATAACAGAAACTTATAAGCCCCGGAGTAAGAATGCACAAGATCTATAACAAAGATAAAAACGAAAGTGCAAATTATTTCCATCTAAAGACAGGATTTGCAATAATACATCAATAGGGTAGATTATAGACCATTCATAAGGTCATTTTTTCACCAAACCACACACATAAAACAATTCAACACCTACTCATGTTTCCATTATCTTCTAGACACACATGCCCTATATATAGTTGAATGATCGTCAAATGCCAAGTAATTTACCAAATTATACTTTATGTATAACTTCAATTGATTTAAACCTAAACTGAGTAAGAGAAAGGCAATGAGGAAGATCCAGATCCACTCAGCAAAGGGTCAAACAGATTTCTTCTTTGAAATTGGGAACAGATTTTGATTTTGTGGTTGGGAAACACATAAACCACACATGAAGATTCATGTTTTGTTTGGATTAAGCATTTTTTGGAAGCCCTAACAGCACACTAGGAGCTATTGAACAGATTAGAGAGAGTTCTTGTAAAAGGGACAATCCAAGGCGGTGGACCCAGAATGACATTGTGATGCATGATACACACAATCATCAGATGTGAACTTGTAGCAACACATCGCCGAAAGGAAATCTACTTCTGAGATTTGGGCAGAGGAAGAAGGCTATTGATCTGAAGTACAAACAGAACATCATATATATGTTCATATTTTTAAGCTAATTAAAGCATCAAATATTCAAATGGTTCAAGTAACCTAGCGGGTGGGGGGGAATGGAAATGTTAGTAGGGAGGAACTTGGAGAAGTAGACTCTGAAGATAGAGAACAAGAAGCACTCTTGGGTGGGAAATTGGAAGTAGAACTAAAGGAGACGTGATGTTGGTTACATAGTTGACTAGCTAGAATGCTAGATGCTAAGGTTGTGAGGTGGTGAGGAGAGAAGGAGATGGATTTTGTGAGGTAAAGACAAAGGTGAAGAAAGGAGTGACTAGTTGTGAACAGAGTAGTAAATTCGGGTGGTTTTGCACAATTGTCCGTAACTTATATTAGGGGAATGAGGGAATACCTTTGCAGCAACCTTCGGTTTGGCTCAGGAAAAGTTTCCAGTATTGCTGACCTCATAGCATTTATCCGAGCTTCCTTCCTCTCAATTTCTTTACAAGGACGCAGCGAAGCAATGGAGAATAGTGATCAGTCATGCATAACGTATTCATCACAAAATTGTAGTATTTTATGCCTGATAGTAAACATAAACAGAAGAGGAATAGAATATATTTTTCAAATAGTAACACACTCGAGAAACCAATTCATGTCACATATAGCATTAGATGCCAGACAAGCTCTTTTTCCAACTTGCTCATGATGAACAATAGTAAGTATATAAAAGTCTCCTTGGATAAAGATTGTGACATTTAATTGCTCATCAAATCATGTATTTTATTAAATCTCAAGTTTAGTGAACATTTAATTCCAAAATGCAAAATTAGTAGTCTTTGCAATAAAAAGGATACTAAGCAAGAAGATCCTTTCACACAAAATAAACCAACAATGAAAAGATAGTTCATCTTAAAACACATAGTTTTGTTTAAGAAAATAACAAGAAAGTACTGGAGTGTTAAGTAGCAAATATGTTGGCTGGACCATCTCCAAAATTTATTTGAAAGTAAAGCAGACTTACTATATGCATCTAGCAATGCAGCACAGCATGATGCTGGAACTGGGGAAGAAGGCAACTCACGTAGAACATGCTGCAATTCATGATCTGAAGTGAATTCCAGTATTTTTTTTTTACGGAAATAAATACAGCAAAAGTGCAAAGCGCTATAACAATCTACCTTAACACAATCGCCAACAACATGAGCATCCTCATCAGGGTCAAACTCATTTTTCCCTGAAGTTAAATGCATATTTGCACACTCAAGTTGGTTAGAATACATATTAAGTGTAAACCAAGGACTACCTGTAAATGAGAGGCTATATAAGAACCAAGCTAGAACCTTGCTCGTATTCCTGGATTCTGCGCTCCACATCATCAACATTTGCACACAGCCGCAAAATCCCTTCAGAATTTTTGCCTGTCATCACAGAAACATTAGACATGTCACATGATCAGCAAAACCAACTGAGCAGACCAATTTATCATAATTGTACATTGTCTACATGGCACTGCCAACAAAGTCCATCCATCACTAAAATTTAAATCAGTTCAAGCACAATGACAACATTGACAAGTTGTCACTTGCTCTAGATAAATTAAATTAACTCTTAAGAGTATATCCTTTTCTTCAATAACAAAAACACTTAATCAGCATAGAGCACAGAAGAAAAGTTACTGAAATATACAGAAAAACAGAAAAAGAGCATATCTTGGTCATAATGATAAATAAGAAGATACCAATGTTCTCAAGAAATCGAAGAGCTTTTTCCAAAAAAGATGGGCCACCGTCAATATCCTCCAAGGCGAGCAAAATTGGGCGTCCAACAACCAAAGACTTAACTGGACGCTTATCTCTCCCTGGAAAAACAACATGGTTAAGAAAATCTGAGTCAAAGGAAAAGTTAACCACTACTAGGGAACAACTGAGAAGGTAAAAGAGAAAGGGGATGAAGATAAAGAAAAAACATAAACCAACATTGAGGGAAAGTCCCTTCCACAGCATCATTTACATCACTACGGAATATGCCGTTATGTCCCATGACCAGGGCAGCACTAGGTGCTTGAGCAAGAGCTTCCTCTAAGGCGGTCTTCCATTCATATAAATCATCTGATGTCTCAGCCTAAAAATGTCAACAAGAGAGAAGTGACAAATACAAATATGATGAACGTTGTAATTTTAGTAAAGGCTTTAGACCACAAGTCACAGCCATGTCCATGACTAACTCAACAAAAAACAGATATCAGGATATATATAAACAGAACCTTAAGAGTAAATGCACGACCATCACGCCCATCGGGAAAAAGTACTGTTAACAGTTTTTTGTCTTCTCTCACAACAACACTGCAATTAACAAGCAACAACTTAAGCAAGCTAAGCATGAAGTCAAATGTGTAGTCATTGCATGAACATATTACCTCCCAGAATTGTTCAAGTCAATGCCTCCCAACGTCAAATTTACTTCACCACCTCTTTGAGGAAGGGCACTCTGCATGGCATAATAAAATTAACCATAAAATACATCTGCAATAGTCTATAACATAACTTACAAAGAACATATATTAAATATATAAGATGGAGAAAGGTGCCTAGGTCCAAACTCCAAACTGACATTACAGAAGGTAGAAAAAACTTTCATTCTGCATGACAGCTTATGTTGGCAAAAGGGCGTGTTCGGAAGCTATTTATAAACCGTTTCTAAGTACAGTTTTGCATTCAGTAACTGTATACGAATGTCCGTCAAACACACCCTAAATCAACCTTACTTTAAAAAAGCGCGCCTCAGGCGCATGGGGGCACGAGGCGCACTGAAGCACAGATGGTTGCGCCTCCATAGGCCGAGGCACAGCGCCATACACAAGGTGAACACCTCCAGGCATTCTCAGATTTTATACACTCTTTGGGCTGTTTCGGTTCATTGGGCCATTTATTTGATGTTTTTCTGGGCTGATACCCTTCTCATTTTATCCTCTCTTGTTTCCTCTTCTTACTCACAGGTCCTCACTTTTCATATTTGTCTTCTCTTCTTATCTCAATATCTCTTTCTATCTCCAGGTCTCAAGCTACATGAGGCGCGCGCCTCCACCTCCTCAATGCACCTCGCGCCCTTTAAAACTAAGAAATCCACTAGATTATCTAAAACAGGTTTTCCAGAAGAGAGACTTACAGGATCATTCTTGAAGAACACCAAAGACGTTCTTGTCAAAATAAACCAACGTTTTTTCCAAGACTTCCAACCTAAACCTGCAAAAGATGTTGCTACATGAGATCCCATAATCATACAATGAGGTATTAATTCGCTTATCGGAGACAATTAACCTGACAAAGCATGGTGATGATGACATCTTAAATTATTTTCTCGGTTGTCTTGATACATCTCAATCTTTTGAAAGGGGAAGAAGGTAGTTGTTCACAACTTTTATTTGAGCAGAAAATTAAAGCATACCACCAAATTGGTTTTTAATTCTATAAGAACAAAGATTAAGTAATTACGGTTGGCCTTAGGGTGTGTTCATTTAGATCTTATTCTGTATATTTTAGTGGTGTATTTTATTTATGAAAGCATGTTAGTGTTTGGAATTAAGCTTTTTGAGGAGTTTAGATTTTTAGGGAGGTGTTTCGGGAGATTTTAAAAAGCTGATATTTTGGGAATATTATTGTGTAGTGTTCAATTCTTTCTTCCAACTTTTACTCATTTTGTCATATCCCTCTTACATTAAAAAAATATTTTTAATATTTGCCCATTTTGGTAAATTCATTTAAACATCCACCCAAAACTCTTTATTTACCAAAAATTCAATTAGATTTTTCATTAGATAACACAAGCTGCCAACAAACTACTAGAAACAACTACCCAAAAAGCTTCAACCGACGAAAAAAATCTTATGTTACCGAACACGTCATTAGTGCATTAATTATAATTAAAGCAGTACCTGGACTGTAAATTGAAAAAATAATAACAGAAAACTATGCTGGCTGGTTTGTCAAAAGAATGTGGCTAACCTTTTGAAGAAATAAAAAGTGGTCCGCTCTTGAATACCTGTCATAAATTACATATATTAGAATGCTGAGATAAAGGTGTATTGAGACATGAAGAAAGATGTTTCCCGATTGAGTAACTGGACAGCTGTAACAGGGCTTCGAAGGAAGCAAATAAGATGTTCTTGCTTAACAAAATTAGCAGGCAGCTAGAAATAATTCTTCGATTAAAAAAGGAGAGAGAAATGGGATATATAATAAGAAAATTAGTTATAGAAACACTCTTACATGGCAGAAATTACCATGTAACCATGGGTTATGAACTTACGATAACTTAAATGGAGCCATCTACAGGGAGCCATCTACAGGCGTATATTATATCACACAACCAAAACAGTTGAATTGTGTAGCATAACATTAAGTTAGTAAACATCATATGACATGTAGTGGTAACTACATGATTACAGACTCATCCATTAGTAATTTTAAAGCATCATATGACATGTAGCATAACACTGGAATAGTCTAAGTCTAACTGATGATATCTAGTGTGACAGAGGTAATAACCGTTAGCTAGAAATATTCTTCTACTACTCTCTATTGGGAATGGAAACGGGTCATTTGATGGGTGGGTGGACCACTTTCATCACCCACCCAAATTACTTAGACTCTCACCCACCACCCATCTATAACATTCCACCCATCACCCGCCTCTGATGGGTCGGGGAAAATAAACGGGTGTTCAGTATTTTTTGGACTTTTGAAAGTGTAAAATAGATTTTTATTTAAAAAACAAAAATCATTGATTTGTGTATATATTATCCAACGTTACAATGCAACCTCAAAATGAAATTCAATTAGTACAAGTAATCACGATGCAAACAAACACAACAATTTAAAACTTACAACTAAACAACATTCATTTGCATACAACAAACGTAAATCAACATAAGTTAAATGCAACCTCCTTTAGAGCTTGATATAGCGTTCCAACTCAACAACCTAATAAAATGAAAATATACAAAACGATGCAAAACGGGAGGAGACAAATCAATTTAGAAGACCAGGATCCAAGATTTGGATATGAGCGACAAAAAGAGTGAGGGTGATGGTGGTGAATGGACGAGAGGAGCGGCCAAGTGTTAGCTTTGGTGCATGAGCCTCTTGACGGGGTTTTGCGTGAATTGAGGGCAATAGAATATATAAGGTTTATGTTTTAGACTAACGCTAATGAATTTTAGAAGTTTACATTATAAACCTAACTATATATATATATATATACATATACATTTTATATTCAGACAGGAGGCGGGTGGGGGTTGGGTGACAGTTTGGGTGGTGGGTGGTTGGACCTCCGCCCATACCCGCCCCACCACTCTCCAATTCACCTGTCAACCACCACCACCACCACAGCCAACACCTGGGATTCTTTGGGTTTTCACCTGTATATTTGGGGAACCTGGAATTCTTTGGGTTTTCACCCACATATATGTGTCGGGTGGTCGGTTGGATCGGAAGGCTGCACACCCATTTCCATCCTTACTCTCTACTCTCTATGCAAGACTGCTAGGTAAACTATAGTGAGTACATTTGTTGACAATCAACAATAAACCTATTCAAGGATGGTTGATGTTTCATTACATACTTTCCAAATTTGTATGACATATTATTTCATACCTTCATCATTAAGATTTACAACGATAACAATATCAACAATATGGCTCAGGATGAGCAAAGAATAAATAGCTAAGCACATCCCAGAAAAGCTCTCAAATGCCATAGTATCCATCCATATGTAAAAACCTACAAGAGCAATAAAGTATTTCCGAATAATTGCATACATAACATTTAGATTCCATTTCAGACAAAATCAAGTATATATAAACACGTTTCCAGAAAATAAATAACAAAAATCTCAAACATTGCAATAGAAGGTAGATCCAATAACTAGCCTCGTTGTAGAATTAGGGGGTTGGCACGTGACTGATCAAGTAACACTTTGCTAGCGACAGTCTAAGATACATAAAACCCGATTAAAAAAAATGAGCTTTAAAAATAACAATAAGCTCACATTCAAAAAAGACATGATGATTATGAATCTGAGTAGAGAGGATTCATTAATTTGGTCTGAAACATAGAAGTAAAACAGCGCAATGAAGAGTTCTTCCCGGTTCCAACCATTGACCGAACACCAAGGTAAAGCAGTGATAAAATCGTACCGTATTTGTAGGTCCGGACCTCGGACGCTCGAAGGCCGCCAAGGAAGCGGACATTGTGTCGCATCGATAATGCTGAAGCCGACGAAGCTCCTCTCCCACCAAACCGGAGGGTAAAAGCAAAAGCTAGCACATGGAGGCCCCAAACGCAAGTAATTGAGCTGTTAATATGAGAGGCCACAGTAGGGATTGTATGATTTCCGATCCGATTAGATCGGAGGGAGGAAGACGCAAAATTAGGGTTTGTGTAAAAAGGGAAACGAAGTTTGCAGAGGACGACACCCCGCCAGCAAGCAGCAGCAACAGCACAGGAGGGAGGGAGAGAGAGAGAGAGAGCTAAAACACAGAGTATCTCTCTCTTCTTTACTCTTTTGGTTTCTCTCTCCAAAAGTGTTTGGGAGTTGGGAGAGATTAGGTGAGTGCAGAGAGCAACAGTGTGTTGTTGTTAGTAAAATGCAAATTCCCTCTCTGGCCTTTTTGTTGTTTTCCTGTACTTATTATTTCTTTTTCTTTTTTATATATTTGTTTCCGGGTAGAAGGAAAGAGGGAGTTTGGGTTGGGGCCTGACGAAGGAAGTCTTTGTCAAGTCTGGTCTCTTGACTGCAACTGCTCAACTTATTCTCAACTATACCTATACGGCTATACCTATACCATACGTGGTGTAATAAAGTAAGCTATACCCACAAGTTTGGTATTTTTTTTGTGTATAATCATATCAATATCCTTTTTTTTATTTTTTTTATTTCTTGAGATTTGGTCTCTATAGAATAGAAAAGTGTTTACAGATTCTTTAACATCAAGAATCCGCCTAAAACTAACTTAAAGCAACAATTAACTTCCATAAAAAGGGGAGTATTGTTTGAAATACAAAAGACAAGTGATTAGACTTTTTATTTGGTTCTTAATTAATGATAAATAGTGAGAGAACGAAAACTCAATTTCAATATGAAAATGTTGATAAATTAAATTCAAGTAAATCCTTATATCTACAATTCAAATATTACTAGTTTTTCTTTGTTAGAAGAAGGTGTGCTAACTTCCGTGCATCTAGTCCTATATTTTATAAATAAGATATGGTTAAGTAATTAGAACGATGGATAGTTCGACTCCTTACATCATATGAAAGAAGGTCAACTACATCCTCTAGAATATGAAGAACATATTGAGTATGAAGAATTTAGCTTCCATATGGGGCTTCAAGAAGAGAGACGTGTCAAGAAAAAATTGAATATGATGAGCAAATTGAATATGAAGGGCCTATTGAATATGATGGATGATATGTCCAACAAGAAGAGGAGGATAGCAAATGAAGATTTTTTTTTAAAAATAAAAGAGATGCTAGAGAAACTCACGGTCAAAGCAGATTCCATCTCACAAGGACAATGGATGTTTGAGCAACAAGGAGATCAAGAACATGAAGCTAAACAAATAGAGCATGAAGAGTTTCTTGCTATAGATGAAGAAGCTAGATTGTCAAAGGCGATGAAGAAGCTCCCTTCCAACATGTAATCACTTTCTAAAAGTCAAGAGATGCTTGAGCAATAACTTGCTCAACAAGTGGAAAGTTCTTCAAGACCACTTCAATTTTCTCAAGTTATTCAAGACCAGGTCGAAGAGATATAATCGAAGAGGAGCCAAGCATTGAAGGGTCAAGACTATAAGATTCAAGGGTAGAAGTGCCTCTTAAGAAGGACGTTGTCCCAAAAGATGCAAAGGAAAGGGATTTGGAAATAGAGAAAGAGATTGAGGATATGATCATCATGATCAACCTCATCGAAAAGCTTCATGATTACCTATGATCGTCATCATCATCAACCTCATCGAAAAGCTTCATGATGACCCTCCAAGTTCTAGTGTTGATCAAAGATGGGGCAACTCAAATAGTAGAGGCTCTTATTCAACTCACTCTCAGTTGCATTGCTTGCTAAGAGAGTACAAGATTAGTATGAGGTAGTTAACTTGGTAAAGCAACAAAGCTTGAAGAAACAAGGCAAATCAACATTCTCTCACAATGAAGAATGAGCAAAAAAGCTTGGTGGAGATGTACCAAAGTTCAAATTTAAAGAAACACTCCTTTATCATATTCCCACCATGTTCTTCAAAGGAAAATATATCATGGTGGATAAGACTTTTATTGAAGTGGTTGCCAAAAGATGTGATAAAGTTGCTTGAAGGATGCTTGGTCGAGTCAAGAGCTGATATATTTTCGGGCTTGGGCCGGATCCGGGTCGGGCTTCTTCTAATTGTTTGCCTTGTCCGGGCCGAATCCGGGCTAAGCCCGGGTCCTGGGCTTAAGAGCATGTCCATACTCGTCCATCAACCAGGGCCGCCAAGCCGGGTACCCGGATTCCTTTTTTGTACCGCTAAAAAATCTAAAAATACAATTTCTTAAATTTTAATGTTCAATTTTATTTGGAATTGATTAAATAATACAACATTTTAACCCTAATTATCGAGTCGGAGATTCTAATGTTAAAAATACAACATTTTAATCCCGAACCACACGTCCAATTCCGATTCAAATAAGAGATCTATGGAGGAGAGTTGGAGATTCAAATGTACTGATCACGATTCAAAGAGAAGATTTGTAGAGGAGAGCCTAGAGAGGAGAGTTAGAGGCTTCCAACCCCAATTCAGGATTCAAAGGGAGGCTTCACGATTCAGAGAATCAGATCAAAGGATAAGAGAGTTGGAGAGTTGGAGGTTTCCAATCGCAAATGACACTTCGAATCAAAAGAGAAAAGAGGAAAGAATATACGAGTCCAGTGAGTCAACAAGGAGAGTGTCGTTTGTCGCTTAGGGCTTATTAGGAGTGTGAGAAACGTGAGAAGTTTGATAGGATGAGGGTGAGGGTTGAGCATATGTTTTATTAAGAGGGAGAGTTGTTAATTAGGATTTTAATGGGGTTTAATTGGGTTGGGCATAATCTTTCATACAAATATCATATATGTATATAAAACTATTTTTTCTCAAGTTTGAAATATTTGTTGCATCATGCCTTTGGTTGAAATGGAAAAATGCATTAACATATTTATGCAAAAACAAATCGTTATCAATAAAATGTAAAGTAATGCCCATGTAAAAATATTTATGCGATTGTGTACTTCAAATATCGCTACAAATAAAAACTTGATGTGAAAAAGATGTCAAAATCAAAAAAAAAATCTTTTTTTTTTGTACGTAAGATTTAGAATTTAATTTGGAAACGGTTTTGCAAGAAGTTGGTTTAAAAGATTGTTATAGATATTTAGTATTATATGCTCGAACTTCTTCATATTCCGCATAAGAAAATGGGACTGCATGAGAACATATAGCATCGGCTAATCCTAAACTTTATTCACTATGGTTATACATAAATAAAGGAGATTGAGAGGAAGAAGACGCAAACCCATGGGATAATTGTGATTACCCCGTGATATCCCTAACTTTTCGGAATGGATTTTTTTCATGTACCTTTGGAAAGTCCTGTAACCGCTCTTCACCTTCCACTTGTACACCTTTGACAAATAGTTACATAAAACTTGACAGTATTCGTTCACAAGCTCACCCTTCATGTAATGCTTCGTAAAATCTCGGATTTAAGAATTTTTGGTGGAGGTACTTGTTGATATTCGCCTTGTGACATTTCGGGCATTTGAGTTTTAGTTTCTTGGGTGCCAGGGAAGAATTGAGAAGGAATGTTGTCACTCGGGTTTGTCATTACGAGAGTCGAGAGTTGAGAATTTGAGAAAGACGAGAATTATGAGAATACGAGATTGAGAGTAGTAGAGAGTGATAACTCCTCCACCTTGGTTATGAATTTTTTTATTTAAATGATGGAAGACTTAACATATAAATGCGGTTTTATAAACTAACAAATATCGATTATATTTCTAGATTGTTTGTCTTGGTTTGCTTGTTAAAGTGTGTGTAGGTCTTGGATAACATTACAAGGGAAGAGCTCGGCTAAGAGTTTTATTACAACATACGGACGCCTACATCAACCAAGAGAGAAGATCTTCAAAAGCCAACAAACCAAACATAAAGATTGAGAAGATCTCGGATGAAGGCTTTCGAAGATACGATCTAACCAACGCAAAGATCTAGGAGAGAAGATCTCGGCTGAAGTAATTTGAAGATAAGATCCTAAGAGAAGATCTTCAAGCAGCTTGAAAGGAGTTTGATGAGGAGAAGATCACGGTTAAGATTCTTGAAGATATCCAACGACTTTCAAGTAAGGAAGAGAAGATCTAGGGCTTGAAGATCTCCAATAACTTTCAAGTACGTTGAAGATGAAGATCTTGTAACGGCTATTTCTCAAACAACGTGAGAAGATTTCGCTTAACCAAACAACGGATTCTATGGAGGAAAGAAGACATTACAACGGTTGTGGGACAACGGCTAAATAAAGATCTTCATAGAAGACTATAAATGAAGAACATCGATTGAAGATGGAGAAAAGAGCCTACAAGTGAAAGTAACCAAGCCTTCCAAGCGATCATCCAAGAATATCTTCATCGATCCAAAAGTTTATCTTTCTCTTAAGCTTACATTAGTTTATTCTTTAGAGTGAGATAAACACAAGAGCTCCATTGGCATATCATTATAGTGTTATACTCGAGTGTGTTACTCTGCGAAGTAACTAGGTTATTATTGCTAGAATAGAGTTGATTAGATTTTAGCTTTGAGGCTACATTATGAGAAGAAGGAAAGTTCTTCTAGGTTCTATCTAGGACTCACAAAAGGTATATAATAGATAGTTAGAATCCTAGGGTCGGAAATCCTAGGTGGAGAGTAGGGATCTTACTTTCATGTCTAGATGGTGTAACGATGTATGAAAGTTCTATTGTAGGCTTTTTGGTGCATGAAACGGGCACTGAGACGGGCGGTCTATGGCCATCAGACGTGTAACACTCCAAATCCGCGGGACTCGGGATGCCACATTGGGCTAGGATCTCACAATGGATCTTGACCCTAGCCTGACAACAACTTCACTGGACCTTACAACATAACACTGACAAATATAAAGCAAATACACAAAGTTGTATAAAACTGTACATCAACAGGTATACAAGATCATAGCAGAGTATAAAACATAATCCTTACACAGGAGGTATACAAAACACCATCCTCACGCAGGAGGGAAACATAAACATCCCCAAAACCATAACCACCTAATGTACGAGAGCCCTCGGCTTGTCATCCTGCCAAATCACTCTGCAGCTCACCTATCCTGCAAGGCATCTACAACATGGTATGAAACCAATAGCTAACCATACGTATATATGGTAATGCATAAGTACAAGCACAAGTCATGAAAGGTAAACACATAATCATGATGTCACACATTTACCCATTTTCTTATCTTTATATAATAGTCATTCACTCAAATCGTATATAAATAGATATGTGAAACTATGTGACACGAGGACTGTATCATCTCCGCCTCTAGGTCTGCTATCCATCCGGAAGCAGTGTTGGCCACACAACCCGTGTACCTTATGGGAGTGGATTGCGCCCTTCCTGTATACTAGGTGGCCTGACGCCAGAACCTCCCAACTCCTTATAGGATGGAAGGGAAAGATTATCACTGCCACGCAATGAGGCTATCAATAAAACATAGGTCGGTAATAATCGACATCATATGCTATCATATCAAGCATATAACACACACACGCCACTCTTGCAAACACCAATATAAGGATGGTAGCTAAGTAAGTCCTACGGACTTACCTCAACCTCGTACAACCTCAACCACGATCAACCTCCAATCCTGAGAGGGACATTGCCTAATAACAAAGCATAGAGATATATCAATCTCCTATCAATCAAAGGGGTCACACCTAGACCCAAGGGATCCAAAGGATCATTATCAACCTAAGTCTCACAACCTACTAATCCTTAAATCCATACAAGACATAACATGATCATAATATCATCACCACACACTCATCTATATCTAGCATGATACTACACACTCACACTAGGAAAGGAAGGGACAATGCCAACCTTAGGCAAGCCCGGAAGCAAGACACACTTGCGGAACAAGAGCAAAGCAAGGCTGAAAAGCAGGGACCCGCAGGGGCGCCCCTAGGTAGTGCAAGGGCGGTGGCTGCCAGCGCTGGGGCGGTCTTGGGGTGGCACAGGGGTGACTGGTGTGCAGAATGCACACTTTCAACTCCTCTTCACTTCTTCACTCGAACCTCTTCACACCTTCTTCAGCCAACATCCCCACACATACATGTACATACATATATACATCAAACAAAGCCTATGAAGGCTGCGACAAGATCAAATCTTGTGGAATCCAAGCTAGAAAGGAAGAAGATAAGTGAAGAAGAAAGAAAGGTGAGGAAGATGAAGATCTTACCCAAGCTGAACCCTAATAAAGGAAGACTCCTCACCACAACCTCAAATCTGGCTCATCAAAGACACAACAACCACAACCATCATCATCAACATCATACAAGCATCAACTCTCTTCAAAACTCTCACAAGATCAAGGAAATCAAGAAGAAGATTCAAAAGAGGAAGAAGAAGAAGAAGAAGAAGAAGAAGAAGAACGTAAGGGGGAAGATGAAGCTGTAAGAAAGGTGAAACCCTTACAAAAGGTAAGAGAAGAAACTTATAGAAGAAGGAAGAGGTAAAGCACGGGTCAAGAGTCAATAAAACCGGCTGCAGCACACCACAAACCGTAGGGGCGGATCATGGTGGCCACAGGGACGGGCTCCGCAAGCCGCAGGGGCGGTTTAGGCAATCCTCAGCACACTCAGCAACTCAAAGACTAAGGCTCTTACATCTCCCCCCCTCCCCCCTACAAACAAGTTTCGTCCCGAAAATTGCAAAATCCCAAACCCTCTCGGATCGATATGCCGAGGCATAACTCTTTTATCGGAAGCATCACATCTCCGTTCAAAAGGTCATAACCTATATCAATCTATAACCTCAAAACACAAGCATGGAGGAATCATCAACTCCAGAAATTAGGGCCATAACGCTACCCCAAAGGCATAGAGGAATAACATCTCTTGCCAAATTATACGCATATACAAAGCATGGGGAAAAACATCTCCAACAAGACTATGTTCATTAAAATAGCGTGGAGGAAAGAACCATATCTAGCTAAATCCTAATCACTCTCTAAGAGCATTGAGGAGAGAATCTTCTCCAGCTATAATCATAAATCGCGCTAGCGCATCAAGATCTAATAAGATCATATATCACATCATAGCTAGCACAAAAATAAACACATCAAGGCATGTAAGCACATAACCACATCATCACATACTCACCAAGATAACACTAAGATGTAGTCGGTGATCCTACAGGTGCATCTATCTCAGCATAAAACTCTGGATAGTTCCTCTAGATACTATCCTCAGTCTCCCATGTAGCCTCCTCAAGTCCTCGTCTCGACCACTGTATCCTTAACATGGGAATGTCCTTCGAACGCAGGCGTCTCATACCTCACTCTAAGACTGCCATCAGATGCTCAACAAAGGTGTGGTCCGGCTTAACCACCAAATCATCATAACTCACAATGTGTCTCGGGTCTAGTATCTACTCCCTCAGCTGAGACATGTGAAACACAGGATGAACGCCCTCTAACCTCGGAGGCAATGTTAATTTGTAGGCTGCCCTCCCAACTCTATCAAGTATCTCAAAAGGGCCGACATATCGGGGACTCAACATCCTCTTTATGCCAAAATGTTTGGCGCCTCGCGTCGGAGATACTCTTAGCCAAACATGAGCTCCCACTCTGAACTCTAGAGGTCGACGCCTCTTGTCTACATATGACTTCTGGCGACTCTGCGCAGCCAGCATCCTCTCTCTGATCAACGCTACTCGAGCCATATCATCCTGAATCTGCTCTGGCACTATACCACTGATACTGCTAGGCTCATCCCAGCATAAAGGTGTACGGCATCTACGTCCATACAATGCCTCATAAGGAGCCATCCCAATAGATGCATGCCAGCTGTTGTTATATGAGAACTCAACTAATGGGAGATGATCCGTCCACACTTGTCCTCAATCCAACACACAAGCTCGCAACATATCCTCAAGGGTCTAGATGGTCCTCTTTGACTGATCATCTCTATGGGGGTGAAACGCAGTCGTGAAGTGTAGACTCGTCCCCAAAGCAGTCTGAATCTGTTGCCAAAACCTTGAGGTGAATCGTCTATCTCGATTAGATACGATCGTCCTTGGTACACCATGAAGTGTCATTATATGCCTAGTGTACTCCTCCGCTAACCTGCTCACTGGCCACGTCTCTCTGATAGGGATGAAATGTGCCGTCTTCGTCCGTCTATCAACAATAACCTAGATAGCATCAAAACTTCTACTGGGTCTCAATCCAGTCACAAATTCCCAAGCCTAGCTTGGATGCATCACTGTAAGCAATCACTTTGCCCCTCTACATCAACACACATCCCAAGCCTAGCTTGGATGCATCACTGTAAACCACAAAATCCTTAAAACCCTCAGGTTGTGGGGTAGGAGCAAAAGTCAAACGCCTCTTCAACTCCTCAACACTCTAGGCAATCTGCTCAGACCACACAAACCTAGTAGTCTTCCTCAGTAGGCTCGTAAGTGGACGGGCAATCACAGAAAATCCCTCCACAAAGCGTCAGTAATAACCGGCTAGGCCAAGAAAGCTATGTACTTCATTGACGTTCGTCGGTGTCGTCCATGCTGCAACAGACTCGATCTTCACTGGATCAACCATGATCCCATCGGTGGAGACAATATGGACTAGGAAGGCTACCTCTGACATCCAGAACTCGCACTTAGAGAGCTTGGCATACAGCTCTCTATCCCGCAAAATCTGTAAAACCGTCCTCAGATGACCGGCATGCTCCTCTCTGCTACGAGAGTATACTAGGATATCATCAATGAAGACCACCACAAAATGATCAAGAAAGACGATGAAGATGTTATTCATCAACTCCATGAAGACCGCTGGGGCATTCGTAAGACCAAATGGCATCACTACAAACTCGTAGTGTTCATAACGGGTCCAAAATGCCGTCCTGTGCACATCCTGCTCCCTCACCCTCAATTGGTGATATCCTGAACGTAAGTCAATCCGGGAGAACACTATCGATCCTTGAAGTTGATCAAGTAGATCATCAATACGAGGCAATGAATACTTTTTCTTGATGGTCACCTTGTTCAGCTCTTTGTAGTCAACACAGTCTCAATGATCCGTCCTTCTTCCGCACAAAGTGGACAGGTGCTTCCCATGGGGATACGCTAGGGCAGATGAAGCCCTTCTCAGCCAACTCCTCGAGTTGCTTCTTCAGCTCTAATATCTCAACAGGCGCCATACGATATGAAGCCTTCAAGATCGGCCTCGTGTCAGGCTCCAAATCGATGCTGAAGTCCACACTCCTTTGAGGCGGCAAGCTAGACGGCTCAACAAACACGTTTGTAAACTCACAAACCACTAAAATATCCTCCAAGGTTGGACTCTCTCCATCCTTCATGGCATAACACTAGAAGACATCATATCCTTGTGCTATCAGCCTCGCTGCTCGTACGACACTAATGACAGAACCCGTCTTCCCAAGGTCCCAACCTCGGAAGACCTCTATCTGCCCTACCTCGGTAGAGACTGTCACAGTCCTCCTACCTACATCTAATACCGCACGGTGTCTACACATCCAATATATACATAAAATGACTTTCTCATGCGTCAATGGCATGACAAAGAAGTCCACAAGCAACACATGAGTCCCTAAACGAAGGGGACAACTAAGTATCTCACGGGTACCTCTGACCCTACTACCATCAAGTAACCCTATAACAAAGGGTATCCCCTCTATAGTAGCTAAACCTAGACGCTCCACAAACACATCAGAAATAAAGGAATGCATAGCACCCGTATCAAATAAAACTCTAACAAGTAAACCATGAAGTAGAATGATACCTATAGCAGCCGGTGCAAGTGGCTCCTATACACTCCTTAGCTCAAAGACTCTACCCTGAGCTCCTCTGATGTCAATGGTACTCCCACCACGACCTCTACCTATACTCGGTCTGGGAGCAGATGCCTGAGTAGAAGGACAATTTGGGACTCTTTGTTGTTCCTGTGTCTGTTGCTGAGGTGTCCTCTGACCACCTCTCGCCACACTGGCAGGGGAACAACCCTGCTGTGATGCAACTCGACCCTGCCTACAAAAGGTAGCTCTATGACCTGATCGACCACAAGTGTAGCAAGTCACTAGTGGCCTCGTACACTCTGGTCGCAAATGTCGACAGTCACCACAATTGTAGTACTGTCGTCCCTTCTCTACAGTCAATGCAGATGAGGGGTAACCCTGATGTCTTTGGCTCCTTCTAGAACCAGAAGCTCCACCAACGCCACTGGTATTCCCAGTACGTTGCCTCTTCTCAAATCGTCCCGTCTGAGAAGTCCTCCTTTGACTGGCCCTCTCACGCTCATAAGTTGAGGCCCAGTTGTAATAGCTAGGTTTTCCGAATTCTAATTAATGATGATTAACTTAATCATTGATAGTAATTGACTTATAACTCGCAAAGATTGCGCAAGTGATGAGTATGAGTCCCCCATTATGCTCCTGGCGTAATTTTGGACATATGGGGAAATTTTCACTTTTTCCCCGGGTAATTATTTTTACCCTGCGGTGTTATTTGGAGCATTTGGGAGCTCCAATTAATAAAAATGCAGTTGAAAGAAGTGATCATGACATATGATATGTCCTAGATATGAAATAACATGGGGGAGACAAAAGGACCAAAAGAGTCGCTATTTCATTTCTTAACGGCTAAAAAATATGGCTTAGGAATAAACGTTTTTTGAGACAGTTGTGCAATAATTATCCCTACAATATTCCAAATTTATTATTCCAATTTCGAGAAGTTTGGAGAAGGGATTCAACCCGCCTTTGGATCGGTTAAAGGATAATTATCGACTTCGCTAAAGGATAATTATCGTCTTCACTATAAATAGCGGAAAATAGTTTATTAATTCATTTCCTTTCACGTTTCCTCGTAAAAGCTGTGATTTCTCTCCGTTTCTAATCCGATTTCAATTCTATTTGAGTTTTTGGATTCCTCTCTTCATTCTCTTCATATCGGTACCGAGTTTCTACATTTCCGAGTATATAGAGGTATGGTCGAGCATATATGTCACCAGGACGGTTTTGTCGCTCAGATTCCGGTAAGTTTGATGTTGTACATGCGTAGCCTACGTCGTTGTGATTCCAAATCTTCTTTTAGATCGTCAATCGGGTTGGGAACGACTAAGTTATGAATTTATTCGTTTTACGTACTGAGATTTGGCCTAAATTGACTTTAGGCTTGTCAAAATGGATAATTAGAAATTCCATTATGGTCGTTATATTATTCTGGTGATTATGGGTTGTTTGTTTGATGAAATCTGATGACAGGTGTGTTTAGAAATTGCCTGCGGACAAAACTTTATTCTGGCGATATTTAATTAATTAATTAAAGGTTAATTAATTATATTAGGATTAGAATTGAGATTGAGGAATGTTGTTTAGATACTGCGTTGAGATTTGAGGAATTGTGAGTTATGTTGAGATATTGAGGTTTAGTTGGTTGTGAGGCTTATAGATTAAGTATGATCCTTATGGATCCCTTGGGTCTAGGTGTGACCTTTTTGATTGATAGGTGTATTAATATCTCTTTATGCCTTGTTATTAGGCAATTTCCCTCTCAGGATTGGAGGCTGATCGTGTTTGTGATTGTACGAGGTTGAGGTAAGTCCGTAGGACTTACTTAGCTACCATCCTTATATTGGGTGTTTGCATGAGTGGTGTTTGTGTTATATGCTTGATATGATAACATGTGATGTCGATTATTACCGACCTATGTTTTATTTATTGCCCCATATGTGTGGCTGTGATAACCTTTCCCTTTTATCCCGCCGTGGAGTTTGGGAGGTTCTCTGACGTCAAGTCAAACTAGCTTTACAGGAAGGGCGCAATCCACTCCGATAGGGTATACAGGTTGTGTGACCGATACTACTATAGCTGGCTAGCAAGCCCAGAGGCAAGGATGATACGTTCCTCATGTCACATAGTTTTATATATCTATATATATACGATTTGAGTGAATGACTATTATGTAAAGATGATAAAATGGGTAAATGTGTGACAACATGATTGTCTGTTTATCTTTCATGATTTGTGCTTGTGCTTATGTATTACCTTATATACATATGGTTAGTTAATGGTTTCATACCATGTTGTTGATGCCTTGTAGGATAGGCGAGATGCTGAGTGATCTGGTAGGGTGATAGGCCGAGGACTCTCGTACATTAGGTGGTTATGGTTTTGGGGATGTTTATGTTTCCCTCCTACGTGAGGATGACATTTTGTTCACCTCTTGTGTGAGGATGTTGCTTTATACTCGGCTATGTTCTTGTATATCTTTTGGTTGTACAGTTTATACAATTTTATGTATTTGTTTTATATTTGTCAGTGTCATGTTGTAAGGTCTAGTGAACTTGTTGTTAGGCTAGGGTCAGGATCCACTGTGAGATCCTAGTCCAATGTGGCATCCTGAATCCCACAGATTTGGGGTGTTACAGAGTTGGTATCAGAACCTTAGGTTGACAACAATGGCACTTGCTACTTGCAATGAGGTCGGATGGATAAAATAAACAGAACCTGAAAGGGGTCTGACGTTTTCAAAAGATTTTGGTTTTAAAAGTTGTTGCTTTGGGATAGATAGTTCGAGAAGTCGTCACCTCTGCCATGGATCTCAACAGTATAGATATGTATATATATGTATTATGGATTGTATGTGGATGTGTTATATATATATACACACACACACACACACACATATAGCATATATATAGTCTTATAAGTTAGGTGTGTATACCCCTCATATGGCGCAGACTAGAGTAACATCTGTAGAAATACGGGGTAGAGGTAGATCACCTCTTCCTCCAGTAGTGATAGGTCAGGGACCAGTTTCCGTTGTTGTTTCGCCTATAGCAGAGAACGAGCCTGAGGAGACTGATTACGTCTCGATGATTGGACCTGAGTTTCGAGAATATATACGCCAAGTACAAGATGCTGCAAGAGTAGGTAGACCTACACCGGGTTTACCAACATCGGTGGTACCTACTGAAGCTTCAGGATCAAAGAAGGAACAATGAACTAAACTAGTAAGTGATGAAGCAGATCCTTCAAGTGTTAGACAGAGTCTGGCACATGGACGTTCAAGAGATCCCTTGTCCACATGGACTTCTGGCGGGATGAGATCTTGTTTCAACTGTGGGGAGACTGGACACCTACGACCAAAGTGTAAGAGACCTTTAGTGACGTGTTTTACCTGTGGTAAGATCGGACATCGGTCGATTTTCTGTCGACAAAACAAGATACCACATCAGCAAGTTTTCTTCCATGCTAAGTTTACTAAGGCTAAACGAAGAAGATCGAGTTTCCCTTCAACCCCATAGGTTGTGAAGACAAGACGACTGTGATTCAACTGTGGTGATCCAGGCCATTTGTGCTTTTATTGTTCTGTAGCACCGATAGCTTGCTTCACATGTGGTGAACTAGGCCATTTGGCTCCCTTTTGTCAGCAAGGCAGTGTTCCTTCTCAGTTGGACTCTCCTCTTTCCGGTGTAGATGGAGTAGAGGTAGAGATCATGAAGATGACGTCAGTGATACCTGAAGAGCGTAGACTCGAGTTATGAGTGGTGAGGTGTAGTGGAGTTGTTAACGTTAGTTGTTTTTTGGTACCATTCTTAGTAATGGTTTACCTTTTTGAGTTTTTTTGGTGCTGGTGTTATGCCCTCTTTTTAATGTATGTGTTGAACGTGGGCATAGATGTGATATAGGGAGTACCCTTTACTTAGGGTTACTGAGTTGTTTTGGGGTCAGAGGTACCCGTGAGATGTGTGTTTAGCCCAGTTATATCGGGACTTGTGATTTTCTCTTGTAGACTTCTTTGTTATGTCTTTGAACGTGAGGAAGTAGTGGATTGAGTAGATCGCTATAAGTGTAGTTTGAACTATGATAGATGGACCATATTGACCATTGTTATGATGGATTAGATTGTGACCTTTCTTGTGATAGAGATCTTAAAGGATGTGTACCGTTATTAGCAACGAGGCTGATTACATGAGCCTATGAGGCCTTCTGATGTATGTAATGAGGAATACGAGAGTCTTGGTAATACGAGGATTTGTGAGTATGTTTGATATATCATCTAGTCTATGTTATGGAAGAGCGTGGATTCCGGCATCAAGTTAGAGATGGAGCATCTGAATGATTTTGAATATATCCATGTCTTCGTATGGAAGAAGGAATGTTGTGGCTGTACGCGAATTTTCGAGAGTAAGTAAGATGATTATTAATAACGAGTGTTCATTACCCCACAAGGATGAATTGATAGATTTGTTGCAAGGAACTTATGAGTTTTCCAGATAAGAGTGGAGACTTGGATATCACCGGATGCGAATGAGGGAATAGGATGTGCCCAAAATGGCATTTCGGAATCGGTATGGCCACTACACGATGTAGTGATGTCATTCGGGCTCACGAAAATGCCGCCACATATATGGTGAGGAATGAAGTTTTATTGACTTAATGGATCTGATGTAGTGCGTTTTTGTAGATGATATCCTAGTGTACTCTCAGAGTTGAGAGGGACACACAGAACATCGGAGAATATTTTATGAGTCTTGTAAGATTAAGAGTTGTATGTTAAGTACGAGTTTCAATATGTGACTTGCCCTTTTGAGATCGTGTGACATGTTGAAGGAATCTAGATTGATTCGAAAAGGATTATAACTGTTGTAGTTGGAACAATACCGACGAATGTTGATGAAGTTCGTAACTTTCTGAAGTAGCCTTTTCGGAGTAATCAGATATTATTGTTGTATGTGGAGGAGTTTATATGATAGCCCGATCATGTATTAGTCTATTGAGAACACTATTTGATTTGTATAGTTCAAGCTTTGTTCTTATCGATTGAGGAGCGGAAGGAAGATGGACTTCTACTCCTATGTTAGCACAACCATAGGGCACTAGTGGTTTCGTGTAATATGATGATGTTTCAATCTTGGCTAAGATGAGTGTTGATGTAGAGGGACAGATTTATTGCATATGCGTCTCGATAGTTGAAGACGTATGAGGAGAACTACCCGACTTATGATCTGGAGTTAGCAACGGTAGTTCATGATTTGAATATTTGGAGACATTACCTATATGGTGCTATATGCCAGATCTTCACAGAACATAAGAGTCTAAAGTATAGTTTTACGCAGCGGGAATTGAATAAGCGTCAACGTAGATGGTTTAAGTTAACCTAGGATTTTAACCTTGAGATTCTGTATCATCCAGGAAAGGCGAACGTTGTTGCCGACACCCTGAGTAGGAAGACGCCTCGAGAGAAGGCGATTGCGAGACTGATAGTTCAGCCTCAGCTTCAGAGGGATCCGTCTTGGCTAGGGTAGGACATCCAGTTTCCTGATGAGGATGCCCAGTTGTACGCTTTAAAGGTTCAACCTGATCTGTTGGATGAGATCCAACAAAAGCAGGGGACCTGCACGACGTTGACGAGGAATAAAGAGAGGATTTTCTCGTGGTGAGGCACCACAATTCTCCATTGGAGCAGATGGAGTGATGAGACGCCATGACCGCATCTGTGTACCTGCTGATGCAGAGTTGAGACAAAGGATCTTATAGGAGGCTCACTATACACCTTACTCCGTACATCCAGGTACAAGTAAGATGTACCACGATGTGAGACGATCATACTAGTGGGGAGGGCTATTGCCCGATGTAGCCAAATTTGTGGCACAGTGCGCGACCTGTCAGCAGGTCAAGATAGAGCATTGTAGACTTGAAGATGAGCTTCATCCATTACTAGTGCCGCAGTGGAAGTGGGAGGACGTCTCCATGGACTTTGTGACTGGATTGAGACCTAGTAGAATTTTTGATGCTATCTGGGTTATTGTTGATAGACGGACGAAGACGGCACGTTTCATCCCTATTAGAGAGACGTGGCCAGTGAGCAGGTTAGCGGAGGAGTACACTAGGCAGATAGTGGGACTTCATGGTGTACGAAGGACGATAGTCTCTAATCGAGATGGACGATTCACCTCGAGGTTTTGGCAGCAGATTCAGACTGCTTTGAGGACGAGTCCACATTTCACGACTGCGTTTCACCCCTAGACAGATGGTCAGGCAAAGAGGACCATCCAGACCCAGGAGGACATGCTGCGAGCTTGAGTGTTGGATTGGGGAAAGTGATGGTCAGATTACCTCCCATTGGTTGAGTTCTCATACAACAACAACTAGCATGCATTTATTGGGATGGCTCCATATGAGGCACTGTATGGGTGTAGATACCGTACACCTTTATGTTGGGATGAGCCTATCAGTATCAGTGGTATAGCGCCAAAGCATATTCAGGATGGTATGGCTCGAGTAGCGCTTATTAGAGAGAGGATGTTGGCTGCACAAAGTCGCCAGAATTCATATGCAAACAGGAGGCGTCAACCTCTAAAGTTCAGAGTGGGAGCTCATGTCTGGCTGAGAGTATCTCCGACGCAAGATGCCAAACGTTTTGGCATAAAGGGGAAGTTGAGTCCCCGATATGTCGGCCTCTTTGAGATACTTGATAGAGTTGGGAGGGCAGCCTACAGATTAGCATTGCCTCCGAGGTTAGAGGGTGTTCATCCTGTGTTTCATGTGTCTCAACTGAGGGAGTACATACCAGATTCAAGACACATCGTCAGTTATGATGAATTGGTGGTTGAGCCGGACCACACCTTTGCTGAGCATCTGATTCCAGTCTTAGAGCGAGGTCTGAGACGCCTGCGTTTGTTCGCTCCAAACGGTGTGTGCAAGCTTTAAATTTATAACCCAAGACGTAAGCTTAAAACAAGGACGCGAACCCGCAGTGTACGGGTCAATCGTAATAAAAAGCAAGAAATTCCGGGGTGTCGATCTCAGGGACTTGGTGAAACAAAGTAGGTGTAGGTTGTCTATGTAATTACTAACCACAAAAGGGATTAAAGCAATCAAAGATGATAAAAAGTCAATTAAAGATATATGCAATTCTAGGGATTAAAGCATCTAGTTGTGGTTCTAACTCAAGATCTAAAGAATAAGCGGACAAAGCTGAGATTTTGCAAAGGGAAGGTGTTACTAAAGTGGAATAGATCACCGGGTAAGTCTCACTACTCACTAATCCCAAACCGTAACTCCTATTACCGGGTAAGTCTCAAGGAATTAAGGAAAAGAACTATAACCTCAAACCAACACATCAACTAAGGGAATAGAATCAACCTTTACCGGGTAAGTCTCAGGCTAACTCACAAAGATGGGATGAAGGCACACTCAAACAAACAAGCGTTCCTTGGATCAAAATCCAATAAGATAATCAACAAGAAGGGAATCTAAGAGAATCTTATAAAACCCTTCACAAAAGCTATAAAAGCTATCAACTTCCTTCCTTCAACCTTCCTTCAACCTTCCTGACTGCTGGATGCTCTAAGCATGTATTTTCCGGTGATGCGCCGGTTATGATTTGTTGAAAATCCACCCTTTTATATAGGAAAACTACCCTCCAAAGATAAGATATCTTAAAAACATATTTTCCTCATAAAATATATCTATCTCTCATAAATAAATCCCTAAAATATATGATCTTCCTTCCAGAAATCTAGCCTAAAAATATAAGATCTCTCCTTCCAAAACTAAAAGATCTCATCCAAGAATAAAATATATCTCGCCGCGTCCAAGGTATTCGCCTCGGTCGGGACGCTCCTCTGGATCATCTCGGTCGAGATGGTATGTAGCTGACCGAGTTGGCTCTAAACTGAATGTGAAATCTCTCAAATCTGGTCCAAAGTAAATCTTGAATCCATTTCCATGCTTCCTGGATTCTTCCTTAAGCTCCTGAATGTAGCTCCAATGACTCCTTAGCTCCTTTAGCTCCATTTTGATGCAAAACGTGCCATTTTACCTACGATTACAACGAAACTTGGTGTAGACCTCGATTCCCGCAAAGGTAGATGAAATGACAATATAATCACATAATATACATCCAAACATGCAGATTATTGAAGATAAAGCGTCTAAACATGTCCCAAAATATAGACTATAATTCATGCTATCAAAATACCCCATACTTAGCCCTTGCTTCTCCCCAAGCAAGTTCCAAATCTTAGATAGAAGATTAGAATGGATTATAAGTCATAAAGATCAATGAAAAGTATTTCAAAAAATTTTTGGTAGTGTGCTCCACTCATAGATCACTCTAAGAGAATGCTTCATGGTGTTAAAATCAAAATATGATCAAAATATTTTATAAGTATAAGAAAGTTGTTCATCTTTGCATAGAATCATAGAATGCATGATAAATCATAATTATCGAAATTAATCATTTATAATCCAGTTTAAACCACTAAGTCAATCAACAAGCTCGAGGTCTCAAGGTCTTTTCAAAAGAAGGGTCAAAGAAACGTGTGAGGGTGGGATGTATATAGGGAATGTGGTGCTAGAATCAGGGAAAAGGATCTTTTACTTCACTTACTTTGAATTTCAACATCTTCCACCAATAAGCTTTGCTTATTTACTTTTTGGGATGCATGGACAGAGGTGCACAATAACCGAAGCCTAGGAGATTAGCAATCATCAATTTCTCGAGATGCCTCAAACCCTTGATGCACATATCATGACCCGTTAGGAATATCGCTCAATCCGACTTTGGTAAGACACAAACACCCGGCTATGTGAATGGTGCCTAGTTACTCATTATCATGATTGACTTCCCCAAACTTATTTGTTTCTTTCTAACTTTCAGACATCATCTCAACTTTTCTTTCACTTGCTTTTCACTTTTGCTTGCTTCCAAATTCCCGGATAGGTAAAGGGAGGCAAATATGTATATGAGGGGCTAAGCATGATCAAGAAGAAGAAGAGAAGGGAATGAATTGCCTTGGTCTTTCCAAGAAGAAAGTGAGAGAACTCATCATGTGGTGTCAACCTTCAAATTCAACATAATTTGGATAAAAACAAAGTATTAAACATGCCACAAATTTCAAACAAAGCATTTTGCAACTGAAATACATTATAAAACCTTTCAAACATATAAAGATTTCAAAACCAGTCAGCAAACAAAATCATCACTAAGGTCATATCCAGATAAGAAGCACAAAAATCGTCTCGAAAACTCTCTCAGTTAAACCACCTCGGTCGAGATGATCTAAGCAACCGAGGTACTGCACCTCGATTGGTCAGAGTCACTTCGGTCGAGGTCAATAAATTTTTTTTTTCAAACCAATTTTTGACGTTTTTCTCAATCAAATAACCTGTATGCATGCATGTAATCTCAGATAAACACATAGAGCAAAATAAAACAGTAGATATCCATCAAGAGTCAAGTCATACATCCACATAAGTCAAATAAATACATCCCAATACCCCATACTTGGGACACATTGTCCCAATGGGTCAAATAAGTCTAAGAAAACAAAATACTCACCGAATAAAGATGAGCTGCATAATAAATAAATAAAGAAAATCCTGCAAGCTCTCAATAATCTCGATCCGGTGGTGGTGGTGGTGGCACGTACGGGTACTAAGATGGGTCGAATGGATAGCCCATGATATGTTGAAACTGAATCTCAGCCATCACGTGCTGGTATAATGCTGTCTCTCCTGCATCTCTCTGACATCCAGGGATAAAGCAGCGTAGGAATCTATCATCTGATCCGTCAGATCATCCATCCGGCAGTGAGCAACTGGATCCCTCTGCCTGCGTACCCTACGCCTAGCAGGACGTGCCGGTGCTGCAGCTGGCTCCTCCTCAGTCTCGTCGTCGTCTAAATCGACGACTGGCACGCTAGTCCCAGCTGTATCTGTGCCCATATCCATGGCAGCACCGCCATCCTCATCCTCATCATCCTTATCCTCCTCAGCCGGCCCCTGAGCTGCTGCTGCTGCTGCCTCTCTGGCGTCCTCCATAAGCGGAATCCATGCGGTCTGCCAGTAGTGCGCGTCATAAACAGAGAACTGAGGTGACCACCTAATACCCTGAGGTGCAGTCTGCTCCTAGGGCATCACCACATATGGCGTAGTAAGACCGCGAGGAACCAGTATCCTCCGAGTGATCATCTCCTGAAGCCCGAGCGGCTTGGCAGCCGCCACCATAGTGCATGCACCAAGATCGAGGTCCATGTAACTCGCAATGTGAGTCACTATACCTCCGCAGCAGATATCTCCCTTCGCCTTCGCCTTTATCCTGTGGAGATCCTCTGCCAGCATAACTCTAAAATCTGGAACTCCTCCGGTCACCATGCAGTACAGACTCAGCAGCTCACCCTGTCTAATCTTCTGGGGCGTCTCAGTACGCGCCAGAAGAGTCTCGCTAAAGATCCTGTGAGCAAGTCTAAAAGCTAGGTGGAATATAATCCGCTCCCTGGAGTCTCCAGGTCTCCACCTGTCAGCGTGCTCAACTACGTGAGCTATCTGTCCCCAAAACTCTCGAGCTACGGCTCGAGAAGGAAAATCAACAACAGTGGGGGCCGGGAAGCCAAAGATGTCCCTCCAGTGGTCCATAGAACTAGATAGTTCCGGTTCATCAACCGGTACTTGATGGCGTGCTCGGTGGGCAAGTAGGTGACGGAGCTAACAAACTCCAGTGTCGGCTCAAGATAGGCTGGAGCTCTAATCTCAGTAAAATGCTCCAGCCCCACCGCAGATATCATCCGCCTCAAGTCCTCATCCACATAGAGGCAATCAAAAGCGGAAATGTCCAAAAACCGTGGTGCAACCACTGGACGTGCCGCTATGCGGTCATAGTCGACCTGGTGACGCTAGTGAATCACCGGTCTAGAGCGGCGTGAAGAAGAAGAAGGGGAAGGAGAAGATCTGTCTCTTAGAACTAACTGCCTGTCAGAACTCAGCTTCTCTGTACTCTGTCAAACCACCTCGGTCTCTTTGACAACTCTCAGGAACACCTCGGCCGAGGCACAGGCCGACTAGACCGAGGCGAAGTGCTGTGCGATTGTTACTCTCAAAAATCCAGTTCTTTTCCCCCAATATCACTACCAAAGGTTCCTATGGGGTACTTAATCCTTTTTCAGCAAAATGCAGGGGCAACCAAAGCCCATATCGAATGAAATCAGTGGAAGAAGAGGGAGTTAGGGTTTTTTCGATTTTACCCCAGATTTGGTCGATTCGGTGCGTTTTCTCTGCAGATTGTTGCTTGCAAATCGATCCTCTACCCTTTCCTTGCAGTTTGGAAGCGAGAATTGTCGAAAACAAGTGAAGAACGAAGAAACGAGGCGAGATGTGCGCCGCGGTCGAGAAGGGGATAGAGGGAAGAGAGAGAAATCAATCTCCCTTTTATACCCTTTTCTGGAACTGCTGTCACCTCGGTCGAGATGGTCTCGACTGGACCGAGGTGGTACGGACCGAGGTGGATCTTCAGTAACCCTAGTCGCCTCGGTTTCTCAAGAATCATCTCGGTCGAGGTGTTGTGACAGCAACCGAGATGTGTCTCAGTCAAACTCCGTCTTCTCAAATTCTCGAACTTTTGTTCTTCCAGTGTTGCTCCTAGGTTGCATTCCTTCCTTAGATGTCACCTGTTGTCTGTCTAGGATGCCAAAAACAAAACAAAGCAAAGCAAAAGCAAACTATCTAAAGCTAGACTAGAAAAAAGGAAAAGAAAGCAATACCTTGGGCTGCCTCCCAATAAGCGCTTGATTTAAGGTCGCTAGCTGGACCGTACGACATCCCTAAATATGTTGGGAGGTGTCCTCACCTCATACTTCACCTTCATCATGGGGTGAGATAAGAAAGTCTATCAAACGCTCCAACAAGTGTAAGTGCTCATCGGGGAATGAATCGTCTATGGGTAGTTCGTCCTTCTCGCGTGAAGAGGGAGGTAGCCGTCTAAGGTGATCCGCAACGTAATTTTTGGATCCCTTCTTATCGCGGATCTCTAGGTCAAACTCTTGAAGCAAGAGAATCCATCGAATAAGGCGTGGCTTGGCATCCTTCTTAGCAAGTAAGTAACGAATAGCTGCATGGTCGGTGTAGACAACAACTTTCGCCCCTACTAAGTAGGAACAAAACTTCTCGAAAGCATATACAACCGCCAATAGCTCCTTTTCGGTGGTGGTGTAGTTACGTTGGGCTTCATCTAGCATCTTGCTAGCGTAGTAAATGGCGGTGGTCCGCCCTTCCTTCTTTTGTACAAGAACTGCTCCTACCGCCACATCACTCGCATCGCACATGATCTCAAAGGGCAAGGTCCAATCCGGAGGCTGGATAATGGGAGCGGAGATCAACACTTCCTTAATCCTGTAAAATGCATCAAGACACTCCTGCGAAAACTCAAAAACAACATCTTTATTCAAGAGGTTAGTTAGTGGCTTAGAAATCTTCGAGAAGTCCTTGATGAATCTCCTATAGAAACCTGCATGCCCGAGAAAACTCCTCATACCCTTAACAAAACAAGGGGGAGGGAGTTTCTCAATAGTCTCGATCTTAGCGCGATCGACCTCAATACCTCGATTAGAAACGAGGTGTCCTAGCACAATGCCTTCATTAACCATAAAGTGACACTTCTCCCAATTCAAAACAAGATTAGTGTCTTCACACCTTTGTAGTACTAGAGAAAGGTTAGATAGGCAATCATCAAAAGAGGAACCATATACTGAAAAATCGTCCATAAATACCTCCATGATCTCCTCTATATACTTTGAAAAGATAGCCATCATGCATCGCTGGAAGGTAGCGGGAGCATTGTATAATCCAAATGGCATCCTCCTATATGCGAATGTCCCCCATGGACAAGTGAAAGTGGTCTTCTCTTGATCATCCGGATGGATAGAAATCTAGAAGAAGCCACTATAGCCATCTAAATAGCAAAAGTGTGAATGATGGGCTAACCGTTCGAGCATTTGATCGATGAAGGGATGTGGAAAATGATCCTTCCGAGTGGCCACGTTCAGCTTCCTATAATCGATGCACACCCTCTAGCCCGTGACGGTCCTAGTTGAGATTAACTCGTTGTTCTTATTCGTCACAACGGTCATCCCTCCTTTCTTCGGAACTACATGCACTGGGCTCACCCACTTGCTGTCCGAGATAGGAAATATGATACCTGCATCCAACAACTTAAGAATTTCTTTCTTCACAACCTCTTTCATGATCGGATTTAACCGTCTTTGAGGTTCCCGTGAAGTCTTATGATCGTCCTCCATTAGTATTCTATGCATGCAGAAAGAAGGCTTAATGCCAATAAGATCATCAATAGTATAACCAAAGCCTTTTGATGCTTCCTCAGGACATGCATTAGTTTAGATAATTCAGATTTGGAGAGGGAAGCACTAACGATGATGGGATAAGTAGAATCCGGTCCAAGAAAAACATACCTCAAGTGACTTGGGAGTTGTTTAAGCTCCACAACTGGGGGTGCTTTTTGAGGTGAATCTTTGCTTCCTCCTTCCAGTGGAGTAGATCGAAGAACTGGACTTTCAGAAGTCTCAGTTGACATCATCTCGCTTTCGACCTCCGTCGAGGTACAGAGAGGGTGACCGAGATGTTCTTCAGTTAAGGACACCTAGCTTGGTCTAGAGGGTGCCTCGGTCGAGGTACTGCAACTGGAACCGAAACTGGAGATCTTCTTCTCATGGATTAGTCTTTCAGTTATAGCTCCTGGATCTTCTTCCAACACCTTGAAGCTCCGTATATCTACATCACAAGAAGTATCTATACCTTCCTTCATTAAGCTAAAGCTAATAAATTTTTCAAGTGGATCTTTAATAAGGATAGAGCTCACCAATTCTCTTGATTCTTCTTCATCATAGATGTTGAAGATATCATCTCCTAGCTGCTCTCCATTCATTGCCGCAAGTATTGCAAATTCCACTTCATCTCCGCCAATGTTGAATTTTAACTTGGCGTTCTTACAATCCACATTGCAACCCAAAGTTGCTAGAAATGGTCTCCTGAGAATGATAGGAACGGGATAATCTGCGGGAATGTCAAGTACAACAAAGTCTATAGGTAAATAGAAGTTACCTAACTTAACTGAAACGTCTTCCAAAATGCCCACGGGATGGGTAATGGAGCGGTCCGCCATGTACAACCGTATCTTCACCGCTTGGGCTCTCCAAGTCCGATCTTCACATATAACTCAAGCGGAATGATGCTCACGCTGGCTCCTAGATCACATAAGGCTTCACAAGTGACATCCCCAACTTGAATGGGAATGCAAAATGAGCCGGGATCTCTCAACTTGGGTGGCATCTTCTCCTTCATGATTTGAATAAGCTCCGAGGATTTAGATGTCATCCTCACTTCACCAAAGTCTTCCAACTTCCTCTTCCTTGATAGAATCTCTTTCAAGAACTTCCCATAGGCGGGCATCCCTAGAATAGCATCAAGAAAAGGGATATTAATATGTAGTTTATTCATCAAGTCAAGAAACTTACCAAAGTGCTTGTCTAGATGTGCTCTGGCCCTCGACTGGGGGAATGGAAGTGGCGGTTTATATGCAGGAGGTGGAACATAAACTTCAGATTTCTCCTCCGCTTTCTATGGTTCCACCTCGGTTGGCATCTCGGCCGAAGTGTTCTTCGACTGTGCCTAGACCGAGGTGGTCTTCGTCTGTACTAGCATCGACCGAGGCACTGGATCTGCAGTCTTCAGTCCACTTCTCGTCGTTATTGCCATGATCTTTCCCTTAGGGTTGCTTTCCGTCCTTGCTGGAAGCTTCCCTGGATCTCTTGGTGCTTCATTCGCATTGTTAAAGAATTGTTATTCTAAGGCTTTTTATGCCTACGAAAATGAAGTCATGGATGTCTCCATAGAGTTGAGCTTGGTCAAGATGGCTTCCAGCACTGCGTCTTTCTTTTCCGGCTGGGACGAACTCGATCCTTGCTCCTGACTCTTCAATGGAGTAGAAGAATAAGAAGAAGAGAGGAAAGGATTAGAGGAGTCATTCGAATTGGAGTTAGAGTAAGGGTTACCCGAATTTTGGTTGTTTGCCCTCCAATTATTGCTGTTGGATCCTCTATTGTTGTTGTAGTTGTTGTTCCGGGAACCGTTGTTATTCCGGTACCCATTGTTGTTCCTCGAACCTTGATATCCTTCATCTTCTTTCTTTGTTTGAGTAACTAAAAGTTCCTTCAATTTTTTCACATCATTCTTCAAAGAGGTGAGTTGATCATTGTTCGGTGGAGCATCTTGAAAGTTGACTCTTTTAACTCCACCTTCAGCTCCTTGGTGGGAATATTTCTCCATGTGCAAAGCTTGCTTCTCTATGAACTCCCAAGCTTCGTCAATCGGCATGTCCATGAACGTGCCTGCGGATAGTAGTTGAAGGTTGAACTGGGTGTTTCCGTCCAGTCCCTTGAAGTATATCTCCAACAACTCTATCTTTGGAATCCCATGATGTGGGCAATCCAAAAGAATGTCTTTAAATCTCTCTCATGACTTGGACAGGCTCTCTTGTCCTTCATGATGAATGCATTAATCTTCCCTCTCATTTCAGCGGTTTTAGAGGGAGGAAAGAATTTAGTCAAGAACTCTGTAGTCATCTCCTCCCAAGTATTGATTTTTCCTGGAGGAAGAGATTGATACCAAGTAAGCGTCCTGTCTTTCAAAGAGAAATAGAAAGGCCTTAGCTTGTAATTGTTGTTTTCCAACCTTGAAGGTCTCAAGGTCTCCATCAAGATCTCATAGTTTTGTAGATGTTGATGCGGAGATTCCCTCTCTAGCCCTCCAAACTGGCATTGGCGAATCATGGAAAGAACTTGCGGTCGAAGCTCATAATCATGGTCCGCTGGATCACCTAGGTTGACTCCTGGACGCCTCGGTTGCTGGTTGGGGTCCATCCTTTGCCCTAGGGTATGTGGAATACCTGAAAAAAGAGCGTCTCGGACTGGCATCCGAGGTGGAAGTATCTCGGCCGGGGCAGTAGGTACTGGATTCTGCCTCGGTCGAGGATCTGGAACTGGGTCTTGCCTCGGTCGAGGATCTGGGTTCGATCAAGGTAGATACTGGTCTCGTAAAGCTGCCATATCTGCTTCGATCGCTTCAGTCCTTGCGCGAGTTTCTTCCCTTTCCAGTCGTAGTTCTTCTTTGTTGAGGCGTAGTTGTTCCAATGCCTCCTTTAATTCGGCCTCAAGATCGTGATCGTCTTGGTTGGCCATCTTCGCTTCTTTCAAGCGTCTTTTGTATATCTTTTCTGGCTCGGGATCGTAAGAAACGATTTCCTTCCCAGCGCGGGTTCTTCGCATAAACCTAAGAAAAAGAACCTGCGAAAGTCACTCAAGTAGAGTGGTTAGTAGAAACAGGGGCAAGCGCCCCGAAAGCCTACCGCAACCGGCTCGGTCTAGACCAAGTCCCCGGAAACGGAGCCAAAAACTTGTTCGCTCCAAACGGTGTGTACAAGCTTTAAATTTATAACCCAAGACGTAAGCTTAAAACAAGAATGCGAACCCGCAGTGCACGGGTCAATCGTAGTAAAAAGCAAGAAATTCCGGGGTGTTGATCTCAGGGACTTGGTGAAACAAAGCAGGTGTAGGTTGTCTATGTAATTACTAACCACAAAAGCGATTAAAGCAATCAAAGATGATAAAAAGTCAATTAAAGAAATATGCAATTCTAGGGATTAAAGCATCTAGTTGTGGTTCCAACTTAAGATCTAAAGAATAAGCGGACAAAGCTGAGATTTTGCAAAGGGAAGGTGTTACTAAAGTGGAATAGATCACCGGGTAAGTCTCACTACTCACTAATCCCAAACCGTAACTCCTATTACCGGGTAAGTCTCAAGGAATTAAGAAAAAGAACTATAACCTCAAACTAACACACCACCTAAGGGAATATAATCAACCTTTACCGGGTAAGTCTCAAGCTAACTCACAAAGATGGGATGAAGGCACACTCAAACCCCAATAAAGGATAAACCTTTATTACCTACACTTATGATCTTTGGTAAACAAACAAAGGAATTACCGGGTAAGTCTCATGTTCGCCCCTAGAGGTGTGTGCAAATAAGTTTTAAATTTATAAAACTAGAATCAAGCAGCGAACCCGCAGTGTACGGATCGATATAGTTAAGCAAGAATTCCAGAGTATCGAACACAGGGATTTGGGGGAAACGAACTCGATTGCAGATTATCAAGCAAGTAAATGTGAGAGTTTTGCAAATTATTGGGTAAACAACAATCCTAAAGATCCAGGTATCTAATTGTGGCAATCGATTCAAGATATACTAAATGATATAAAGACAGAGTTGAGATATGCAAAGGTATACTAATGTAAGGTAATCGTACGGTGAAGTTCCAAAAACCTTATATAACTCACCTACAAGACACTCTCTATACAGGTTGTTGAGGCTCAATATAGAAGGATTCTAGAGGCGAGAATTAGTGTCAAATACCCAAACTTATAATCCAAGGATCAAGACTAACTTAACCGATTGAGGTTGTTGAGGCTCACAATCGAGGTAGAGGTTGTTGAGGCTTCACTACCACCTAGAAAAGACAAGTCTAAACTAAGCTAAAGCAAATCTTTAACTTTAGATTAAAGTAAAAGCAGATTCGTAGACTTAAGGGAAATCACGGTTAGTTCTTGAGGTTCCACGGCCGTGGACTCAAGAACAGACCGTAATTTAGGGCTGTCGGCGACAATTCTCTAACTCTCAGGGTCTAATCTATTTGCGATCGATCTATCATCATCTAAGCCACAACTATCAACCCTTCACCTTAGAATTGTTTAGAGCTTTTAGCCAATAACAGTCATATTGATATCAATTCAAGAATAAAAAGATAAAAAGATGAAAACTTTCAAGAACTTTCAATACTCTTCAATTCAATCTCAAAGTCACAAAGAGAATAAGCAATGTCAAAAGATTCACAATAGAACAATTAATCGTAATCCTAGGAAAGAAAAGAAAACGGGATGTCAATCCGTTTTCCAAATCGAACCTAATCAAGAAGAGAGATCTTCTTGCAAAATCTTCCAAGAACTACGATCTTCCGCAAATCCGGAGATCTCAACAGCAATCTCCACCAAAAGTGCGAGATTAGAGGAATTCCAAAAACGAACTTCGATCTCTTCAAGAGATGTCAATTGCTTCCAAGCAAGCTAAGCAAAACGTCTTCGTGTCTAAGCGGTGAAGAATGAGGGCAAACGGGTAGCGAAAGTCGTAAGCGAGCTCGTAAGCGTGGTCGTAAGCGAGGTCGTAAGCGAGGTCGTAAGCGAGGTCGTAAGCGAGGTCGTAAGCGAGGTCGTAAGCGAGGTCGTAAGCGAGGTCGTAGCGAGGTCGTAAGCGAGGTCGTAAGCGAGGTCGTAAGCGAGGTCGTAAGCGAGGTCGTAGCGAGGTCGTAAGCGAGGTCGTAAGCGAGGTCGTAAGCGAGGTCGTAAGCGAGGTCGTAAGCGAGGTCGTAAGCGAGGTGACGGAATCTTGCTTCGTCCGTCTTTTTATAGTGTAGGGCAAAATGTCGGCCCGGCCCAATCTTTAAAAGATCGTGGCTTCAAAGTGTGGCGAAAAGATTCGCCAGAATCACGGTCGTGGAAGTGTTCCACGACCGTAATTTAGGGCGTGGAAACAATTACGGTTTGCAACATATGTTCCACGGTCGTGTAATCCCCTGGAATGAACATGGATTTCTGACTCCAAATCCACGGCCGTAATTCTGAACGTGGTTTGTGATACGGCCGTATTTTAGGGCGTAATTTAGGGCAAGAACGTGATTCTTCCCTAAACTCGTGCATTCCTCAAACTAAGACTCCAAATTGCTTCCAAAGAGTGTCCTCAATCTATGGACATATCAACTCAACTCTCCTTTGCTCGTTTCCGTTCGGAAATAGCTCCAAATCACCTATAATCAACATAGAACTAGTGTAGACATCCATATCGACAATATAGGTAATACTAGCTCTCATATGCACAAAGTTCAATCAAAGACTATCAATATGAATCAAATACGTTTAGAAAACGTGCCTAAAATATCACAATATTTCATGCTAACAAATAACCCCATACTTAACACTTGCTTGTCCCTAAGCAAGGTCTTTCAAAAAGCTTTAAACAAGAGTTAGGATGAAATATGTGTACCTTCTTTTGGATGAATGTGACTTCTAAAGAATAGATCATTCTCAAACCTTGCTTCAATCGTTTTTCAAACTTTCACACACTTAATCAAAGAGTAAAAGGTAAAGAAAATTCATGAATCAACTCAACTTCTAAACAAGCATTATAACCTTCAAACATTAACAAAATCAATCTCAAGAAACTTCAATTTAGATCACCAAGTCATATAACATTCTTTTGATCTTAAGGACTTCCAAAGAAAAGGTCTAGAATATGGAAGGAAAGGGAAAACTTTAAGGGGAAGTGGTGCATAAATCCGGGAAAGTGGATAACTACCTTCTTCTTCTTATGCGGTTTCCGCAACACTTCAACTTAGAGCTTCGCTCTCTTCTTTTCACTTCTCGAATTTACTTTTGGAGTTATGGATAGAGGTGCACAAAAACCGAAGCCTAGGAGATCGGCGTTTCTCAAATTTGTCAAGAGATGCCTCAAACCCTTAGCGCACATACCATAATCCGCTAGGAATATCACTCAATCCGACTTTGGCAAGACACAAACACCCGGCTATGTGAATGGTGCCGAGTTACTCATCGTCATGATTGACTTCCCCAAACCTACAATTTCTTTCTATTCAATTGATTGCAAATATTTGCTCTCATGGCCCTCCCACATCAAACATGCCTTTTTCTCATTCACTTCTCCAAATTCCCGGATAGGTAAAGGAGGCTAATATTTCAATGAGGAGCTAGATGATCAAGGAAAGAAGAAAGAAAGTATTGAATTGCCTTAATCATTTCAAAAGGAAGTATAGGAACTTATAACATGATTTCAACTTCAATTTTCTAGCATGATTTAGGTAACATTCTCACATTATAAAACTTGCAAAAGAGGTAGAATTCATTCATTCAATTTCTTTTCAAATCACAATCCTTTTAAGCATGCAATTGTCATCAAACTCAATTCACAAGTAGATTATCATGGGAATCATCTCAATTCATTAGAAGCACAAAATTTTTCAAAATTTTTCAATTTTTATGGTTTTTTCAAGTCATTTTTCATGCAATGCAATAAGGAAACGTGTAACACATAATGAAGATGCAACGATAGTCTCGAATGAAAGCAAACATAGAGAGTAGAGTTATTACAAACTTTTAGTACATCCCACCCCATACTTAGGACGAACATTGTCCCTAATGTTCAAAAGAAAGAACAAAAGAAAGAAAAGAAAAAGAAACTCACAAGTGGTGGCGGGAATGTCTAAAACAACGATCATGCATCAATCACTGCGGCGCCGGTGGAGGTGGGAATGGAGAGAAACTCGGATCATAGTACCGCCCGAACTGCTGGCGGTAGACGTCCCTCATCATATGGTCAAGGTCGTCCAAGCGTCCATCTCTAGCATCCACCCGGATCTCTAGCGCTCCGACTCTCTCCGAAAGTCCGGTAGCCCAATCCGGCATCTGCTCGTACCATCCCGGGGCGTGACTGTACCATGATGGAGCATCGGATGGTGCTGGTGCTGGTGGCGGTGGTGGTGCTGCTGGCTGCGCCGTGGACCAAGGAGGGGGTGTGTCATACCAAGTGGGAGGTGTAGTCATCCACGTGGGCCTCTCACTCACGCTAGCGCGGCGAGATGACGAGCCTGAAGCTCTAGCTGGACGTGGAGAGCGCCTAGGTACATCCGGGGCCGCCTCCGGCTGATCCGGAAACGTGCCGAACTCCTGCTCCGCTCCTCCACCACTCTCGTACTGATCTCCCATGTCCTCCTCATCCACAACCGGTGGTGGAACGTAAGGGGGAGCCACTAGCCTGTTTGCATGCATCGCAGCGAACGTCTCCTTCCAATTGTGGCGTCCTGCCACAATGGAATACTCCGGCAGCCACTCAATCCCTCTACCCGTCCTAGTCTCCCAAGGCATGCCCGCATAAAGCGGACCTCTATGTGTGGGGAAGATGAGTCCCCTAACCATAAAAGCATGTAGCCCTAAGGGAACCGCCGGTATACGGGTGCAAGCAGAAAAGTCAACACCGAACGTCCTAGCAATGTGGGTCACTATCCCACCATATCCAATGTTCCCCTTCTTCTTGTTCTTCAGTTTACTCATCGTAGCCGCCAAAAGAGTGGCACAATCTGCACGGCGACCGTAAAGCATACAATAGAGCAAGAATAGCTCATCCGTCTTGATCTTTTGGGGCGTCTCCGTCCTAGGAAAGAGACACTCCGAAAGAACACGGTGAGCTATCTTCAAGGCTAGATGGTACATCAATCTAGCCTTGGTATCGGCGGGTTGCCAACGGTCCTCGTCGGCGTAAATCATGGCTACTTCCTCCCAAAAATCCTTGGGGTAAACTCCGCTCGGAAATCGACCGTTATAGGTCTCATGGAACCCGAAAATGGTCCCAAACTCGACAATGCTCAAATGATAGTCTCGTTCCATGAGACGGAAGGAGACGGTCCTATCTACGTGGCTGTGCTCGAAGGACGTCACAACCTCCCGGGTAATCTCCTCGTAGGCGTCTTCACGAATGTTCGTGAAGACAAGCAACCCGGCTCTATCCAAGAGCCATGTAAGATCATCTACTATGCTGAGAGGATGTAGATCCTCCAACAACAAGTACCTAGGACCTATCACTGTCCTCTCCTTGATCCGGTCGAGTGCTACAAGGTGGTTCTCATGTATGGTTGGAATGCTAGGGTGAGGGGGTGAAGATGGAGGTGAAGGTGAGGATGGTAGTGAAGGAGATGAGGGTGGTGGTGCCCTAGAGGTGGAGGGATTTCCTTTCCTTTTCTTATTTTGCTCTCCTTTCTTCTCCTTTATCCTTCCCGACATTCTCCTTACAAAGTCCATTTTTCAGCAAAAATTACGGTCTGTTCTTGGATTCCACGGCCGTGGTTTACCCAGAGACCGTGATTCGTCTCAGAACTTTGTGAATCTCAGCAAATTCACCAACAATCACCACAACAAGCAGCCCTAATCTAATTCCTTCCAGTCTTTGTCAGTTCTTCCTAAAAAACTATAGCAAAAACGAACCAAATCCGCGAAAATCAAGAAGAAAGAAATAACCTCTTTTTCGGATTGAAAAATCCAAAATGCGTGTTTGTTGATCGAATTCCACTCGATTTGTTGCTTGGATTCTGTTCGTGGTTGGATTTTCTGCAGTTTAGGATGAAGAATCGTTGAAAACGATTAGAAAACGAAGAATTGGAGAGGGTCGTGGGATTTCGGCGTTTTAGGTCGTGGAAAGGGGTAAAATTGTGGTTGGTTTTGTGAAGAATGTAGCTTATATACTCGCAGGCAAAATTTTGAAAATCACGGTCTGTCGGGGTGTTTCACGGCCGTGGAAGTGTACGGACCCGTGGTTTTGGTGATTTTTCAAAGGCTTTTGAGAATTACGGCCACTGTAGCTATGACGACCGTAATTTAGACCGTGGAACCTTCTGTAAAGCTTCAAAGTCCGAATTTCGTCACTTTTCTTCGACATTATCTTCCCTTTCTCCCTTTCCATCGATCCTACAACCAAAAACACGAACATACCGGAAGAAATCGAGGCAAAATAAAGCGAAAACGTCTATTCTATGCTAAACTATGAATCGAAAACAAAAACAAAAAGCAATACCTTGGGTTGCCTCCCAAGAAGCGCTTTGTTTAAGGTCCGTAGCTAGACCAATCTCGCACTTATTCAAGTGCGGTAGGCGCAAACTCCTCAGCTTGGAGTTCCGGCGTGTACTTCTTGAGTCGTTGGCCGTTCACCTTAAAACTTCCGCTAGCTTCACCCCATACTTCAACTGCACCATGGGGGAAAATGCGCTTAATTAGAAAAGGTCCGGTCCAACGGGATTTAAGCTTACCTGGAAAGAGGTGAAGTCTTGAATTGAAGAGGAGAACTTGATCTCCTTCTTTGAAGTCCTTTGGAATGATATGCTTATCATGCCAACGCTTTGCCCTTTCCTTGTAGATCTTAGCATTCTCATAGGCGTTCAAGCGAAGTTCATCCAGCTTGTTGATGTCTAGGAGACGCTTCTCTCCCGCTTCTTTCATGCCGAAATTCAACCACTTGATAGCCCAAAACGCTTTGTGCTCCAGCTCTACCGGCAAATGACAAGACTTCCCATACACAAGATTGTATGGTGTGGTTCCTATGGGAGTCTTGTATGCTGTCCGGTACGCCCATAATGCATCATCTAGCTTCAAGGACCAATCCTTCCTAGTCCTTGAAACCATCTTCTCTAGAATTCCCTTGATCTCCCTATTTGAGATCTCAACTTGTCCACTCGTTTGTGGATGGTAAGGGGTGGCGATCTTGTGAGTAACCCCATACTTAGCTAGAAGAGCTTCAAAGCGACGGGCTATGAAGTGAGAACCTCCATCACTAATGATTGTCCTTGGCGTTCCAAATCGCGGAAAGATGGTCTTGTTGAAGAACTTAACCACCACCATGGCATCATTTGTGGGAGAGGCAATTGCTTCCACCCATCTAGAAACGTAGTCCACCGCCAATAGTATGTATTGGTTTCCACAAGAAGATGGGAATGGTCCCATGAAATCGACTCCCCAAACGTCGAAAATCTCCACCTCTTGGATGTTGTTGAGGGGCATCTCGTTCCTTCTAGAAATATTGCCTGTTCTTTGACAAGCATCGCAGCAAGAAACAAAGGATTGCACATCTCTAAATAAAGTAGGCCAATAGAATCCAGATTGCAATACCTTTGCGCTAGTCTTGTTCGAACTAGCGTGTCCTCCACAAGGTAGTGAATGACAATGGCGGATGACACTTTGCATCTCATCTTCCGGCACACATCGCCGAATGATGCCATCCGGACCTCTCTTGAAGAGGAGAGGCTCGTTCCAATAGTATTCCCGGACGTCCTTAAAGAACTTCTTCCTTTGTGCGTAGGATAGTCCGGGCGGTATCTCCTGGCAAACCAAATAGTTAACAAAGTCAGCAAACCATGGTTTGTTACCTTTGGAGATCTCGTTGATGCACTCCTCTATGATGTGTAGATGTTCGTCTGGAAAGGAGTCATCAATGGGTAGATGGTCGTCCTCTAGATGTGTGAGGCGACTCAAATGATCCGCAACAGAATTTTCTGAACCTTTCTTGTCGCGGATCTCAAGATCGAATTCTTGTAGGAGAAGAATCCATCTAATTAGCCTTGGCTTCGCGTCTTTCTTTGCAAGGAGGTACCGGATCGCAGCATGATCCGTGTAGACAATCACCTTTGCACCTACAAGATAAGAGCGAAACTTGTCAATAGAGTAGACAATGGCTAGAAACTCTTTTTCTGTAGTGGCGTAGTTGAGCTGAGCTTCGTCTAGCGTCTTGCTAGCGTAGTATATGGCATGGGTTCGCCCTTCCTTTCGTTGCCCAAGAACAGCTCCAATAGCTACGTCACTAGCATCACACATAATCTCGAAGGGGAGAGTCCAATCCGGGGGTTGGATAATAGGTGCTGAAATTAGAGCTTGCCGAATGGTGTTGAACGCATCTAAACATTCCTGCGAAAACTCAAAAACCGCATCCTTCATCAATAGATTAGTGAGAGGTTTTGATATCTTAGAAAAATCTTTAATGAAACGTCTATAAAATCCAGCATGTCCTAGGAAACTTCTTATCCCTTTCACCGAAATTGGGGGAGGAAGTTTCTCTATGGTCTCTATCTTAGCTTTGTCTACCTCTATCCCTCTACTAGAGACTAAGTGACCTAATACGATTCCTTCCTTAACCATGAATTGACACTTCTCCCAATTAAGAACTAGGTTAGTGTCTTCACAACGTTGTAAAACAAGAGAAAGGTTAGAAAGACAATCGTTAAAAGAGGAACCGTATACGGAGAAGTCGTCCATGAAGACTTCCATAATTTCCTCTACGTACTCGGAGAATATGGCCATCATGCACCGTTGAAAGGTGGCTGGGGCGTTGCAAAGCCCGAACGGCATTCTCCTATAAGCGAACGTACCCCAAGGGCACGTGAACGTGGTCTTCTCCTGATCGTCTGGGTGTATCGGAATCTGAAAGAAACCACTATAACCGTCAAGGTAGCAAAAATGTGAATGTTGTGCTAACCTTTCAAGCATTTGATCGATGAATGGCAATGGGAAGTGGTCCTTCCGCGTCGCGTTGTTGAGCTTGCGGTAGTCTATACACATTCGCCATCCAGTCACGGTTCGGGTAGGAATGAGTTCGTTGTTCTTGTTGGTGATGACCGTCATTCCTCCCTTCTTCGGAACTACTTGAACTGGACTCACCCATTTGCTATCGGAGATAGGATAGATGATACCTGCATCAAGAAGTTTAAGGATTTCCTTCTTGACAACCTCCTTCATGGTCGGATTCAACCGCCTTTGAGGTTGTCTTGAAGTTCTAAAATCCTCCTCCATTAGTATCTTATGCATACATAGGGAGGGTTTAATTCCTACTAAGTCCTCGATAGTGTAACCTATGGCTTTTCTATGTTTCCTAAGGACTGTCATGAGTTGTTCATGTTCATCTATGCTTAGTTCGGAACTAACAATGACCGGAAAGGTAGAATTAGATCCAAGAAAAGCGTACCTTAGATGAGTAGGAAGTGGTTTGAGATCCATCGCTTTCGGAGCTTCCAATGGTCCTTGAGGAGCATCCGACGTTTCCTTAGAAGTTTCTAAGGTTGTGGAGTGGTTTGGAGTAGAATCAGAAGAAGTTGAAGATGTAAGCCGATCACCCTCTTCCACGGTCAGAATTACGGCCTCTCCATGTATTCCACGGCCGTATAATCCTCTGGAATGGAGGTCGATTTTGGTTGTGAAATCCACGGTCGTGGAATACAGGGTATGACCGTGGATTCTTACATTCTCAGCCTCATCGTGGAGTTTTTCAAATTCCACTTCATGCATCTCTTCTTGTGCTTCTAAGGCTTCAATTTCCTCTTTGCACTCTTCTTCTTCCCCTACATTGGTTAGACTCATAGTGATAACTTTTTGTAAAGGATCGTTGAAGAGAATCGCACTTACCTCCTCCCTAGACAAACCTTCTTCATCTTGGATATCGTAAATATCCTCATCGAAGATTGGCTCCTTTACTAGAGTGGAAAGAACGAACTCTACTTTCTCTTCTCCAATATCAAAAGCGAGTCTCCCATTCTTGCAATCAACCATGCAGCCGGAAGTTGCAAGAAACGGTCTTCCGAGTATAATCGGGACCGGACTATCTGCAGGAATGTCAAGCACGACAAAATCAATGGGGACAAAGAATTTACCTAACTTGACCGGGACGTCTTCTACAATACCGACGGGGCGAGTGATGGATTGATCCGCCATGTATAACGTCATCTTGACCGGTTTAGGATCGCCTAGACCGATCTTCCTACATAATGGAAGTGGTATGATGCTCACACTTGCTCCCAAGTCACATAAAGCGTCGTATGTGACATCTCCCACTCCAATGGGAATGCAAAATGACCCCGGATCTTTCAACTTTGGGGGCATTTTCTCCTTCATAGTCTTGATGAGATCCGAAGAATCCGAACTCATCTTGACCTCACCGAAATCTTCTAGCTTCCTCTTGTTAGAGAGGAGCTCCTTCAAGAACTTGCCATAAGCCGGCATACCTACAATAGCATCAATGAAGGGTATATTAATATGCAGCTTGCTCATGAGTTCTATGAACTTACCGAATTGTTTATCTAGGCGCGCTCGCGCTCTAGATTGAGGAAATGGTAGGGGAGGTTTGTAAGCTGGAGGAGGAACATAAACATCTTCCTTCTCCTTCCCCTTTCCTTTGTCCTTCTCTACGGGGACTTCAACGAACGTAGGCTGCGGATCGGTGGTGGTCACTCCGCTCCTAGTTGTAATCGCCATTACCCTTCCCTTAGGGTTGTCCTCCGTCTTTCCTGGAAGTTTCCCTTGATTTCTAGGGACTTCCTCCGCGTGGTTGAACAATTGGTTTTCCAAAACTTTTTGAGCTTTGTCAACCTTAGAGACTTGATCATCAACCTTGATGAGGCGGTTCTCCAACCCTTGAAGCTTTCCCAAGATTGTCTCCAACATGGGATCGGACTTCTCCTTTCCCGCATTGTTTCCTCCATTTGATGATTGCCCCTGGCCTTTCAAAGGAGTAGAGGAAGAGGAGGGTGGAGTTAGTGAATTAGAATTGGAAGGATAGGAGTTACCGGAATTTTGTTGATTGGAGCGCCAATTGTTGTTGTTTGAACTTCGATTGTTGTTCCAATTGTTGTTGTTCCGGTTGTTGTCGTTTCCATTCTAGTTGTTATTCCGGTTATTGTTCCGGTTATTGTTGTTGCGGTTGGAGTTATCACCGCCATTGTTGTTGCCCAAATAGCCAACATCCTTCTCTTGTTGCTTTGGGAAGTTGGTCTTGATAGTCTCCTTCAACTCTTTGATCTCATTGTTGAGGGAGAAAATCTGATTTTGAGCTTCATGTGTGAGCTTCGCTCCTTGATCCACACGATTTCCCTCCGCTTTCCGGTGGGAATACTTCTCTATGACTCTTGCTTGCTTCTCAATGAAGTCCCAAGCGTCATCTTCTCTCATGTCCATGAACGTTCTGCATGAGAGGGATTGGAGGTTGAACTGCGTTCCCGCATCCAGCCCTTTGTAGTAGATTTCCAACAAGGCAAGTTTAGATATGCCATGATGAGGGCAACCCAAGAGTAAATCCTGAAACCTTTCCCAAGATTGAAACAAACTTTCGTTAGGTCTCATGGAAAAAGCATTAATCTTACCTCTAAGTTCCACCGTTTTGGATGGCGGAAAGAATTTGGTGAGAAACTCCGCGGAAAGGTCTTCCCACGTGTCTAGTTTCCCATTGGGAAGAGCTTGATACCATGACAACGCTTTTCCTTTCAAAGAGAAAAAGAAAGGTTTGAGCTTATAGCTATTGGTAGTAGCGTTCTTCGGTCTCATTGTCTCCATCATACACTCAAAGTTTTGCAAGTGTTGGTGTGGAGATTCGGTACTTGTACCGCCAAATTGGCTTTGGCGAACAAGAGTGATAACTTGAGGGTTAAAGCTGAACCCTTGCACATCTTCAGCGTCAAATTTCACACCCAAGCGGCGTGGTTGTTGTGTTGGATCCATCCGCTGGCCAAGAGTTCTTGGCTCATTATCCACACGTTCGACTCTCACATTCCTAGGTGGAATGCGGCGATTAGTAGCTCCTTGTGGATGGAAAGGATTCATATTGATCGTGGGATCAATCTCTTCTAACGGCGGCATGGAAGAGTCACTATCATCAGCGGATGAGTGGCTTTTTCTTCTAGACCTTGATCTCCTTTTTGAGGACTTCTTGCTTACCTTATTCTCAAGGTCGCTCATCTTTATCCTCATTTGGACGATCATGTCTTTTAGACCGTTAACTTGAGATTGATGACGATCCATCTCATCTTGGCGGAGAGTTTCATTCCATCGGAGTTGAGATTCCTTCTCCGCCAACTCCGTTTGAAGGTCACGTTCGTGTTCTTCGGCCATCTTCTTTTCCTTGCGCTTTCGCCTCAAGGTTTTCTCTAGCTCTTGGTCAAGAGGTAAGAGATCTTCGGTGTTCTTAGACCTGCGCATGCACTCAAAGAGATATCAAATAATGAGAGCAAGCTCCCAAGCTTGACAACCGGCTACCGGATTCGGTCTAAACCAAATCCCCAGCAACGGCGCCAAAAACTTGTTCGCCCCTAGAGGTGTGTGCAAATAAGTTTTAAATTTATAAAACTAGAATCAAGCAGCGAACCCGCAGTGTACGGATCGATATAGTTAAGCAAGAATTCCAGAGTATCGAACACAGGGATTTGGGGGAAACGAACTCGATTGCAGATTATCAAGCAAGTAAATGTGAGAGTTTTGCAAATTATTGGGAAAACAACAATCCTAAAGATCCAGGTATCTAATTGTGGCAATCGATTCAAGATATACTAAATGATATAAAGACAGAGTTGAGATATGCAAAGGTATACTAATGTAAGGTAATCGTACGGTGAAGTTCCAAAAACCTTATATAACTCACCTACAAGACACTCTCTATACAGGTTGTTGAGGCTCAATATAGAAGGATTCTAGAGGCGAGAATTAGTGTCAAATACCCAAACTTATAATCCAAGGATCAAGACTAACTTAACCGATTGAGGTTGTTGAGGCTCACAATCGAGGTAGAGGTTGTTGAGGCTTCACTACCACCTAGAAAAGACAAGTCTAAACTAAGCTAAAGCAAATCTTTAACTTTAGATTAAAGTAAAAGCAGATTCGTAGACTTAAGGGAAATCACGGTTAGTTCTTGAGGTTCCACGGCCGTGGACTCAAGAACAGACCGTAATTTAGGGCTGTCGGCGACAATTCTCTAACTCTCAGGGTCTAATCTATTTGCGATCGATCTATCATCATCTAAGCCACAACTATCAACCCTTCACCTTAGAATTGTTTAGAGCTTTTAGCCAATAACAGTCATATTGATATCAATTCAAGAATAAAAAGATAAAAAGATGAAAACTTTCAAGAACTTTCAATACTCTTCAATTCAATCTCAAAGTCACAAAGAGAATAAGCAATGTCAAAAGATTCACAATAGAACAATTAATCGTAATCCTAGGAAAGAAAAGAAAACGGGATGTCAATCCGTTTTCCAAATCGAACCTAATCAAGAAGAGAGATCTTCTTGCAAAATCTTCCAAGAACTACGATCTTCCGCAAATCCGGAGATCTCAACAGCAATCTCCACCAAAAGTGCGAGATTAGAGGAATTCCAAAAACGAACTTCGATCTCTTCAAGAGATGTCAATTGCTTCCAAGTAAGCTAAGCAAAACGTCTTCGTGTCTAAGCGGCGAAGAATGAGGGCAAACGGGTAGCGAAAGTCGTAAGCGAGCTCGTAAGCGAGGTCGTAAGCGAGATCGTAAGCGAGGTCGTAAGTGAGGTCGTAAGCGAGGTCGTAAGCAAGGTCATAAGCGAGGTCGTAGCGAGGTCGTAAGCGAGGTCGTAGCGAGGTCGTAAGCGAGGTCGTAAGCGAGGTCGTAAGCGAGGTCGTAAGCGAGGTCGTAGCAAGGTCGTAAGCGAGGTCGTAAGCGAGGTCGTAAGCGAGGTCGTAAGCGAGGTCGTAAGCGAGGTGACGGAATCTTGCTTCGTCCGTCTTTTTATAGTGTAGGGCAAAATGTCGGCCCGGCCCAATCTTTAAAAGATCGTGGCTTCAAAGTGTGGCGAAAAGATTCGCCAGAATCACGGTCGTGGAAGTGTTCCACGACCGTAATTTAGGGCGTGGAAACAATTACGGTTTGCAACATATGTTCCACGGCCGTGTAATCCCCTGGAATGAACATGGATTTCTGACTCCAAATCCACGGCCGTAATTCTGAACGTGGTTTGTGATACGGCCGTATTTTAGGGCGTAATTTAGGGCAAGAACGTGATTCTTCCCTAAACTCGTGCATTCCTCAAACTAAGACTCCAAATTGCTTCCAAAGAGTGTCCTCAATCTATGGACATATCAACTCAACTCTCCTTTGCTCGTTTCCATTCGGAAATAGCTCCAAATCACCTATAATCAACATAGAACTAGTGTAGGAATCCATATCGACAATATAGGTAATACTAGCTCTCATATGCACAAAGTTCAATCAAAGACTATCAATATGAATCAAATACGTTTAGAAAACGTGCCTAAAATATCACAATATTTCATGCTAACATCTCATCCTAGGTTTGCATTGAACCAGGAAAGGTGTAATAAGAATAGGATTTGACAAACTCTAACACTTAACTCTCAGTTTCGGATCAAAAAGGTCACCTCGGTCAGAAGAATTCCACCCCGGCCGAGATGTTCATCGACTGAGGGAGATGTTCTAGGGTTAAGGATAAAGACTCGAGCTTTCAAGGTCCTACTAGAATTTAAGATTATTCTATCATTGTTTTTCCCACAACCTTCAGTCAATCACCCTAGAATCACACAAAGAAATTAGCCACTCATCATCATAAAAGCAATAATCAAATATAAGGGAAGAAGGTGAATAATTGAACACAAAAACCTTAAGAAAAAGGCTTTAATAACTGAATCAATTATCAAACAAACAAGCGTTCCTTGGATCAAAATCCAATAAGACAATCAACAAGAAGGGAATCTAAGAGAATCTTACAAAACCCTTCACAAAAGCTATAAAAGCTATCAACTTCCTTCCTTCAACCTTCCTTTAACCTTCCTAACTGCTGGATGCTCTAAGCATGAATTTTCCGGTGATGTGCCGGTTATGGTTTGTGGAAAATCCACCCCTTTATATAGGAAAACTACCCTCCAAAGATAAGAGATCTTAAAAAGATATTTTCCTAATAAAGTATATCTATCTCTCATAAATAAATCCCTAAAATATATGATCTTTCTTCTAGAAATCCAGCCTAAAAATATAAGATCTCTCCTTCCAAAAATAAAAGATCTCAGCCAAGAATAAAATATATCTCGCCGCGTCCAAGGTATTCGCCTCGGTCGGGACGCTCCTCTGGATCACCTCGGTCGAGATGGTATGTAGCTGACCGAGGTGGCTCTAAATTGAATGTGAAATCTCTCAAATCTGGTCCAAAGTAAATCTTTAATCCATTTCTATGCTTCCTGGATTCTTCCTTAAGCTCCTGAATGTAGCTCCAATGACTCCTTAGCTCCTTTAGCTCCATTTTGATGCAAAACGTGCCATTTTACCTACGATTACAACGAAACTTGGTGTAGACCTCGATTCCCGCAAAGGTAGATGAAATGACAATATAATCACATAATATACATCCAAACATGCAGATTATTGAAGATAAAACGTCTAAACAGGTCCCAAAATATAGACTATAATTCATGCTATTAGCGTTCGAAGGACATTCCCATGTTGAGGATACAGTGGTTGAGACAAGGACTTGAGGATGCTACATGGGAGACTGAGGATAGTATCTAGAGGAACTATCCAGAGTTTTATGATGAGATAGATGCACCTGCAGGATCACCGAGTAAATCTTGGTGCTATCTTGGTGAGTGTTGTGATTAGGTGCTTTGATGTGTTTATTTTCGTACTAGCTATGACGTGATATACGATCCTATTAAATCTTGATGTGCTAGCGCGATTTATGATTATAGTTGGAGATGGTTCTTTCCTCCATGCTATCTGAGTGTGATTAGGATTTAGCTGGAGATGGTTCTTTCCTCCACGCTACCTTGATGGACATAGTTTTATTGGAGATGTTCTTTCTCCATGCTTTATGGATGAGTATGATGTGGCTAGATATGTGCTTCCTCTAGGCCTTGTGATATGATTATGGCAAGAGATATGTTTCCTCTATGTGTTGTGATGAGATTATAGGTTAGCTAGAGATGATTTTCCTCTATAGCTTTGGATAGTGTTATCATCTTGTTGTTGGAGTTGGTGATTCCTCCATGCTACGTTTTGAGGTTATAGAGTGTTATAAGTTGATACCTTTGAACGGAGATGTGATACCTCCGATTGAGACAATGTTTATACCTCGGCGTATGGGTCCGAGAGGATTTGGGAATTGTACAAGTTTCGGGACGAAACTTTTTTTAAGGGATGTGTGATGTAATAGCTAGGATTTCCGAATTCTAATTAATGTTGATTAACTTAATCATTGATAGTAAATGACATATAACTCGCGAAGATTGCGCAAGTGATGAGTATGAGTCCCCCGTTATGCTCTTGGCGTAATTTTGGACATATGCGCAAGTTTGGATACCTCTGACCCTACTACCATCAGGTAACCCTATAGCAAAGGGTATCCCCTCTATAGTAGCTAAACCTAGATGCTGAACACATACATCAGAAATAAAGGAATACGTAGCACACGTATCAAATAAAACTCTAACAAGTAAACCATGAAGTAGAATAGGACCTGTAGCAGCCGGTGCAGGTGGCTCCTCTGCACTCATTAGCTTAAAGACTCTACCCTGAGCTCCTCTGATATTTGTGGTACTCCCACCACGACCTCTACCTCTACTCGGCCCGGGAGAAGATCCTTGAGTAGAAGGACGATCTAGGACTCTCTATTGTCCTTGTGTCTGTTGCTGAGGTGTTCTCTGACCACCTCTCACCACACTAGCAGGGGAAGAACCCTGTTGTGATGCAACTCCACCTTGCCTACAGAAGGCAGCTCTATGACCTGGTCTACCACAAGTGTAGCAAGTCACTAGTGGCCTCGTACACTCTGGTCGCAAAGGATACGAGAGGATACGGAGATGTGATACCTCCGATAGAGACAGTGTTTATACCTCGGCGGATGGGTCCGAGAGGATACGAGGCCACCAACGCCGCTAGTATGCCCAGTACGTTGCCTCTTCTCAAACCGTCCCGTTTGAGAAGTCCTCCTTTGACTGGCCTCTCACGCTCATAAGTCGAGGCCCGGTTGTAATAGCTAGGATTTCCGAATTCTAATCATTGTTGATTAACTTAACCATTGATAGTAAATGACATATAACTCGCGAAGATTGCGCAAGTGATGTATGAGTCCCCCGTTATGCTCTTCGCGTAATTTTGGACATATGGGGAAACATTCACTTTTTATCCCGGGTAATTATTTTTACCCTCCGGTGTTATTTGGAGCATTTGGGAGCTCCAATTAATAAAAATGCAGTTGAGAGAAATGATCAGGACATAGGATATGTCCTAGATATGAAATAACATGGAGAAGCAAAACGGCCAAAAGAGTCACTATTTCGTTTCTTAACGGCTAAGAAAGACGGCTTAGATTCACATGTTTTCCAAGGAAAATGTGGAATAATTATCCCTACAATATTCCAGATTTATTATTCCAATTTCGAAAAGCTTGGAGAAGGGGATTCAACCCGCCTTTGGATCGGTTAAAGGATAATTACCGACTTCGCTAAAGGATAATTATCGTCCTCACTATAAATAGCCCAAAATCGTTAATTAATTAATTTCCTATCACATTTCCTCATAAAAGATCTGATTTCTCTCAGCCTTCAAACTCATATCTACTCTCCGTTTCTAATCCGATTTCAATTCCGTTTGAGTTTCTGGATTCCTCTCTTCATGCTCTTCATATCGGTACCAAGTTTCTGCATTTCCGTCGCTCAGATTCCGGTGAATTTGATGTTGTACATGCGTAGCCTGCGTCGTTGTGATTCCGAATCTTCTTTTAGATCGTCAATCGGGTTAGTAACGAATAAATTATGAATTTATTTATTTTTTGTACTGCGATTTGACCTAAATTGACTTTAGGCTTGTCAAATGGATAATTAAAAATTCCATTATGGTCGTTATTGTAATAGCTAGGATTTCCGAATTCTAATTAATGTTGATTAACTTAATCGTTGATAGTAATTGACATATAACTCGCGAAGATTTCGCAAGTGATGAGTATGAGTCCCACCGTTATGTTCCTCGCGTAATTTTGGACGTTTGGGGAAATTTTTACTTTTTCCCCCGGGTAATTATTCTTACCCTCCGGTGTTATTTGGAGCATTTGGGAGCTCCAATTAAAAAAAATGCAGTTGAGAGAAATGATCAGGACATCGGATATGTCTTAGATATGAAATAACATGGAGAGGCAAAACGGCCAAAAGAGTCGCTATTTCGTTTCTTAACGGCTAAGAAAGACGGATTAGGAATACACGTTTTCCGAGGCAGTTGTGTAATAATTATCCCTACAATATTCCAGATTTAATGTTCCAATCTCGAGAAGTTTGGAGAAAGAGGTTCGACCCGCCTTTGGATCGGTTAAAGGATAATTATCGACTTTACTAAAGGATAATTATCGTCTTCACTATAAATAGCGGAAAATCCTTTATTAATTCATTTCCTTTCACGTTTTCACGTAAAAGCTCTGATTTCTCTCAACCTTCAAACTCAGATCTACTCTCCGTTTCTAATCCGATTTCAATTCCGTTTGAGTTTCTGGATTCCTCTCTTCATTCTCTTCATAACGGTACCGAGTTTCTGCATTTCCGAGTATATGGAGGGCTGGTCGAGCATATATGTCACCAGGACGGTTTCGTCGCTCAGATTCCGATGAATTTGATGCTGTCCATGCGTAGCCTGCGTTGTTGTGATTCCGAATCTTCTTTTAGATCGTCAATCGGGTTAGTAACGAATAAATTATGAATTTATTTATTTTCTGTACTGCGATTTGACCTAAATTGACTTTAGGCTTGTCAAATGGATAATTAAAAATTCCATTATGGTCGTTATTGTAATAGCTAGGATTTCCGAATTCTAATTAATGTTGATTAACTTAATCGTTGATAGTAATTGACATATAACTCGCGAAGATTTCGCAAGTGATGAGTATGAGTCCCACCGTTATGTTCCTCGCGTAATTTTGGACGTTTGGGGAAATTTTTACTTTTTCCCCGGGTAATTATTCTTACCCTCCGGTGTTATTTGGAGCATTTGGGAGCTCCAATTAAAAAAAATGCAGTTGAGAGAAATGATCAGAACATCGGATATGTCTTAGATATGAAATAACATGGAGAGGCAAAACGGCCAAAAGAGTCGCTATTTCGTTTCTTAACGGCTAAGAAAGACGGATTAGGAATACACGTTTTCCGAGGCAGTTGTGTAATAATTATCCCTACAATATTCCAGATTTAATGTTCCAATCTCGAGAAGTTTGGAGAAAGAGGTTCGACCCGCCTTTGGATCGGTTAAAGGATAATTATCGACTTTACTAAAGGATAATTATCGTCTTCACTATAAATAGCGGAAAATCCTTTATTAATTCATTTCCTTTCACGTTTTCTCGTAAAAGCTCTGATTTCTCTCAACCTTCAAACTCAGATCTACTCTCCGTTTCTAATCCGATTTCAATTCCGTTTGAGTTTCTGAATTCCTCTCTTCATTCTCTTCATAACGGTACCGAGTTTCTGCATTTCCGAGTATATGGAGGGCTGGTCGAGCATATATGTCACCAGGACGGTTCCGTCGCTCAGATTCCGATGAATTTGATGCTGTCCATGCGTAGCCTGCGTCGTTGTGATTCCGAATCTTCTTTTAGATCGTCAATCGGGTTAGTAACGAATAAGTTATGAATTTATTCGTTTTCCGTACTGCGATTTGGCCTAAATTGACTTTAGGCTTGTCAAATAGGACAATTAGAAATTCCATTATGGTCGTTATATTATTCTGGTGATTATGGGTTCTTGTTTGATGAAATCTGATGACAGGGGGTTTAGAAATTGCCTGCGGGCAAAATGTTATTTTGGCGAAATCTAATTAATTAATTAAAGGTTAATTAATTAAATTAGGATTAAAATTGAGATTGAGGAATGTTGATTAGATACTACCTTGAGATTTGAGGAATTGTGAGCTATGTTGAGATATTGAGGTTTAGTTGGTTGTGAGGCTCATAGATTGAGTATGATCCTTATGGAACCCTTTGGGTCTAGGTGTGACCCCTTTGATGAATAGAGGTTGATATATCTCCTTATGCCTTTTTATAGGCCGTGTTGTCCCTCCAGTGTAGAGGTGATCGTGGTTGATTTTGTACGAGGTTGAGGTAAGTCCGTAGGACTTACTTAGCTACCATCCCTATATTGGGTGTTTGCATGAGTGGTGTGTGCTTTATATGGTTGCTATGATATCATGAGTTGTCGTTTTTATCGACCTATGTTCTATTGACTGCCCCACTGCGTGGCTGTGATAACATTTCCCTTTCATCCCGCCGTGGAGTCTGGGAGGTTCTCTGATGTCAGGCCAGACTGGTTTACAGGAAGGGCGCAATCCACTCCCATAGGGTACACGGATTGTGTGACCGATACTCGTACAGCTGGACATTGTACTCAGAGGCGGGGATGTATCGGTCCCCGTGTCACATACTTTCATCTATCTATATATATACGGTTTTTGAGTGAATGGTTATTATATAAAGATAATAAATGGGTAAATGTGTGATAACATGCTGATGTGTTTATCTTTCATGATTGTGCTTGTGCTTATGCATTACCTCATATATGTATGGTTAGCTAACGGTTTCATACCGTGTTGTAGATGTTTACAGGTTAGCCGCTACTGGGTAATCTGGCAGGGTGACAGGCCGAGGACTCTCGTACATTAGGTGATTGGTTTGGGGTTGTTGTGTTTCCCCTCCTGAGTGAGGATGATCTTTTGTACCTCCTATGTGAGGATGTCGTTTTATATACTCGGCTATGTTGTTGTTTACTTTGGGTCGTACAGTTTATACTGTTTTATGTATTTGTTTTATATCTGTCAGTGCCATGTTGTAAGGTCCAGTGAACTTGTTGTCAGGCTAGGGTCAGGATCCATTGTGAGATCCTAGCCCAATGTGACATCCCGAGTCCCGCGGATTCGAGTGTTATAGAGTTGGTATCAGAGCCCAGGTTGACAACAATGACACTTGTTACTTGCAATGAGGTTTGATAGGTAAAATAAACAGAGCCCACATGGGATCTGACGTTTTCAAAGGTTTTGGTTTTAAGTGTGGTTTTGGGATAGAATGTACGAGAAGTCGTCACCTCTGCCATGGATCTCTGCAGTGTAGATATGTATATATATCTGTGTGTACTATGGATTATGTGGATGTATTATATATATATCGATACATATGGCATATATATAGCCTTATAAGATTAGGTGCGTATATCCTACAGATGACTCAGACTAGAGTAGTATCTGTAGTGGGATAAGGTAGGGGTACACCCCCTCTTCCTCCAGTGGTGATAAGTTAGGGACCAGTTTCCGTTGTTGCTTCACCTATGGCAGAGAACGAGTTTGAAGAGGCTGATCGTTTCTCCATGAGTAGATCCGAGTTTCAAGAATATATGTAACAAGTATATGAAGCGGTGATAGCGGGTAGATCCACACCGGATTTACCAACAATTGTGAGATTAACTGAAGCTTCAGGATCCAGAAAGAAGCAATGGACTGAATCAGTTATTGGAGAAGCAAAGATGATGAATTGGGAACCAAGTCCGATATCAGGACAATCTAGTGATCCTTTGGCCATGAAGATGACTGGCAAGAGACTACAGTATTTTAATTGGGTGGAAGTTGGGACACTAGCGAGTTGTGTACCCAAAGACGCCCATCATATGCTTTACGTGTGGTAAAGTAGGGCATAGAGCGAAGTTTTGTCGATAGGGCAAGGCATTGCCTTTACAGGTTCCCTTCAAGAGTGAGATCATTCCAGGTGGACGACGAAGGTCGAGTTACCCTTCAGTTGCAGAGGTTGCAAGGATGGGATGATTATGTTTCAGTTGTGGCTATCTAGGTTCTGTGTGCCCCTTGGCACTGATAGCTTGTTTCACTTGTGGTGAGCTAGGCCATCTGGCCCTTTTTGTCAACATGGTGGTGTTTCTTCCGAGCAAGACCTTCCTCTTTCCGGTGCAGAAAGAGTGGAAGTGGAGGCTATAGTAATGACCTCAGGGATACCTAAGGAGCATGGATCTGACATTGAGTGATGATATGTAGAGGAGCTACGAGTGTTGGCTGTTATAGGTACCATTCTCGTTAATGATTTACCTGGTAGAGTTTTGCTTGTTGTGAGTGCTATGCACTTCATGTCTTTTGATGCATGCGTTAATGGTTGACTTATGGTATATAGTAGAAGGTGGATTTTCCTTTACAAGATTACCTTTTTGGGTCTGAGATACCCGTGAGATGCGTGTTTGTTCCCTTATTTCAGGGACCCATGTATGGTTGCAGACTTCCTTGTCATGTCGTAGGTGCATGAGTAAGTCATTATGTGTATGGTTTGGATGAATAGATATCATGTGGTGTTAGCTTTTAATAGTAAGACTATTATAGTCTTTACTGAGTTGAGTTAAATAGAGGTCTTCTGAGGTTAAGACCTTTAAAGAGACGGGTTTGTCATCAGGACTGTACGAGCAGCGAGCTGATAGCACAGGGATGTGACGTCTTCTAGTGTTATACCATGAAGGAGCGAGATAGTCCAACATTGGAAGGTATTCCAGTTGTTTATGAGTTTATAGACGTACTACTGAACCGTCTAGTTGCCACCTCAGCGGAGTGTGGACATTGTTATCGAGTTGAAGTATGATACAAGATTGAATGGGAAAGCCACACTATATGGTGTTGTTGAGATATTGTACTGATAACTTGAAAAGTTGACTGAAACGGGCTTCTTTTACCCTAGTACGTTCCATGTTCCGTATTGACGACCTGATGAGTTAACTTCAAGAAGCAATTGTGTTTTCAGGATTCCTTTATGCTCAAGATATCCCTAGTCATGGATGAGAGAGCAGCATGTGTATGAGATAGCATCCCATACCCGTTATGGACACTACGAGTTTGTAGTGATGTCATTTGGGTTGACGAATGTTTTAGTAGTTTTTATGGAGTTGATGAATAGTATCTTCATCGACTTCCTTGATTAGTTGGTGGTGGACTCCATGGATGACATGTCGGTATACTCTCATAGTAGAGAATAGTAGACCGATTGTCTGAGGACCGTTCTACAGATTTCGAGAGATAGAGGGTTGTATGCTACGCTCTCTAAGTGTAAGTTGAGATGCCAGTGGTAGCCTTTTTAGGCCATGTTGTCTCCACCAGTGGGATCATGGTTGACCTGGCGAGAATTAAGTATGTTGTAACATGGGAGATACTAATGAACATTAAGGAATACGTAGTTTTCTCGGCTCAGCTGATTGCTACCAATGCTTTGACGAAGGATTTTATATGATTATGTATTCATTTGCGAGTCTTTTGAGAAGACCACCATAACTACGTGATGAAAGCAGTGTGTCTATGTTCTGAAGAGTTGAGGAGGCATTTGACCTCTGCTTCCATTCTGTTGTAGTAAGAAGATTTTTGGGATCCCGTGATTTACGGTGATACATTCCAACTAAGTATGAGATGTGTATTACTATAGAGGAGTAGGGTTATTGATATGTGTGTTTACAACTGAGAACGTATGATGAGAACTACCTGACTAATGATTTAGAGTTAGTAGTGGTAGTTCAAGCCTTTAAGTTTTGAAGACCGTACCGGTGTGATCTTCATGTCAGATTTCTGTAGATCATAGAAATCTGAAATATATTTTATGCAATAGGGGTTGAATAACCGTCAATATTAAGAGCTTAAGTTGATCAAGACTTTGACTTGACGATTCCATATCATTCAGAGAAGTTGAATGTTGTCGCCGATAACTTGAATGGAGAGACGCTCCAAGAGAAGATGATTGTGAGACTGATAGTTCAGCCTCAACTTCAGAGAGATCTAGCTTGGCTAGAGTTGGACAATCAGTTCCTTGATGAAGATACCCAGTTATACCTCAGCGGTTCTACCTGGTCTGTTGGATGAAGTCCAACAGAAGCAGGATACCTGCCCGGCCTTGACAAGGTTTAGAGAAAGGATGTCTCGTACTGAGCCACCATAGTTCTCCATGGGAGTAGATGGACTGATGAAGAGTCATGACCGCTTTTGTGTACCTGCTGATGTAGATGGAGACAGAGAATATTACGGTATACCCACTATACGCCTTATTCAGTACATTCAGGTACGAGTAAGATGGACCACGAGATGAGACGATTATATTGTATGAAGCCGAGATAACCAGATTTGTGATACAGCGTGTGACCTGTTAGCAGGTCCAGATAGAGTATTTCCGATCTAGAGATAAGCCCCACCCACTACCAGTGCAGTAGTAGAATTTGGGAGGACATCTCTATGGACTTTATTATGGGATTGTGACCCAGTAGAAGATTGATGTTATTTGGATTGTTGGTAACAGATTAATGAAACCGGCACGTTTCATTTCTATCAGAATGACGTGGCAAGTGAATGAATTGGCTGAGGAGTACACTAGACAGATAGTGAGACTCCATGGTATACCGAGAACGATCATTTCTGATCGAGATGGATGTTTTTACTTTGAGATTTTAGTCCGCAGATTCAGACTGCTTTGGGGACGAGTTTGTACCTCATGACTACACTTCACCCCCTGACAGATGGTCAGTTAGAGAGGATCATCTAGATCTTAAAGATCTATTATAAGTTGTAAGTTGAATGGGAAACGTGGATGGTTATATTACCTTTCATTACTGATTTTATTATATAACAATGAAGGACGTGCATCTTTTTGGGATGACCCTATGAGGCAATATATAGACATAGATGTCGTATATCTTTATGCTAGAAGTGATCTAGTAGTAGTAGTGGAATAACACCTGACCAGATTCAGGATTTTATAGTTCAAGTAACGTTGATTGAAGGAAGAATGCTAGTTGTACAGAGTCGCCAGATATTATATGTAGACAAGAAGCGTTAACATCTAAAGTTCAAGCGAGAGTTCATGTCCGGCTGGAGGTATCTCAGTTGTGAGACGTTAGTTGTGTTATTATGGAAAGGGGAACTGAGTTTCCAATATGTCGGTTACTTGAGATCTTGATTAGTTTTGTGAAGGCAGCATGATGTTTAGCTTTGCCTCTGAAGTTGGTGGATGTTCACCCAGTGTTCTTGTGTTTCAACTGAGGAAGTATATACTAGGTTGGAAACACTTTGTGAGTCTTAATGATCTAGTGGTTAAGTTGAACCACATCGTTGTTGAGCATCTGATTACATTCTTGGAATAAGATATGAAATGCTTGCATTCGAAAGACATTCCCATATTGAGGATATGATGGTCGAGATGAAGACTTGAAGAGGCTATGTGAGAGACTGAGGATAGTGTCATGAGGAACTATCCAAAGTATATGTTGGGACATACCCATTTGTGGGAGCACAAGTAGATCTTAGTGCTATCTTGATGAATGTTGTGCTTATGTGCTTATATGCCTTGATGTGTTATTCCATGCTAGTTGTGATGTGATTTATGATCTTAGTAGATCTTGATGTGCTAGCGTGATGTATGTTATAGCTGGAGATGATTACTTCCTCCACGCTACCCGAGTATGATCATATTTATAGCTGGAGATGGTTCTTTCCTCCATGCTATTTGGGTGGGATTAGGATTCAGCTGGAGATGGTTCTTTCCTCCATGCTACCTTGATGGACATAGTTTAGTGGAGATGTGATTCCTCCATGCGATATATATGTTTATGGGTTGGCTAGAGACGTATTTCCTCTATGCATGTGATATGTTTTGGCTAGAGATGTGCTTCCTCTATGCCTTGTGATGTGGTATGGCGAGAGACGTGATTCCTCTACGCCTTTGGGTAGCGTTATGACCCTGTTTCCTGGAGTGATGATTCCTCCATGTTTATACTTGAGGTTATAGATTGTTATAGGTTGTGATCTTTTGAACGGAGATGTGATACCTCCGATAGAAAGAGTGAGAGTATTACCTCGGCGTATGGGTCCGAGAGGATTTGGGAATTGTTCAAGTTTCGGGACGAAACTTTTTTTTAGGGGTGTGTGATGTAATAGCTAGCATTTCCGAATTCTAATTAATTTTGATTAACTTAATCGTTGATAGTAATTGACATATAACTCGCGAAGATTTCGCAAGTGATGAGTATGAGTCCCACCGTTATGTTCCTCGCGTAATTTTGGACGTTTGGGGAAATTTTTACTTTTTCCCCCGGGTAATTATTCTTACCCTCCGGTGTTATTTGGAGCATTTGGGAGCTCCAATTAAAAAAAATGCAGTTGAGAGAAATGATCAGGACATCGGATATGTCTTAGATATGAAATAACATGGAGAGGCAAAACGGCCAAAAGAGTCGCTATTTCGTTTCTTAACGGCTAAGAAAGACGGCTTAGGAATACACGTTTTCCGAGGCAGTTGTGTAATAATTATCCCTACAATATTCCAGATTTAATGTTCCAATCTCGAGAAGTTTGGAGAAAGAGGTTCGACCCGCCTTTGGATCGGTTAAAGGATAATTATCGACTTTGCTAAAGGATAATTATCGTCTTCACTATAAATAGCGGAAAATCCTTTATTAATTCATTTCCTTTCACATTTTCTCGTAAAAGCTCTGATTTCTCTCAACCTTCAAACTCAGATCTACTCTCCGTTTCTAATCCGATTTCAATTCCGTTTGAGTTTTTGGATTCCTCTCTTCATTCTCTTCATAACGGTACCGAGTTTCTGCATTTCCGAGTATATGGAGGGCTCGTCGAGCATATATGTCACCAGGACGGTTCCGTTGCTCAGATTCCGATGAATTTGATGCTGTCCATGCGTAGCCTGCGTCGTTGTGATTCCGAATCTTCTTTCAGATCGTCAATCGGGTTAGTAACGAATAAGTTATGAATTTATTCGTTTTCCGTACTGCGATTTGGCCTAAATTGACTTTAGGCTTGTCAAATAGGACAATTAGAAATTCCATTATGGTCGTTATATTATTCTGGTGATTATGGGTTCTTGTTTGATGAAATCTGATGACAGGGGGTTTAGAAATTGCCTGCGGGCAAAACGTTATTTTGGCGAAATCTAATTAATTAATTAAAGGTTAATTAATTAAATTAGGATTAAAATTGAGATTGAGGAATGTTGATTAGATACTACCTTGAGATTTGAGGAATTGTGAGCTATGTTGAGATATTGAGGTTTAGTTGGTTGTGAGGCTCATAGATTGAGTATGATCCTTATGGAACCCTTTGGGTCTAGGTGTGACCCCTTTGATGAATAGAGGTTGATATATCTCATTATGTCTTTTTATAGGCCGTGTTGTCCCTCCAGTGTAGAGGTGATCGTGGTTGATTTTGTACGAGGTTGAGGTAAGTCCGTAGGACTTACTTAGCTATCATCCCTATATTGGGTGTTTGCATGAGTGGTGTGTGCTTTATATGTTTGCTATGATATCATGAGTTGTCGTTTTTATCGACCTATGTTCTATTGACTGCCCCACTGCGTGGCTATGATAACCTTTCCCTTTCATCCCGCCGTGGAGTTTGGGAGGTTCTCTGATGTCAGGCTAGACTGGTTTACAGGAAGGGCGCAATCCACTCCCATAGGGTACACGGATTGTGTGACCGATACTCGTACAGCTGGACATTGTACTCAGAGGCGGGGATGTATCGGTCCTCGTGTCACATACTTTCATCTATCTATATATATACGGTTTTTGAGTGAATGATTATTATATAAAGATAATAAATGGGTAAATGTGTGATAACATGCTGATGTGTTTATCTTTCATGATTGTGCTTGTGCTTATGCATTACCTCATATATGTATGGTTAGCTAACGGTTTCATACCGTGTTGTAGATGTTTACAGGTTAGCCGCTACTGGGTAATCTGGCAGGGTGACAGGCCGAGGACTCTCGTACATTAGGTGGTTGGTTTGGGGTTGTTGTGTTTCCCCTCCTGGGTGAGGATGATCTTTTGTACCTCCTATGTGAGGATGTCGTTTTATATACTCGGCTATGTTGTTGTTTACTTTGGGTCGTACAGTTTATACTGTTTTATGTATTTGTTTTATATCTGTCAGTGCCATGTTGTAAGGTCCAGTGAACTTGTTGTCAGGCTAGGGTCAGGATCCATTGTGAGATCCTAGCCCAATGTGACATCCCGAGTCCCGCGGATTCGGGGTGTTACAGTTATACTATTTTGTGACTTGTTTAGACGTTTTATCTTCAATAATCTGCATGTTTGAATGTATATTATGTGATTATATTGTCGTTTCATCTACCTTTACGAGACTCGAGGTCTACACCAAGTTTCGTTGTAATCGTAGGTAAAATAGCACGTTTTGCATCAAAATGGAGCTAAGGAGCAAGGGATTCATTGGAGCTACATTCAGGAGCTTAAAGAGGAGCTCAGGAAGCACGGAATTAACAAAGAAGATTTACTTTGGACCAGTTTTGAGAGATTTCACCTTCAGCTGAGATTCATCTCGGTTGACCATAGAGTCACCTCGACCGAGGTGATCTAGAGGAGCGGCTCGACTGAGGCGAGTACCCTGACGCGGCGAGATATATTTTATTTGGCTGAGATCTTTTATTTTTGGAAGGAGATTGGGCTGGATTTCTGGAAGGAAGATCATATATTTGGGAGATCTATTTTAGAGATATCAATATATTTTATTAGGAAATTATCTTTTTAAGATATTATTATCTTTGGAAGATAATTCTCCTATATAAAGGGTGGAATTTTCCACAAGTTCAACCATGCTTAGAGGCTGAGAATAACCAGCAAAGAGAGGAATTTCTGGAAGCTTTGAAGGAAGGAAGGAAGATTGAAGATCAAACAAGGAAGGATTGATAGTTCGGATATAGCTTTTGAGGGGATTTATAAGACTTTCTTAGATTCCCTTTTGCTTGATTGTCTTGTTGGATTTGTAATCCAAAGAACGCTGTTTTGTTTGATATTTGATTCAGTTATTGAAGCCTTGTTCTTAAGGTTTTTGTGTTCAAATATTCATTCTCTTCCCATATATTTGATTATTGCTTTCATGATGATGAGTGGCTAATTTCCTTGTGCGATTCTAGGGTGATTGACTGAAAGTTATGGGAAAGACAATGATAGAATGATCTTATTCCCAGTAGGACCCTGAAAGCTCGAGTCTTTATCCTTAACCCTAGAACATCTCGTTCAGTTGATGAACATCTCGGTCGGGGTGGAACTTGACTGACCGAGGTGACCTTTCTGATCCGAAACTGAGAGTTAAGTGTTAGAGTTTGTCAAATCCTATTTTTATTACACCTTTCCTGGTTCAATGCAAGCTTAGGATGAGACTTACCCGGTAATTACTTTGTTTGTTTACCCATGATCATAAGTATAGGTAATAAAGGTTTATCCTTTATTGGGGTTTGAGTGTGCCTTCATCTCTTCTTTGTGAGTTAGCCTGAGACTTACCCGGTAAAGGTTGATTCTATTCCCTTAGTTGGAGTGTTGGTTTGAGATTATAATTCCTTTCCTTAGTAGCTTGAGACTTACCCGGTGATAGGTTCTTTGGCTTGGGATTGTAAGTAGTGAGACTTACCCGGTGATCTATTCCTCTTTAGTAACACCTTCCCTTTGCGAAACCTCAGTTTTGTCCGCTTATCTTGAAATCTTGAGTTCGAACCACAACTGGATGCTTTAATCCCTAGAATTTGCATATTTCCCTTAATTGATTTTATTATCATCATTGATTGCTTTAATCGCTTTTTGTGGTTATTAGTTGCATTGACGACCTATACTTGCTTTGTTTCACCTAAGTCCCTGTGATCGACCCCTGGAATTCTTGTTTTTTATTACAATTGACTCGTACACTACGGGCTCGCATCCTTGTTTTAAGCATATTTCCTCGGTTATAAATTTAAAGCTTGCACACACCGTTTGGAGCGAACAGGACTCAGGATGCCACATTGGGCTAGGATCTCACAATGGATCCTGACCCTATCCTGACAACAAATTCACTAGACCTTACAACATGACACTGACAGATATAATTCAAATACACAAAGTTGTATAAAACTGTACATCAACAAGTATACAAGATCATAACCGAGTATAAAGCATAATCTTCACACAAGAGGTATACAAAACATCATCCTCACGCAGGAGGGAAACATAAAAATCCCCAAAACCATAAGCACCTAATGTACGAGAGCCCTCGGCCTATCATCCTGCAAGATCACTCTGTAGCTCGCCAATCCTGCAAGGCATCTACAATATGGTATGAAACCATTAGTTAACCATATGTATATAAGGTAATGCATAAGCACAAGCACAAGTCATGAAAGGTAAACACATAATCATGTTGTCACACATTTACCCATTTTCTTATCTTTATATAATAGTCATTCACTCAAATTGTATATAAATAGATATGTGAAACTATGTGACACGAGGACCATATCATCCCCGCCTCTGGGCCTGCTATCCATCCGGAAGTAGTGTCGGCCACACAACTCGTGTACCCTATGGGAGTGGATTGCGCCCTTCCTGTATACCAGGTGGCCTGACGCTAGAGAACCTCCCAACTCCTTACAAGATGGAAGGGAAAGGTTATCACTGTCATGCAATGGGGCTATCAATAAAACATAGGTCGGTAATAATCGACATCACATGCTATCATATCAAGCATATAACACACACATCACTCATGCAAACACCAATATAAGGATGGTAGCTAAGTAAGTCCTACGGACTTACCTCAACCTCGTAAAACCTCAACCACGATCAACCTCCAAGCCTGAGAGGGACATTGCCTAATAACAAAGCATAGAGATATATCAATCTCCTATCAATCAAAGGGGTCACACCTAGACCCAAGGGATCCAAAGGATCATCATCAACCTAAGTCTCACAACCTACTAATCCTCAAAGCCATACAAGGCATAACATGATCATAACATCATCACCACACACTCATCTATAACTATCATGGTACTACATGTAACGACCCGAGTTTTAAATAACTCAAGACGTCACTAGGCTAAGGACCACACAGTGGGTCCCATCAGTTAGCTTGACAACAATTTCACAAAATAGGACCTTGCAACAAGAAGCACGAAGAAATAATGAAAACATTCAACCTGTCATTTAGGAAACGTTTACATAACAACCATGCATGAAGTTAGTATGTATATCCCAAAACAACACTTTAAAACATGACACCTGAACATGTGTCTTAAAACTGCAGCCTGAAATCAACATGTGTACACAGTTGCACACAATCAACAAAAGACTCGCTTGCAAGCGATTAGTTTCAAAAGTAGTTCAACCAACCCTTGGGTTAACACTGCCTCGGCTGCCCACTTCCTGCAGCTGACATCCTTGAAGCGTTCCTATGTTCGGCATTTCCTAAAAAGGATCGGTTTAAAACCGTTAGCTACCGATCATAATCTATCAACGAGAGATTATATCATCACATCACAACACAACAAATATATTCAAATACCATATACCGTGCTCATGAGATGATATCATGCTTTTATGAATGATGCACGTGAATGCAGTATGAAATTTACAATTTGCGATCCCGGACCCATTAATCCGGAACCATTGCTTATACGGTTCTGGATTTGGTGTGAGCTCACCATTGCACAGATTAGGTTAATTCAGACATTTGCTCTTAGGTCGTAGCCAGACTGATCAAGTCTACGGGCCAGGCTTTCTCGTGGTGGGTTATGGTCTTAACCCCTAACCACATGCAACATTTTGCCATTCATGTTAATGCAAACATTTACCATTTTCATTAGGTGTGCGACCCGAGCCTGAAGTCCATCAGACTCGGTGTCATTCTTATACAACGCAAGTGATCCGGGCTTGGCCAAGCTCCGGTATTCACTGCAAAATACTCGCTTTACATACTCTTGACCTTTACAAGTCATCATCATATCACATGCCTCAAAAGGCTTATCATCTCATACATTATCATGTTTCAGCAAGCTTATCATGTCATTCAATAGCACGCCTCAATAGGCTAACACATGTTCATTTAACCATTTCTCATAATTATGATATGATAATAATCACAACAACATTAAGCATGCTTTACACATCATAACGTCATTTTCATCATAAACACATCAAGCATGCTTCACACATAACACATCTCAATGCATATCAACATTCACATTTCAGCACAACAAGGCATTTCAGAACAACAGCACAAATCAACACATTGAGATATAAATCTCTCAGGCACGGGTTTCTGCAGATCGAAGCTAAGTAAGTCCGAAGACTTAGCTGGATACGCTCACTGAGCAACTAAGCTATAGTTAGTCTACCGTCTTCAACACCACCTGTCGAGAATATCATATTCCTCGTATTAAAATTCTTGCTTCAAACATCAATTAAATTCATTCCTTTGAATTTAATTAGCTTATAGCGTTTTCTAGATTCCTAATTTAATTAATTAATCTTTAATTAATTAATTAAATTTCATCAGAATAACCTTTTGCCCGCAGGCAGTTTCTCAACCCAACTGTCATCAGATCTCATCAAACAAATAGTCCATAATCACCAGAATAATGTAACGAGCATAATGGAATTTCCAATTATCCATTTTGACAAGCCTAAGGTCAATTTAGACCAAATCGCAATACTGAAAACGAATAAATTCATAACGTATTCGTTACTAACCCGATTGACGATCCGAAAGAAGATTCGGAATCACAACGACGCAGGCTACGCTCGGACACCATTAGATTCACCGGAATCTTAGCGACGGGACCGACCAAAACACTAATATGCTCGACCAGCCCTTTATGTGCTCGGAAAAACACAAACTCGGTACCGAAATGAAGAGGACGAAGAGAGGAATCCAAAAACTCAAACGGAATTGAAATCGGATTACAAACGAAGAGTAGATCTGAATTTGAAGGTTGAGAGAAATCAGAGCTTTTACGAGGAAACGTGAAAGGAAATGAATTAATAAATGAATTTCCGCTATTTATAGCGAAGACAATAATTATCCTTTAGCAAAGTCGATAGTTATCCTTTAACCGATCCGAAGGCGGTTTGAGCCCCTTCTCCAAACTTCTCGAAATTGGAATAATAAATCTGACATATTATGTGGATAATTATTCCGCAACTTTCTCGGAAAACGCGTATTCCTAAGTCGTCTTTCTTAGCCGCTAAGAAACGAAACAACGACTCTTTTGGCCATTTTGCCTTTCCATGTTATTTCATATCTAGAACATATCCGATGTCCTGATCATTTCTATCAACTACAATTTTATTAATTGAAGCTCCCAAATGCTCCAAATAATACCAGAGGGTAAAAATTATTCCCCGGAGGAAAAAGTAAAATTTCCCCCATACGTCCAAATTTACGCCAAAATCATAATGGTGGAATTCATACTCGTCATCTACACACTATTCGCGATTTATGGGTCAATTGATGTCGATGATTAACTTAATCACCCTTAATCATCCTTTATTAGGATTTGAAAATCCTAGCTTTTACCCTACACACTCACACTAGGAAAGGAAGGGACAATGCCAACCTTAGGCAAGCCTAAAAGCAAGACACTCCTGCGGAACAGGAGCAAAGCAAGGCTGGAAAGCGGGACCCGCAGGGGCGGCCCTAGGTGGCGCAAAGGCGGTGGCTTCCGGCACTGAGGCGGTCCTAGGGTGGCACAAGGGCGGCTGGTGTGTAGAATGCACACTTTCAACCCCTCTTCACTTCTTCACTCAAACCTCTTCACACCTTTCTTCACCTAGCAGCCCCACACATACATGTACACACATATATACATCAAACAAAGCCTATGAAGGCTGCCACAAGATCAAATCTTGTGAAATCCAAGCTAGAAAGGAAGAAGAGAAGAGAAGAGAAGAAGAAAGAAAGGTGAGTAAGATGAAGATCTTACCCAAGATGAACATAGGAAGAATCCTCGCCACACCCTCAAAGCTGGCTCATCAAAGGCACAACAACCACAACCATCATCATCAACATCATCCAAGCTTCAAATCTCTTCAAGACTCTCACAAGATCAAGGAAATCAACAAGAAGAAGAAGAAGAAGAAGAAGAAGAAGAACGTAAGGGGGAAAAAGAAGCTGTAAGACAGATGAAACCCTTATCAAGAGGTAAGAGAAGAAACTTATAGAAGATGGAAGAGGTAAAGCACGGGTCAAGAGTCAACAAAACTGGCTGCAACACACCACAAACCGCAGGGGCGGATCATGGTGGCCACAGGGGTGGGCTTTGCAAACCGCATGGGCGGTTTAGGCAATCCTCAGCACACTCAGCAACTCAATGACTAAGGCTCTTACAAGACGGGCGGTCTATGGCCACAAGACGGCCAGTCTAGCCATGTAGTGGCCATTTGGTGTCCGTCTAACTAGAAACTTTCGGAGTGACCGCTCTCTACGCTCGAACAAAAGGGCATCTTGATCGTCTAGGTGGCCGCTTGTTTCCGTTTGTTGAACGTGTAAATTAAATTTGAAGCTATGACTTTATGATTATATTTTAATTGAATTTCTAGAATTTGATGAACCGGAACCCTACAGCCTTGTGGTGGCCATGTAGGGGCCGTTTCTTGGCCGTCAACCGGGCGTTTGAGCTCTTGATCTTGTGCTTTTTATTCCTGCAAAGTATTTGAACTTATTTCAATCTCAATTATGTTGCCTTCTAAGGCAGGAGCATCTAGCGTTGCTTGAATATTTTCTAAGATGACTTTCATGCCTTCCAAGTGAGTAATGATTTCAGGACGTTCAATTTCTAATGCTTCTACTCGATATTCCATGAATTCATGGATGTCACAGAGAACGTCAAGTTTTTCATTTAGCTTAAAGTTTCTTTCCATAAGGTCCTTCACTGTTGCATTAACTGTATGTATAGTTGTTCGCGTCTCCATTTGATTTCTGAAGACTTCTCTCCATAGTGAATATGAAATGTTACCCGTTGGAGTGTCCTACAAAGCAAAGATATCTAAAGAGGGAGCATCCGCAATGATCATGTAGTCATCATTAGTGATTGCATCATATATAGAACATATATTGTCATCAAGCAAAAGAATGTTTAGGGAGATTAGAAAGAGTGAACTTCACTATTTCTTCATCAAATCGAATAATGATGAATCTCTCTCGAGCATCAATGAGAGCACCTACGGTGACAAGGAATGGTCTTCCAACGATGACATGAACGTTGGTATTGACATCAACATCTACGACCATGAAGTCTACAAGCATCTCATGCTTGTATATCCTTACAACAATATTTTCAAACATTCCTTCATGTTTAATTACATATTATCGGATAGAGTTAATGTGAACTTCAATGGGAAAGTTCTCCAAGTGGCAAATCGCTGCATAACTTGAGTGAAATCACACTCACACTAGCTCCAAGGTCACAAAGGTATGAGTGCTTCTTTCCACCATAGGTCAATGGTATGCAAAAGCTTCTTGGATCACTCTTCTTTGGTGGCATCTTTGTATTGAGCATGACACTACATTCCTTGGTGACATCAATAGATCCTTCAAAATTCCTTAGCTTCTTGTCGGAAAGGAGTTCGTAGAGTTTATGAGATGTAAGAATTCTTGGTGACATCAATAGATCCTTAGCTTCTTATCGTGTTCATCTTCTCCAAGAACTTGTTGAATTCTTCATCAAGCATCTTTCTATTATGAGTTTGAAGGAAGAGAAGAGAAGGTCCGTAGAGTTTATGAGGTGTAAGAATAGTTACCTCTTCATGATTAACTTTTTCTTCGACATTCTTCTTTGTAGGAGGCTCATGGATTATTGGATAAACAATTTCTTTCCCGCTCCTCAAGGTAATAACACAAACTCCTCTTGGATTAGTTTTTGATATTTCTAGGAGTTTACCTTGAGCTTTCTCAAATTTGTTGACTCAGTTGGACAACCTGAGTCTCCAACATCTTATGTCCTCTCCCTAGAACCTCAACGATAGTTTTTCAAGCGGTTGAATTTTTCTCCCATGCACATGATTGAATTCCTAATGGCTTTGATGGATATTGTAAGTGCTTGATGTCCATTAACGAGCCTCTCCGGTAGCTTATCTAGTGTAGTAGGGGTAGGAGCAGTTTGGCCAAGAACGGGAGCTTGACTAGGGATGTGATTACGGGGTGATAAATTCCTCTTGGAAAATTGTGGAAGTTCCTTTAAGGAAAGGGGGGGGGGGGGTCTTGTGTAGGCATTTTAGAAATCCCCAGTAACGGCACCAAAAACTCGTGGAAGTTTTAGCGAAGTACAACGACCTCTCCCACAAGGATACGATATCGGATGTAGTATAATCGCGTATCGAATTCACAGAGATTGTTTGATAATTGTAGATAACCATCTAAAATACCCTTGGACATAGACAAACCAAGACCATGCTTTCCAACTCATGTAGCTCTCAATCAAGTGGTTCTACGAGTATAGGAAAACCCATTAAAAATTTAGAAATATGGAAAAAACCAAGAAAAACCTTCGTTTGTGGCCCTTTAGTTTAAAAAGGTAAGAAAACCGGAACTTTCTAAGATGATTAGAAATCCTAGAAGCTTTGATAAACTAGTACTCTCAAAACCAAGTTCTTTTCTATAAATCCAATAAAACAAACTTCGATTTTGGCTCTTCACTTGTTTTATCTAAACCAATTAAAAACACCATTTCTTTCGAATGTAATTAAAAGGTAGGAATAGAGAGCTTTGAAATAAGCAATGTCAAGCTCTCAATTGATAAAGATATATGCAAACAATAGATTAAACCATTATAGGGATCATTCAATCCTTATATCTGGGAGGAGTTTAGCCAAGCATGATGGAATATTAAGAAAAAAACATATATTAAATCAAGAAACACAAAACATATAAGAGTTTGGTTCCAACAGGATGAACCTTCAAAGCAAACTAATAAATATCTTGACGGGCTAGAATAAGGAGGGGATATAAGATTATTGAACTCAAGAGGAATAAGTGTATATAACCCTAAGGCTAGGGTATTCTTATACAGGGAAAAATAATCGGAGTCTAGGGTTTACATAAAATATATGCTTGCCAAAGAAAAAAATCGGAGATTTGGAAACTTCTCGCCGCGGTGCCCAAATGGTCAGTCAAACGACATATATACGGCCCCTACGGCCGTGTGACCACCGTTTGATGTGTGTTTGACTCTTCTTTTGAAGGTCCCTTAGGCTGGGCTTTTGACATGGGCTTTGACATCGATATATCGATCCAAACGGCTAGCCATACGGTAGTGTAACAACCACCCTATGGCCGTACACTGCTCATTTGCTAGGCGTTTTGCCTGTCTGACGCTTCTATCTCGAATCTTTCACTTTAAAGCTAATCCTCCGGACTTCGTGTTGTAATTCCTTAATCATATGAATCTTCTTTTAAGTTCTGAATTCAAGGAGGATGCAATCTTGGCACATTTGATGCCTTAAATGGTTGAAACACATAAAAGTCAAGGTAGAAACTGAAATACAGAAAGTGGATGGTTTCCGTACAAATTGACATATATGGGATGAAAAAGAGGGTATGATATGCATAAAAACAAGGTGTAAAAAGTGTTATATTTGCCACCCATCAAGGAGCAAGCTGAAACTCTTAGTTCCATCAAGCTTGATCAAAAGAACATTCATAAGAAGATCAGCACCATCAAGACGGATTGACAAAAGTGGTACCATGACATGGAAGAGTAGACCTCACCTAGCACAAACACAATGCATCTTATAGGTGTTGCATGTTTTAATTCTTCTTTGTCAATTTTAGTTTTATTTTTTCATTTTTGTGTTAGTCTTGAATTTTGAAAAAGCCAAAACATTTGAAAAGGTTTTAAAAATCTAAAAAATCTGAAAAATTGAAAATGTGCATGTTTCTTAAAATGTTGAAATGATCTTGATGATGAGATTATGTTCTAGTCATGACCATAGTTTTTGACTTGTTGATTATAAAGTGTGTGAAGTAAGCATATTAGAAGCATGTTAAATAGTCATCCATGAAATGTATATGAAAAATGATTTTAATTATGCACTTATGACTTTTTGTTGGTTGATGTAAGACTTAGTGAATCCTATGCTATAAAATTTGAGCTAAAGTAAACTTGCTTAGGTTCATGATAATTTGTATTGGTTATGAACTTTTAATTGCTCGGCTTAGAGAAGCTTACATTAGTTGACACTCACTTGAGTAAAAAATACTAATCTGTAAGACAAAATGCCTGATCATGAAAAAAAGTAAAGTAAAAGCCATAGAAAAGCACATCAAAGTTTCAAAAATACCACTTTGCTATGTGATGAATGCTTATTTTTCATGTTTTTGCTTTTATGCCAATGAGTACAAATATATGCACATCAAAGGATGAATACACAAGTGAATGTAAACCATGTCAAAAGAGCATGATTTTATTTGTTAGGCCGAGTTCAAGAAGAAATGAATAAAAAACCCGATCACACTTGATTGCACTTAATCATGTGAACTTTTATCTATGTTTTAAACATTTGGATAAACAATACAAGGCAAAGGCAAACACCATTAAAGACCTCTAAGTAGCACGCATAAGTTGTCATTAACGAGCATGCCAAGTACTTCCAAGCTATACATAAATTTTGGATGTTTCTTCAACACCGAGTTTCATAATAGCTTTGATGGCGTGTTCATGATTCTTTCGTTGAATTTGATGATTGGTATGAATTATGTCTAGTCGAGGTTGAGTGTCCGGCTTTGTTTCACGGGATACACTTCCTAGGAGTTTCGTTTTTTACTCCCCAAGAGATGGAGTTTTTCTTTACTTTCCGACAATGTTACTTAACTGACTCTTCGCTAACGTTATCTTTAAAAGTTCTTATTTTTTGTGGTTTTGATGTTTTTCATTGCATTTCCTTGTATTGCTATATTTTAATTATTGATTTATTTTCTTAATAATCAATCCATCTTATTTATCAATCTTGAATTCTTACCACTAAAATCACCACATATCTCAAACTCAAACTCCTTTAACTATATAAAATGATTACTGGGAGGTAATGACATTATGTGCATTTCATAAACATGATTAAAGTTGCAACATAGTCACTGCTAATATTTTATTGAGATGGAAATCAATAATAAATACAAGTGCATCTGCATCAGGAAAAAAAATTCAAAGTAAATCAAGAATCTTTAGGTGTAGCTATAATTAGGAGCATATTTCCTTAGACAAACAATTAATTAAGGGCATATTGGTCTACCTTTGTTAACAAACACTTCCCCTATCCCCAGGTTAACACTTACAAATGAGCTGTGACTACCCATATTAATGCATCATAACCAAATGAGTTGTATTATTCCGTATGGGATGACGAAATTAGGAGGGGAATTTCAAAAAAATTACCAAAATAGACCTCTAGCCCGTAAGAATATCTGTTAGACCGCCATTTTCCATCAAAATTCCCAATTTACATCTTCAAATTCTCTCTATATAATCATTCCATTCAACTTCACGCATTCTTCTTCTAAATTTCTCTAACTTTTCAATCTCAAGGTCACTTTCCTTCATTACGAGCCAGCTATGTCGGCGTGTACGCGCCGAATCACCTCCGGCACCTCCGCATGTCGTCCTCTCCTCCGCTTCTCAATCCACCAGCACCACCAGTCGCGTAACCTCCAATTCCGGCGACCAACTCCATCAATTCTAACTAGTGATCAAAGCAGAACGCTCCTTCTTCAGTTTCCCGGACGATTGAAGATTTGTTCCGTCGATTCGCTAGCTCGTCAAAACGAGGTTCCCATCAAATTCAGTGCCGAAGATGCGCAGGATAACGACAATATCGCCTCCTCTTCCATGATTTGTCCTTGCGGGACGGACGATGTGAAGCTGTCAGAACAATTGCTGGATGAGAAACTGGCTGTTAGCGGTGTCCGAGATAAGAGGATGGAGGTTTTGATAGCGGCGGCCGCCACGGTCGTTCTAGGGGTGGGAAATCGAGTTCTGTATAAGCTTGCTTTGGTTCCCCTGAAACAGTACCCTTTCTTTCTAGCACAGTTTGCCACATTCGGGTAGGTCAACTTCATACTCCGTTGCTTCTGTCTTGAAATTATGCCATCATCTCATTGATTACGTCAATTACTTCCAAATTACCTGCTTTGCTTGCTATATGATCTTCACACGTGTGAGCTTAAGAGTCTTGATCATCAGTTGTTAATTGTTAATTGTTAATTAATAAATTGTTAATTGTTAATGGTTAATTTCTTGATTGTTAATTGTTAATTGTTAATTGTTGAAAATTAAATGAGGAAGTCATGGGTAAACTCAGCCATTTGTATTTGTCCATAGATGCCAATTTTGTATGACAGTAGTTTCTACCTGCTGAATTTCCTTGTCAACATGATAAACTTTTCTACTTTTAGCTAGTGTTTGTGTTGGGTTTTGCCACTAGTGCTTTTTTATTCCTTCTTTGAGTCAGTTGATTATTCTCTTTTGCCTTTGCTCCCCCCTCCTTTTTCTCACCACTAAGATTGATAGCCAATTTTCTTTGAGATTCCTTATTTTTCTTGTCCGGAGAATTATAGTTGTTGCACCGTACAAAATGACATTTTACTATCATGATGGGCTTCTCTTAAGCGGAGATTCTAGTGACTACTATGCCTTGCTTTTATCATTCTTTCCCTTGCCAGCTTGCTCTTACGTATGAATCAATGTCATTGTTGTCGACCTGTTTAGGCCGCTATTTCTTACCTATATGCTTTTACTAATGATGCCTTTGGCTGTTCCGACTTTGCTTAGACCTGTGAGCTTGTAAACCCCCAAAAGAAACCCCTCACTCACTTGGACAACCTGCCATGCTTAATTTGTCAACAATGTCATACTGACCATGAAGTGTTCCTTTTTACGGGAATACCGATTGTATACGTGCATGGAAGTTGTTAGCCAAGATAAGAACGTGTGCGATGTTTATCTAGAAAAGATGAGTGCAATGGAACATTTTGTAAAACTGTATTTGAAACATAGCTTTGTAAGTAAGATATATCATATGGAGGTCTCATGCTCTCGTTCAGATCAGTGCTTGGCCTTACACAGAATCCAGTTGTTGGTGATAGTCTGATATTGCTGCTTATTATTTAGGAAAGGACACAGACTTGACATTTTTGTGAATAAAAATGGATGCAGATTCTTTTGTAACCTTATGTTTCATTGATTTGATAGCATAATTATTTAATCTGGTCAGATATGTGGTTGTATACTTCTCCATCTTGTACCTTCGCCGTCAGTCAGGGATTGTGACTGATGAGATGCTGTCCTTGCCCAAAGCTCCATTTGTCGCAGTTGGTCTCCTAGAGGCTCTTGGTGCAGTTTCTGGAATGGCAGCTGGAAGTAAGATTATGCTTTCTCGGTTTCTATGCATGATATAATTTTATAAAATTGTTTATTGAATTTCTCTTCCGTTAATAGTGAATGGGTCCTAACAACAAGGCTTCATATCATGTCTTTGTTGTTTCCTCATCTGCTGATGTATAGACTATGGACATGTAGTCACAGTTTGGCTGGCCGTCAGTTGATCTTTTTAATAATTTTCTGGGTCTCAATATATATAGACGCTCGATTGCTTGCATTGTGGTCATTTGAAGATAAAATGTAGTAAATGTTAACCCTTTTTGCTCGATTTGTTCTTAGTTTGAATTTATTTACAGTATTCATGAATGTCATATTGTATACCTGATCTTGAATTTTGTTGAAACTTATAAGTTTTATATGCACTTCTCCTTTGTGGCGCAGCAATGCTTTCTGGGGCGTCAATCCCAATTTTGTCTCAGGTAAGAATTTGAGATGCATATTTAGTTTTTTGCCAATGTATCAGTTTACTCGTGCATCAATCCAGTCCTTTCTGCAATCAAACTGTTGATGGTGCTCCATTGATGGAGAAAAAAACAAGTTGAACTAACAATAACCTTAATTTCTTGTGTAGACTTTTCTCATTTGGCAACTTATTCTGTCAGCTATTTTTCTTGGAAGAAGGTACAGTGTCAATCAATTGTTTGGTTGTTTCCTGGTGGCTATTGGTGTAATCATCACAGTGGCAAGGTAAGCAGTTATGTTTAGATGTTTGATGCCTGATTCTTCATTTTCTCGTAAGTAAAGATCTTGTATGTTTGTAAAACAAGGGAGTTACCTGTTGAATAATTGAAGAGCTTTACAGACATGAGATTGCTATTAGAATTAGTTTCAATTATCTATATGGATCCACATCTCTAATGAAATTTTTTTCTCACTATCCTCCTGCTCTTTGTTATCTGTAGTGGCTCTACCGCTGGTCTGTCACTGAAGGAAGCTGGTGTTTTCTGGAGTCTACTGATGATAGGCTCATTTTTTCTACAAGCTGCAGATACTGTTTTGAAGGTACTTATAAATTAAATGTTGTTCAATTTCTGTAAGATTCTAACTAGTGTGTGTCTGCTCTAAATGCAAAATCATATTTGCAGGAAATAATTTTTTTGGGTGCATCTAGGCGATTGAAGGTATATTCTGGATTCTGATCCCTTAAGAGTTAGTTTGGAATTTAGAATATTTGTACTGAATCAGATAATTGAAATGACAATGGTGTATTTCTAATGCATTCTCTCAAGTCTGAAATTTACTACATGAACAATATCTGGCTATAAATCTAGTTCTCTCAAGGGGTGCTTGCTACTAAATTTGTCATATTTAAATGGATAATCGTAGACACGTATGCTCATGACTAGTGTCCTCTAACATCGTGAGTCATACTACTGCAGGGAGGTTCAGTGGATCTGTTTGTTGTAAATTCCTTTGGATCAGCCTTCCAAGTAAGAATCAGACTCTTGTTTAAGAAGTTGAGATCTCCCTCAGTCTGATATCTAATGCTATTACAATTTGTAAATGTTTTCTGGTCCCATTTAATCACAGTTTTTTTGCACTAATTTAGTCTGTTGAGAAATGTGAGTTTCCATCTTCCATAAGCTCGACTTTAGCCATTGTCGTAGTGGCAAGTTTAGCATTTTCCAGTGCATACTTCCAATAAATGATGTACAGTTTCTCTTCTGGATTGAAACTTGAATTGCCTCTGTTTATGCATTGTGCAGGCCCTCTTTATATGCCTTCTTCTTCCTTTCTTGTCAAAAATGTGGGGAATTCCATTTACCCAGTTGCCATCCTACCTGAAGGATGGTGCTGCATGCTTTCTCAATGTCAACACTTTATCAAGCGGTAAGTTGATGAGCAGAGTTAATTCTTGCATCTTATTCTTTTATAGTTAATTGGGACACTGTTACAAGCTTGCAACATCTAAGGTCACGACTTTTCCTGCGTTGTTGTGCTCCTACCCGCGTTTAGTATCAGCAGTTGGCTACATCTCTTCAGTTTTAGGTCTCTACTCTCTAGCACTGTGCCTGTAGTGATATGCCAAATGATGTTAATATTCTTGTTCCCCATTCAGTTGAATTACATCTTCAAGGTATCTGTCAAATTAATTGATGGGTTTCCTTTCCTCCATAATGTAAATGCCAATGCATAGGCAATGTGTTCTTCTCAAGTCTTCATTGCATTCAAGTTAGGAAATCCCTTGCTTTCTTAGTCAGTAGTGCCCCCTAGTTTATTATTCAACGATTTACATGACAAAGAAAGAGAATAATGCCTGATCTAATCTTGTGTCTATGTGGGTTCGACTCAGGATGTGATGGTGCACCCCTCTTGCCTCTTCTGTTCGTTGTAGTCAACATGGGATTCAATATATCCTTGCTCCATCTCCTAAAGGTCTCTTCTGCCGTAGTTTCTTGTCTCGCGTCCACATTTTCAGGTAAGATAACCTAACCAGAAATTACAAGGATACTCATGTACGAGCCTTCGTAAAGTTCAAACACGCTAATACTTGGTGTGTGCCGTTGCAGTACCTTTATCTGTATACGTCTTCACATTACCTCTTCCCTATCTCGGTGTTGGCACTCCTCTCCCTCCTGGTTTCGTGGCTGGTGTGGTAGTTCTTGTAATGGGCATGCTTATCTACGCGTGGAGGCCAACTGTGGAGCCTGCAAAGGTAGCTGCTACATGAAAATGTGAGTGGGTATTGTAACCACAAATGGGGATGGAATGCAAAGGTGCAAACTAGTGTAGGATGGGGTCATTAAGAACCCACTTGTTTCACATAAACCTGAAATTAGCATTCGGCTTAGGGTTTCTCTCATCCAATGTAAACTGCTGCTTTCAACTACACATAATCAAGAAAGTTGAAAGAGAAGCAGGAGTTTTGCCTTTTTCCTTGATGTAATGCCTGTGTAGAAAAAGGGGTGGAAGTAGAGTAACTCATCTTCTTCCATGTTTGATTCACAACTCCAACTCTTTGTACTTCAATGTTGACACCCAATTGTTAATTGCGTTTAGGAACCCCTAATTCATCCAGGGCATGTCTTTCTTAAGATAGGCGAACTATATATATATGATCAAAAAGAATAGGGTGATTGCATACAAAGCCCCTAAATATAGGGCGAGGGTAACAACGCTGTGTTTGTGATTGGCCCAGGAATGAAGATGTCAAAAATAGGTAAATCAGTTATGATTCTTGAAAATAGGTGAGATTTTTTACAAGGCCTTGATGTTGAGGAAAGGAAGCATTTGAGTTTTTCGAGTAATCCCTCATTCCTTTTCCTCACTTAGCCATGGCACGCCGTGGGGAGGTAAGCCACAATACATGCATTCTATGATTTGTTTTGGTTTTATAGGACAATGAGGTGAACTTGAACTCTTTTGTTTGATGCGTATCTATACAGAACAACGAACGTGGGGCCGTGCCTCAATTCGGAGCATGGGATCAGGTTCAGAGCGCAGATGGAGAGTACACGAGCTACTCGGTGGTGTTTACCAAAGCGCGTGAAAAGAAGAAGCAAGCAAAGACCGAAGTCCCACACGGCGACCCCAACGCAAATGAGGAGCCCGGACCTTCTCATGCTGATCGGCCACATACTTTTGATGCTCCTCGGCCTCGTCCTCATCTTCACCATGTACATAGCAATCCTCATGCTCCCACGCATTCGCACCCGCACCCTCCTCCCCATCCCCACCATCACGCTCATTCGCATTCCCAAGAGCCACCGTCTTCGAACAAGGAGGATTGCAAGGTGAGGTTCCTCTTCTTCGTTATGCAACAAACAAAAGGTCATTTTAGAACCTATGTCATGACTCGGAAATGAATGAATGATTGTTTATGCAGGGAATGAAGAGGTTAAAGCTATACTTTGGTGGGTGCGCAAGACCCTGATATGCTCAGTGCCCGGACAAAAAAAATGTGCATGTACATAAGTTTAAGATATATACATGACCAAGGGAAGATGAATTAGTTCACAAATTGCCTCTTCTATTTGTAAACATACATCTCCATCGTTATCACATACAACAAATCTTATAGTTAATTTCTTACTTTTATCAATAAAATATATTAATTATCTATCATCTAGAGCAACATTTTGCGGTTTTATTTTTATTTTATTTTAAAAAAAACGGAAAGCGGATAGTAATGACTGTCTTTTAGAGGCCGTCAATATTAAAACATCCTTAAAGATGAGAACACGAAATTCGAGACCCTCAAAAAAAATGTGTCGGGATTTCAAATTTTCAAATGGATCAATCGATCAACAACACCGTTGATTTCTCTAAACACGTTTTACAATTTTACTGGTTTAGTCTACAAGTTTCCCTGAATATGCTTTTCGTTTCACATTCGGCACCCGTAATAAGTTGACGTGTATATGCTACTTTCGTCTATAGCTACTGCAATATGCACCAAGGCGTTTTCATAAAAAGGAAATATTTTTATATGTGTATTATATATTTTATAGTTAAAGATCAAATAAAAGAAAAATAATAATTCAAAGTGATGAAAATGACGCGAGCAACGAAATCAGGAAATGGTTATCTTATGTCTATTATAATTAACAGGACTCATATATACAACTATACAAGATGACAAGATGTGTAATAATTGTTTAACCATGATTGATTAAACCCTAGTCATGCACACACATACTTATGAATGCACATATGTTAGTTGGTGACTTAGGGCTTGTTGAATAATATGAATGGGCAGTTAAGGTGTTAAGTGTAATCGTGATATGAGTCCAACATAACTTAAAGATGTCCTAGCTGAGTGTTGTGATGTTTGGTATTGTGTTACTCTTGTAAGATCCTAAAATTTAATTAGGTGTGTGTGAATAAAATCAAAAATGTTATGACCCGACTTGTGTATACGTTAAGTATGTTTGGGCTTGTTATTACCTCTATGGGCTTAATGGAGTGGGTTGCGTTGATAATTTTCGTGGTTGCTTAAGTGATGAACGCTTTGATCACGTGACCACTTAGCAGATTTGGCTAACCCTAGGTACTTAAACTCTCTTCAGCAACAAGGAGCTCAATCCATCCATTCATCGGCATTTACATAAACCCTCCTCCAAAGAGAGAGTTTGGAGAGAAGAGAAAAGGGAGAATTTGAGTGAGAGAAGATCGAGAGCTTCTGTGATCCTCAATGGCAGCATATTATGAACCTACGCTTCACTGCAACCTTTGTTCTAGTTGCTTTGCATCATCTTCCTTTCGTCTCTTTACTATTATGTAGTATTCTTTCTATTTTTGTGTTTCAAAGGTTTTGATCTGGTTTTTATGAGTATTTTTTAGCTTACACACCTATGATCTATCTACCTAGTCATTTGGGATTAATTTCCCCTCCTGTAATCGCACATAGTAGGGTTCTCCCGAATTGCGTCACCAAATCTTTGTGTTTGAATCTTTTAAATCTTTGTTTCGAGCAACATCACTCTATATCTGTCAAACTATTTTCTGAAACCTTTAGATTTGATTTTTATCAATTTGGTATCAGAGTTTTTATAATTTTGAGTTTCAAGTTCCTTGGGTTTCTTTGAACATAAGGTGGTGTTAATCATGTGTCCATTGACCAGAGACTTGAAATGTTTGCATCTTTCGAAGCTTCAAAATCCTAAATCTTGATTTTCTCTGAGTTGTTAGCAAATACCCTATTTTACACTTCCGCCCCTTGATTCTTGCTTTTTTGACTTCAAAAGATTTAAAAAGGAATTTTAAGCACCTTGCTTGAAAAAAAAAACTTCTTTTTGTACGTGAGGTTAAGAAGCTTTAGTGTTCCTAACTTCCGTGAGATATAAAAGAAAGTATGTGACATTTGGGATTTTGTTTTTATAAACAAGTGACTATGTCAAATAATACAATCCAAATAAGACCATTTGATGGCACTTCAGACTATGTTATCTAGGAATTGAAGTTGAAGGCTATTCTGATAAAGAAAAATGTTGGAACATAGTACAAGGAAAGTTCCATATTGATACGTCGACACTTGACAGAAGGTTGGAGTTGGAGAAGTAAACTTAAGGTTGGAGTTGGAGAAGTAAACTTATTCTAAAATCTTCATAATGCTATTTGTTGATGTAACTCGACAAATGGTAAGTACAACTAACCATCCTTTATTGGGGATGAAATTAGAAGATTTATACCTTAAGTGATATTTATCTAGTCATATCTCCTTGTTATGAAGACTGCCTAATTTCAGAATGGACATTCATGTTACCTTACAAGATAATCTTAATATTTTCTTAAAATTAACTCAAAATTTAGTAGCAAGCAAAATCCTGGATATTGATAGATTTGACTCAAATCTTGTGTTGGATTCGTGGATATGAGGAAACTTGGTAGCCAAGCAAAATCCCGGTGGTGGTGCAAATTCCCTCGCCACGAGATTCAATTGGCAGATTAATCTCGGGTTTAGGGTTTCCGGTGAGGTTTCACAAAGGGTTATGACCAGCTTGTGTTTGAATATGGTTGTTTTCTCTTCTCCAATGGACACAAGAACAAAGCAAATTAAACTCAAATAGGCTGTTAACAAAAGAATGAAAACAAAAAAAGACTCAATTGTTTGACTCAAAGAACACCAAAAATAAAAAATAAAAAATAATTATAATGTCATGTATGGCTGAGTTGGACTTCAATCGATTAGCTTTGATGACCCAATATGCTCTATTCTCCATCTCAACAAGTAAGTGACAAACCTTCGCATAGCATAACTTCTAAGGGGTCGTCCCTATAGGGGTTTTGAATGACGTTCTATGTGCCCAAAGAGCATCATCCAACTTCATAGCTCAATCCTTCTTTGAATTGAAAACCGTTTTCTCCAAGATTATTGCTATCTCTCCGTTAGATACTTGCACTTGCTAACTAGTTTGATTATTATATGGGGTAGAAAACTTGTGAGTTAGTCCATAATTCCTCAAAGTTCTTAGTTGTGAAGTGAGTTACTCTATCACTAATGATGGCTCTTGGAGTGCCAAAACTTGGAAATACGTTTTTGTTGAAGAATTTGATGACCACCTTGTCATCATTTGTCGGTAAGGCAATGACTTCTACCCACTTTGAGACATAATTAACCGCCAGGAGAATGTGGATTGTTGCAAGAGGAGGGAAAGGACCCGATACTAACTCCCCAAACATCATAAATATTTATCTCTTGGATATTCCTCAAGGGCATCTCATTCCTTCTTGAGATGTTTCCGGTTAATTGACACGAGTCACACTTGGTGATGAAGAAGTGCACATCATTGAAGAGTTTTGGATAAAATAACCTAGCTTGAAGAATCTTATTACAAGTCTCTAAGGAGCTAGCATGTCCTTCACTTGGTAGGGAATGCCAATGATTATAACACCTTCGGTTTCATCCTCCAGTACTCATATCCTAAAAATCCTATCCGCTCCTTTCATGTACAATAAAGGCTCATCATTGAAATAATCTCTAGCCTCCCTCAATAATTTCCTTTTTTGTGGCCAAGAGAGATCACTAGGCACCTCATCACAAACTAAGTAGTTGATAATATTGGCACACCTTGGATTGAAAGAGGATGCACTAGTCATCAATTCTTCAAGCTCCATAAAATAATCACCGAGAAAGCTTTCATCAATTGGAAAAGGGGTAGGCTTGCCGTGCTCCTTAGGTAGCCTTGACAAATAATCCGCCACCACATTCTCTACTCCTTTCTTATCCTTGATCTCAAGGTCAAAATCTTGAAGAAGCAATATCAATCTTATCAACCTTGGTTTTTGATGACATGATTTATGACACTATTTTAGACATTCATTTAGGTAGTTTTTCCCCTTATTCATGCATGGTTTGGCATTAGTTTGTGATGTTTATGCTTAATCGAGTCATATTGCTAGAAAAGACGTCTATACGAAATTTTGTCGGTTTTGTAGGTATTTTGGGGATCTTTGAGACATCATTGATACATTCAAGGTTCAAGCCTCGTGGTGGCTCATTTTTGAGGATCCAAAGGAAGCAAGCGTGGAGGAAAGAACAACACAAGGCCCTTAATTGGTGCGAGCCATGCACCGACTTATGGTCAACCTTGGTCCAAGCTTGGCTGGACCAAAATTTTGGTCCATGGCCATGCATCTTGGCCGAGATGGCTCCTGGAGCATCCGAGATTCTTGTGCAGAGGACATTCGACACTTGACACATGATCTCTTTATCCGACCCTTGCTTTCCTTTGTGGAGTATTTGAGTATCCTTGCATGCTATTTTCCAAGCCTCTTCTCTCTTTTGGTCGCTCTCTTCCAAGCCTCTTGTGGGTATTCTTCAGGGAGATTAGATTATATTCATTAAACATTAGATCTAGAGTAAGCTTGAGTGGTTTCAAGTGAGGTTCTTGTGTAGCTTGTAAGTTTGGATTTTGAAATTGCTCTTGAAGCATTTGTGAGACTTGTGTAAACTTCTATTCTAGCTAAGTAACCTTATTTCATTGTTCTTATCTTCATTATCTTGTTATGGAATGCATGCATGCTTGTATGATGATGTTTGATCTTGAAAAGTATGTTATTGGCTGAATAGTTGTGATTCTAGGGTGAAGGATATAGATGGTTATGGCTTGGATGATGATTGTGTGGACTTGCATGTTATCTTAGGATGATTTTGTGTTTGAGAACCTAGCTCAACTTAAGATCTCGGCTTGTTCTAAATGTTATTTTGGCCGAGATATCATGATCCACCTGAGATTGTTGTGTTGTTGTCCTTATGTTGATGAATCTGGATGTTAGGATGTGGATTTGTTGAAATCCTAGTGTTTGTTGAGCCTAATCTAGCTTAGGGCGACCTATGTTAGAAAACTAATTGAGGAATGAGACTTACCCGGTGATTTCGGCTCTTAGGTATAGAAGATAATGAACTCTAGGTAGTAGTGAGCCAAAAAAGCCGATATTGGATTGAGTGTGCTAGGATCGTTGCTTAAGACTTACCTTTTTCGAGACTTACCCGGTAAGGAGTGGTTTGACCCTTAGGTAGTGGCCCAATTTGTGTAGAATTCTCGACCTTAGCTCCTTGAGACTTACCCAGTAATAGGACTTTAGTTTGAGACTAGTGGAACATGAGACTTACCTGGTAATTGTTTCCATTAGAGAAACGCTCCTTCCCAACAACCACAACTTGTCCTTAGATGATTAGAAGCTTGAGTCTATCGCCATAACCATAATTCTTGATCTCTAGAATCCGCATTTCTTAACTCTTATCACCTTTTGTGTTTGTTTTAGTTGTTTGCTTGATTGTTTGCATATCTTGTGATCCTTGTTTGATCACCACAAAATCAACCAAAAATATTGTGATTTTCATTTCTTTATTCCTTTCTTATCTCTTAGTTTAGATTTGCACTATCCATGATCATTGAATGGTTCAATTTCACCTCAGTCCTTGTGTTCGACCTCGGAATACTTTCCTTGCTATGAAACGACCGATACATTGTGGGTTCGCTAGGAGTTTAGGAGATTAGATCGAGTTATAAATTTAAGAATTTTGTGTGCACGTTTTGGGCAAACAAGTTCTTGGCATACATGCCTCGGATTTGCTTCGCGCTCCAATTCTAGCGTAACAAGTTTTTGGCGCCGTTGCCGGGGACTAGGTCTAGATTAAGTCATTTATTTGTGATTATTTTTCGTGTAGATCTTTCTTGTACTTTTGATCTTGTTTGTTTGTGTCTTTGCATTTTTCATGTTTATCATGGACGGATTGTACTTTCAAGATGATCTTGACGACATGGAGTATGAAGGATGGATGGCAAGTGAAGATTGAGGACCACTCCACGATGAGCTTGAATATTGGAATGAATTCAATGACTATAGTGAGTTGCATGATCAAGCTCACGTGACTGCTTTGCCTCATGTGGAACCTCCCCAACAACCTCACGAAGACTGATTAGAGACGATGTTTGAGCAAGTAATGAGGAAGTAGGAGGACTAAAAGAACAACACCACTTCCATTTCAAGGGCCCAAGTGGAGCTTGAAGCGGAAGTGTTTCAACAAGTGGATGTGTGCCATCAGGAGATCAAAAAATTGCCCGACTCAACCATAATCATTAGAGACCTTCTAGAAGAGTTGAATGACGCTTGGGAGCAAGTATGGCTAAGGGATTTTGCCCAGGAGGATGAAAGAAGATTGAAATTCAAGAGAGAAGAAAAAATGAGGAGGGAGATTGAGGAGATTAAGTATGCTCTTATGCAAGGGAAGCCTACCCTCCTTCATGACTTACCTCCACCTCTTTCACCCTTGGAGGAGTGAAATGAAGAGCTCTCAGCCCTGGACATCCTTGCCATCAACCCCGGAACCACACTTGAAGAGCTCACGATGGTGGAAGAAGAAAAGAACAAAAATCTCGGTCCAACCAACTTAATCTCGGCCGAGATTATACATATACCCATCCGAGATTTACTGTAGGAGCTCACCTTGACCAAAATCTCGGTCTGATCAACCTAGGTGGCCATCCGAGATCCCGTGGAGAGAATCCTAAGCTCACTTCAACTCCTTTCAATCCTTTCTTTCTTGCCTGGAGTACATCCGAAAGCTGGAGGTCCCTTCCAAAGGAGCCTCCCAAGGTTGACATAAGACCCCTCCCGGTTAGAGAAGATGGATCCAATTAAGGTAGTTGTGGAGCACTTCAACCAAGCTATCTTTACAAGAGTCGGCTTTCTTCGGATCATGTTGAATGAAAAAGGCAAGCATTTCCCCGGTAGGACCGCAGTGTGTTACTTGTCCATGTATGGGGTGGAGCACATGGTTGCAACCCCACTCTATCATCAAGGTGGCGGCCATGAAGAATTCTACCACTTACCGGTGAAGCGAGAGCTTAAAGTCTATTTGGGTATCAAGTGGCCCATGCTTGTCATTAGAGATGCTGGAAAGAGATGGTTGCTTGAACTCCTCAAGCAAATGAAGATTTTTAATGTGGATTGAGGCATCATGGAGTTTGGTCAAGCTAATGACCTAAAATAAGAGCTTCTTGGGAGGCAACCCAAGGGTAACATTCTTCCCTTTTCTTTTTCGTTTTCGTCTTTGTTTTTGCTTTGTGTTTTTTGTGTGTTTTGTGTTGTGTGCTAGAACCTAGGTAATAAAGAAGCCTTGCAAGACATGATCATGATGATCCCGCATCAACCATGGGTGGAGCGTACGTGGGACTTGGACGGCTTGAGGTTCCTTTGAGGGATAGAAGAGCTCCCATCTCGCATACACCTTGGCGTGGGTCCCAATGCCGTAATGACTATGAAGAGCTCTCTACCATGATTGATTGATCATCCATCACCACCCCACATGGGTGAACCGAAATATCAAAACACTACCATCTTTACATTGTGAGGACCTTCTTTCACTTCTTTATTTAATTTGCACATTGGGGACAATGTGATTTTAAGTATGGGGTGGGGTTTTCATGATTATTTGTATGATCGCATCTAGAATAGTTACATTTTATTGTCACACGTTTCTATTTCATGTTTTGCATTGTATATAGATATATCAAATTTTCAAAAAAAAATCGAAAAGTTTTAAATATTTTTTGTGCTTATAGGATTGGATGACCCTTATGATGATTTTTGTTTCGTGGATTGGCTATGGATGGCCTTTGTGTGTTGGATGAATTTACGCATTTGTGGACTTGAATACTTCTCTTGGATTCCATATGTAGATAGTGATGATGATTGTTGTCTAGGTTGGATATAGAACTGAATGGTCAAAATTGCATGATAGGTTCTTACACATCATCTACAATTGATTAAGGCATTCATTTCTCTCTTCTTCTCATCTTGATCATGTTGTTTGAAGCACCTCACTTGAATGAAAAATATTACCTCTTTTGACCCATCCGGAAATTAGGAGCATGTTAGTGTGTTGAGTGTGTGAAAAGCAAGTGTGGGTGATGTGAAGTGAATGAATGTTGTGAATGAAGTGGTTTAACGTGTTGTGAAAGTGTAGAAAAAATAATAGGTTTGGGGACTTGGGTTTTGATGACGAGTAACTCAACACCTTTCACATAATCGGGTTTTTGTGTCTTGCTAAAGTCGGATTAATGATAGTCCTAACGAGACTTGGTATGTGCATCCAGTGTGAGGCAACTAAAAAATTCCCAAGGACCGCTATTCACCAAGGTTTTGACTTTTGTGCACCAATGCCACTTCCTCAAGTGAATTGATGAGGTTAAAAACCAATGGTTGTTGTCTTTTAGCTTTTTAAAGTAGATTACTTAACGTTACACTAACCGGTTTATATAGAGTAAGTAAGGGTCAAACCCAAGAGAGTCTAGTCGAGTTTTGATTAGATTCAATTACCGAATAGTAACCAATAAAGGGGGGCGAGGGTTTGGATTGTAATAAAACAAGACAAAAGCAAATAAAAATCAAGCAAAGATGGTGATAATAGATATCAAATGAAGAGCTACACTAGGTTGGATCTTAGCATGCATGCTACTTGGTTGGTTCTTTTTATAAGTTATTCACCAAAGTCTCATCTTGATCTTAGATATGTGTTGAGTCAACCGGCATCAACACAACTTAACGAGATTATTGATCCGTAAATCTACAAGATCAAAGCACAAATTAGCATTCTAGTAAAGATAAGGAGATATAAAGAATGAATAAAAACCGTTAATCTTTCTTTATAGTTATATTCCTTTCCTTTAAGTAACTACAATCAGCTTTTACCTAAAGGTTTACTACTAGATTAAGGACCCGAACCCAAAATTGATTAATCCTAGTGCTTTGCATGCATTTAGACACTTAAGGTGATCAATCTAAGTGATAAGAGACATGCAAACATAAGTTAAAGCTCAAAGAAATATAACACAATTGGACTGAATAAACTTATATTATAAAAGACTTACAACCAAATAGCAATGCAACTTCAATCAACCCAATGTAGCAAAGGAATATAGAAACTCATTACAAAATGGCACTTAGGAAAATAGAGTTTTTTGGGAAAAATGTAGATGATTCTAGCAATCAGTCAAGGGCTCTATTTATACTACAAATTGCATTAAAAGGGAGTAAATGGGTTGTCTAACCAACCACCTTAAATGTCATGAAGGTGGTGCAAATAGCCGGAGTTAAGTCCTCTAGCGCTAAATCGCGGGGACGGGCTTCAGGGCCACAGGGGCGGTTTAGGCCAAAACGTTCGATCTTCTTCTTGGCCGCTGGGCGGCCTGGCAATCCCGCAGGGCCGGATCTTTAATGCTTCTTGAAAGTCTGAGTCTTCATCTTCGTGTCATTTTTGATGACGATCCGTAGGGGCAGCCCAGTGTCACTACAGTGGCGGCGACACTGGCTCTTCAGCTTCATAGGTCCGTAGGCAGAGGCGCAGACGCAGGGGCGCCGACTTCGCTTCTTCAAGGTGAGTCGCCACAGGAGCGACCGCATGGGCGGTAACAAGCTGGTTCCGGGCGCTGGTGAAGGCACAGGCTGCGTTGCCGGAGTGCCCTACCACCGCAGGGGCGGTGTCACTACTCCACCGGGGCGGTGTGGCACCAAAAACATTCCTTCGTTGCTTTTCTTCAACTCCCAAGTGTTGCTAATACCTTCTTTTGCTTCATTTGAACTTCTTCATCTAGATCAAGGTATTAGTAGCACAAACTGACTCAAAGACACTAAAAAAACACTAAAAACTATCCTAATTGATAGTGATTCCATCACCTATCAAACTCCCCCACACTTAGACTCTTTACTCGTCCCGAGTAAACAACACTTCAAACAATTCAGCATACAAAAGTCTCACGAAGTATGGTGCAAAGGACAAGATGAGGAAAGCAAGAGAAAATCCATCAAAACAAAGTGAGAAAAGAGAGAAAGTGAGAAAAGGTGAGAAACTACCATCCTTATGTAACACCCCGAATCCGCAGGACTCGGAGTGCCACATTGGCAAGGGCGGAGCTAAGGGGGGTAAGGGAGGGGAACAATCCCCTTCTTTCAGCGAGATTAGTTCTATTTAGATGGGTAAAATTCATACTATCTAGTTAGCTTATCTGGTAGATAGAAGCAGGGGTATACTTGAAGTGTCCGTTCGAATCTTAGGAGGAGAAAAAGAGTGTTTTTTTTTGCTTTTTATGGATGGAGATTTCAAATTAAGTTTATTATTAGACCAACTTATTTATAAAAACACACCTATAAATTTAATATATCAAACATATATTTTCATTTAAAGAAAATATACATATAATAGTTTATTTTAAATTTACTTTTAGTTAATCTAATGTAATTAATAGAATACAGTTTCAAATACAATAACTCATTCAGCACTACATAATTTATTTGACATGTTATTTATAATATAAACTAAATATATAAAATGAATTTCACTATCCTCTAAATAAAAAAACTTATATAACAAAATTTTTAATTTATAGTACGAAAACTTTAATATATATTTTTTTATTTAATTAATAGATTTTAGTGTTTAATATATATCTTAATATGTAAAATGTCGTATAAAATTTTATTTTTTATGCCCCCCTTAAAAACTTTCTGGCTCCGCCACTAGGATCTCATAGTGGATCCTGACCCTCGCCTGACAACAAGTTCACTAGACCTTACAACATGACACTGACAGATATAAAACAAATACATAAAACTGTGAAACTGTATAACCAAAGGTAAAGGACAACATATCCGAGTATGTAAAACAACATCCTCACAGGGGAGATACAAAAGATCATCCTCACGCAGGAGGGAAACACAACAACCCCAAACCAACCACCTAATGTACGAGAGTCCTCGGCCTGTCACCCTACCAGATCACTCAACAACGCCTAACCTGTAAACATCTACAACACGGTATGAAATCGTTAGCTAACCACACACATATATAGAGTAATACATAGGCACAATCACAATCAAGGAAAGATAAACACATCAACATGCTTTCACACATTTACCCATTTTATCATCTTAATATGATGGTCATTCACTCAAATCGTATATATAGTATATATAAAACTATGTGACACGAGGACCGATACATCCTCGCCTCTAAGCCTACTAGCCAGCTGCACAAGTATCGGTCACACAATCCGTGTACCCTATGGGAGTGGATTGTGCCCTTCTTGTAAAGTCAGACTGGCCTGACATCAGAGAACCTCCAAGACTCCACGGCGGTATGAAAGGGAAAGGTTATCACAACCACGCATACGGGGCAATCAATAAAACATAGTTCGGTATAAACGACATTTCATGCTATCCTAGCAACATATAAAGCACGCACCACTCATGCAACACCCAATATAAGGATGACAGCTAAGTAAGTCCTACGGACTTACCTCAACCTCGTATACAACTTAAACACGATCAACCAGAACCAACCTCCAATCTTGAGAGAGGGGCACTGCCTAATAACAAGGCATAAAGATATATCAACCTCTATTCATCAAAGGGGTCACACCTAGACCCAAGAGATCCATAGGGATCATACTCAACCTCAAAACCTTAACCAACACCAACCTAAGTCCTTAAAGCTGTATAAGGTATAAACCGATCATAACCTCAACCAAACACAACCTCACACCTCTAGCATGATCCTATGCACTCACATTAGGAAAGGAGGGAACAAAGGTACCCTAAGGAAGGCCTAGAAGCAACACACACCTGCAGAACCAAGTGCAACACTAAGCTGGTGCAGGTGGCCGCAAGGGCGCTAGGGGATGGCGTAGGGGTGGCTCACTACTGGCGCTGGGGCGGCCTAGAGGTGGCACAAGGGCTCCTAGTGTGCAGAGACACACCTTCAACTTCTCCTTGCTTCTTCTATCGATCTCTTCACTCCTCTTTCAACAGCATCCATACACACACACACATACATACATATATATACATCATAAAAAGCCAATCAAGGCTGCCACAAGATCAATCTTGTGGATCCTAAGCTAAGGAGAAAGGAAAGAGCATAGGAAGGAAGAAAGAAAGGGAAGAAGGAGAGAGATCTCACCAAGCGGAAGCTAAGCAAGGGCAGAGCTCCATGAACACCTCAAGGCTGGCTATCAACAAGCACAGCAGCACAACCAACAACCACAACAAGAAAAGCCATCAAGGATCTCCCATAAGCTCAACCAAACTCAAGGAAGATCAAGATGATCCAAGAAAAAAGAGAGGAGAAGATGAAGTACGGAGGGAGAGAGAGATGGGGCTGAAGATACCTAACCCTCATCAAAAGGAAAGAAGGAGAGCTTATAAAGGAAGGAGGGTCAAAAAGCAAAGCTCGGGTCAAAGAAGACGGCTGCAGCCCACCATAAACCACGTCGGGCTGCTGGCCTAGCCGCTGGGGCGGCTCACAGAACCGCAGGAGCGGCCAACCAGGGGCACAGGGGCGGCCCACTGTAGCTCCAAGGAAGAAAGGCAGCTGCGTCTCAACTGAAGCGCAGGTGCGGGATCTCTCGAAGACTAAGGCTCTTACATCTCACCCCCCTAAAAAGAAGTTTCGTCCCGAAGCTTGCAAAATCCCAAAGTCTCTCGGACCCATAAGCCGATGTATAACTCTCACTCTCTCTATCGGATGAATCACATCTTCGCTCAAAAGATCACAACCTATAACAATCTATAACCTCAAACATCAACATGGAGGAATCATTAACTCTAGAAAACAGGGCCATAACGCTACCCAAAGGCGTAGAGGAATCACGTCTCTCGCCATACCACATCACAAGGCATAGAGGAAGCACATTTCTAGCCAAAACATATCACACGCATAGAGGAAATATGTCTCTAGACAAACCATAATCGTATATCATGCATGGAGGAATAACATCTCCACTGAAACTATGTCCATCAAAGTAGCATAGAGGAAAGAACCATCTCCAGCTATATCCTAAACATACTCAAATAGCATGGAGGAAAGAACCATCTCCAGTCATAAATATAAAACATGCTCAGATAGCATGGAGGAAATAATCATCTCCAGCTATGACATACATCACGCTAGCACATCAAGATCTACTAAGATCATACATCACATCATAGCTAGCATGACATAAACACATCAAGGCATATAAGTACATAAGCATAACATTCATCAAGATAGCACTAAGGTCTACTCGTGCTCCCACAGATGGATATGTCCCAACATAAACTCTGGATAGTTCTTCAGGATATTATCCTCAGTCTCTCACATGGCCTCTTCAGGTCCTCATTTCGACCACTATGTCCTCAATATAGGAATGTCTTTCGAATGCAAGCGTCTCATATCTCATTCAAGGAATGTAATCAAATGCTCAACAAGGAGGTGGTTCAGCTTAACCACTAGATCATCATAATTCACAAGGTTTCTCAAACCTGGTATATACTCCCTCAGTTGAGACACATGAAATACTGGGTGAACACCCTCAAATACTTAGAGGCAAAGCTAAACATCATGCTGCCTTCACAATTTTGGTCAAGATCTCAAGTAAACGACATATTGGAAACTCAGTTTCCCTTATATGCCAACACACCTGACATTTCACAGCGGAGTTACTCTCAGCCGAACATGAACTTTAACTTGAACCTTAGAGGTCGACGCCTCTCGTCTACATATGATATCTGGTGACTCTGTACAGCCAGCATTCTTTCTCTAATCAGCGTTACTTTAACAATAAAATCTTGAATCCGATTAGGGGTCATTCCACGAATATTGCTAGGTCAATTCTAGCATAAAGGTATACGACATCTATGTCTATATAATGCCTCGTAGGGGCCATCCCAAAAGATGCACGTCATTCATTGTCATATAATAAACTCATTAATGGGAGGTTTTCTAACCATCCATATTCCCAATTCAACACACAAGCTCACAATATATCCCCAAGGGTCTAGATGGTCCTCTATGACTGACCATCTGTCTGGGGGTTAAACGCAGCCGGGAAAAGTAGACTCATCCCCAAAGTAGTCTGAATCAGTTGCCAAAATCTCGAGGTAAACCGTTCATCACAATCAGAGACGGTCGTCCTCGGTACACTACGGAGTCTCACTATCTGTCTAGTGTACTCCTCCACCAATCTATTCACTAGCCACGTCTCTCTAATAGGAATGAAACGTGTCGGCTCCGTTAATCGGTCACCGACAATCCAGATAACATCAAAAACTCTTTTGGCCTCAATCCTGTCACAAAGATGTCTTCCCATTTCCACTACTGCACTGGTAGTGGATGGAGCTCATCCCTAAGTCGGTAATGCTCTATCTTGACCTGCTGACAGGTCACACACTGTATCACAAATCTGATTACATCAGTTTCAATCTTCTCCATCAATATAGTCGTCTCACCTCGGGGTACATCTTACTCGTACCTGGATGTACCGAGTAAGGTGTACAGTGAGGGTACTGTAAGATTCTATGTCGTGCCTCATTACGAGACATCTTCTCTCCCATCTTCAACAAGGTCGGGCAGGTCCCCTGCTTTTGTTGGACCTCATCGAACATACCAGGTAGAACCTCTAAGGCAAAGTTGGGTATCCTTATCAAGGAACTGATTTTCCAACTCTAGCCAAACTAGATCTCTCTAAAGCTGAGGCTGAACTGTCAACTTAGCAATTATATTCTCTTGAGGCGTCTTTCCGTTCAAGTTGTCGGCGACAACGTTCAACTTTTCTGAATGATATTGAATCTCCAGGTTAGGGTCTTGATCAACTCGAGCCCTTAACGCTGGTGGTTATTTAACTCTCACAACGTAAAATTGTATTTCAGACTCCTATGGTCTGTGAAAACCTGAGATGAAAAAATCATATAGGTATTGTCTTCAAATATTCCAGGCTTGAAGTATCACTGCTAACTCTAGATCATGCGTTGGGTAGTTATCCCCATACGTCTGCAACTGTAGACACACGTGTCAATAACTCTACTCCTTTGTAGTAACACACGTCTCAGACTTAGCTGGGATGTATCATCGTAAATCACGAGATCCCCAGAATCTTCTGGCTATGACAGCATGGAAGCAGAGGTCAAGTGCCTCTTCAATTCATCAAAGCTCTGGTATACTGCTTAACAACGCAATTCGGGTGATTTTCTTCAGAAGATTCGTAAGTAGATACACATTCACATAAAATCCTTCCTCAAGCATTGGTAGTAATTGGCTAAGCCGAGAAAACTACGCATTCCCTTAATGTTCATCTATATCGTCCATGTTGCAACATACTCAATTCTCGCCAAATTAACCATGATCCCACTGACGGAGACAACATGGCCTAAAAAGGCTACCTCTGGCATCTCAACTTGCATTTAGAGAGCGTAGCATACAACCCTCCATCTCTTGAAATCTGTAGAACTGTCCTCCGATGATCGGTTTACTCCTCTCTGCTACAAGAGTATATCGAAATGTCATCAATGAAGACCATCACTAACAGGTTAAAGAAGTCAATGAAAATGCTAGTCATTAACTCCCTGAAGACTGTTAAGGCATTTGTCAGCCTAAATGGCATCACTACAATTGGTAGTGTCCATAATGGGTATGAAAGGTTGTCCTATACACATCCTACTCTCTTACCCTCAATTGGTGATATCTTGAGCGCAAGGGAATCCTGAGAACACAATTGCTTCTTGAAACTAACTCATCAGGTCGTCAATACGTGACATTGAATATACTAGGGCGAAGGAAGCCCATCTCAGCCAACTCTTCAAATCGTCAGTTACAATATCTCAACATGCACCATATGATATGGGTCTTCTCAATCAGTCCCGTAACATACTTCAACTCGATAACAATGTCCACACTCCGCTGAGGCGGCAAACTAGACGGTTCAGTAACACGTCTATAAGCTCATAACCATTGGAATATCCTCCATCGTGGAACTATCTCTTTCTTTCATGACATAACATTAGAAAGTATCACCTTCTTGGGCTATCAACTTCACTGCTTGTATGGCATTAATGACAAAACTCGCCCCTTAAAAGGTCATAACCTTGGAAAACCTCTATCTAAACAATCTCAAAAGAGACTATAACAACCTTCCAATTGATGTCTAACAGTAACCATTCATCCAAACCGTACACATAAAACCTTCTCATGCACCTAAGGCATGTCAAAGAAGTCTACAAACCGGACACAAGTCCCTAAATAAATGGGACAAATACATATCTTGCGGGTACCTCAGACCCCTAACTGGAAACTTGTAAAGGAAAGTCTACCTCCTATTATTCCCACAATAAACTATTAACGCATGCATCGAAAGACATGAAGTGCATAACACTCACAACAAACAAATCTCCACTAGGTAAACCATTAACAAAAATGGTACATGTACAGCTAACACTAGCAGCTCCACTGCATAACATCACTCAATCTCAGACCTATGCTCCTCAGGTATCACTGGGGTCATCGCTATAGCCTCCACTTCCACTCTTTTTGCACCGGAAAGAGGAAGGTCTGGCTGAGAAGAAACACTACCTTGCTGACAGAAAGGGGCTTGATGGACTAGTTCACCACATGTGAAACAAGCTATCGGTGCCAAAGGGCACTTAGAACGCAAATAATCTGGATAGCCATAGTTGAAACATAACCGTCCCATCCTTGCAACCTGTTCAACTGAATGGTATCTCGATCTTCGTCGTCCACCTTTCATGATCTTACTCCGGGAGGGAATTGGTAAAGGCAACACCTTGCCCTGTTGACAAAACTTCGCTCTATGCCCTGCTTTACCACATGTAAAGCATATTATTGGCATCTTCGGGCACACAGCTCGCCGGTGTCCAAACTTCGCGTGATTAAAATATTGTAGTTCCTTGCCAGTCATCTTCATGGCCAAAGGACCGCTTGATTGTCCTGACATCTGACTTGGTTCACCATTCATCATCCTTGCTTCTCCACTAACTGATCCAGTCCATTGATTCTTCTTTAATCTAGAAGATTCAGTTGGTCCCACAGATGTTGGTAACTCCGGTGTAGGTCTACCCGCTATGACAACCTCATCTACTTGGCGCATATATTCTTGAAACTCGGATCAACTCATGGGGACATGATCAACCTCTTCAAACTCGTTCTTTGCCATAGACGAAACAACAGCGGAAACTGGTCCCTGACTCGGCGTTACTGGAGGAAGAGGGGTGTACCCTTACCTCGTCCCACTACAGATACTGCTCTAGTCTGAGTCATTTGTAGGATATACGCACCTAAACTTGTAAGGCTATATATATATATATATATATACTACATCCACACAATCCATAATACACACAAATATATATACATATCTACGCTGTAGAGATCCATGGCACAGGTGATGACTTCTCGTACATTCTAACCCAAAACCACACTTAAAACCAAAAACGTTTTAAACCGTCAGACCCCTTTTTGGTTCTTTTTATTTTACCTATCAGACCTTATTGCAGGTAGCAAGTGCCATTGTTGTCAACCTGGGCTTTGATACCAACTCTGTAACACCCAGAATCCGCGGACTCGGAGTGCCACATTGGGTTAGGATCTCACAGTGGATCTTGACCCTAGCCTGACAACATGTTCACTGGACCTTACAACATGGCACTGACAGATATAAAACAAATACATAAAACTGTGAAACTGTACAACCAAAGGTAAAGGACAACATAGCCGAGTATGTAAAACAACATCCTCACAGGGGAGGTACAAAAGATCATCCTCACGCAGGAAGGAAACACAACAACCCCAAACCAACCACCTAATGTACGAGAGTCCTCGGCCTGTCACCCTGCCAGATCACTCAGCAGCGCCTAACCTATAAACATCTAAAACACGGTATGAAACCGTTAGCTAACCATACACATATATAGAGTAATGCATAAGCGCAATCACAATCAAGGAAAGATAAAAAAAATCATCATGCTTTCACAGATTTACCCATTTTATCATCTTAATATGATGGTCATTCACTCAACTCGTATATATAGCATATATAAAACTATGTGACACGAGGACCGATATATCCTCGCCTCTGAGCCTGCTAGCCAGTTGCACAAGTATCGGTCACACAATCCGTGTACCCTATGGGAGTGGATTGTGCCCTTCCTGTAAGGTCAGTCTGGCCTGACATCAGAGAACCTTCCAGACTCCACGACGGGATGAAAGGGAAAGGTTATCACAGCCACACATACGGGGCAATCAATAAAACATAGGTCGGTATAAACGACATTTCATGCTATCCTAGCAACATATAAAGCACACACCACTCATGCAACACCCAATATAAGGATGGCAGCTAAGTAAGTCCTACGGACTTACCTCAACCTCGTATACAACTTAAACACGATCAACCAGAACCAACCTCCAATCTTGAGAGAGGGGCACTGCCTAATAACAAGGCATAAAGATATATCAACCTCTATTCATCAAAGGGGTCACATCTAGACCCAAGGGATCTATAGGGATCATACTCAGCCTTAAAACCTTAAACAACATCAACCTAAGTCCTTAAAGCCGTACAAGGCATAAACCGATCATAACCTCAACCAAACACAACCTCACACCTCTAGCATGATCCTATACACTCACACTAGGAAAGGAGGGAACAAAGGCACCCTAAGGAAGGCCTAGAAGCAACACACACATGCAGAACCAAGTGCAACACCAAGCTGGTGCAGGTGGCCGCGGAGGTGGATAGGGGATGGCGCAGGGGCGGCTCACTGTTGGCGCTGGGGCGGTCCAGAGGTGGCGCAGGGGCGGCTGGTATGCAGAGACACACCTTCAGCTCCTCCTTGCTTCTTCAATCGATCTCTTCACTCCTCTTTATGCAGCATTCATACACACACATATACATACATATATACATCAAAAAAAGCCAATCAAGGCTGCCACAAGATCAATCGTGTGGATCCTAAGCAAAGGAGAAAGGAAAGAGCATAGAAAGGAAGAAGGAGAGAGATCTCAACAAGCTGAACCTAAGCAAGGGCATAGCTCCATCAACACCTCAAGGTTGGCTATCAACAAGCACAATAGCATAACTAACAACCACAACAAGCAAAGTCATCAAGAATCTCCCATAAACTCAACCAAACTCAAGGAAGATCAAGATGATCCAAGAAAGAAGAGAGGAGAAGATGAAGTACGTAGGGAGAGAGAGATGGGGCTGAAGATACCTAACCCTCATCAAAAGGAAAGAAGGAGAGATTATAAAGGAAGGAGGGTCAAAAAGCAAAGCTCGGGTCAAAGAAGGCGGCTCCAGCCCACCATAAACCGCAGGGGCGGCTGGCCTGGCCGCTGGGATGGCTCACAGAACCGCAGGGGCGGCCCACTACAGCTCCAAGGAAGAAAGGCAGCTGCGTCTCAGCTGAAGCGCAAGTGCGGGATTTGTCGAAGACTAAGGCTCTTACACCTTATTGCTCCAAGAGTGACCTACCCGGACATCCTCCTTATGACTCCCCTTCTTATGTCGCCAACGCTAGGTTGGGGAACCTACACTCACTATCGCTCATTTTGCAAGGAGCCCTTTCGGGTTTTTACCTTGCCACTCTTCTTCTTTTCATGATAATCTCACAAAAATCCTCACATCCCTCAAGTCCAATTTTGCACTAACCTAGAGTTGGTCGGACTACCTTCTTTTTGCCTAAACCGCCCTTTCGTATTTTTGGTTTATTCAAGGATTTTCTTGCCTTTACTCAATTTCTTTGGCTTTTTCTGTTCTTTTTTTTTACTGAATTTAAACATGGATTACAAACTAGAATTCTCAAAAACAAACATAAATAACTATACATGCATGATATGTTCCCTCCCCCATACTTGGATAACGCTTTGCCCTCAAAGTGTGAAAATAAAAGGAAAGGCAATAAGATGGAGAAGGGAAGGAGGAGAAACTCACTAATGGGATGGTCTGGCTGGACCATCCGGACCCTGCTCTGGTTGGTAAGGGAAATGACCGAAGAAGTGCTCCTGCCGTCGGTATATGTCGTCAAGGCGGGTCTGCTCAACATCTAGACGAGCGCCAAAGGTAGTCTCAAAGTTGGCTTGCCAAGCCAACTGTTGAGCTTCATCCTCTACTGTTGGGCCGCCTGCCAAGCATCCTGACGTTGGTTAAAATGTGTGGTCATCCTCCTCTCAAAACCGGTCTGTCAGGTCTACTACTGTTCAAGAATAGTCGGTTAGTAGTTAGTCTGCCACTGTTGGTGTTGAGTGGTCAGAGCAGCCATCTGGGCCTGGAGACTCTCATGAGCGGGGCCATCCTCCTCTACCACTGTAGGCATCTCCTCATCCTTGGGAATGGGCATGTGGTCCTCATATGGGGCCTTGTTAGAGCTCGTCGTATGCCTCTCAATGCTGGCGATATGAGAGTGCTTTGAGACATAGGGGTCGGCGTCAATGTAAAGCTCAGAGAGCTCATCTCCATATGGCAGTGGCCGAGAAAGGTAAGTGATGTGGCTCCCATCTACATAAGATAACCAAAACAAGTTCTCACCATCCCTCTTGATGAGCTTGCAACGCTGAAGAAGACCTTCGTTGTACAATGGGATCGCCATCCCATCCTACAACTTGGTCATATCCATGACCTGCTCCGCAATCAAGGAGATGACTCAACCTCCAACAATGTCTCTCGGCTCGTTCTTCCTAATGCGCTTCAAAGTGGTGAGGAAGAGGAAGATCCAATCCGGCACATTGTCACATGCCGGAATGCAAGCGTACAACAATGGAAGGTCCTTGAGAGCGACCTTGTTCTCCTCCTTGTGCCCACAGAAGACACGCATAATGATCTTCGAGAGGAGCCTCAAGCACGGGTGAGTGAGCTTGTTGTTGTACTCACCCCCGGCATGATACTTTGAGCTAGTAGCAGCTTGCCAAAATTTCATCAAGTTCGGTGTTGGTGCGGACTCCCACTACTTGTCAGAAGGGTTCTTAGTAACCCCAAATGCCTCCTACAGCTACAAGAAGTTGACCGTGTACTTCCTCTTGTTGTATTTAAATGTGACGGCGACACAAACATGGTCCTCATTCTCCATGGTGAAGGTGGCAATGAACTGTTTGGTGAGCTCGGGGTATGTGGGGGCACTCTTCTTGAGGAAATCCCCAAGCCCAGCGTTGTCAAGGAAGGACTGCATGTTGTCCAACATGCCTAGCTTTTCTAATGTCGGAAGATGCAAGAACCGAGTAGCAAAGACAATTCGGTCTTGCATGATCTCATATCGTGCCTTCTCGTTGTCGGTCATCTTGCACTTCCTTGTGGTATCCATTCTAGCAGCAATTCAAGCAGAAGAATAAGAAAATACCAAAAATTTACAAGAACCGGACCAATCTGTTGAGTTTTCTATAGGGGCGGGTGGGCGATCCGCAGGGGTAGGCAAGCACAGGGGCGGGCAGGCGCAGGGGCGTGAGCTTGCAGCGCAGGGGCGGGCGAAGACGGGTTCAGCGATTTCGACAACTTCGTTGGTGGTGGTGTTGCGTTTTCTCCTGGCGTTCGTTGTTGTTGCGTATGGTGGCCGGTGGGTGTTTGATGGAGTAGGGTGGTAGGACATGATGGTTGAGGGTTAGGGAAGAGATTGTGTGAGAGAGGGGTTTAGTGATGGCGTAGCAAGGTGAAAGGGGAGAAGACAGTGGAGGGGTGGCGCAGGGGCGTGGTAGTAGCTTCGCTGGGGCGTTGTAGTGGTGGCGCAGGGGGTGTGGTGGTGACGTGAGTGATGGAGATTGGGGAATGCAAGGGATTTTGGGGGCTGGTGTGTGAGAGTAAGGGTCGAGAGAGAGAGTGTGGTAAGTGAGAAGGAGAGAGAGGTGGGTAGGGTAGGTGTAGGGGATGTTTTTCTGAATCCTTTTTTTTCTTTTTTAAGTAAACCCGCAGGGGCGGGGGGTTGTCACCGCGGGGGCGGTTACAAGGGGAGGGGAGACACAGGCCCAGCGCCAGGGGCGGCACTGGGAGCATCTGTCAAGGGAAAAGCCGTAGGGGCGGGGATCTGCCACCGCCCCCGCCGGGGGCGGGCTGGGACTGCAGTGTCACCGTAGGAGCGATGACATAAATCCGTAGGGGCGGTTTTCTTGAAAGAGCCTCCTGTTCTTATTCTCTCGGGTTGCCTCCCGAGCAGCACCTTTGTTTTACGTCGTTGGCTCGACGTAAGGACCTCACTTCTTTGCTTGGGCCTTCTCCAATACCATCTCATCGATTGTATCATTTTTCACTCCCTCATGGTATGGTTTGAGCCTTTGTCCATTGACTTTGAAGATCTTGTGTGTTTGTGGATCATAAAGATCCACAACACCATGTGGGTGAACTTCGGCTATCACATAAGGACCTGTCCACCTTGACGTAGCTTTCCTACAAAAAGTTTTAAACGTGATTGAAATAGAAGGACTTTGTTACCTGCTTGGAAGTCCTTTCGAAGGATATTCCGGTCATGTCATGCCTTTGTCTTTTCCTTGTACGTTGTAGCATGGTCGTATGCATCGAGCCTTAATTCCCAAGCTCTTGTAGTTGAAGCTTCCGGAATTCTCCTACTTCATTCATGTTCATGTTGCATTTCTTCACCACCCACCAAGCTTTGTGTTCTAGCTCCACCGGTAAGTAGCAAGCCTTTCCGAACATAACTCGGAATGGGGACATTCCAATGGGAGTCTTGTATGCCGTGCGGTATGCTCACAAAGCGTCGTTGAGCCTTAAGCTCCAATGCTTCCTCCCGTGGGAAACCGTCTTTTTAAGGATTGTCTTGATCTCCCAGTTTGATACTTCTGCTTGCCCATTGGTTTGTGGGTGGTATGACGTGGACACTCGTTGATGGACATGGTACTTCTTGAGGAGGGCGGTGATCGTCTTGTTGCAAAAGTGATTCCCCATATCGCTTATCAAAGCTTTAGGGATGCCGAACCTTGCAAAGATAGTGGCCTTAAGAAAAGCTGCCACAACTTTAGAATCATCAGTTTTGGTGGCCTTTGCTTCCACCCACTTGGAAACATAGTCCACCGCAAGTAATATATTGATTTTCCCAAAGGAGCTAGGAAAAGGACCCATAAAATCTATCCCCCAAACATCAAATATTTCGCAAAACATAAGTGATAATTGAGGCATTCCATTCCTCCTAGAGGCATTACCTACTCTTTGACACCTATCACACACCTTACAAAATGCAAAAGCGTCTCGAAAGATGTGTGGCCAAAAGAACCCCTCATCCAAGACTTTCCTAGCAGTTTTATTTCCACCAAAATGTCCCCCACATGCTTCCGAAAGACACAAGGAGAGAACAGATTGTACCTCATTATCCGGGATGCAATGACGTATTACTTGGTCACTACAATGTTTCCAAGGTATGGATCATCCCAAACGTAATGCCTTGCCTCGGCTTTTACCTTCTCTCTCTATGCTTTGGTGAAGTTTGGGGGTACTCACCTCTAACAAGAAAGTTAACGATGTCAGCAAACCAAGGTTTAAAAGAATGCAACCTATACAATACATTTGTCGTAATATCCGCAGGGGCGTCCAGAGCTGCACGCAGGGGCGCAGACAACGCCGACCTCAAGCCGCAGGGACGGTTTTGCGCAGGGGTGGGTCTTTGGATCCGCATGGGCGGTTACACAACAGAGGTTTGTGTAAAAGGTGTCGTCTGGGAAACTTCCAAGGATGGCCTTCCCTCTTGCAGGATCTTCTTCCTCTTTCACTAGCCTACTCAGGTGATTTGTCACAAGGTTCTCTACTCCCTTCTTGTCTCGGATTTCTAAGTTGAAATCACTTAGAAGTAGCACCCACCGGATCAACCTTGGCTTAACTTCCTTCTTGGTCATGAGGTAACGCAGCGCTGAATATGATTACCTTTACACCAAGAAGGTATTGCCAGAATTTCTCCAATGCAAACACCACCGCCAACATCTCCTTCTTTGTGGTGGAGTAGTTCCTTTGAGCACCATTCAACGTCATCGATGTGTAGTGGATTACATATGATGCTCTTCCATACTTTTGTCCTAGGACGGCTCCTACAGTATAATCGCTAGCGTCGCACATGATCTCAAAGGGCTTCTCCCAATTGGAAGATCGGATGATGTGTGCACTTGTGAGGTAAGCCTTCAAAGTGTCAAACGCCTTCTTAAATCTTCATCAACTATGAAAGTCACATCTTTCTTCAGGAGCTCACATAACGGTGCTAAAATCTTGGAGAAATCCTTGATAAAGCGCCGGTAGAAACCTGCATGACCTAAGAAAGAACGAATTTCACGCACATTAGTAGGGTAAGACAAACTTTGAATTACATCAATATTAGCCTTATCTACCTCTATTCCCTCTCATGAGATAATATGCCCTAGCACAATACCTTGTTCAACCATGAAGTGGCATTTTTCAGAATTGAGAACTAGATTATTTTCTACGCATTTTTGAAGAACAAGTTTTAAATGTCCTAAACATGCATCGAAACTATCCCCATGGACGGCAAAATCGTATATAAAAACCTCAATAAAGTTTTCACTGTACTCGGAAAAATACTTATCATGCACCGTTGGAAGGTGCCGGGAGCATTGCAAAGTCCAAATGGCATTTTACGGTATGCAAAAGTGCCAAAAGGACAAGTGAAGGTCGTCTTCTCTTGGTCCTCCGAGGCGATGGCTATTTGGAAGTAGCCCGAGTATCCATCCAAGAAGCAATAGTATGGGTGACCTGCAAGACGTTCGAGCATTTGGTCAATAAAAGACAAAGGGAAATGGTCTTTCCGGGTTACCGTGTTTAGTTTGCGGTAGTCGATGCAAACCCTCCACCCGGTTTGAGTTTTGCTTGGGACCATTTCACCATATTGATTTTCTACCATGGTGATTCCTCCTTTTTTCGGGACAACTTGGGATGGACTAACCCATTTGCTATCCGAAATTGAGAAAATCATATCCGCTTGGAGGAGCTTTGATACTTCCTTCTTGACTATATTCATCACGGGCGGATTTAATCTTCTTTGTGGTTGCCTTGATGGTTTTGCCTCTTCCTCAAGGAGGATCCGATGCATACATGTAGAGGGACTAATCCCCTTAATGTCTGCAATGGTCCAACCAAGAGTCGTCTTGTGCTCCTTGAGGATCTTTACCAACTTCTCTTCTTGATGAGGGGACAACCTTCTAGAAACGATTACCGGCAAAGTGTCATTTTCCCCTAGAAAAGTGTACTTGAGATGTTGGGAAAGTTCCATCAACTCTATCACCGGGGCCTGCACTATAGAAGGAACAAGCTTTTCGCTTGGAGTTAGCAATGTGGGCCCAATGGCCAAAGATGAGAGGGGGAGCCCTTTGTGATGTGGGACCATCCTTGGCATCTACGAATATGCTACATAGATCATTCACCAAAGCGAGAGAAAATCAAGAAAGGAGCGCTTAAAAGTTGCAAACATGTGGTGATCGATGGAATGGAAGATTGCATGGTAGACAAGGAAAATCGACCGATTTTCCTATAGGAAAACTCGATCGATTTTCGTGTCCAATTTCTTTCACTGGAACGAATTGCAAAAGATCCGGCCATGATCTTCTATCTTTTGGAAATTATATTTTTGTTATAATTCCTTAAATCTCTCAAACTATCTTTAAGGAATTATCTATCTTTTTAGATTTTATATTTTATATCTTTTAAAGATATCTTTCTAGTTTATCTTTTAAAGGATATATTTTATAGATCATATCTTTTATATTTTCCCTAGTTTTAGTAGGTTTAGTCTCTCTTATAAATAGCCTTAGTGGGGGAGATTGTTTAGTAGATTAGATTTGATATATTTTCCACATATTGTGTGAACTTACAACTTTGCTTACGAAGTTTGTATTTTATTCATTCCTATTCAATCAAAGAGAGAGCCTTGATTGAATCGTTGTGAGGTTTTTGCTAGATTGTGCTTGTGTGTTAATCTTGTTGAAGGTTGGTGCTCCTGGTCAATCCTAGTCCCTCCTTGCTCTTGTCTTACTTAGAAGACTTGTGTAAGGTTAAAGAAGGAAGGGTGAAAGGTAATTCTTTTTTTAAGGGTTTTGATCCATCGAGTTCAAGGTTCTTTGCAAGTCTTATAATAGTCCTATCTTCCTATATCTTTCATTTATCTTTCCATATTCATCTTCTTCTCTTTCCATATCATTCACTAATCCATTTTCTGAGTTTATCGAAAAATCGTCATGTTCTTCAAATAAATCGGCCGATTTATCCTATAGAACAGTCCGATTTTATTCTAGTTAAGGACTTTCAATCTATATCGGGAACTGCGGTTTATCCCCGCATCAAAGTACTGATTGAAGTCCGAACGTCCACCAAAGGATGTATAACCCGAAATATCACTCCAGAGGAAAATCTCAGCCCCTAGAGCTAAATTTTGCCCGAGATTTTGGCCGGGATTTACACCAGTCAAGGGTTAATCAATACGTTCCTCAACGGAGAATGATGAATGAGGATGACGGACGTTCGCGTGTTCCATATTGTACCTCGAGCCCTGAATCACATCCACGAATCCATTTTGAGCAAGGTATGAGGTATTCAAATCAATATTATGATATGCCTAATGCTCCGAAGTATATGAGAGGGATTATCAGAGGTATGCTCAACGTTCCAAGAGGGAACACTATTATGATTCATATAAACCTCATCCCGCACATGATAGATTTGTACATAACAAGGAATCTTATCCAGGGGCGAAACCACCTAGACGTCCTTCGATTAAGGTTAATGAAATTGTAAAGGGACTCATAAATGAGTTGGACGAAGTACGTAACCAATTGATCGCATTCATGGAGACTATCCAAACTAACAAGAGGAAGCAAGTAGCGTTGTTATAGGGGTGCAAGATGAGAGTATCAAGAAGGAAGACATTGTCAAAGCAATACATGAGGAATCTTGCAAGGAGCTAGGAGAAGGAAAGCTCCAAGAAAACCTCCAGTTTTCATCATCCGAGGCGAATTGTGGAGTGATAACGTGATTTATGACGTTAGTATAGGCATACATTTAGATAGTTTTTCCCATTATTCATGCACGGTTTGACATTAGTTCACAACGTTTACACTCATTTCATGCATAATTCTAGAAAAGACATCTACACGAGCTTTTGTCGATGTTGTAGGTATTTCGAGGGTCTTTTGGACATTAACCGATGCATTCGAGGGTCAAGCCTCATGGTGGTACACATCCAAAGCTCTGAAGGAGCATAATTGGAGCAACAAAGGACACAAAGACCACTATTGGTGCAAGCAATGGAGCAACTCATGGCTAGACGATCATAACATGTTTCTGTTGAAGAAAATCGGACCATCACTCAGGAAAATCGGCCGATTTTCCTGACTGGGTCGATTTTTCTGCCTTCAACAGTTTAAGCCACGTGTCCCACGATCTCTTTGTCCGGCCTTGCTCTTAGTGGAGAATATAAGTGGGCCTGCAAGCTGTTGCTGAGAATCTCTCCTCTCTCCCACATTCTCTCATTCACAGCTCATTTAATTGGGAGAGACTTGGAGAAGAAGAAAAACTCTCTCAAATTGAAGGAAGAAGAAGAACACCAAACTTAGGGGGATAGTGAGGTTTTCAAGTAATTTTGAGTGATTTTTGGAGTCTTTGATTGAAGAACTATTGCAAGGGTTGTTAGGAACGTTTTGGAACTTCATTTGAAGGGTTGTAAGTCTTGCTAAAACTTAGATTCAGCTGAGATTTATTGTTTTTACTTGCTTAACTTTCATCACCCATCTATGAAAACCATGTATGCTTGTGTGATGATTTTGGATCTTGATATGCATATTATTGGCTAGTTTATTGTGATTCTGGAGTGATGGATTGATGGTTATGGCTTGGGTGATGATAGAATGGACTTATATGTCAGTTTAGGATGATTTGATTGCACAAAACCTAACCCAGAAAGAAAAATCGGGCTGTTCTTCAGCCAGATCGGCCGATTTAGGCATGATCCACCCGATTTTTCTCTCTGTTGCTCTTTAATTGATGAATCTGTATGTTAGGATGTTAGGTTGTTGAAATCCTAGTGTTTATTAAGCATAATTTAGCTTAGGATCACCTAATGCTATCAACCTAAGTGAGGGAAGAGATCTACCCGATGATTTCCAACCTTAGACACCTAAGATGATGAACTCTAGGTAGTAGTGAGCCTCATAAGCCGCTATTGGATCGAGTGTGCTAGGATTTTTGCTTAAGACTTCCCTTTTCCAAGACTTACCCGGTAAGGAGAGAGTTGCCCCCTTAAGTAGAGTCCGGTTTGTGTAGAATTCCCTACTTTAACCCCTTGAGACCTACCCGGTAATAGGAGTTGGATGCGGGATTAGTGAAGTGAGAGACCTACCCGGTAATTGCTTCCACTAGTGAAACACCCTTTCCCAACACCGCAGCTTTGTCCTTAGAATCTTTAGAACCTTGAGTCCAATGTCATAACCGGAAATCTTGACCTCTAGAATCCATTCTTCTCTCTTTGATCACATATTTTGCGTTTGTGTTACTTGTTTGTTTGCTAGCTTGAATTGTTAGTTGATTTTATCTTGATTAAATTGTGATCTTTGTTTGATCATCCCAAAACCCAACCAAAAATATCATGATCTTCATTTCTTTGTTCCTTGATCTTTTCTTAGACTAGATCCACACTATCTATGACCATTGTTTGACTTGATTTCACCTTAGTCTTTGTGTTCGACCTCAGAATACTATCCCTACTACAAAACGACTCATACACTGTGGGTTCGCTAGTAGTTCGGAAAAATATAACGAGTATAAATTTAAGGCTTATTGCGTGCATCACATTCTTATCGTAACATGGAGTCACAGTAGAAATATCGGCCCCAGCCCAGGAATCTCGCCCGAGATTTGAGGAGACCATCCGAGATTTGCCACTGTTGTACGATATGATGAAAATCTTCAGACCCCGAGTGCTCCAAAGTTCTAGAGACCTTCCAAGAGTACCAAGGAACTTGGAGTATGAACCGTTCGACAATCTGAGTCCGTTCATAGCAGGAAATGCGCATATCAAGAGGGAACGGATAAAGAAGAGGAAGTTGATAGCTTCATCCCATGAAGTTGATCAAGTCCAGAAGCCACCATACTTGAGTTATTATGTGCTTAGTGATGATCAAGACTATGATTCGAGGTCGAATCATTTCCAAGAAGGGGAGTATGATGTGGGACCTTCCTTGACATCTACGACTACGCTACATAGATCATTCACCATTCTAGAAGCGAAAGGAACTCAAGAAAGGAGCGCTTACAAGTTGCAAACATGGGGTGAATCGATGGAATGGAAGATTGCATGGCATATGAAGAAATCGACCAATGCTTAGAAAAATCGACCTAATAAATCGGCCGATTTTTCTATAGGAAACTCGATCGATTTATGTGTCCGATTTACTTCACTGGAACGAGTTGCAAAAGATCCGGCCACGATCTTCTATCTTTTGACAATTATATTTTTTATAATTCCTTAAATCTCTCATACTATCTTTAAGGAATTATTTAGAATCTAATCTTTTTAGATTTTATATTTTATATCTTTTAAAGATATCTTTCTAGATTATCTTTTAAAGGATATATTTTATAGGATCATATCTTTTATATTTTCCCTAGTTTTAGTAGGTTTAGTCTCCCTTATAAATAGCCTTAGTGGGGGAGATTTTTTAGTAGATTAGATTTGATATATTTTCCACATATTGTGTGAACTTATAGCTTTTCTCACGAAGTTTGTATTTTATTCGTTCCTATTCAATCAAAGAGAGAGTCTTGATTGAATCGTTGTGAAGTTCTGGCTATATTGTGATTGTGTGTGTTAGTCTTATTGAAGGTTGGTGCTCCTGGTCAATCTTAGTCCCTCCTTGTGCTTGTCTTACTTAGAAAACTGTTGCAAGGTTAAAAAAGTGCGGGTTAAGGTGATATTCTCGCTTAAGTATTTTGACACATCATTGGTCAAGGTTCTTTTGCGGAACTATATTGGTTCATATCTTCCTATATTGTTCATTTATCATTCCATAATCATCTTCTTCTCTTTCAATATTATTCACTGATCCGGTTTTTGAGTTTATTGAAAAATCACCCTGTTCTTCAAATAAATCGACCGATTTATTCCTTAGAACAGGCCGATTTTATCCCAATTAAGGACATTCAATCTAGATCGGGAACTACGGCTTATCCCCACATCAATGATGGAATTGGAAAAGTGAAGGTTTAAATTCCAAGTTTTGAAGCCAAGTTTGATCCGGATGTATTCATGGAATAGGAGACCAAAATAGAACAAATTCGGTCTTATCATAACTTTAGTGAGCAAAGGAAGATTCAACTAGCTACATTAGAATTTCAAGGTTATGCCTTATTGTGGGATCGTCTTGTCAAGAAAAGGAGAAGAACGTTGGATTAAGATATTGTAACGCCCCACATCCGCAGGACTTGGAGCGTCATGGGTTAGGACCTCACAGTGTGTAACACCCCGAATTCGCAGGACTCGGGGCGCTACTGGGCTAGGATCTCAAAGTGGATCCTGACCCTAGCCTGACAACAAGTTCATTGGATCTTACAACAAGGCACATATAGATATAAAACTAAATACATAAAACTGTATAAATATACACATCCAAAATGTATACAAAAACACAATCGAGTACAAAACGGTAATATCAATACATAGGTGTACAAAACATCCCCAAAACCCACGCACGACCTAGTGTACGGAAGCCCTCGGCTGATCACCCATATGGCTCACTCTACAGTCTTCCTATCCTGTAGAATAACTGCAGCACGGTATAAAACCGTTAGCTAACAGATCATGAATAAGAATAATAGTAATAGCACATACCATCACATCAACACATTACAATATGCAGTGCTCACATCAAAACCGTTTATTATCTTCATTACGTTACCATTACTAATTCAACTTATTTTGTCACACAAGAATCTCCCGAAACTCGCCTCCGCTTCCGTCTGCCAACATGAATAGATCAGTACTATCCATTACATGTGGGTCTGGGTCGCAAGAACACCCCCACTCACCTGTAGAACTGGACAAGTGGTCACGACCCGTTATAATACACTTGGACCATTTAAATATACACATATGGTCGTCCTAGTCCGGTTTAGGTTATAAATGCAGCATTCATATGCACAAGCACCACTATCACAATCATTCAAATCCATAATCGCTAATTAAGTAAGTCCCATGGACTTACCTTTCCCAAACATAAACCTGTATCCAAGTCACGGTTTCTCCTCGAGGAAACGATCAATGTCTGCATCAGCAAGGCACACAAATATCAATCACTATCCAAAGACTAGGAGATTTCACCTCCTAATCTTCAAGATCTCGCAAGATCACAACCATAACGCAATCCATAATATCAATATCCTCAAAGATCATAACTACCAATTCATAAACTCAACATCTCACAATTCCTCAAACCTCTCAAGATATCATCTAATCAACATTCCTCAATCTCAATTCTAATCCAAATTTACTAAATTAACCTTAAATTAATTAAATTAACTTTTACTAGAATAACGTTTTGCCCGCAGACAATTTCTGAACTCCCTGCCATCGGATTTCATCAACAAACAACCTAAAATCCCCATAATAATATAACGAGCATAATGAAATTTCTAATCATCCATTTTGGCAAGCCTAAGGTCAAAATAGGCCAAATCGCAATACGGAAAATGAATAAGTTCATAACTTATTCGTTACCAACTCAATTGACGATTTGAAAGAAGATTCGGAATCACAACAACGAAGGCTACACTCGGATAGCATCAAATTCACAAGAATTGGAGCGGTGGAACAGGCCTAGTGACATTTATGCTCAACTAAGCCTTCAGTTGCTCGGAAACACAAAAAACTCAGTATCAGAATGAAGAGAGGAATCCAAAAACTCAAATGGATTTGGAGTGTAGATCGGAGTTTGACGGTTGAGAAAAATTAGAGCTTTTACGAGGAAACGTGAAAGGAGACGAATTAATAAACGTTTTTCCTCTATTTATAGCAAATACGATAATTATCCTTTAACCGATCCAAAGGCGGGTTGAACCCCCTTCTCCAAAATTCTCGAAATTGGATTAATAAATTTAGAATATTGTAGGGATAATTATTCTGCAACTGCCTCAAAAAATGTGTCTGTCTTTCTTAGCCGTTAACAAACGAAATAGCGACTCTTTTGGCCGTTTTGCCTTTCCATGTTATTTCATATCTAGGACATGTCCGATGTCCTGATCATTTCTCTCAACTGCATTTTTATTAATTGAAGCTCCCAAATGCTCCAAATAATACTGGAGGGTAAAAATAATTACCCAGGGGAAAAAGTGAAAAATTCCCCATAAGTCCAAAATTAAGCCAGGAACATAACGGTGGGACTCATACTCATCACTTACGCAATCTTTGCGAGTTATGTGTCAATTACTATCAATGATTAAGTTAATCAACCTTAATTAGAATTTGAAAATCCTAGCTCTTACACCTTGGGTCCTGACCCTAGTCTGACAACAAGTTCACCGGATCTTGCAACAAGACACAAATAAATATAAAACCAAATAGATAAAACAGTAATATCATAAACCGAAGTATAACAAAACAGACAGCCGATATCAAAACGGTAACATCGTATACAAATACACATCCCCAACAACCCATAACATCTTAGATGTACGGAAACCCTCGGCTGATCACTCCTCCAAATCACCTTGCAGTCCTCCTATCCTACAAAGCATCTACAGCAGGGTATGAAACCGTTTGCTAACGATTCTTATATTAGATCATGCATAAGCACATACACACATCAGAAACACAATAAACACCAGGCATGCTATCACACATTTCATGTTTTATTATCTTTATAATGTTATACACTCAGAACCATATTTATGGTTCTGACACAAGAAATATATCATTCTCGCCTCTAGGTGCACTAGTCAATTGGAGTAGTATCAGGCATACCTCCCGTATACCATAAGGAGTGGTGCAGTACCCTTCTCGTATACCAGGTCTGGCCTCAACCTCAAAGAACCCCTCAGACCCCCTCAGGAGAAATGAGAAATGGTTATCACCGCCCGTTACAAAGGGGTCAATCATACGTTGGTAATAATCAATATCGCATGTTATAAAGTATGTAACAATCATCACTCGTGCATACATCCAATATAGGAATGCAACTAAGTAAGTCTCACGGACTTACCTGTATCTAGGTAACCTCAGCTATCAATAAACCTCTCATATTCCCGTAGGAATATACTCCATGCCTAATAAATCAAGGCACATATATCAACAACTATCCAATATACTAGAAGGTTCCACTCCTAGTCTCTAAGATCCTCAAAGATCATATACATCATAACCATTCGCAACATCCTCAACAAATATGCTCATATTAAACCTCTTGCTTTAAATATCAATTAAATTCATTCCTTTGAATTTAATCAACTTAAAGTTTTCTCTAGAACTCAATTTAATTAATTAACCTATAATTAATTACTTAAATTTCACCAGAATAATGTTTTGCCCGCAGGTAGTTTTTGGACCCACCTGTCATCACATTTCAACAAACAAACAACCCATAATCACCAGAATAATACAACGAGCATAATGGAATTTCTAATCATCCATTATGTCAAGCCTAAGGTCAATTTAGGTCAAATCGCAATACGAAAAATGAATAAATTCATAACTTATTCGTTATTAACCCGATTGACGATCCGAAAGAAGATTCGGAATCACAACGACGCAGGCTACACTCGGACACTAACAAATTCACCGGAATCTGAGTGACGGAACCGGCCCAACAGCATATATGCTCGACCAGATCTTTACTTGCTCGGACGCAGAAACTCGATACCAAAATGAAGAGAATGAAGAGAGGAATCCAAAAACTCAAACGGATTTGAAATTGGATTAGAAACAGAGAGTAGATATGAGTTTAAAGGTTTAGATAAATCAGAGTTTTTATGAGGAAACGTGAAAAGAAATGAATTAATAAATGATTTTCCACTATTTATAGCGAAGACGAAATAGATCCTTTAGCGAAGTCAATAATTATGCTTTCACCGATCCGAAGGCGGTTTGAACCCCCTTCTCCAAACTTCTCGAAATTGCAATAATAAATCTGAAATATTGTATGAATAATTATTCCGCAACTGTCTCGGAAAACGTGTATTCCTAATCCGTCTTTCTTAGCCGCTAAGAAACGAAATAGCGACTCTTTTGACCGTTTTGTCTTTCCATGTTATTTAATATCTAGGACATGTCCGATATCCTGATCATTTTTCTCAACTATCTTTTTATTAATGGAAGCTCTCAAATGCTCCAAATAACACCGAAGGGTAAAGGTAGTTATCCGGGGAAAAAGTGAAAAATTTCCCCATAAGTCCAAAAGTACGCCAGGAACATAATGGTGGGACTCATACTCGTCATTCACGCACTCTTCACGAGTTAGGTGTCAATTATTATCAATGATTAAGTTAATCAACATTAATCATCATTACTTAGGATTCGAAAATCCTACCTTTTACAGATATCACCACATGAGAGCAAATGAAGCTATGATGAGAGCTAGATTTGTACGCCAACATCATGCTAGAGAGTTAAGGCAAAGGTTGGAGAACCTTAAGCAAGGATATATGAGTAATGAAAAAGTTTACACATCAATGTAAGTAGCGATGGTGAAAGCCAATGTTATAGAGGATGAGGAGTATACTATGGCTCGTTATTTATGCATCTTTCATCCATCTTTAGCAAATGAAATTGACTTATATCCTTATGATATTATGACATATTTGTTGCATTTGGCCATCAAAGTGGAGAAGAAGACTAAAAGGAGAAGCAAACCGACCAAGTTTAATTATGGAACAACAAGTTCATGGATAAATCTAAATAATAGGTTCCAAAATCCACAAAGCCGGGAGCAAGCTTCTACCAAGGACGAAAAGAAAGGTCAAAACATGGATCAAGGAGCTAGGAAAATTTCGACCCATCACCCACAATCTCGATCCTTGAATGAGTCTTCAAGTGATCCTAAAGGGAGCAATTCTAACTTTATTTTACGTTCTAGAGATATTGTATGCTTTAAATGTCAAGATAAATGTCATTATATGAGAGATTGTCCTAATAAGAAGGTTTTATTCATTAATCAACATGGACAATATGAGAGTGAGGAAGAGCATGGTCATGATAATAACACCCACCTTAATGCATTGCATGAAATTGGTAGTGATAGTGATGAAGGCATTGAGTATGAGCATGGAGAATCATTGATTGCTAGGAGAACATTGCATGCTAAGATAGCCCCATGTGAGGATATTCAAAGAGAAAATCTTTTTCATTCTAAATGTCTTGTTAAAGGGAAGGTGTGTAACATGATTATTGATGGAGATAGTTGTTGCAATATTGCTAGCACCGATTTGGTTAATAAATTGTAAATTACTATGTTTTATCATCCTAGACCATATAAGTTGCATTGGATGAATGATTGTGGTGAATTGAAAGTGAACAAGCAAGCTAGAGTTACCATCAGTTTAGGTAGTTATGAGGATACTATTACTTGTGATGTTGTGCCCATACAAGCATGTCATATTCTTATAGGACGCCCATGGCAATTTGATAGAAGAAGTAAGCATGATGGGTACACTAATAGACATTCATTTGAGTTTAATGGTCAAACAAAGAAGAATCTTTCCCCGGAGAAGAGAAATTTTACCCTAGTGCAGAGGCTTCTCGCCTCAGTGAAGAATCGCGCCCTAAGGAAGGTTTATCTCACCCCAGTGAAGGTTTATCTCACCCTAGTGCAAGAAAATCACATCCCATTGCAGAATCTCGCCCTAGCGCAAGTGTTTCTCTCCCAGTGTAGAAACCTCGCCCTAGTCTACTAGAGTCCTTCTAGCATGTAAGGAATAATACATCCAAGAATATACCCCTTTGAATGTCATTCCCATGAGCCTATGCAAAATCCTAGTAACTTTAAGTGGTGAAGTTACAGCTACCTTACCCCAAGCCATCCTAAACCTTCTAGATGAGTTTTGTGATGTATTTCCGGATGAGATTACAGCATGACTTACACCATTTTGAGGCATTGAGCATCAAATTGACTTAATTATAGGTGCTACACTTCCAAATCTTCCAGCTTAGAGGATGAATACTTAGGAAAGTCAGGAGATTCAAGATCAAGCTCAAGAGCTCTTAGACAAGGGCTATGTGAGAGAAAGTTTGATTCCATGTGTTGTTCCCGTCCTTTTGGTAACTCAAAAGGATAATACTTGGAGGATGTGTGTTGCTTGTAGAGAAATCAATATTATCACCATTAAGTACCGTCATCCCATTCCGAGATTAGATGATATGCTAGATGAGCTTAGGGGATCAACCTTGTTCTCAAAGTTGACCTTAAGAGTGGATATCACCAAATTAGGATGTGAAGGAGACGAATGGAAGACAACGTTCAAGACTATGTTCGGTCTATATGAGTGGTTGGTTATGTCATTTGGCTTTGCTAATGCTCCTAAATGTTCATGAGGTTGATGAACCAAGTCCTACGTCATTACAATGGGAAATTTGTAGTGGTTTACTTTGATGACATTGTCATTTATAGTAGATTATTAGAAGAGCATGAAGAGCGCTTAAGGGAAGTACTTGAAACTCTTAGAACTGAATCTTTGTATGCTAATATTAAGAAATGTGAGTTTAGCACTAATCAAGTCGTTTTCCTTGGTTTTGTAGTGAGTACCCGAGGCTTGGAGGTCGATGAAGAGAAGATTAAGGCCATCCAAGAGTAGCCAGCACCTACTACAATCGGACATGTTTGAAGCTTCCACGGTCTTTCCACCTTCTATAGGAGATTCGTACGAGATTTTAGCACCATAGCAGCCCCACTCACGTCTTTACCGAAGAAGAAAGTACAATTTGTGTGGGGAGATGTTCAAGAGAAGGCGTTTAAGGAGTTAAACTGGTGGTTGTCCTATACACCTCTTTTAGCACTTCCGGACTTCACTAAACCCTTTGAAGTCGAATGTGATGCATCTGGGATTGGCATTGGAGGAGTGCCCATGCAAGAAGGTAAGCAACTTGCATTCTTTAGTGAGAAGTTGAAAGCCACATGCTTGAGTTATTTGACATATGATAAGGAATTATATGCTTTATTTCGAGTATTTAAGATATGGCAATATTATCTTTGGCCTAATGAATTTGTCCTACGTACTGATCATGATTCCTTAAAGCATTTTAGGAATCAAGATAAGTTAGATAGGAGGCATGGTAGATGGATAGGGTTTACAAAGACTTTTCCCTGTATCATTAAGTATAAGAAGGGTAAGGATAATGTTGTAGTCGATACTCTTTCTAGGAGACATTCTTTGATCACTACTATCGATTCTAAGGTTTTAGCTTTCTATTACATTAAGGATCTAAATGTTGATGATGCTGATTTTGGAGACATCTATAAGCATTGTAGGACTCAGGTTCCTTAGATAAAATTTACTTGTTTGAAGGATTTTTATTTATGGTTGATAAGGTTTGTGTGTGTATTCCTAGATGTTCTCTTAGGTTATTGCTTGTTGTGGAAGCTCATATGGGAGATTTGATGGGACATTTTGGGAGGGATAAGGCGCATCATATGTTGCAATATCACTTTTTTGGCCTCATATGCTTAAGGATGTAGAGAACATGATTAAGATATGTCTTGTGTGTTTGAAAAAAAAGTCTAGACTAAAACCACACGGTTTGTATGCCCCTCTTCCTACGCCTATCTCACCATATTTAGACATTAGTATGGACTTTGTTGTAGGGTTACCTAGGACTAAGAATGGGAGAGACTCGATATTTGCGGTAGTAGATCGTTTTTCTAAGATGGCTCATTTTATTGTTTGCCATAAGACCGATGATGCTTACAATGTAGCTAACTTGTTCTTTAGAGAGGTTGTTAGATTACTAGAGTACCTAGGACTATAGTAAGTGATAGAGATATTAAGTTCCTTAGTTTTTTTTGGAAGACTCTTTGGGAAAAACTAGGAACTAGGTTGTCATTTTCGACTTCTAGTCATCCTCAAAAAGGATCATCAAACGGAGGTTACTAATAGGACTTTAACTACCATCTTGCGGGCTGTTTTGAAGGATAATTTAAATGATTGGGAAGATGTCTTGCCTCATGTAGAGTTTGCTTATAATCAGACATTACATTCTTCTACTAAACAAATGCCTTTTGAGTGTGTGTATGGGTCGAATCATTTGACTCCTTTGATATTATATCGTTGCCTTTAGATGAGCGAGTAGATTTTAACGCATGAAAATAAGTGGAATTCTTCCAAGAGTTGCATGCAAAGCACGCAAAAGGCTAGAGGAGAAAGGAAGATTAGTTGTGGCCAAGGCTAATAAAAACCGCAAGGAATTGCTATTCGAGCCACGAGATCTAGTTTGGTTGCATTTAAGGAAAGAAAGGTTCCCGGAGAAGCGTAAGTCAAAGCTATCACCACGTGGAGATGGATCATTCAAGCTCCTACGTAAGGCTGTCAACAATGCTTATGTGTTGGAGCTTCCGGAGGAGTATGGCGTGAGTCATACCTTTAATGTAGGAGACTTGAGTCCTTTTGTGTCAAGTGATGAGCATGGTGATGATTCGAGGACGAATCATTTTCAAGAAGGGGAGTATGATGAGGGACCATCCCCAACACCTTCTACTACACATAGACCCATCACTAGATCAAGAGCAAGAACATTGAAGGAGAAGGAGTCTACACCATCTACGAGTCCTACCATGGAAGGATCTATTACTAGATCACGAGAAAGAATCATTCAAGGAGAGGTTTCTAGCTTGTTGGCATCCTTAGCTTCTAAGGAGACCATTTGTGATCTTTTTATGTCTAAGTCTTCCTTAGTACATTGATGGCAATTCCAGCCATGGCGGACATAGAGGAAGATAAACAAACACGAGTTGAAGATTTTAAAGCTTCTAGTTAATTTATTGTTAATACCTTTAAAGCTCTAGACATTCTAAAGGTATCATTATCTTTTACATTTTGTAAAATTATTTTATTCTTTTGTTTGGAGGATTTTTTGCCATAAATCCCTCCTTAGGTTCAACCTAGTCAGTCGGATTTGATATATTATTTTCAGCCACATATTTTGTGAGACTCGTTCATTCGCTTATGAAGAGTTCGTTTTATTCATCTTTATTCAATCAAAAAGAGATCCTTTGATTGAATCGTTGTGAGTCGTTGTTAGGTTGTGTTTGTGTGCGTTAATCTTCTTATAGATTGGTGCTCCTGGTCGATTCTAGTCTCTCATTGTGCTTGTCTCAATCTAAAAACTTGTGTAAGATTGAAGAAGGAAGGGTTAAGGTAATTCATTGTTTGGGTTTTGATCCAATTGATCAAGGTTCTTGCAAGTATATATTGGTTCTTTCACTATATTTCCATAAATATCATTCCATAGAATCTTCTTATAATCTTGTCATTATCGTTCCATATAAATCACGTTCTCTTTCTTTGAGTTTTCGTAAATCCTGCCCTCCAATTATTGATCTCACCCGAGATTCGATACCGAGATTTGAAATTTAAAGCTTTTGTGGACTTTCAATCTAGATCCGTCAATTGCGGCCTCAATCCCGCATCTTAAAAATTATAGAATCATCATGCAAGTTGTCTATCCAGATCCTAAATATTGAGAAATTAGCAAGACATACTTAGAAACGATGTTGAATCTGAATTGAAATATAAAAAATGGATAAAGAAACCAATGGTCGAATAACTTTATATATGGAAAAAAGTTAAAAATAATTTTACTAGGGTTTGACGTTAATCATACTAAACGATATCTTAAAAGAAATTAAACCTATTAAGTTTAATTATATCTTTCAACTAATATTATGTCTAAGGAAAGAAAGGTGAAGGGAAAAGAAGGATAAATATTTTAATATATCACGGACAATGTACCAATCGACTTGATCTAGTGCAATGCTTCGTCTTGACTTAGTCCATAATATAGCGCCTAGAAGATGTGGTCATGTGCTCATAAAAGGGATTGTCGACTTAACCGAGGGGGTCCATCAACTCGATTGATGGTATAATATCGAGCAAATCTTCATTTCTTCACTCTTAACTCTCAATCAATTCAGGGTTGACTTGTACTTCCTTGACCACGATAAAATCTATAAGGACACATCTTATGCAATAAAATATTAGTGAATTTGCTATGTAGTCATAGTTCACTAATTTTGTTTAGTAATTGTGAAGCTCAATAATTTTGTTAGAATATGACCTCTTTTAAATAATTTAGACTAATGTACCCTTCTACAAGAATTTAAAAAGATTCCTAATTAATTATTACCTTTTAATTGACCTACAATTCCTAGTTGAAGAAGGTGTATTTTGAAGTTACCAATTTTAATCAGCGTAATCAATTAGTAAATCATAAAAAATACAAGAAATATTTTACGTGAATTGATAAAACTAGCATGTTACGTGATTGTACTCTTCATGTAAATCATGAAGAGTACAAGAAAATTCTTGATAAAATTTTACAAAAAATTTACAAGAATTGATCAGCGTAATCATTTAGTAATCAATCAATTATTAATATCGTGTACAAGAAAATTTTACAATAAGATAAATCGTGAAATCGTGTACAATAAAATTTTACAAGAAGATAAATCGTGAAATCCAACTTGTCCAGTTGGTATTAGGGTGGGAGGGAGGGACAACCAATCTGAGATCAATTCTTGGTGACTACATTCGTTTATTAATTTTTCCTATTTCTTGTAAGAATTATAAAATTACAAGAAAATTGAAGAAATATAATTACAAGTAAATAAGTATCATTTACAGGAATAAATTATAAATTTACAAGAAATTTATTTCATTTTACAAGAATAGTTACAGTAAAGTTATAAGAATTTAATTTAAATTAGAATAAAATTTATTATAATAAATAAGGGTAAATCTGCCATTATTTGTTTAATAAGACTATTCACTTAAAAATTTATAGGCCTAGGTTATTTACTAAACAAAATTAGTCAATGGGTACATTTCATCCAATTTTCTCATAAAATATTGTGGCTAAGTGTGGGGGGATTTTGGTTCAAAGACAAGTGAAGAGTTATTACTAAGATCATTTTCCATTTCTTGGTAGATGTCTTTGGTAGGCTTCTTAATATGTTCTATCTTCAAGACATCGACAAAGGGAAAATACATCCGCAAACGAGATACAAGTCAATCTTGTGACATTAGCCTAGGAACAATTCAAGTAATCGGTGTTCATATAAAAATAATTAAAATGCATAATTGTATTACGGAATTGAGATAGCATTTTATTGAAACCAGATACACAAGAAACGCATTCGAATCGAAAGAAAATGCTTAAGAGAACCGAAACAATCAGACCACCTAAAGCAGAATGCCCCTCTCAATTCGAAAACTAAGGATAAAAATACATCACTGCCAAGATAACTCAATAAGCAAAGCATTTTTCTTATTATGTTTAACTTTACTGCACTTTATAATTAAAGTAAGAAAACCATAAGTTTGTTTATTTATGTTCAACTATTTTTCTTATATTTTATTTAGATTAAAAATCCAAAACGTTCCCACTATCGAAAGCATTTTTGAGTTCCTACGTTTCTTGTGCAGTCCTTTGAGATGAACCAAATCAAACATAATTTTCAAATAAAACACTGTGACCAATGCGGCGATGTCCTTGCTGCTCTAGACCAGTTACACCCTACTGTCAATGAAGATATAAACGATTAATTTATGAATAATTTGATAAAATATATTAAAAAGTAATAGTTCATGGATTATATGGAAATAGTTCAAACTTTATAGGAGAATAGTGCATAAATTATAACATGGTAGTTCAAACAAATTTTCATTCGTGTCCCGAAAAAAAAAATTCGTTTCAGAAAAAAGAAAAAAAAAAAAATTTGGGACATGTGTCGGCCTTACGGGCGGCCGCACCGGCCGTACCGCATTAATTGAACCGTATCTGAACAAAAGCGTGTATATATATATATATAGGGTCAGGATCCGGTAAGAACATGTTTCACCGTAAGAAATAGGAACAATTAAGGATCGTTGGATCAATGCACGGATGGCTCCGATTTGACGTCTAAATAAGGAATCAGTATATTCTAATTTATTACATAATCATGCACATGGTAATTATAATTTAGACAATTTGTTATCATGGAAAGAGACTTTATATACTCTATTTTACGGGTACATGGCTAATAAGTATATCTAACTTATATGTACATACTCATGATCATTAATCGTGCATGCTATTAAAGTTGGAGCAATACACGTGCATACTCACTACTCGTGTATACTATAAAAATTGAATCAATGCACAAATAATAAATATATCTAATTTATCTCACTACTCGTACATGCTATAAAAATTGAACCAGTGCACAAATAATTAATATATCTAATTTATACGTGCATGAGTTTTATTACTCGTGCATACTATCAGAATTGGATCAATACGCATGCATATTGCATACATTGTATACTTCACTACTCGTGCATGCTAGCAAAACTGGATCAATACAAGTGCATACTTATACACTTGCACTTGCACGACTAAGTAATCTCATATACTTGCACTTGCACGACTAAGTTTTTTTTGGTAATGTACTTGCACGACTAAGTAGAGATTGCTTTTCTTTATCAGATAATGTTTAAACTTTTTTTAAAAAACTGAATACACATCGGTTAAAATTATCGAGCAATATATTGATTAATGCACTACTAAGTAAAAATTTTTTTTAAAAAAAAAAACTAACTACGGTGATATCGTATGTGGCATACATATTTATGGTAATAAATATATTTTTATATCTTAATAGGAAATAAGAAATCTTACATTAATTATCGGTTATTTTCTAAATGTATCATAACCGTTGAGTATATTTAATCTTGTGGTTGAAATTCGTTCTTATTTCTTACCGTAATATAAGTTCTAACCTGATCCTAACTCTATATATATATATATATATATATATATATATATATATATATATATATATATATATATATATATATATATATATATATATATATATATATATATATATATATATATATATATATGATGTATATGTTTCTAAAAGTTATAACTATGTTGCAATACCTGAGTTGGTGGGAGAAGGATCATGTTTTTAACTAGTGACATGAGGTCTAGAGTTTCAAATCTCTAAAACAAATTTTTTTTTTTTTTTTTGAGGGGAATCTCTAAAACAATTTTGTTAGCCATTTTTTTAATTTTGAAAAATTAAACTGTAAACCTCTAATCTCAAGTGTTTCTTCTACTATTATCTCATTCCACTACCAATCTCATTCCACTACCAGTGACTCAATGAGGCGGTTAGGTTGGAGAAACGATTGGCAAACTGGCGAAGTTTCTCTCTCTCCAATCTAATCTCAACTCTATTGGTCTCTACTTCTCCAGTCTCCTCTCCACGCCGCTAGTCCCGACGTGAAAACGCCCCTCTACTTCTCTTTGACACCTAACTACTTCTCTAGTCTCCTCTCCACTCTCCACTTTCTCTCTCACTCGTCTCAAGTGAACATCGAACTAGAGGATCCACGCCATTGTCCTAACATGACCACGCCCCGTTAGTCTCTCCCCGACGCCCCGCTACTGGCACCACCTCACTGAGCCACTACTACCAGCCTACCACTACACATTTTTTTATTAAAAAGTATCGAGTATAATAACTTGGATATCCAAAGTCGGGTATCCGGATCCATTTACATTTCAAATTGGATATCCGGCATTTTACGAATCGGATCCGGATATCACTTTTACGGAAATTAACAGCCGTACCTTCAGCAGCCAGTTTCAAGGACTAGACCTTGACGTTTAACACGTCATCATCTTTAGTCAAAAATGACCCCTCGGACCGCTAGACTTTCTATCTAGTGCCCCGAATTTCATTCCATGTGCAAAAAGAAATTAAAAAAAAAAAATGGAGTTCCTACGTAAGTCTACTAGAAACTACAAAGCTTCTGACCTAAAATAAGACAAAATATAATACCTGAAACAAAAATAAAAAATAAAATAAAAGGTATTATAAAGCTAAAGCTGCCACCGGACCGTTGCAATGAGTACTAAGTGAAACAGTTCGATCGTACCACAATCAGAAACTGGTGTCAAAGTCAAAATTTCCGGGGGAGGGAAAAATCATAATGGTAAGAGCCCCCCCAACAGGGTCACCAAATCCATCATATTAATCATATTGTCACCTAATATTGAGCCGATACCAATAAATGGCTGGCAGATAAGCAACATCAGGCAAGGAACTTCAATCCTGTGCAATGAGAAATCATATCTGTGTGCTCGGGGCAGACCACCGCTGTGGCCCTTTCCCCCTACGCATTCCGAGATTAAACAGAAGGATCCCATTTCATACAAGTCCTGCTCACCTGCAAGATCACACAAACAAATATTTCAAATTACTGCAATCCAAACCACACACTAGTTCCAAAATCCGATTTCGGCTTTGTAAGAGAAATTTATAATCCTTAACAAGCTCTAAGGTGCACTTTGTTTTTAAATTTTAGTGATAAAATAATTATATTACAACTTCTGATCGTATAATAATCAAATATTGTCGGTAATTTAAATTGCTTTCATTCTAAAAATTCGTCAAATAACGTAAAATGTGTTTTATCAGTGGTTCAAATTCAGCACTAGATTTACAAAAATTTTATTTGCCATCTCTTGATTCTACAAAGTAAAAACATTAAAAGTTAATTTAAATCGATAACTAAAAAAAGATTTTATGGTTTTAATTGTGGGGTTGACATGTCGGTCTTAAATTACTCTCCGCTTGACACCCTGACAAATGGATTATTAGCTTCTACAACACTAGAAAGTGGAAACAGAAACTACTAATATAGCTACCATACCAACCCAAAGTACAATTTAAATTTTAATGGAGAAGTAATTTTATTTTTTAATTAAAAAACATGACTGATCTATCCTGATAATTTTAGTTAATTAACTGAAAAAAAAACTAAGTTAAAAATTAGTCAGGCCTCATGCATCAATCCACTTACTAGGGATTTTGTGTGACCAACTTTCGATCAGTATTTAGGTGGCCAGGAATGCGTACTAAGATTCGAATTCGAGACTGAATCCTTTTTAGCTCCTCTTCTTCAACCTTTTTGAAAACTCCATTAATGAACAGTCGGCCTTCGGACCAGTCCATCCAGGTATCCTCCTTATTGTCATCGACGTTACCAGCATTCTTGTCATCATTATGAGCAGCAGCCCCCTGAAACCTTTTAGGAAGAGGATTGCTCACTTCATCAACTTCACAATTGGTTTTTCTCTTGCCACTACCGTTTCCTGCTTCTTGGTTCTCATTGTTGCCCATATTCGAGACTTCTATCAGTCTCTCATTGTCTATGGAAATCAACGTTTCCTTTTCTTCCTTTCTGGACATAGAAGCAACAGTTTCCTTTTGTTCATTTTTGCAGTCGAGAACAGGCAGACAGCCTGATGTGCCTAAAGCACGAGGCAACATCCCTATTGGGCATGGTTTCCATGATCCCACAACAGTCCACTTGCTCGTGCTCCCCGTACTGGAACTTGTGGCTTGAGAAGAACTACAATTCAGTCTCCTACGCTTGAGCAATTCCACCTTTTCAGATGCTTGCTGGAAATCTTTCTCTCGGTAAACTAGTTTTTCGGGATCAACAGCAGAGCTATCATTATCTTTGGAAAAATCCAAATAAGGTAGTGAGCACAGAAGCGAGAGCTTGTTAGATTTCTGGTTCAAATGGCTATTTCCAACAAGTTCGGCAAGAAGCAAGGCTGAGGAAAAAAGTGCATTGTTTCCAGACTCTGAGATGAGAAGACATCTATGAAGGAGCTCCAACAAGATTGATTTGGGAAGTACCGAAGCATTCTTATCAGTGATGCTCTCACTGTCATCAGGATAAAGGGACCTCAATGCTTTCAGAATTTCAACCAACCATGAAAATAAAGAAGAAAGGACTCCGATTTGGCAAGTCTCAGCATCATACACAGACAGGCTGAAGTGCTTCTGGCCTATGATTCACATGCACAAGTAGGCTTGACAAATCAACATATTTTTACTAGAATTTTTGCATGATGGGAAAACAGTCACTATAATAGTAAACAATAAAAATTATTAACTAATGGCTATGAAATTACCAAGATCATCTCTCATGGCTCGTCGACCCTCGATCATATCTACCACTGCATTAAGGAGGCTTAGTAATAATTCTGGCTCTTTCTTCGAGAATTTAGTTATCACAGGCTTCCATTTGTCAAACGCAGTCTGAGCAACATCTAAGCTCAGGGCATCTTGAAACTTAGCTGGAAACTCCACCATGTTCAACGGTTCTGGTACCCCCAACAGAAACTCCAACAATAAAGAGGTCACCTCCGAAGAGAAGAAAGCATACAAATTTACAAGACTTTTTAGTGTTCTGGTGACTTGCTTTCTAGAACCTGAACATTGTAAATTGAGCAAAATTTAACCCAAACACATTCAGTAAAGGTGCTCCATATACGAAAAGGAAATGATGCATGTAGCAAAATAAACACTCCTTACTGATGCAGTATGAAGCAACGTGACATTTTATTTTCCAAAAATCCATAACAAAATGCAAAGCGTGACTTCTTGTGCTATATTTCTATATTCCTTTGCTTGGAAATTCTATTAGTAATTATGCTAAGTTTTGAGCTAACAGCAATCACAGCACTAAATTCACTATTGCACCTATGTCCTGGAGTATTTTTACACTTTATTTGTATAAGAAAGCAGAGAGACGGATGCCATGGCTAAACAGAAATATTAATTGAATGCTTCCTGATTATCACCTCAATAAGGAATATAAAAAAAGGCCCTTGGACTTACGAATAAATTGTGAAGGCTGGACTTTGCTAGACAATTGGGAGCATAACTTATTCCGGCCACAAAGCTGGTTTAACTTTTTGCCGCCTATATCAGATGATGATGAAACATGTAGAGACACAAACAGCGTTTATGGAGTTATGGACAGTTATTTACGCAGCCTATTAACATCACATACATTAGTATAGCAACAATGGTTGACAGTTTCTAAATGGATTAAATAAACAATGACCATCACTGAGAAATCACATCACCGTAGTGTTGCCTATACAGCTGCAAATACGAAACCAGTCTGGTAATATTATGGAACATTAACAATCGCAAATGAATGTCTTCGAGAACAAACAAAATGATAGAAACATATTCAATTTAGGCTAATCCACCAGGTCAATGACTTCAAAGTTCAAATACAACCAAAAGCTTTTATTAGTGCATGATCCCATGGAATATGCGGGTGCAACTGTGGAAGCTAAGTGGGAAATTGGTCAGACTATTAAGGTGTCATCCATCAAGAAAAAAGAAAGAAAAGAAAGTGCCTAGATATGCCCCAATGATATTGGAATACTCACAAAGAATGGTGAAAAGACCATCCTAAAATTTACAGACCACTGGCAAAATAATCATGACTTCGTAAAATATAATAAAGTTCATTGCGCTAAAATGCTCCAAGCCTTGAAAAGGATAAAAGAGATTTTACTTACGTTTTTCTTTGATATCAGAGGAATGCAGTCTTAAGCTCTGCTTCTTCTTCAAATCAAGAACCAGCTGGTGCAGTTTAGAGCTAATTTCCTCCCTGACACTGCTATTCTCACCCCCTCGAAATGGAATGGCCTTCTTTTGAGAATCCCAATAGAAGGATTTCAACCAATTAAGGGCCTGAGACAAAACCTCTAGCTTAGACAACAACAATAGATATCCACAAGCTGCAAAGGAACTAAGAAAAAGCACTTAATGTGCAACTATCACTCCCTGCTTTATTTGATCAGGATTTCCCAAAGTGGAAAGGGAAACTGATAGTCTTTTCTAGCGTTTGGCAGAACATGGGAGAAGTTTTGAACTATTTGAATATGGAAAATTTTTGGAACAACATGTAAAATGAAAAAGGAGCCATACCTCAGTAGAGGCTTGACGGAGCAGGTGAAGTGAAGGAAGTTCACGATGAGAAGCCTCTGCAGAATGCATATAGTCAACGGAGACAAATAAATAAATTAAACAAATTATGCCCAACAAAGTATATAATGATGCACTACATATCTAATTAAAGGGAAATCGAGGCATGAAAATGATTAAAAAAGAAAGTTCTACTTATGTTGCTGTTTTATAACAACTAATTGATTAGCTGAGAGCGACAAGAACTAATTGTCGAACCAATAAGAGAAGGACTGGTTTTCCTTACCATGACGGATATCAATCAGCATACGCGGCATATCAATCTTTGCTGCTGCCTCGGCAATTGAAACTTCACTCCTACGCCGTGTCTTTTCTATAAGTCCATTCACCAGCCTTCATTCAAACAAGTCAAAACCATTATCCACATTCTGGGATGCACAAAACTTCAGCAAATATGCCCGAAACTGACCACAAAATCCTGACACTAATATGTCCGGAATGGAAAAGCCCAATAAAATATATTACAAAATTTCAGCGCTGACAGCAAACTTGAAAAAGATTGGCAACCCCATAATCAAAAGTTCATTCTTTTAAATCCACTTAGAATTTAGTCCTATATACCCTTCATCTCAGCAGCTATGTTACTCGGAAACTCACATGAACAGAATTTTCTGTTTGGGAAACTCAGGCACGGGTAAATGTGTATTGACATCTATAACTATGACAGCTACATTGTTTACTTCCATTTACCATAGCTTAGCAGTCCCAACTCCCGACCATATATTTTAACTTTTTTCACACAATTGATTACACGAAACAGAATTCAGCACATCAACAGCAGGTTTCAATCTGTCTATCGAATTTTCAATTTTTCTCGGGAAACAGATGATTGGAAACGCTTGTTTCATGATCATATAAAACATTATTAGCTTATACCAGAGCCGGTGATTTAAAGGTACCTCATAACTGCCATGCTATAAAGCATAGCAAGTATTTCCTCATCGTCCGAAGCATCACTGCTCGAGCCCGCCCTTCAAAAAGAATGGTGACAGTAATTACTCAAGGAGCAAGAATTGCAGCACGGCAGAGATAAAAGGAAACTGCCAACTTAATAAATTTCTTTACACAAAGTAAATACTAGAGCAGTACCTAAAAACGGGGTCTTTCTGCTGAATTTTGATTATCGAGGCCGTAACTTCAACTGTAACCGGCAAACATCCGCGGCTTCTCCAAGCAGCTATCTATTCCAACAACATCAAAGAACAATTTGTGTAATGAACAAGTATGCGTTTTGTTTTGTTTTTCTAGTTCTAAAGGACCGAATCGCAGCAGCAGAAAGTGAGATAAGAGAGGTAGGTTAGGGTTCCTTACTCTATCAAGAGCAAAAGCAATAGATTCCGGCGAATTAGAAAAGAGGGATGTTCTGACGAGTTCCCATTCATCCCAACTTAGCCATGGCACCAGCTTTTGGCCGTGCGATTTGTCATCGACTTCAACAATCGTCTCTCGAAACCATAACAGAGAATCCATTGAAAAGACGGTAGATGGGATGCTATGAGAAAACAGTCGGGGCTGGTCAGTGGCGGAGCCAGAATATAATTGAACAAGAATTTCGAAGATGTGAAGAGCACAACACAATTGATTAATCGAACAGGAATGAAGCTTAGGTTAAATTACAGTCATTCAGCAATTATCTTGTACAAACTTACTATACCTATTCTCTCTTAAATGAAGCTTAGCTTAAATTACAGTCATTCAACAATTAAATATGTTAAATTCTTGAGCAATTATCAGTAAAGCAGCATCTGCTAATCTACTATCTTTGTTTCAAATTGTTTGCATAACTCAGTAACTGGTAGTCTACTAGTCTCCATTCATTCAGGCTATTCAGCAATCGGCAGGACACAATCGAACAGGAATTTCGAAGAGAAGAACCGAAGAATGAAATCTGAACAAAAATTTCAAAGAAAAATCTTACCTTGATGAGTCGCTGGAAGAATGAAAACTAAAGACCTTGCTGTCTTTTTCTGAGTTGCGAAGAGGAGAAAAGAAGAACCGAAGTGAGCAGCGCTGCAGCGGCGGCGACTCGGCGTGAGCAGGAGCAGCCTAGGACGGCCGGCCGATGGGGAAGGACCGAGGACGGACTGAGGGGGTGAGCAGAGGCGGCCGGCGACTCGGCGAGTGACTGCGTGATGCGTGACGGACGACGGTGAGGAGGTTGGCGCGACGGACGACGGTGAGGAGGAGGCGTTCTATTGTGACATTGATAATAGGGCTTACGCTAACTTCCCACGCTTCTTCTGGTTTGATTATAGGAATTTTGGGTTTGGGACTTGCGGTTCGTGGCCACAATTTCTTTTTTAGAAGAAAAACCACCAATCTTATAAACTTATAGAAAACCTAGTACAGAGTTATACGGACTCCGGTTTATTTAACAATATTTATATAGGTATAAAAATATGTTTAATGCAGTTTAATAATTTTAATGAATTAACTGAACAAAAACAGAAATTCCAGATATTAATTCTTAAATATTTATTATTATATTATTTATAATATTAAATATACTACAATATATATAGAGACAATATATATATATATATATATATATATATATATATATATATATAAAGTAATAAATAAGTTTTTTGGGTTTAATGTTGAAGTAGATTCATAACGGTTAGATTTTTATTCAAAATTCGTGTTTTCATCCGCCAGAATATTTTAGGTTGAATTACCTTTATAAAAAAAACTAGCTTGATATATGTCTTTTACATTTCGTTTTTATTTTTAAACTTTAACAATAAAATGATTAACATTATAATTTTTTATCTTCGTTTATTTAATAAATGATTATAAATAATTGTATGGCATTAGTTGATTGTGTTATTGAGAAGAAACCCCTTTATTCATCATAGTAGTCATCTTGAATTACCTCTATTGGCACATGTCGTCCCCACGATTAACTTCAGCCCAACGAATTTTTATTGCCACGTGTCGCCCTCAGAATTAACGTCAGTCTAAATAATTTATAAGAAAAGTTGTTAGCAAAATTTATTTTCATTTATATTATAAAAATAGAAATTGATATTGATATTATCCCCCAATTTTGTTTTTATAAGAAAAGTTCTTAGCAAATTTTTTTTTTAAAAGAAAATTTAGAATCATTAGATAATGTTTGAATTTTTTTTTTCATTTAAATTAAGCCAACAAATGATATTATCCGCCAATTTTGTTTTTATAACAAAATGTTGTTAACAATTTTTTTTTTTTTAAAGTTAGTTAACAAATTTTGTTTTCAACAAAAAAAAACTTAAAAATAAATAGAACCTTATCCCGTGATTTTCTACCGATCCAATAATGCATATCTTTCATTTTGAAAATTTTGTTAACATTTTGAAATATGTATTATCTTAAAAATTTTTGAAATTTTTTTTAATTTATTTATATTGGTTCGGTAATTATTATCTTAAAAATCTTGAAAATGAAACCTTATGCCGTAAACATTTTGAAAATTTTGTTTTGTTACCTATTTCAAAGGAAATTTACAAATTTATTATTAATTTTTAACAATGTTTTTTGTATTTTGAATTTTATTAAAATTATTTGATTCCATTTTTACATAAAGAACCTTGCTTTACTAAATAAACAATTTTTTTTTAAAAAAGTAATGTTAATCCTTCTTCACTAAAAGGGATTTAAAAAAAAACAAAACCTTATCCCGTAATTTTTGTATTTTGTATCTTGAAAGTTTTTTATCTCCTCTAAATGATTTAAAAATTAAACCATTTGATATTATCTACTATTATATTTTTTAAAACAGATTTATAATTTCGTATTTAAAATCAAGATCTTTTTCATAAATAAATTGTTTCAAAAACCCTAAACCCAAATCAAGTCATTAGTAGATTATTGTCAATGTTGTTGAGATTTGTTGATTGTTATTATCCTCACATTATAAATAATTATATATTTTTGGTAAAAATCTACTGCTTCTATATACAACTCATTTCATCGTCAAAAAGCTATTGGTGCAAACGAACGCTATTCCGTTTTTGTTCCATTCTAACTATTCTTCAATGCTATGTGCCTTCATAATAGTCTTTTTTTTTTTTATTGTTGTTGTTTTATATTATATCAAGCGCAACTGAGGCATTAGAGGAATGTTATTGTTCGGGCATGGATCGGATGGAGCTACAAAATTAAATGATCTTCGAAGAAGACACCCCGGCCAAATCTCATTATGATAAGAGATGGGTTTCTCTACCAAGTGAAGGATTACAAGCGAACAAATGATCTGGTTTTCACAAGCCCCATGAATAACACAAAGTAGATGGTCATGCCAGAAGAACCAATGTGAGTTGGCATGCTTCATTGTTTAAACGATTCTGTTGTTTTTGCTTTCCAGAGAAGACTGAAGAGTGTATCAACGACTATGAGGGCAAGGCGGCGGCGGCTAATTCTCCCACTCCCTCTTTTCCGGCGAGCCGGTGTCCATCCAGGTAAAGGATCGTAGTAGGCAGTATTTTAGTACTTCTCCTTCTATGTTTCATTTTCTCACAGTCTCAGTCGGTTTCTCTTCTAAGTCGAACTCCCAACTCCCTCTCTTCTGACCTCTTTTGAGTTCAGTCCAGACAGATTTCATGTTCGTAGGCGTCGGTGGAGGATGGTATTGGATAACTAGAAACATCAAATATAATTATACTATGTTGTGTTATTCATATTAACCTACCATTTAGTGAGTAAATTAAATTTCCATATATATTTTTGTATAATAGTGAGTAAATAATTTTCCAATTAAACTTCTCACTTCCACGTTAACGGCAATAATATCGCTCAATTTTTACTCTCCCTTTTTATAAAGAGAAGAACAAGCACCCTATCGGTAATGTATAGTAATGTGAATATATATACACACACTAGTACAAATTCTAAGTTTCTCAGGACAATTTTCTCGGGTGTTAAAAAAACTCCCGTAAAAAATTAAAACTCTCGGGACTTAATATAAAAACTCCCTTAAAAGAATTATGAATTTGTTTTTTTTAAAATGAGCTAAGCTCTCGGGAGTTTTATTTTAACTCCCTAGAATCATTTAATCGCTCTAGGGATTTTATTTTAAAAAGTCCCGAGAAAATGTCAATTACTAATTTGCTCCCTCTACAACGCGCACCTTCCGGAATAAAGAAATAATGGGAGCATTGCTCTCGGGAGTTATTTCACAAAAAACCCTAGAAGTAAAACCTAACCTAATTTGCCCCAATTTCTCTCAGGCACTCGATACTCATTCGATACTCTAAAATTGTTGAGAGCTAAGTATCGATGAAGGCTGGAATACGCTAATTCTCCCGTCTACATATTCTCAGGATTGATTGAACGTCTACTACAACTTGAACACTACCTTTGAGTATCGATTCGTGTTGTCTGCACCAATTGCTCTCGCGGTACTCGATTCGTGTGACTGCACCACCAGGTTAGTTTATGATTTGAGTTTGGCCTTGGATCTATAATACATCAACTTGAACACTGGTTTTGAGTTTCGATTATGGCTAGTATGGATTTGTACACTACTTTCTCTTGAGCCTTTTGGATGTGTAGTAAGCAGAAGAATGAGTATGCTTATGAATATAAATTCTGATTTCGTTGCTGTATTTAGAGATTCACTGTCAATATAAACCTTTGCATTTTGAAGATTGAGGAATGATTGTCATCTAGATAAGTAGATGTATTTGTTGTATGTTGTATTTCTCTTAGAGATTCACTGTTAATACACTACTTTCATGGTTTTTTCTTTGAGAGATTCACTGTTAATGCACTACTTTCTCTTGAGCCTTTATGAATTTGATGTATGTTGTATTTTTTTCTGAATCTTTAAACAAATCTTGGATTTTTGTATGTATTAAGCATATGTATGTTTTATTCAGTAGACGAAATTTGGATTTGAGATCTCTTGTGGTTGGACATGGAAAACCTTTAAAATGTCTATCCTGAACTTTCAATGCCTAAATTTTGCTTGGGTATGTGCTGAGTGACAGATACTAAGATGCTACTGAATGGTAGCATAAGCCTCATCTTGGCTGATATATTTGTTAGGTAACAAAGTGAAGAATACCAATTCATCAATCTATTATCAATCTTATCTAGAAAATTAGTAAAGCATGCAAGTCACAGCTAATTTATCAATCTAAAACTAGAGAATAAAATAATGAATTTATCCCACTGTGCTATAAATTCATCCTTGAGAGTTTGCACATAGCCATTCTAGATAACTAGGATCATACTATTAAAACCTATACAACTGAAGTGTATTATACTACAGTCCGGAGATGGGTCTTCCATATATTATTTAAAAAGTAAATAAAAAATTCCTTCCATAATTGAATAGTTAAACACATTTGGATTTTGACTATCGTTCATCATGAATTCATGATCATTTGGTGCTGATTTTTCTCATAAAATATTACACTTCTACTAATCTGTCATGATTGTATTTATGCTCATTGTCTAAATAATTGACCTATCCTATCAAAATGGAAATTATAAAGTAATACTATTTCAAGTTCAATACTTGATAGGTCACTACTCTGTTTAGCTTTAAGAACAAGACATTTTCAATTTGGATTATGTATAGCTAACAAAGACATTGCTGCATCCTTTAATGTATTGAATTCAGGTCAGAAGCCTACAATGCAACATCATTTGACGAATGGACTAAGGAGGCCATATCACGTGCTTTAGCCTTTACCTGCGAGTTTGAAGCTTTACAAGGAGCTGCAGAAGCTTAACTTCACAATCATTCTATTGACAGGTAAGAGCGAGTATTACATGAACGTCACTATTCAAAACTTACACTTTGTTATCTTCTCTTTCTGATTACAAATTATTGTCTTCTTGGCGTAGAGTCATCGACTTGTCATTGGATCAATTTTGTCAGCATCGCCGTTCGTTGGATATTCTTAGGTATCCTTCATAAATCTCCATCAATTTGTACAATCTTATAAGATTTCCTCTTCTGATCATCATATGTAATTGTATGCATTTTTTTCTGGGAGTATATATTGCTTGCAAATTTGGTCTATGGCGGTAGATGTGACAAAATCCTTGTTTTCTTAATTGCTTTTTCTAGATTCAACGGGAATATATAAGTATTAGTTGAGTAAAGAGCTCCCACTTTTTAATGTGGGCATCTTTGATTAAACAATAGCTTCATCATATTCAACTTAGTTGTTGACCCAAATTTGTTATAGGTGAGATTATTGTAACACCCCAAATTTTACAACTCGGGGAGTTACTGGTTAGGACCGCACAGTGGGTCCCGACCTTAGTTTGATAACAACTTAACAAGATCTTACAACAAGGCACAGATAAGGAAAAACTAGAATTCATAAAATAAATCTTAACAATGTATGAATGTGACCAGAACAACCAACAGCCGGAAAACATAAGATAACAAAGTACGGAAAGAAAGAAAAGAACCAAGGTCCAACTGGAAAACCCACAAATAAAGAAACTGCATCACATCCTAAAAGTACGACACCCCGGCTGACCACTACCATCCGGATCACTCGGCATCTGCTCTAACCTGTGGTAAGTCTACACAACATAACAACCGTTAGCTAACTATCCAAGTATAAGTAGAATAACAACAGCACAAACAAACGCAGAAACAAAAATAAACAAACATCATGCTGGCACTCAACCGTTTATTATCTATTATTTAGGTGATTCATCTTATTCAATTTTACACTTGTGGCACGAGAGCTATTAACAGTTCTCGCCTCCGTTCCTTATCCAACTGGGTGTAGGTCTAGCTGACCTCCGCCGGTAGCATCACTACAAACCGAGTATGGACTAGTCCCTAAAGAAACCCCCAGCGCCCTCAAGCTAACTGAGCAAAATGCCACCGCCCGTTACTCTTAGGCCAAATATAGGTCGGTAATTATCTATCACAACCTATATCTCTAAACATTTAATCACACACCACTATTATCATTCATGCTCATATTCAGAAGTCAGCTAAGTAAGCCCAAAGGACTTACCTGTTATAAAGCTCGACTCTCTGTAAACCAAACTCGCTCTGTAAACTGTAGCAACTCAGTTGCCTGCCAAAGGAGATAAGTGCATTAGCACACTCCGACGTAATTAGAAGTTTAAGACTTCTAAGATAGAAGATCGTAATAGGACATAACTAATTACAGCTCTAATTTATGGAAAAATGACCCTTTTACCCTTAGTCCCGAAACTTCCAAAATTTCCGAAATTCATGTCTAAACTCCTATTTGAGACTCTAAAGTCATATTCCAACTCCTAAAGTTTAGTTTGGTTACAAACTGTCACTTTTCTTATTTCTTTATTTTCCAAAAGGTCGTAAAGGTCTAACTTCGGTTTCAAATATAAAATTCGTAAAAGTTGATAAAAATTTCGAAATAATTCTCTAGATCATCTATGATGTTCTATCTACCCTTAGGAGCAAGAATTTCTCAAAACTGTTCATCCATCATTTTTATAAAAATTCTCAAAGTTGGCTACTCCACTTACAATTTCTATACTTAGCCAAAAATCTAATGTTAACAAAAACTGCTTAACTACTCTACTTTGGAAGATTATAACTTCTAATCCGACCGTTCATTTATTCTCAAATTTTAATATACTAAACTACATATATCCATCTATCATCTATTAAAATTTCAACGGTGGATCTTCATTCAAACTCTCAAACATAGGTCGACAAAATGGGAAGTTTCTAACTTAAAAGCTGAAGGAAAAAGAGTTGTATTTACAGCAATCCTTTATTTCTACCATTATGTTTATATAACTCTGCAGCTACCCATTACCAACCTAACCCATGTTCCAGGCCGAACTACAACAACACATCATTCCAGTCCTAAAGAATCGGTACACATACAAAAGATCATACGTTAGCCTTTCCGTTACCTCTATATAGAAGGCTTTCTACAGCTGCTGCACTTGCTGTTTAAGCAAGGTTCTATCTCGTTCTGGCCGGCGTCGCTGAAGCTAAAACAGGAGGGAGATCATAACTCCAGACTGGTAAGAGCGAGGCAAGGAGAATGAAGGAGGAGCTTACCGGAGGTGTATGCAGAAGATCTCGCAAGGTTCTGCTTCGTCTTAGGCAACTTGAGGCTGACTGCGGTGGATATGAATCGATGTACTCAACCCCTTTAGTTCAGTAGATGGCTGCATTTCGAAGCACAGCAGTGTTGGTCGATGAAACAAAGAAGAGGATGATGGTGAAGACGGAATTAACGCTCACTACACTAACATGGATTCAGTCGCGAGATTAGGAGATGATCGTATGTGCTTGGAGCGGCTGAATGTGTGCAGACATAGGCTGGATAGGCAGTCAGCTGGGGATCTTCAACCTCGAACCAGAACGTGTGAAGATAGGAGAGAAGGAAGCGTAATGCAAATAAGGGAAGAGCGAGGTTCGGGGAGACGATAGGAAGGAGAGACGGTTACAGAAGGAAGAGAGAGGAGCAGTTAGCATGAATCTGGACAAACACAATCAGCTGAAGAAGGAAGGAAATCAATGGGTATCACGGCTGTTACTATCCTCTGTAACGTTCAGCAGCCCCACGTAATCTGCACTTCCAAGATCTTCCTGGGCTGCGAGAGCTGGGCTGGACGCTGGGCTGGAGCTGGCAACGCCGGGCTGAAGAGATAGAGAAACAGATGGGCTGAAGCTGTGGATCCAAGGTGCTGAAGCTGGGCTGCGGACAAGCTGTTGAAGCTGGCGCTGCTGGGCTGAATCACGGACTGGGCTGGACAAGCTGCTGGCGGGCTTCTGGCTGGGCAAGCTGCTGCTGGGCAGGCGCAAGGGAACAGCAGCCCGTGCTAGTTGCAGTCCGGAAACAAGATCCCGACAAATGAATGCACGGAATAGACGGATACGGATTTTGTTATAGTTTAGGATTGGTTATAAGAATCCTATCATTTTATGTGAAGGTAAGCTACATAAAATGATAAACTTTTTAAAAGATTCTATCATTTTATGTGAAGGGAATCTACATAAAATGATAAATTTTATAATAATGTGTCTAACTAAGTAGACGGATATGGATCAACTGATCGAGATCGGGTTGTTACAGAAATAAACGGAATAAAAATTCTGGATATTACATCCGTACCCCCTTAAAATAAGTTTCGTCCCAAAACTTAGAATAAGGTATCTACCCAAACATTTCCCCTCAAGAGTTATATTCTAGCATGCAAACTACTCACGTCATTTAGCACATAAACATAAACAATCATTTAAACATATAATCACAGAAATCATATAAGGTATCGTCTCAATACTAACCCGTCGGTACTGAGGTAGCGGCTAACTCCGCAAAGAACTCAGGGTAGTTACGTCTAATGCTCTCCTCTGTCTTCCAGGTAGCCTCATCAGCTCCTCGTCTAGACCACTGGATCCTCAGCATCGGTATCTCCTTAGAACGCAGGCGCCTAATACTACGCTCTAGGACGGCTACTGGATACTCCACAAAAGTGTGGTCTGGCTCGACTATCAGATCCTCATGACTGATGACGTGTCTAGGATCCGGTATGTACTCTCTCAGCTGAAATACATGAAAAACTGGGTGTACTCCTTCCAATCTCGGTGGCAGTGCTAGTCGGTAGGCAACCTCTCCGACTCTCTCTAAGATCTCAAATGGACCGACATATCGGGGACTCAGCTTCCCCTTAATGCCGAAACGTCTAACTCCTCTCGTAGGTGACACTCTCAACCACACATGTGCACCTACTCTAAACTCCAAAGGTCGACGCCTTTTGTCGGCGTAGGACTTCTGACGACTCTGAGCCGCTAACATCCTCTCCCGGACTAAGGCAATCCGGGCGATGTCATCCTGTATCTGGTCTGGTACTACCCCATCAGCCTTGCTAGACTCATCCCAACATAACGGTGTACGACATCTCCTCCCGTACAAAGCCTCATAAGGTGCCATCCCAATAGACGCGTGCCAGCTGTTATTATATGAAAACTCTACCAGTGGGAGATGATCTGGCCATACCTGTCCCCAATCTAGCACACATGCCCGCAACATGTCCTCTAAGGTCTGAATGGTCCTCTCAGACTGACCATCTGTCTGTGGGTGATAGGCAGTGGTAAAGTGGAGACTCGTCCCCAGAGCAGTATGTACCTGCTGCCAAAATCTCGAGGTAAAACGTCCATCCCTGTCGGAGACGATAGTCCTCGGTACTCCGTGGAGTCTCACAATGTGTGTGGTGAACTCCTCCGCTAGACGACTTACCGGCCACGTTTCCTTAATCGGAATGAAACGTGCGGTCTTCGTCAGACGGTCTACCACTACCCAAATGGCATCAAAACCTCTACTGAGCCTCAACCCTGTGACGAAATCCATAGATATATCCTCCCACTTCCAATGTGGTACTGAAAGTGGGTGGAGCTCTCCTCCAGACCTACGATGCTCAATCTTGACCTGCTGACAGGTCGCACACTAGGCTACATACCGAGCCACATCAGGCTTCAAACCACCCCACCAGAAGGAACGTCTCACGTCCTTATACATCTTACTCGCTCCTGGATGTACGGAGTAAGGGGTAGCATGAGCCTCACCTAATATCCTCTGTCTCAACTCACTGTTTGATGGCACACAAATACGATCCTGCCGTCTCATCACTCCATCGGCACCAATAGTGAACTGAGGTGCCTCATCTCGTGACATCCGATCTCGGATCCGGATCAAATTCGGGCAGTTCTCCTGCTTCTGTCGGATCTCACCCAACAGGTCAGGAAGTAACTCTAAGGTGGCTAACTGATGAGCTGTATCGGGGAACTGGATCTCTACTTCCAACCAAGCTAAGTCTCTCTGTAACTGTGGTTGTACGGTCAACCGAGCTATCGCCTTCTCCCGAGGCGTCTTCCGACTCAAAGCGTCAGCAACTACATTCGCCTTCCCGGGGTGGTAGAGAATCTCAAGGTCGAAATCCTTGATCAACTCTAGCCACCGCCTCTGGCGGTTATTCAACTCCCGCTGAGTGAATATGTACTTCAGACTCTTATGGTCTGTAAAGATCTGACAGGTCGCTCCATAGAGATAATGACGCCAGATCTTAAGAGCATGTACTACCGCAGCTAACTCCAGGTCATGGGTGGGGTAGTTCTCCTCGTACGTCTTCAGCTGTCGAGACGCATACGCTATGACCTTACCCCTCTGCATCAAGACACACCCCAAGCCCAGCTTGGATGCGTCACTGTACACTACAAAGTCCTCTGTACCCTCAGGCTGCGCTAATATCGGAGCAGACGTCAATCTCCTCTTCAGCTCCTCAAAACTCTGTTGACACGGCTCAGACCAGACGAACCGAGTAGTCTTCCTCAGGAGACAAGTAAGTGGTCGGGCAATCAGGGAAAACCCTTCCACAAACCGGCGGTAATAACCTACCAATCCAAGGAAGCTGCAAACCTCCTTAACATTCTTCGGAGGTTGCCAAGAAGACACTGACTCAATCTTCGCCGGGTCGACCTTAATCCCCTCAGCAGTCACTACATGGCCTAAGAAGGCCACCTCTGACATCCAGAACTCACACTTGGATAGCTTAGCATATAGCTGACTATCCTGTAGGATCTGTAAAACTGTCCTCAAGTGTCCGGCATGCTCCTCTCGACTTCTAGAGTAAACTAAAATGTCGTCAATGAAGACCACTACAAACTTGTCTAAGAAGTCGATGAAAATCCGATTCATCAACTCCATAAACACTGCTGGCGCATTAGTGAGCCCGAATGGCATCACTACAAACTCATAGTGGCCATACCTAGTCCGAAATGCCGTCTTAGGTATGTCCTGGTCTCTTACTCTCAGCTGGTGATAACCCGATCTCAAGTCTATCCTCGAGAACACTGACGCTCCATGCAGCTGGTCCAACAGATCATCTATGCGAGGCAGTGGATACTTATTCTTGATGGTGACCTTGTTCAACTCCCGGTAGTCAATACACAGCCTCATCGATCCATCCTTCTTCCTCACAAATAATACTGGTGCGCCCCAGGGAGAAACACTAGGGCGTATGAAGCCCTTCTCTGCTAACTCCTCTACCTGCTTCTTCAGCTCAAGCAGCTCTATCGGGGCCATGCGGTACGGGGCCTTCGAGATCGGTCTCGTGCCCGGCTCTAACTCAATGCTAAAATCAACACTCCTCTGTGGAGGTAGCCCTGGTAAGTCGTCACTGAATACCTCTGCAAACTCGCATGCAACTGGTATCTCCTCTACTGTCAGGCTCTTGCGCTCCTTCATGGCATAACACCAAAAGGCCTCGCAACCCTGTGCTATCAATCTAGCTGCTCTCACTGCGCTGATAACTGTGCCGGACTTTCCGAGGTCCCAACCTCGGAATATCACTTTGTGACCCTCCTCAGTGGCGACAGTCACAGTTCTCCTACCAATATCTAAGACGGCTCCATGTCTAGTCATCCAATCTATCCCCAATATCACGTCCTCATGTGCTAAGGGCATGACTAGAAAATTTACTAACCAAATCCGGCCTCCCAAATGAATAGGGCAGTCATAAATCTCTCGGGATCCTCTAACCTTACCCCCATCTGGTAACCCAACCACAAAAGGTACACCCTCTACTGTAGCTAAGGACAACCTATCTACGCATGCATCTGATATAAAGGAGTGCGTAGCACCCGTATCAAATAAAACTCGCACAGGTAAGTCATGGATCCAAATAATACCTGTGGTCGCAGGTGCTGTAGGCTACTCAATGCTCCTCAGCTCAAACACTCTCGATGGTCCTCCTCTGGTGTCAGTGGTACTACCACGTCCCCTGCCACGACCTGATCCCTGTGCCGTACTGTATGAAGCAGGATGTCCTGGAGCCCGGTACTGTTGCTGCTGCTGACTCGGAGCTCGGTACTGAGGAGGTCTCTGTACACTCTTCTCAGCACCTGCAGGAGAAGATCCCTGCTGTGAAGGGGCCCTACCTTGACGACAGAAAGTAGCTCTGTGTCCCGGCTTCCCACAAGTGAAGCAAGTGGTAGGTGGTCTCTGGCAATCTATCTTGATGTGATAGCGGCTACCACAGTTAAAGCACTGTCGATCTCTACTAGGAGTCTGAACTGTAGAGTGGTAGCTGGACCTCCCTTGAGTCTGTCCTCGACCATAACCTGCTACTGCTGCACTGCTACCAGCATGTCCTGTCCTCTGCCGCTTATCCGGCCCACTAGACTGAACTGCTTTCCTTGAAGCTGATCTATCTCTCTCATAAGCAGAGGCCCTATCCTGATAGTCAAACAAGGTCTCACAGCGGAATCCAGCCAGATATGATCGGGTACTCTCTCTCAATCTCCTGGAGAAAAGGTAAACATGCTGCTCTTCGGGAGGTGCAGCTGGTCCAAGTAAGGTCAACTCTTTCTGAAACTTCTTTATGGCTGCAGTAATCGGGATATCCTCAAATCCCGCCTCAATGAAATCCTGGAATCTCTCCCTCCTCAGCGAGACAGGACAATACCTGTCCCTAACAATGTTCCTCATCTGCTCCCAATTGGTGACTCGGCTACGAATGGTACGCCACCATGAATGAGCATCATCTGTGAAACAGGTCTGCACCAAATCCACCTGTCGATCCTCGGGGCAGCGTATCGCCTCTAAAGCAGTCTCTATCTTCCCTATCCACTGCTCCACCTCTAGCCCTATTTCTCCACTGAATGAGGGAACCTTTTGAGAGTTGAACGCCTTCAACCACTCATCCGGTCTCGGTGCTCTAGACCCAGCAGGCGCTCTATCAGCATTAGCTCTCCTCTCAGGTACAGCCGGCACCTGAGACACTCCCTGTGTCACTTGAGTTGACCTAGCCGGTACCACCGGTGGTACCTGGGTAAGCCTCTCAACTCTGGCAGCCTCCTCCATACGCTCGACGTATGCTCTGTACTCCCTATACTCCGATGCTCCAATAGAAACACGTCCTGACTCAGTTGAACGTGCTCCCTGCGCTCCAGACCTAGCGGCGGTCTCATGCCTGACCTCGGGGCCTACACTCTCAGCTACCTCTTCCACAGCAGCCTCTGGTATGCTTGCTGCAGGTGGATCCTCTCGAAGAACTCGTCCTCGACCTCTCCCTAGTGGAGGTCTACCCCCACGACCACGCCCTCTAACAGCAAGGGTGCTATCAGCTCGATCCTGTCTGATTGGGGGAAGGGGGGACGACCCCTACCTCGGCGAGTCACTAGTGTAGCCCTAGTACGTGTCATCTGCACGAACGGTAACAACTAAAGTTATAATCTAACTAATCTATCATAACAGTAAAAGTCTATAATAATAATACTAAGAATACCGAGATCCGCGGAGGTAGTGGTGGTCGTCCGTACTTTCTATCCCACCCGACCATGCATGCATTTTAAAACCAAACTCTTCTTTGGAAAACTCAGACCCCTTTCGGGTTCTGTTTATTTACTTATATGACCTTTTTAAAAGATTTCAAGTGCCATTGTTGCCAACCTAGAGCTCTGATACCATGTTGTAACACCCCAAATTTTACAACTCGGGGAGTTACTGGTTAGGACCGCACAGTGGGTCCCAACCTTAGTTTGACAACAACTTAACAAGATCTTACAACAAGGCACAGATAAGGAAAAACCAGAATTCATAAAATAAATCTAAACAATGTATGAATGTGACCAGAACAACCAACAGCCGGAAAACATAAGATAACAAAGTACGGAAAGAAAGAAAAGAACCAAGGTCCAACTGGAAAACCCACAAATAAAGAAACTGCATCACATCCTAAAAGTACGACACCCCGGCTGACCACTACCATCCGGATCACTCGGCATCTGCTCTAACCTGTGGTAAGTCTACACAACATAACAACCGTTAGCTAACTATCCAAGTATAAGTAGAATAACAACAGCGCAAACACACGCAGAAACAAAAATAAACAAACATCATGCTGGCACTCAACCGTTTATTATCTATTATTTAGGTGATTCATCTTATTCAATTTTACACTTGTGGCACGGGAGCTATTAACAATTCTCGCCTCCGTTCCTTATTCAACTGGGTGTATGTCTAGCTGACCTCCGCCGGTAGCATCACTACAAACCGAGTATGGACTAGTCCCTAAAGAAACCCCCAGCGCCCTCAAGCTAACTGAGCAGAATGCCACCGCCCGTTACTCTTAGGCCAAGTATAGGTCGGTAATTATCTATCACAACCTATATCTATAAACATTTAATCACACACCACTATCATCATTCATGCTCATATTCAGAAGTCAGCTAAGTAAGCCCAAAGGACTTACCTGTTATAAAGCTCGACTCTCTGTAAACCAAACTCGCTCTGTAAACTGTAGCAACTCAGTTGCCTGCCAAAGGAGATAAGTGCATTAGCACACTCCGACGTAATTAGAAGTTTAAGACTTCTAAGATAGAAGATCGTAATAGGACATAACTAATTACAGCTCTAATTTATGGAAAATGACCCTTTTACCCTTAGTCCCGAAACTTCCAAAATTTCCGAAATTCATGTCTAAACTCCTATTTGAGACTCTGAAGTCATATTCCAACTCCTAAAGTTTAGTTTGGTTACAAACTGTCACTTTTCTTATTTCCCTATTTTCCAAAAGGTCGTAAAGGTCTAACTTCGGTTTCAAATATAAAATTCGTAAAAGCTTATAAAAATTCCGAAATAATTCTCTAGATCATATATGATGTTCCATCTACCCTTAGGAGCAAGAATTTCTCAAAACTGTTCATCCATCATTTTTATAAAAATTCTCAAAGTTGGCTACTCCACTTACAATTTCTATACTTAGCCAAAAATCTAATGTTTACAAAAACTGCTTAACTACTCTACTTTGGAAGCTTATAACTTCTAATCCGACCGTTCATTTCTTCTCAAATTTTAATATACTAAACTACATATATCCATCTATCATCTATTAAAATTTCAACGGTGGATCTTCATTCAAACTCTCAAACATAGGTCGACAAAATGGGAAGTTTCTAACTTAAAAGCTGAAGGAAAAAGAGTTGTATTTACAGCAGTCCTTTATTTCTACCATTATGTTTATATAACTCTACAGCTACCCATTACCAACCTAACCCATGTTCCAGGCCGAACTATAACAACACATCATTCCAGTCCTAAAGAATCGGTACACATACACAAGATCATACGTTAGCCTTTCCGTTACCTCTATACAGAAGGCTTTCTACGGCTGCTGCACTTGCTGTTTAAGCAAGGTTCTATCTCGTTCTGGCCGGCGTCGCTGAAGCTAAAACAGGAGGGAGATCATTACTCCAGACTGGTAAGAGCGAGGCAAGGAGAATGAAGGAGGAGCTTACCGGAGGTGTATGCAGAAGATCTCGCAAGGTTCTGCTTCGTCTTAGGCAACTTGAGGCTGATTGCGGTGGCTATGAATCGATGTACTCAGCCCCTTTAGTTCAGTAGATGGCTACAGTTCGAAGAACAGCAGTGTTGGTCGATGAAACAAAGAAGAGGATGATGGTGAAGACGGAATTAACGCTCACTGCACTAACCTGGATTCAGTCGCGAGATTAGGAGATGATCGTATGTGCTTGGAGCGGCTGGATGTGTGCAGACGTAAGCTGGATAGGCAGTCGGCTGGGGATCTTCAACCTCGAACCAGAACGTGTGAAGATAGGAGAGAAGGAAGCGTAATGCAGATAAGGGAAGAGCGAGGTTCGGGGAGACGATAGGAAGGAGAGACGGTTACAGAAGGAAGAGAGAGGAGCAGTTAGCATGAATCTGGACAAACACAATCAGCTGAAGAAGGAAGGAAATCAACGGGTATCACGGCTGTTACTATCCTCTGTAACGTTCAGCAGCCCCACGTAATCTGCACTTCCAAGATCTTCCTGGGCTGCGAGAGTTGGGCTGGACGCTGGGCTGGAGCTGGCAACGCCGGGCTGAAGAGATAGAGCAACAGATGGGCTGAAGCTGTGGATCCAAGGTGCTGAAGCTGGGCTGCGGACAAGCTGTTGAAGCTGGCGCTGCTGGGCTGAATCACGCACTGGGCTGGACAAGCTGCTGGCGGGCTTCTGACTGGGCAAGCTGCTGCTGGGCAGGCGCAAGGGAACAGCAGCCCGTGCTAGTTGCAGTCCGGAAACAAGATCCCAAGAAATGAATGCACGGAATAGACGGATACGGATTTTGTTATAGTTTAGGATTGGTTATACGAATCCTATCATTTTATGTGAAGGTAAGCTACATAAAATGATAAATTTTATAATAATGTGTCTAACTAAGTAGACGGATATGGATCAACTGATCGAGATCGGGTTTGTTACAGAAATAAACGGAATAAAAATTCCGGATATTACAATTATAGTAGTCCCATGTTAATTATAAAAAAGAACACAAGCAACCTTTTTTCTTTTTATATCCAACTTAATTTGTGACCCAAATTTGTAGAATTTGATTTAAGTCCAATTTAGCCCACAAATTATATTTCAACCCATATTTTATTTAATGTATTGTTTTCTCACATTCAACTTAGTATTCATTTTACATAGCCTCATTATATTATGAAGTGTAATACACTATTGTTTGTTTAAACTTCTTATAATAACATCTTCGTATTTAGTTTTCATAGCCTTATTATATCATATAAAAATATTTATTTTTTAATACATTTGAATTCATATACAGGTGGTGAATTGTGTGCTAAATTTATTGGAACCGGTGCGAAGTTGTAATTTGGTTTGGATCTGGTGAGTGTACTTTTATACAAAATTTGCAGGCATAATTTTATCTAGTGATTGAGATAGTTTCTTCTATTTTGTTTTGATGTTTTGATTGTTTTTTGACACAGTTAATTCAGAATATCCTATGGACAAGAGTTGTATTTATACTATATGTATATTAACATGAAATGCACTTTTTGTAGTACTTTCGAAGTTCACCTAAGACCTACAACGAAGAACTTATTGATGAGTTACGAGAGGAATGACTACATTATTTGGACACACAACAGTAACGTTTCACCCAACCAAGAAGTTAGAAGGTCGAAAAAACATATATGACTCTTTTGTTGCTAAATTTTGGATTTTTGTACGGTTTAACCATATATAATGAGACGGTATTTGAGTGTATGTTTTATTGAATGTTGGAACAATCGAAATAGTGCATTTGATTGTTATCAAAGTGTATGTTTTGTTGAATCATGCAAAAACCAATAAGTTTGGAGAACTTTTTTATTTATAAAACAAGACATTGTAAATATGGGATAAAAAAATAGGTTACGGCATTTTATAAAATAAAGCCCCGGGAAAAAAAATATGTATAAATATCTCTCAGGTGTTTTAAAAAAAAAGTCCCTAGAGACATCCTTCGGGAGTTTTTATAAAAACAAGATGTCTCTAGAGAGTTTTTAAGAAACAATGCCGAGAGATATCTCAAGGGAGTTTTTTAAAAAAGTCCCGAGAGATATCTCTCGGGACTTTTTTACAAAACTCCCTAGAGTGTTTTTGTTTCTCAGGATTTGTAGAAAAACTCCCGAGAAAAAGCTCTCGGCCAAAGGTTTTACGGGACTTAAAAAACACCCTACCGTAATGCAAAAAAAGTCCCTAGAGACTTATGATTTGTACTAGTGACATAACTCATTAGTGGGCTATTGTATCGTAATGTGAATATATATACACATTTCGGTAATGTAGATATGGAAGAAGTTAGAATTGCAGACTCCTATTTGCATGTTGAATTAAGTAAAATTCAAGTTTCGACAAGGTGGCTTATAAAATTAAAAATATTTTATGTTATCCTAAAATAATAATTTTGTGACCCGTACTATATGTGCAAAGTTGTTGTGAATGGATAATATATATTCACAACAACTTTGTTATCTAGAATATCTCTAGAAATATCATTTTTGTTGTCTACTTTTTTTTTATTATATCAACTTAGTTATTTTTAAACCTTCACAAATCCAAATAAAATATCATTTTTGTTGTCTGGAATATCTCTAGAAATTAAATTATTTTATTTTAAATTCTATTTATTATTGTTATTGTGAATAACTTTATGTTATTGCGAAATATATAGTAGTTTATATAATCAATAAATTAAAGACGAAATTACTTTGTTATACAAAATATCTCTAAAAATCAAAATTTATTTATTTTCATATTTATTTTAATTATATTCATATTTGTTATCTGGAATATATCTATGTATAATGTGGTTAATTACCCGATGATATTAAGTTTTTATTATCAATTCCGATATAATCTAATCTAATTATTTGTATTATCAATCCGGACTATTTTAATTTATCTTTATTTTATCAAAATTAATCTAAAATATATATTTTACGACACACTTTTTATCTTTACATAGTTTCTTGATTAAAGACTATGGAATTTATTAAAACACAACCCCGCACAAGGTGCGGGTATTACACTAGTTTGAATTAAAAGAGAACTACATACGAGTACATCGAGGAAGTGAAACACCCCTCAAATCATCCATAAGTAACACTCTAAAACTGGGCAAAGGGTTCATAATTACATGAGCCCCAAAATCTAAGGAAAAAGCATAGTTAGCGATAGCATCCGCTACTCTATTTCCTTCCCGGAAGGTATGTGTGAAACTGATAATCCAATCTCTAGTAAGGAAGCCTTGACAACGGATCACCAGGCTAGAAAGCGGGTGTAACTGATTGACCCCTTTCTCGATAAAACCCACCACAATCAGAGAATCGATCTCAACCTCCACCCGTCTGTAGCCCAAGTCCCACGCCAACTCCACTCCATGAATAACACCCCACAGTTCTGCCATAGGAGCCGTTCCTGCACCCAGATTAGCCGCAACGCCTCTCACCCAGGATCCTTGATCATCCCGTAAGACTGCTCCAGCTGAGACTAATTGAAGTTCTCCTCTTGACGCCCTATCCGCATTAACCTTCAGCCATCCAGCCTTCAGTAACCTCCAGCTAATATATTTCACCTGTTTCTTAGGCAGTATCAAGGTTGTAAGTCTTTCGCTAGCCTCCATATATTCCTGCACTCTATCCATAATGAAAAGGGTCTTATTTCTCATTATGCTTCCTTCTTCAAAAACTCGAGAATTTCTCCACCGCCAGATCCACCAGATCGCCGTACCAAACACGTCACGCCAAGCATACCGTCCTGACGTAATTGTGCCCATACTTATATTGATGTATAGCCACTCCTCCCATTCTAATTCATAAACACTTCCTGGATTTCACTTGGTATCAGTCCACCCCAAACTTCCTTAGCATACTCGCAGTCCCGTAGGATGTGTAGTAATGATTCAATAATACTTGGGCATGCCAAACAAAATGGTGAATCTCTCATATGCCTGCGTCATCTCTCACTGTTTGTTAAGGGTATACCCCAAGCCACCTTCCAAAGAAATAAGCGAGCCCTCTGAGTTGTGTTAACCCGCCATACTTGTTGGAATAAGTCCTCACAAACCCCCTCTCTTCCCCTAGCATTCCGAATGAAGTCATGCGATGTTGACACTGAGAAGTTTCCCTCTGTACCAAGAGTCCAGCAGACCTTATCTTCTCCTCCATTCACCTCCCACAGACCCGTAGCAATCACCCGCAACATGCTCGTATTGTTGAGTCGGCAGGACAGATAGTTCCACTCCCATGTCCCATCCTCCTTCCATAGGTCTCTAACCTTCAGTTCAGTCTCGGCTGTGGATAGCGGGATCTTTTTTATTATATGCAAATAATTAAAAACCCTTTCGAATAAAATAAATTTACAACTATAAAATTATCATATATGAAATTATGAATTTCAAAAAAATACTATTAATTTTCTTTCAATTTTATTTACTATTAGTATAATTATAATAAAAGCAACACACAACAAAAAGCTGCATTTGCTTCATACACATTAACACATATTTGCTTCTATGTAATAGCCATTTATTTTTATAACAAATAAAAATGTATATGAAGAAACAATTCCCTCCTTCCAATTGAACTCATACATGTTTTATTTTACTATAAGTTTATAATTAAATAAAAGATTTCATGCAACAATAAAATATATTTTATTTATATACTAATTAAATCTATGAAATAAATGTTATTTAATTGGTTTAAACATAAAAGGAGAAAATTTATTTATTTTACTATTGGTTTAAAATTAAATTAATGATTTCATGCAACAACAAAATATATTTAATTGATATACTAATTAAATCTTTGTAATAATTGTTAGTTAATTGATTTAAACATAAAAGGAGAGAAAAATTGAACTAGTAAAAATTGAACTAAAGAACTTATCACTTGGATAACAAAGCATTATGTTTTATACACATACTTTCTTACTAAAATTTATCTTTTAGGGTGGGCTAGAACAAACCCTAAATTTGTGTCTACTAACCCCTCTCGCAAGCACCATTTGGTAACTTAGAGACAATACTTGCAGCGTCAAATTCCACAAAAATATTCACTTGTTCTTTGCTCACCAACATAGCCCACATCATGGCATGTTGCCACAGATGGAGCCTCAGGCAACACCTTCGCAATGCACATTACAAATACCCCTCGTGGTTCCTCGCAATCACCACAACGCCACAAGGTTCCCCGAACTGGAAGGAGGCATCACAATTGAGCTTAGTAACACCAACCTTGTGTCTAGTTCAACACAACACAAAAAGCATCGTCGGCAAACTCGAAGCAAGAGTCTTCATATTCTCCTGCGAGAGTCTTTCAAGTAAATCATTCATCTCATCATGAATAAGTTGAGGAGATCTCTTTTGGCCTTCAAAGATTCTGAGGTTACGGTCCCTCCACACAAACCATATGGTAATCATCCAAATCTGGAGGAGATTCTCCATCCCCACGATTAATACAAGTCATCCAGTCAAGGATAGAGAAGCCTTCCTTCCCAAATCAAAAATTTTCTTATTGCCTTTTCAAAAGCTAACCATGTGAGGACAAAGGTACAAAGCGTGGAGAGAAGATTTCTCCATACCACAATACGTACACCGCGGGTTAGGGACAACACGCTTAACCACACGGTTACGTCTGCATGGAAAAACATCAAAGCAAGCCCACCATGCAAACGTCTTCACTAAGGGAACCATTGGCATATCCAAAAACCCTTTCAAAGAGCCCTCTCAATTGTTCCATTCGACAAACCAACAACCCCTAGTGCTAAATCAGTTGCCTCCAATGCAATATGGTATCCAAACTTAATTGAATAAAGTTCATCTCTATTAAAGTACCAGCAAATTTCATCTCAAACTTCAGGAGCATGTAAATGAATATTCAACACAATTTCTACATCAAAAGGAATCAATACCTCACGCACCAAGTCCGTCCTCCACATTCTCACCTCTTATTCAATAAGATCCACCACCCATAGATTCAAATCAACAAACGGATGTATGACAACCGGTTTGAAAGAATGGGGGGTCTAGGAAGCCATTTGTTCTCCCACACTAAAACATCAAAAACATTCTCAACAACATAGTATAGACCCTTCTCAAGCAACACTCTTCCTTTCAACATACTACGCCAAGTGAAGCTAGGGTTAAATCCAACAATAGCATGCATGAAGTCATCATGGGTAAAATATTTAGCCTTCAACAATCTACCAATAGGGGTGAAGAACCGTAAGTGAATATAAAGGATATAAATACTCTAGAAGGGAGTTGAATAGAGTATGGGAACTTTTCGCAAAAACCTATATCAAGGCTTTGAAACTGATTTCGAGGCCTTGATGTCGATCTGAGCTCTTTATGACACAACTGGTTTTCAAGGGCTTTGAAAGTGATTTCAAGGGCCTTGACTTCGTAAACCTGCAAAGCAACGTTAGTCACAATAAATCAAGATATGATGCGGAAATGAAAAGATCGACACGGTGATATGTTAACAAAGTTCAGCTCTAACAGCCTACGTCTCCGTCCTAGGGTTTCTTTACCCGTAGGATCTAAATATCTATTATCAGTTTCAAAGAGTCCTAGATACAACCTAGAAGAAATTCCCTTCTTCTCTCACAATAGCCAATGCTACGATCTAGCTCCAACTCTTAACCTAGCTATAAAGCCTAGTTACTTCGCAGAGTAACACACACTCGAGTATAACACTCTCTAGATATTCCAATGAAGCTCTCGTGTTTTTCTCTCTCAAAGGAAATACGCTTTTGTAATCAAAGAGGAAGAAAAACGTTTGGATCGAAAATGAAGATGATTTGGATCGCTTGAAGACTTTGATATTTCTGTGTCCGCTTGTTATTTTTCTCTTCAATCGTGATCTTCATTTATAGTCTTTGATGGAGAAGTCTTCTAGCCGTTGTGAAGATGACCATTGTTGATGTTCCTTCTTCTCCATAGAAAACGGTGTATGTTGTGATGAAATAGCCGTTGTAGATTCTCCTTTCTACACGTTGATTTTTCTTCTCCGGGATCTTCGAGTTTGTTGAGGAATTTTGGTTGAAGATCTTAAAGATCTTTGTAAGATCCGTTGGGAAGAGATCTTCAATCTTGCGTCAATTTGGTTAAAATCTTTGCAAGATCTTTTTGTTGGGACCCAAATCTTCTTGTTGGTCGAGATCTCCTTGATATCTTCTTGTTGGCTAAATCTTCTTGATATCTTCTTGGAAGATCTTCTCTTGATCCTTGGTAGATTTGGTTTGTTTGAGATTGATTTTTGATTTGAATTCCTTCCAGCCGTCATATCCTTTGAATCTTGTTTCACGGCTTTGGCTTTGATCCCTTGAAATGGTTTTCAAGGCCTCCGTGTTGAACCTTTGAAATGCTTTCCAATCTCTGCGCTTGTCCCTTGTATTGATTTTCAAGGCCGTCATTCATCCCTTGAAATACTTTCCAAGGCCTGTATACATTTGACAAACACAAAACCAAATCAAGCAATCTAGAAATAAAATCGATATTTATTAGTATAAAAACTACTTATTTGTGTTTAAGTCTTCCATCATCACATATGCAAATTTGTAAATAAGGTGGATTTATCAATCTCCCCCTTGATGGAAGGCAACACAAATATCCTACCTGCATTTAAAGTTAGCGATGCATATGTAATAATATCAAAACCTAAAATGCAGAATGTAGAAATATCAAAATTTTGGATCACATAATTTCTCCCGTTTTGTCTTTCAACAAGGAAGAAAAATAGTTAAAGCACGGGAGTTTAAAACGATTATAAACCCATAAAAAGTATTTCCAAAAACCACAAAAATAGTTAAAACAAAAGACCCATACACCAAGGCCTTGAAAGCAAAATCAAGGGGTTTTGAAATTCAAGATAAGGCCTTGACATCGCAAGCTCAGTCCTGATTATCCTCATAAAACTGCCTCCGGCTCCTGGATTGAGCAGTTCTGTTACTCATATTGTTGACCTCAGCCTCTAATCGTCGTTTCTTCTCTTCAACTCGTCGTTCCTTGACCACTTCATATTCCTCAACCGTAAGAATGGTTGGCTCAACATACGTGGGATAAAGAATGAACTTGTTTTGTACTCTACGCTTGCAATTCATAAGAACATTCTTGACTTTTTCTTGGGTGTGTTGAGCAGCATCTTCAGTTAGAGACAACATTTTTCCCGTGGTAGTGAGAGTGAGAGCATTCATGAGATACATTTGATTGATCTTTGCATGCATGATAGACATAATCTCATGATTTGCATCCATTCTCCTCATTGTGTCAAAATGAAAGTCAGACAATTCTCAATTCAGAGAACCTAATTCCCTCTCACATCCATCTAACATGATGTCCGAAATAGAAGAAGTTGAGGGAGATGCAGGGAGAGGGTTAGTACAAACCCTTTTCCTTTCAAAGTCCATACTTCAGCAAGGGTTTTCTCTACCCCTAATCTTTCTAAGAAAGACTCATCAATTTTTCGAGTTGACAGTTGTCGATCTTCAGTAGATATATCAATAGAAAAATGGTCAAAGATTTTTGGCAGAAGGTTCCCATAAGGCAAAGGGATAGCTCTTTTGGAGTTAATAGTATGACCATGTGATTTAAGATCAGGTTAGGCACATCAATATCTAAACCGGTCATGATTAGGTGAATCAGTTCTAAAGACTGATCCGTCAAGAGTTCTCTTGAGTTAGCTCAAGGGATAACACATCTAACCAAAATGGTAAAGACGATTTTAGCATCTTGGGTTAGGGAAGTGTGAGTGAGTTGACGAGATGTGGAAATAGGAACCATAAATTTTTCTTTGGCAAGGCGAACACTGTCTAACCGGGAAGGGTGTGTAAGGGAAAGATCTACAGGAATCCCTAAAATCTCACATAAAACAGTGGGAGTGAGAGAAATTGAAGGGTTTTGTCAAGACATAGTGAGGCGTTTTGGGTGCTATAAAGACGTTGAAGAAGGAAAGAAAAATAAAGAAGGAAGAAGGTTGATATTTAAAGGCTATGATGCACGGACACGACACGGATACGGAAAACGGATACGGCGAGAAACGGGGAAGCGGCAATCTCAAAAGTATAGGAAATGGGGACACGGCGAGTAACACAAATAATATATCATTTTAAAGATATTGAAATATAGAATTCTTATATCATAATGAGATACACATATATGAAAAAAATCAATGATATATGAATAGATAAAAATATTAACATGATAATAAAATAACCAAAACAAAAGTTTAGAAATAAACATTTAAAGTTTACAAAACATAGAAATAAACATATTTAGTCTTATTATCTGAAAGAAACATACTTAGTATCAAAACTGAAGAATGAACCATTCATTTTGCAAATTAACAACAACCGAACATGATCAACCAAGGAAAACAATAATAAATATTTGTAAATTATAAAGAGTGAAAAAATTAGAAGAACACGCTCAACATTCAAAAAAGAAAGATTACATAATAAATTAATAATCAAATATTCAAAATTAATTTATAAAATCATAAGAAAAATGGAGAGAAGAGTCGGTCGGCGGATCAACATTTCAACATTAGAGCTGAAGAAGAAGATCGGTGTCCTACTTCCGGCAACCACAATCTCGTAGGTGGCCATGTGGGGATAGGATTAGTCGGAAAAAAATGGGAGAGAAGAAAATATATTTCGGTAAATCAGTTTTTAATTTATATATTTTTTTAAAATGTTTTTATAGCCTTAAAAAACAAGGTAAACTTTCGTTGACAGTGTCTTGAGCGTACACAATCCGCGTCCTCGCCTTGTACTAGACGTGTCCTGCCTTGGAAACGTGTCTTGACCGTGTCCGGTCATATTTGACCGTGTCCGAGCCGTGTCCTGTTGTGTCCCCGTGTCCGACACGGCAAGACACGGGACACGTCGCCTTCTAGAAGTGTCCGTGCATCACAGCTTAAAGGTAGAATGTAAAATCAATTTATGCTTCATCAAGATCTTGAGAAAATCAAGGCCTTGAAAATCGAAAATTGGTTTGTATTCTTTCCAATTAAATCTCAACTACTATTTCAAACCAAATCTTTGAATCCGAAAATAAGGACGTTTGAAATCATTTTAAAAACCTTCTTTAAAAGAATTTAGAGATCAAATATCTAAAAAATATTAACCCCTAAATAGATCCGTGGTTTTTTAATGTGGAACTTGAATTCAGTTTCAAAGCCCTTGAATTACATTTCAAGGCCCTTGAAGTTGAAAAGTGAGTTGTATTCTAAGGAGGAAATAAAACGATTTACTTCCCCTAAGTTAATGTTTCCTTGTTCAACATACCAAGCTCTAATCTAATAAAATTGAATTCATCTTCATGTAGAGGCTTAGTAAATATATATACAAGCTGCAAGTTAGTTTATATAAAAGATATCGAAACATCACCTTTCTCAACATGTCCCCGTATGAAGTGATGCCTCACATCGATATGCTTTATTCTTGAATACTGCACATGATTTTTAGTAATCGAAATAGCATTAGTATTGTCACATTTAATCGGGATACCTTTATCCATAGATATTGTGCACAACAGGCTCCCACAACTATGTATTTTTCCTTAGCTGTGGATAGGGCGACCGAGTTTTGCTTCTTGGAGTGTCAACTAATTAGGGATGACCCTAAGAATTGACAACATCCAGAAGTACTTTTTTGATCGACCTTATAACCTGCGAAGGCAACATCTGAATAGCCAACGAGGTGAAACGAGCTTTGACGTGAATCCCACAACCCTAAATCCTTAGTGCCATTGAGATATCGAAATATCCTTTTCACAGCTATCAAGTGTGACTCTTTAAGATCAGCTTGAAATCTTGCACACATGCACACACTAAACATAATGTCAAGTCAACTAGCGGTTAGATACAACAAAGAACCGATCATACCTCGATACTCCTTTTGTACAACACTTTTACCGTCTTTGTCGTGATCAAGTGAAAGTGTGGAACTCATAGGAGTTTTTGCTACCTTGGATTGATCCATTTTATACTTCTTAAGCAAGTCCTTGGTATACTTGATTTGATTGAGAAATATTCCTTTCTTTGCTTCTGTAACTTTGTAACGCCCCAATTTTGACGCGTTTGCGATATTGATTTTTATCCAACTTTTATCGATATTTTATTAGCTTAAATTTTTTTTAAAAGTATATTCACGTGGTAAATTATATTTTATGAGTTTATATATATATATTTTTTACGTTTATATATATATATACTAGGTGAGAAGCGCGCGCTTCGCGTGCGCGTGAATTTATCCGTTGCATATGTGAGTTGTAATTCAAATAGATAGCTCCTAACTTGCCATTCCGTATGAAAAAAGAAATGAAGAGATCTTCAGTGAATTTATCCGTTGTATATGAACTCAAATAGATAGCTCCTAACTTTCCAGTATGAGAAAAAGAAATGAAGAGATCTTCAGTCTTTTCAGTTTTCATTTGATTGTCATACGACGTCTTTCAGTTCCGACTGAATGTGTTACCTTGTTACACTCCAATGTATCGCCACCAAGTTTGCACATCTTCTCTACCACGTGCAAAGGAGATACTTCGAATACCTAAGATCCTGTTTGAGGCAAAAGAAGCGACTGATAAAATCAAACTGAGATCGAGGTTAAGCAAGGCTGCTGATATTTACTCCCCTACCAGGACATGTAACGATTTACTCGATTTCTGGTTGAAATTCGAAAATAGCAACAACAAATTATATTTGAGAAATATAAAAGGAAAGTGTACTACAATATTGATAGAACAATATTTGATCATCTAAACTACAAGTTTGCATTTAAAGGTCATCGTCCACATTCATCTTTATTCCTTATTCATTTTCTGAACACGTGATTCACCTGCAACCAAAATACTCATTTCAACTCAAAATAACGAGATGTCATGACATCTACTTGCAAACATTAACTGTAAATCTTTAATTAATCTGCGATTAGAAAAAAATCGAAGATGAATCTAATTGTTGTCGCTTCCACTTTCACTGCTGCTACTACCACTATCGCGGTCTTCATCTTCGTGCCTCTCCTTATTTTTTCTTATCCTTCTTCTCCTTCTCCTTCTTGTCATCTGAATCCACCATGTTATATACGTGAGGTGTAATCAACAAAATTTGAGCCGACAATAATCAAATGAATGAGATTTTAACAGCAAATTGATCTATTCTATCCTTCCAGGCAACACTTCAATAACCATACACAGCTAGGTCTTTCTTAGGGTCCATTGGCCTTGGTAGCACTACAAGTTAATCTCAAAAAAATTAGAATAGTCTAGACAAATTGCACTTGAAAAGTAATTGTAATAATCACAAAATTAATCCAGGTTCCCAGTTTAATCGAAAAAACAATGAACTCACATGACATGGTAGCAGAAAATGACATAAGGTGAACTTTCTTTCCACAACTCATAAATGGTGGAACGATAAGAGCGTGCTTATCAGGAAACACTTCAACATCCTTTAACAAGAAAAAGGATCATAATTAGTCAATTTTATGGGGATCTATTTAACAAGGATCACTACAGCTACTCATGAGAAGCTATATTATAAGCGGCCATCTGATGCTTAGTGGGGGGCCAAAGAGTTTAGTTTAAATTAGATACTATAATATTCAAACCAAGCATAAAAATAAGAAACACATACAGACTTCAAATGCAAGCTAAATTTAGATCCAAAATACAAAACGCAATAATCCAGATACAACTCCATATTTATAGACACCCAAGGACAATTACAAAATCTGATACTATCACATTTCGTATGAAGTAGTACAATCAATAAGAGCCAAACACAGTTCATAATATCTTCAAAACAGATCCAAATATGGGACAACTCAAAGAATTCCACAAAAAATTGGTTCAATAAACGAAATTTAAATACAAACACAATTTAATAAAAAAAACTAATGTCAAAGAAATTGAAGAGATGCGAGTGTGACTTTACCATCTTCACGAAAGCTTCATACTTGAAGGGCTCAGCAAGATAAAAGGCGATGGAAGAGAGGACTTCTTCTTCCTTCTTCAGGTTGAGAGCTTCGAATTTTGTGAACTGATCTCAATTCGCAATTAGCAACAAAGATATATCACTAGACTAGTTTGGAATCCCGAATAAAAAAGTCCCATCTCGAGCTGTGATATTGTTCGCCACTTAGCGTGCGTGCAAATAAGCTTTAATTATAAAACTAGAAATCAAGCAAGCGAACCCGCAGTGTACGGATCGATATAGTTAAGCAAGAATTCCAGAGTATCGAACACAGGGATTTGGGGGGTTAAATCCAGTTAAGAATTATCAAGCAAGTAAATGTATGAGCTTTGTAAATTATTGGGAAAACAACAATCCTAAAGATCCAGGAATCCAGCTGTGGCAGTCGATTCAAGATATACTAAAGATATAAGGACAGAGTTGAGGTAAGCAAAGGTATACGAATGTAAGGCAATGTACGGTGAAGTTCCAAGACCTTATATGATTCACCTAAGGGCACTCTCTATAAAGGTTGTTGAGGCTTCAGTATAGAAAGATTCTAAAGGTAAATATTAACGTCAAATACCCAAACTTGTAATCCAAGGATTAAGACTAACTTAACCGATTAAGGTTGTGACACTCGAAATCGAGGTAGAGGTTGTTGAGGATTCACTACCACCTAGAAAAGGCAAGCCAAGACTAAGTTAAAGCAAATCTTTAACTTTGGATTAAAGTAAAAGCAAGGTTCGTAACTGACACAAAATTACGGGTAGTTCTTGAGTTCCACGGCCGTGGAAGCTCAAGAACAGACCGTGTATTAGGTTCGTCGGCGATTCTCTCTAACTCTCAAGGTCCAATCTGTTTACGATCGATCTATCATCATCTAAGCCACAACTATCAACCCTTCACCTTAGAATTGCTAAAGGGTTTTAGCCAACAACAGTCATATTGATATCAAATTCAAGATTTAAAAGAATGAAAGATGAAAACTTCCGAAAATCTTCAATAACCTTCAAACTAATCTCAAATCCACAAATATCGATGATAATGCAACTCAGATTTGGAATGAACACAAACAAGTAACTATTCTAGATAAGAACGAAGAATGGGATGTCAATCCGTCTTCTAATCAAACCTATGAATAAAGTATGAAATCTCCTTACGAACAATCTTCCAAATCTTCCAATCTTCCTCTAACTTTCCGTCAATCCGGAAATCTCAATAGGGCAAAGCGCAAATCTTTCACGGCGATCTAAGCGAAGGCGTAAACTAGGGTAAGCAGAGGTGACGGAATCTCCTTCCTTCCGTCCTTATATAGGCCCAAATAAAATGCGTCTTCGGCCCATGTGCGTAGAAGATCGTGGCTTAAAATATTGCGTAAAAGATCGTCAAGATCACGGTCGTGGAAGGGTTCCACGCCCGTAATTTAGATCGCGGAGTTGGATCATGGTTTGTCACAACTCTCCACGGCCGTGTAAGTTGCTGGAATGCACCACGCTCGTCTTGCCAAGGTTCCATGGCCGTGGATTAGAGCGTGGACTCTAATACGGTCGTACTTTAGAGCGTGGAATGTACATATCTCGTAATTTCCTTTGTTTTTGTGTCATTCTTCATCCTAGCATCATCCTTAGCTCCTAGTGATGTCCTCAATCCTTGGACATGCTCAATCTATGTCCATTCTTCCTTGGTTCGTCCGGTTTTAACTCTTAATTGCCTACAATCAACACAAAGCTTATGTAGACCTCTATATCGACAAAATAGATAAACTAACTCACAAATGCTTCCATGCTTTATCAATGACTACCATTATGGATGGAATACACTTAGAAAACGTGCCTAAAATATCACAATATTTCATGCTAACAAATAACCCCATACTTGCCACTTGCTTGTCCCTAAGCAAGGTCTTTCAAAAGCTTTAAAACTCAAGTTAGGATGAAATATGTGTACCTTCTCAAAGTAAAACTTCTTTTAGAGGAATGTGCTTTCTAATCAATAGATCATTCTCAAATCTTGCTTCATTCGTTTATAAGACTTTCATATACATAATCAAAGAGTAAAGAGTAAAGAAAGCTCATGAATTAATCAAACTTCCATGCAAACATCATAACCTTCAAACATTTTCAAAATCAATCATAAGAAACTTCAATTTAGATCACCAAGTCATATAACATTCTTTTGATCTTAAGGACTTTCAAACAAGGTCTAGAATGTGGAAAGGGAAGGAAAACTTTAAGGAATGTGGTGCATGAATCCGGGAAAGTGGATAACTACTCTTTTCTTTTTCTCTTGCGGTTTCTGCAGCACTTTCAACTTAGAGCTTCGCTCTCTTCTTTTCATTTTTCGACTTTACTTTTGGAGTTATGGATAGAGGTGCACAAAAACCGAAGCCTAGGAGATTGACGTTTCTCAATTTTTATGAGATGCCTCAAACCCTTGATGCACATACCATAATCCGCTAGGAATATCGCTCAATCCGACTTTGGCAAGACACAAACACCCGGATATGTGAATGGTGCCGAGTTACTCATCATTATGATTGACTTCCCCAAACCTATAATTTCTTTCTATTCTTTTGAATGCAAAATATTACTTCCATGGCCCTCCCACATCAAACATGCCTTTTTCATTCAACTCCTCCAAATTCCCGGATAGGTAAAGGAGGTCATTATTTCAATGAGGGGCTAGATGATCAAAGAAAGAAGAAAGAAAATCGAATTGCCTTAATCATCTCAAAAGAAGCATAAGAACTTATTATGTGATTTCAACCTTAATTTCTCAACATGATTTAAGTAACATTCATCACATTATGAAACTTGCAAAAGAGGAATAATCAACTCATTCAATTTCTTTTCAACTTACTATTTGTTTAAGCATGCGATTGTCATCAAAACTCAATTCACAAGTGGTGATTATCATAGAAGTCATCTCTATCCTTAGAAGCACAAAATTTTCAAAATTTTTCAATTTTTATGGGTTTTTTCAAACTCTTTTTCATGCAATGCAATAATGAAACGTGTAACAATAGAATGAACATGCAAGGTAGTCTCAATAGAAGCATACAAAAGTGAGTAAGAGTTATTACAACTATTAGTCACACCCCACCCCATACTTGGAACAAACATTGTCCCTAATGTTCAAAGAAAAGAAAAAAAAGAAAAGAAAGAAAGAAAAAGAACTCACAAAATGGTGGTGGAGCGGCTAAAACTGTCGATCATCAATCATCTCACTGCGGTGGAGGCGGTGGTGGAAACGGAGAGAAGTTGGGATCATAGTATCGCCCGAACTGCTGGCGGTAAACGTCTCTCATCATGTGGTCCAAATCATCAGCTCGTGCATCTCTAGCATCAGCACGTATCTCCAAAGCTCCAACCCTGTCGGAAAGGTCGGTATCCCACTGTGGCAGCTGCTCGTACCAACCAGGCGGCTGGTTGTACCACGCCGGTGCATCTGAAGGTGCTGGTGCAGGTGGCGGCTGTGCATGCCAAGGCGGTGGAGCTCCCATCCAATCCGGCTGAGTGCTGTACCAAGCAGGAGAATCTGCCATCCAAGTCGGTCTCTCGCTCACACTAGCACGGCGATAGGAGGAGCCAGATGCTCTAGCAGGGCGGGGAGAACGTCTAGGCATGTCGGGAACTGCATCCGACTGATCCGGGAATGTACCAAAGTCTTGATCAGCTGCTCCTCCTCCCTCATAATCATCTCCTCTCATCTCCTCCTCTACAACTGCTGGTGGTGGAACGTAGGGAGGGGCTACCAATTTGTTCGCATGCATGGCAGCGAACGTCGCCTTCCAGTTATGGCGTCCAACCATAATGGAATACTCGGGGAGCCACTCTATACCTCTCTCAGTCCTACTCTCCCAAGGCATAACAGCGTATGGTGGACCTCTATGGGTAGGGAAAATAATGCCTCTAGTCATGAGGGCCTGAAGTCCTAGGGGTCTAGCAGCAATACGTGTACAAGCCGAGAAATCAACCCCTAACTGTCTAGCAAGGTGGGTCACCATCCCACCATATCCAATGTTGCCAGCCCTCTTATTCTTTAGCTTGCTCATGGTAGCAGCTAAGAGGGTGGCGCAGTCAGCTGACCTTCCATACAACATGCTGTAGAGTAGGAATAACTCATCCGTCTTGATCTTTTGAGGTGTCTCCGTCCTAGGGAAAAGACACTCAGAAAGCACTCTGTGAGCTATCTTCAAGGCTAGATGGTAGATCAATCTAGCCTTGGTATCAGCAGGCTGCCAGCGGTCCTTGCTGGCATAGATCATAGCGATTCCTCCTAGAAATCCTTGGCGTACACGCCACTGGGGAAACGACCATTGAAGGTCTCCTAGAACCCAAAGAAGGCTCCGAACTCTCTAATCGAAAAATCATAGTTTCTTTCCATCAGCCGGAAAGAAACTGTCCTGTCAACATGGCTATGCTCAAAGGAAACTACAAACTCCTTCGTAATCTCCTCATAAGCATCTTCCCGAATAGCGGAGAAGATGACTAAGCCGGCTCTATCCAAGAGCCAAGTAAGGTCCCCTATCACATGTAGAGGCTCCAACTCCTCAAGCAGCAAGTATCGGGGTCCTATGACCGTCCTCTCCTCTATCCTCTCTAAGGCATCTAAATGATCTTCATGTATAGTAGGGATCCTAGGGGGAGGTGGTGATGGTGATGAAGGAGGTGAAGGAGATGAAGGGGGTGGTGCTCTAGAAGAGGAAGAGGGGTTGCCCTTCCTCTTTTTGTTCTTATCATTGTCCTTGTTCTTATCCTTGTTCCTTCCGGACACTCTCCTCACAAAATCCATAATCTGTCAAAAACCACGGTCTGTTCTTGGATTTCCACGGCCGTGGAACGTACAGTGACCGTGGTTTGTCTCGAAAATTCTCAAAACTCAGCAACAATTCACCAAACTCAGCAGCAATCAGCCCTAGACTAATTTCCTTCCAATTCCAATCAGTTCTCCTACAAATTCTATCAAAAACAAAGCCGAATCGACAAAGAGAGACAAAGAGCCAAAAACCTAGGTTTTCGGATTTTGTAATCCGAATTGTGGCTTCTCCGGTGATTTGCTGCTCGAATTGTTGCTTGGATCTTGTAGGTGTATGGATTTGCTTCCGTTTTGGTCAAAGAATCGTCGAAAACGATTAACGTATGAAGAATTTCGAGAAGGGCGTGGATTCGGCGTTTTTGGCGTGGTTTTGGGTTTTATCTTGTGTTTTGTGAAGAAACGTGGTTTATATAGTGGCCGTAAAAATTTTTGAAAATCACGGTCTGTCGGGGGTTTCCACGGCTGTGGAAATGTACGGAACCGTGGTTTTGGTGATTTTTCTCAGGCTTTTGAAAATTACGGTCACTGTAGCAGTCACGGCTGTGGTTTAGGCCGTGGAACTCTCTGTAATGCTCCAAAGTCCAAGTTTCGTCACTTTTCTTCAAACTTTCTCTTCCCCTTTCCTTTTCCACTGTTCCTACATCCAAAAACACGAACATACCGGAAGGTATCGAAGGCGAAACAAAGCAAAAACGTCTAAACTAAACTAATCTATGAATCAAAAACAAAAACGACAATGTAATACCTTGGGTTGCCTCCCAAGAAGCGCTTTGTTTAAGGTCCGTAGCTAGACCAAATTCGCACTTACTCGAGTGCGGTGGGCGCGAACTCTTCAGCTTGGAGTTCCGGTGTATACTTCTTGAGTCGTTGACCGTTCACCTTAAAGCTTCCGCCCGTTTCACCCCATACTTCAACTGCACCATGGGGGAAAATACATTTGATTAGAAAAGGTCCGGTCCAACGAGATTTAAGCTTACCTGGAAAGAGACGAAGCCTTGAACTGAAGAGGAGAACTTGATCTCCTTCTTTGAAGTCTTTTGGAATGATATGGTTATCATGCCAACGCTTTGCTCTTTCTTTGTAAATCTTGGCGTTTTCGTATGCGTTCAAGCGGAGTTCTTCAAGCTCATTTAGGTCCAAGAGACGCTTCTCTCCCGCTTCCTTCATGCTGAAATTCAACCACTTAATTGCCCAAAACGCCTTGTGCTCCAACTCTACCGGTAAGTGACAAGACTTCCCATACACAAGGTTGTATGGTGTGGTTCCGATGAGAGTCTTGTACGCAGTCCGGTACGCCCACAATGCATCATCTAGCTTCAAAGACCAATCCTTCCTAGTCCTTGAAACCGTCTTCTCTAGGATTCCTTTGATCTCCCGGTTTCAGATCTCTACTTGTCCACTAGTTTGTGGATGATAAGAGGTGGCGATCTTGTGAGTCACCCCATACTTAGCTAGAAGAGCTTCAAAACGCCGAGCAATGAAATGAGAGCCTCCATCACTAATGATGATCCGTGGTGTCCCAAATCGTGGGAAAATGGTCTTGTTAAAGAACTTAACCACTACCATGACATCATTGGTGGGAGAGGCAATCGCTTCAACCCATCTTGAAACATAATCAACCGCTAAAAGTATGTATTGGTTACCACAAGATGATGGGAATGGTCCCATGAAGTCTACTCCCCAAACGTCAAAGATCTCCACCTCTTGGATGTTGTTGAGAGGCATCTCATTCCTCCTAGAGATATTTCCTGTTCTTTGACAAGCATCGCAGCAGGAAACAAAGGTTTGCACATCTTTAAATAGTGTAGGCCAAAAGAATCTAGATTGCAATACCTTAGCGCTAGTCTTGTTCGAACTAGCGTGTCCTCCACATGGTAGTGAATGACAATGGCGAATGACACTTTGCATCTCATCTTCCGGCACACATCGCCGAATGATGCCATCCGGACCTCTCTTAAAGAGGAGAGGTTCATTCCAAAAGTATTCCCGAACATCCTTAAAGAACTTCTTTCTTTGTGCGTAGGATAGTCCGGGCGGTATTTCCTGACAAACCAAATAGTTAACAAAATCAGCAAACCATGGTTCGTTACCTTTGGTGATCACATCGATGCACTCCTCTATAATGTGTAAATGCTCGTCCGGGAAGGAGTCATCTATAGGTAGATGGTCGTCCTCTAGATGTGTTAGACGACTCAAATGATCCGCAACAGAATTTCCGAACCCTTCTTGTCGCGGATCTCTAGATCGAATTCTTGTAGGAGAAGAATCCATCTAATTAGCCTTGGTTTCACATCCTTCTTTGCAAGGAGGTACCGGATCGCAGCATGATCCGTGTATACAATCACCTTTGCACCTACAAGATAAGAGCGAAATTTGTCAATTGCATAAACAATGGCTAAAAATTCCTTTTCCGTAGTGGCGTAGTTGTGCTGCGCTTCATCCAGCGTCTTGCTAGCGTAGTAGATAGCGTGGGTTCGCCCTTCCTTTCTTTGTCCAAGGAAAGCTCCTATAGCTACGTCACTTGCGTCACACATAACCTCAAAGGGAAGATTCCAATCTGGAGGTTGGATAATCGGAGCTGAAATTAGAGCTTCATGAATCATATTAAACGCATCTAAGCATTCCTGCGAAAACTCAAAAACTGCATCCTTCATCAATAGATTAGTAAGCGGTTTTGATATTTTAGAGAAGTCTTTTATGAAGCGTCTATAAAATCCAGCATGTCCTAGAAAACTTCTTATCCCTTTCACCGAAGTTGGGGGAGGAAGCTTTTCTATTGTCTCTATTTTAGCTTTATCCACCTCAATCCCTCTACTAGAGATTAAGTGTCCTAGTACAATGCCTTCCTTCACCATGAATTGACACTTTTCCCAATTGAGAACTAGGTTAGTGTCTTCACACCTTTGTAACACAAGAGCAAGGTTAGAAAGACAATTGTCAAAAGAGGAACCATAAACGGAGAAATCGTCCATAAAAACCTCCATGATTTCCTCTATGTATTTGGAGAAGATGGCCATCATGCACCTTTGAAAGGTGGCTGGGGAGTTGCAAAGCCCGAACGGCATCCTCCTATAGGCGAACGTACCCCATGGGCACGTGAATGTGGTCTTCTCTTGATCATCCGGGTGTATCGGAATCTGAAAGAAACCACTATAACCGTCAAGATAGCAAAAATGCGAATGTTGTGCTAACCTTTCAAGCATTTGATCGATGAAGGGTAGTGAGAAGTGGTCCTTCCTCGTCGCGTTGTTTAGCTTGCGGTAGTCTATGCACATCCACCATCCTGTTACGGTTCGGGTAGGAATTAGTTCGTTATTCTTGTTGGTGATGACCGTCATTCCTCCCTTCTTCGGAACCACTTATACCGGACTCACCCACTTGCTATCGGAGATAGGGTAGATGATACCTGCATCAATAAGTTTAAGAATTTCCTTCTTGACAACCTCCTTCATGGTCGGATTTAACCGCCTTTGAGGTTGTCGCGAAGTCCTAAAGTCCTCTTCCATTAAGATCTTATGCATGCATAGGGAAGGTTTGATTCCTACTAAGTCCACTATAGTACATCCTAAAGCTTTTCTATGTTTCCTAAGGACAACCATGAGCTTACTATGTTCATCTATGCTTAAATCGGAACTACCAATAACCGGAAAGGTAGAATTAGCTCCAAGAAATGCGTACCTTAGATGAGTAGGAAGTGGTTTCAATTCCATAACTATCGGAGTTTCCAATGGTTCTTGAGGAGCGTCCGATGCTTCCTTAGAAGTGTCTAAGGATGTAGAAGGAGTTGGAGAAGAATCAAGAGAAGTTGAGGAAGAGACACAATTACCTTCGGAATCACCCAAAATTACGGCCTCTCTGCATCCTCCACGGCCGTGATTTTGGGCGTGGAAAGTAAATACGGTTGCTCTGTTCTCTCCACGACCGTGTAACCCTCTGGAGTGCTCCACGCTTTTGTTGGTGAAGTCCACGGCCGTGGAATATAGTGTATGACCATGGATCCGTACGTTCTCTGCCTCGTCGTGGAGTTTCTCAAACTCCTCTTCACACACTTCTTCTTGTGCTTCTAAGGCTTCAATTGCCTCATTGCACTCCTCTTCTTCCCCTATATCCATTAGACTCATAGTAATAACCTTTTGCAAAGGATCTTTGAAGAGAATAGCACTTACCTCCTCTCTAGACAACCCTTCTTCATCTTGGATATTGAATATATCCTCATCAAAGATTGGTTCCTTCACTAGAGTAGAAATGACGAACTCTACCTTCTCTTCTCCTATGTCGAAGGCAAGTCTAGCATTCTTGCAATCGACTATGCAGCCGGATGTTGCAAGAAACGGTCTTCCGAGAATGATCGGGACCGGACTATCTGCAGGAATGTCAAGCACAACAAAATCTATAGGAACATAGAATTTACCTAGCTTGACCGGGACGTCTTCAACAATACCGACGGGACGAGTTATGGATCGATCCGCCATGTACAACGTCATCTTCACCGGTTTAGGGTCGCCTAAACCGATCTTCCTACATAATGCAAGTGGGATGATGCTCACACTTGCTCCCAAGTCACATAATGCATCATATGTGACATCTCCCACTCCTATGGGAATACAAAATGACCCCGGATCCTTTAGCTTTGGGGGCATCTTCTCTTTCATGGTCTTGATGAGATCCGAAGAATCCGAACTCATCTTAACCTCTCCAAAATCCTCTAGCTTTCTCTTGTTAGAGAGGATTTCCTTTAGGAACTTACCATAAGCCGGCATACCTACAATAGCATCAATGAAAGGTATATTAATATGCAGTTTGCTCATGAGTTCAATAAACTTACCGAATTGCTTGTCTAGACGCGCTCTTGCTCTAGATTGCGGGAACGGTAGGGGAGGTTTGTAAGCTGGAGGAGGAACGTAGACATCTTCCTTCTCCTTCCCCTTTTCTTTCTCTTTCTCAACGGGGACTTCTACAAACTTAGGTTGCGGGTCGGTAGTTGTGACTCCGCTCCTAGTTGTGATTGCCATCACCCTTCCTTTTGGGTTGTCCTCCGTCTTTCCTGGAAGTTTCCCTTGATTCCTAGGAACTTCCTCCGCATGGCTGAACATTTGGTTTTCTAAAACCTTTTGGGCTTTATCAACCTTAGTGATGTGATCATCAACCTTGATGATGCGAGTCTCCAACCCTTGAAGCTTCCCCAAAATCGTTTCCAACATGGGATCGGGCTTCTCTTTCCCCGAAGTGCTTCCACCATTAGATGTTTGCCCCTGGCTTTTCAAAGGAGTGGAAGAAGAGGAAGGTGGAGTTAGTGAATTTCCTGAATTGGAAGGATAAGAATTACCGGAATTTTGTTGATTGGAGCGCCAATTGTTGTTGTTTGAACCCCTATTGTTGTTCCAATTGTTGTTCCGGTTATTGTTGTTGTTGTTCCAATTGTTCCGGTTGTTGTTCCGGTTGTTGCGATTGGTATTCTCATTACCGTTGTGGTTATTGTTGTTGCCTAAATAACCCACATCTTGCTCCTTGTGCTTCGGAAAGTTGGTTTTGATGGCTTCCTTCAACTCTTTAATCTCCGTATTGAGAGAAAATATTTGAGTTTGAGCTGCTTGTGATAGCTTTGCTCCTTGATCTACATGATTCGCCTCCGCTTTCCGATGAGAATACTTCTCTATAACTCGCGCTTGCTTCTCAATGAAGTCCCAAGCATCATCTTCCCTCATGTCCATGAATGTACCACATGAAAGGGATTGGAGCTTGAATTGTGTCTCCACATCCAGCCCCTTATAGTATATCTCCAATAGTGCAAGTTTGGATATGCGCATACACTTGAAAAGATATCAAATAACAAGGGAGAAGCTCCCAAGCTTGACAACCGATAACCGAATTTGGCCTAGACCAAATCCCCGGCAACGGCGCCAAAAACTTGTTCGCCACTTAGCGTGCGTGCAAATAAGCTTTAATTATAAAACTAGAAATCAAGCAATCGAACCCGCAGTGTACGGATCGATATAGTTAAGCAAGAATTCTAGAGTATCGAACACAGGGATTTGGGGGGTTAAATCCAGTTAAGAATTATCAAGCAAGTAAATGTATGAGCTTTGTAAATTATTGGGAAAACAACAATCCTAAAGATCCAGGAATCCAGCTGTGGCAGTCGATTCAAGATATACTAAAGATATAAGGACAGAGTTGAGGTATGCAAAGGTATACGAATGTAAGGCAATGTACGGTGAAGTTCCAAGACCTTATATGATTCTCCTAAGGGCACTCTCTATAAAGGTTGTTGAGGCTTCAGTATAGAAAAATTCTAAAGGTAAATATTAACGTCAAATACCCAAACTTGAAATCCAAGGATTAAGACTAACTTAACCGATTAAGGTTGTGACACTCGAAATCGAGGTAGAGGTTGTTGAGGCTTCACTACCACCTAGAAAAGGCAAGCCAAGACTAAGTTAAAGCAAATCTTTAACTTTGGATTGAAGTAAAAGCAAGGTTCGTAACTGACACAAAATTACGGGTAGTTCTTGAGTTCCACGGCCGTGGAAGCTCAAGAACAGACCGTGGATTAGGTTCGTCGGCGATTCTCTCTAACTCTCAGGGTCCAATCTGTTTACGATCGATCTATCATCATCTAAGCCACAACTATCAACCCTTCACCTTAGAATTCCTAAAGGGTTTTAGCCAACAACAGTTATATTGATATCAAATTCAAGATTTAAAAGAATGAAAGATGAAAACTTCCGAAAACTTTCAATAACCTTCAAACCAATCTCAAATCCACAAATATCGATGATAATGCAACTCAGATTTGGAATGAACACAAACAAGTAACTATTCTAGATAAGAACGAAGAACGGGATGTCAATCCGTCTTCTAATCAAACCTATGAATAAAGTATGAAATCTCCTTATGAACAATCTTCCAAATCTTCCAATCTTCCTTTAACTTTCCGTCAATCCGGAAATCTCAATAGGGCAAAGCGCAAATCTTTCACGGCGATCTAAGCGAAGGCGTAAACTAGGGTAAGCAGAGGTGACGGAATCTTCTTCCTTATGTCCTTATATAGGCCCAAATAAAATGCGTCTTCGGCCCATGTGCGTAGAAGATCGTGGCTTAAAATATTGCATAAAAGATCGTCAAGATCACGGTCGTGGAAGGGTTCCACGCCCGTAATTTAGAGCGTGGAGTTGGATCACGGTTTGTCACAACTCTCCACAGCCGTGTAAGTTGCTGGAATGCATCACGCTCGTCTTGCCAAGGTTCCATGGCCGTGGATTAGAGCGTGGACTTTAATACGGTCATACTTTAGAGCGTGGAATGTACATAGCTCGTAATTTCCTGTGTTTTTGTGTCATTCTTCATCCTAGCATCATCCTTAGCTCCTAGTGATGTCCTCAATCCTTGGACATGCTCAATCTATGTCCATTCTTCCTTGGTTCGTCCGGTTTTAGCTCTTAATTGCCTACAATCAACACAAAGCTTATGTAGACCTCTATATCGACAAAATAGATAAACTAACTCACAAATGCTTCCATGCTTTATCAATGAATACCATTATGGATGAAATACACTTAGAAAACGTGCCTAAAATATCACAATATTTCATGCTAACAGATATCCATCTACGTAATCCTGCCAACGAAAAACAATTACCAAACATGAGAAACTGAAAACCCAAATAAAATCTTGGGTTTGAATTGATATGTACCCTTCCCATTTAAAGATGTGAAAGAGGAAGGAGGATCGACACGTACCTGTATTTGGTGGAAAGAAGAGAACACGCCACGATTAACACGAAAAATGAATCAGTGTGAAGGTGTCGACTCCTCAGAAAGTTGCAGACCGAGGAAGCTGTGGAAGACGAGACACAGAAGCGTGTTGGAGAAGGACAAGAAATGAGCCTTCCATATCACTAATATAATCAGCCCAAATTACTAAGGTAAGCAGGTGAATAAGCCCACCGGACTGAAAGATGAGCTTAAAGTCCATTACTGTTACAAAAGAGAACTCAAACTTATAATGTATACTAGTGTGGACGTGTGTGCTACGCACGCGCGCCGTGCTTAGAAAACATTTAATTTGTCGTTTAATGATCGAAAGGAAAAATTGTTAGCTTCAAATGATACGTAAAGTTTATTGTTAAATGATCGAAAGAAAAAGGTGTTAGATTTAAATGAACTCGTGTTACATGAAAATGAAACGTGCAATTTATTGTTGAATTATTAAAAAGAAAAGGTGTTACATCCAAACGAATATAGTAAATTGCTATTTAACTACGTAAACAAAAAGAAGGTTGTTACTTGTAAAAAAGGGACAAATGATTCACCATCTGAATAATGCCAAATGAAACAGAATAAAGAACCTTGTATAATCCTCCAAATTTGTGTTCTCGCATACTACAAGAGGAGTTGTAAGATCTGCCCAAATGTTGTTAAATGTGCAATACTTCAAAAAAAAGTGCTTTTATTTTTAGTTTCACATACTTTTAAATTGGTGTTACCTTCAGGAAACCTGCCATGAATCTTATGCTGCATTGAGTATGAAAAACGGTGTTCGTATATGCTTGGCTATGAATTGTGGAAATAAGCACTTCGACATCAAAGTCAAAATTGAAAACCCTAAGTTCAGACGCCGGTTTAGCTGGTCCGGCTTTCAATTCAACCGGTCGAATCAAACCGCTATACTGGACCGGTATATTTTCGGGCCTAATTAATGGGATTTCATTTAAATGTTAGAAACTTGAATCTGTTCATATTGAAGATAAGGATACAAAAGACTAAACCTTAACCTCAGTCACATTCTATCCTTTTAAATTTTTAATGAAAGATACTTGTATAGAGTTTCTGTTACATTGCCTTCCTTTGCAATCACAAACTTGCTCTTGGTTCTTTGTGTGATAAATGGACCTAACATTGAGTACATCAAACTGAAGTACCATGGTACATTGATGAAGATTTAAACAAAACAAAATCAAGTTTGCTTTGGTACAAACCTTGCTCCCTGAAAGGGATACCGTCAGCATATGTAAAAGCTTCAAATTTCAAGTTGTAAAGAAGCAAGGGAAACTAACAAAGATAGCAAAGAGCGGATAAGCAATCTGAAACATATACCATTTTGTATAGATGCAACACGCGAAACCTGAGCTGCAATTTCAACGTTGCAATGCTTCTCCATATCATTGATAGGTGATGCATAATATAAGCTTAAAATTAGATGCATTACTACAATCGAACGGAAAAATTTGAGGAACAAAAGAAATAAAGACAATTTGTCTACATATATAATAAGAAAAAAAATAGAACAATATACCAAGCAATCATTCAAGAGATATGGACTATAATTGATGGCTCTGTGTGAGAAATGGACTAAACATTGAGTACATCAAACTGAAGTACCATGGCACATTGATGAAGATCTAAACAAAACAAAAAATCACCAAAATCACAGAAAAAGGAACAAGATTTTGAGTTTAGTAGTTTCTCACCTTCTTAGCAACTATTTCAGGATAATTATCTTGAAACAAAGACATAATCTGATTAGGAGCAAGCCTAAGCTCTCTTTAAGAGCAGTAACTTGAATCATAGAGTTAATCTCATCAAGACCAAAATCAAGCAACTTAATCCCTCTTTCAAGAACTTGAACTCTCTATCTTAAAAAGCTCTTAACTTTCTCGTCATCTCCAAAAAACCTTTCATAAATCTCCTTATCCTTGAAAATCCCATAATCATTGTAGTTTATACCTAAAGGTCAAACGAATTATAATATTTTTACCAAACTAAAAGTGTAATTAACACCAATTGTAGAAAAGGAATAATTATTCTCAGAAATTACTAATGATCAGCAAAGTAAACATTATACTAAAAGATACTCAATTTCAAATAGCAAATAAACCGCCAAAGACCTTTTGTGCAATTTTGTATGATATCATCAAGAACAAATCATCTAATCAAGGTGACACCTTTAAAAGAAAATGACCCATAAAATATTTTATTTATTTCCCAATTAAAACGTAGACAATACTCAGTATAATTCTAAGCAGGCCACTTCACAGAGAAATTGAGCCTCTCGAAACACAAACCCGTGAACCGAGAAAACTTCAATCGAAGCAAGAAACTTAGTCAAGGCATTCAGGCTCAAACGCTTCAACAGTGGGAGTTCCTCACTGAACCCTAATTCAACAGGCAAATGAAGGGCGGATAAAGAAGTTCACAACATAGTCTTAGTATTAAGATGCTCAAGTAGCAAGTATTGGTTATTAATACTACTATAATAGTATAATGCTGATAAAAATAAGGAAAGAAAAAACTAAAGAAAAAAGTATATGCATGTAATGCAGAAGTTAAGATTTTAAAGAAAGAAAGAAAGATGTGTAAAAGAGAGATTCTCACACTTTCACAACGAAGCCAACATCAGAAAGGCACTTCACGTTAATAACGATTGGTAAGAGAGCTCAAAAGCTATCAAAATGCAAAATGGAAGTCAATCCACCAATTGAACATCCAGAAAGAGTAGCCTAATGGGGCAACTCTTCAGTAATAATCACCACAAGGAAATGCGGTGCAAAACAACATATAAGATAGTGAATTTTGGTAGGTAAAAACTAACAACTCCTAGATTTTTTTTGCAGATTTAGCCCTTCTACAAGTAGATCTTCAACGACAACAAGCCAAGTTCTTGCTCCTTTGAAATGAAGCTTAGTAACCTACTTTGCCTAACCACACACAGGAAAAGAGTTAGTATAGATTGTGAACCAAAGTCATCAAACTCAATATATTTTTGCAAGCTGAGTTATAATTTGTTTATATTATTGACAACTTCTACATTTTCCGTCAATAATGAAGATCCGTCATAGTACCGAACCTTCACCCTATTCCAGTTATAGAAATCTGCATTACAATATTCAATTGAAAATTCAAGATTGAAACAGAGAATTTGATGAATGAGTAAAGAAAATTGTCGAGCTCATTTGGATCAAGTATAAGCCGTGAGAGAGAAACCTGATAATCTCGAATTTGTTTGATGCGGATCTATCCAATTGTAGAGGAGATAGATTATGGGGTCTGAATCCACTGTAATAGAAAAAGGAAATCAGATTGAGTTGTAGTTCTATTTCTATCAATATTCACATCTCACTTTCTCTAATATCCCCTTCTTCTCTGTAAATCTTTCACCCCTCTTTTCATTGCTTCCAATTGATATTGCGAAAGTCAGTAATTGATCAAAATAGATCAAAAGAAGATGAGAGATAAAGGACTGCGTACCAAAATTACGTCTTCCAGGAAATCGCAACAGCGAGGAAACCCTAAAATCAACGTTCCTTACCGATTGGGAACTGAGAAGAGTCAGACGAGAGAAACAACGCAATGATGCTTCTTCTCTGAAATCGATGGAGGCGAGGGATGTGTGAGTGCTTCTATCTCTCCCTCCACACCTCCTCACATGTGTTCTATCTTCCCTGTCATTTCTCTTTCCCTGGAACCTCTCTTCTGTCGCACCCCTATTCCTTCCAGCCCTCACTTGTCTTTCCCCTTACCTTTCTCTGTCAATTGCAAGCACCGCAGCCTCTCGAAGCCTCGCCGGGAAGCTGCTGCCCCTCCTCGTCGCGACCACCAGCAACCACCTCACTCAACCCTCCCTCTGTTCTCCTTCCTGGATTGAATCACCTCGAGTTCATCCCTCTGCTCCTCATGATCCCCGACTCTCTCTTCTTCTCTCTTTCTACCGTTCAAAATCGAACAGCTCTGTAGTGCTCAACATCGAGCCCTATATGCCGCGCCCCTCTACAACCACCGATACCGCCGGAGAAAGGGAGCCACCACCGGAGAAGCCTTGTCGTCTGCTCTGCCTCCTCTCACCTTGCTGGAATCAATTAGAGCCGCCGCCAGCTCTTTCATTCGCCACCTACCTGAGCTTTGTCGTCTATTCTCCTTCCTGGATTTAAAATTGGGTTTCACCTCGAGTTATAGTCTTGTAATTGCTTACACGATGTTTTATGCCTTGTTGGATTAATTCGGATTTACGGTTCAAGTTGTAATTTCGGGTTATGACCAAGTTGCTAAATTCTCGTATTTTGCCCGAGATGGTTTTTGCGAGTTTTAACATGGGAAATTGAAATCGAGATTTTCTTTAGTTTTATGTATATTATATATTCCGATCAAATTTAGCACACGAGCTAAATTTGTCTAATTTTGGTGTTAGGTTCGGAAGCGTCCCGATAAAGAACTAACAAGTCTAACTCGACATCCATAGATCGTCTTCTGACATCGTGTGAGTATCTTTTCCCTCTATATAGTTATGTTTAGTATTAGTATCATGTTAGGTTGGATTTAACATAACTTAGAGAGAATGCCAAGTAGTGGCCTTGAACCGTTTGTCGTTGTTGGATGATTTACGAACATAGTTGTGATGTTTGCAGTACGATCATAGGATGATCTTCGAGATTAGGAATTGAACCTAGCATGCTAGGGTTTTGACCTCATATAGATTTTGGGAGACTAGAAGCCCGAGGGCTTCTAGCTTGTTGGTTAGTTATTAATTGTGTGCCTTGTCTGATCAGGCGATGAGTTACATTCCTGCGGAAAATTGAGTACGGGATTTAGCGGGTTTATCTTAGGGACAAGTAAGTCTCCGGACTTACTTAGCTCGTATTCTCTGTATTAGTTTCGATGCGTGTTTGGTGGTGTGTGCTTATTGTTTATGTGTGTGTTTATTGAATATGTTATAACATCTAAACCGGTAATAGGACCACCAACTTTATATGTTTATATTTGATCCAAGTGTATTATAACAGGCGGTGACCGCTTGTCCAGTCCAAAATGGGGATGACTGGGAGGTGCCTTGCGACCAGTCCAACGGGTGATGCTGATCCGCATCAAGTACAAACCCGTATGGTGAAAGGGGACAAGGGCGAGATTGTTAAGATTCTTGTGTCACAAAAGAAGTTGAATTAGAACTGGATATGACCTAATAATAAAAAGATAATGAACCGGTTTGTGTGTTTTGGAGCATGTTGTGTGTTTATGATGCCTTATGTGTGTGTGTGCCAATACCATGATTCTAATGACTTGAATGCTAGCTAACGGTTTTATGCCGATATTGTTTTAGTTGCCCTGCAGGTTAGGGACGCTGCCATGAGATCCGGAAGAGTGGGCAGCCGCGGTCCGTACATTGTAGGATGAGTTTGTGGGTGGAGTCTTGTGGATATATATATATATATATATATATATATATATATATATATATATATATATATATAGGTATTGCATATTGTATGTTTTTGACGTTTGGTCGTTAGAGTTGTTGACTCGGTTGTGGTCTTTTGGTTGCATGATTTTGGGATTCATATCATTGCATTAAAATGTATTTATGTTTTGCCTTTAATTTGTGTCTTTTTGTAAGATCTAGTGAAATTGTTGTTAGGCTAAGAATCGGGACCCTTTGTGAGGTCTCAACCCGTAGCGCCTCGAGTCCTGCGGATTCGGGATGTTACAAACTTAAAGTCCAAGAAAGAAATTTAACTCTCCCATTAAGCTCATTTCGAACTCCCTACACATAATATCTTAAAATTCCTTGCATAGAGAATCGTTAGTAGCACCGAATAATATATCATCAACATATATTTGTACTACTAATATATCGTTGCCTCTGGTTTTGATAAATAAAGTTTTGTCAATCAAACCTCTTTTGAAATCATTTTCAAAGAGATACTTGGACAATCTTTCATACCAAGCTCGAGAAGCTTGCTTAAGACCATAAAGAGCTTTATCCAATTTAAAAACATGATCCGGAAATTCATCATTTTCAAAACCAGGAGGTTGAGCAACGAAGACTTCTTCTTCTAAGAAACCATTTAGAAAAGCACATTTTACATCCATGTGAAATAACTTTATGTTCATGAAGGATGCAAAAGCGAGTAGCATACATTTGGCTTCTAACTTGACAACCGGAGCAAAGGTCTCCTCATAATCAATACCTTCTTCTTGGTTATAGCCTTGAGCTACAAGTCGTGCTTTGTTTTGAATGACCTTTCCACTTTCATCCAACTTGTTTCGAAAAACCCATTTTGTGTCAATAACGGATTGATGCTTCGTGAACTGATGGCACACAAACACGTTATTGACGTCTTATCACTCCATCAACACCAATCGTGAACTGAGGTGCCTCATCTCGAGACATCCTATCTCGAATCTTGGTCAAAGTCGTGCAGGTATCCTGCTTTTGTCGGATCTCACCTAACAGATCAGGAAGTAACTCCAATGTAGCCAACTGGTGGATTGTATCTAGAAGGTGAATCTCTACCTCTAACCAAGTCAAATCTCTCTGCAACTGCGGCTGTATTGTCGACCGACTATCGTCTTCCCCCGAGGCGTCTTCCGACTCAAAGCGTCAGGAACTACATTTACTTTTCCGGGTGGTAGAGAATCTCAAGGTCGAAATCCTTGATCAACTCTAACCACCGCCTCTGGCGGTTATTCAACTCCCGCTGAGTGAATATGTATTTCAGACTCTTGTGGTCTATGAAGATCTGACATGTCGCCCCATAGAGATAGTGACACCAGATCTTAAGAGCATGAATTACTGCAACTAACTCTAGGTCGTGTGCGGGGTAGTTCTCCACCTACGTCTTCAACTACCAAGACACATAGGCTATGACCTTACCCCTCTGTATCAAAACCCACCCCAAGCCCAGCTTGGATGTGTCACTGTATACTACAAAGTCATCTGTACCCCTTGTATACAAATATCATATGCATATGATTTTCTCAAAAATCAAATTCCTCGCATCGCATTTATCATGTTTTCCTTATACTCATGTCGTTTTACCTTCTTTTAAATCTTTACCACCAGTAGGATAGTTAAATCCCTTTGAGTTTCCTCGTATACGCCTTATGGACTACGTTGGTTGGTCTTATTACTTTCATCAACTCTTATGTCATCAGTCCAACTTGAATTTTCATCGGAGTACCTTCCTTTCTCATTAAACTTTTATATATACACTTTTCGGTAATCATCTTATTGGGGTAATACCGGATCCATATAACAACCTCTAGTCATTCAACTTTACTCCTTCTCATGTCCGTTCTAGCCAACATGTAGATTCCATCTACAATCACCTCACAACTCGACCACACATTTCACCAAGGTTTTGAATCATACTCTCTATGTTTGTGTCTCCTCTGTAATTCCAATTATTCTATGTCACATCTTTAATCACAAGGGTTTCCCCTATCAATCTCGACAGTTTGATCCCACCTTTTCTCGGAGGAGCACCATCAGTCCTACTTGTGTGGAATGCTAAGACATAGAACATGTTCACAATCATTTGTTTCTTCTTACTCTTTTAGTTCTTCTTACAGGGATCTCTTCATACTAACTTTGATATGTATCTTTCCTTAGTCAGTAGTAAGTAACTACTTACAACAATTCCCTTTATACCATTACTATCATCAATGGTTATTCCCGACCGTCAAGAGCTTCTCTTTAATTTCTTTATTAGAGTTATCATATTGGACTCATTCAATGCTATCATTAAGGCTACTAGTACTTGTATTGATTTAACTTCACCATTGTCGTCGTTGATCTCTAGAAGAAATTCACCAGATGTCGGTAAATTTCCTTTATAACCTTGTGGCTATTCTTCTTATCTGTCAACCAACCATCACTAGTTAGCCAGCACGTGTAAATTCTTTGTTGTTACCAATTAGTCTGTAGTTGACCTTCTATAAGATCGTACACTTACTTTTCTTCTATCTCTTTTGAGGTTTGATATACAAGGTGAAAATATATCTCTTTCATTTATTTTCCTTTAACTCCTTCTACAAATTACACTCTCATAAGAGTACTATACTCTTACGAGTCTAGTTGTATCTTCGTCTCCCGTCAACGGACTTATCAATTCTTCTACGATAACTTGTAGGCATTTCTCCATGATTCTTTTTGCCCAAGTTATTGTCCACTTGCGGTTCTCTGTTATGACCCGCTAGTGTTATTAACTTAAATCCCTTCGTGAGTGAGAAGTTATTAGAGACCCTTTTTTTTCCAAGACTATTCTCCTACACCCCCTTCCTTGGGGTGCTGCTTGTACTTCCGCCTTTATAGAAATCCGGTCTTTGTTGTATCCCGATCCATGTTGTAATTCTTGTGTGTTCTAGGAGGTCACACCACTTCCATGTTGGTGAAATCGGCCTTCCCCTTTCTAGCAACTTGTACGCTTTCATTTTGCGGCTATTTAATTCTTTGTATCGGGATGGACAATGTATCTTATCTTGACTCCTATGCTTATGTGATAGCATGAATTATAGTCTATATTTTGGGGTTTGTTTGGACGTTTTATCTTCAATAATCTGCATGTTTGTATGTATATTATGTGATTATATTACCATTTCATCTACCTTAATCGAGGTCTACACCTAGTTTTGTTGTAATCGTAGGTAAAATGGTACGTTTTGCATCAAAAAGGAGCAAAAGGAGCTATGGAGTCATTGGAGCTACATTAAGGAACCATCCAGGAAGCATAGCCATGGATTTAAGATTCACTTTGGACCAGATTTGAGAGATTTCACATTCAGTTGTGACTCACCTCGGTTGAGCACAGATTCACCTCAACCGAGGTGATCCAAAGAAGTCGACTCGACCGAGGCGAACACCTGGGACGCGGCGAGAATATTTTATTCTTGGCTGAGATCTTTTATCTTTGGAAAGAGATCTTATATCTTTGGGCTTGGCTCCTGGAAGGAAGAAGATATGCTAGATCATATATTTTACCTATTTTTATGGGAAGAGATCTTTCTAAGATATCTTATCTTTGGAGAGTAATTTTCCTATAAAAAGGGTTGGATTTTCCACAAATCCGACCGTGCTTAGTAACCCGCTTACACCGACATCCGCTATCAGCACAAGATCGTGTTTATACCGCTGTGGCCATACTCCAGTTGGGAGATTCGAAGAACCTTTTTGAAGGTTGAAGGAAGATTGAAGTCTATAGCTTTTATAGCTTTTGAAGGGTTTTTGTAAGATTATCTTAGATTCCCTTCCTTGTTGTCTTGCCTTGTTGGATTTCTATCCAAGGAACGCTTTGTTGTGATATTTGATTCAGTTATTGAAGTCTTTTCATTAAATTCTTCTTGTTCAAATATTCACTTTCTTCCCATATACTTGATTAATACTTTCATGATGATGAGTGGCTAATCTCTTTGTGTGATTCTAGGGTGATTGGCTGAAGGTTGTGGGAAAAACAATGATAGAATTATCTTAATCACAGTAGGGCCCTGAAAGTTCGAGTCTTTAACCTTAACCCTGAGCATCTCGCTCAGTCGATGAACATCTCGGCCGGGGTGAAATTCTTCTGACCGAGGTGACTTATCTGATCCGAAACTGAGAGTTAAGTTTTAGAGTTTGCCAAATCCTATTCTTATTACACTTTTCCTGGTTCAATGCAAGCTCAGGATGAGACTTACCCGGTAATTCCTTAGTTTGTTTACCTAAGATCATAAGTATAGGTAATAAAGGTTTATCCTTTATTGGGGTTTGAGTGTGCTTTCATCCCATCTTTGTGAGTTAGCCTGAGACTTACCTGGTAAAGGTTGATTCCATTCCCTTAGATGGTGTGTTAGTTTGAGATTATAGTTCTTTATCTTAGTTCCTTGAGACTTACCCGGTAATAGGAGTTACGGTTTAGGATTAGTGAGTAGTGAGACTTACCCGGTGATCTATTCCACTTTAGTAACACCTTCCCCATGCAAAAACCTCAGCTTTGTCCGCTTATCTTGAGATCTTGAGTTGGAACCACAACTAGATGCTTTAATCCCTAGAATTGCATATTTCCTTTATTGACTTCTATATCATCTTTGATTGTTTTGATCACCTCTTGTAGTTAGTATTTACATAAGCATACCGTAATTGGACTTTGTTTCACTAAGTCCCTGTGATCGACCCCTGGAATTCCTTGCTTTTTACTACGATTGACCCGTACACTGCGGGTTCGCATCCTTGTTTTAAGCTTACGTCTAGGGATATAAATTTAAAGCTTGCAAATACCGTTTGGAGCGAACAAGTTTTTGGCGCCGTTGCCGGGGACTTGGTCTAGACCGAGCCGGTTACGGTTTGCTCTTGGGGCACTTTCCCCCGTGTCTACTAACCACTCTACTTGAGTGACTTTTGCAGGTTCTTTCTCAGGTTTATGCGAAGAACCCACACTGGGAAGGAAATCGTTCCTTACGATCCTGAACCAGAAAAGACATACAAACGTCGCTTACGTGAAGCGAAGATGGCCAACCAAGACAATCGCGATCTTGAGGCCGAGTTGAAAGAGGCGCTAGAGCAGCTACGCCTCAGCAGGGAAGAGCTAAGGCAAGAGAAAGAAGAGACTCGCACCAGGACTGAGGCGATCGAAGCGGATATGGCAGCCTTACGAGACCAATATCTACTTCGACCGAGGGAAGATCCAGTTCCCGATCCTCGACCGATGCAGGTCCCAGTCGCTGACCCTCGACCGAGGCAGGTTCCAGTACCTGACTCCCCGGCCGAGGTACTTCCACCTCGGATGCCAGTCTGAGGTGTTCTTCTTGCAGGAATCCCACAAACCCTAGGTCAAAGGATGGACCCAAATCAACAACCGAGGCGTCCAGGAGTTAACCTAGGAGATCCAGCGGACCATGACTACGAACTTCGACCGCAAGTTCTATCCATGATTCGCCAATGCCAATTCGGAGGGCTAGAGAAGGAATCACCGCATCAACATCTTCAAAACTATGAGATCTTGATGGAGACCTTGAGACCCTCAAGGATTGAAAACAACAACTACAAGCTAAGACCTTTTTACTTTTCTTTAAAAGATAGAGCTCTTACTTGGTATCAATCTCTTCCTCCAGGAAAAATTAACACATGGGAGGAGATGACTACGGAATTCTTGACCAAATTCTTCCCCCCCCCCCCCCCCTCAAAGACCGCTGGAATGAGAGGGAAGATCAATGCTTTCATTATGAAGGACAATGAGAGCTTGTCCAAGTCATGGGAGCGGTTCAAGGACATCCTTTTGGATTGCCCACATCATGGGATTCCAAAGATAGAGTTATTGGAGATATACTTCAAGGGACTGGACGGAAGCACCCAGTTCAACCTCCAACTACTCTCCGCCGGTACCTTTATGGACATGGCAATTGACGAAGCTTGGGACTTCATCAAGAAGCAAGCTTTGCATATGGAGAAGTACACCCATCAAGGAGCTGAAGGCGGAGTCAAAAGAGTTAACTTCCAAGAAACTCACCCCAACAACAATCAACTCACGTCTTTGAAGAATAACGTGAAGCAATTGAAGGAACTCTTGGTTGCTCAAACCAAGAAGGAAGATCATGGACAAAGGAACAACAACAATGGATACCGTAACAACAACAACGGTTCCCGGAACAACAATTACAACAACAACAATAGAGGATCCAATAGCAACAATTGGAGGGCGAACAACCAAAATTCTGGTAACAATCATTCAAACTCTAATTCTAACGATTCCTCTAATCCTTTCCTTTCTTCCCCTTCTTCTTCTTCTTCTACTCCATTAAAGAGCCAGGGGCAAGGATCAAGTTCATCTCAGCCGGAAAAGAAAGACGCAGTTCTGGAGGCTATCTTGATCAAGCTTAGTGCTATGGAGACTTCTATGACTTCATTTTCGAAGGCCCAAAAAGCCTTTGAACAACAACTTGCAAGTAGGGCGAATGAAGCGCCAAGAGATCCAGGGAAGCTTCCAGCAAGGACGGAAAGCAACCCTAAGGGCCAGATCATGGCCATAACTACGAGGAGTGGACTAAAAACTGCAGATCCAGTGCCTCGGTCGGTGCCAGTACCGACGAAGACCACCTCGGTCCAGGTGCAGTCGAAGAACACTTCGACCGAGATGCACACCGAGGTGGAGCCACAAAAAGCGGAGGGGAAAACTGAAGTTTATGTTCCACCTCCTGCATATAAACCACCACTTCCATTCCCCCAGTCAAGGGCCAGAGCACATCTAGACAAGCACTTTGGTAAGTTCCTTGACTTGATGAATAAACTGCACATTAACATTCCTTTCCTTGATACTATTCTAGGAATGCCCGCCTATGGGAAGTTCTTAAAGGAGATCCTATCAAGGAAGAGGAAACTGGAAGATTTTGGTGAAGTTAGGATGACATCTAAATCCTCAGAGCTTATTCAAATCATGAAGGAGAAGATGCCACCTAAATTGAGAGATCCCGGCTCATTTTGTATTCCCATTCAAGTTGGGGATGTCACTTGTGAAGCCCTTTGTGATTTAGGAGCCAGCGTGAGCATCATTCCGCTGGAGCTATGTGTGAAGATCGGACTTGGAGAGCCCAAGCCGGTCAAGATTCGACTATACATGGCGGATCGCTCCATCACCCATCCCGTGGGAATTTTGGAGGACGTTCCGATCAAGTTAGGTAACTTCTATTTACCAATAGATTTTGTTGTGCTTGACATTCCCGCAGATTATCCTGTTCCTATTATTCTCGGGAGGCCATTTCTAGCAACTTCGGGTTGCAACGTAGATTGCAAGAACGCCAAGTTGAAATTCAACATTGGTGGCGATGAGGTGGAGTTCGCATTACTTGCAGCCATGAAAGGGGAGCATCTAAGCGATGATATCTTCAACATCTACGATGAAGAAGAATCAAGAGAATTGGTGAGCTCTATCCTTATTAACGATCCACTCGAAAGAGTTATTAGCTTCAGTTTAATGGAGGAAGGTATAGATGCTTCTTGTGATGCAGATATACGGAGCTTAAAAGCACTGGAAGAAGATTCAGGAGCTAAAACTGAGAAGCTAATCTAGGAGACGAAGATCTCCAATTTCGGTCCCAGTTGCAGTACCTCGACCGAGGCACTTTCTGGACTGAGTGAGGCGACCGAAGAATATCTCGGTCCACGCCTCTGCGTCTCGACCGAGGTCGAAGGCGAGATGATGTCGACTGAGACTACTGAGAATCATAAACTTCTTACTCCCTTCTCTAACATTCATCCTCAGTTGGTGGAACATTCCATCCACCAACTTTTTGATAATAAAGGACCTTGGTATGCTGATATTGTGAATTATCTTGTTTGCCAGGAAATACCGCCCGGATTGACGTACTCTCAAAAGAAGAGATTCTTTAAAGAAGTACGCCATTACTACTGGGATGAACCGCTGCTATTCAAGCGCGGGCCGGATGGGATGCTTCGAAGATGCATTCCAGAAGATGAAGTTAATAGCGTAATATGGCATTGCCATTCACTTCCTTGTGGAGGACATGCTAGTACCGATAAGACATGCGCTAAGGTATTACGTTCCGGTTTCTTTTGGCCTACTTTATTTAAGGATGTACAATCATTTGTTGTCTCTTGTGATGCATGCCAAAGAACAGGAAATCTATCTAGGAGGAATGAAATGCCACTTAATAACATTCAAGAGGTGGAAATCTTTGACGTATGGGGGATAGACTTCATGGGACATTTCCCATCCTCCGGAGGAAACCTCTATATTCTTCTTGTAGTTGATTATGTCTCTAGATGGGTTGAAGCCATCGCTTCTCCCACTAATGACGCCAAGGTGGTTGTGAAGTTCTTGAACAGAACTATCTTTCCACGTTTTGGAACTCCACGCATCATCATAAGCGATGGAGGAACGCATTTCATCAACCGGAAGTTCAAGGCACTTCTATCGAAGTATGGGGTAACCCACAAGGTATCAACCCCTTATCACCCTCAAACTAGTGGACAGGTCGAGATCTCGAATAGAGAAATCAAGGCAATTTTGGAGAAGACCGTCTCTAGGACGAGAAAGGATTGGTCCATGAAATTGGACGATGCTCTTTGGGCGTACAGGACCGCATTTAAGACTCCCATAGGTACCACCCCTTATAATTTGGTATATGGGAAGTCTTGCCATTTGCCCGTTGAGTTAGAACACAAAGCATATTGGGCAATCAAATGGTTGAACTTCGACATTAAGGAGGCCGGCGAGAAGCGGCTATTGGAAATCAACGAGCTGGAGGAGTTGCGTTTGAACGCTTATGAGAATGCCAAAATCTATAAGGAGAGGACGAAGAGATGGCATGACAAGCGTATCATTCCAAAGGAGCTTAACGAAGGAGACTTAGTTCTACTCTTCAACTCCCGCCTCCGCCTCTTTCCAGGTAAGTTAAAATCTAGATGGACCGGACCTTATGTTGTGAAACATGTTTTTCCTCATGGTGCAGTTGAGATATGGGGCGAAACTAGCGGAAGCTTCAAGGTCAACGGTCATAAACTTAAGAAGTACAAACCGGAAGTTCCGGTTGAGGAGGTTGCACCAATATACCGGCAACATGGTCCAGCTAGCGACCTTAAACCAAGCGCTTCTTGGGAGGCAACCCAAGGTATTGCTTTCTTTTCCCTTTTTCTAGTCTAGCTTAGATAGTTTTGCTTTTGCTTTGCTTTGTTTGTTTTTGGCGTTCTAGACAGATAACAGGTGACATCTAAGAAAGGAGCACGAATCAGGAGCATAACTGGAAGGACGGAAGATCGAGAATTTGAGAAGACGAAGTTTGACTGAGGCACATCTCGGTTGCTGTCAGAGCACCTCGACCCAGATGATTCTTGAGCAACCGAGGCGACTAGGATTTCTGAAGAACCACCTCGGTCCGTACCACCTCGGTCCAGTCGAGGCCACCTCGACCGAGGTGACAGCAGTTCCAGCGAGAGTATAAAAAGGGGAAAATTTTCTCTTTCCTCACTTTTACCCTCCCTCGACCGCGGCGCTCTTCTTCACCTCGCTTCTTCGATTCTCGCTCATTTTCGAAGATTTCCGCTTCCAAACTACAATTAAATCGTAGAGGATCCTAGTGCATCGTCGATCTGCGAAGAAATCGAACTGAATCGGCCGAACGAGGTAAAACGAAACCGAAACCCTAACTCGCTATTTTCGCCTTGATTTGGGTCTGGATTGCCCTGCATTTGCTGAGAAAAGGATTAAGTACCCCATAGGAACCCGTTGTAGTGATTTTGGGGGAAAAGAACTGGAATTTCTGAAGGAATTAGATCGCAGTTTTTCGCCTCGGTCCAGACGTGTTGTGCCTCGGCCAAGGTGTTCTTGAGTGTTGTCAGGCCGACCGAAGTGACCTAACAGTGACAGATTTGAAAATGAGTTCTGACAGACGCCTTGCCCTTAGGGATAGATCCTCCCCTTCCCCTTCCCCTTCTTCCTCTTCTTCCCGACCCTATCGCCCGGTGATCCACGAGCGACACCGGGTCGATTATGAGCGTATTTCCGGCCGTCCAGTGATTGCACCTCGCTTCCTGGACGTGTCTGCTTTTGACTGTCTCCATGTGGATGGAGACCTTAGACGGATGATATCTACAATAGGGCTAGATCAGTTTACTGAGATCCGAGCCCTTGCCTATTTGGAGCCCACCTTAGAGTTTATTAGCTCCTTCACCTACCTCCCCACAGAGCGTTCTGTGAAGTACCGGTTGATGAACCGGAACTTCATAGTTCCACTAGAGTATTGGAGAGAGATTTTTGGTTTTCCTGCCCCGACAGCTGTTGACTTCCCGTCCCGATCTGTAGCCAGGGAGTTTTGGGGATAGATTGCTCACGTGGTTGAGCACGCAGACAGATGGCGCCCTGGAGATTCCAGGGAGAAAGTCATTTTTCACTTAGCTTTTCGGTTAGCCCACCGTATCTTCAACGAGACGCTTCTGGCGCGTACTGAGACGCCCCAGAAGGTCCGATAGGGGGAACTGTTCAGCCTATATTGCATGGTGACAGGAGGTATCCCCGACTTTGGCTTGATGCTGGCAGAAGATCTGCACATGATCAAGGCCAAGGCGAAGGGGGACATCTGCTGCGGAGGGATTGTGACCCACATCGCCAGCTACCAGGACATGGATCTCAGCGCTTGCACTATGGTGGCGGCTGCCAAGCCGCTTGGGCTGCAGGAGATGATCACTCAGCGGATTCTGGTTCCCCGAGGACTGACTACACCATACGTAGCTATGCCATGAGAGTTGACTGCACCGCAGGGGATCAGGTGGTCAGCACAGTTTACAGTTTATGACCCTCATTACTGGCAGACCGCCTGGGCCCCACTGATGGAGGATTATAGAGAGGCAGCAGCTGCCCCAGCTGAGGAGGAGGTAGATGATGAGGAGACAGCTGATGACAGGGATGATGGAGTCCCGATGGATACAGGGACGGATACTGCAGGGACGAGTGCACCGGTTATTGATCTGGATGATGATGATACTGAGCCGGCACCTGCTGCATCACCTGTGAGACCTACTAGGCGTAGGACACGCCGACATAGAGATCCAGAGGCTCACCGTCGGATCGATGATCTGACGGAGCAGATGATTGACTCTTATGCTGCTCTTACTGTGGACATCGATGAGACATTTGCCGCCCAGCACCGACAGATCGACAGTTGGACTCATCAGATGCTAGAGAGTCAGTATTATCAGCGCAGGATGATGGAGATCCAGTTCCAGCAGGCTATGGGTTATCCATTTGACCCATCCCAGTATCCATATGTGCCGCCACCACCACCACCACCGGATTAGGACTACTGAGAGCTGCAGGATTTTCTTTCTTATTTTTATGCAGTTCAACTTATTATCCGGTGAGTATTTTATTCCTTAGACTTATTTTGACCCACTGGGACAGTGTGTCCCAAGTATGGGGTATTTGATGTATTATTTGACATTTATGTGATGTATGACTCTACTTGATCGGATATTTATATTTATGCTTCATTTTGCATCTATGTGTTTATCTGAGATTGCATGCATACTTACAGGTTATTTGATTGAGAAAAAACGTCGAAACTGAAAGTTTTTAAAATTTTTTTTTTTTTGACCTCGACCGGTGGAGTTCTGGCCAAACGAGGTGTTTCACCTCGGTTGACCTAAGAGCACCTCGACCGAGGTGGGTTAACTGAGAGTTTTCGAAACGATTTTTGTGCTTCTTATCTGGATATGATCTCAGTGAAGATCTTGCTTACTGACTGGTTTTGAAATCTCTATGTGTTTGAAAGGTTTTATAATATGTTTAAGTTGCTAAATGCTTTGTTTGAAATTATTGGCATGTTTAATACTTTGTTTTTGTCCAAATTATGTTGAATTTTAAGGTTGACACCGCAAGATAAGTTCTCTCACTTTCTTCTTGGAAAGACCAAGGCAATTCATTCTTCTCTCTTCTTCTTCTTGATCATGCTTAACCCCTCATATACATTTTGCCTCCCTTTACCTATCCGGGAATTTGGAAGCAAGCGAAGTGGCGAAAGCAAGTGAAGTTAAAGCTGAGAAGTTGGCTGGAAGTGAAAGTGTTAGAAAGTAATAATAGGTTTGGGAAAGTCAATCATGATGATGAGTAACTCGGCACCATTCACATAGCCGGGTGTTTGTGTCTTGCCAAAGTCGGATTGAGCGATATTCCTAACGGGTCATGGTATGTGCATCAAGGGTTTGATGCATCTCAAGAAATTGATGATTGCTGATTTCCTAAGCTTCGGTTATTGTGCACCTCTGTCCATGCATCCCAAAAAGTAAAGTAAAAGAAAAAAGTGTGAAATAAGCAAAGCTTATTGGTGGAAGATGTTGCAAGTCAAAGTGAAAGTGAAGTATATCCTTTTCCCGGATTCTAGCACCACATTACCTTACATACATCCCTACCCTACACGTTTCTTGACCTTTCTTTTGGCAAGCCCTTGAGACCTCGAGCTTGTTGATTGACTTAGTGGTTTAAACTGGATTATGCATGATTAATTTCGATAATTATAACTTATTATGCATTCTATGATTTTATGCAAAGATGAACAACTTTGTTATATTTATAAAATGTTTTGATTATATTTTGATTTTAAATTCCATGAAGTATTCTCTTAGAGTGATCTTTGATTGTTGCACACCATAAAAATGTTTTGGAAGACTTTTCATTGATTTTCTTGACTTATAATCCATTCTATCTTGTCTTTTATATGCGGAACTTGCTTGGGGACAAGCAAGGGCTAAGTATGGGGTATTTTGATAGCATGAATTATAGTCTATATTTTGGGTTTGTTTGGACGTTTTATCTTCAATAATCTGCATGTTTGTATGTATATTATGTGATTATATTACCATTTCATCTACCTTTGCGGGAATCGAGGTCTACACCTAGTTTTGTTATAATCGTAGGTAAAATGGTACGTTTTGCATCAAAAAGGAGCAAAAGGAGCTATGGAGTCATTGGAGCTACATTAAGGAACCATCCAGGAAGCATAGCCATGGATTTATGATTCACTTTGGACCAGATTTGAGAGATTTCACATTCAGTTGTGACTCACCTCGGTTGACCACAGATTCACCTCGACCGAGGTGATCTAGAGAAGTCGACTCGACCGAGGCGAACACTTGGGACGCGGCAAGAAAATTTTATTCTTGGCTGAGATTTTTTATCTTTGGAAAGAGATCTTATATTTTTGGGCTTGGCTCTTGGAAGGAAGAAGATATGCTAGATCATATATTTTACCTATTTTTATGGGAAGAGATCTTTCTAAGATATCTTATCTTTGGAGAGTAATTTTCCTATAAAAAGGGTTGGATTTTCCACAAATCCGACCGTGCTTAGTAACCCGCTTACACCGACATCCGCTATCAGCACAAGATCGTGTTTATACCGCTGCGGCCATACTCCAGTTGGGAGATTCGAAGAACCTTTTTGAAGGTTGAAGGAAGATTGAAGTCTATAGCTTTTATAGCTTTTGAAGGGTTTTTGTAAGATTATCTTAGATTCCCTTCCTTGTTGTCTTGCCTTGTTGGATTTCTATCCAAGGAACGCTTTGTTGTGATATTTGATTCAGTTATTGAAGTCTTTTCATTAAATTCTTCTTGTTCAAATATTCACTTTCTTCCCATATACTTGATTAATACTTTCATGATGATGAGTGGCTAATCTCTTTGTGTGATTCTAGGGTGATTGGCTGAAGGTTGTGGGAAAAACAATGATAGAATTATCTTAATCACAGTAGGGCCCTGAAAGTTCGAGTCTTTAACCTTAACCCTGAGCATCTCGCTCAGTCGATGAACATCTCGGCCGGGGTGAAATTCTTCTGACCGAGGTGACTTATCTGATCCGAAACTGAGAGTTAAGTTTTAGAGTTTGCCAAATCCTATTCTTATTACACTTTTCCTGGTTCAATGCAAGCTCAGGATGAGACTTACCCGGTAATTCCTTAGTTTGTTTACCTAAGATCATAAGTATAGGTAATAAAGGTTTATCCTTTATTGGGGTTTGAGTGTGCTTTCATCCCATCTTTGTGAGTTAGCCTGAGACTTACCCGGTAAAGGTTGATTCCATTCCCTTAGATGGTGTGTTAGTTTGAGATTATAGTTCTTTATCTTAGTTCCTTGAGACTTACCCGGTAATAGGAGTTACGGTTTAGGATTAGTGAGTAGTGAGACTTACCCGGTGATCTATTCCACTTTAGTAACACCTTCCCCATGCAAAAACCTCAGCTTTGTCCGCTTATCTTGAGATCTTGAGTTGGAACCACAACTAGATGCTTTAATCCCTAGAATTGCATATTTCCTTTATTGACTTCTATATCATCTTTGATTGTTTTGATCACCTCTTGTAGTTAGTATTTACATAAGCATACCGTAATTGGACTTTGTTTCACTAAGTCCCTGTGATCGACCCCTGGAATTCCTTGCTTTTTACTATGATTGACCCGTACACTGCGGGTTCGCATCCTTGTTTTAAGCTTACGTCTAGGGTTATAAATTTAAAGCTTGCAAACACCGTTTGGAGCGAACATTATGATTGTCTCGGTTTCCCATCTTGATTGTGGTGGCAAATAGCTTGTCGAGAGTGATCATATTCCGCTTTGCTTCTAGCCTCAAACTTTCACCTTCTGGTCCGTTAGTAAGCTTAGATTCAATGCCTCTTGTCTGGATCGCTACTATATTTCACCTTGACCTTCATGCCTATTTGTGTTTCTGAAGGCATCCCCTTTGTTTGTAACGTTGCTTTACACTATCTTGAAAGAACCTATGGGTTGTCTCTTCCCATTTGTATACTTGCCGGTCATCCAACGCGTTTCCGGAACTACCGTCATGTATATTCTTCATTTGATCCTATTGAGTTGACTCGGGATTCCCTTCTTGTCATCGTATTTGGTATTGTCTTTTAGTCTTCACTTTTCCGTCTCGATGTTCCTCAACAAGCTCGAAGGGGTTGTCCGCCGTTCGTCTACCCTAATGCACATAAGATGTGCATACTAATCCTCACGTTGACACCCTTCAAAATCTACTTAGATGTGTCAAAGGAGTGAGAACTCATTATGTTATCTCCGTTAAGGACATAACATAACTATAATTTCTACTAATTTTCGGCATATATTTATCTATATCACATATCTTAATAATCAAGCAAATAAGTCAACATTAAGTAAAAACCTAAAGTCCATACTAAGCATATTGAGATCCGCGGTAGTAGTGGTGGTCAGCCGTACTTTTCTATCCCCAACCAGACTATGCATGCATTTGAAAACCAAAAGTCCTTTTTAAAACTCAGATCCCTTTTCGGGTTCGGCTTAAGTACGTATTCGGTCTTTCAGAAGATTTCAAGTGCCATTGTTGCCAACCTAGAGCTCTTATACCATGTTATAACACCCCGAATTCTCAGAACTCGAGACATTACTGGTTAGGACCACACAATGGGTCCCGACCTCAGTTTGACAACAATTTTACTAGGATCTTGCAACAAGACACAAATAAGAAAAACCGAAATTCATAAAGTAGTATTTTTAAGAGATGGATGCAACAACGTCTAAAATCTATAATACTTAAACAACGGAAAAGACTAACTGTCTTTAACAAGAAGAAAGAAACAACAAGGTAAACACCCATCCCCACTCTAAGGAGTACGGAGACCCGACTGACCACTACTTCTGGATCACTCAACTGCTGCTCTAACCTGTGGTGACTCTAAACAATACAACAGAACAACCATTATCTAGCTATCTAAACGTTAGGTAAAATAAGAATAGCACATACACACATCATAGCAAAAGTAAACACGCATCATGCTTTCAAACAATCCATTTATTATCTTTACTTAGGTCATTCACTATTACTAATGATACTTATTTTGTAACACGAGGGATTCTCAAACCTCGACTCCGCCCCCGTGTAACCATCGGGAATGGATCTGATGCATCTCACCTTGTACCTGTATGGTCTAGGTATAGAGAACCTCCTAGTCTCCTATCAAAGCTGGGCAGTGATGTCACGGCCCGTTATACATACACTTGGGCCTTAAAAATTATAATAACAGTCGTCCTATCAAGTTCTTATTATAAACACACATCACACACACCACTATTGTCATTCAACTAACATCCAGAAACTAGCTAAGTCGCAAGGACTTACCTGAATCAATTCACAACTCTCAAAAGTCTCAACTCGGTCTACAACCGTAGTAACTCAATCGTTTGTCAAACAAGGCATGTGGATCAAAATCACATCCTATACTCTTAGAAGTTATAAACTTCTAAGATGTACAATCTCATGAAGAGAAATTTCGAAAAATGCCCTCTTAAAGTAAAATGACTATTTTACCCTTGATCCCGAAAACCCCAAAAAAGTCTATCATCTAGTTCTAAAATATCCTTTGGAACCTATTTCCACAATTTAGTTCTCTAGAGGTAGTTTGTGGAAGATATAAAGGTTAACCAACATTCTAGATTTCCATAAGAGTCGCTAAGGTCCGACTTTGGCTTAAGATGTGAGGCTCGAATAAAAATATAAAAATTACGAAATAATTCTCTAGGTCCTCTATAACATACATACTAACCATATGAGCAAAGATCTCTCAAAACTATCCAGCCACCATAAAAATTACGAAATAATTCTCTAGGTCTGACTTTGCCTTTAATGGAAGACATAGAGCATTCCAAACCCCCTAGGATCAAATTGAAAGAGAATTGTGAAGTGCAATATCAAGTTGTGACTTTGTTAGATCCCCATAGGAGATACATTAAGGATGAGACTCTAGTACCATCACTAATGGAGTTTGCTAATCCTACGAGTTTCCGCTCATGTCTACCCTTGAATCACCATGACTTTGTTGATGATTTGTTTCCCTCAACCTTTGTTAATCTTGCACCGTTGTCCATGAGGAAACGAGTGAGTTTTACTATAAGATTGCAAGTTGAAAACATCAAGAAGAAGGGAAAGCACAATATCTATGTACTAGAGATGTCGGATGGTTATGGTGAAGATAACCTTACCATGATTACAGTAGAACCTCGACATATTATAAAGAAACCTCACTACAGTGAGTAATCTCGTCCCAAGAGAGGTAAATCTCACCCCGAGATACCAGAATCTCGCCCAAGTATGCAAAAACTTTACCCAGGGCCAGATCTCGCCCCATAGAATTTCTTGCCCCAAAAGAAATCTCGCCAGAGATTCCGAAAACCTCTCCTAGTGCATCTGCATCTCGTCCTAATGAGATATCTCCTCCCACTGTTAAATTTTCTCGCCACAATGGTGATATCTTAACCAAGCTTTCAAGGATGCTTATTGCTTCTAAGGAAGAACTAGCTAATGAGTGTTTATCCATAGACGTTGTCCCTAGATGTTTGGATAAAGGGAGGTAACTTCTTTAGTCTCTTGGGTGAGAGCTTAAGAATAGCATGTTTAAACTTTCCTAAGTGTGATCATAATTTCAGTTTCTTGTTTAGGAGGTTTAGAGATTGGTTACATTATTTATTTCCTAGTGATAGTATATTGATCATTTCATTTTTTAGGAATTTTGTGTCAGTCACCATCTTAGACTATATTGTGCTAGGAATTGAACATATTAAGTGTAGATGTATTGTACATGTTGATTTGGGTGATTTTCTTAAGCATTGTGTGTTCGAGGACTCTAGAGATAAGTTTAACTTTTTTGGAGAGTTCTTTATTAAGTTTGACCATGTGTGCATACCTAGTTGTTATTTCAAGTGTCTCATCAAGGGGAAGACCTCTATGGTTGATAAAGGTCATTTGGAGAGGTACAAGTTTTGTGATATGTTGACCACATATGACTATGGACCACATTTTCTTTGATAATTAGAACTTTCATGAAATATTTGAGAAATAATATGATTATATCTAGGTGTATATTTCATATAATGAACCTATCTAGATGTAATTTTCATGAACTATATATGTTGGTTCTTGGAGTTTATTGTCATTTCGTTGAGAGACATTAGTATGAGCTTATTTGAGGAGTTAGCTAGACCTAAGAAGGGGAGAAATTTAATCTTTAAGGTTGTAGTGTTATCGCCTATAAGTCATGCTTATTCTAGGATTTTCTTCCCTATCCAGTCTTAAACTATCATGACTATGTAGTTAAGTTGTTTTCTTTAACTTTCTTTGATCTTATACCATTGTCTTTATTTGTGCGAGTAAAGTTTATTGCATGAAAACAGGTGGACATTGTTAAGGAGATGCATGATAAATCACGCAAGAGGCTAGAGGAAGAAGTGAAACTAGTTGCGGCCAAGGCTAGTCAAGTGCGCAAGGAATTGCTACTCGATCCAGGAGATCTAGTGTGGCTGCAGCTAGGAAAATATTGGTTTCCGGAGCATATCCAGCTTTCATCGTCGAAGACGAGATATAAATCTCTAGTAGAAATCTCGGCCCCTCCCGTAAAAATCTCGCCCCGAGATAATGACTGAGATTAACTACTATTGTGAATTATGGTAAATTATTTTAAGCTAGATTGATGCAAAGTTCGAGAGATCATCCAGGGGAGAAGAGGAAATCGAAGTTTTCACCACAAGGATACTTGAGTTTTCGTTGGCATCTAGTGATGTGTATATTGATGTGCGTATCGAGTGAACACGACTAAGGATGGAGGAGAAGTTGACGTTCTCACCGCATAGAGATGAACCAATCAAGGAGCTATGTAAGGTTGACGACGATGCCTATGTATTGAAGCTTTCGGAGGATTATGGCATGATTCCTATTTTCAATGTGGGAGACTTGAGCCTTACGTGACTAGTGATGAGCGTGGTGTCGATTCGAGGACGAATCATTTTCAAGAAGGGGAGTATGATGCGGGACCATCCTTAACATCTCCTACTATTCATAGAAAAATCACTAGATCAAGATCAAGATCCATCCAAGAAGAGGTTGCTAGCTTATTGATATCATGTGCATCTAAGGAGACTCTACTTGTGTCTAAGTCTTCTTTAGTTACATTGATATCTATTGTGGAAGAGCCATACTTGTGTGTTAAGGAAGCAAAGATAGCAACTAAAGATCTCGACCCCACCTGTCTAGCCGAGATATTGATCAATCTTGTCGAGATTTATTAAATCTAGATTAGATTATATTTAGTTATTTTATACATTTAAATCTCTAAATATTCTAAAGGTTTTTATTTTGTATCCTATATTTTGTAGGATTATCTTTAGTCTTTATCTTTTAGGATTTCGGCCTATAAATAGCCTTAGGAGGCCGAGATATTAGATAGCTTAGATTTGATATTTTGATCCAGATATATTGTGAGAAATCGTTACTTCGTTCATGAAGTTTTCGTTTTTATTCATTCCTATTCAATCAAAAAGAGAGCCTTTGATTGAATCGGTGTGAGTCCATGCTAGGTTGTTCTTGTGTATGTTAATCTTCTTAAAGATTTGTGTTACTAGTCAAACTAGTCCCCTTGTGTTTATCTCAATTTAGAAGGCTTGTGTAAGGTTGAAGAAGGAAGCGTTAAGGTAACTCTTTGTTGAGGGTTTTGATCAATTGATCAAGGTTTTTTGTAAGTTTATATCTGAGTTCTATCTTCCTATACTTACATCAATTTCAGTCCATTATCCATCTTTTTTATCTTACCATTATTATCCATATTAATCACGTTCTTGTTCTATGTGTTTTCGAGAATCTCTGCGCTACCACTACCAAATCTCGCGCCGATATTTCCGATCGAGATTCTTTTTGAAGAGATGGTCGTGGACTTAATATAGATCCGGAAATTACGGCACCAACCCCGCATCATATCTATTATGCAAGCTTGAAGTCAGCTTAAGGGAGAATGTTAGAGATAGGATACATTATTATGTTATTTTACATTTTCATCCATATATTTACGTGTACATAAACATTCACAAGTCTAAGTAGTAATAAATAACCTCCCAGTTTACCAATCTTACATGTTTGAAATCAAATTGTACAAGACATTGAACTTGAGGATGAAATAGTGGAATCTAATTACTAATGTCATTCTGCTTGGATATTAGAAGTGAAAAATGTATGGTTGGAAGTATATCAAACTATCAAAGTATACTGTGAAGAATACTAAATCATGGTGGCACCTAAGTCGAAGCACTATACAGTGATAGTCAGTGGTAGAGATGAATGCTACAGTTGAATAAATAAGTTGTAAGAATATATTTAAGATATTATATATATATATATATATTCTATGTGGCAAAGGTGTCTAGGTTAAATATATAAAGTTAAGTCCAAATTAGAGTTTGTAGTGTTAATATAAAGTCGAAACCGTAATGGATCGGTATCGGTTAAAGACGTTAAAATTACGGGATTAATTATAATCCCTCCTTCCTTGCCTAATTATTAACCTATACTTATCTCATTAAATTATATATATATATATATATATATATATATATATATATATATATATATATATATTTGTAAATGACGGTTACCATAAATGGATTGAGGCGGTTGTTTTCAATGGATTACAGTGGTTTTCTGCATTCAACAGAACTCTCTACCACAATACAACCAATTCCCGTAAAAGTAAGAAAACAAAAGGTAATTAGAGATAAGTTAAGATTAAAAGATTAATCTCATCCATTAGAGATTACTAAAAGCAAAGGATTACGGAAGGAGAAGACTATTCACTTACGTTTACGGATCGGACTCGTTTGATTTGCAATGAAAACTCTCACGGATAAAGGTTAGTCTTCGATTCATATACGGATATATCGGTTGATTCATGTTTAAGTTTAGATCAATTATAGTGTTTTGATTTCGAAACGGAATCGTAAATACTCTAACATTTGGTATCAGAGCAGGTTTTAAAATTACATGATTCATCGGTAGATCGTTTATATATGAAATCAGAGTTTATATACATGACGTTTATTTTCTTCTGATGATTATCAGTGTCCTATTAATTTTTCATGTTTGAATGTAAATCTCACATGAATGTAAATCTCTCACCACTGTATCGTTGCAATGATAAAACAAATTTGTTCTTATTATTAACATCATGCTCATTGCTTTACGGCAGTATGAAGACTTATAGTGAATATATTTAGTTTTTTTTATTATGGGTGATTACTGTTTTACACATTATGACATATTAGTAGGTAGATTTAAAATGAAGGGATTATGTTGGACATAATTTGTTTATATGGTTAACAGTGATCATGTTTGAAGATAATTTATATTTTACTGTTATTGTTTTTTTATATAATATTGTAAAGATTCAAAGTACAATATGGATTACATGTGAATGATTCTAATCATCATTTGAATGCATCATTATAATAAGTATGGTTATAATAAAATAATTAAATTTAATTGTTAAAATTATGTACAACTTGTTAGTCACCAAAGTGGCCTGGTTGTATTAAGTTTAACCGTTAAATTTTAGAATATGATCAATTGTTCATGATTAAATAGATGCTATGAAATGATTTGATTGAACAATTGTTTTATTGGTTATGATTCTAGGAGATCACCCAAAGGTGGATCATTGAAAATAATCAATAATATTAAGAGAACAATCATCATATTTAGGTTGAATAGTATGTATATCCAAAGATAGCATGCTTATTTAATTTATGTAAATTATGATTGTCTATTAAGTGCATATTTTAGCATCAATGATTGTGTGTGTTTTAAGTATTGCCCAAAGGTTGCTTGAATACATGCTTTAAATTTTACATATATGATTTGAATCTATATTATAGTCAAATCACTAATAGGTAAGCATGTATAAATTGTTGCAGCTTCATCAAATTTTTCTGCATCTGCAAACTCTGTCGTCAAATTCAATGGGCAGAATTATGATGATTGGTCTGAACAAGTCCGATTTACTTTGGGCATTATGTCGTTGGACCTTGCTATACTCATGGATAATCTACCGGCAACCATTACAGAGAATAACTCCGAAGCTGAAAAATCTCTTTATGAGGATTGAGAGCGTTCTAATAGGTTGAGTTTGAATCTCATGAGGATGAGTATGGCTGAAAGTATGCCTAAGACAGAGAATGCAAAGGAATTCTTTCTAAAAGTTAAGGAGTATTCACAATCAGATTTGGCGGACAAGTCAATTGTAGGAAGCCTTATGAGTGAGCTGACTACAAAGAAGTTTGACTAGTCTCAGCCTATCCATGATCATGTGACGTATATGTCTAATTTGGCAGCAAAGTTAAAGACATTGGGAATGGATGTTAATGAAACATTCTTGGTCCAATTTATCATTAACTCTCTACCTCTTGAGTTTGGTCAATTCCAGGTGAACTATAACACCATTAAAGACAAATGGAACTTCCAGGAATTAAAGGCCATGCTTGTTCAAGAGGAAGGGAGATTAAGGAAGATAAAGGATCAAGTTGTCCATTTTACAAGTCATGATGGTGCTAGCAACAGTAAGGGTAAGTCAAGTGAAAAGGACAAGAGGAACAAGAACCCTTTGAAAGTCAATGAGGGTCATGTTAAGAAGGAAGTGAAGTGTTTCTTTTACAAGAAAACGGGACACTTCAAGAAGGATTGTCCTAGAAGGTAGGCTTGGTTTGAAAAGAAAGGTATACATTATAGTTATGTTTCCTTTGAATCAAATCTTATAGAAGTGCAAAACTGGTTTTCGAACTCAATCCCCACCTGCCTTGCACAACCTTTGGTCCGCTTGGGTCCGTAACAACATCCTAAAGAACCAAACCATTTGGACCTGCGAACCAAACTACAAGTACAGCTTCTCCTGGAACTCTCTCTTGAAAGTCAGGAACTTGATACTACACACTCAAAGATCCATCCAGGGCAGCTCGTTCATCTCGGCTTCTCTGAAGACGAATGGCTGCTTCTCAACTACCTCTGCCTACTATTTCTTGAAGCCTCGCCTGCCCCCCACGTCCTCCCATCTTTACACCAACATTTGGAAGAGAACCAACACCCCGAAGAGCAGCTTCATCGCCTGGATCGCTACCCATCAGCGACTTCCCACCCTCGTCAAGTTACTCGCTTGGAACGTCACCCAACGTGACACTTACTACCTCTGCAATGATAGACCCGAAGATGAAATTCACCTTTTCCACAACTGCCGCTTCGCCACTACCACTCTTGTGCTCATCTCCAGGTGGTTGAGAATTCCTGCTCCTTTCCCCTACATGAACAACATTTGGACTTGGCTCGCCTCTCTCAAACCTCACAAACATCATCTCATCTCCCACATCAGAATTTCCACGCTTCTTAACTTCGTTTACTTCATTTGGAAGGCTCGGAACGACCTGATCTTCAACCAAGTTGTGACCCATGAAGCATCATGTGCTCACAACATCATCCTCGCAACCAAAAACCACTTTACTCACCACTGGAAGGATAGATCCACACTTACTCTCTCTTGGGCTAACACACTTGGAATCCAGCTCATGTAATCGGACCTCATGGCCTGGTCTACTTCTTACTATATCACTGCATTTGTACTGCTCCTATGCCCTAGAAGGGCCTTGTAAATCCTCTCCTTGATTCAATACATTAACTTTTCAAAAAAAAAAATCTTATAGAAGTGCCTAATAATACTTGGTGGATAGATTCTGGTGCTACTACTCACATGTCTCATATTAAACAGGGATTCAGTATGATCCGGCCCATAAGAGAAGCTGAACAGTATTTGTTCATGGGAAACAGGATGGAGGCAAAGATAGAGGGCATTGGGACTTACAAATTGATCTTGGACACTGGTTGTTATATAGATCTTGAAGGATGTCTTTATGTACCTGAATGTGCTAGAAATCTTGTTTCCATTAGTAGATTGGATAACTTAGGTTTTATTATTAAGTTTGGACATGGTGAATTTTCATTGTACAAACATATTATATTTTATGGTAGTGGTACATTGATTGATTCACTTTACAGGCTTAATCTTGATATTAAATTTTCCGAATCTTTGCTTCATGTTGAAGCTAATGTGGGCATCAAGCGTAGTACATCGAATGAAAATTCAGCTTTCTTATGGCATCAAAGATTAGGTCACATATCTAAGGAAAGGTTAATGAGGTTGGTGAAAAATGATATCTTACCTCACTTGGATTTTAGTGACTTAGAAGTGTGTATATAATGCATTAAAGGAAAGCAAACTAAGCGCACTACAAAGAAAGCCGCCACAAGAAGCACTCAACTTCTTGAGTTAATTCACACCGACATTTGTGGTCCTTTTGACGTTCCTTCATGGAGCGGTGAAAAGTATTTCATCACTATTATTGATGATTTCTCACGGTATGGATATATTTATCTATTGCATAAAAAGTATCATTCTATAAATGCCTTAGAGGTATTTGTTACTAAGGTGGAAAGGCAATTAGATAGAAAAATAAAAGTTGTGAGGTCTGATATAGGTGGAGAATTTTATGGGAAATATAATGAAAATGGACAGTGTCTAGGTTCATTTGCAAAGTTTCTTGAAAATAGAGGCATTTGTGCACAGTATACAATGCCCGATACACCTCAGCAAAATGGTGTAGCTGAGAGGCGGAACCGTACATTAATTAATATGGTTAGGAGCATGCTAAGTAATTGTTCTTTGCCCTTATCATTGTGGATACACGCATTAAAGACTGCAATATATTTATTGAACTGGGTTCCTAGTAAGGCAGTTCCTAAGACCCCTTATGAGCTGTGGACGGGAAGGAAACCTACTTTGAGACATCTTCGTGTTTGGGGTTGTCCTGCAGAAGTGAGGGTGTATAATCCACATGAAAAGAAGCTTGATCCAAGGACAGTTCGTGGATTCTTTATTGGCTATCCTGATAAGTCAAAAGGGTATAAATTTTATTGCCCTAACCATAGTACGGGAATCATAGAAACTGGCAATGCTAGGTTCATTGAGAATGGTCAAACTAGTGGGAGTGGTGATCCATGAAAAGTGGACATTCAAGAAATCCAGGTTGAAGATCTTTCACCTGTGGTTTCTTCTGAGGTTGTACCAATTGTCATATCACAATTACATGACAACTTGGAACAACAAAATGATGTCCAAAATCCTTTAGTTGACAATGAAATAAATGAACCGGTCATAGTACAAGAAGAGACAAATGAACCACGTGAATCATTAAGGCGGTCTATAAGAGAAAGAAGATCTGCCATTCCAGATGATTATGTGGTTTATCCTCTTGAAAATGAATGTGACTTAAGCATTGATGAAGATCCAGTTTCATTTAAGAAAGCCATGGGAAGTGACACTTCTGAAAACTGAATAATTGCCATGAAAGAAGAAATGAAATCGATGAGTGACAACCAAGTATGTGATTTAGTTGAGGTGCCTGAGGGTCCAAGACAGTTGGGTCTAAGTGGGTCTTTAAGACCAAACGGGACTCTAAGGGCAACATTGAAAGGTATAAGGCTAGATTGGTTGCTAAAGGATACACTCAAAAAGATGGCATTGACTACATAGAGACTTTCGCTCCGGTGTCAAAGAAAGACTCTTTGAGAATTGTTTTGGCTTTGGTGGCTCATTATGACCTTGAGCTTCACCAAATGGATGTAAAGACCGCTTTTTTAAATGGAGATATGGACCAACCTGAAGGGTTCTTGACCACAAACAAAGAACATATGGTGTGTAAGTTGAGAAAATCAATATATGGACTGAAACAAGCTTCCCGACAATGGTATCATAAGTTTAATGATATCATCACGTCTTATAGTTTTGTAGAGATCACCGTTGATCGGTGTATCTACATAAAGGTCAGTGGGAGTAAATTTGCTATTTTAGTCCTATATGTTGATGATATCTTGCTTGCTGCAAATAACATAGGCATGTTACATGATATAAAGAAATATCTCTCTAAGCACTTTGAAATGAAAGATATGGGTGAGGCATCCTATGTGATTGGAATAGAAATATTTCGGGATAGATCACAAGGATTGTTAGGTTTGTCTCAAAAAGCTTATATCAATAAAGTCTTAGAGAAATACAGAATGTATAAATGCTCTGCAGGGATAGTTCCAATTCAGAAGGGAGATAAGTTTAGTAAACTACAAGGTCCTAAAAATGAATTGGAACGAAAGAAAATGGAAATATTCCTTATGCATCAGTGGTTGGGAGTTTGAATTATCTTCAAACATGTATTCGACCTGACATTAGCTTCGCTGTAGGCATGTTGGGTAGTATCAAAGTAATCCCGGAATGAACCACTGGAAAGCTGCTAAAAAGGTTCTCATGTACTTGCAAGACACCAAAGAGCACATGCTTACGTATAGGAGATCCGATCATCTAGAGGTCATTGGATATTCAGATTTAGATTTTGCCGGATGTGTGGATAGTAGGAAACCTACGTTCGGATATGTGTTCCTATTAGTGGGAGGAGATGTTTCTTGGAGGTGTGGGAAGCAATCTATCATCGCTACTTCTACTATGGAGGCTGAGTTTGTGGCGTGCTTTGAGGCTACTAACCATGGATTGTGGATGCGGAATTTTATCTCGGGGCTTGGAATTGTTGACTGTATAGCTAGGCCGCTGAGAATTTATTGTGATAACTCTATAGTTGTGTTCTTTTCGAAGAACGACAAGTACTCCAAGGGTGCTAAGCACATGGAGTTAAAGTATTTGTCAGTTAAAGATGAAGTGAAGAAACATAGAGTGTTTTTTGAGCATATTAGAACGGACATGATGGTTGCAGATCCGTTAACTAAAGGTCTACCACCTAAGGCGTTCAATGGCCATGTAGAACGTATGAGTGTTATAGATAAGACCTTGCTATTATAATTATATTTCGCTCATCATATTATAACACTTTGAATTCACTTATTGACATGTTTCTGCTTTACAATACTTGTCATCATTATCGTATTTGTATACAATTATTGTTTTCTGATGACACGTAAGTGCATCTCAAACTTAAGCAATATTGAGTTTTGAATTGATTTATGATACTTGGAAGGAATCATGTCGCTTAATGACGTGTGACCGCCATGATCCAATCGATTCCGATTCAATCACAAATTATTGATATTTTATGGACTTATATAAGTTTCCGCATTATAGATATTAAATCATTAAGATGACACACATGCCAAGTGGGAGAATGTAAGAATATATTTAAGATATATATATATATATATATATATATATATATATATATATATATATATATATATATATATATATATATATATATATATATATATCTTAAATATATTCTTACATTCTCCCACTTGGCATGTGTGTCATCTTAATGATTTATGTGTTCCTATTAGTGGGAGGAGATGTTTCTTGGAGGTGTGGGAAGCAATCTATCATCGCTACTTCTACTATGGAGGCTGAGTTTGTGGCGTGCTTTGAGGCTACTAACCATGGATTGTGGATGCGGAATTTTATCTCGGGGCTTGGAATTGTTGACAGTATAGCTAGGCCGCTGAGAATTTATTGTGATAACTCTATAGTTGTGTTCTTTTCGAAGAACGACAAGTACTCCAAGGGTGCTAAGCACATGGAGTTAAAGTATTTGTCAGTTAAAGATGAAGTGAAGAAACATAGAGTGTTTTTTGAGCATATTAGAACGGACATGATGGTTGCAGATCCGTTAACTAAAGGTTTACCACCTAAGGCGTTCAATGGCCATGTAGAACGTATGGGTGTTATAGATAAGACCTTGCTATTATAATTATATTTCGCTCATCATATTATAACACTTTGAATTCACTTATTGACATGTTTCTGCTTTACAATACTTGTCATCATTATCGTATTTGTATACAATTATTGTTTTCTGATGACACGTAAGTGCATCTCAAACTTAAAGCAATATTGAGTTTTGAATTGATTTGTGATACTTGGAAGGAATCATGTCGCTTAATGACGTGTGACCGCCATGATCCAATCGATTCCGATTCAATCACAAATTATTGATATTTTATGGACTTATATAAGTTTCCGCATTATAGATATTAAATCATTAAGATGACACACATGCCAAGTGGGAGAATGTAAGAATATATTTAAGATATATATAAATATATATTCTATGTGGCAAATGTATCTAGGTTAAATATATAAAGTTAAGTCCAAATTAGAGTTTGTAGTTTTAATATAAAGTCGAAACCGTAATGGATCGGTATCGGTTAAAGACGTTAAAATTACGGGATTAATTATAATCCCTCCTTCCTTTCCTAATTATTAACTTATACTTATCTCATTAAATTATATATATATATATATATATATATATATATATATATATATATATATATATATTGTAAATGACGGTTACCATAAATGGATTGAGGCGGTTGTTTTCAATGGACTACAGTGGTTTTCTGCATTCATCAGAACTCTCTACCACAATACAACCAATTCCCGTAAAAGGAAGAAAACAAAAAGTAATTTGAGATAAGCGAAGATTAAAAAAAGATTAATCTCATCCATTAGAGATTACTAAAAGCAAAGGATTAAGGATGGAAAAAACTATTCATTTACGTTTACGAATTGGACTCGTTTGATTTACAATCACGGATAAAGGTTAGTTTTCGATTCATATACGGATATATTCTAATCAATTATAGTGTTTTGATTTCGAAACGGAATCGTAAATACTCTAACATGAGTCGATCATAATTATCTTGTTTGCATGCACAGATACTGAAACCGGCTGAAAACGGGAAACAGTTCTTCTCAGTTGTCACTATGCACGGCTTGGGCCACAAATCTTGAATAAAAAAACAGTTTGTAGTATTGTACATATGGGGTAAGATGAGCACAGCATTCAATCGAAGAACATGCAAGGTTAGGTTTGGCATTTCGTCATTATTTGGATCTTTAACTAAAGATTGTATTTACCATTTTTCATATTTTTCTTTCTTGAAAGTCACACCAAGGTTGAAAACTGAGTAATTATTGTGGTGTTTTTCTCGATCCGAATCATGTACTTTCCACAAAAGCTTCAATGCTCTTATTTGCCTCTTTTTCACCATTTCTTCAGCCCATGCATATATATACCTATGATTTCAAATTTAATACAAAATCCACGACGAAGAATATGCTGCACAAAAACCTAATATCTCTAGCATGAATATGTATAAGCTCAAACCAATCTCTAAAGATAAAGGATGAATGAATGAATTTCGGATAAGATAAAGGAAACAAAACTAGTTTGGTGATACAGCTATGAAGTCCAATAAGCTAGCTAGCTAGTGGGATTGCACGTGCCAGACTGCATGTCTATATATATATATATATATATGAACACAACTAAACTAAACGATAGGAGAGGCGCCGCAGATCTCTAGAAGCATGGAAGAACCCGAGAAAGCATGAATTTTGTAAAGCATAATTGTTCGTCTTCGAAACTCTCGTATAATCACTTTTTTACAACTTTATCCTTTCTGCTTCTTTTGTGCGAAAAAAGATTTGAAATTCAAATATATTTAAAGAACTCAACGGCCTCTTTTGATCAGCAGTGGTTCAGTATTCCCTAATCTCAAGCATCTCTATGCACCACTTTATACAAGGAAGACTAGCTAGTTTAAAGTTTTTCTGAATCTTGTGATTAATTTTATTATTGAGTGCAGTGGAGTGGACCTCATCCTACACTGAAACTGAAGACTGCTAGCTAGCTTTTGTTGTTTCTCTTGTAATTTTAAATCATCACATCAATTTCAAGCTCATTAACCCTTGCTTTGATTTGAGTTACTTTGTGTGTGTAAACACATTATAAATTTCTGGACTGAGGTAGATAAAAACATAAAAAAAAAATAGATGATAATCAGTTTAGGCAGATCTTGTGCATGTGGGTTGCCTTGAAAATGTGTGCCTGTTGATGGATACATATGCATGAACAGGTTTTGAAATGGAAGATTTCTGTAACGTGATCATGTTGGGATATTGTTTGACCATTGTCTGCTGTCGTGTAATTTTTAATCTGTCTTTTGATCTTTAACTGTGTGTGATGAAGAGGAGAGTTAGTAACGGGCCGGGATATATTCTGATGATAAGAAAAAGGCAAATGGAAATAGGATAGAGGTAAAGACAGTGAGGAGTTTTGAGAAATGAGCTTTCATGGATTACTGTCCTTTTCCTTCTCCAGGAATCTCTGTCCTTATTCCTTGTTTATAATTTATAAAGCAGGAGAGTCACATGGAGAGAGAGAGATGATCATGTCATCATACATAAACATAATTGCTTTCAATTCTCAACGGACCTTTGGATCGAATAGAATCTTCTTCCTTGCTTTCTATACCCTAAATCCATATATATTCTCAGATTCAAAACTTATATAAGCAGTGCCCGTTTGGTTGAAGCGGTAAAAAGTAAATGAAAACGATAAAATTATTTTCATGTTTTAAGAGATCATTAAATAAATATGTTTTTCGATTGATTCGAAATTATTTTGTTACCGGAAATAATTCTTAGTACTTTCAAACGAGTCCTAACAAACACAAGTATGTATAATTTTGAAGCATTAATTAGAAAGGAAAGGTAAAATGTAGAAGCATGAAAACAGTTAAAGTCTTGCAGATCTCAAAATTTGGGAAATAAAAAAGCAATGTGAATAAGTTGGACCTAAAGAGTCCAAAATGGTACAGTAAGACACCTGTGGACCTCAAGTATATTACGTGATGTGGGGAATCTATAGACTGCTTTGTAATTTTTATTAAAGGCTTGAATGAGTGAGTGAGTCACCCGAAAGACACAAGATGCTGCGTTTTGAAACCAATCTAGAAAATAGAAAAATGAACTTTGGTTGGAAAAGTAGTTTTCCAGTAGGAAAACCAGATATAAGAAGGCAGTGTCTTCTTCTTCCACCACTATCTCCTTCTTTATGGCTGGAAATGGAAGTCACGGGAGTGCTTTGAATTTTGTAAAAGACAATATATACTAAAGCTATATAGTAGTAATTTTGTAATATTATTATTATTATTATAGCTAATGGGTTGGTCAGGAATGTTCCTTACACCAACACTCATACTTTGTCCTTATACATGACTGTCTTCAACTCAAACAGTACTCTAACATGTTAGTTAAATTCAATTTTGTAGCTGTAGCTCTATAGTAGTAACTTTGTTATGGCATGGAAGCAAGTGCAAGCCTCAGTAGTCATCAATTCAGACCATTTTATATCTTTTTGGGAGATTAAGTAAAAGAGTTCCAAGGGAACAATCAGTAGCATATTAATTCTGATTGGATCGATCTCCCTTAATAGTCAATATTAAAAGGGTTCACAACTTTTCTGACATGCTCATATGATTCTTTAATGAACAAACCCCCCCAAGGCAAAGGCATCATCACTGTGTATTATAACTAGATTAGCATCATCCTACAGGCTACAACCACAACACAACAGACCTTTTATATATACATATAACACACTCTTCACTCTTCACTCTTCACTTAGTTCATATATCTGTACACAAAAGCAAGAAACTTGGTGATGGCATTCATGGCGGACAGGCCCGGGGATCACGACGAAATGATGTTTTCCGTGGATTCGAACAAGGCGGTTCCGGCGCCATTCTTGACCAAGACATACCAGCTGGTGGACGACCCGCGAACCCGCCATATCGTGTCTTGGGGTGAAGACGACACTACATTCGTCGTCTGGAGGCCTCCCGAGTTCGCTAGAGATCTCCTCCCTAACTACTTCAAGCACAACAACTTCTCCAGCTTTGTTAGGCAGCTCAACACCTACGTACGTATATACGTCTTTGTAATCTAAGTCTTTTCCAAGGGAATAATTGTCTTTATAGTATTATAAAAATTAGGTTAGGGTTCATCAGCTAATTAATGCACGTAAATATCAATGATTTTCAGGGTTTCAAGAAAGTGGTAGCAGACAGATGGGAGTTTGCAAACGAGTTCTTCAGAAAAGGAGAGAAGCATTTGTTATGCGAAATCCAAAGGAGAAGAACACCACAAAGCCACCACCAAAGCAACCCCTTTGACCACTTTCCGCCGCCTCATTTCCTCCAACACACCCCCACGAGCACGGTAGTCTCCGACGAGAACTCCGGCGTCGCCACGTGGATCGACGCTCCATTTCCCGCTTCCCCGAAACCCACAAACGATATCCTGACGGCTCTATCGGAGGACAATCAAAGGCTCCGTAAACGGAATTTCATGCTCTTGTCGGAGCTGAATCACATGAAAGGGCTTTACAATGACATTATTTACTTCATTCAGAATCATGTAAAGCCTTTTCCAAACTCTAACAATGGCAGCCCGACCACCGGCGGCGTCTTTAACGCCGGTATGGCTCCCAAGCTCGTGGAGATCGATGATTCTTCCGATGAGCAAGCGGTGAAGAACATTCATTGCGCGGATGACACCGTTAAGCTCTTTGGAGTAGCACTGCAGAGTAAGAAGAGGTTTTGCGCTTAATTAGTTAGTCATTAGGGGCTAATCATGATCAACTACTTAGTTTTGACTTTGATATGAGTTTTCTTGTTTAGTCTTTCAAGGAAAACAAGTCTTTTCTGTGTATCTGTAGATAATAAGCTTTCATATGCTGCATTGTGGATGCTCTAATGCATTGATTTTGTAGAATTTAACTATTTACCACTTAATCATACCAGACTTGTGTTGTTTATTTGAGAACTCATGTCATGAATAACCAAATGTTACTTCTAAGTGAAAGTAATCTCATCATTTTTATTTCCTTTCTTTACCCCTATCTGATTTTATTTCGTTTTCATTCCACCACTTCAACTAAACGGGCACTAACAATTCAGATCAAGGAGATGAATTGAGAAGCTAAGAGTATAGTCAGACCCAATGGAGGAAAATACTAGGCATATATATATATATATATATATATATATATATATATATATATATATATATATATATATATATATATATATATATATATATATATATATATATATATATTTTAATGGTTAAAAATGTTTGTAGCTCGTCATGACCACAAGCGCGTCGAGTTGCGCTCGCGCCTCATGGGCACTTTGGAATGGCTTTGGGCCCATACTAAAATAAAATATTACGATGTTTAATTTGGTGCGAGAGTACGAGATCATTTTTCGCATTAACTCCAACACACTCTTTATAAACCTCTATGAAAAAGGACTTCTCTCCATTTAAGACACACTAACACGACACAATCCTTCTCTTGTACTTTCAAAAATTCATCGACAATGAAGAGTACTCAATAAGTCGGTTTGTAGTCTTTGATTTTGGTTAAGCAAACCAAAGGAAATTTGTAATTGTATGTGGGATTTGAGATTGTCATCCAACCATTGTAATTGTAATGCTTGGCCCATTTTTATAATTAAGGTAACAGTGTCTCACATTTTAACTTTTACATATGATAAGTACGATTTGGGGATTTGATCGTGCTTGGGCTTGGCAGGCGGACGGAGAGGTGGGATGAAGCCCAGTTGTTTGTTAATTGGGCCCAGAGCCCGCCAGACAATTGTGAAAGTAGTGATGTTGACAGTGGGATCGTCAATGTTTATGATGGCATTTGAGAGCAGACAAAAACTCTCAAGTATGAAACAAACAAATATAAATGTTAGCAACTGGTTGTTCCATTCACACTGGGTTTTAGTCGCCCTTGAAATGGCACGTTTAAGCCATAAATAGGCCCACTTTTGGCACAATAAAAGCAATGTTTAAACAACTTGAAAGCAATGGATGCCCACTCTTTAGGGGGCAAACCTTTTATAAGATAGTGTCGTTTGATCTAGACTATAGCTCTACAAATCCGGATCGGTTCGTCTGGCCGTCCATACAAAAATATGGGTACGGGGAGTTAGTTTGGTCCGTTCAGGTCATATTTGATTTTTAATGGAATTGATATGAGTAAACGTTTTGACCCGCAGATCAATCTGGTCCGTATATACTTATTTATAATTCTATACATAAATAAAATTATATCTATATAGTTTAGTTTATTTTGACTACGATATACTCTAAATTGTCATTTAGTTTGTTTGTACTATTTTGACGAGTTATATTCATTTGTAATACAAGATTGTGGGGATAATTTGGCTACAATTATACTTGTTGTTTTTCATGTATTTTGAATTTTTTTTGCGTTTTGATTGTTGTTGAGCTCGTTAGTAATGCACTATACAAGTATAATTGGATTGAAAATTTGTTTTAAATCCATTATATTTACTTTGCTTTGTATTATAAATCAAAGGGGAAAACAAAACGCATTATCGTGTACATAAGGGTTGCCCCAACAACCCGTCCGCTTTAATACGGGGTAGACATAGATAGTATTTGAAACCTAAGCAAGGCAGGTTTCTCTTGGTCTTTGTACCTTTTCTAACCGTAGAGACACAAGTGAAGGTTTCTCTTGGTCTTTTCTAGATTTCTAAATTCTTAAAGAGTTTTTCTATACTTTCCGAACCGCCGAATTAAGGGTTACGCGAGTTGAAAAACATAGTCTTTGTTTGTCTATTGTTGTCAACTATTTGGTTAAAACTTTCACGATCAAGTTTTAGGTTTCCTTTTGTTTTTGCTCCACAGGTTGGAGTCCCAAAGAAAAAGAGATGGACAAGGTTGATCAACCGTGCATACTAGATGTAACACCCCAAATTCTAAGAACTCGGGGAGCTACTGGTTAGGACCTCACAATGGGTTCCGACCTTAGTTTGACAACAATTTTACTAGGATCTTACAACAAGGCACAAAAGTATTTAAAACATTTGAAAACTTTAAACAATGTATACATGAAGAATATGTATCAGCCTTACAAAGCAAAGGTACTAAAACGACGCATATGAAGAATAGAAGACATCCCTGTCCCCAACTAAATGAGTACGTGGACCCGGCTAACCATTCCCTCTGGATCTCTCTACAACTGTCTTAACCTGCAAGACATCTACAAGCGGTATAAAACCGTTAGCTAACATTCTATGCATAAGTATAAAGGTAAAAGTACAAACACACACATACACAATCAACATGCAACACTCAATCCTTTTATTATCTTTAATTAAGTGATAGGTTATTACTAATGATACTTATTTTGTGACACAAGGGATTTCCAAACCTCGCCCTTGTCCCCATTTACCAACGAGGAATGGTACTAATGCATCTGACCGTCTACGTGACTGGGCTGGTCGCAGGGAACCTCCTAGACTCTCGCAAGAGCTAGGTAGATGATGTCACGACCCGTTATCATACACTTGGGTCAATTCCGTAAATAATAAAGTCGGCCTAATCCGGTTTCGTTGTTTATCATAACTAACAAACACCACTCATACACATTACACTCATACAAAAAGCCAGCTATGTAAGTCCGTGGACTTACCATTCTCCAAGAGAAACCGATCAACACACTCTCAAGTTCCCCTCGGGAAAACGCACAACGCCTGTTCAAGACAATGCACACGAATCAAACAACGCTCTAGTCAACTAGAAGTTCTTAGACTTCTAGGCTCAACATCCTCACAAAAACATAAACGCATAAGATGGATCGACACTTAAAACCTAACACAACTCTTCTAAACTAAACTATACTTATACCCAACTTCGGAACATCCTAAATCTGGATTAACCCAACGGATCGCTCTCAACTTTTACTAAATGCTCATATACATATCCATCAACAACATATCCAAAAATCACGTCCGACAAAGGTCAATAACCCCTCCAAATCTACCTCACAAAACTGCATCCCAAACAGTTTTTCTAACACTTAGAATATTTCAGCAGTCCTAAAAACTGCATGAGAAACCAACTTTGGAGAATCATATCTCCTAAACTATAACTCGGAATACTCCCAAATTTCAGTATGTTATACTATATAATACCAACTACAATATATCCAAAAATCAGCAATAAAGGAGTCTAACTTAGCCAAATCTGGATCACAAAACTGTATCAACATGCAGTTTTCCAACACTTAGGAAATTCAGCAACATTCAACAAAACTGCACTCTGCCTCCACTTTGAAAAATCATAACTCCTAAACCACTCGCTGGATTTATCCCAAATTTTGATATGTTCTACTATAATATGACAACTATATCATATCCAAAATTCAAGTCTAACAGAGATCAAAAGCCTATACAAAACTATCTCACAAAACAGCATCACATGTTGTTTTTTCCAACACTCAGCACAATTATAAAAACTGTGGGAGGAGTCAACTTTGAAACACCATAACTCTCAAACTGTAACATGGATTCGTCTAAAATTTTATTATGATTTACTATGCAATACAGTCTATGACATATCCGAAAATCAGCCAAAAAGGAAGAGTCTAGCTTACCCAAAATCAAACCCGAAGTTGACTATTCGTCCCTTCCAAAAACTCAGAAACTGCATCTATCTTTACTGTTTCTTCTATGTATGGTTGTTCTGGCATGATTAGGAGACATAAAGGACATTCATTATACATGAAAAGTGTGGAAGGAATTGCAGGAAGAAAAGGGCATCAACCTTACCCGATTCTAAGACTCGAAAAGGAGCAAGAAGGTTGCACAAGGTTGTTGTCGAGCCAGCTGTTGCACAGTAGCGGAGAGGCCGCTTGAATTGTAACATGTTTCTCCCTTTTAAACACACCAATCCCGAACCTTGATCAACTTATTGTGAATCGAACCCTTTAAACACAAACCACAAACCCTCAGTCATACTTCCTGGAGAATTATTTTTGTTTCTGGCATCACCCACACCACCACCCGACCACCCACACCACAAGCCCTATTGGTTCTTGACTGTCTTCCTCTCTCGGATCCAACCCACTAGAATCACCCTCCACCATCACCGCCCCGAACCTTGATCGATTATGAAAGCTTTTGAGATTCTCTTTTGTTTGAGTGGCATTATGCCAATATTTTTGGTGTTAAGTATTTGAGCGGTGATTTAATCTTTGACCTAAGCGGGAAATTTGTCAATATTGTTATGAGAGAGATGATTTGGTCTTTGACCACAACTGGAAAATTTGCCAATATTGATTTATTTACAAAATTTTTTGACTCCTCGATTTAGGCGGGTCATGTTTACCAGTGGTAACATCATGGTTTGTGCAGGCTGAGGTTGTGCCCGACCATTGTGGATGGCGAGGATTCACCTCATCCGTGTTTTCCGTGCTTATCCCGTGGGGTTTAGGAGGTGCCTTCATGTTCAATATGGATTGAACATGTTTGAAAGCAATTATTGCACTCTTAATTTGAATACGGTTTCTAAAACAAAGAATGTTCGAGCATGTTTTTATCCTATTATTTTTTGATGGATTCTTGGTGACGGATTTGAGAAAAGAGATGAGATTTACCTTTTTATCACATTTTGGTCAGGTTACCCTTTGGTTACTTTACATACCGATTTGACATGATTATAAGTGTATTTGAAGCATGTTGTTTATTGAACTTCTTTGAGTATTTTCTATAATTGTTCATGTGATATCATATATGATTTTGTACTTGTCTTGTTCGCATATTACATTGCTTATGTACCGGCTTAGTCTAGTGGAAGACTAACCCCACCACGGTGGGGTTGGTTATGTTTTGAATAATCAAGTTCATATCAGTTCATGAGCATGGAGGTCGAGTGCCCTAGATAGCTAGCATGAGTCTATGTTTTGGTTGAGCTTAGGTGGCCTTGTGTTTTCTTTAGGACTTGCTCCTATCTTTTTCCTTATGTCTTTTGGGTTGGTGAATTGCATTTCTAACCCTTGTTGTTGTTAGCCTCATGTTTGACCGAGATGTTGTTGTTTGTTTTTGGAACCTTTATGTTTGATGTCGTTTCGCTCCAAACGGTGTGTGCAAGCTTTAAATTTATATCCCAAGAAATATGCTTAAAACAAGGATGCAAACCCGCAGTGTACGAATCAATTATAGTAAAAAGCAAGAATTTCAGGGTGTCGATCTTAGGGACTTAGGTGAAACTAAGCAAGAATAGGTTGTCAATGCAACTAATAACCACAAAAGCGATTAAAGCAATTAAAAGATGATAATAAGGTCAAAAAAGAGAAAATGCGGATTCCAGGGATTAAAGCATCTAGTTGTGGTTCCGACTCAAGATCTCTAAGGATAACGCGGACAAAGCTGAGATTTTGTAAAGGGAAGGTGTTTCTAAGGTGGAATAGATTACCGGGTAAGTTTCACTACTCACTATTCCAATCCAAAGCTCCTATTACCGGGTAAGTCTCAAGGTACTAAGGAAAGGAACTATAATCTCAAACCAACACACCACCTAAGGGAATAGAATCAACCTTTACCGGGTAAGTCTCAAGCTAACTCACAAAGATGGGATGAAGGCACACTCAAACCCCAATAAAGGATAAACCTTTATTACCTACACTTATGATCTTGGGTAAAAAAACTAAGGAATCACCGGGTAAGTCTCATCCTAGGCTTGCATTGAACCAGGAAAGGTGTAATAAGAATAGGATTTGACAAACTATAACACTTAACTCTCAGTTTCGGATCAGAAAAGGTCACCTCGGTCAGTCAAGTTCCACCCCGGCCGATATGTTCATCGACTGAGCGAGGTACTCTAGGGTTAAGGTTAAAGACTCGATCTTTCAGGGTCCTACTGGGATTAGGATCACTCTATCATTGTCTTTCCCACAACTTTCAGTCAATCACCTAGAATCGCACAAGAAATTTAGCCACTCATAATCATGAAAACAATAATCGAATAAGAGGTGAAGGAATGAAAATTTGAACACAAAAACCTTAAGAACAAGGCTTCAAATAACTGAATCAAATAATTCACAAATCAGCGTTCCTTAAATCACAAATCAAACAAGACAATAAACCAAAGGGAATCTAAGAAAGTCTTACAAACTCCCTCAAAAGCTATCTCAAAACTATCAATCTTCCTTCCTTCAATCTTCAAAGCTTCCTTCAAACTTCCAGAAAATCTCCTAACTACTGCGTTGATCCAGAAAATCCGATGATCAGGAGATGATGGCTGAATTGTGGAAAATCCAACCCTTTATATAGGAGAATTATCTTCCAAAGATAATAATATCTTAAAAAGATAACTTCCTATAAAATATATTCATATCTCTAAAATAGATCTCCCAAATATATGATCTTCCTTCAGAAATCCAGCCCAAAAATATAAGATATCTTCTTTCCAAAAATAAAAGATCTCAGCCAAAAGATATGATCTCGCCGGTGCCAGGGTGTTCGCCTCGGTCGGGGCGCTCCTCAAGATCACCTCGGTCGAGGTGACACTGCAGCTGACCGAGGTGAATCTTAAATGAATGTGAAATCTCTCAAATCTGGTCCAAAGTAAATCTTCTTCATTAATCCCATGCTTCCTGAGTTCTTCCTTGAGCTCCAGAATGTAGCTCCTATGACTCCTTAGCTCCTTAGCTCCATTTTGATCCAAAACGTGCCATTTTACCTACGATTATGATAACGTGATTTATGACGTTAGTTTAGGCATTCAATTAGATAGTTTTTCCCGTTATTCATGCACGGTTTGACATTAGTTCATGACGTTTACGCTTAATTCATGCATATTTCTAGAAAAGACGTCTACACGAGCTTTTGTCGGTTTTGTAGGTATTTCGGGGATCTTTTGGACATTAATCGATACATTCGAGGGTCAAGCCTCATGGTGGTACATATCCAAGGCCTTGAAGGAACATAATTGGAGCAATGAAGGACACAAGGACCCTTATTGGTGCAAGCAATGGAGCAACTCATGGCTAGATGATCATAACAAGTCTCTGTTGAAGAAAATCGGACCAACACTCAGGAAAATCGGCCGATTTATTTGACTGGGTCGATTTTTGGCCTTTGACAGCTTAAGCCACGTGTCCCACGATCTCTTTGTCCGGCCTTGCTCTTGGTGGAGAATATAAGTGGGCATGCAAGCTGTTGCTGAGCATTCTCTCCCTCTCCCACATCCTCTAGCATCTTCCCAAGGACTCTTCCAATTGGGAGCTCTCTTCAAGACACCCTTGTGGGTGTTCTTGAAGGAGATTAGTGTAGATTTCAATTTCGTAGTGATATTTGAGTGATTTTTGTGAAGAAAATTGTTGAAGGTTGTAAGATCTGACTTGGAGCTACATTCGGTGTGTTGAAAGACTTGTTTTGAGCTCAAACCCAGCTAAGTTTCATTGCTTTCATTTCCTTACTTCATCTTCTTGCTATGGATTCCATGTATGCTTGTATGATGATTTTAGATCTTGAAATGCATGTTGTTGGCTAGTTTATTGTGATTCTGGAGTGATGGATTGATGGTTATAGCTTGGGTGATGATAGAATGGACTTATATGTTAGTTTAGGATGATTTGTATGCACGAAACCTAACCCAGGAAGAAAAATCGGCCTGTTCTTCAGGCAAATCGGCCGATTTTTGTTATGATCTACCCGATTTTTTTCCTTCTGTTGCTCTTTAATTAATGAATCTGTATGTTAGGATGTTAGATAGTTGAAATGCTAGTGTTTGTTGAGCATAATATAGCTTAGGGTGACCTAATGCTAGCAAACTAAGTAAAGAAAGAGACTTACCCGGTGATTTCCGATCTTAGATACCAAGGATGATGAACTCTAGGTAGTAGTGAGCCTCATAAGCCGCTATTGGACTGAGTGTGCTAGGATTGTTACTCGAGACTTACCTTTTCCGAGACTTATCCGGTAAGGAGAGGTTTGCCCCTTAAGTAATGTCCGATTTGTGTAGAATTCCCAACTTTACCTCCTTGAGACTTACCCGGTAATAGGAGTTTGGTGCGGGATTAGTGAAGCATGAGACTTACCCGGTAATTGCTTCCATTAGAGAAACACCCTTTCCCAACACCGCAGCTTTATCCTTAGAATCTTTAGAAGCTTGAGTCCAATGCCATAACCGGGAATCTTGACCTCTAGAATCCACTTATCTTACCTCTTATCTCCTATCTTGCATTTGTGTGTTTGTTTGCTTGGTTGATTTGCATATTTTGTGATCCTTGTTTGATCACCCCAAAAACCAACCAAAAATATTGTGTTTTGCACCTTCTTTATTCCTCATCTCATCTTAGTTTAGATTTGCACTATCTTTGATCATTGAATGACTTGATTTCGCCTCAGTCCTTGTGTTCGACCTCGGAATACTTTCCTTCCTACATAACGATCCGTACACTGCGGGTTTCACTAGGTAGTTTAGGAGATTAGATCGAGTTTATAAATGTAAAGCTTTTTGTGCTACACAATCTTAGCGTAACAGATTACAACGAAACTTGGTGTAGACCTCAATTCCCGTAAAGGTAGATGAAACAACAATATAATCACATAATATACATCCATACATGCAGATTATTGAAGATAAAACGTCCAAACAAGTCCCAAAATATAGACTATAATACATGCTATCACGCCGCAACGGTTGGTTTTTATACCCCCATCTTAACAAGTATTTTATGCCCTTGTTTCATCTCTTTATATAGCCCGAAGGAATCCTTATCCGGATTCCTAGCGTTGTAACGTTATCTCATTTTGGGGTGTTAAAACAAGTAGCATTCCTTGGGCATGTTACTTAATTTTTATACCAGAAAACTGATACGAGAACTTTCTAGCATGAATTTCCATACCAAAAAATACATTATAGATGACAGCTATGTAGCCGAGGTAGTATGTAAAGAAACTTTCAAAATACTGATGTATTAAGTGAACACGAGGCTCACTTCCTCTCGAGTAGGAACATCTCAACTTGATACTAGATGACAGCTATGTAGCCGGAGTAGTATGTAAAGAATGCAACCATCCAATATTAAAAAACTCAAACAACATGTGCAAAAAAACAAGCTAGTATAACAAGACATCTGTAAAGAGTTCCAAGATGTTGTATACTAAATTACTAAGTTCCTGGCATGTCATAAGAACCATGAGAAAACCAAAAGCCCTCTACTTTCTCGATGTGTAGTGAATTTTGCAGCCGAAAGAATTCATTCTTGTGGCAATTTTTGAACCAATAAAAATTCCCACCCTCTTGCCTCACAACTGCAGACAGAAATGAATATGAAAACAACAATCTTTACTCAACTCAAATTGACAACAAAACAAGATGAATGAATTTGCGGAGCAAACCCTAAAGCTGTAAAAAGAATGTACAGCCTATGAACAACACAAATATATGCCTTAACCGCGATCTTGAACAAGCTCTTATTTATTTATTTTACATATAATATAAAATAAATAAATCTAGTAATCAAATAAATGTAGAAAGAACAAATGTTACAATATTATTAGATGTTTAGATCAAATTGATACATATAACTTTTGAGTCGTTATTTTTGGAGTTTATCCAAAGGTCTCCTTTCTTTTTTGAAGAGATCACCTTTTATAATAGTTGTTTAGCTAAAATCATCTTATAGAATGTGTTTGACTAATTCGATTTCCGTGGCATTATAAAGTCCATGGCCTACAAGTCTAGGAGAAAGACTTTGTGGCGTGCATCCTTAATATTTGTGATTGGAGCAAGAAAGTGCCTGTAACATGCCACGTTGCTAACTAAAGTAAATGATTTAGAAAAAATACATAAAATTACCTTTTATTAATCATTTTTTTCAACAAATCATCCATAATAAAAAATTTTAACCTAAAATTACCCTTAATGCTAAACTATTTGCAGTAAATCATCACTTTTAATTTTTTTTTACATAAAACTACCCTTAATTTTTAAATATCTGCAATTAACCACCCATACTAATTAAAATTAGTTTAAATAATTTAAAACTGAAACATAGGCAAAATAAATTTTCATTCTTAATATCATAGATGATTTCAATAGTTTAATCTATTATCTATTATCTATTATCTATTATACATACTAAAACAGAGTACATGATTTGATGACGTGGCGCGTTGTGGAAGTAGCAATCAAATGGAGCTCCCACAATTTTTTGGCCAATAAATCTTTATTTTTTAAGCCATAAAATTTTTTTTTCTAAACTAACACAGTACTATTCAAAATTATATGTAACTTTTTTTGTTGGAGATTCTCCAGGATTTTATAGGCCAATAAATCTTTATTTTTTGTGGGAGGAAAGCTTTTTTTACTAACCTAACAAACTTCTATTCAAAATTATACGTAACTTTTTTTTTTTTTGAGATTTTCCAAGATTTTATAGGTTATAGTCAAATCTCCTTTTTTATTTTTATTATTTATAATAGATTATTAATCAATATAAAAAATCTAATCAAATCTATTTTTTTACGTTCTTATCCGTTCCAAGAAAATTCCACAACACACTTCCTACGATTTCTATTCTATAAATACTCCACTCCATAACGTAAAATTGTATCCGCTACTTTCTTATTCTTCTCTTAACCTATTATCGACTGCTTTGCTATTCTTATATTGACCTATTATCGGCTGCTTTGCTATTCTTCTCTTGACGTATTCTCGACTGCTTTGCCATTCTTCTCTTGATCTATTATCGGCTGCTTTGCTATTCTTCTCTTGATCTATTATCGGCTCCTTTGCTATTCTTCTCTTGATCTATTATCGGCTCCTTTGCTATTCTTCTCTTGACCTATTATCATCCTTATTGATTCGTTCAAATAGAGGTATGTGATTGATTTACTTTGTTTATATATAAATAGTTTGATTCTCAGCTTATTATAATTGTTTGTTTGTAAATTAAATATTTGGATTTATAAGTCACAAAAATTCCAAATATAATTCGGATTTTTTATTCTTTTCCAAAAATAAATTTTAAAATGTTTTCAAAATAATTGATTGTATCTTCAATGTTTAGATATGTTACAATGTATAAATTGTATTTTGTCAAAATATTTTTAAAAAAGGTGTATGTCGTTAAAGATTTTAAATTGAACGGAGTTTTATTCTCAAAAGATTTTAAACTATTTTAAATATGTATATTTTCTCAAAAATATTTTACATATTATTTTGTTAAAAGATACACTGCTTTTGGGCTAAAATAGTGTATATTAAATATGTATATTTCAGCAAAAGATTTTAAACTATTTTAATGATTACAATTGATTTCGTTAACAAAAAATATCCGAAACAAATATTTTTAAAAACAATGTATTTCGGGATATTATTTACAAATAGTTTTCAGAACAAAATAGTTTGTTACGTCAAAATATTTTGAAAACTGATCAGATTTGATTTCTTTTCTAATCGAGTAAATTATTGGAATTTTTCAATATCAGATATTAAACATATATTTATATACGATTTTTTCTAATTAGATATTATATTGATTCCTTCTGTTATTGTTTTCAAAATATCCCTCAACAAACTTTTTTAAAATTTTGTTATTGTAAGCCCCAAAATTATTATAAAAAAATGTTCAATATATTGATTTCAAAAACTGAATTGAATTTTTTTCTTATTCAAAAAATCAGAAAAAATTTTTCTTGAAAATCGGATCTTGAATTTCGAATTTTATGTATTAAAATTTATTTTTGATTTTTTACTATATTATATATTACTGTTTTCAATTTTGGTTTATATTATTTTTTTTCTGAAATTTTAAATAAATAAACAGATATTGATTTCGTTTCCAAAACTGATCGATTTTGATTTCCAAAATTGATCGGATATTGATTCCGTTTTTAAAAATTTCAAAAAAAAACCCGAAATCCGAATTAAAATTTGTTTCGGATTTTTTACTATTTTTTCTATTACAATTTTTTAGAAATTATTTATATTATTGATTCCAAAATTTTAAATAAAAACGGAATTTGATTTTAATATTTAAAATTTCGAAATTTCCGTGTTAAAATTCATTTTTGATTTTTTCTACTATTTTTTTATTACCTTTTTCGTTTATTAGTTTATATTAATTTTTTCAAAATTTTAAATAAATAAACGGATTTTGATTTCGTTTACAAAAAGTGATCAGATCTTGATCTGATTTAAAAAAAATATCCAGAATTTCGAATTTTCCATTTTCAAAATTTTTTATAGCAAATTAACTATGTTGAATAATTTAATTATATACACTCAATGTAGAGCATGTGGAAGATTTTGATGAAGATAATGAACTATCGAACAATATTTCTAACCATGTTCCACATTTGTCAAACGGTCAAGGTAATCATACGAACTATCATACAAGGTACATTATTTAAGGAATCAATATCAATTTATATATATATATATATATATATATATATATATATATATGTATATATATATATATATATATTATGTTTTTTGTAGCATATTTTGACTTAGGAGATCCTACATGAAAATGTTTATCATGTGGTGCGCTGATGTGGTACAAAGAAAGGTTACGTAAACAGAGAAGGGACATAGTACCGAAATTCTCCCTATGTTGCATGCAAGGAAAGTTTGAGTTGCCTCTTCTTCTAGAGCCGCCCAGTATTCCAGCATGTCTTTTGTCACACGAAGGACGTCGGAACAAACATTTTCTCAAAAATATTAGAAAATATAACTCCATGTTTTCATTTACGTCTATGACCGGAAAGAATAGGCCCGTGAATAGAGGCTTTGGTCCTCCGAGTATTCGCATACAAGGTGAAAATCAGCATCTTATAGGCACTATGTTACCCGATGAAGGTGCAGAACCAAAATTTTGTCAGATTTATATCGTCGATACAAATGACGAGGAGCAAGACCGAATGCGTGCACTAAGGTATATACAATATTATTGAGAATTATATTTTTATTATTAGTAGTAATAATATTATATAATTATTCTATATTGCAACATAATATTATTGTACTTACATTACATGTATTGTGTTTTCAGTAAAGGCGGAACCGTTCAATTGGATCGATCGATAGTATCTGATTTGAAGCAGATGGTTGATGAATACATTCCTCATGTCAAGGTATTCAGAGTTGCAAAGGATAGATTGAAAAGTAACCCCTATGACAACATACGTGTTAAGCTGATTAGCACCAAAGATAAGGATGCGAGGAGATACAATTTGCCCACTTCATCTGAAGTTGCCGCAATTATAGTCGGAGATGTTGTAAACATTAACAAAGATAGGGATATCGTGTTGGAAAAACACGGCGAACAGCTGAGGCGTGTCACAGAAACTCACCCTGCATTTCTTGCTCTGCAGTATCCACTGTTGTTTCCCTTCGGTGAAGATGGATATAGGATAAACATTATGCTCAGAGATAACGGCAAGAGTCAATCAAGAAAGAGACTTCGCTTGACGCTTCGTGAGTTTGTATCATTCCGACTGTAGTTTAGAGACGGAGAAGGGAACACTCTGTTTATGTCTAGGAGGTTGTTTCAACAATTTGTTGTGGATGCTTATACAATGATCGAATCTCAGAGACTGACCTATTTAAGATTCAATCAGAAGAAGCTGAGATCAGATTTGTATTGTAACCTGACATCTGCTGTTGACAGTGGTAATACGGAGGCCTTTTCTACAGGTAAACCGATAGTCTTACCGTCTTGATATACCGGTGGTTCCAGGTACATGATGCAGAATTACCAGGATGCTATGGCAATTTGCAAAACTATTGGATATCCAGACTTATTCGTAACCTTCACTTGCAACTCCAAATGGCCTGAAATTACCAGATATTGTAAAGCAAGAGGTGTTGAACTCATCGATCGTCCGGATGTCGTTTGTAGGGTGTTTAAAATGAAGTTGGATAAGATGATTAAGGATATTAGACACAACAATATCTTTGGAAAGGTTTCAACAGGTATTTCCCTTAAACTTTATCCCTTGATATTACTAAATAATAACAACGTTAGTGTTAATTTCCAACCAAAATAAGAATTATCCAATGGAAATAAACACTTGAAATTAATCTAACTGTGCATCTTAAACTTATAGTTTGATTATTGACTTCTTTTAAAATTTTAAAATATAATGTTGTATTAACATTACTTTTCTTATATTGCCTCAGTGATATACACTATTGAGTTTTAGAAGCGAGGTCTTCCGATGCTCATATTCTCATATTTCTTCACTCTGAAAACAAGTGTAGTACTGTCGAAGACATATATCGTATTATATCTGCTGAGATTCCAGATCCCGTTGAACATCCATTTCTACACCAAGTTGTTAAGGAATGTATGATGCACAATCCTTGTGGATCTATGAATCCAAAGTGTATTTGTATGGAAGACAACAAATGCACCAAGTACTATCCTAGGAGCTTCGTTCAGAATACCATTGTTGTTGATGATGGATATCCCGTGTACAAACGACGCGATTTGGGAATAAGCGTTGTCAAAGGAGGATTTGAATTGGATAACAGGAGTGTGGTTCCCCACAACCCCTTTCTTATGTTGAGGTACAATGTGCACATAAATGTTGAATGGTGCAATCAGACATGTACAATCAAGTATTTGTTCAAGTATGTGAACAAGGGTAGTGATCGTATCCTTGTCAAAATCACGGACGACAATGTTCCTGCTGGACAGTCAAGAGCCAGAGACGAAATAAAAGACCACACAGATGCTAGGTACGTATCTACGTGTGAGGCAGTCTGGCATATATTTAAATTCCCCATCCATTATAGGTATCCTTCGTAACGAGCCTGGGTTTCCATCTCCCGGATGAGTAGACAGTTGTTTATGACGATGATGATATGGTTGAGGATGTGTTGGATAAGGATGCGTCTCATAACTCGATGTTTTTGGCCTGGATGGAAACCAATAAGAAATCTGAGGTTGCTAGGAAGCTTACCTACTCTAATTTTCCCTCCATGTTTGTGTGGAGAAAATCAAACAAGAAGGGGTCAGAAAGAAAGGTTCGTAAAACGTCAACTGCTACTACAACTCGAACAGTAGGGATGATATACCACGTTGCACCTGGGTCTGGAGAGAGGTACTACTTGAGGGTTTTGCTGAATCATATTAAGGGTCCTACATGCTACGAGGAAATTCGGACAATCAAAGGTACACTATATGCCACATTTAGGGAAGCATGTTATGCTGTGGGGTTGTTGGATGACGACCGGGAATACATTGACGGTATAAAAGAAGCAAGTTTTTGGGGAACTGCTGGTTATCTTCGGAATTTATTCGTCATGTTGTATCTCTCAGGTAGCATGTCATCGCCTCATCTGGTTTGGGCCGAAGTATGGAAGTACTTATCTGATGATATTCTTGCACGACAGAGAAGGGTGTTGCGTAATATTGGTATGCTTTCTTTCATGTGTATAAATTTAATTCGAGTTTTGCATTATTTTTTCAATTTGTTTAGTATATTTTGTCCTATGTAAGTAAACATGTTTAACTTGGTTTATTTGTACGTAGATTTGCAATTAGATGATGCCGTGTTGTAAAATTACGCCTTGGTTGAGATAGAGAAACTTTTACAGAGGAACGGCGACAACTTGAAGACGAATAAGTTTATGCCTTATCCTGACGAAGCCTTGATTATGGAGCAACATAATAGACTAATTCAAGATGAACTATACTATGATCGATCCCAGTTATCTTTGGACCATGACAGATTGGTTTCCAGTTTCACCGACGAGCAGAGGGGAGTGTATGATCAGATTATGTGTGATGTGTCCGCTGATAAGGGGGGGGGGTGTTTTTTCTTTATAGATACGGTGGAACAGGAAAGACTTTTATATGGAGATCCCTTTCGGCTGGTTTGAGGAGTAAAGGTGAGATCGTTCTAACCGTTGCTTCGAGTGGTAATGCAGCTCTCTTGCTTCCAGGCGGTAGAACCGCTCATTCGAGGTTTGGCATCCCAATAAATGTTGACGAAAGTTCAACATGCAACATTCGTGCAGGTATAAACCTTATTATTCAATTATTAAAACTTCTTTTTTAATATATTGTTCATATTACACTGAACAATATATTAATGTTTTAATCTTATATGTTTAGGTACGGATCTGGCTCAGTTAGTGTCAAAGACAAAGCTGATAATATGGGATGAAGCACCCATGATTAACAAATGTTGTTTTGAAGCGCTCGATAGAAGTTTAAGGGACGTCATGCGATCTTATAATCCAGACTGCTCACTTCTCCCGTTTGGTGGTAAGGCTGTCGTTTTTGGTGGTGATTTTAGACAAATATTGCATGTTGTAAGTCATGGAAGTAGACATGATATTGTCTTTGCTGCAATCAATGCGTCATATTTGTGGGATCACTGCACAGTGTTTAGATTAACTCAAAACATGAGAGTTATACGTGGAGTTACTGAATTAGAAGCTCGAAAGGCTAAGGAGTTTTCAGATTGGATATTGGGCATTGGAGATGGCACGGAAGGTGAAAGTGTTAATGGAGAAGCTCAGATTACCATCCCCGAAGATCTCCTACTTGCATCTATAGGTGACCCGATTGCAACTATTGTTGACCATGTATATCCTTTGAGTTACAATATTCAGGATCCACCGACCTACTTTCAAGAAAGAGCTATTCTCGCCCCTACCAATGAGATTGTTGAGAAGGTTAATGACTATATTCTATCACTGATACCTGGAGACGTGACAGAGTACTTGAGTTCGGATAGTATATGTCCAAGCGAAGGTTCTCTTGATGATGGTTTCTACTCGAGCGAGTTCTTGAACTGCATCAAGTGTTCTGGGTTTCCGAACCATGTCTTGAGACTGAAAGTTAGAATTCCAATTATGTTGATGAGAAACATTGATCAGTCTGCAGGGTTGTGTAACGGAACCAGACTGGTAGTTAGGAGACTTGGAAAACAAATCATCGAGGCAGAAATAATATCTGGGAACAATATAGGTCATAAGATCTTCATTCCGCGAACAGTTCTTACACCCACAGACTTGAAAATTCCTGTTAAATTTCGAAGGAGACAATTCCCAGTTATGGTATGTTTTGCTATGACTAAATAAAAGTCAAGGTCAGTCCCTTGCACAGGTTGGAATATATTTGCCTAGACCGGTCTTCAGTCACGGCCAATTATATGTCGCTATCTCAAGAGTGACGAGCAGGGATGAATTAAGGATTATGATATGTGACCCTAAGGGCAAGGTTCAATATACTACAACTAATGTTGTATTCGACGAAGTTTTTCGCAACATAATTTAAGGTACGTTAGAATTTCTTCTTCATTTTATTTCGTTTTCAATCAATAATATCAAGCGATCATAACCCGTCCTTGAGCTTACACTTATATAAAGTTTATCTTCTTCTCTTTTTCAGGATCGGACAGCGCATGTGCTCGAGGTTTCACGTCAAAAGTTATCATCGTGATTTCTATTATATTAAATGTACACAATTTTAACTGTTTTTTGACATTATTAATATTGTGATTTTTATAATACAGAGATAGTGGACACTCCTGGCTTGGTATGCCCCGAACTGGGTCAACAACTATGTTGTTATTATTTTTTTTATATGCGTATACTATTTAACATAAACATTCGTAATCAAATCAACAAAATATAATAAAAAAAAATAAATCTATAAAAAATTACTCATATAAAAAAAACTGTAAGAAATATATTTTCATATACCTGTGCACGGCACGGGCGCTAAACTAGTTAAGTGTTATAGTTTGTTTAAGTAGTATAATTTATACTAGAAAAATAAAAATTTAAAACAAATTTTATACTCATGTACTCATAATCCAAATTGTTTCAATATTTTCTTGTTATGCACAAAACTGGACATTATATTTTTAAAGTCATAGCTTATTAAAAAAAATTTCAATTTAGGCTTAAATACATGAAATAGTATATAAATTACTGAAAATGCAATTTGTATAATTTTTTTATTATTTTTTATATATGGATAAGAAAATTTGTATAATTTTTTTTGATTATTTTTCTAGTATAAATTGTAATACATAACCAAACTATAATACTTAATTAAACTATAAAAATTAATTGTAATATTAATAATGAAAATTTACTTTGTCAATGCTTCAATTTTAAATTATTTGAAGTAGTTTTAAATAGTAATGGTGGCTAGTTGCAAATATTTAAAAAGGGTCGTTTTATGTCAAAAAAATCATTTAGGGTAATTTAATGCAAATAATTGAACATTAAAAATAAATTAAAATAATTTTAGGCTAAAATTTTTATAAAGAATAATTTATTACAAAAGAGTGATTATTAAGACTGATTTTACGTGGTATCTCAATAATTTATGTTTTCTTCACAAAATAAATCATCTGACATTTAATATGATTACAACACTTTTATTATGTATATTTTTAAAAAAGTGAAAATAAACAGTACTAATAGGCTGCGAATACATGGGAATACTTAATTCTAATATAGTGGATTGTTAATTGAATCCACCACTTTCTCTTTAAGCCGGAAGATGGAAATAAAGAGGGGAAGAACTATAACCGGAAGAAGAAGAATCACGTGAGGAAGGAAGAGAGAAGGAAAGATTGATATGTTTTATTTAGTGTAAAATATATAATTTATTTTGTTATTTTTTTTATCTATATTTAAGTAAAATAAATTAATTTATAATTTGACCAATCACACAAAGGCAATAGAGAAGGCTACATAGAAAGCCATAGAGGATCCTGACTGCTCTTTAAGAGCCACGTTTCCCCTATCTTTCTACTTATTTTTATTATAAACACAATGACGAACATGTTTTTGAGTTACACGGCATTCACAAAGTCACTTTCGACTGCCGACACAAATTTCCAAAATGCCACCATTCATCACTCATTTTCCCTACGGACAATTTTTAATTTATTAATAAATCATCTTTTTTATGATATAGCTCAAAGAACATGAACTACCTTCGTAATAAGCTTCAACTAGTGTATTGTGTGTGTCCTGCACGCTATCTTTTAACAACTTCGTTACAAATATATGTAAAGTTGATATTAATTTTTTACTATTACTAATTATTAATTTTATGATAAGTATATCAAGTAACAAATTCAACGTTTCATTTATTATATATACTTGTTTAAATTGAACATATATTTGTATTTTATATAATATTAAAACATATAAATAATAGTAAAAAAACTTTATTGAAACAGAGTTTTACAAACTTACAAATATTAAATAAATAATTGAAAAACAATTATAGATATTAATATATAAATATTAGTAAGTTTAAAAATAAACAAGTCAAAATAACTCATTTATAATATCCTTATTAATATAAAAAATAGGGTTTTAGAATATTAAATGATCTCATTTAGTGTAATTATATTTATTTAGTAAAAATAATATTATAGGCCTTAAAATTTATCTACATGTATAATAAATATTTTTCTTGATAAATTTTATTATTTATAATATTGTCATATATATTTGGTTAAGTTTTATAAGAGATTACAAGTTATAGAATCATAATATATCTACATATAATATTAGATTTTTTTCCTAGAAAAATTTTCGTATAGATTAATCTTTAGAAACTTTCAAATGAAAAATAAATTATTGGAAATTTTTTTTATAGATATTAAATATAAATATTAATAAATTTAAAATGAATAATTCAAAGTAACTCATATTGTATTAATTTAATAATAAAAAATATAATTAATAAATTTATAATAATCACAAAATATAAAAAAAATAAAAGAACATTCAAAATGCAACAAAATAATATTAGTAGTCACGTGCGTAGCACAGGCATGATTTTCTAGTAATGCATGAAAGAAAGAAAAAATTAATACTTATAATATAATTACCATTCAAAAATATTTAATTTTCAATCATACATACTTTTTTAATAAATTTGAAATCTAGATCTAGTGTTATTGTATTACTAACTTACCGATAACAATAGTGTTTTTAATCTTTCAAGTTATTAATGGCTTAAAATATGGTACTATGATTAGTATTACACAATACGACAATCTGAAATGCCAAAATACAAAAGAACTAAAATAAAGAAAACCACACCCAGTCCTATATCGTACGGGGACTCGGCTGACCACTCACTCCAGATTATTCGGCAGCGACCCTATCCTGCAAGACATCTACAATAAAGGATTAAACCGTTAGCTAACAACCTACATATTAGAAAACTATAACAACACACACACATCATTACATATATAAAACACTCATCATGCTTACACATAAGTTCATTTATTATATTGTATTAAGTCATAAACTTTCTAATTCAACTTATGTTGTGACACGAGATGGGCAGTGATGTCACCGCCCGTTATACATACACTTGAGCCACATTACAACAAGGTCGTCATGCTCAAGTTATAATTATTAAACACTCATAGCACACACCACTATCATAGTTCATGCTAACACGCAAAAAGTCAACTAAGTAAGCCCAAGGGACTTACATATATCAAGATAATCCCATCTAATCAACACTCTCAATCTTGCAGGAATAAACTCCACCACCTGATAACAAGGGTATGTGGATCAATAACATATCCATCATCTAGAAGTCTCTAACTCCTAGGTCAACTATGACTATCATAAGCCAAACCCAACCACTTGACAACATTCGTGTTCATTAACAATCCATCCTTTATACGATTTTTAAAATTGCAAAAAATCAGTTTTCCTACACTTAATGTATCCCATCAACATCCTTAAAACAACCTAAAGCCTTTACTTTTCAAGCTTTTTACATCTAACCCACTAACTGTGATTCACTTTAGTTTTGATAGGTTTCATCCTAACATGATACTAACAGCTGTCAACCTTAAACAGCGAGAGAGGATCAACATACCAACACTTGGTACTTTTTGGAGGGATGACACGACCACGGAAACAAGCGGCGCGATCACGGGGAAAAGGGGTCGGCGCGACCGCGGCACGAAGAAGACGCGACCACGGAGACAAGCATTAGGCGCGAATGCGGAAAGGTCAAGGTGCGACCGCGGTGACAGATAACAGACGTGATCTTTGATGATTCACCGTTGTTGTTCTTTGATCTGAACTATGCAACACAATCCCTTGAGTCCTTGTTGTTGTGGTTGGGGATCACCAACAATCAGGAGTGTTCACGACTACACATATATGGTAAGGAATAGGGAAACGTGATTGGACTTTACCTCTCCTACACGTTCAATCAAAGGAACTTGTGATTGCGTTTCTCTACGTGCCAAAAGCGAAGAAGACAATTTCCAGTCTACGATTAGTTGATCGGTGACAAGACTCTATTCTAGAGGTCGTTTTTATCTTATCAAAATATAATCCCGACTTAGCACTAAAATGAGTATAGTGGTTAAGTAAGGGTCAAACCCAAGAGAGTTTTGGTATTTTTATTAAATTCAACTATTGATTATAGAAACAAGTAACAAAAGGGGGGGGGGGGGTTGGTTGAATTGATGCACACAAAATTTATGAAAACAAGTAACGCAACAAGTAAGATAATGATGGGTGAATCTACACTAGGTTGATTCTAAGCATGCGATTGCTACTTTGGTGAGTTCCTTTTACAAGTTTTCAAGTAATCTCCCGTCTCGATCATATATATGTGTTGAGCCAACCGGCATCAACACAACTTAACAGGTTAGTTTTCCGTAAACCTACAAGAACAAATAACAAGTTAGCTTTCAAACAAACACTAAGGGATATAAAGAAAAGATTAAAACCGTTAAACTTATCTTTATATTTGTGTTCCTTTTCTTTAAGCAATTACAATCCGTTATTACTTAAAGTTTACTACTAGATTAAAGACCCGAACCCGGAATCTATTAATCCTAGTTCTTTACATGCACTTTAGGACCTAAGGTGATCAATCTCAAGTAATAGTAAAACATGCAATTAGACAATGGAGATCAAGGAAACACAAAGAATTACTGAATGAAAACTTATATTAGAAAGAACTTACAACCAAGGTAACAATGCAGCTTCAAACCAACCCAATGTAGCAAGAGAGTTAGCAACTCATTACAAAGGTAGCAAGATAGTTTTAATAGAAAAAGTGAATTCTAAATTGGATGATAAGTTGATGATTATAGCAATCAACCAAGGACTATTTATACTACAAATGACACTAAATAGGAGTAAATGGCCAGCCTAAAACAACCACCTTTAATGCCATAAAGGTGGTGTAAACAGCCGGAGTAAAGCTTCTGTCATTGAACCGCAGGGGCGGCCTTCAGATCCGCAGGGGCGATGCAGGCGAAAACACTTGATCTTTTTCATGGCCACAGAGGAGGCTAGGCAATTCCGCAGGGGCGGATCTTTAATGCTCTTCAAACGTCTGACTCTTCAACTTCTTGTCGTTTCTGATGCCAAGCCGCCGGGGCGTCCCAGTGTCGACGCAGGGGCGGTGACACAGACTCTTCATCTTCCAGCTCCCAGGTTGAGGCGCAGGCAGAGGCGCAAGCAGAGGCGCAGGGGCGCTGGTCTTCGCTTCTTCAGGGCAAGTCACCGCAGGGGCGCCAAGGGTTGACGCAGGGGCGGTGACAGTCTTCGTTCCTGGCGCTGGCGTAGGCGCAAGTTGCGCTCCGGAATATGGTGTCACCCGCAGGGGCGGTGACACTGCTCCGCGGGGGCGGTGGGGCAACAAAAGCTTTGCTTTGTGGATGATCTTCACTCCTAAGTGCTTATAACTCCTTCTTTATCTTCTTTTAGTCTTCTTCTTCTGGACCAAGGATTTAGTAGCATAAATCGACACTAATGTTGCAAAAAGACTGTAAAAACTATCCTAAATGATAGTGATTCCATCACTTATCCGATATAGAAGGTGAATAATGAAAGGTGAAGAGATGAGAGAAGAGAAAGGAAGCAACTTACATGATAGGAAGGAAAGGCATAATGTCTAAGATTCTAAAGAAGGAGGCAGGTTGAAGGAAAGAAAGAAACGGCAAAGATCGGGATAAAAACCGAAAAGGAAAGAAAATCCTGACGATTACAAAAGATAAGACGCGATCCGTTGTTTCACCCCGACCACGGAAAACAACAACCACGACCTCAGGGCGTGATCGCAGCAAGGCAAAATCACGCGACCACGGGGCGCGATTGCGGTGACTCCAGTAACAATACCGGAACAAAATTTCCGGTTGTTACATCAGTTCACCCTAAAAATAAGTTTTGTCCCGAAACTTAAATAAGTATAGGTCACCTTGGTATTAACAAACAAGGCCTACGACTGTACCTCACGAAGGTGTTACCCCTTATAAAACTACTGAAAGATTCCACATAAAATAACACCTTAAGATCTAACACAATCATAACATCACATCCAAGCATGAAAAACACGCAATCAATCACATAAAATCACACAAGAATAGAATCGAGAACTAACCCGTTAGTCCTACGGCTGCAACTAGATCTGCATAAAACTCAGGATAGTTCCTCCTAATACTATCCTCAGTCTCCCATGTAGCCTCCCAGGCTCCCCGTCTAGACCACAAAATCCATAACATCGGTATGTTCTTAGACCGTAAGCGTCTAGTACTCCTCTCTAACACCACTACCAGATGCTCTACAAAGCTATGATGAGGCTCAAATACCAGATCCTCATAACTGATGACGTGTATTGGGTCTGCTATATACTCTTGCAGTTGAGACACGTGGAAGACTAGGTGAGAACCCTCTAGTGCCAGCGGTAGCGCTAGTCGGTATGCAACCTCTCCAAATGACTCCAATATCTCAAAAGGTTCGATATATCGGGGACTTAACTTCCCCTTAATGCCGAAATGTCGGATATCTCACGTCAGTGATATTCTCAGCCAAACCTGGGCACCCACTCTAAATTTAGAGGTTGGCGCCTCTTGTCGGCATAGGACTTCTGATGACTCAGTGCTGCCAACATATACTCTCGAATTAGAGCTACTCGAGCGATATTGTCCTATATCTTCTCTAGCACTATTCCACCTACTCTGCCAGGCTCATCCCAACATAGAGTGTACGACATATCAGCCCATAAAACGCCTCATAGGGAGCCATCCCAATCGATGCATGCTAGTTGCTATTATATGAAAAATCTACTAAGGGATGGTGTTCTAGCCATACTTGTCTCCAATCCAACACAAGCTCTCAACATGTCCTCTAGGGTATGAATAGTCCTCTCAGACAGACCGTCAGTATGAGGATGATAAGTAGTAAACTGGAGATTCGTTCCCAAAGCTTGATGCACATGCTGCCAAAATCTCAAGGTAAACCGTCTATCTTTGTCGATGATCCTTGGTACTTCGTGGAGTCTCACAATCTGCCTAATAAACTCCTCAGCTAGCCGATTTACCGGTCATGTCTCCTTGATAGGGATGAGATGTGCGGTCTTCGTTAGTCGGTCTACAATTACCTAAATAGCATCAAACTCCGACTAGGTTTCAAACCCGTGACAAAGTCCATTGAGATGTCCTCCCACTTCCATTGTGGTACCGGTAGTGGATGGATCTCTCCTCCGGTCTTGCGATGCTCAATCTTGACTACTGACAGGTCACACACTGAGCTACATACTAAGCCATGTCGTGCTTCATACCACCCCATCAAAAAGAATGTCTTACGTCCTTATACATGTTACTAGAAACGGGGTGTACTGAGTAGGGTATAGCGTGAGCCTCGCCCAAAACCCTCTATCTTAACTCGCTATCATGCGGCACACATATACGCTCCTAGCGTATCATCACTCCATCGGCACCTACAGAAAACTGGGGTGCCTCACCTTGAAACATCCTGTCTCGAATCCTAGTCAACGTCGGGCAGCTCTCCTACTTCTTTCGGATCTCCCCAACAAATCAGGTAGTAGCTCCAAGTTGGACAAATGATTGTCCATCTCTAGAAACTAAATATCAATATCTAGTCAAGCTAGATCCCTCTACAACTGAGGTTGTGCCATCAGACGAGCTATCGTCTTATCTCGAGGCATCTTCCGACTAAGGGCATCGGCGACCACAATCGCCTTCCGTGGGTGATACAAAATCTCCAAATCAAAGTCCTTGATCAACTCCGGCCATCTCCTCTCGTGGTTATTCAACTCCTGCTGAGTGAATATATACTTCAGACTTTTATGGTCTGTGAGGATCCGGCATGTCGCTCCAGAAAGATAATGATGCCACATCTTAAGGGCATGTACCACTGCAAATAACTTGAGGTCATAGGTCGGGTAATTCTCCTCACACATCTTCATTTGTCTAGACGCGTATGCAATGACCTTACCTCGCTACATCAAGGCACAACCAAGCCCTCTTGGATGCATCACTATATACTACAAAGTCCGCAATGCCCTCTTGATGTGCTAGAATCCGAGCGGAAGTCAACCTCCTCTTTAGCTCCTCAAAACTCTATTGACACGGCTTGGACCAAATGAATAGGGTAGTCTTCCTCAATAGGCAAGTAAGTGGTCGGGCTATCACTGAAAACCCTCCCACAAACCGGCGTAATAGCCCGCCAAATCTAAAAAGTTGCATACCTCCTTAACATTCCTCGGAGGTAGCCAAGAAGATACCGACTCGATCTCCGCAGGATCAACCTTGATCCCTTCAACTATAACTACATGACCTAGAAAAACCACCTCAAACATCCAAAACTAGCACTTGGATAACTTAGCATATAACTTCTTATCATGCATGACTCATAATATTGTCCTCAAATGTCCTACGTGCTCCTCTCGGCTCCTAGAGCACCATGATGTCATTGATAAACACCACCATGAACTTATTCAAAAAGTCAATGAAGATACCATTTACCAACTCTATGATCACGGAGAGTACATTCTTAAGCCCAAATAGAATCACTACAGACTTGTAGTGGCCATACCGGGTCCGATATGCCATCTTAGGTACGTCCTGCTCTCTCACCCTCAACTGGTGATAACCCGATGTCAAGTCGATCCTGAAGAACACTATCGCTCCATGCAGATAGTCCAACAAATCATCTATACGGTGCAAAGGGCACTTATTGATGCGGGGTTGATGCCGCAGTTTCCGATCTAGATTGAAAGTCCACAAATAGTCTTAGAGAACAAATCTCGGGCGAGATTCTGGATATGCGGTCGATATTTATGAAAACTCGAACAAAAGAACGTGAGTTTGATGGATTGGTAATAGATAGATAAAAATATGACAATATGGAATGAAATTGATGGAAATATAGGAAGATACGAACTAAGGTATACCCACAAAGAACCTTGACCAATTATGTGTCAAAACCCCTTAACGAAGAGCTTAACTTAACCCTCCCTTCTTTAACCTTACACAAGCCTTCTAGATAAGACAAATAAAAGGAGGGACTAGAATTGACGAGGAGCACTAACCATTAAGAAGATTAGCACACACAAGCACAACCAAGAAGGACTCACAACGATTCAATCAAAGGCTCTCTCTTTTGATTTAATAGGAATGAATAAAACATAAACTTTGTATATGAAGCACTGAGTATGACACAATATTGTGGAAATAAAATCTAATAAAATCTATCTAATAATCTCATCCTCTAATGCTATTTATAGGGGAGATTCTCCTACAAAAGATAAAAATTCTAACTAAATGATAGGATCAAAAAACAATAAATAAGTTTAGAATGTTTTAGAGCCTTAAAGGTACAAAATTTTTAAAAGATATATATAACTAATAAGATCGCAGTTGGATCTTATAAAACTCGACAAGAGCCAAATCTCGGTCTATCTGCAGAAATTTCGGGCGAGATTTTGGTCCTTAGGCTCGAGATTTTTTCTTTGGAACTCTTTCTTCGTCCTAGCCAATTTATATACTTGCTTGATCATCTTGGGTCTTGTATGGTCTTTCCATAGTAGCCAACAATGTCACTTAAGGATACCTAGATATGAGTGAGGTCTCTTTAAGTGCACATGTCTCCAATAAGCTAGCAACTTCCTCATGTTAGCTTCTTCCATGACGGGACTCAAAGATGATGTTGTTGTGTTCTCCTTCAATTCCATGTTCCTTGATCTTGTGACTGTTCCTTGAGGTGGTGTTGGGGATGGTCCCTCATCATACTCCCCTTCTTGAAAAGGATTCTTCCTCGAATCACCAACATGCTCATCTTTAGACTCAAAAGGACTCAAGTCTCTTACATTGAAGGTCTTGCTTACTCCATCTCAGCTGGGAGCTCCAAGACATAAGCGTTGTCACCAACCTTACGCTTCACACGAAATGGTCCATCTCTTCTTGGAGATAACTCAGACTTCCTCTTCTCTGGAAATCTCTCTTTCCTTAGATGCAACAAAACTAGATCTTCTTGTTCGAATAACATTTCCTTGCGATTCCGATTTACTTTAGATGCCACGCTTTTCCCATTTTTTTCCAACCTTATGCACATCTTTTCATGCAACTCCTTGCTGAACTTAATGTGTTTTCCTTCAATAAAATCTACTCGCTCCTATATAGGAAACAAAATAAGATCAAAAGGGGCCAAAGGATTCAACCCATAGACACACTCAAAAGGTGCTAGATTAGTAGATGAATGCAATGTACGATTATAAGCAAATTCTACATGAGGTAAGACATCCTCCCAAGCATTTAAATTGTCCTTCAAAACAACCCTCAAAATAGTGGTTAAAGTCCTATTAGTGACTTCCATTTCTCCATCAGTTTGAGGATGACTAGAGGTTGAAAAATACAAACCTTGTAGCTAGGTTTCCCCAAAGAGTCTTCCAAAAAAATAGGAATTTAACATCCTTATCGCTCACAATAGTCCTAGGTACTCCATGTAACCTAAAAACTTCCCTAAAGAACAAGTTAGCCATATTATAAGCATCATTGGTCTTATGACAAGCAATAAAGTGAGCCATTTTAGAAAAACGATCAACAACAACAAAAATAGAATTTCTCCCCTTCTTAGTCCTAGGTAATCCTACAAAAAATTCCATACTACTATCAAGCCATGGTAAGTAGGTTTAGGTAAGGGAGTATACAAACCATGTGGTTTCAATCGAGACTTAGATTTCAAGCACATAGTGCATCTCTTAAGCATGTTCTCAACATCTTTAAGCCTATGAGGCCGATAAAAGTGTGAATGCAGCATGTGATAAGTCTTAACTCTACCAAAATGTCCCATTAAACCTCCCATATGAGCTTCCTCAACAAGTAACAGTCTAATAGAACATCTAAGGATACACACTTTATCCTCATGGAATAAAAAAAAACTTCGAAATTATAGTATATATCACGCAATAGTGGCAAATCTCGATCGGAATATCGGGCGAGATTTCTGGAGTAAGGCAGAGATTTATACTAGGTTTAAATGTCACCAAAATCAATGTCATCCACTTATAGATCCTTACTATAATGGAAATCTAAGACCTTAGAATCCATAGTAGTGATCAAAGAATATATCCTAGAAAGGGCATAAACAACAACATTGCCTTTTCCTTTCTTATACTTGATGATAAATGAGAACATTTCTATAAACTCCATCCATCTACCTTGCCTCCTATCCAGCTTAACCTGATCCTAAAGTGAGTTAGATATTCATGAGTAGTTCTAAGGATGAATTCATTAGGTCAAAGAGAATGATGTCATGTCTTGAAAACTCGAAATAAAGCATATAATTCCTTATCATAAGTCGAATAGTTCAAGCATGCTCCTTTCAATTTTTTAGTAAATTAGGCAATTAGCTTACCTTCTTGCATGAGCACTCCTCCAATGCTAATTTCCAAGGCATCACATTCAACCTCAAATGGTTTAGTGAAATCTGGAAGTGCTAGAAGTGGTGCATGTGATAGTTGCTTTTTCAATTCCTGAAATGATTTTTGTTGCGCTTCTCCCCACTTGAATTGTACTTGCTTCTTTGTGACAAAAGAAATGAGGGGGCTGCAATGGTACTAAAATCCCGTACAAAACATCTATAAAACGTTGCTAGTCCATGAAAAGATCGGACATGGCCGATTGTAGTAGGTGTAAGCCATTCTTGGATGGCTTTAATCTTCTCATTGTCCACCTCTAGACCTCTTGTACTCACTACAAATCCAAGAAAAATAACTTGATTAGTACTAAACTCACATTTCTTAATATTGACACATATAGATTCAGTTCTGAGTTTCTAGTACTTCCCTAAAATGTTATTCATGCTCCTCAAGTGATTTCTTGTATATGAGAATCATCAAAGTAGACAATTGATACGCCCCCGGATGGCATCGCCATCCGTGTTTCCGGCTAGAAGGACCCGCACATTTTGAAGACAATTATTATTATTTTGGCTATTTAATAATAAGTCTTTTTATATTCGGAACTTTAATTCCGTGAATTAAATTCCGACCTTTCATATTTTAGGCTTTTCATATTCGGAACTTAATTCCGACTTTAATTATGTCATTTATGTTTGGACCTTTGGTTAGCCCCCGTCCACTATATAAGGATGACTTGACTCATTTGTAAAAGCATGTTCAATTTGATTAAGTATTGAGAAGTATTTTCCTCCTATTTACTTGAGCATCAATCCCTCTTCCAATCCTCTCAAAGTTCTTCTTTTGGATATTCGATCCAAAATCAACCACATTCGAGGGTTCTTCAAGAACCAACTCAACCGACCCACTTCAAGGCTTGATCGATCAATCTAGATCGACTCAACCATACAACTTCCGCCTCCATCTCTAAGCTTCCGCAACTCATCTTCAACGCATCCACACTTCAACTAAGGAGTAGTTGAGCACCCTCTAACACTGCTAAATTTAGATTAAAAATAAATGCGTTTATCATGAAAGATAGGGAAAGCTTGTTCAAATCTTAGGAGAGATTCAAGGACCTTCTACTTGATTGTCCTCATCATGGAATCCCAAGGATAGAGCTTCTTGAGATCTTTTACAAAGGATTGGATGACGAAAGACAATTCCGACTACAATCCCTCTCCGGATGAACCTTCATGGATAAACAAGCTGATGATGCATGGGACTTCATTTAAAGATAAGCATTGGTGTAAGAGAAGTATTCCCAAAGAAGGAATCATGATCGACTCCGGCGACCCAGAGTCCATGAGGAGGATGGCACCCTGATCATAGCCATCCCAGATTTTCATACTCAAATCCAGATGTTGCATTGAATCTGCCCGCATCCTCCAGCAAGAACTCAAAATCCCTTACCGGGATTTAATCAACCTCCAAAGGATCCGCCGGAGGGAATGTGGGAGAAAATGTTGAAATAGATGGAATCGATGAACAAGAATATAACTTCAATTTCAAAGGCTCAAAAAGCCTTAGAAAATCAAGTTTTTAATAATGCAAGAGGAGTTTCAAGAGATCAAGGGAGACTTCCCGGAAGAACAGAAAACAACCCAAAGGGGCAAATAAATGCTATCACCACAAGAAGCGGAATAAAGATTAATAAGCCATTGCCCAAGAACATTGACACCGGGAAGTAGCCAATGATCGAGGAGGAGCAGGAGCCAAGCAACAAAGAGAAGGAGAAAGAAAAAGCACCGGTCTATGTACCTCCTCCCGCATATAAACCAAAACTTCCTTTCCCACAATCTCGCGCTAGAGAGCGCCTCGACAAGAACTTCGGTAAGTTCCTTGATCTTATGAGAAAAGTACATATTAATATCCCTTTTATGGATGTTATTATAGGGATGCCAGCATATGGGAAGTTCTTAAAAGAAATCCTCTCCAACAAGAGGAAATTAGAAGACGTTGGAGAAGTGAGGATGACCAAGAGGTCATCCGAATTAATCCAAACAATGAGGGAGGAGATGCCACCAAATCTAAGGGATCTTGTATCCTTTAGCGTTCCCATAGGAATGGGAGAGGCAACTTATAAAGCTTTGTGCTATCTTGGAGCAAGTGTGAGCATTATACCGCTTGTGTTATGTGAGAAAGTAGGACTTGGAACGCCAAAACCCGTCAAGATGACACTCTACATGGTTGATAGATCAATAACACATCCGGTCGGAATTCTTGAAAACATTCCCGTCTTGCTAGGTAAATTCTATATTCCCATTGATTTTGTAGTATTGTACATTCTTGCAGATCATCCAATTCCAATTATACTTGGAAGACTGTTCCTCAGAACTTCAGGTTGCATGGTAGATTGGAAGAATGCAACGCTCTCTTTCAACATAGGTGAAGAGCATGTTGAATTCCAGTTGGCAGCTATGGTCAAAGGGCCAGCTCTTGGAGAAGATGTCTTCAACATCTATGATGAACAGAAATCAAGGGAGACAGTAAGTTCTATTTTGCTCAAGGATCTGCTACAAAAGGTCATAAGTATGAGCATCATGAAAGAGGGAGTAGAGAAGGACTGTGATTCTAAAGTTCGAGCTTTAGAAGAGCTGGAGAAAGAGTTGTTCGCCCCTAGAGGTGTGTGCAAATAAGTTTTAAATTTATAAAACTAGAATCAAGCAGCGAACCCGCAGTGTACGGATCGACGTAGTTAAGCAAGAATTCCAGAGTATCGAACACAGGGATTTGGGGGAAACGAACTCGATTGCAGGTTATCAAGCAAGTAAATATGAGAGTTTTGCAAATATTGGGAAAACAACAATCCTAAAGATCCAGGTATCCAGCTGTGGCAATCGATTCAAGATATACTAATGATGTAAAGACAGAGTAGAGATATGCAAAGGTATACTAATGTAAGATAATCGTACGGTTGAGGTTCCAAAAACCTTATGTAACTCACCTAAAAGACACTCCCTATACAGATTGTTGAGGCTCAATATAGAAAGATTCTAAAGACGAGGATTAGTATCAAATACCCAAACTTATAATCCAAAGATCAAGACTGACTTAACCGATTGAGGTTGTTGAGGCTCACAATCGAGGTAGAGGTTGTTGAGGCTCACTACCACCTAGAAAAGACAAGTCTAAACTAAACTAAAGCCAATCTTTAACTTTAAATCAAAGTAAAAGCAGGTTCGTAGACTTAAGGAAAATCACGGTTAGTTCTTGAGGTTCGGAAATAGCTCCAAATCACCTATAATCAACATAGAACTAGTGTAGACATCCATATCGACAATATAGGTAATACTAGCTCTCATATGCATAAAGTTCAATCAAAGACTATCAATATGAATCAAATACGTTTAGAAAACGTGCCTAAAATATCACAATATTTCATGCTAACAAGAGCCAATGAGTGAATTTGAAGAATTAGAAGACGGCACATAAATTGCCAAAAATCTCGGCCAAGTACCATTTTCCACGGGCGAGATTTTTAATTAATTCACCCGAAGAAAATTATGTCGATTGTCACCTCGAAAAAAATCTCGCCCGAGATTTTCGGAGCCAAAATGTGGAATCTGGAAATTCTGAGACTCCTCCGAAAATCCTTAGAAGCATTCCCGGACGTCTCCCCACCCTTTCTACAGCCATGGAAGCATCCCGTGATGCTTTGGAAGGCCACAACACCTCAACCAAGGAACCTCCTACCTTGGAGTTGAAACCACCTCTCGCTCACTTATGGTACGCATTTCTAGGACCAAACTCTACATATCCGGTCATAGTTAGCGCTAACTTAACTGATGATGACCATAATAGGCTAATGAATGAATTGAAATTGCATAAGAAAGTCTTAGGATACACTATTGATGATTTAGTAGGTATCAAACCTTCTTTGTGTATGCATAAGATCTTAATGGAGGATGACCATAAGCCTTCACGAGAACCCCAAAGACGGTTAAATCCGATCATGATAGAGGTTGTGAAGAAGGAAATCCTTAAGTTGCTTGATGAAGGTATCATCTTCCCAATTTCTGATAGCAAGTGGGTGAGCCCCGTCCATGTAGTACCAAAGAAAGGGGGAATGACCGTTGAACTAACAAAAACAACGAGTTAATCCCTACGAGAACAGTAACTGGATGAAGAATGTTCATCGACTACAAGAAGTTGAACGTTGCAGCGAGGAAGGATCACTTACCTCTTCCTTTCATCGATCAAATGGTAGAGAGATTGACACAATACTCACATTTCTGCTACTTAGATGGATACAACGAATTCTTCCAAATCCCCATCCATCTAGATGATCAAAAGAAGACCACCTTTACGTGCCCATGGGATACATTTTCTTACAGGAGAATGCCGTTCGGATTATGCAACGTATCAGCCACCTTTGAAAGGTGCATGTTGGCAATATTTTCCGAATATATCAAAAACATCATGGAGGTTTTTATGGATGACTTTTTTGTTTATGGTTTCTCTTTTAATGATTGTCTTGCTAACCTTTCTTTGGTTCTTCAACGATGTGAAGAGACTAACCTTGTGTTGAATTGAGAAAAGTGTCATTCTATGGTTAGTGAAGGAATTGTTCTAGGACATTTGGTCTCAAACTGCAACATCAAGGTTGATAGGGAAAAGATAGAGCCATAGAGAAGCTACCTCCACCATCATCGGTAAAAGGGGTAAGAAGTTTTCTTGGTCATGTCGGATTCTATAGAAGGTTTATTAAGGACTTTTCTAAAGCTGCTAAACCATTGACTAACCTAATGATGAAGGATGTGGTTTTTGAGTTTTCGAAAGACTACCTAGATGCCTTTTCAGGATTAAAAAAAACTTTAATATCAGCCCCATCATTCAACCACCGGATTGGAATCTTCCATTTGAGATCATGTGCGAGGCAAGTGACGTAGTTGTAGGAGCGGTGCTCGGACAAAATAAAGATAGACGTACTCATGCAGTCTACTATTCTAGCAACACACTAGACGAGGCTCATGTAATAGCTAGGATTTCCGAATTCTAATTAATGTTTCATAACTTAATTGTTGATAGTAATTGACATATAACTCGCGAAGATTTTGCAAGTGATGAGTATGAGTCCCACCGTTATGTTCCTCGCGTAATTTTGGACGTTTGGGGAAATTTTCACTTTTTCCCCGGGTAATAATTTTTACCCTTCGGTGTTATTTGGAGCATTTGGGAGCTCCAATTAATAAAAATGCAGTTGAGAGAAATGATTAGGACATCGGATATGTCCTAGATATGAAATAACATGAAGAGGCAAAATGGCCAAAAGAGTCGTTATTCCGTTTCTTAGCTACTAAGAAAGACAACTTTGGAATACGCATTTTCCGAGGCAGTTGTAGAATAATTATCCCTACAATATTCCAGATTTAATATTCCATTTTCGAGAAGTTTGGAGAACGGGATCCAACCCGCCTTTGTATCGGTTAAAGGATAATTATCGATTTTGCTAAAGGATAATTATCGTCTTCACTATAAATAACGGAAAGTCTTTTATTAATTCATTCCTTTCACGTTTTCTCGTAAAAGCTCTGATTTCTCTCAACCTTCAAACTCAGATCTACTCTCCGTTTCTCATCCGATTTCAATTCCATTTGAGTTTTTGGATTCCTCTCTTCATTCTCTTCATATCGGTACCGAGTTTTTGCATTTCCGAGTATATATAGATCTAGTTGAGCATACATGTCACCAGGACGATTCTGTCGCTCGGATTCCAGTGAATTTGATGATGTCCATGTGTGGCTTGCGTCATTGTGATTCCGAATCTTCTTTCAGATCGTCAATCGGGTTAGTAACGAATAAGTTATGATTTTATTCGTTATCCGTATTGCGATTTGTCCTAAAATAACTTTAGGCTTGTCAAAATGGATAATTAGAGATTCCATTATGGTCGTTATATTATTTTGGTGATTATGGGTTGTTTGCTTGATGAAATCTAATGAAAGGTGGGCTTAGAAATTGCATGCGGGCAAAACGTTATTCTAGCAAAATTTAATTAATTAAAGGTTAATTAATTAAATTAGGATTAGAATTGAGATTGAGGAATGTTGATTAGATACTACCTTGAGATTTGAGGAATTGTGAGTTATGTTGAGATATTGAAGTTTAGTTGGTTTTGAGGCTTATAGATAGATTATGATCCTTCTGAATCCCTTGGGTCTAGGTTTGACCTTTTTGATTGATAGGAGTATCGATATCTCTTTATACCTTGTTATTAGGCAGTGCCCCTCTCAGGATTGGAGGTTGATCGTGGTTGTGATTGTACGAGATTGAGGTAAGTCCGTAGGACTTACTTAGCTACCATCCTTATATTGGGTGTTTGCATGAGTGGTGTGTGTGTTATATGCTTGATATGATGGCATGTGATTTTGATTATTACCGACCTATGTTTTATTTATCGCCCCCTATGAGTGGTTGTGATAACCTTTCCTTTTCATCCCACCGTGGAGTCTGGAAGGTTCTCTGACTTCAGCCCAGACTGGCTTTACAAGAAGGGCGCAATCCACTCCCACAGGGTATACGGTTTGTGTGACCAATACTACTACAACTGGCTAGCAGGCCTAGAGGCGAGGATGATACGTTCCTCGTGTCACATAGTTTCATATATCTATATATACACGATTTAAGTGAATGACTATTATATAAACATGATAAAATGGGTAAATGTGTGATAGCATGATTATGTGTTTATCTTCCGTGACGTGTGTTTGTGCTTATGCATTACCTTATATATGTATGGTTAGCTAATGGTTTCATACCATGTTGTGAATACCTTGCAGGATAGGCGAGCTGCTGAGTGATCTGGCAGGGTGACAGGCCGAGGACTCTCGTATATTAGGTGGTTATGGTTTTGGGGATATTTTATATACCTTCTGTGTGAGGATGATGTTTTGTATACCTCTTGTGTGAGGGCGATGTTTTATACTCGGCTATGATCTTCTATACCTTTTGATGTACAGTTTTATGTATTTGTTTCATATCTGTTAGTGCCATGTTGTAAGGTCCAGTGAACTTGTTGTTAGGCAAGGGTCAGAATCCAATGTGAGATCCTATCCCATTATGGCATCCCGAGTCCCGCGGATTCGGGGTGTTACAGAGTTGGTATCAGAGCCTTAGGTTGACATCAATGACACTTTCTACCTACAATGAAGTCGGATGGATAAAATAAGCAAAACCCGAAAGGGGTATGACGTTTTCAAAAGATTTTGATTTTAAAAGTTGTTGTTTTAGGATAGAATGTACGAGAAGTCGTCACCTCTACCGTGGATCTCAATAGTATAGTGTTAGCATGAAATATGGAGATATTATAGGCACTTATTTTGGTTGTTTTTCCCTTATTATTGTGTACATGGATAAGGTTTTGAAGCAAATGTTAGCTTGTTCATCTATTTTGTCGATATGGAAGTCTACACTAGCTTTGTGTTGATTATAGGTGAATAAGAGCTGGAATCGGAGCATTTGAGAGAGAAAAGGGAGTAATCGATCATGTTCGAGGATTAGGAGATACATCAAAGAAGCTAAGGAAGGAGCTAGGATGAAGAATGACACAAAACAAAGGAAACAACAAGCAATATGCACTTCCACGCCTAGAATTACGGCCGTGGAGAAGATGATTTGAAGTCCACGCTCTAAAACACGGCCGTGGACTTGGCATCATGAACGTGGACTTGAGTTTGGAGCACTCCAGTAAGTTACACGGTCTAAATTATGGTCGTGGAAGTCACAAGGCACCGTAATCTGTTTCCACGCTCTAAACCACGGTCGTGGAAAGCTGTGAGACTGTGATTTAGGCAATCTTTTGACGTGTCATTATTTGCCACGTCATTTACGTATTGGGCCTTGATGGTAACCCTTTCTCGTCTTATAAAAAGTCTAGAAAAGAGAGTTTCGAGGACGGCCGCTTACCCTTATTTTCAACACTCTTGCTTAGGGTAGATTGGAAGTTGTCGGGAGTTGTGGAAGCGCCGGATTGTTGGAGATTGGAGATTGCTTACATCGGAAGTTTAGCCTTTTTCTTAGGTTTTGATATTGAAGATGGATTGACATCCCGTTCTTCGTACTTGCCTTAGATCATTGTGAGGTTTTGTGTTATATATTCTGAATCCATTAACATTGCTTCTTGTGTTTCGGATTTGAGATTTGGTTTCGAAGTTTTATTGAGTATTCGAGGGTTTTCATCTTTCATTCTTCTTAAATTGAATATTGATATCATGACAATGGTTATTGGCTAAAATCCTTTAGCAATTCTAAGGTGAAGGGTGATAGTTGTGGCTTAGATGATGATAGATCGATCGTAATTTTATTGGACCCTGAGAGTTAGAGAAATGTCGTCGACACCCTAAATCACGGCCTGTTCTTAGGTTTCCACGGCCGTGGTTCTCAAGATCTACCCATGATTTACCCCAGTTTATGAACTTTGCTTTTACTTTAATCCAAAGTTAAAGATTAGCTTTAACCTAGTCTTGGCTTGCCTTTCCTAGGTAGTAGTGAGACTCAACATCCTCTATTTCGGTTTCGAGTGTCACAACCTTAACCGTTTGAGTTTATCTTGATCCTTGGGTTACAAGTTTGGGTATTTGAGATTAATTCTTGTCCTTAGATCTTTTCTATACTGCAGCCTCAACAACCTTTATAGAAAGTGTCTTTGGGTAAGTCATATAAGGTTTTGAAACTTCACCGTACATTACTTTACTTTAGTATACCTTCGCAATTCTTGACTTTGTCCTTAATTCTTTAGTATATCTTGAATCGATTGCCACAAATAGACACCTGGATCTTTAGGGTTGCTGTTTTCCCCAATATTTGCAAAGCTTTACATCTTTTATTTGCTTGACAATTGAAATTAGATTTTGTTTCACCAAATCCTTGTGTTCGATACTGTGGAATACTTGCTAATCTACGCCGATATGTACACTGCGGGTTCACTTGCTTTTATTCTAGTTTTATAAATATAAAGCTTATTTGCATCCACGTTTTCGGGCGAACATATAGATATGTATATATATTTATTATGGATTGTATGTGGAAGTGTTATGTATATATATATATATATACACATTTGGCGTATATATAGCCTTATAAGTTAGGTGTGTATACCCCTCAGATGACTCAAACTATAGTAACATCTGTAGAAGGACGGGGTAGACGTAGATCACCCCTTCCTTCTGTAGTGATAGGTCAGGGACCAGTTTCCCTTGTTCTTTTGCCTATAACAGAGAACGAGCCTGAGGAGACTGATTACGTCTCGATGAGCGAACCCGGGTTTCGAGAATATCTACGTCAAGTACAAGAAGCTGCAAGAGCAGGTAGACCTATCTTGAGTTTACCAACATCAGTGGGACCTATTGAAGCTTCCGGATCAAAGAAGGAACAACAAACTGAACTAGTAAGTGATGAAGCAAATCCTTCAAGTGTTAGACAGAGTCTAGCACATGGACTTCTGGTGGGATGAGATCTTGTTTCAGCTGTGGGGAGACTAGACACCTACGACCAAAGTGTAAGAGACCTTTAGTGACGTGTTTTACCTGTGGTAAGATCGGACATCGATCGATTTTCTGTCGACAAAACAAGATACTACATCAGCAAGTTTCCTCCCATGCTAAGGTTACTAAGGCTGAACGAAGAAGGGTCGAGTTTCCCTTCATCCCCACAGGTTGTGAAGACGGGACGACCGTGTTTCAACTGTGGTGATCCAGGCCACTTGCGGTCTGAGTGTTCTTTAACACCGATAGCTTGCTTCATATGTGGTGAACTAGGCCATTTGGCTCCCTTTTGTCAACAAGGCAGTGTTCCTTCTCAGTTGGACTCTCCTCTTTCCGGTGTAGATGGAGTAGAGGCAGAGATCATGAAGATGACGTCAGTGATACCTGAAGAGCGTAGACTCGATTTATGAGCGGTGAGGTGTAGTGGAGTTGTTAACATTAGTTGTTTTTTGGTACCATTCTTAGTAATGGTTTACCTTTTTGGGTTCTTTTAATGCTGGTGTTATGCCCTCTTTTTATGTATGTGTTGAACGTGGGTTTAGATGTGATATAGGGAGTACCCTTTACTTAGGGTTACTCAGTTGTTTTGGGGTCAGAGGTACCCGTGAGATGTGTGTTAGCCCAGTTATACCGGGACTTGTGATTTTCTCTTTTAGATTTATTTGTTATGTCTTTGAACGTGAGGAAGTAGTGGATCGAGTAGATTGCTATAAGTGTAGTTTGAACAATGATAGATAGACCATATTGTTATGATGGATTAGATTGGGATCTTTCTTCTGATAGAGATCTTGAAGGATGTGTATTGTTATCAGCAACGAGGTTGATTGCGTGAGCCTATGAGGCTTTCTGATGTATGTAACGAGGAATATGAGAGTCTTGGTAGTATGAGGATTTGTGAGTATGTTTGATATACCATCTAGTCTATGATATGGAAGAGAGTGGATTCCGGCATCAAGTTAGAGCTGGAGCATCTGAATGATTTTGAACATATCCATGTTTTTGTATGGAAGAAGGAATGTTGTGGCTGTGCGCGAATTTTAGAGAGTAAGTAAGATGTTTATTAAGAACGAGTGTTCATTACCCAACAGAGATGAATTGATAGATTTGTTGCAAGGAACTTTTGAGTTTTCCATATAAGAGTGGGGACCTGGATGAGAATGAGCGAATAGGATGTGCCCAAAACGGTATTTCGGACTCGGTATGGCCAGTACGAGTTGTAGTGATGTCATTCGGGCTCACGAAAACGCCGCCACATATATGGTGAGGAACGAAGTTTTATTGACTTAATGGATCCGCTGTAGTGAGTTTTCGTAGATGATATCCTAGTGTACTCTCAAAGTTGAGAGGGGCACGCAGAACATGGGAGAATATTTTTTGAGTCTTGTAAGATTAAGAGTTGTATGTTAAGTACGAGTTTGAATATTTGACCTGAACTTTTGAGATCGTGTTACCTGTTGAAGGAATCTTGATTGATTAAAGAAGGAATATAAATGTTGTAGTTGTAACAATACCGACGAATATAGATGAAGTTCGTAACTTTCTGAAGTAGCCTTTTCGGAGTAACCGGATATTATCGTTGTCTGTGGAGGAGTTTATATGATAGCCCGATCATGTATCAGTTTGTTGAGAAGACTATTTGATTTGTATAGTCCGAGCCGTGTTCTTATCGATTGAGGAGCGGAAGGAAGATGGACTTCTACTCCTATGTTAGCACAACCACAGGGCGCTGGTGGTTTCATGTAGTATGATGATGTTTCAAACTTAGCTAAGATGTGTGTTGATGCAGAGGGGTAGAGTTATTGCATATGCGTCTCGACAGTTGAATACGTATGAGGAGAACTACCCGACTCATGATCTGGAGTTAGCAGCGGTAGTTCATGCTTTGATGATCTGGAGACATTACTTGTATGGTGCTATATGTCAAATCTTCACATACCATAAGAGTCTTGAGTATAGTTTTACGCAGCGGGAATTGAATATCCGCCAGCGTAGATGGTTTGAGCTAACCTAGGATTTTGACCTTGAGATTCTGTATCATCTAGGGAAGGTGACCGTTGTTGTCGACGCCCTGAGTAGGAAGACACCTCGAGAGAAGGCGATTGCGAGACTGATAGTTCAACCTCAACTTTAAAGGGATCCAATTTGGTTAGGGTTGGACATCTAGTTTCCTGATGAGGATGCCCAGTTATACGCTTTAGAGGTTCTACCGGATCTGTTGGGCGAGATCTAACAAAGGCTGGGGACCTACCCGACCTTGATGAGGATGTCTCCATGGATTTTGTGACCGGATTGAAGCCCAGTAGGAGTGTTGATGCTATTTGGGTTGTTAATAGACTGATGAAGACTACATGTTTTATTCCTATCAGAGAGACGTGGCCAGTGAGCAGATTAGCTGAGGAGTACACTAGGAAGATAGTGAGACTCCATGGTGTACCGAGAACGATCGTCTCTGATTGAGACGGGCGATTTACCTCGAGATTTTAGCAGCAGATTCAGATTGCTCTGGGGACAAGTCTACACTTCACGACTGCGTTTCACCCCAGATCGATGGTTAGTCAGTGAGGACCATCCAGACCCTTGAGGATATGCTGTGAGCTGGTGTGTTGGAATAGGGACAATGATGGTCAGATTACCTCCCATTGGTAGAGTTCTCATACAACAACTGGCATGCATCTATTGGGATGGCCCCTTATGAGGCATCGTATGGGTGTAGATGCCGTACAACTTTATGCTGGGATGAGCCTAGCAGTACCAGTGGGATATCACCAGAGAAGATTCAGGATTTTATGACTCGAGTAGCGCTATTTAGGAAGAGGATGTTGGTGGCACAAAGTCACCACAAGTCGTATGCATACAAGAGGCGCCGACTTCTAGAGTTCAGAAGAGGAACTCATGTTTGGCTGAGAGTATCTCTGATGCGAGGCGTCAGACGTTTTGGCATAAGGGGGGAAGTTGAGTCCCCGATATGTCGGTCCTTTCTAGATACTGGACAGAGTTGGGAGGGTAGCATACATAGTAGCTTTGTCTCCAAGGTTAGAGGCTATTCACCCTATTGTTCACATGTCTTAGCTAAGGGAGTATATACCAGATCCGAGACACATTATGAGTCATGATGATTTAATGGTCGAGGCAGACCATATGTTTGCTGAATATCCTGTTGCAGTCTTAGAATGAGGTATAAGACGTTTATGCTTGAAGAACAGTCTGATGATGAGAGTATAGTGACCAAGACGAGGCCACCTGGGTGACTGAGGATAGTATCCATGGGAACTAATCTGAGTTTATGCAGAGAATGCTGCACCATAGACTTGTTGAGCAAGCCATGGTTGTTTATTATGAGATTTATGATGATGTGATTATGTGATTATGTGATTATGTGATGTTCTCTTCCGTGCTAGATTATTGGTGATCCTAGTGGATCTTGTTATGTTAGGGCGAGTTATGTTATGGCTGGAGAAGTTTTACCTCCAAGCCCTCGAACGATGATTTTATCATTGGAGAAGTTCTACTTCCATACCATCGTGTATATGTCAGCTGGAGATGGTTCTACCTTCATGTTGTAGAATGAGATTAGTTTAGTTGGAGATGATATTACCTCCATGTTTGGGATTTAGGTATAGAGATTTCTGGAGATGTTCTTCCTCCATACGGTCATTTGTGTTTTGGAGATGTATTTCCTCCTTGATGATAAGTTGGTAGCTGGAGATGTTTTCCCTCCATGTTCTTGTGAAGTGAGCCAGTTAGAGGTTTATTTCCTCCATACTATTATAGTGATTATAGTTCTTGGAGATGTTTTTCCTCCACGGTGTGATTAAGGATATAGTTGTCAGAGATGTTTTACCTTTGTACCTTTGGGATAAGATTAGACTGGTGGAGATGTTTTACCTCCATGCCTTTGGGATAACGTAATGATCCTGTTTTCTGGAGTTGATGATTCCTCCATGCTTATGTTTTGAGGTTATAGATTGTTATAGGTTGATACCATTGAACGGAGATGTGATACCTCCGAAAGAGACAATGTTTATACCTCGGCGTATGAGTCCGAGTGGATTTGGGGATTGTTCAAGTTTCGGGACGAAACTTTTTTTAAGGGGCGTGTGATGTAATAGCTAGGATTTCCAAATTCTAATTAATTTTGCATAACTTAATCGTTGATAGTAATTGACACATAACTCGCGAAGATCTCGCAAGTGATGAGTATGAGTCCCACCGTTATGTTTTTGGCGTAATTTTAAGCATTTGGAAAAATTTTCACTTTTTCCTACGGGTAATTATTTTTACCCTCCGGTGTTATTTCGAGCATTTGGGAGCTCCAATTAATAAAAATACAGTTGAAAGAAATGATCAGGACATCGGATATGTCCTAGATATGAAATAACATGGAGAGGCAAAATGGCCAAAAGAGTCGTTATTCCGTTTCTTAGCGACTAAGAAAGACAATTTAGGAATACGCGTTTTCCGAGGCAGTTGCGGAATAATTATCCCTACAATATTCCAGATTTATTATTCCATTTTCGAGAAGTTTGGAGAAGGGGATTCAACCCGCCTTTGGATCGGTTAAAGGATAATTATCGACTTCGCTAAAGAATAATTATCGTATTCACTGCAAATAGCGGAAAATCCTTTATTAAATCATTTCCTTTCACGTTTCCTCCTAAAATCTCTGATTTCTCTCAACCTTCAACCTCAGATCTACTCTCCGTTTCTAATCCGATTTCAATTCCGTTTGAGTTTCTGGATTCCTCTCTTCATTCTCTTCATATCGGTACCGAGTTTTTTGCATTTCTAAGTATATATAGATCTGGTCGAGCATACATGTCACCAGGACGATTCCGTCGCTCAGATTCCGGTGAATTTGATGTTGTCCATGTGTAGCCTACGTTGTTGTGATTCCGAATCTTCTTTCAAATCGTCAATCGGGTTAGTAACGAATAAGTTATGAATTTATTCGTTTTTCGTACTGCGATTTGGCCAAAAATGACTTTAGGATTGTCAAAATGGATAATTAGAAATTCCATTATGGTCGTTATATTATTCTGGTGATTATGGGTTGTTTGTTTGATGAAATCTGATGACAGGTGGGTTTAGAAATTGCCTGCGGGCAAAACGTTATTCTGGCGAAATTTAATTAATTAATTAATTAAATTATGATTAAAATTGAGATTGATGAATGTTGATTAGATACTACCTTGAGATTTGAGGAATTGTGAGTTATGTTGAGATATTGAAGTTTAGTTGGTTGTGAGGCTTATAGATTGATTATGATCCTTTTGGATCCCTTGGATCTAGGTGTGACCTTCTTGATTGATAGGAGTATTGATATCTCTTTATGCCTTGTTATTAGGCAGTGTCTCTCTCAAGATTGGAGGTTGATCGTGGTTGTAATTGTACGAGATTGAGGTAAGTTCGTAGGACTTACTTAGCTACCATCCTTATATTGGGTGTTTTCATGAGTGATGTGTGTGTTATATGCTTGATATGATAGCATGTGATGTCGATTATTACCGACCTATGTTTTATTTATTGCCCTGTATGTGTGGTTGTAATAACCTTTCCCTTTCATTCCGCCGTGGAGTTTGGGAGGTTCTCTGACGTCAGGCCAGACTGGCTTTACAGGAAGGGCGCAATCCACTCCTATAGGGTATACGGGTTGTGTGACCAATACTACTACAGCTGGCTAGCAGGCCCATAGGCGAGGATGATACGTTCTTCGTGTCACATAGTTACATATATCTATATATACACGATTTAAGTGAATGACTATTATATAAAGATGATAAAATGGGTAAATGTGTGATAACATGATTATGTGTTTATCTTCCGTGACATGTGTTTGTGTTTATGCATTACCTTATATACGTATGGTTAGCTAATGGTTTCATACCATGTTGTAGATACCTTGCAGGATAGGTGAGCTGCTGAGTGATCAGGCAGGGTGACAGGCCGAGGACTCTCGTACATTAGGTGGTTATGGTTTTGGGGATATTTTATATACCTCGTGTGTGAGGATGATGTTTTGTATACCTCCTGTGTGAGAGCAATGTTTTGTACTCGGCTATGATCTTCTATACCTTTTGATGTACAGTTTTATATATTTGTTTTATATCTATTAGTGTCATGTTGTAAGGTCAAGTGAACTTGTTGTCAGGCTAGGGTCAGGATCCACTGTGAGATCCTAGCCCAATGTGGCATCCCGAGTCCCGCGGATTCGGGGGTTTACAGCTCAACTCAACTACGCTACGACGGAGAAGGAACTTCTTGCGGTGGTTTATGCTTTTGAGAAATTTCGTTCCTACCTTGTGGGAGTGAAAGTGATTGTCTACATAAACCACACAGCAATACGGTATTTTCTCACCAAAAAGGATGCAAAATCACGGGTTGTTAGATGGTTCCTCTTCCTCCTCCAAGAGTTTGATTTAGAGATCCGGGATAAGAAAGGATCTGAGAACTCCGTGGCGGATCATCTAAGCTGTATTCCCCACATCACAAGCATGAAGGATGATCTCCCTATTGATGACTCTTTTCCCGATGAACATCTGCATGAGATTGAAGATTGCCTTCATTAAATTTCAAGAGGTAACGCACCTTGGTTTGCTGATATTGTGAATTTTTTAGTTTGTCAAGATATACCTCCCGGATTATCCAACGCTCAAAGGAAGAAATTCTTCAAGGATGTCCGGCATTACTATTGGAACGAACCTCTACTCTTCAAGAGAGGTCCAGGCGGCATATTCAGAAGATGCATTCCCGAAGACGAAGTAGAAAGAGTCATCCGCCATTGCCATTCATTACCTTGTGGAGGACATGCTAGTTCCCACAAGACATGTGCTAAGGTACTCCAATCCAGTTTATTTTGGTCTACTTTGTTCAAAGATGTGCAAAACTTTATTGTTTGTTGCGATGCGTGCCAAAGACCATGAAATATATCAAGGAAGAATGAGATGCGTCTAAACAACATTCAAGAGGTAGAAATCTTTGACGTATGGGGCGTGGACTTCATGGGACCGTTCCCATCTTCTTGTGGTAACCAATACATACTTCTAGCCGTAGACTATGTTTCAAGATGAGTTGAATCTATCACTTCTCCCACTAATGATGTTATGATGGTAGTGAAGTTCTTTAATAGAATGATATTCCCAAGATTTGGGACGCCCCGAACCATCATTAGTGACGGAGGAACGCACTTCACAGGCCGTAAATTTGAAACTCTATTGTCTAAGTATGGGGTAACCCACAAGATTGCTACTCCTTACCATCCTCAAACAAGCGGACAAGTGGAGATCTCGAATAGAGACATCAAGAGCATTCTAGAGAAAACTGTCTCTAGAACAAGGAAGGATTGGTCACTCAAGCTAGATGATGCGCTTTGGGCATATAGGACCGCTTGCAAGACTTTCAAAGGCACAACACCCTAAAACCTTGTATATGAGAAGTCTTGTCATCTTCCGGTGGAGTTGGAGCACAAAGTTTATTGGGCAATCTAATGGTTCAACTTTGACATCAAGGAAGCTAGACGTTAATGAATTAAAAGAAATCCGTTTGAATGCATACGAGAATGCACAGATTTACAAGGAGAGGACGAAGAGGTGGCATTACAAGCATATTATTACCAAGGAGTTGAAGAAGTAGATCATGTCCTTCTCTTCAATTCTCGACTCCGGCTGTTTCCGGGTAAGTTAAAATCTCATTGGACAGGATCTTATGTTATAAAACATGTTTTTCACTATGGTGCAGTTGAAGTATGGGGTGAACATTGCAGAAAGTTCAAGGTCAATGGCCATTGCTTGAAGAAGTATACACCGGAAGTTCCAGTTGATAGCATCACACGTCTCCACCTCACATGATCATCAATGAAGATAGGTCTAACTATGGACCTTAAACAAAGCGCTACTTGCGAGGCAACCCAAGGTATTGTTTTTTTCCCTTTTCTTAGAATAGAGTACAATAGTTTTCCTTTTTCTTTTTCTATGGTTCGTTCCTGTTTTTCTTGTATCTTTGGATGACAGGAACTAGATAAACGCAAAAGGAACTCAAAAGTACAAAAACAAGTCAATTTGTCAATTTTGCACGAAAAAGCAAAAATCTCGGTCAAGTACAATTTTCCACGGGCCAAATTTCTGTTTTTTACCCGTGGAAACCTATGTCGCAAGAAACTTTGGAAAAATCTCGGGCATGCCAATTTCACGGTCAAAGTTACGGCCGAGATTTTGAAAAATTTTGCAAGAGTATATAAGGAACACTTCACCAAATTTCTGCACAAAATTTCCCCAAATCCACACCATAATTCCACAACATCCGGCAAATCTCCCCTCCCTCTCAAATCTTTGTTTCTTGGTCGAATTGCTCCATTCTTCCTCCAAAACTCAAGTATTCTTCACCACATTGAAGATTATAAGTATCAACAACGCAGAAATTCAGCAAATCGGGCCTCATTTGGATTTTTCAATCCAAAATCTAGGTTTTCTTCTCTCACCTTCGATTTGGTTTGTTTTGTGTTAATTTGTTTGAGGAACTTGTGTAGAGTGGAACGAAATTGGCATAGGAAGAGAGTAGGAAGATTAGTTTGGTAAAATCTTTGCAGATTTGCCAAATTCGTGCAAAAACGACAAAAGTCTTGGGCCATCCCTTTCCACGGCCGAGATTTCTGAAGATCTGCCCGAGATTTCTCCTCTACAATGGAAGGACGTCGTAGATCATCGAGGCAGTTGGTTCCAACGGGGATTTCTTCCTCCTCTCAGCAAGCTCCACCACCTCCTACATCTGCCACGCTTCCACGCATCCTAGAACGCAACAAAGCGAGGTACAGACAAATCCAACCTCGAAATATCGTAGCTTCTAGATATTTAGTACTTGATGAATTGGAATGCATGAATGTGGTTGGTGATCTAAGATGGATGATTAAGAGGGCTGGATTGGTAGGGTTTATTGGCATCCGCGAGGATGCTTATGAGGAAATAACCATGGAATTTTTGAGCTCGTTTAAGCATGATCTGAGGGAAAGGACCGTTAGGTTTAGGTTGATGAACTGGCACTTTGCTATGTCAATACTGTAGTTTGGAAACATGTTTTTGTTTGGTGAGACCATAAATGGGGCCTTCCCTAGAAATGTGACCCCTAGTGCCTTTTGGGAAAGTATGGCTATGGTGATTAGTAAGAATGACCATTGGAAACCCGGAGATTCGAAGGACAAGTTGATTTACAACTTGTCTTTCAAGATAGCCCATAGGATCCTATCCGAGAGTTTGTTTCCTAGGACTGGGACACCTCAGAAGGAGAAGGCGGATGAGCTATATGTTTTGTGGAGAATAGAGTCCAAAGTGACTCTGGATTGTGCTACCATGCTTGCTGATTGTTTGTGGAAGATCAGGAACAAGTCTAGAGGATGCATATGTGTAGGCGGCTTGGTGACTCATATCGCCAAGTTTGTGGGTGTTGACTTTTTTGCTTGTACTCTGGTTATGGAAGCTAGACCTTTGGGATTGCAGCGCTTCATCACAAGGAGTATTCTTGTTGCCCGAGGCCGTGGCGCACCTTATGTGGCCATGCCTTGGGAAGGAAAGGGAGCTAGAGGGATTCCTTGGAGTCCAGGCTACTCTTAAGGATCCCCAATACTGGAAGTTTGCATTCGTTCCTATGCATGCTTATGTTGTAGTTCTAGAGGAGCTTGAGGAGTTTCCCGATGTTGCTCAGGATGAGGGTGTGGCTGATATGGACACCGGGACAGATGCAGGTCCTAGCGGTAAAGAGGTTGAGGAGGATGTAGGTGGTTTTGAGGATCTGATTACTAGCTTTGCTTTCTTGGGAAGGCATCCAGACCCGCCAAGGAGGTCGAACTTCCACCGCTACTAGCGTAGCTCCCAATGTTGAACCAGGACTTTTGAGCGACCCCCTTGGCTTGGAGGATTTGAGTCCCAGATGGGGAACTTGGAGGTTTCCGTTTTTGCTATTCAGGGGGATAGTCGCCATATCGATGGACGCATCGATACTCAGGAGCAAGCCCGCCTCCGTGATGCACGGATGATGGAGGATGTCTACGGCCAGCAGTTTGGACGAGCTTATGATCCCTCCTACTTCCCGTTCCCACCGCCGCCACCCATTTGATGCATGCTCCACCTCCATTGCCGTCGGTTTTATTTTCCTTTTGAGACATTGTGAGTTTTTCTTTCTTTCTCTTTTATTGCACATTAGGGACCATGTGTAATTCTAGTATGGGGTGGATTGAACTTGGACTTGGTCTATAATAACTCCTATCATACTTTGCTTCGATGTTATGTCTATCGTACTTGAACTTTTATTTTTGTGTTACACGTTTCCTTATAGTTTTGCATTATTATACCTTTTAAAAAATTTAAAAATTTTTGTGCTTCTAGGAATGGAAACGACCTCACTTATGATATTGCTTTGGAATGGATTTGATGATTTTTATGTGATTAAATTGAATTATGGCATGTACAGGATTTGAATGTTTTGTTGGAATTTCTTGCAAGTTTGATAGCCTGATTTTGTCTAAATCATGTTGAAAAGTGAAGTTTGAAACCGCTTTATAAGTTCTTGCACATCTTTTTATATGATTAAGGCATTTTGATTTTATATCTTTCTTCTTCTTGATCACACTTTTAGCACCTCATATATATTTTTGCCTCCTTTTACCTATCAGGGAATTAGGATGCATGTTACTGTAAGTTTGTGAAGTTGAAGTTGAGAGTGACGAGTTGTGCAAGAAAATAGGCTTGAGGACGTCAATCATGATGATGAGTAACTCGGCACCATTCACATAGCCGGGTGTTTGTCTTGTCAAAGTCAGATTGAGCGATAGTCCTAACGAGTCATGGTATGTGCATTATGGTTTGAGGTACCTCGAGAAATTGAGGTTAGCCGATCTCCAAGGCTTCGGTTATTGTTCACCTTCGTCCATGTTATCAAGTGGAAGTAAGTAAAAGAAAAGTTTGAAAAAGAAGTGAAAAAGAGCTTATTGGTGGATGTTGAGTTTTTATTGAACTTGTGGAGTTTATCCTTTTTCCCGGATTTGCACCACATATCCTACATACATCCTACCCTAACACGTTTCTTGACCTCCATTTGAAAGACCTTAAGATCTTTGAGCGTGTTGTTTGACTTTGTGGTTTAAATCGGATTTTCCATAATTGATTTTGATATATTTCAAGTTATGATGCTTGTGTTGATGTTTTTGCAAGGTATGACTATTCTTCTCATAATATGATTCCTTTGGTTCACATAACGGTTTTCGAAAGCTTTGAAGAAAGTTTAGAGAGTGATCTATTAATAGAAGCACGAAACCAAAAATATTGTTGTTTTCCCTTGTCTTTGCATTCATATATCATCCATCTTGGTATTCTAGATTTGAACCTTGCTTAGGGACAAGAAAGAGACAAGTATGGGGTATTTAAATGACATGAAATATGACCATAGTATAGATGTGCATATAGGTAGTTTTTCCCTTTCTTTTGTGTATGTAGACATACATTCATGGCATTTATGCTCATATTCATATACTATGATAGAATCAAGATCTACACAAGCTTTATGATGATTGTAGGTGAATTGACGCTAATTTGGAGTGGAAATAGAGAATTCATTGACACTTGATCAAGGTGGACCACAATGGAAGCATTGGAGAACTTTAAAATAAGCATGAAGTCAGGTTTTGGAAGATACAATGAAGAACAAAGAGGAAATACGCCTCAGAGAAGAAATCTCGGACAAGGACACATTTCCACAGCCGAGATTTGCTTCAGGCCGGGCCGTGGTTTCTACGTTTTCAGCCCAAAACAAAATCTTTCAAACCCTAAACTTTGTTGTAAAAGATAGACTGCAACAAGGATGGAAAGACACATCTCACACTACGGAATACAACATCAATTGGAGGAAGGCGACATTGGATTCGCACTTTGGAAACGGATTGACAACCTGTACTTGGTACACATTCGCGATTGATAGATATTTTGTGACATTTTCTAGTTTTTGATTTTCTTTCCTTTAGAACACAAGAACGGAGTTTGTTATTGGATTGATTTACTTTATGTTTTTAGAGAACACCTTGCGTCATAATTCTTACGCTTCTTTTGGTTTATTTGATTGCATCCTATTCTTGAACATATATTGCATTCTTGATATGAATATGATGATTGTTGGCTAAAACCCTTGCGATTCTAGGGTAATTGGTTGAAGTTTGTGGTTTAGATGATGATAGATTGACCTTTACAAACAATTTGGACCATGAGAGTTGTGATTCAACCCTCGCAGTATCTTTCCCACTGGTTGTTCTTAAGAATCTCAGCCGAGATTTTCCAAGATTCACCCGTGGTTTCTTTTGTCGTGCATACAATGCTTTATCCTTAAGCCTTGGTTAAAGATTGCCTAAACCCTAGCCTTGTTGAACCTTCCTAACCTATATTCAAGCTTGGGAAGAGACTTACCTGGTAATTCCCTTGCTTGGTTGCCAAAGATGATGAGTTCGAGGTAATAAAGGTTCATCCTTTATTACGTTTGAGTGCACCTTCCTTTTTCCTTTGTGAGTTAACTTAAGACTTACCCGGTGATGGTTAATTCTATTCCCTTAAGTTGAGTGGTTGGTTTGAGACTATCATACCTTTCCTTTGAAGCTTTGAGACTTACCTGGTGATAAGTTTCTTTGGTTTGGAATAACGGATAATGAGACCTCCCCCGTGATCTATCCTACTTTCGTAACACCTTTCTTTTGCAATCCCATTTATGTCCTATACATCTTTAGAGTTCTTAAATCGAAAACCACAATTGGATAAAATCTGCGTTTCCCAATTATATTACATATTCTTATCTTTGCTTTTGATCATTGTTATTTGCATTATCATCTTAGCTAGATTGCTTTTGCTGATTTGATTTTACCAAATCCCTGAGATCGACTCTTGAGTATTTGCTGTTACTACGATTCATCCGTACACTACGGGTTCGCATATCGTTCAGACTTATATTTTAGGTTATAAATTTAAGACTTTTTGCACACACGTTTTTGAGCGAACATCATCTAATCTGGGGATGGGGTGATGATACTTGACAGTAATGTTATTGATTGCTCGACAATCAACACACATCCTCCAAGTATTATCTTCTTAGGTACCAAGAGCTTTGGAATTGCACATGAGTTCAAAATTTCTTGAACATAGCCTTTATTCAAAAGCTCTTGCACTTAATCTTGTATTTCCTGACTTTCATGTGGATTCATCCTATATGCTAGACGGTTAGGAAGTGTAGAACATGGAATAAAATCAATTCGATGCTTAATGCCTCGAAAAGGTGGAAGCCTTGCAGGAATCTCATCCGAAAATACATCACAAAACTCATCCAAAGTCCTTAAAATGCTTTGAGGTAAGGTAGACTTGACTTCTTCACTCAAAGTCGTAAGGGTTTTATATAAGCTAAGTAAAACAATATCCAAAGGAACAAAATCATCAAGAAACTCATGTTTGTATGCTAAAAGGACTTGATTAGTCTCAGCAGAAGGAATCTCGGGTGGTAAATCTCGGGCGAGATTTTGGCTTCGGGTCCGAGATTCTGAACTGGACTGAGAAGTCTCTGAACTGGGACAAGATTCTTCTAATCTCAAGCAAGATTTTGTGCTTTTACCCGAGATTTTTTCTCTAGAAGGTGTTTATCGCTCCTTTTCCTTCCGTTGCTCCTTCTTCTTGTCATAGGGTTCTTTAATCTACAAAGGATTCATATGTTGAAGAGTAATTGTTTGCCTTAAACTCAAATGAACGCTTATTAGTGAATCCGTCATGATTGACTCTTCTATCAAATTTCCATGGACGTTTTAATAAGATATGATATGCTTGCATAGGCACGATAGCGCAGAAAATAGTATCCTCATACTTTCCTAAGGTGAAAGCAATTTTAACTTGTCTATTATTCTTCATCTCACCATAGTCATTCATCCAATGCAACTTATAGTGTCTAGGATGATAGAACGTAATGATTTACAACGTAGTGATCAATTTTCGCTAGCAATGTTGCAAAAACTACCACCATCAATAATTATATTGTACACCTTTCCTTGAACAAGACATCTAGCGTCAAAAATATTTTCCCCTTGATTATCCTCACATGGGGATATCTTAGCACGCAAAGTTCTCCTAGCAATTAAAGATTCCCCACGCTCATATTCATAACCTTCATCACTTTCACTAGCACTATCATGTTCATGCAAAACATTAAGATGGGTATGATCATTTTCATGCTCTTCCTTACTTTCATATTGTCCTTGTCGGTTTATAAATAATACCCTTTTATTAGGACAATCTCTCATATAGTGACTGATAGCATGAATTACAGTCTATATTTTGGGACTTGTTTAGACGTTTTATCTTCAATAATCTGCATGTTTGGATGTATATTATGTGATTATATTGTTGTTTCATCTAACTTTGCGAGAATCGATGTCTACACCAATTTTCGTTGTAATCGTAGGTAAAATGGCACATTTTGGACCGAAATGGAGCTAAGGAGCAAAGGAGTCATAGGAGCTACATTTTGGAGCTTAAAAAGGAATCCAGAAAGCAAGGAATTAATGAAGAAGATTTACTTTGGACCTGATTTGAGATATTTCACTTTCAGCTGAGAGTCACCTCGGTCAGCTACAGTACCATCTCGACCGAGGTGATCTTGAGGAGCGCCCCGACCGAGGCGAATATCCTGACGCGGCGAGATCATTTATTCTTGGCTGAGATCTTTTATTTTTGGAAGGAGAGATCTTATATTTTTGGGCTGGATTTCTAGAAGGAAGATCATATATTTTAGAGATCTATTTTAGAGATATGGATATATTTTTATTAGGAAAATATCTTTTCAAGATATTTTATCTTTGGAAGATAGTTTTCCTATATAAAGGGTTGGATTTTCCACAAGTTCAACCATGCTTATACAGGCTTAGAGGGCTGATAGCATCCAGCAATTAAGAGATTTTCTCCAGAGTTTTGAAGGAAGGAAGATTGAAGATCAATCTAGGAAGGATTGATAGCTTGTTATAGCTTTTATGAAGGGTTTTGTAAGACTTTCTTAGATTCCCTTCTTGTTGATTGTCTTGTTGGATTTGTAATCCAAGGAACGCTTATTTGTGATATTTGATTCAGTTATTGAAGCCTTGTTCTTAAGGTTATTGTGTTCAAATACTCACTTTCTTCCCATATATTTGATTATTGCTTCCATGATGATGAGTGGCTAATTTCTTTGTGCGATTCTAGGGTGATTGGCTGAAAGTTGGGGGAAAGACGATGATAGAATGATCTTAATCATAGTAGGACCCTGAAGGCTCGAGTCTTTATCCTTAACCCTAGAACATCTCGTTCAGTCGATGAACATCTCGGCCGGGGTGGAACTTGATTGACCGAGGTGACCTTTCTAATCCGAAACTGAGAGTTAAGTGCTAAAGTTTGCCAAATCATATTCTTATTACACCTTTCCTGGTTTAATGCAAGCTTAGGATGAGACTTACCCGGTAATTCCTTATTTTGTTTACCCAAGATCATAAGTGTAGGTAATAAAGGTTTATCCTTTATTGGGGTTTGAGTGTGCCTTCATTCCATCTTTGTGAGTTAGCCTGAGACTTACCCGGTAAAGGTTGATTCTATTCCCTTAGTTGGTGTGTTGGTTTGAGATTATAATTCCCTCCCTTAGTACCTTGAGACTTACCCGGTGATAGGTTCTTTGGTTTGGGATTGTGAGTAGTGAGACTTACCCGGTGATCTATTCCACTTTAGTAACACCTTTCCTTTGCAAAATCTCAGCTTTGTCCGCTTTATCTTGAGATCTTGAGTTGGAACCACAACTAGATGCTTTAATCCCTAGAATTTGCATATTTCCTTAATTGACTATATTATCATCTTTGATTTCTTTAATTGCTTTTGTGGTTAGTTGCAATATTGACTACCTATATTGGTTTTATTTCACCTAAGTCCTTGAGATCGACACCCCGGAATTCTTGCTTTTTCTACGATTGACCCGTACACTGCAGGTTCGCATCCTTGTTTTGAGCATATATCTTGGGTTATAAATTTAAAGCTTGCACACACCATTTGGAGCGAACAAGTTTTTGGCACCGTTGCCGGGGACTTGGTCTAGACCGAGCCGGTTGCGGTAGTCTTTCGGGGAACTTGCCCCTGTTTCTACTAACCACTCTACTTGAGTGGCTTTCGTAGGTTCTTTCTTGTAGGTTTATGCGAAGAACCCGCGCTAGGAAGGAAATCGTTCCTTACGATCCCGAACCAGAAAAGACATACAAAAGACGCTTGAAAGAAGCGAAGATGGCCAACCAAGACGAACGCGATCTTGAGGCCGAATTGAAGGAGGCATTGGAACAACTACGCCTCAGTAAAGAAGAACTGCGACTGGAAAAGGAAGAAACTCGCGCAAGGACGGAAGCGATCGAAGCATATATGGCGACTTTACGGGACCAATATCTACATCGACCAGATCCAGCTCCTCGACCGAGACAGGACCCAGCTCCAGTTGCCCCGGCCGAGATACTTCCACCTCGGATGCCAATCCGAGATGTTCTTTTTGCAGGTATTCCACAGACCCTAGGGAAAAGGATGGACCCCAACCCGCAACTGAGGCGTCCAGCAGTCAACCTAGGCGATCCAGCGGATCATAATTATGAACTTCGACCGCAAGTTCTTTCCATGATTCGCCAATGCTAGTTTGGAGGGCTAGAGAGGGAGTCTCCGCATCAAAATCTGCAAAACTTTGAGATCTTGATGGAGATCTTGAGACCTTCAAGGCTGGAAAACAACAATTACAAGCTAAGGCCTTTCTACTTCTCTTTGAAAGATAGGGCGCTTACTTGGTATCAATCTCTTCCTCCCGGAAAGATCAACACTTGGGAAGAGATGACGACGGAGTTCTTGACTAAATTATTTCCCCCTTCTAAGACCGCTGAAATGAGAGGGAAGATCAATGCATTCATCATGAAGGACAAGGAGAGTTTGTCCAAGTCATGGGAGAGATTTAAAGACATCCTTTTGGATTGCCCATATCATGGGATTCCAAAGATAGAGTTGTTGGAGATATACTTCAAGGGACTGGACGGAAACACCCAGTTCAACCTTCAACTACTATCCGCCGGCACGTTCATGGACATGCCGATTGATGAAGCTTGGGAGTTCATAGAGAAGCAAGCTTTGCACATGGAGAAATACTCCCACCAAGGAGCTGAAGGTGGAGTTAAAAGAGTCAACTTCCAAGAAGCTCCATCAAACAAGGATCAACTCACCTCTTTGAAGAATGATGTGAAGCAATTAAAAGACCTTTTGGTTGGTCCAACCTAAAAGGAAGAGGGAGGATATCAAGGGTCAAGGAACAACAATCAAGGTTCCCGAAACAACAACTACAACAACAATAGAGGATCCAACAACAACAATTGGAGATCTAACAATCAAAAATTGGGTAACTCTTACTCTAACTCAAATTCAAACAATTCTTCTAACCCTTTCCTCTCTTATTCTTCTTCTTCTACTCCGTTGAAGAGTCAGGAACAAGGATCAAGTTCGTCCCAACCAGAAAAGAAAGATGCAGTGTTGGAGGCCATCTTGATCAAACTAAACTCGATGGAGACGTCCATGACTTTATTTTCGAAGGCACAAAAAGCCTTGGAACAACAATTCTTTAACAAGGCGAATGAAGCGCCAAGAGATCCAGGGAATCTCCCAACAAGGACAGAGAGCAATCCCAAAGGACAGATCATGGCAATAACGACGAGAAGTGGACTGAAAACTGCAGATCCAGTGCCTCGGTCGATGCTAGTACAGACAAAGAACACCTCGGTCCAGGTACAGTCGAAGAACACTTCGGCCGAGGTACCAACCGAGGTGGAGCCTCAGAAAGCGGAGGAGAAATCTGAAGTTTATGTCCCACCTCCTGCATATAAACCACCACTTCCATTCTCCCAGTCAAGGGCTAGAGCACATCTAGACAAGCACTTTGGTAAGTTCCTTGACTTAATGAATAAACTACACATTAACATCCCTTTCCTTGATGCTATTCTAGAGATGCCCGCCTATGGAAAATTCTTGAAAGAAATTCTATCAAGAAAGAGGAAGTTAGAAGACTTTGGTGAAGTAAGGATGACATCTAAATCCTCGGAGCTCATTCAAATCATGAAGGAGAAGATGCCACCCAAATTAAGGGATCCCGGCTCGTTTTGCATTCCCATACAAGTTGGGGATGTGACTTGCGAAGCTTTGTGTGATCTAGGAGCCAGCGTAAGCATCATCCCGCTGGAGCTATGTGTGAAGATAAGGTTGTACATGGCGGATAAGGTTGTACATGGCGGATCGCTCCATTACCCATCCCGTGGGTATTTTGGAAGACGTTCCGGTTAAGTTAGGTAACTTCTATTTACCTATAGACTTTGTAGTACTTGATATTCCCGCAGATTATCCCGTTCCTATCATTCTTGGGAGACCGTTTCTAGCAACTTTGGGTTGCAATATGGATTGTAAGAACGCCAAGTTGCAATTCAACATTGGCGGTGATCAAGTTGAGTTTGCTTTGCTTGCGGCAATAAAAGGAGAGCCTCTAGGAGATGATATCTTCAACATCTATGATGAAGATGAATCGAGAGAATTGGTGAGCTCTATCCTTATTAACGATCCACTTGAAAAAGTTATTAGCTTTAGCTTAATGGAAGAAGGTATAGATGCTTCTTGTGATGCAGATATACGGAGCTTAAAAGCACTGGAAGAAGATCTAGGAGCTAAATTTGAAAGACTAATCCAGGAGAAGAAGATCTCCAGTTTCGGTCCCAGTTGCAATACCTCGACCGAGGCACTTTCTAGACCAAGCGAGGTGTTCTTAGCTGAAGAACATCTCGGTCACCCACTCTGCACCTCGACCGAGGTCGAAAGCGATATGATGTCAACTGAGAATAACAAACTTCTTACTCCCTTATCTGAAATTCACCCTCAGTTGGTGGAACACTTTCTCCACCAAACTTCTGATAATAAAGGGCCGTGATATGCTGACATTGTTAATTATCTTGTTTTCCAAGAAATACCACCCGGATTGACGTACGCTCAAAGGAAGAAATTCTTTAAAGATGTCCGTTTTATCTTGAGATCTTGAGTTGGAACCACAACTAGATGCTTTAATCCCTAGAATTTGCATATTTCCTTAATTGACTATATTATCATCTTTGATTGCTTTAATTGTTTTTGTGGTTAGTTGCAATATTGACTACCTATATTGGTTTTGTTTCACCTAAGTCCTTGAGATCGACACCCCGGAATTCTTGCTTTTACTACGATTGACCCGTACACTGCGGGTTCGCATCCTTGTTTTGAGCATATATCTTGGGTTATAAATTTAAAGCTTGCACACACCATTTGGAGCGAACAGTGACCTCTACCTTGACATTTCAAGCATAGAATATCTCTAGAACGTAAAGTAGAGTTAGAAGTGCTCCCTTTATTATCCTTTAAAAGCTCTTTCAAAGGACGAGACAGCGTAGAAGATTTCGGGGCCGCTGGATCAGGAGTTTGACTCTTGCCCTCGTCTTTCTAGAGGTCTTGGGCATAATCTCAGCCGAGATTTCCTCTCTGTTTTCCACGAAGTCGATCCTTGGTTCCGTCCTTTGATCTTCGTCTCTACCATTATAGCCAAATGTGGTTGATTAGTCATTGTAGCATATGGATGTAAATCAATTTCATTGGCTAATGAAAGATGAAAATTTCTAAAAAATTGAACCATAATGGACTCCTCATCCTCTTGAATGTTAGCCTTCACCATCACCATCTGCATGGTGGTGTATACTTCCTCTATAGTCACGGAACCTTGCTTGAGGTTCTCCAATCGTTGCCTAACTTTCTAAGCATAGTGTTAAGGAAAAAATCTAGCTTTTATTAAGGCCTTCATTTGTTCCCAAGTATTGATGTCCGGATCTCGCGTTCTTCTCCTTTTTTTGACAAGATGATCCCACCAAACTAAGGCATATCCTTGGAATTCCAACGCAATAAGTTGGATCTTCCTTTTCTCACTAAAGTTATGGCAAGACCAAATTTGTTCCATTTTATTCTCCCATTTCATGTAAACATCCGAATTGCATTTGCCTTTGAAACTTGGAATTTTGGCCTTTACTTTCCCAATCCCGTCATTTTCTTGGGGTGGTCTACAAGGCTCATAGTCGCGACCTCTCCTAGCATTGTGATGACATCTAGGGTAGTCTCGTTACATGCCCTCTTCATACTATTCTCCTAATTCCTGAAATTCACGACTAAAGTGCAGATTGTGAGATGCATTAAAAAGGGGATTGTGATGAATCATACCTGGCCCTTGTGGGGCGTTCGGAGGTGGAACATGGGTTGGTGGTATAGGTGGATGGTGTGAACTTCTACCTACTTCATATACAGATTTCGGGTCAAATCTCAGGCGATATTTTGGCCGAGTTCTTCACTGGGACGAGATTCAAACTTCTCCATCCGTTCAACTAATGTGGAAATTATAGCCATGAGTTGTTTTAGCATGTACATGGCATCCGGTCATGTACAATCACTCTTTTGTGATCCTCTTGGGATTTCCCGTCCTGACATTTACACAAACACGCAAAGTAACAATAAACTTGTGATGTTAGTGAAAACTAAAGCACATTGTCTTCTCTCATACTCACGCTCTGTTGTGATATCGCAAACTAATTTGATGTAATTGTCTTGGATGGATTAATACTCTTCTAAAGTCAATGATAAGTCCAACTAGAACTCCTTGGATGGCTCAATCAGTCAACTTGGTATGGAGAAAGGTTTTTGTGTTGAGAGATAGTTAAGGAACTCCTTATGGAAGTCTCTTTACACAATCGACACAAAGTAGAAGAAATATTGCGAGTAGACACAACTAGTATGATAGAAATTGTAGACTCTAACTATCACACCTAAAGAATTGACTCGATGTGTTTAGAGTAGAAAGAGGCTAGAAAAAGGGCACATAAGAGATTAAGAAGAGAGAACTACGTACCTTGAACCTATGCAATTGGAGAGAGAGATAGCCGGGTTTGGTTTCGATCTCGACTGGGGCAAATCTCGGTCAAATTGTGAAATCTATTATATGGTCAGCTAAGGCTAAGAACTAGGTCAAGGATTGGTATATAACTTCTTCTCTAGATGTATTTTTGAATAGAGTGAACTTTAGTTCTTAAGATTATTCCTCAAAAAGTTTATAAAAAAATTCGCAATAGTAGAGAATCTTGGATAGAATATCGGCCGAGGTTTTGGAGTATCAGGCCAAGATTATCGATTCGTCGCTGAAGGAATGACAATCAATGATATGCTCCAAGATATAATTCTCCCTTGTTGCCTTGTTGATCCTCCTCAGTTGGATCACAACACTTCCTTAACTCAAAGGCTTCCTTCAACCTTATAGGACAAGTTGATTACCGATTTGGGGTTTTGGGTTATGTGTTTGAGGCCTTTTGTGGAGTTATAGGAAAAACCACATGAAAATTTTTAGATTTGATTCAAATCCAATAAATATATTATCTTCAACGGTATAGAGAAAATTTCACGGGACTTGGGGAACAAGTAACCTAAAAATCTCAACTTTATGCTCAGATCGGGCGAGGTTTCGTTCGAGGTTAATGATTGACTTTGTGTTTGGCTATGACATTTCTCTCTTCTCCAATAGACACAATTCAACGCATGTTAGTCTCAAATAATATCGCAAAGATAATCGCAACAAGAAAAGGATCAATTTTTATGTGAGTCAAAGAAGACTGATAAAAATTAACCAAACCTGATACGGACTTCAATTGAGTGAGCCCTGATACCACTTTGATGCGGGGTTGATTCTGCAATTTCCGATCTAGATTGAAAGTCCACGAATATTCTCAAAGAATAAATCTCGGGCGAGATTCTGGATACGGGGCTGAGATTTATGAAAACGCAAACAAAAGAACGTGAGTTTGATGGATTGGTAATGGATAGATAAGAAGATGACAATATGGAATGAAATTAATGGAAATATAGGAAGATACGAACCAAGGTATTCCCAAAAAGAACCTTGACCAATTATGTGTCAAAACTCCTTAACGAAGAGCTTACCTTAACCCTCCATTCTTTAACCTTACACAAGCCTTCTAAGTCAGACAAGCACAAGGAGGGACTAGAATTGACCAGGAGCACCAATTTTTAAGAAGATTAAGACACACAAGCACAACCTAGCAAGAACTCACAACAATTCAATCGAAGACTCTCTTTTGATTGAATAAAACACAAACTTCGTAAGTGAAGCGGCGAGTACCACACAATATTGTGGAAATAAAATCAAATCAAATCTACCTAATAATCTCACCCTCTAAGGATATTTATAGGGGATATTCTCCTACAAAAAATAAAAATTCTAATAAAAGATAATCCTAAAAGATAGGATCAAAAATCTACAAATACCTTTAGAATGCTTTAGAACCTTAAAGGTATACAAATTTTAAAAGATATCTATAACTAATAAGATCGCAACTGGATCTTATAACACTCAACAGGAGCCAAATCTCGGTCTATATATAGAAATCTCGGGTGAGATTTTGGTCCTCAGTGCCGAGATTTCTTCTCTGGAACTCTTTCTTCATCCTATCCACTTTCTATACTTGTTTGATCATCTTGGGTCTTGTATGGTCCTTCCACAATAGCCAACAATGTCACCAAAGGAGACCTAGATATGACTGAGGTCTCTTTTAGTGCACATGTCACCAATAAGCTAGTAACTTCCTCATGGATGGTCTTTGCTCTTGATCTAGTGATAGCTCCTTCCATGACGGGACTCAAAGATGATGTGATTGTGTTCTCCTTCAATGCCTTGGTCCTTGATCTTGTGACTAGGCCTTCAGGTGGTGTTGGGATGGTCCCTCATCACTTTTATGTGGTGCTATCAAAGGGCAAGCAAAAAGACAGAGTTTAGGGGTTTCAGGCTCGGGGTGAATCGGACCCGAAACGCTATTCTTTTAGGTTTGGCCCAAAAAGAAAGAGTTTAGGGGTTTCAGGTTAGACTTCGGCGGCGGTTGGGCAAAACCGAGAGTTGGGAGGTGATGATTGTAGTTTTTGGTGAAGGAGGCCAAAGACTAGGGGCATCACAGGGAGATGGAGACGGTGGTAGCGGTTGTTGGCAATGTAGCCGATGGTGGGAGGTGAGGCGAGGGTTCTAGCGAAGCAAGGAGATAGCGAAAAGGGTCTCGATAGTTGTTTGCTGGTGGGGTCGGTGATGTAGTGGTGGTGATAGTGTGTTGGTGGTGACAGTGGAGTGATGGTGGCGTTGTTGGCGGTGGTGAAGTAGTGGTCGCGGTGTTGTTCTCTAGCAAAAGAAGAAGCGGAGTCAATGAGGACTTTAAGGCTCCTTGTGATGTTGAAGGGTGAGCATGGTGGTGTTGAGGTGGTGGAGGAGGCAAAAGGGGTTGCTGGTGGAGACGGAAGAGGCAGTATGGGGTGTTGTGTTGGCGTAATGGTGGTGAGGAGGCGAACGGTGAAGGTACTCTAGTCAGAACTCTAGTGATACTTCGATGATGAAAGAAAACTTTTTTGTGAAGATATTTATAGGCAACAAGGATCTTATAAAGTTAAATGCAATTGAAATTAAAACAGTAAAAAAACAAGAATGATAGAAATACTAACCGTAATGGTGGCTGCGCCGGTTGCTCTTTTTTGGAGATTTTTGTGAAAGATCTGATATTTTTTAATAGACAAATAAAGATGCGATGTCATTTAACCCAAATCTCTCCTACCACTTTGATACGGGGATTATCTGTAATTGTATGGCCTGATCTTTCGACACCAAAAAGACTCGATGGAAAGACGCTAAATAAAAGAGATATGGAAAAGAAGGTGATTCGATGGTGGATGGATCGATAGATGGATAGATTAAGGTCGAGCCCTAAGAAATGACTCATAAGCACGATAAGATGCGATGGACCTTATCACAGCCAACAATCATTTGTAGAACCCTTCCGTACAACCAGACACAACAGGGAGCGATGGTCCCTAGAGCACAAGGAGGTATGCTTGTGAAAAGTTGAAGCACCCTATTTTCCGCACAAAAGTAGAACACAATCAAAAAAGTTCAAGCTAAAGTTCAAACAAGATGTCTCTAGCTCTTAACTTCCCACGCGGAAGACCACGAAATTTTGTTGCAACTCATAAATGCCGAAAAGCAAAGTGTTTATTCAACTTTAGGTTGAGAAAACAAGATGCTTGAGATCCCTATATATAGTGATAGCTTGAGTTTGGGCTTCAAGTAATCCGGCCCGAAGAAACATATCTTATCAAGAAAAAGATATGATCTTGTGCTAGAAATATAATAAAATAAGATTAATTTTGTAAAAAGATTTGATTTTTCTAGGATTGATCAAATAATATCTCTAGAAGATATGATTCTCTCCATCTATCTTTAAGCTTCCCAATTAGAAGACTTAAATTATTTGTAAAATAATTAGAATAAACATGGGCTGGAAAATAACATTTAAAAGCCCGCAAAATTAATCCATACTTAAAAGATGTCTTTATGGGCTAAAATATATAATAGGATGACCAATTTTACCTACTAAGCCACACCACCTATGAGATGTAAGGGGTTCCAAAATGTCTTTTGTAGACCATGGCTCATGGTGACGTGGCGGGTCAGGTAGGCTTGCATAGTTTATCCAATCATCGGGAAGATATAGCACATGTTCCAATGGGTGGGTCCGAAACGAGTATGTCTCAAGATTTTAGGCCCTAGTTGGAGAGCTTGTATAGATTGCTCATATTGGCATGGCAAGGATAATGCGATCCCATATGGATCTTGCATGAATTGCAAGGTTATTCCCCCGACGTATGCATGGCTATGAGGGACATGTGCATGGATCCTCCGAATCAAAGGGGACGTTGCATGTCTCCTTGCTACATGTTCATGGTTGTCTAGAGGTAGAGGATGTGTGAGCGTGTGAGTTCGGGTGCAGGTAGCCGAGGATGGTCTGCGGTGGTATGAGTGGCCCGAGTCTCTTCTTATCAAAGCATGGTTGTGCTAGAAGAAGGGTAGATGTGGGACCCATGAGTCTTCTCCTCCCTTGAATGTATGCATGATTGATCATGTTCTCATGCATCCTTGATTATCTAGTGCGGAGGGATCTTAACCCGCTTCTCTTCTTGATGTTGCTTTTCCTTCTTCTCTTAATCTTTGGAGTCCATAATTGCATGTCTCTTTCTCCTCTTGCTTCTATCTTCCTATTCTTGGTAGGGGGTCCTTGACATGATCCTACATCTCTAGGTAATCCGGGATATCCTCATACGTCTCTAGGTGATCTTGGATATGCTCCTACATTAGTTAGTTATACAAGCGGATGAAACTCGAAGTTGCTACATCGAGTGGGAAATGACTCTTAGGTCGAGAGGGTTCTTGCAAATCATCGGGTGAGGAAAACTCAAGAGACGTTGACACTTTATGCATTCTAGCTTCTTAGATCGAGTTAGCAAGTACTCTTAGCTCGAGTGGATCGTGACTCGAGGTTCCACACTAGCTATGTTGAATTTTCTTGCAATTGAGTCTTGTTAGGTCGAGTGGAGTGTCTTCCGTGCTCGATTTGCTTGTCTTCTTTGTGCGAGTTATGATGAAAACTCGACCAACTTTGACAACTCCACATCCAATGTTTCTTAGCTCGAGTTTAGCCTTCCTCCTTGATCGAGTTAAGATTCACTCGATGGTCCATACTTGGGTTTTTCTTTGCTCCAATGGCTTCATTTAAATGTCCAAGCTTTCCTTCTTTCTTCCTTTTCTCCAATGAGGTAGATAATGATGTGATGATTGCTCCTTGGGATGGTTGGGATGTTGAATATGTTCTTTTAAGCTTCATTTGAGACCTAAAATACTTATAGACACACAAGATAACGAGAGTAGACATTCTTTGATATTTAAATCTTTAACTAAGATGTAAATGCCTAAACCATGTAAAAAAAACGTAAATCACATAAAAATACATCTATAAACATAGCATGAAAATCTGCTATCAGTACTACAACAAGTTGAAGGATGATTCTCTCATTTATTTGGTCTTGTGTGTAGATAGACTTGGGCTAGAAACCTAAACCGACGGTTTAGGTTTTCAAACAACTGGTTTAGGTTTAGTTTTGGTTTAGGGCAAACCTAAATTGGCTTGGTGAAAACCGTCGGTTTACCGGTTTGGCCTAGTTTGTTAAGGAAAAGTCTAGAGTACTCTCAACCTTCAAGTCCAAAATCCTGGGCTGAGATTTGGGACATGAAGACCGAGATTACTCTATATATGGGAATCTCGGCCGTAATTGGTTATCTTGGTCGAGATAACCAATTGCTCACCCGAGATTTCCCAAGAAGCCACCGGTACTTTAATTTAAAAAAAATGCTTGAACTGATTCCGCGGTTGCCTACGTATCCTATCGGGGTTAAGAGGAATCAATGTCCACGTAGTTCTCTTACCTTTGCTTACCTTTTGTATGACTTCCTAGTTGTTTTTGTTACCCCCTTCCCTTTCCACCCCGGACTCGGAAGGGGTGCCCGGATCATCGGAGTTGGAATGCAATTTTGATTCATACGCCGGGACATTCTATTGTTTTCGCTTGTGCCTCCAACTTCTCGGGCTTCAGTTGAGTTGTCTTGTAACTTAGCATGTTCCCTCCTTGGCTAAATGTTTGCTCAACGACAACCATTGATGCGGGCACAACCATGAGTTGTTGCACAATTTTGATCAAGGCTAGATATTTAGGGGACAATTTCTTCCAACAATCCAAAGTTTCAAAAGATTCACTATCGAAACTAAAACACATTGTTAGATAATCTTTAAATTCCACACTAGAGGATGATTTTCTCGGTGTTTGTGTCCTTCTACCTAAAATTTGTTGTGCTTTTGAAAGAGAAGAAGAAGAAGAAGAAGAAGAAGAAGAAGAAGAAGAAGAAGAAGAAGAAGAGCTAGCACTTGTTTAAAATGAAGAAAACAATTTTTCAATTTCAATAAGAATATTATGAATAATAGTATAAACGTTGCTAGAATCTAAACTCAAACAATCATAATAAACAACCAAAAAATCGAAAACACCATCAAGTTTAAGTTTAGGATAAAAAAAACAACGATTATAAGATAAATCAAGGGAATTTCATTGTAATATTTTAGCCATTTTAATTTTACGTCATGTGTAACACTTATAAGGGTTGGATAAGTTGTACCGGTTTGAAAAGTCTCGGAAACGTTTACGGCTATTTCTAAAAAGCTACAAGAAGTGGGAGTGTAAACGTAACTCAAGAAATTAGTTGTATCACTAAAAACCTTTAAAATATAACAAATATCAATGCAAGTTTGCCAAACATTTTCACCATCAAGAATTGACGAAGAAACGTTGTGTGCGAAAAACTTGTAAACGCTCTTTGTAACGAATGGTTTGACCAAGTAATTTGTAAGTAGAGTTCCAACGAGTTCCAATGTCTTTTGAAAATGCAATTGGATGAACATTATTAGATAAACATAATATTCTCCATTTTTTCTCAAATGGGAGGAGTGCCAAATATGATCAATAACGTCGGTGATGGGGTTTAGCATAGCCGTTAAATCTTAAGTCCATCTTGAGCACATAAGGTTTAAATATGACATGCTCATGAGTTTTAAATATGACATGCACATCTTTGATGAGCAAAAGAAGTTCGCAAATATTGTCCCGCTACCTTGACCAATTGGTTTACGATAGTGGTGTTAGTGGATGCATTATCAAAAGAATATGAAAAAACTCGATCTTGTAAATTTAAATTCTTGTAAAACCGTTTTTATCAAGTTTTCAATGTTTGTGGTACAATCTCTTGGTTGAATTGGCGAAATGTAATAACATATTTATGCAAAAACATATCGTTATCAATAAAATATATAGTAATGCCCATGTAAAAATGTTTTTGTGATTGTGTACTCCAAATATCACTACAAATAGAAACTTGATACGAAAAAGATGACAAAATCAAAAGAATTTTTCTTTCTTTTATTCGTAAGATTTAAAAACTAATTTTTAAATGGTTTTGCGAGAAGTTGGTTTAAGAGAAGGTTGAATATATTCAATGTTATATGCTCGGACTTCTTCATATTCTACATAAGAAAATGGAAATGCATGAGAACATATAACATCGGCTAATCTTAAACTTTCTTCACTATGGTTATACATAAATAAGGAGATAGAGAGGAAGAAGATGCAAACCCATGGGACAGTTGCGATCGTCCCTGTGATATCCCTAGCTTCTTGGGATTGTTTTTTTGCATGTGGGTTTGCAAAGTCCCATAGCCGCCCTTCTCCCTCTACGTGTACACCTTCGGACAATAGTTGCATGAGAATTGACAATATTCGTTCACCGCCTCACCCTTCTTGTAATGCTTCGTAAAAATGTTAGATGTAAGCATTTTTGGTTGAGGAACTTGTCAAATGCCCCTTCACCTTGTGACATTTCGGGCATTTAAGTTTCGCTTTCTTGGGTTCTAGGGAAAAATTGGGAAGGAATGTTGTCACTTTGGTTTGCCATTACGAGATTGAGAGATAAATTCGAGAAAGACAAGAAATCAAGAATTATGAGAATACGAGATTGAGATTTGAGAGTAGTAGTAGAGAGAGTTGAGAATGTTGGTGTGAGATAAAATGGAAGAGAGGTTGAGTATTTAAAGGAAAGTGGTGGGTTTTTCTCTCTTTTTTTCAGCCTTTATCATTAATAAAAAATAATAAATTATTTAATAAATATAAAACCACATTCCAATGACCATTGGCTGTTCGAAATGTAGGGGCCGCTAACGGCCCTTTGCCCAAACTAGCGGTTACCCAGGGTAAATCGTTTGTTTAGGTTTCTGGAAAACAGAAACCAAAACCGCCAACTGCCAATCGGTTTACTCAAACCGGCAAACCTAAACCTCCAGTTTGAGTAAAACGGCAAACCTAAATCGCCGGTTTGAGTAAACCGGCAGCTTGAACCATTTTAAAAACCACCGGTTTGGCGGTTTAGCCCGAACTGGACCCAAGTCTATATATATGTAGATAATATGCTAATAACTGCAAATAATAAGTATGATATTCAAAAAGTGAAAGGTCTCTTAAGTGCTGAGTTAGATATGAAGGATCTAAGAGCAACTCGAAGAATTCTAGGAATGTAGATTCTTAGCGATAGGGTTCATAAGAAGCTTTTATTATCACAGAAAAGCTACATTAAAAGGGTTGTCAAGGTTCGGAATGTCGTTGTCCAAGCCTATTGATACACCAAGTATGATTTCACTTCAATCGGATGAAGAGAAGAAGTATATGTCTTGAGTCCCCTATACTAGTGCACTAGGAAGTTAGATGTATGATATGGTTTGCACAAGACCATATTTGACACAAGTTGTTAGTGTCGTGAGCAGGTTCACGGGGCAACCAGGAAAGGAACGTTGACAAGGTGGGAAGAGGATATTTCGGTACCTTAGAGGTACATTTAGCACTAAGCTCGTTTTTGGGAATAGTACACAATGTTTGGTCACACGGTACTTTGACTTTGATTATGTAGGATATGTTGATACGAGAAGATCTATAACTAGTTATGTTTTCACTCTTGGTGGTTTTGTTGTAAGTTGGAAGACAACCTTACAACCAACGGTCACTTTGTCTACCACATAGGCAGAGTTCATGACATTGACAAAAGCATCCAAAAAGAGAATTTGGTTTAAGGGAATGATTAGTGATCTAGGTATAACACGATCAAGTTATTGTATTTTTTGACACTTTGAATGCAATCTGTTTGGCCAAGGATCAGGTTCATCATGAGAGGACTAAGCATATTGACGTTAGATATCATTTCTTGAGAAGTGAGAATAGGATCAAGGTGAAGAAAGTAGGTAGTGTTGATAATCTTGTTGATATGTTCACCAAGCCGGCACCCCGTAGCAAGTTCCAACATTGTTTGGACTTGCTAAATCTCAAAAGTTGTTGAGTGCCCAAGGAGCACATTCGGATTCAGAGATGAGCTAGTTTGGTATGTATGTGAGAATTCAAGTTAATGTGGAGATTTGTTGATATGCCTTTGGCCTTGTCATGTGTTTGGATCTTTATTGTTTGTCTCAGTCTTATACTCGGCGACCAAATATAACGTAGGGTTTCGATGCTCAATATATTGTAGTGTTTTATTTGCCTCCTATAATCCTAGTTATCATATATTTATGTGTAACCTGAAACTCCTTAATAAAATCTCTTTGAAAATGGACGTAGTCATTGTTGGGTACATCACTATATTTTTTTTTGTTTTTTCAAAAAATGGAAAGCGGTTCGAGCCATTAGACGGTGTGTCGTCTAGTGGATCGATAGGCCGAAAAAGATCGGCAGACGGACTAAAAATCATGAAGAGTCACAGACCTTGGAGAACAAAAATACACAAAAATACATTAAAAAAAAAAGAACGCGAAAATAAAAAAAGTCTATTGGATGCATCACTATAAGGGTCCGTTTGGTTGTAACTCCGGAATCGAAAACGGAATGAAAACGAATCTAGTCCATACCCTTGTTCATAAAAGTTTTTGGAATCATTCCTTGCGGTTTGAAGTAATTGGAGTAGAGTTTGATTACTTTTGATACCTTATAGGGTAACAAAATGTTGGGAAACAAGTGCATTTTGCATTAAACCATAAGGAATGATTCCATAAAATTTCATGAATAAGGATATACATATAGATAAAATTCGTTTTCATTCTGTTTCTGTTTTCGAAGTTGGAAACAAACGGGCCCTAAACATGTATTGATTTTCAATTTTGTTCAATTTTGCCTTTCTCATAATTCCTCACAATACTAACAATATAATATGCCACCTTAACTTACTTGTATTTTATTTATTTATTTCATATAAAATTATTGGCGTGAAATACTCTGTAAGAGTGAAAAAATGGAGAAGGCGACCGACCAAAGCATATTTTATAGTTAACGTCAAACACATTTCATATATCGAAGTTCAATCTCAATTTAATGCTCTTAATTTTACTCAAAATCTAGGTCTAGGTTTAGGGTTAGCTTTGCGTGCAAAATAATGTTGTAATGAATTACTTTTAGCAGATGAAGCGGTAGCGACGAATATTCCGTTCTTGTTGATGACAAACAAGTATCAAAATTGATAGCCCAAGTAGCGGGAAAGAGCAAGCAAGCTTTCTGATTGATTCTCAAATTGCAAATATGCCCAATCGAATTATGATTTCTCCAGTTCGTGTTCCCCTTTGTCGCAGGTCACTTGAATTAGGCGTATGTTTTTTCTTTACTTGCCATTTGCAAGTGCGAGTGAGAGAGAAAGATTCTTGGGAGGTGGATCAGATCCCTGACGTTCAGTGGCCGAAATTTTAAATTAATTGAACAGAGAGTTAACAATGGCCGCCCACGCCCAACCAACGAGGAGGACCCACTATCACCATTTGACCAAGTCTGCTCCCGTCAGACTCGTTGCCAAGTTGCACCGAATGTGTTCGATGATTTGCTCCAATGATAAAAATCTAATAGCGAGCCGAGTAAGGAGGTGGAGGGTCCCAGCTATCGGTGTCTTTCCTCTCCATTCACCAACATCTCATCTACTTCATCAAGACCTCACCTTTGAGATCCCACATTTTTGTTGAGTAAAGTGTTTATTTATATTTTTAAAGTTTCGATTGTTACTTGTACCTTATTTTTCTTAAATTTTTCTCAAATTTTTCTCTAACTACTTAGATCTGGGGTGGCTTTGTTGCTTTTTATCCTGAAAGATTGTAACAAGATACGGGCCCTTGTATCTGGACATGATCTTCATCTTCAACATCCCTTGCTAGACGGCATCGGACAGACCCACCCACAATCATACCATTTTCAACCTTATTAAAACTCCATTTCACTACCATCTTTTATAAATACTCCTGTTTTGAGTTGGTAGATTAGCATAGCTTTGGCCTTTAGTTCTTCTAGATTACTCAAGGTGTGAATCTAACCTAACTTTCTTTGCTTGGATATAATTTAAGAGAGGGAGGTGGGCCCACCTTACGGGTTTTGGTGGGCTTCTTCTAACCAATTAAAACCCATCTTCTTCGAGGTGTTTCGATCCTCTCCCCTTCTTCATTCACCATTTGCTTTTCCTTATTGGGTGCTTTGCTTTGATCTCTTTCTAATGCTTTTGATCCTCCTCTCTGGTATCTCCTTCGTCTTCTTCATTAAGACCCTTTTCCCTACACCACTTGCACCATGGGTGAGTGATACAAGATATCCCCCACTGTTTCTCTCTAAAGAACTGTTCTTTTCTCTATCCCTTGCCATCAAGCGAGGCATTTCTTCTCCTGTCTTCCAGTTTGCTCTTAAATTTCCTATGGAAAAGAAAATTCCTAGTAAGAAGCTTATTACACTTGAAGCAAATGAGTTACCATCTTTGCTTGATTTGCCTGAATTGGCACTGGAATGCATTCTTGAAAAGCTACCCCCTGTTGGGCTTTGTACTATGGCGGGTGTTTGTAGTTCGTTGAGAGAGAGATGTACAAGTGATTACTTCTGGGAAAGGCACATGAAACAGAAATGGGCAGGTGTTCTGAGCCCAGCTGCGTACCGTGAATGGCAATTATTTCTGGCAACTAAGAAGACCTCTGACGCTTCTGAAAGGCTTGCTCACCGGGGTCTCATCGATTTCATATGTCAAGTGTGGCCTTTTTCACGGTTTAGTTCGGAATCCAACCATGAAAATGGTGAGCACAAGAATTCCCTGCCTGCTGGTTCTACCATGTCTTGGTATCTCGCTCTTGAGACCGGCAAGTTGTGGTTTCCAGCTCAGGTTTACAACCGAGAGGTAAATGTTTATGAATTTACAGTTAGATTATCAATTTTAGTTGATGGGTGCATACAATTGTTAAATTTGATTGAAGAGATTGTTTTTGCTGCTGTGTAGCATGGGCATGTGGGTTTTGTATTGTCTTGCTATGATGCTGAGTTGAGATATGATTCCCAAACTGATACATTTGAGGCCAGGTAAGAAAAAGAGGTTATTTTGTACTAATTTTTTTAAATCCTATATGTTTTCCTTTTATGTCACACAATCAATTGTGATTGCATTTGTAGGTATCCACCTCATGGGAGAAGGGCAGCTGCAATAGAGAATGGTATTGATTGGGAAAGACTGAGAGCGCCACCTGTTGATACTTCTCCACATGATCTTCATCCATCAGATTGCTTAAGCGATTTACATCCTGGTGATCATATAGAGATACAGTGGAGAAGAAACAAAGAATTCCCTTATGGTATGTTCATGCTTTACTTCTCCTTTTTGTTCAGACAATAATTAGGCTTGCTTTGAGTGCTTATCTGTTAATCCTTTAATGTGTCTTACATCAAATCTTTATTGTGTAATTTGATCTAGAGATGCTCATTCTTCTGTTAATGATTTACTCTGTTAAGTATAAACTGTTTACTGTATTAGATGATGCAATTACTTGAACATAGTGTTATGAGTGTTCTTCACTGTAAGTCCCGTCAATTTGTATTATTGGTGTTTGCAAAGAAGCTAAGCTTCCGGCTGAGTTAATTCTTCCCTTGGGTCCGAATTGCAGGCTGGTGGTATGGTATTGTAGGCCACTTAGAATCATGTGACGGCAATGAGGATTACTGCCAGTGTCATCGCAACGGTGAGTCTTTCTCCCGATTTCTATGTTGCCTGATCAACTGTGGTGGGGCATTGACACATGCCTTGACCTTTAGCTGAATTTGACATACATTAATGCATTTAGCAAGCATGGGGTTATTTTCTTTTCAAAATTTATTTCAGATCCATTGTTTCAGAACACTTGGCTAGTTTTGTAGCATTAACTCTTACAGATGGTCCATACAACACACTTACACACGTAACAATACTTTCCAGCATCTTGTTAGCTTATGTTTGGACAAAATCTTGAATGCTTGCTTGTGGTAGATCCCCCTAATGAATTAGATCCTGATTGATGTAGATGAGTTGACAAAATCGGGTGCTAAAATGTGTAATTTGATTGGTAACAGACACTGTGGTATTGGAGTTCAAGCACTACACTGCAGGTTCTCGATGGAGGTGTGCAAATGTGAGCAGAAAGGATCACAGGGAAGAAGGAAACGAAGCAGACGGATTTTACGGGGGCATCAGAAAGCTGTACAGCGGGCACGAGATTTGTGTGTGGAAGAGGCTTTGGCCTGCTGACATCTTAGAGTAGTAGCAATTTGTTAGTTTGGAAATGGGACCTTGTGAAGAAGGCAGATAGTTTATTTGTACTTGCTGCTGACTGCTGTGTTTGTTTTGGTCAGTAGGTAGGCCGATAGGAAATAACCTTCCTGTTGTGATGAAGTCATTTTTGTGTGATTATGAAACAAATTGAGATTTTAGAAAAGGCGTTCAAACCCAACAGCTCCTTCTGACCATAATTAATTACTTGCTAATCAAAATGTGTTAAGAGTTGTTTGGAAAGGAAAGTTTTTTTATATTTGAACAGAAACTCCATGCCAATTGCCAAGTCATATCCAACAGAAACTCCATGGCAATTGCCATTTGCCAAGTCAACACGACTCCAGACAAGCTTATTTTCCCGATTCCTTCAAATCGATTACTTTCTTGTTCATACTGTAAATAAATTCCAAAACCTCAACAAATCAAATGGGTTAAGTTCTTAATGGACCGACATGACAAGATAAGCCCAACAAAGGACTTTTGAAGGATCAAAGTTCGGTTGTATGAGTCCATTTGAGTAACCTTCAATAAAAGAGTCGATCCTTTACAAATTGCTACGCAATCAATGGACACTAGACTTGTTCACATCCGGATAGCCTCGTAAAAAACGGACGTTAAAGAAAAAGTCCCAACCTGACCGAAAAACCTGGCTCGCCGGGCCGGACAATATATATATATATATATATGTATGGAACCTTTCAGGTACGGTTCATTACTAGGTAGGGCCGTGCGGCTGCGTGTGCAACTGACACGTGTCCAAAAATTTTATTTTATTATTATTATTTTTTTTATCTTTCAGAAACGTATGAAAATGATAGTTCAAAAGTTATTAAGGGATAATTCATAACTTATAAAAGGATAATTCATGAATTATAATAGAATAGTTCATAGTGCAAAACTTATAAAGGATAGTGAATAACTTATAAAATGATAGTTCTTCAATTATAATTGAATAGTTCATAACATGTAAACGATTAATTTATAAATAATATGATATAATATATTGAAAAGTAAAAGTTCAAGAATTATATGAGAATAGTTCAAAGTTTATAAGAAAATAGTGCAGAATTTATAACATGGTAGTTCAAAAAAATTTTCATTCGTTTTTGAAAAAAAAAAAAAATCATTTCTGGAAAAAAAAATAAAAAAAATTTGGACACGTGTCAGCTCCACATGCAGCCGCACAACCCTAACCGAAAAACTCAACTGCACTTGAACAGTAACCTATATATATATATATATATATATAGATTTTAGTTCAAGTGAGGAGAGAGCTTGTAGATAGGAATTAGGAGAGATGTAAGCCATTGGATAAATTTAAATCAAGGGCTCTCACACGCTCATCATTAATGACATTTTTGTAAATTAACTTAAAATCTGGAAAAATACTCTTACGTTCAAAATAGTCATTGATGTTCATACTTTTATACGTCATTGTTCATGTTTTTATACATTGGTGTTCATAGTATATTTATTCATCAAAGTGTCATGTTCATTTATTCTTTTGTGTTCATTTTATAATGCATAGATGTTCATTTACAGTATATAACCACAAAAAATAAAAAAAAAACTCATCACAAAACGTTAAAAGATGATCATAATATGTTATGTATGTGTCAAAGTTATAGATAAGTCATCAGTGTTCATACTTTTATAAGTCATTGTTCATGTTTTTATTCGTCAGTGTTCATTCTTTTTATGTCATTGTTCTTGTAAATATTATAAACTATTTTTCTATAAGATATTTTGCCGAACAGTTTGCGTGCACACTAAAAGGAGCATATAGATTATTCAGTTGGAGCTATTAGACCAACTGAACATATGTATATACATGTATTTTCTCAATCAAACACAAAATGATTCAAACAAATTTGATTTCGAACACAAACATCAATCATAATGAAATATAAACCTTAAGAATGGAAATCTAAACAATGAGAGTAGAAATTCGAAGAAACAAAACCTGAGTCGTCTTGTATTCTCTTTGATTTCACAATTTTTTATGTAATCGATCTCTGAATATTATAAACACGATTTTAAAGAAAAGTATAATTTTCAAAAAAAATGAATAGCATATTATAAACACCATAATTGTTAAAAAAATGAATACATACTTGTAAAAAAATGAACATCATATATGATTAACACGATTAGAAAGAATAGCATAATTTTCAAAAAAAAAATCCGAAAAAATATTTTCATAAAAAATACAAAAATGAACAATTAATGTTAAAAAATGAATAGTTAGTGTTGGGAAAAAATGAACATTTATTGATAAAATATGAACAATGACTCTTTTAAAAATGAACACATACTTATAAAAATATGAACACCAATTTTTATTTACAAAAAGAAAATTTGGAAAAAAAAACGGTGATGTTGCATGCCACATGTCACCACCCCGGCTCTCCTCATTCCTATCTGCAAGGGTCCTCCTCACCGGAACCGGACCCTATATATATATATATATATATATATATATATATATATATATATATTATAATGTATATATTCTACATATTAAGTTTAAATATAATATATATAGTGTAATTATAATAAATTTAATATATTTTACATAAAATTTCATAAATATAATTTATTAAAAAAACATATTAAAAACTTTTTTTAAAATTTAAAATATTAAAAAAAACAAAAAAATACCCGTAGGCCCGACCTGCCCTCCCGTGCGGGTACGACTACCATTTCAAACCTGGTAGTCAGGCTCGGCCCGGGTCCGACTAAACGGAGTTAATATTTTATAAAGCCCGGGCCAAACCCGTCTCAAGCCCAAATATGAATAAGTCTACTCAACACATGTAAGTTATGTAACTCCATACACCGATCATTACTTTTTTTGGTGTAAATACACCGATCATTACTAATGTATAACTAACGTGTACGTGTATTATTGTGCATCAGGTATGTTTTTTCACCGCGCCTGAGTAAATGAGTCTGACGCGCACATAGTATGAGACTATGCATCAGTCTGGTTTATTAATTTCACTTTAAATTTACATTTTTTAATGAAATTATTATATTTATTTAATTTATTTAATTACATGCATAAATAACGTCAAAAAGTTATGCTTTAAATGAACTAGGAGTATAGACCCGTGCTACGCACAAGTCTTTCTAAAACTAAATAAATAGAATATTTTTAATTGATAACTCCGAAAACAAATACTTTTCTTAATTATTTTAGCAAAAACAACCGATTATTGGCTTTATTTTCTCTAAACGACTAAGCTTCCAAATGTTTTGTATATAACTTATAAACATCGCTTTCATACGCTAAGATCAAATGTTCTGGATTGATAATTAAAATAACTATAAATTTCCTTTTCAAATACATATTTTCTAATAAAGAGATATGTTTGATTATATTACAAAAATTGTAACAAAATTTATTATAAAATTCTAATCTTATATGTCTATAATTTACAATAATAAATATTGGTGTAGAATACATATTTGATATGAAGGGGTGTGATTATATTACATACATTGAGATAAAATCTATTGCAAGAAATTTTATTTTGCATATAAGTTAAAATATACAAATAATTTTTAATTTTAAATACATATTTGATTGATAAAGAATGTGTTTGATTACATCATTAATTGAGACAAAATTTATTACAAAAATTATTTTTCATATAAGTTAAATATTTACAAATAATTTTTAATTGTAAATACATATTTAATAGGTCAAGAATGTGTTTGATTACATACATTAATGAAAGAATTTGTTTGTTACATAAAATCTGACTTCTTCTTGTTTTGGCCATTTTTTATATATTTTTTTAATTTTCTAGTATGAATTTTATACCATAAAATTCATACTAGAATTTTTTTTTTTGCCATTTTTTATTTTCTGTTATGAATTTTCTAGTATGAAATTCACAACAGAAAATTCATACCAGAATTTTTTTCCCCTTTTTTATTTTATGGTATGAAGTTCATACCTGAATTTTCTGGTATAAAATTCATACCAGAATTTTCATAGTAGAGTTTTCTGGTATGAAATTTATACCAAAAAATCCATACAGAATTTTTCTGGTATGAAAAATTCAATTGACAATGAGCTTAGTAGCTCATACACTTAGACTATTTTATCATTTTTACATCACTCTTGTCATTTTTTGTAGCTGCATCGAACCTTATGACATCTAAGCTGAACTAACTGTCAATTATAAGTACATGTGGATGGGTTGAGATCTAGCACTTACAAATCCCACTCATTCTTTGTAAACTCCTGCCCGACGATCCTGTATGTGCATTTGACGTTGGGCAAGAAAAGCTGGATGTAAGGAAGCTCGTCCACAATAGCAACAACTCCGCCGTATAGGGGCCCACGTTGAAGGGCACGTAGATACGCTTCCTGACCCCTTAAGCTGATGAAACGGGACTCTTTTATGTTGAGCTCGTGAACTAGATACTCACGTGCAAAGGAACCGTCCTGAATCCCTATTGGGTCATTACGGGCTATTAAGTTGTCAAGTCCATCAATCTGAGTTGAAAGCTGTTCAACTGTGAGAATAGATGTCAGGCTTGTTGTGTAGCTTGAATTGATGATTAGTACGATGAGCACAAACCGACCAAGGGGGCTGATAGTGGTCTCTCCTGGTAGCGCAATCAAGGTATTCGGCTGTTATTGATTAGCTTAGATGATAGCCATTTTAATTTGTGGAAAGCAAGAGAGGAGATTATAAGATAGTGCTTCTTACTGTGTGTGAAAAAATTGTCGATATACTGAACCTGCAGATCAGATGAATCTCTGTTAAAAAAAAACTCCCTCCCATCAACTTCAAGTGTCGTTTTAGCTTTTGAGACAACAATAACATTACAACAACAAAAATGTATAACGAGTGTCAATACTCACTCTTGATATCCAAATGCTAAAACGACAATTTCTAATCAAAATTCACAAACATAGAAAAGAAACATCATCAAAATACTGATAATAGATTGAAGATAGGATTCTAACCAAAGTATGGTCACGAGTTATTGTATTGGAGAACCACGAAACTCATCATTAGTTTGATGCTCAAGAATCCAAACAACACCTCCCACAAATAGGAGAAGTGCACCTATGAGAAGCCACACAAGAAGGGAAAGGTTGTAGAAAAAAACCATGGATTTGCTGATGTTTCCTTACTAGGTGCTACTATGACCAGTCCAGATTCCATGAATGGCTGCGTGAAGTCCACAAGCATCATCCTGTTTATTGAAATCATTATGTCCACAACTGATGCATCATATTCATCATGAAATTGCACCCAAATGGAATTGTTGTAATATAGCATAGTTCATAGTGAACCTAGTGAACTTCGGCACATCCAAGCTCGAGTGTAGATTGCGGCTTTGGCAGGCGAAGAGGGGAGGCGGCGCTAGGGATTTTACAAAGAAGAAATACTTCACCAGGGATTTTGCCAAGATGGTGGCGGTGCGCCGATCCCGGTGGAGGCAGTGGCTCAACGACGGCGGCTCCTACACTCGACCTCGGTGGTGCAACGACGGAGGCTATCAATGGCGGATCTGGGTTGAATTTGTGACCAGTGGAGTCTCTCGGTGGCTGTGTAAAAGGAGAAGAAAGGTGAAGATTACGGGTTGAACGGTAAAATTAAAACGGGTATACTTACTTAATCAAATTATAGTAAGGGCCTATTTAGTAGAGGAAAAACTGAAAAAGACTTACTTACCAATTTTAACCTATATTAATTGAGACAAAATTTATTACAAAAAAAATATGATCTCACTTGTAGGTAGTGTAGCACCCAAGTTCTAGGAACTCGAAGCGTTACGGGCTAGGACCTCACAATGAGTCCCGACCCTCAAAGTAGAAACGACAACATCAGATCTTACAACAAGACACAAATAAATAAAAACCAAAACTTATATAAAACCAAAAGTTATAATAAGGGAACACGTAAAAGACTCGCAGCCGAGTTCAAAACAAACTGAAAAGAAACAATAGAAATATAAAACCCGATCTCGTCCTATAATGTACGGGAACCCCGGCTGACGACACCGTCCGAATCACTCAGCAGCGTCCCTAACCTGCATGGCATCTACAATATCGGTATAAACCGTTAGCTAACATTCTAGATATCAGAAAGACAATAAAGGCACAAACACACATAAGGTAATATAAACATATAACATGCTCACACTCAACCAGTTATTATCTTTCATTAAGTTAATCCCTTTACTAATTCAACTTATGTTAGTCACACGAGAATCACTACGATCTCACCTCTGTCCCCTTTCACCAACTAAAATATAGTGGATGCACCCCTCTGTCACCTGCTGGACTGGTCGCAAGAGCACCTCCCATTTTCCCCATTTTGAACTGAACAAGCGGTCACCACCTGGTTATAACAATAAACAACAAACACAACCAATACGGTCAATCCAATAGGGGTGGCACTGGGCAAAACAGCGGGGGCGGGAAGGTGCAGGCATGAGGGTGGTTTTGTGACAGAAAGTGGCGTCGGACTTCCTTTTTGACAACACATCACAACCAAGCTACCAAAGCTTGAATCTTTGTTCCACACACTTCAAAACTCAACCAAGGTAGCCTGTGAACATCAACGTATCAGCAACGGAAGGGCCAACAAAAATCAAGACTCGATCTTGATCATTTTGAAGAATAAGAAGAAAAACGAAAGAGAAAGAGAAACAAAAAGAAGAAGCATGCATCAAGCTCAAGAAAATGAGAGAGATCAAAAGGGGATGAATACTTACACGTTCTGCAGAGGATCACAAGGGAAAGGCTGCAACTTTGCTCGATGTTGAAGAAGATGTAAGCAAGAAACGAGAAAAGGAAGAGAAAGCGGGAATTTATAGGAAACGGATGGGAAAGATAGAACAAAGGATGTTTTTAGGGTTAGAATATCATAGGAAAGCCACCCCATAAGATAGAAGATCGGATCTTCTATCTAAGAAAAGAAATTAAACGGAATAAAAACAGATCGGGCGCGATTTGGAGTCAGCCGTAGGGGCGGCCCTCTTCACCGTGGGGGCGGTGAAGGCCAAAAACAGGGTCTTACATCAGATCCCCCTAAAAAGAAGTTTCGTCCCGAAACTTGCAACGAACCACAAGATCACACAACGACATAACAAAAACACTAAACTCGACTCATATATTTCCTCTCGAAGCACATAACTCAAAACGTCACACAGTGTGAAGACAACTCAACAACAAAACCGAAACTCACAGGTCTACGCTATAGGTACATCCAACTCAGCATAAAACTCCGGATAGTTCTTCTGGATACTATCCTCTCTCTCCCAAATCGCCTCATCTGCTCCTCGCATCGACCATTGAATCTTCATCATCGGTATGTCCTTTGATCGTAAGCGTCTCGTACTACGCTCTAAGACAACTATTGGATGCTCTACGAACGTGTGGTCTGGCTCGACCACTAAATCCTCGTAGAAGACGATGTGTCTCGGATCTAGTACGTACTCCCATAACTAAGACACATGGAAGACTGAGTGAACACCCTCTAGTCTCGGTGGCAAAGCAAGTTTGTATGCTGCCTCTCCAACTCGCTCAAGAATCTCGAAAGGTCCGACATATCTGGGACTCAACTTTCCTTTGACGCTGAAACGTCTCACTCCTCGTGTTGGGGATACTCTCAACCATACCTAAGCTCCAATTTTAAACTCTAGAGGTCTGCGCCTCTTATTTGCATAAGACTTCTAGTAGCTTTGTGCATCTAACATCCGCTCTCGGATCATCGCTACTTGAGCCATATCGTCCTTTATCTGCTCAAGTGCTACACCGCTAGCACTACTCGGCTCGTCCCAACATAGCGGGGTACGACATCTCTGTTCGTATAAGGTCTAATAAGGAGCCATCATGATCGATGCGTGTCAACAATTGTTATACTAAAACTCCACTAAGGGAAGATGATCTGGCCACACTTGTCCCCAATCTAACACGCGGGATCTCAACATATCCTCTAGAGTCTGGATGGTCCACTCCGGCTGACTATCGGTCTGAGGATAATAGGCAGTCGTAAACTGTAGACTCGAACCTAGGGCGACATGCACTTCTTGCTAAAGCCTCAAAGTGAACCGTCCGTCTCTATCAAAGACTATAGTCTTAGGTACTTCATGAAGTCGCACTATCTGTCTCTCTACTAATCGACATACCGACCACATTTCCTTGATAGGAATGAAACGTGAGGTCTTCGCCAGTCGATCTACTATAACCCAGATGGCATCAAAACCTCGACTTGGTCTCAAACCGGTGACAAAATCCATCGAGATGTATTCCTACTTCCACCGGGGAACGGGAAGTGGGTGTAGCTCTCCTCCTGGTCGATGATACTCGATCTTAACCTATTGACGGGTTGCACACTGAGCTACATATCACGTCACGTCCGGCTTCAGACCTCCTCACAAGAAGGAGCGTCTGATATCCTGATACATCTTACTTGCACCAGGATGCACTGAGTAAGGTGTAGAGTGAGCCTCTTGTAAGATCCGTTGTCTCATCTCTTCATTTGATGGCACACATATTCGCTCCTGGCATCTCAAAACTCCATCGGCGTCGACTACAAATGGTGACAACTCTCCTCGAGACATCCGGTCTTGGATCCGTGTCAAAGCTGGACAACTCTCTTGATTTTGTTGGATTTCTACCAACAGATCAAGTAACATCTCCATGGTGGACAAATGGTTGTCGGAATCAGGAAAGTGGATATCCATCTATAGCCATGTCAAGTCCCGTTGTAACTGAGGCTGAGCTGTCAGCCGCGCGGTCGCCATCTCCCGGCGAGTCTTTCTACTGAGGGCATCAGCTACCACATCCGCCTTCCCCGGGTGGTATAATATCTCAAGATTGAAGTCCTTGATCAACTCCAACCATCTTCTCTGGCGGTCATTCAACTCCCGCTGAGTGAATATGTACTTCAGACTCTTATGGTCGGTGAAAATCTGACACGTAGCTCCGTACAAATAATTCCTCCAAATCTTCAAAGCGTGAACAACAACAGCTACTCGAGATCGTGGGTAGGGTAATTCTCCTCATACGTCTTCAGCTGTCTTGATGCGTATGCTATGACATTACCCCTCTGCATCAGAAAACATCCCAAGCCGATCTTGCATGCATCGCTGTAAACTACGAAATCCACAATGCCCTCTAGTTGAGCTAAGATAGGAGCGGAGGTCAACCTCCTCTTCAACTCCTCGAAACTCTGTAGGCACGGCTCGGACTACACGAATCTCGTAGACTTCCTCAGCAAGGAAGTAAGTGGTTGGACGATAACTGAAAAAGCCCTCCACAAAACGACGGTAGTAGCCCGTCAATCCTAGGAAGGTGCGTACCTCCTTAATGTTCCTAGGAGGCGGCCATGATTCTACAGACTCGATCTTCACTGGATCTACCTTGATCGATTCGGCAGAAACAATGTGACCAAGGAAGGCCACCTCAGACATCCAAAACTCGCACTTAGAGAGCTTGGCGTAAAGCTCTCTATCCTGTAGGACCTAGAGTACGATCCTTAAGTGTCTTGCGTGTTCCTCTCTGCTACGAGAGTCTACTAGAATATCGTCGATGAAGACAACCACGAACTAGTCTAGAAAGTCGATGAAGATTTTGTTCATCAACTCCATGAATATGGTGGCGGGCGCATTTGTAAGCCCGAAAGGCATCACTACAAACTCGTAGTGACCGTATTTGGTCCGAAATGCCGTCGTGGCTATGTCCTACTCTCTTACCCTCAACTGGTGATATCCGGGTCTCAAATCGATCCGCAAAAACACTGAAGCTCCGTTCATCAACTCCATGAATATGAGAACTTTTTGCAAAAACCTATCTCAAGGCTTTGAAACTGATTTCAAGGCCTTGATGTCGATCTGTGCTCTTTGTGTCACAACTAGTTTTCAAGGGATTTGAAAGTGATTTCAAGGCCTTGACTCTGAAAACCTGTAAAGCAACGTTAGTCACAATTAAGCAATAAAAAAGTGCGGAATAAAAAGATCGACACGATGATATGTTTACAAAGTTCAGCTCTGACAACCTATGGTTCCGTCCTAGGGTTTCTTTTCCGTAGGATCTAACTATCTATTATCTGCTTTAAAGAGTCCTAGATACAACCTAGAAGAAATCCCCTTCTCTCTCACTGTTCGCTCCAAACGGTGTGTGCAAGCTTTAAATTTATAACCCTAGATGTAAGCTTAAAACAAGGATGCGAACCCGCAGTGTACGGGTCAATCGTAGTAAAAAGCAAGAAATTCCAGGGGTCGATCACAGGGACTTAGTGAAACAAAGTCGGAATAGGTAAGCTTTGTAATTACTAACCACAAAAGCAATTAAAACAATCAAGGATGATAAAAAACCAATAAAGGAAATATGCAATTCTAGGGATTAAAGCATCTAGTTGTGGTTCCAACTCAAGATCTAAAGATAAGCGGACAAAGCTGAGGTTTTTGCATAGGGAAGGTGTTACTAAAGTGGAATAGATCACCGAGTAAGTCTCACTACTCACTAATCCCAAACCGTAACTCCTATTACCGGGTAAGTTTCAAGGAATTAAGATAAAGAACTATAACCTCAAACTAACACACCACCTAAGGGAATAGAATCAACCTTTACCGGGCAAGTCTCAGGCTAACTCACAAAGATGGGATGAAAGCACACTCAAACCCCAAGGATAAATTTTTTTTACCTACACTTATGATCTTAGGTAAACAAACTAAGAAATTACCGGGTAAGTCTCATCCTAGGCTTGCATTGAACCAGAAAAGGTATACTAAGAATAGGATTTGGCAAACTCTAACACTTAACTCTCAGTTTCGGATCAGATAAGTCACCTCGGCCAGCCAAATTCCACCCCGGCCGAGATGTTCATCGATTGAGCGAGATGCTTAGGGTTAAGGTAAAGACTCGAACTTTCAGGGTCCTACTGTGATTAAGATTATTCTATCATAGTTTTCCCACAACCTTCAGCCAATCACCCTAGAATCACACAAAGAGATTAGCCACTCATCATCATGAAAGTAATAATCAAATATACGGGAAGAAAGAGAATAATTGAACAAGAAAACCTTAAGAGAAAGGATTTAATAACTGAATCAATTATAAAACCAACAAGCGTTCCTTGGATAGAAATCCAACAAGACAACAAAGAAGGCAATCTAAGATGATCTTACAAAAACCCTTCAAAAGCTATAAAAGCTATAGACTTTCTTCCTTCAACCTTCAAAAAGGTTCTTCAAATCTCCCAACTGGAGTATGACTGCAGCGGATCTTCGATGTATGCAGCATGTATAGCGTGATAGCGGATGTATTCAGGATGTCGGATTTGTGGGAAATCCGACCCTTTTTATAGGAAAATTACTCTCCAAAGATAAGATATCTTAGAAAGATCTCTTCCCATAAAAATAGGTAAAATATATGGTCTATCTTATCTTCTTCCTTCCAGGAATCAAGCTCAAAAATATAAGATCCTCTTTCCAAAGATAAAAAATCTCAGCCAAGAATAAAATATTCTCGCCGCGTCCCAGGTGTTCGCCTCGGTCGAGTCGACTCCTCTGGATCACCTGGGTCGAGGTGACTCTGTAGTCAACCGAGGTGAATCATAACTGAATGTGAAATCTCTCAAATCTGGTCCAAAGTGAATCTTTAATCCATGGCTATGCTTCCTGGATCATTCCTTAAGTTCCTGAATGTAGCTCCAATGACTCCATAGCTCCTTTTGCTCCTTTTTGATGCAAAACGTGCCATTTTACCTACGATTACAATAAAACTAGGTGTAGACCTCGATTCCCGCAAAGGTAGATGAAACGGTAATATAATCACATAATATACATACAAACATGTAGATTATTGAAGATAAAACGTCTAAACAAACCTCAAAATATAGACAATAATTCATGCTATCAAAATACCCCATACTTAGCTCTTGCTTGTCCCCAAGCAAGTTCCGCATATAAAATACAAGATAGAATGGATTATAAGTCATAAAGATCAATGAAAAAGTCTTTCAAAAACATTTTTATGGTGTGCTACAATCATAGATCACTCTAAGAGAATACCTCATGGAATTTAAAATCAAAATATGATCAAAACATTTTATAAATATGAGAAAGTTGTTCATCTTTGCATAAAATCGTAGAATGCATAATAAATCGTAATCATCAAAATTAATCATGTACAATCCAGTTTAAACCACTAAGTCAATCAACAAGCTCGAGGTCTCAAGGGCTTCCCAAAAGAAAGGTCAAGAAACGTGTAGGGTAGGGATGTATGTAAGGTAATGTGGTGCTAGAATCCGGGAAAAGGATATCACTTCACTTTCACTTTGACTTTAAACATCTTCCACCAATAAGCTTTGCTTATTTCACACTTTTTCTTTTTTTTACTTTACTTTTTGGGATGCATGGAAAGAGGTGCACAATAACCGAAGCCTAGGAAATCAGCAATCATCAATTTCTTGAGATGCATCAAACCCTTGATGCACATACCATGACCCGTTAGGAATATCGCTCAATCCGACTTTGGCAAGACACAAACACCCGGCTATGTGAATGGTGCCGAGTTACTCATCATCATGATTGACTTCCCCAAACCTATTTATTGCTTTATAACACTCTCACTTCCAGCCAACTTCTGAACTTTTACTTCACTTGCTTTCACCACTTTGCTTGCTTCCAAATTCCCGGATAGGTAAAGGGAGGCAAAAATGTTTATGAGGGGCTAAGCATGATCAAGAAGAAGAAGAGAGAATAATGAATTGCCTTGGTCTTTCCAGGAAGAAAGCGAGAGAACTCATAATGTGGTGTCAACCTTCAAATTCAACATAATTTGGATAAAAACAAAGTATTAAACATGCCAAAAATTTCAAACAAAGCATTTAGCAACTTAAACATATCATAAAACCTTTCAAACATATAAAGATTTCAAAACCAGTCAGTAAACAAGATCTTCACTGAGATCATATCCAGATAAGAAGCACAAAAGTCGTTTCAAAAACTCTCAGTTAAACCACCTCGGTCGAGGTGTTCTAGGTCAACCGAGAAGAAGTACCTCATTCGGCCAGAACTGTCCCGGTCGAGGTCAAAATTTTTTTTTTTCTAAACCAATTTTTGACGTTTTCTCAATCAAATAACCTGTATGCATGCATGTAATCTCAGATAAAATCATAGAAGCAAAATGAAGCATAAATATCCGAAATGTCGAGTCATACATCACATAAGTCAATCAAATACATAAACAAAATACCCCATACTTGGGACACACTGTCCCAGTGGGTCAAAATTAGTCTAAAGAAAATAAAGTACTCACCGGACATAAAGCTGAGCTGCATAATAAATAAGAAAGAAAATCCTGCAAGCTCTCAATGGTCACGATCCGGTGGTGGTGGTGGTGGCATGTACGGATACTGGGATGGGTCAAATGGATAACCCATAGTCTGCTAAAACTGGATCTCTATCATCCGACGCTGATAGTGCTGGCTCTCTAGCATCTGATGAGTCATGCGGTCGAGCTCTCGACACTGGTCAACAAATCTCTCATGGATGTCCACAGTAAGGGCAACATAAGAGTCTATCATCTGATCCGTCAGATCATCGATCCGAAGGTGAGCCTCTGGATCTCTATGTCGGCGTACCCTACGCCTAGCAAGTCGGACTGGTGATGCAGCCGGTGCGGTCTCAGTATCGTCATCGTCTAAGTCAATGGACGGCGCACTCGTCCCAGCAGTATCAGTCCCTGTATCCATAGGAACTCCACCATCCCTATCATCATCATCAGCAGTCTCCTCCTCCACCTCATCCTCCTCAGCTGGTGCAGCTGCTGCCTCTCGAGCATCCTTCATCAATGGAATCCAAGTAGTTTGCCAATAGTGAGGATCATAAACTGAAAACTGGGGTGACCATCTGATCCCCTGTGGTGTAGTCAGCTCCCATGGCATAGCTACATACGGTGTAGTGAGTCCTCGGGGAACCAGAATCCTCCGAGTGATCATCTCCTGAAGCCCTAGCGGCTTGGCAGCCGCCACCATAGTACAAGCGCTGAGGTCCATGTCCTGGTAACTCGCAATGTGAGTCACGATGCCTCCGCAGCAGATATCCCCCTTCGCCTTGGCCTTGATCTTGTGCAGATCCTCTGCCAACATGAAGCCAAAGTCTGGGATCCCTCCAGTCACCATGCAGTAAAGGCTGAAAAGCTCCCCCTGTCGGACCTTCTGGGGCGTCTCAGTACGTGCCAGAAGCGTCTCACTAAAAATCCGGTGAGCTAACCTAAAAGCTAGGTGAAATATGATACGCTCCCTGGAGTCTCCAGGGCGCCATCTGTCTGCGTGCTCAACTACGTGAGCAATCTGACCCCAGAACTCCCTAGCTATAGCTCGGGAGGGAAAATCAACAGCAGTCGGGCCCGGGAAACCAAAAATGTCTCTCCAGTACTCTAAGGGAACTAAGAAGTTCCGGTTCATCAACCGGTACTTCACAGAACACTCTGTGGGGAGGTAGGTGAAGGAGCTGATGAACTCCAAAGTAGGCTCTAAATAGACAGGTGCACGGATCTCAGTAAACTGATCTAGCCCTACCATCGAAATCATCCGTCTCAGGTCTCCATCCACATGGAGACAATCAAAAGCTGATACGTCCAGGAAGCGCGGTGCAATCACTGGACGGGCCGCAATGCGGTCATAGTTGACCCGGTGTCTCTCGTGGATCACCGGTCTAATAGGTCTAGAGGAAGAAGAAGAAGGGGAAGGGGAGGATCTGTCCCTCAGGACTAGGTGTCTATCTGAACTCATCTCTAAAATACCCTGTCAGATCACCTCGGTCGGCCTGACAACTCTCAAGAACACCTCGGCCGAGGCACAGGCCGACTGGACCGAGGCGAATAACTGCGCGAACGAATCTCTAAAAAATCCAGTTCTTTTCCCCCAAAATCACTACAATTGGTTCCTACGGGGTACTTAATCTGTTTCTCAGCAAATGCAAGGGCAACCAAAGCCCAAATCTAAGTAAATCAGTGGAGAGAACGGGATTAGGGTTTTTTTTTTTTTTTTTTTTTTTTTTTTTTTTTTTTTTCTGATTTTACCTCTAATCGGTCGATTTGGTTCGTTTTTCTTGCAGATTGACACTTGTACTGGGATCCTCTATCCTTTCTTTGCAATTTGGAAGCAAGAATCGTCGAAAACGAGCGAAGAATGGCGAAGCGAGGCGAGGAGGCTGCCGCGGTCGAGGAGAGGGTAAAGGAGGAGAGAGAATTTCAGCCCCCCTTTTATACCCTTTTCTGGAACTGCTGTCACCTCAGTCGAGGTGGTCTTGACTAGAACGAGGTGGTACGGACCGAGGTGGATCTTCAGAAACCCTAGTCGCCTCGGTTGCTCAAGAATCATTTCGGTCGAGGTGCTTTGACAACAACCGAGATGTGCCTCAGTCAAACTCCGTCTTCTCAAATTCTCGAACTTCTGTCCTTCCAGTTATGCTCCTAGTTTGTACTCCTCCTTAGATGTCACCTGTTATCTGTCTAGGAAGCTAAAAACAAAACAAAGCAAAGCAAAAGCATACTATCTAAGCTAGACTAGAAAAAGGGAAAAGAAAGCAATACCTTGGGTTGCCTCCCAAGAAGCGCTTGATTTAAGGTCGCTAACTGGACCATGCGGCATCTCTATACGTGATGGGAGGTGCCCTCACCCCATACTTCACCTCCATCGTGGGGTGAAGTAAGTAAGTCTATCAAACGCTCCAACAAGTGTAAGTGCTCATCGGGGAATGAATCGTCTATGGGTGGGTCGTCCTTCTCGCGTGAAGATGCAGGTAGCCGGCTGAGGTGATCCGCAACAAGATTTTCGGATCCCTTCTTATCGCGGATCTCTAAGTCAAACTCTTGAAGCAAGAGAATCCATCGAATAAGGCGTGGCTTGGCATCTTTCTTAGCAAGCAAGTAACGGATGACTGCATGGTCGGTGTAGACAATGACTTTCGCTCCTACTAAGTAAGAACGAAACTTCTCGAAAGCATATACAACTGCCAATAGCTCCTTCTCGGTGGTAGCGAAGTTGCGTTGTGCTACATCTAGCGTCTTGCTAGCGTAGTAAATGGCGGTGGTCTGGCCATCCTTCTTCTGTCCAAGCACCGCTCCTACGGTTACATCACTAGCATCACACATGATCTCAAAGGGCAAGGTCCAATCCGGAGGTTGGATAATGGGAGCAGAGATCAACGCTTCCTTAATCCTGTAAAATGCATCAAGACACTCCTGCGAAAACTCAAAAACAACATCTTTATTCAAGAGGTTAGTTAGAGGTTTAGAAATCTTGGAGAAGTCCTTGATGAATCTCCTGTAGAAACCTGCATGCCCGAGAAAACTCCTCACACCCTTAACAGAACAAGGGGGAGGGAGTTTCTCAATAGTCTCGATCTTAGCGCGATCGACCTCAATACCTCGATTAGAAACGAGGTGTCCTAGCATAATGCCTTCATTAACCATAAAATGACACTTCTCCCAATTCAAGACGAGATTAGTGTCCTCACATCTTTGTAGCACTAGAGAAAGGTTAGATAGGCAATCATCAAAAGAGGAACCATATACTGAAAAATCATCCATAAATACCTCCATGATCTCCTCTATATACTCAGAAAAGATAGCCATCATGCATCGCTGGAAGGTAGCGGGTGCATTGCACAATCCAAATGGCATCCTCCTGTAAGCAAATGTCCCCCATGGACAAGTGAAAGTGGTCTTCTCCTGATCATCCGGATGGATAGGAATCTGGAAGAATCCACTATAGCCGTCTAAATAGCAGAAGTGTGAATGCTGGGCCAACCGTTCGAGCATTTGATCAATGAAGGGAAGTGGAAAATGGTCCTTCCGAGTGGCCGTGTTCAGCTTCCTATAATCAATACAAACCCTCCAGCCTGTGACGGTCCTGGTTGGGATTAACTCGTTATTCTTATTCGTCACAACGGTCATCCCTCCTTTCTTCGGAACTACATGCACCGGGCTAACCCATTTGTTGTCCGAGATAGGATATATGATACCTGCATCCAACAACTTAAGAATTTCCTTCTTCACAACCTCTTTCATGATCGGATTTAACCGTCTTTGAGGTTCTCGTGAAGTCTTATGATCGTCCTCCATTAGAATTCTATGCATGCAGAAAGAAGGCTTAATACCAATAAGATCATCTATAGTATAACCCAAAGCCTTTTGATGCTTCCTCAGGACATGCATTAGTTTAGACAATTCAGATTCGGAGAGGGAAGCGCTAACAATAACGGGATAAGTGGAATCCGGTCCGAGAAAGACATACCTCAAATGATTTGAGAGTTGTTTAAGCTCCACAACTGGGGGTGCTTTCTGAGGGGGATCCTGGCTTCCTCCTTCTAGTGGAGTAGATCTAGAAACTGGACTTTCGGAAGTCTCAGTTGAAGTCGTCTCGCCTTCGACCTCGGTCGAGGCGCAGAGGCGTTGACCGAGATGTTCTTCAGTCGCCTCGCTTGGTCCAGAAAGCGCCTCGGTCGAGGTACTGCAACTGGAACCGAAACTGGAGATCCTCGTCTCCTGGATTAGTTTCTCAGTTTTAGCTCCCGGATCTTCTTCCAGTGCCTTTAAGCTCCGTATATTTGCATCACAAGAAGCACCTATACCTTCCTCCAATAAACTAAAACTAATAATTTTCTCAAGTGGATCTTTAGTAAGGATAGAGCTCACCAATTCTCTTGATTCTTCCTCATCATAGATGTTGAAGATATCATCTCCTAGCTGCTCTCCCTTCATGGCCGCAAGTAATGCGAACTCCACTTCATCTCCACCAATGTTAAATTTCAACTTGGCGTTCTTACAATCCACGTTGCAACCCGAAGTTGCTAGAAATGGCCTCCCGAGAATGATAGGAACAAGATAATCTGCGGGAATATCAAGTACAACAAAGTCTATAGGTAAATAGAAGTTACCTAACTTAACCGGAACGTCTTCCAAAATGCCCACGGGATGGGTAATGGAGCGATCCGCCATGTATAATCGAATCTTAACCGGCTTGGGCTCTCCAAGTCCGATCTTCACACATAGCTCCAGCGGAATGATGCTCACGTTGGCTCCTAGATCACATAAGGCTTCACAAGTGACATCCCCAACTTGAATGGGAATGCAAAATGAGTCGGGATCTCTCAACTTAGGTGGCATCTTCTCCTTCATGGTTTGTATAAGCTCCGAGGATTTAGATGTCATCCTTACTTCACCAAAATCTTCCAGTTTCCTCTTCCTTGATAGGATCTCTTTCAAGAACTTCCCATAAGCGGGCATCCCTAGAATAGCATCAAGGAAAGGAATGTTAATGTGTAGTTTATTCATCAAGTCAAGGAACTTACCAAAGTGTTTGTCTAGATGTGCTCTGGCCCTTGACTGGGGGAATGGAAGTGGTGGTTTGTATGCAGGAGGTGGAATATAAACTTCAGTTTCCCCTCCGCTTTCAGTGGCTCCACCTCGGTTGGCATCTCGGCCGAAGTGTTCTTCGTCTGCACTTGGACCGAGGTGGTCTTCGTCGGTACTGGCACCGACCGAGGCACTGGATCTGCAGTCTTCAGTCCACTCCTCGTTGTTATGGCCATAATCTGGCCCTTAGGGTTGCTTTCCGTCCTTGTTGGAAGCTTCCCTGGATCTCTTGGCGCTTCATTCGCCCTACTAGCAAGTTGTTGTTCAAAGGCCTTTTGGGCCTTCGAAAATAAAGTCATGGATGTCTCCATAGCACTAAGCTTGATCAAGATGGCCTCCAGCACCGCGTCTTTCTTTTCCGGCTGGGACGAACTTGATCCTTGCCCCTGACTCTTTAATGGAGTAGAAGAAGAAGAAGGGGAAGAGAGGAAAGGATTAGAGGAATCGTTAGAATTGGAGTTAGAATGATTGTTACTAGAATTTTGGTTGTTCGCCCTCCAATTATTGCTGTTGGATCCTCTATTGTTGTTGTAGTTGTTGTTCCGGGAACCGTTGTTGTTGTTACGGTATCCATTGTTGTTATTCCTTGATCCTTGATCTTCCTTCTTGGTTTGAGCAACCAAGAGTTCCTTCAATTGCTTCACGTCATTCTTCAAATACGTGAGTTGATTGTTGTTTGGCGGAGCTTCTTGGAAGTTAACTCTCTTAACTCCACCTTCAGCTCCTTGGTGGGTATATTTCTCCATATGCAAAGCTTGCTTCTCTATAAAGTCCCAAGCTTCGTCAATCGCCATTTCCATAAAGGTACCGGCGGATAATAGTTGGAGGTTGAACTGGGTGCTTCCGTCCAGTCCCTTGAAGTATATCTCCAACAACTCTATCTTTGGAATCCCATGATGTGGGCAATCCAAAAGAATGTCTTTAAACCTCTCCCATGACTTGGACAAGCTCTCCTTGTCCTTCATAATGAATGCATTAATCTTCCCTCTCATTTCAGCGGTCTTAGAGGGGGGAAAGAATTTAGTCAAGAATTCCATAGTCATCTCCTCCCAAGTGCTAATTTTTCCTGGAGGAAGAGATTGATACCAAGTAAGAGCTCTATCTTTTAAAGAAAAGTAAAAAGGTCTTAGCTTGTAGTTGTTGTTTTCAATTCTTGAGGGTCTCAAGGTCTCCATCAAGATCTCATAGTTTTGAAGATGTTGATGCGGAGATTCCTTCTCTAGCCCTCCAAATTGGCATTGGCAAATCATGGAAAGAACTTGCGGTCGAAGTTCGTAGTCATGGTCCGCCGGATCTCCTAGGTTAACTCCTGGACGCCGCAGTTGTTGATTGCGGTCCATCCTTTGACCTAGGGTTTGCGGGATACCTGCAAAAAGAGCGCCTCGGACTGGCATCCGAGGTGGAAGTACCTCGGCCGGGACCTTAGGTACTGGGACCTGCCTCGGTCGAGGGTCTGGAACTGGGACCTGCACCGGTCGAGGATCGGGAACTGGATCTTCCCTCGGTCGAAGTAGATATTGGTCTCGTAAGGCTGCCATATCTGCTTCGATCGCTTCAGTCCTGGTGCGAGTTTCTTCTTTCTCCTGCCTCAATTCTTCCCTGCTGAGGCGTAGCTGTTCTAACGCCTCCTTCAATTCGGCCTCAAGATCGCGATTGTCTTGGTTGACCATCTTCGCTTCTCTCAAGCGTCGTTTGTATGTCTTTTCTGGTTCGGGATCGTAAGGAACGATTTCCTTCCCAGTGCGGGTTCTTCGCATAAACCTAAGAAAGAACCTACGAAAGTCACTCAAGTAGAGTGGTTAGTAGACACGGGGGCAAGTGCCCCAAAAGCGTACTGCAACCGGCTCGGTCTAGACCAAGTCCCCGTCAACGGCGCCAAAAACTTGTTCGCTCCAAACGGTGTGTGCAAGCTTTAAATTTATAACCCTAGATGTAAGCTTAAAACAAGGATGCGAACCCGCAGTGTACTGGTCAATCGTAGTAAAAAGCAAGAAATTCCAAGGGTCGATCACAGGGACTTAGTGAAACAAAGTCGGAATAGGTAAGCTTTGTAATTACTAACCACAAAAGCAATTAAAACAATCAAGGATGATAAAAAGCCAATAAAGGAAATATGCAATTCTAGGGATTAAAGCATCTAGTTGTGATTCCAACTCAAGATCTAAAGATAAGCGGACAAAACTGAGGTTTTTGCATAGGAAAGGTGTTACTAAAGTGGAATAGATCACCTGGTAAGTCTCACTACTCACTAATCTCAAACCGTAACTCCTATTACCGGGTAAGTCTCAAGGAATTAAGATAAAGAACTATAACCTCAAACTAACACACCACCTAAGGGAATAGAATCAACCTTTACCGGGTAAGTCTCAGGCTAACTCACAAAGATGGGATGAAAGCACACTCAAACCCCAATAAAGGATAAACCTTTATTACCTACACTTATGATCTTAGGTAAACAAACTAAGGAATTACCGGGTAAGTCTCATCCTAGGCTTGCATTGAACCAGGAAAGGTATAATAAGAACAGGATTTGGCAAACTCTAACACTTAACTCTCAGTTTCGGATCAGATAAGTCACCTCGGTCAGCCAAATTCCACCCCGGCCGAGATGTTCATCGACTGAGCGAGATGCTTAGGGTTAAGGTAAAGACTCGAACTTTCAGGGTCCTACTGTGATTAAGATTATTCTATCATAGTTTTTCCCACAACCTTCAGCCAATCACCCTAGAATCACACAAAGAGATTAGCCACTCATCATCATGAAAGTAATAATCAAATATACGAGAAGAAAGAGAATAATTGAACAAGAAAACCTTAAGAGAAAGGCTTCAATAACTGAATCAATTATAAAAGCAACAAGCGTTCCTTGGATAGAAATCCAACAAGACAACAAAGAAGGGAATCTAAGATGATCATACAAAAACCCTTCAAAAGCTATAAAAGCTATAGACTTTCTTCCTTCAACCTTCAAAAAGGTTCTTCAAATCTCCCAACTGGAGTATGGCTGCAGCGGATCTTCGATGTATGCAGCGTGTATAGCGTGATAGCGGATGTATTCAGGATGTCGGATTTGTGGGAAATCCGACCCTTTTTATAGGAAAAATACTCTCCAAAGATAAGATATCTTAGAAAGATCTCTTCCCATAAAAATAGGTAAAATATATGGTCTATCTTATCTTCTTCCTTCCAGGAATCAAGCCCAAAAATATAAGATCCTCTTTCCAAAGATAAAAGATCTCAGCCAAGAATAAAATATTCTCGCCGCGTCCCAAGTGTTCGCCTCGGTCGAGTCGACTCCTCTGGATCACCTCGGTCGAGATGACTCTGTAATCAACCGAGGTGAATCATAACTGAATGGGAAATCTCTCAAATCTGGTCCAAAGTGAATCTTTAATCTATGGCTATGCTTCCTGGATCATTCCTTAAGTTCCTGAATGTAGCTCTAATGACTCCATAGCTCCTTTTGCTTCTTTTTGATGCAAAACGTGCCATTTTACCTACGATTACAATAAAACTAGGTGTAGACCTCGATTCCCGCAAAGGTAGATGAAACAGTAATATAATCACATAATATAAATACAAACATGCAGATTATTAAAGATAAAACGTCTAAACAAACCTCAAAATATAGACAATAGTTCATGCTATCACTCACTGTAGCCAATGCTGCGATCTAGTTCCATCTCTTAACCTAGAAATAATAGACTAGTTACTTCGCAGAGTAACACACACACTCGAGTATAAAACTCTCTAGATATACCAATGAGGCTCTCGTGTTTTTCTCTCTCTAGGGATGTAAGCTTAAGTAAACTAAGAAGAAGAAGAAAAACTTTTGGAACGAATGAAGATGCTTTTGATCGCTTGAAGACTTAGATGTTTCCGTATAAGCTTGTTGTTGTTCTCTTCAATCGTGATCTTCACTTATAGTCTTCGATGGAGAAGTCTTCTAGCCGTTGTGAAGATGACCGTTGTGATGTTCTTCCTTCTCTACAGAAAACGGTGTAGGTTGAGATAAAGTAGCCGTTGTAGAATCTTCTTATCTTCTTCATCTCCTTGATGCACGTTGAGAGTATTTTTCTTCGAGATCTTCTCATAAAAGAGCCGTTGAAGATCTTGTCTTTGAATTCCTTGCTCCGAGATCTTTGAGAATCCTTTCGGTTTGAAGATATATCTCTTAGATGACCATTTGAAGATCTTCCTTGGATTTGCGAGATCTTTGTGAGATCCGTTGAATGAGATCTTCAATCTTTGCATCGGTTAAGATCTTTTCAAGATCTTCTTGTTGCGCCGATAGATCTTCTCCAAAATCCGTTGAGATATTCCTTGAGCTGGCCGAGATCTTCTTTATATCTTCTTTGAAGATCTACTCTTGATCCTTGGTAGATTTTGCTGTTGATATTGAATCTTGAATTTTGAAATGCTCCCAGCCGATGAATCCCTTGTATCATCTTTCAAGGCTTCGGCTCTGATCCCTTGAAATGGTTTTCAAGGCCTTTACATTGAACCTTTGGTTTGCTTATCAATCTCTACGTTTGTCCCATGTAATGTGTTTCAAGGCCTCCGTTCATCATTTGAAATGCTTTTCAAGGCCTGCACACATTTAACAAACACAAAACCAAACCATGTAATCTAGAAATATAATCGATATTTGTTAGTATATAAATCTCTCATAATATTAAGTCTTCCATCATCACATATGCAAATATATAACCAAGGAGGAGTTATCAATCTCCCCCTTGATGGAAGACAAAACAAATATCGTACCTGCATTTAAAGTTAGCGATGCATATGCAATAATATCAAAATCTAAAATGTAGAATGCAAAAATATCGGATCACGAATATAATTTCTCCCCCTTTGTATTTCAACAAGGGAGAAAAATACTTAAAGCACAGGAGTTTAAAAGTTACAGACCCATAAATGTATTTCCAAAAACACCAAAAACAGTTTAAAATCACAAGTCCCACAAACAAAATTTCAAGGCCTTGAAATCAAAACCAAGGGGTTTTTAAATCGATGTCAAGGCCTTGACATCCATTGCAAGGTTGTGAAGAGCTAATCTTAGTACCACTTAGGATCCAGACGACCTTTTCTAGGGATATCATCAAAACACTTCTTTTTCCAACGGGCATGAGCGTTATTTAGATCAATTGTCTTCATGTACTCATCCACACGCCGTTGATCCTTTTGGTTCTTGTATTTCTTCACCATCCCAAACTCCTTGATCTGCAGAATATCTGGATCCTCAACAACAAGTTGACAAATAGGGCGATCCTTTACATTTTTGTGGCGCTGAAGCATGACTTCTTCTACCTGTTTCCTGGTCGTCTCAACATCTTCCTCGTTTAAGAGACTATGACTGTTTGTAGAGGTAAAGGAGAGGGCATTCACATGGAAAATTTGATTGATTTTCTAGTGCATAATTGCCAGCAAGTCCTGTGATTCGTCCATCTTGTCTGTGCTCTCGGACCTGAATTCCAACATGTCCCTTCTCAATGAGTCCAGAACAAATTCTACTACATCGAGCCTCTAGGTTGTAGAAAGCAAACCCGCGCGTTGTTCCCTTGCGATCCAATCTCCAGTCAGTGTCCTTTCAATCCCTATGTTGTCAAAGAAATCCTCATTGAGTTCTCCATAAACATAATGTTTTTCTTCATCAACAGTGTCAACAGAGAAATAACGAAAGATTTTTGGAAGCAAATTGGTATAAGGAAGAGGGGTATCACTAGAGACGTTTATCATGTGTAGCATTTGGTTAAGGATAATGCTAGGGAGGTCAAAATCTAATCCATTCAACACGTGATACAGAATAGCAAAGAGTTGGCTAGTCAACACATCCCTACATTTAATTCTTGGAACAACACATCTCACAAGAATGACACAAATAATTCTGGCTTCGAGAGTTAGAGATGTCAGGGTGGGTTGTGGAGGAGAGTTGGGTAGGAGAAATTGCTCTTTGGCCAAATTAACAATCTTGGCTTTGGGGGGTGGTCGTAAGAAGTGTAGGTAGGAAGCCCTAAAATTTGAGCAATAACCAAAGAAAAAAGGGCGATAGTTTTACCTTTGACCATTGACTCGAGGATTAACTCTCCTCGTTCTCTTTTGGCAGTGAGATTGACGAAGAACAGACTAGTCAATTTTGGATATGCTACTTCCCTTGGATTGAGCATCTTCCAGATGGAGCATCCTCGTAGTAGTGTGATGCAAGGGAGACTAAGAGAGAGAAAGAACTCTAAGTCCACTAACTCACACATACAAAGGTTCCGATCCTTGAACCCATCAAGCCTTTTGCCAACGGCTGTGTGACTGCTGAACCAGTTAGAGGGAAAACCTGTATGAGCGCAAATCTCAACATCGTCCATGGGAGCAGAATATTCAGAGTTGGAGGAGATGTGAACAACCTTGGAGCGCTTGGTGACCGACGATGATGCTTCGTCAGGTGATTGTCTCTTGGAAGCCATGAAGTTTGTTTGTTAGAGAAGTTGAAAGGATTTTGAAAAAAGAAAGGGTAAAGGAGATGGGTTTGTAAGAAATTTGAAGCGGAAGGAGTTAAAGAAGGGAGAGAAGTTATATTTAAAGGAGAAGTCACATCAATTTACGGTTTAACAAGATCTTGAAAGAATCAAGATCTTGAAAACGGATTTCGATTATTATTCTTTCCCATTAATTTTGTAACCACTTTTCAAAACCATTCTTTGAATTTGAATACAAAGACGTTTGAAATTATTTTAAAAATCCTTCTTTAAAATAATTTAGTGATCAAATGTCTAAAAGATATTAACCACTAAATAGATATGTGATTTTTAGCGTGACCCTTCAATTTTGTTTCAAGACCCTTGAATTACATTTCAAGGCCTTGAAATTGAAAAGTGGGTTGCATTCTAAGGAGGAAATAAAACGATTTACTCCCCCTAAGTTAATGCTTCCTTGTTCAATATATCAAGCTCTAATCTAATAAAATTGAATTGATCTTCAGGTTTAGGCTTAGTAAATAAATCTGCAATGTGCAATTTAGTTAATATAAAAGATATCGAAACATTACCTTTCTCAACATGATCACGTATGAAGTGATGTCTTACATCGATATGCTTTGTTCTTGAATGTTGTACAAGATTTTTAGTTATCGAAATAGCACTAGTATAATCACATTTAATAGGGATACTTTTTAGATCAAAGCCATGATCACGAAGTTGTTGAGCTATCCCTAGAATTTGTGCACAACAGGCTCCCACAGCTATGTATTCTGCCTCAGTTGTGGATAGGGCGACCGAGTTTTGCTTCTTGGAGTGGCAACTAATTAGGGATAACCCTAAGATTGGCAACATCCAAAACTTGTTGAACTATCCATAGAATTTGTGCACAACAGGCTCCCGCAACTATGTATTCTACCTCAGCTATGGATAGGGTGACTGAGTTTTGCTTCTTGGAGTGCCAGCTGATTAGGGATGACCCTAAGAATTGGCAACATCCAGAAGTACTCTTTTGATCGACCTTATAGCTTGCAAAGTCATCATCTGAATAGCCAACGAGGTGAAATGAGCTTTGACGTGGGTACAATAACCCTAAATGCTTAGTGCCATTGAGATAGCGAAATATCCTTTTCACAGCTATCAAATGTGACTCTTTAGGATCAGCTTGAAATCTTGCAAACATGTACACACTAAACATAATGTCAGGTCGAGTAGCGGTTAGATATAACAAAGAACCGATCATACCTCGATAATCCTTTTGTACAACACTTTTACCGTCCTTGTCTTGATCAAGTGAAAGTGTGGAACTCATAGGAGTTTTTGCTACCTTGGATTGATCCATTTTATACTTCTTAAGCAAGTCCTTAGTATACTTGCTTTGATTGAGTTATATTCCTTTCTTTGCTTGTGTGACTTCAATTCCAAGAAAGAAATTTATCTCTTGTTGGAGATTTGTGCTTAGTCTCAACGGAACCATTGAGATTGTTGTTGAGACAAGGTGCAATAAGTTACTCACATGTGTGTCACGATGGTATGGGTTACGGGAGGCAAGCCAAGTGACCAACACTTAGAGTAACTAGTGATTACGGGGTAAAAGTATGGAAGCTAATTAAATTGAACTAAACAAAAGGACATGGCTATCACGACTATGTTGAAAGTTGGTTTAGCTGAGCCTCATGACTGTCATGGGACATTGTCTTGACTCTGTCATGACAATACCATGGCTTGGCAAGAGCATTATTGGTCTTGCCAACGCCTAGGCCATTTTGCGGCAGAAATTGAGAGCTTGATGCTTTGTGTTTTTGGGACACATTATGTGAGCATTCTTTCGGGCATTCCTCATTATATTAGCTCAAGAAAGTTGTTACAAAGTTTGAGAGATATCCAAGCACAAATTTCCATTGAGCTCCAAGAAGCTAGCTAGAAGCTAGCTAGAAGCTAGCTAGAAGCTAGCTAGTGAGCTACTTGATGAGCTAAGCTAGTTTGAGCTAAGCTCATGTGTATTTGTTGACCTTGGAGCTTCACCTAGCTATAATGAGTTAGTCAAAACTCATTGATGAGAAAAAAGTCGGGCCGGAAAAGCTAGCTGAAATTTGGGCTTTTTGATGGCTCAATTGAGTTGGGCTTGGGTCTTGGGCTTGGGCCAAAAAGTAGTTCTGAAACCCTAACTTCTCTCAACCACCAGTAACCGTCTATAACTGTTTACATCCGCTTTGGTGGCGGTTATTCTCCCCAAAACCGTGCCCCCTTTGCCTATAAAAGGGAGAGCCATTTGCACTTGAAGGAATTCTTTTTGCATGAAAAAATTAAGCCATTAGTTCCCAAGTTTTAAGGGATAGGAAATCTCTCTTAGGCTGATTTGTGCAACTTGGAAGACCAAAATACTTCATTAACATTGAAGAAAGATAGGCATCCATTAGATGGATCAAGTTTTGACAAGATCTAGAAGAACTCCTTTTACAAACGTAAGACAAGGTATGTTTCTATATTTTAGTTTTTGTGACTTGTTGGTCTTATCCCACTAAGGTATTTGGATCCCGGAGTAGGGAAATAACACTTAGAAGGAAAACTCTATATTTGAGTGATTTCAACATTATCCAAGTCAAGTACATACAATATCCTAATATCCGGTTTTGCATGCAATTGAGTTTAACTATATAAGGATGTTTGTCTACTCCTTTTGGAGACTGCAACTCCTTGTATTTAATTCTGAATATTCAATTAAAGAATATATATAATTCTGTTTTGCTAATTTAGGGCTACTTGTCTACTCACTTGGGAGATTAAAACACTAAGTTGTTAGTCTACTCCTTGACGGAGATTACAACAACTTGTAAGTCGCTTGTCTACTCACTTGTGAGATTACGGAGTCTTTACCTGATTAAGTTGTTTGTCTACTCCTATTGGAGATTACAACAACTTGTAAGTTGTTAGTCTACTTCTTCTTGAAGATTACAACAACTTGTAAGTTGTTGTAATCTTCAAGAAGGTTGAGCAACGTAGATTTGGAAATTCCTTGCATAGAGAATCGTTAGTAGCACCAAATAATATATCATCAACGTAGATTTGTACTACTAAAATACCGTTCCCTCTGGTTTTGATAAATAAAGTTTTGTCAATCAAACCTCTTTCGAAATCATTTTCAAGGAGATACTTAGACAATCTTTCAGACAAGCTCGAGGAGCTTGCTTAAGACCAAAAAGAGCTTTGTCCAATTTAAAAACATGACCTGAAAATTCATCATTTTCAAAACCAGGAGGTTGAGCAACGTAGACTTCTTCTTCTAAGAAGCCATTTAGAAAAGCACATTTTACATCCATTTGATATAACTTTATGTTCATAAAGGACGCAAAAGCAAGTAGCATACGTATGGCTTCTGTTCGCTCTCAGACGTGTGTGTATGGTGAACGATATAGCTTTAAATTTATAACCTAAAATACAAGCCTGAAACAATATGCAAACTCGTAGTGTACGGATCAATTGTAATAACAGCAAATACTCCAGGGTCGAACACATGGACTATGGTGAAACAAAGCTCGGCAATTAAGGTTGTCAATCAAAAACAAGCAACAAAGAAAAGGTATCAAAGATGATGTAATAATCAGATAAAGAAAATGCAGATTCTAGAGGTCAAAGCATCCAGCTGTGGTTCCGACTCAAGATCTCAAAGGATAACGTGGACAAAGTTGAGGTTTGCAAAGGGAAGGTGCTTCTAAGGTGGGAATAGATCACCGGGTAAGTCTCACCACTCACTATCCCAAACCAAAGATCCTCTCACCGGATAAGTCTCAAGGTACTAAGGAAAGGAACTATAATCTCAAACCAACACACCACCCAAGGGGATAGAACTAACCTTTACCGGGTAAGTCTCAGGCTAACTCTCAAAGATGGGATGAAGGCACACTCAAACCCTAATAAAGGATAAACCTTTATTACCTAACACTCATGATATTTGGTATACAAGCAAAGGAATCTCTGGGTAAGTCTCATCCTAGGCTTGCGTATGGACCAGGAAAGGTGTAACAAAGATAGGATTTGGCAAACTAGAACCTCAACTCAGATAAGGATCAGGAACGGAAATGCCTCGCTCAGTTCATGTTCCATCTCGGTCGAGATGTTCTACGAACTGACCGAGGTGAGGTTTGATTAAGGTATGTCTCGAGCTTTCAGGGTCCACTGGGGTAAAGGCTCATTATTTTATCGTCTTTTCCACAACTTTTAGCCAATCATCCTAGATACGCACAAAGAACTTAGCTAATAATCATCATGATAACAATAATCAAATATATGAAAAGGGAATCAATATCCAAACAAGAAAACCTTAGCACAAAGGTCTCAATAACTCAATCAAACAATCAATCAAACAAGCAAACTACGTTCCTCAATCACAAACCAAAAGACAACAATCAAACAATCTAAAAAAACCTTACAACTTCCTTCAAAGCCTTCAACTTTATCTTCAAAGCCAACTTTCTTTCTTCCTTGGAATATCTTCAATCTTCCAAACTAACCAACTTCCTTGGACTTCTAGATGTTCCTTCCATCCAGAAAATACATCTCAATATATAGGAAACACACTTGCCAAAAATAAAAGATCTTCAACCAAGAATAAATGATCTTATGGGGCATGGGCCGTCCGTCTCGGTTCAGTCTAGCGGAATTACCTCGGTCGAGGTGACACTGTAGCCATCCGAGGTGATCCTCAACTACGTGTAAATCTCTCTAATCTGGTCCAAAATCAATCTTCTGTCCAACTTCCATGGTTCCTAAGCCTTTCTTGTAGCTCCTCAATGCTCCATAATGTAGCTCCAATGACTCCTTAGATCCCTTAGCTCCATATCACTCCAAAACGTGTTATTTTCCCTACAATTACAACAAAACTAGGTGTAGACCTCGAAACTTACAAAGGTAAACAAAACAACATAATGATCAAGAATATACATCCATGCATGTAGATTTATGAAGATAAAACGTCCAAACCAATCCCAAAATATAGACTATAATACATGCTATCAAAATACCCCATACTTGTCCCTTGCTTGTCCCCAAGCAAGATTCAAATCACATATACAAGATAAAATGGATTATAAGTGATCAAAAAGATCAATGAAAAACACTTTCAAAACCTTTGGTGGCGCGCTCCATTCATAGATCACCCTAAGAGAATTCTTCATAGCAAATAAAATCAAGACATGGTCAAAACATTTTATAAATATAAGAAAGTTGATCATCTTTACATAAAATCATAGAATGCATAATAAATCATATTTATCAAAATTAATCATGTATAATCTAGTTTAAACCACCAAGTCAATCATCATACTCAAGGTCTCAAGGGCTTCCAAAAGAGGTCAAGAAACGTGCTAGGGTGGGATGTATATAGGGTAATGTGGTGCTAGAATCCGGAAATAGGATCTTACTTCACTTTCTTTTGATCACAACATCTCCACCAATAAGTTTTGCTTATTTTCACTTTTTCACTTTATTTTTGAGAGCATGGACAAAGGTGCACAATAACCGAAGCCTAGGAGACAACAATCATCAATTTCTCGAGATGTCTCAAACCCTTGATGCACATATCATGGCCCATTAGGACTATCGATCAATCCGACTTTGGCAAGACACAAACACCCGGCTATGTGAATGGTGCCGAGTTACTCATCATCAAGATCAACGTCCCCAAACCTATTTTTTTCTAACACTTTCAGCCAAGACCTCAACTTCACTTCACACACTTTTCATCAACTGCATCCAAATTTCCGGATAGGTAAAGGGAGACAAATATGTATGTGAGGGGCTAAAGCATGATCAAGAAGAATAAAAAGAGAATGAAGTGCCTTAATCATCCCAAGTAGAATGTGAGAGAACTCATAATGTGGTGTCAACCTTCAAATTCAACATAATTTTGATAAAAACAAAGTATTAAACATGCTAGAATTTCAAACAAAGCATTTAGCAACTTAAACATGTCATAAAACCTTTCAAGCATATAAAGATTTCAAAGATAATCTGCAAACAAATATCTTCATCGAGGTCATATCCAGAATAGAAGCACAAAACGTTTCGAAAATCTTTTCAGTTAAAAATCCATCTCGGTCGAGGTGATTTGACAGTGCCCGAGGTGTTCAACCGAGATATATCTCAATTTTACGACCTCATTTGGTCAAGAACGTCTCGGTCGAGCAAAAATTTTTTTTTTTCAAACTGGTTTTTGACGTTTTTCTCAAAAAGAAAACCTGTATGCAATGCATGTAATGACACATAAGCACATGAAGCCAAATAACGATAATATCCGATAAGAGTCATACAAACCATAGCGAGTCATACAAATACCCCATACTTGGGACACATTGTTCCAATGGGTCAAATATAAGTCATAGGAAACAAAGTACTCACCGAACAAAGCTGAACTGCATAATAATAAGAAAATAAATCCATGAAGCTCAATCCTCGTCAGCTGGCGGTGGTGATGGTGGAACTGGGCGGACCGAGGTGTCAGAGCGAGGTGGTTGTCATACCTAGGCACCTCGGTTGATGGAGAACACCTCGGTCGAGATACTTTGACAACACCCGAGATGTGTCTCAGTCAAACTCCCTCTTCTCAATTTCTCGAACGTCAGTCCTTCCATGTAACTCTGAGTTGTAATTTCTTCTTAGAGATCACCTGATTCCTGTCTAGGAGGACACACAAAAAACAAAGCAAACTATCTAAAATAAACTAGAAAAAGGGAAAAGAAAGCAATACCTTGGGTTGCCTCCCAAGAAGCGCTTGGTTTAAGGTCGCTAGTTGGACCGTACGCCATCGTCAAACAAGATACAAGGGCGCAATCTCCTCAGCCGGAACTTCCGGTTGATATTTCTTCAACCTATGACCGTTGACCTTAAAGCTTCCACTAGCCTCACCCCATACTTCAACTGCACCATGGGGAAAAACATTTTTCACAACGTAAGGTCTTGTCCATCTAGATTTCAACTTACCTGGAAAGAGGCGGAGACGAGAGTTGAAAAGTAGAACAAGATCTCCTTCTTTAAGTTCCTTAGGGATGATATGCTTATCATTCCATCTCTTTGTTCTTTCTTTGTAGATTTTGGCATTCTCAAAAGCGTTTAAGCGCAACTCTTCCAGCTCATTAATGTCTAAAAGTCTCTTCTCTCCAGCTTCCTTGATGGTCTCAAAGTCTCCATAAGAATCTCATAGTTTTGAATGTGTTGATGTGGAGATTCTCTTTCCATGCCTCCAAATTGACATTGTCGAATCATAGTTAGAACTTGAGGTCTAAGTTCATAATCATGCTCAATTGGATCTCCTAGATTAACTCCTGGACGCCGCACTTGCTGATTCGGGTCCATCCTTTGACCTAGGGTTTGCGGAGCTCTAGAAAAAAGGTTCCCTCGGTGAACCATAGCCGGCAACCGAGGTGGTGGGTGTATCTCGGCCGTTGCAACTAGGGCTGGATCATGCCTCGGTCGAGCAACTGGGTCCGGTCGAGGTAAGATCTGAGCTCGTAGAGCGGCCATATCAGCTTTAATATCTTCAGTTCTTGCACGAATCTCTTCTTTTTCTCTCTATAATTCTTCTTTACTGAGACAAAGTTGTTCCAATGCATCCTTTAATTCGGCTTCAAGAACTCGATTATCTTGATCGGCCATCTTAGCTTCTTACAATCTCCTTTTGTATGTCTTTTCTGGTTCAAGATCGTAAGGAACTATTTCCTTTACATCACGAGTTTTTCACATACACCTAAAGAAAGATCCTTCGAAATCACTCAAGTAAAGTAATCAATAGCAACAAGGGCAGCAACCCTAAATGACAACCGAAACCGAACTTGGTCTTGACCAAGTCCCCGGCGACGGTGCCAAAAACTTGTTCGCTCTTAGACGTGTGTGTATGGTGAACGATATAGTTTTAAATTTATAACCTAAAATATAAGCCTAGAACAATATGCGAACCCACAATGTACGGATCAATTGTAATAACAAAAAATACTCCAGGGTCGAACACAAGGACTATGATGAAACAAATCTTGGCAATTCAGAATGTCAATCAAAAACAAGCAACAAAGCAAAGATATCAAAGATGATGTAATAATCGGATAACGAAAATGCAAATTCTAGAGGTCAAAGCATTCAATTGTGGTTCCGACTCAAGATCTCAAGTTATAACGTGGACAAAGATGAGGTTTGCAAAGGGAAGGTGTTTCTAAGGTGAGAATAGATCACCGGGTAAGTCTCACTACTCCCTATCCCAAACCAAAGAACCTCTCACCGGGTAAGTCTCAAGGTACTAAGGAAAGGAACTATAATCTCAAACCAACACATCACCCAAGGGGATACAACTAATCTTTACCGGGTAAGTCTTAGGCTAACTCTCAAAGATGGGATGAAGGGACACTCAAACCCTAATAAAGGATAAATCTTTATTACCTAACACTCATGATCTTGGGTATACAAGCAAAGGAATCACCGGGTAAGTCTCATCCTAGGCTTGTTGATAGCATGAATTATAGTCTATATTTTGAGGGCTGTTTAGACGTTTTATCTTCAATAATCTGCAAGTTTGGATGTATATTATGTGATTATATTGTCATTTCATCTACCTTTGCGGGAATCGAGGTCTACACCAAGTTTCGTTGTAATCGTAGGTAAAATGGCACGTTTTGCATCAAAATGGAGCTAAAGGAGCTAAGGAGTCATATGAGCTACATTCAGGAGCTTAAGGAAGAATCCAGGAAGCAATGAATTAACAAAGAGATTTACTTTGGACCAGATTTGAGAGATTTCACATTCAGTTTAGAGTCACCTCGGTTGACTACAGAGTCATCTCAACCAAGGTGATCTTGAGGAGCGTCTCGACCGAGGCGAATAACTTGACGCGGCGAGATCGTTTATTCTTGGCTGAGATCTTTTATTTTTGGAAGGAGAGATCTTATATTTTTGGGCTGAATGTCTGGAAGGATGATTATATATTTTGGAGATCTGTTTTAGAGATTAAGATATATTTTATTAGGATAATATCTTTTTAAGATATTTTATCTTTGGAAGATAGCTTTCCTATATAAAGGGTTGGATTTTCCACAAGTTCAACCATACTTATACAAGCCTAGAGGGCTGATAGCATCCAGCAATTAAGGGATTTTCTCCAAGGTTTTGAAGGAAGGATTGATAGCTTGTTATAGCTTTATGAAGGGTTTTGTAAGACTTTCTTAGATTCCCTTCTTGTTGAATTGTCTAGTTGGATTTGTGATCCAAGGAACACTTATATTTGTGATATTTAATTCAGTTATTGAAGCCTTGTTCTTAAGTTTTTGTGTCCAAATATTCATTCTCTTCCCTTATATTTGATTATTGCTTTCATGATGATGAGTGACTAATTTCCTTGTGGGAAAGACAATGTTAGAATGATCTTAATCTCAGTAGGACCATGAAAGATCGAGTCTTTATCCTTAACCTTAGAACATCTTGTTCAGTCGATGAACATCTCGGCCGGGGTGGAACTTGATTGACCGATGTGACCTTTCTGATCTGAAACTGAGAGTTAAGTGTTAGAGTTTTCCAAATCCTATTCTTATTACACCTTTCCTGGTTCAATGTAAGCTTAGGATGAGACTTACCCGGTAATTCCTTTGTTTATTTACCCAAGATCATAAGTGTAGGTAATAAAGGTTTATCCTTTATTGGGGTTTGAGTGTGCCTTCATTCCATCTTTGTGAGTTAGCTTGAGACTTCCCCGGTAAAGTTTGATTCTATTCCCTTAGTTGGAGTGTTGGTCTGAGATTATAATTCCTTTCCTTAGTACCTTGAGACTTACCTGGTAATAGGAGCTTTTGGTTTGGGGTTAGTGAGTAGTAAGACTTACCCGGTCATCTATTCCACTTTAGTAACACCTTCCCTATGAAAAATCTCAACTTTGTCCGCTTATCTTAAGATCTTGAGTTGGAACCATAACTGGATGCTTTAATCCCTAGAATTTGCATATTTCCTTTAATTGACCTTATTATCATCTTTGATTGTTTTAATCGCTTTTGTGGTTAGTTGCATTATTGACTACTCATATTGGTTTTGTTTCACCTAAGTCCCTGTGATCGACCCCTGGAATTCTTGCTTTTTATTACAATTGACCCATACACTGCGGGTTCGCATCCTTGTTTTAAGCATACTTCTTGGGTTATAAATTTAAAGCTTGCACACACCATTTGGAGCGAACAAGTTTTTGGCGCCGTTGTCGGGGACTTGGTCTAGACCGAGCCGGTTGCGGTTGTCTTTCGGGGCACTTGCCCCTGTTTCTACTAACCACTCTACTTGAGTGACTTTCGCAGGTTCTTTCTTGTAGGTTTATACGAAGAACCCGCGTTGGGAAGGAAATCGTTCCTTACAATCCCGAACTAGAAAAGACATACAAAAGACGCTTGAAAGAAGCTAAGATGGCCAATCAAGAGAATCGCGATATTGAGGCCGAATTGAAGGAGGCATTGGAACAACTACGCCTCAGTAAAGAAGAATTGCGACTGGAAAAGGAAGAAACTCGCGCAAGGACGGAAGCGATCGAAGCAGATATGGCGACTTTACGGGATCAATATCTACCTCGACCAGTTCTAGATCCTCGACCGAGGCAGGACCCAGCTCCAGTTGCCCCGGCCGAGATACTTCCACCTTGGATGCCAGTCCGAGATGTTCTTTTTGTTGGTATTCCACAGACCCTAGGGCAGAGGATGGACCCCAACCAGCAACTGAGGCGTCCAGGAGTCAACCTAGGTGATCCAGCGGACAATGATTATGAGCTTCGACCGCAAGTTCTTTCCATGATTCGCCAATGCCAGTTTGGAGGGCTAGAGAGAGAGTCTCCGCATCAACATCTGCAAAACTATGAGATCTCTATGGAGACCTTGAGACCTTCAAGGCTGGAAAACAATAATTACAATCTAAGGCCTTTCTACTTCTCTTTGAAAGATAGGGCGCTTACTTGGTATCAATCTCTCCCTCCAGGAAAAATCAACACTTGGGAGGAGATGACGACGGAGTTCTTGACTAAATTCTTCCTCCCCTCAAAAACCGCTGAAATGAGAGGGAAGATCAATGCATTCATCATGAAGGACAAGGAGAGTTTGTCCAAGTCATGGGAGAGATTTAAAGACATCCTTTTGGATTGTCCACATCATGGGATTCCAAAGATAGAGATGTTGGAGATATACTTCAAGGGACTGGACGGAAACAACCAGTTCAACCTCCAACTACTATCCGCCGGCACGTTCATGGACATGCCAATTGACGAAGCTTGGGAGTTCATAGAGAAGCAAGCTTTGCACATGGAGAAATACTCCCACCAAGGAGCCGAAGGTGGAGTTAAAAGAGTCAACTTCCAAGAAGCTCCATCAAACAATGATCAACTCACCTCTTTGAAGAATGATGTTAAGCAATTGAAGGACCTTTTGGTTGCTCAAACCCAAAAGGAAGAGGGAGGATATCAAGGGTCAAGGAACAACAATCAAGGTTCCCGAAACAACAACTACAACAACAATAGAGGATCCAACAACAACAATTGGAGATCCAACAATAAAAAATCGGGTAACTCTTACTCTAACTCAAATTCAAACAATTCTTCTAATCCTTTCCTCTCTTCTTCTTCTTCTTCTACTTCATTGAAGAGTCAGGAACAAGGATCAAGTTCGTCCCAACTAGAAAAGAAAGATGCAGTGTTCGAGGCCATCTTGATCAAGCTAAACTCGATGGAGACATCCATGACTTTATTTTCGAAGGCACAAAAAGCCTTAGAACAACAATTCTTTAACAAGGCGAATGAAGCGCCAAGAGATCCAAGGAAGCTTCCAGCAAGGACAGAAAGCAACCCTAAAGGACAGATCATGGCAATAATGACGAGAAGTGGACTGAAAACTGCAAATCCAATGCCTCGGTCGATGCCAGTACAGACGAAGAACACCTCGGTCCAGGCACAGTCGAAGAACACTTCGGCCGAGGTGCAAACTGAGGTCGAGCCTCAGAGAGCGTCGGACAAAACTGAAGTTTATATTCCACCTCTTGCATATAAACCACCACTTCCATGCCCCCAATCAAGGGCTAGAGCACATCTAGACAAGCATTTTGGTAAGTTCCTTCACTTGATGAATAAACTACACATTAACATCCCTTTCCTTGATGCTATTCTAGGGATGCCTGCCTATGGGAAGTTCTTGAAAGAAATTCTACCAAGGAAGAGGAAGTTGGAAGACTTTGGTGAAGTAAGGATGACATCTAAATCCTCGGAACTTATTCAAATCATGAAGGAGAAGATGCCACCTAAGTTAAGGGATCCCGGCTCATTTTGCATTCCCATTCAAGTTGGGGATGTCACTTGTGAGGCGTTGTGTGATCTAGGAGCCAGCGTGAGCATCATCCCGATGGAGCTATGTGTGAGAATCGGACTTGGAGAGCCCAAGCCGGTGAAGATACGCTTGTACATGGCGGATCGCTCCATTACCCATCCCGTGGGCATTTTGGAAGACGTTCCGGTTAAGTTAGGTAACTTCTATTTACCTATAGACTTTGTTGTGCTTGACATTCCCGCAGATTATCCCATTCCTATCATTCTCGGGAGACCCTTTCTAGCAACTTCGGGTTGCAATGTGGATTGTAAGAACGCCAAGTTAAAATTCAACATTGGCGGAGATAAAGTGGAGTTTGCATTGCTTGCTGCAATGAAGGGAGAGCAGCTAGGAGATGATATCTTCAACATCTATGATGAAGAAGAATCAAGAGAATTGGTGATCTCTATCCTTATTAATGATCCACTTGAAAAAGTTATTAGCTTTAGCTTAATGGAGGAAGGTATAGATGCTTCTTGTGATGCAGATATACGGAGCTTAAAGGCACTGGAAGAAGATCCAGGAGCTAAATTTGAAAGATTAATCCAGGAGAAGAAGATCTCCAGTTTCGGTCCCAGTTGTAGTACCTCGACCGAGGCACCTTCTGGACCAAGCGAGGTGTTCTTGACTGAAGAACATCTCGGTCACCCACTCTGGACCTCAACCGAGGTCGAAAGCGAGATGATGTCAACTGAGAATAACAAACTTCTTACTCCCTTTTCTGAAATTTATCCTCAGTTGGTGGAACACTTTCTCCACCAAACTTCTGATAATAAAGGACCTTGGTATGCTGGCATTGTTAATTATCTTGTTTGCCAGGAAATACCACCCGGATTGACGTACGCTCAAAGGAAGAAATTCTTTAAAGATGTACGCCATTACTATTGGGATGAACCTCTACTATTTAAGAGAGGTCCGGATGGGATGCTTCGAAGATGCATTCCGGAAGATGAAGTTACTAGTGTCATATGGCATTGTCACTCACTTCCTTGTGGAGGGCATGCAAGCACTCACAAAATGTGCGCCAAGGTATTACGTTCCGGTTTCTTTTGGCCTACATTATTTAAGGATGTGCAAACGTTTGTTGTCTCTCGTGATGCATGCCAAAGAACAGGGAACTTATCTAGGAGGAATGAGATGCCACTCAATAACATACAGGAGGTTGAGATCTTCGATGTATGGGGAGTAGATTTCATGGGACTTTTCCCATCATCCGGAGGAAACGTTTACATTCTCCTAGCTGTCGACTACGTTTCTAGATGGGTTGAAGCCATTGCCTCTCCCACTAATGACGCCATGGTGGTAGTGAAGTTCTTTAATAGGACTATCTTTTCACGTTTTGAGACTCCACGCATCATCATCAGCGATGGGGGGACACATTTCATCAACCGGAAGTTTAAGGCACTTCTATCGAAGTATGGGGTAACCCACAAGGTAGAAACCCCTTATCACCCTCAAACTAGTGGACAGGTCGAGATCTCAAATAGAGAAATTAAAGCAATCTTGGAGAAGACCGTCTCTAGGACGAGGAAGGATTGGTCCATGAAGTTGGACGACGCTCTTTGGGCCTACAGGACCGCATTCAAGACTCCCATTGGTACCACCCCTTATAATTTGGTATATGGGAAGTCTTGTCATTTGCCCGTTGAGCTGGAACATAAAGCATATTGGGCGATCAAATGGTTGAACTTCGACATCAAAGACGCCGGTGAAAAGCGGCTATTGGACATCAACGAGCTGGAGGAGCTGCGTTTGAACGCTTATGAGAATGCCAAGATCTACAAGGAAAGGACAAAGAAATGGCACGACAAGCGTATCATTCCTAAGGAGTTTAAAGAAGGAGACTTAGTTCTACTCTTCACCTCCCGCCTTTGCCTCTTTCTAGGTAAGTTGAAATCTAGATGGACCGGACCTTATGTTGTGAAACATGTTTTCCCTTATGGTGCAGTTGAGATTTGGGGAGAAACAAGTGGAAGCTTCAAGGTCAATGGTCATAGACTTAAGAAATATAAACCGAAAGTTCAGGTCGAAGAGATTGCACCACTATACCTTGTTTAGGGATACCGTACGGTCCAACTAGCGACCTTAAATCAAGCGCTTCTTGGGAGGCAACCCAAGGTATTGCTTTATTTCCCTTTCCTAGTCTAGCTTTAGATAGTTTGCTTTGCTTTGCTTTGTTTTTGGCGTCCTAGACAGAAACCAGGTACTCTCTAAGGAAGGAATACAACCCAGGAGCAACACTGGAAGGGCAGAAGTTCGAGAATTTGAAAAGACAGAGTTTGACTGAGACACATCTCGGTTGCTGTCACAACACCTCGACCGAGATGATTCTTGAGCAACCGAGGCGACTAGGGTTACTGAAGATCCACCTTGGTCTGTATCACCTCGGTCCAGTCGAGACCATCTCGACTGAGGTGACAGCAGTTCCAGAAAAGGGTATAAAAGGGGGTTCGAATTCTCTCTTCCCTCTCTCACCTTCTCGACCGCGGCGTCCCAATTCATTTCGCTCCCCGATTCTCGGTCGTTTTCGACGATTCTTGCTTCCAAACTGCAAGGAAAGAGTAGAGGATCAGTTTGCAAGCGACAATCTGCAACACAAACGCTCCGAATCGAATGAATTTGGGGTAGATCGAAAAAACCCTAACTCGCTTTTCTTCACTGTTTCGGTCAAATTGGGTTTTGGTTGCTTTGCATTATGTTGGAAAAGGATTAAGTACCCCATAGGAACAATTGGTAGTGATATTAGGGGAAAATAACTGGATTTCTGAGAGTTACGATCGAACAGCACATCGCCTCGGTCCAGTCGACCTGCATCTCGACCGAGGTGTTCTTGAGATCTGACAACCGACCGAGGTGGTCTGACAGAGAGAGAAAAATGAGTTCTGATAGACAGCTAGTTCTGAAGGATAGGTCTTCCCCTTCTCCTTCTTCTTCTTCTCGCCGATCCATACCGGTGATCCATGAGCGTCACCAGGCCGATTATGACCGCATAGCAGCGCGCCCAGTGATTGCGCCGTGGTTTCTAGATGTTGCTGCATTTATTTGCCTCTACGTAGATGATGATTTGAGGCGGATGATTGCTATGGTAGGGCTAGAGCAGTTTATTGAGATTAGAGCTCCAGCCTACCTTGAGCCGACTTTGGAGTTTGTGAGCTCTGTGACTTACTTGCCTCTTGAGCGTGCCATCAAGTACCGGTTGCTGAACCGGAACTACTTAGTTCCGATGGATCGTTGGAGGGAGATCTTCGGCTTCCCGACCCCCACAATTTTTGATTTTCCTTCTCGAGCTGTGGCTCGACAGTTCTGGGGCCAGATAGCTCATGTAGTTGAGCATGCTGATAGGTGGAGACTTGGAGACTCCAGGGAGCGTATCATCTTCCACCTCGCCTTTAGACTAGCCCACCGGATCTTTAGTGAGACACTTCTGGCGCGTACTGAGACGCCCCAGAAGATTAGACAGGGTGAGCTTCTAAGTCTATACTACATGGTTACCGGAGAAGTTCCTGACTTTGGAGTGATGCTGGCCGAGGATTTGCACAAGATAAAGGCGAATGCGAAGGGAGATATTTGCTACGGCGGTCTAGTGACTCACATCGCGAGTTACATGGATTTAGATTTGAGTGCTTGTACTATGGTGGCGGATGCCAAGCCGCTTGGACTGCAGGAGATGATCACGAGGAGGATCTTGGTTCCTCGTGGACTTACTACGCCATATGTGGCGATGCCCTGGGAGCAGACTGCCCCTCAGGGTATTAGATGGTCATCTCAATTCTCAGTATTTGACCCTCAATACTAGTACACCGCGTGGATTCCTCTTATTGAGGACGTTAGAGACGCAGCAGCAACAACCCAAGAGCAGGATGAGGAGGAGGCTGATGAGGAGGCTGATGAGGATGCTGATGGCGGTGCTGCCATGGATACAGGGACAGATACAGCTGGGACCAGTGTGCCAGTCGTCGATCTAGACGACGAGGAGACAGAGGACGAGCCAGTTGCAGCACCAGCACGTCCTGCCAGGCGTAGAGTACGCAGGCAGAGGGATCTCGTAGCTCACCGCCGGATTGACGATCTGACAGATCAGATGATTGACTCCTACGCAGCCATGACCGTCGATCTAGGGGGAGGTTTGGATGACCTTCACCGAGAGTTGGATAGCCGGACTCATCAGATACTAGAGAGTCAGCATTATCAGCGTCGGATGATAGAGATCCAGTTCCATATGATGGGACATCCATTCGACCCGTCCCAACATCCGTACATACCATACCCTCCACCACCACCAGCAGATCAGGACTAGAGCTTGCAGGATTTCTTTCTTTATTTATTATGCAACTCAGCTTTGTTCGGTGAGTTCTTCTGTTCTTATGACTTATTTGACCCATTGGGACAATGTGTCCCAAGTATGGGGTATTCAGATATGTATTATTTGACTTATGTGGATGATTGTATGACTCTTGATGGATATTTATGATTTTATCCTACTCTATATGCTTATGTGAGACTACATGCATGCATACAGGTTATTTGATTGAGAAAAACGTCAAAAACTGGTTTAAGAAAAAAATTTTGACCTCGACCGAAGTGATTCTGACCGATCGAGGTACAGTACCTCGGTTGACTTAGAACATCTCGACCGAGGTGGTTTAACTGAGAAAGTTTTCGAAACGATTTTTGTGCTTCTTATCTGGAGATGACCTCAGTGAAGATTTTTGTTTGCAGATTGGTTTTGAAATCTTTATATGTTTGAAAGGTTTTATAATATGTTTAAGTTGTTAAATGCTTTGTTTGAAATTCGTGGCATGTTTAATACTTTGTTTTTATCCAAATTATGTTGAATTTGAAGGTTGACACCACATGATGAGTTCTATCACTCTCTTCCTGGGAAGACCAAGGCAATTCATTCTCTTCTCTTCTTCTTCTTGATCATGCTTAGCCCCTCATAAACATATTTGCCTCCCTTTACCTATCCGGGAATTTGGAAGCAAGCAAGTAAAAAGCAAGTGAAAGAAAAGTTGGGATGTTGGCTGAAAGTTTAGAAAGAAACAAATAGGTTTGGGAAGTCAATCATGATGATGAGTAACTCGGCACCATTCACATAGCCGGGTGTGTCTTACCAAAGTCGGATTGAGCGATATTCCTAACGAGAAATTGATGATCTCCTAGGTTTCGGTTATTGTGCACCTCTATCCATGCATCCCAAAAAGTAAAGTAAAAAGTAAATAAGCAAAGCTTATTGGTGGAAGATGTTGAAGTTCAAAGGAAGTGAAGTAAAGATCCTTTTCCCGGATTCTAGCACCACATTCCCTATATACATCCCACCCTCACACGTTTCTTGACCTTCTCTTGAAAAGACCTTGAGACCTCGAGCTTGTTGATTGACTTAGTGGTTTAAACTGGATAATACATGATTAATTTCGATGATTATGATTTATTATGCATTCTATGATTTTATGCAAAGATGAACAACTTTCCTATATTTATAAAATGTTTTTGAGCATGTTTTGATTTTAAATTCCATGAAGCATTCTCTTAGAGTGATCTATGATTGGAGCACACCACCTAAATGTTTTGAAATACTTTTCATTGATCTTTATGACTTATAATCCATTCTATCTTGTATTTAAGATTTGGAACTTGCTTGGGGACAAGCAAGGGACAAGTATAGGGTATTTTGATAGCATGAATTATAGTCTATATTTTGGGACTTGTTTAGACGTTTTATCTTTAATAATCTGCATGTTTGGATGTATATTATGTGATTATATAGTCATCTCATCTACCTTTGTGGGAATCAAGGTCTACACCAAGTTTCGTTGTAATCGTAGGTAAAATGACACGTTTTGCATCAAAATGGAGCTAAAGGAGCTAAGGAGTCATTGGAGCTACATTCAGGAGCTTAAGGAAGAATCCAAGAAGCATGAAAATGGATTAAAGATTGACTTTGGACCATATTTAAGAGATTTCACATTCAGTTTAGAGTCACCTCGGTTGACTACAGAGTTACCTCGACCGAGGTGATCTTGAGGAGCGTCTCGACCGAGGCAAATACCCTGACGCGGCGAGAACGTTTATTCTTGGCTGAGATCTTTTATTTTTGGAAGGAGAGATCTTATATTTTTGGGCTGGATTTCTGGAAGGAAGATTATATATTTTGGAGATCTATTTTAGAGATTAAGATATATTTTATTAGGATAGTATCTTTTCAAGATATTTTATCTTTGGAAGATAATTCTCTTATATAAAGGGTTGGATTTTCCACAAGTTCAACCATGCTTATACAAGCCTAGAGGGCTGATAGCATCCATCAATTAAGAGATTTTCTCCAGGGTTTTGAAGGAAGGATTGATAGCTTGTTATAGCTTTGTGAAGGGTTTTGTAAGACTTTCTTAGATTCCCTTCTTGTTGAATTGTCTAGTTGGATTTGTGATCCAAGGAACGCTTATATTTGTGATATTTGATTCAGTTATTGAAGCCTTGTTCTTAAGGTTTTTGTGTTCAAATATTCACTTCCTTCCCATATATTTGATTATTGCTTTCATGATGATGAGTGGCTAATTTCTTTGTGTGATTCTAGGGTGATTGGCTGAAGGTTGTGGGAAATACAATGATAGAATAATCTTAAATTCCAGCAGGACCCTGAAAGCTCGAGTCTTTATCCTTAACCCTAGAACATCTCGCTCAGTCGATGAACATCTCGGCCGGGGTGGAATTCGTCTGACCGAGGTGACCTTTCTGATCCGTAACTGAGAGTTAAGCGTTAGAGTTTGCCAAATCCTATTCTTATTACACCTTTCCTGGTTCAATGCAAGCTTAGGATGAGACTTACCCGGTAATTCCTTTGTTGTTTACCAAAGATCATAAGTGTAGGTAATAAAGGTTTATCCTTTATTGGGGTTTGAGTATGCCTTCATCCCATCTGTGTGAGTTAGCGTGAGACTTACCCGGTAAAGGTTGATTCTATTCCCTTAGTTGGTGTGTTGGTTTGAGATTATAATTCGTTTCCTTAGTACCTTGAGACTTACCCGGTAATAGGAGCTTTTGGTTTGGAGTTAGTGAGTAGTGAGACTTACCCGGTGATCTATTCCACTTTAGTAACACCTTCCCTTTGCAAAATCTCAGCTTTGTCCGCTTTATCTTGAGATCTTAAGTTGGAACCACAACTAGATGCTTTAATCCCTATAATTGCATATTTCTTTAATTGACTTTTTATCATCTTTGATTGCTTTAATTGCTTTTGTGGTTAGTTGCAATATTGACTACCTATATTGGTTTTGTTTCACCTAAGTCCCTGATATCGACACCCCGGAATTCTTGCTTTTAATACGATTGACCCGTACACTGCTAGTTCGCATCCTTGTTTTAGGCATACATCTAGGGTTATAAATTTAAAGCTTGCACACACTATTTGGAGCGAACACTTGCGTATGAACCAGAAAAGTCTAACAAGGATAGGATTTGGAAAACTGGAACGTCAACTCAGATAAGGATCAAGAAAGGAAACGCCTTGCTCAGTTCATGTTCCATCTCGGTCGAGATGTTCTACGAACTGACCGAGGTGAGGTTCAGTTAAGATATGGCTTGAGCTTTCGAGGTCCACTGGGGTAAAGGCTCATTCTTTCATCATCTTTCCCACAATTTTAACCAATCACCCTAGAATCGCACAAAGAACTTAGCCAATAATCATCATGATAACAATAATCAAATATATGAAAAGGGAATAAATATCCAAACAAGAAAACCTTAACACAAAGGTCTCAATAACTCAATCAAACAAGCAAACTGCATTCTTCAATTACAAACCAAAAGACAACAATCAAACAATCTAAGAAAATCTTACAACTTCCTTCAAAGCCTTCAACTTTATCTTCAAAGCCAACTTTCTTCCTTCCTTGGAATATCTTCAATCTTCCAAACTAAACAACTTCCTTGGACTTCCAGTTCTACCTTCCATCCAGAAAATACATCCCAATATATAGTAAAAACACTTGCCAAAAATAAAAGATCTTCAACCAAAAAATAAGATCTTATGGGCCGTGGCCGTCCGTCTCGGTCCAGTCCAACGGAATCACCTCGGTTGAGGTGACATTGTAGCCATCCGAGGTGATCCTCAGCTATGTGTAAATCTCTCTAATTTGGTCTAAAATCAATCTTTTGTCCAACTTCCATGGTTCTTAAGCCTTTCTTGTAGCTCCTCAATGCTCCATAATGTAGCTCCAATGACTCCTTAGATCCCTTAGCTCCATATCGCTCCAAAACGTGTTATTTTCCCTACAAATTCAACAAAACTAGGTGTAGACCTCGATTCTTGCAAAGGTAAACAAAACAACATAATGATCAAGAATATACATCCATGCATGCAGATTTATAAAGCTAAAACGTCCAAACCAATCCCAAAATATAGACTATAATACATGTCATCACCTTCTAACCTTGCAACCGAAGCAAAAGTCTCCTCATAATTAATACCTTCTTCTGGGTTAACGGCTTGAGCTACAAGTCGTTCTTTGTTTCGAATAACCTTCCTACTTTCATCCAACTTGTTTCGAAAAACCCATTTTGTGCCAATGACGGATTGGTGCTTAGGTCTAGATGTGAGGGTCAAAACTTGTTTCGAATAACCTTCCCACTTGTTTTGAAAAACCCATTTTGTGCCAATCAAGGCCTTGAAGTTGAATTATAAGGCCTTGAAACTGTGTTCTAACATCGTAGTTTTCTGTTTCAAGGTCTTGAAGATGCGTTTCAAGGTCTTGAGATTATTTTCCGGTATCTTGAATCTCTTCTTGCATATTCTTTTCCTCAGCTTTAGGATCTTCTTCACCATCAAAATTATGATCTCCGTGTTGATTTAGATTAAGATTTGCAAAATTTTCACTCAAAGTGCCATCGTTGCTTTCATCAAATATAACATGAATACTTTTCTCAACGATTTTGGTACGTCTACTATAGACACGATAAGCTTTGTTATTTGAAGCATATCCAATGAAGATTGCTTCGTCACTACGTGCATCAAATTGTTGTCAGGCTAGGGTTGTGGTATATATACGTTGATGTTGTTTTGTACTCGGTTGTGGGGTTTTGTATGTATTATGATACTGTTGTATTTTTGTTTTATAAAGGTTGTTTTATATTTATTTGTGCCTTGTTGTAATATCTAGTGAACTTGTTGTCAGGCTAGGGTCAGGACCCATTGTGAGGTCCTATCTCCGTGACACTCTGAATTCTACGGACTTGGCGTGTTACATATGCATTAGTAATTCCGATTTCATGCATATAGCGATCCAAATAATTAATTGACGATGATAGAAGGGTGAGATTTACCCAATTTGCTAGTGAACACGATTAGAATCTTTGTACACTTGCTTAACATAATGTTGTCACTATATTGATAGTTTTTCCCCAGTTTTGGACCTAAACTAGTAAGTCTCCGTATTGGCATCGGTTTATATTTCATATGGTATAGAATTTGAAAATTCAACATTTCACCATTTTATTCTATATTTAGTTCTCGGCAAGCATAGAAAATCATGTTTCTATTTGTTGCCTATTCGCTAATCCTTTTTCTCTCTAAATGATATATTTATTATACTTTCAATTTATTTGGGACATTTAAGATTTCAAAAAATGGTTTTTCTATTTCCAAAATATTCCATGTTTTCCGATTTTTTCTTGATGTAGGAAATATTGTTTGCTCATTTATGTTTGTAGATCACAATCTCATCGTGTCATACACAAAACATCTCATTTTATCGGGTTTTTTAGTTTTGTTTGTCTTCAACAATAGTTTCCCACCTGACCATTAACCTGATCGAGTACCCATGTTGTGCTGTTGAATATTGCATTTATGACACGCTGAAATGTAGTGTGTTATTCATTGCACGTCAAGTTAAAATAGATATGTGTATGTTAATTTATTCATGTATGTTATAAAAATTAAAAAAGTACAAGCCTGTTAATTTATATAAATTATGATATTAATAAGTGACAGGTAGGAACTTAGATTAGATATAATTATATATGTAGTTTTATACTAAAGTAGTATAATTTCCTTGTCAAGACACGAGTATAATTTTTAAATTTAATGGGTGTATAATTTTTTAAAATTCATAAAAAAATTGATGTAACATAGTGGTTTTAATTAATTAATCCAAAGAGAATAAAATTTTTTGTTATTATATTATTATAATTTAAGATAAATAATAAAAATAGATTTATGTAGACAATATTACATATCTTAGTTAAAGTTAATGTTAGTATACTATTTATAAAGACGATAAAGGTGAAATAAAAAAATTAAAAGGAAAATAGAAGTAAATTTTAAAAATTAAAATATAAGCGTTAAAATAGAGAACAATTAAAAAGTTCAATTACAAAATTATTATAGGCACTTTTAAAGATGTTGTTCATCAACTCCATGAAAACAACTACAAACTGGTCTAGAAAGTTGATGAAGATGTTGTCCATCAACTCCATGAAAACTGCGGGCGCATTCGTGAGCCCGAAAGACATCACTACAAACTCGTAGTGGTCGTACCTGGTCCGAAATGTTGTCTTGGCTATGTCCTGCTCTCTCACCCTCAACTGGTGATATCCGGATCTCAGATCGGTCCGCGAAAACACTAAAGCTCCATGCAACTAATCCAAAAGATCGTTGATACGGGGCAATGGGTACTTATTCTTGACCGTCACCTTGTTAAGCTCTCATTAATCGATACATAACCTCATCAACCCGTCTTTCTTTTGATGACGAAGAGAATTGGTGCGCCCCAAGGAGATACACTAGGGCGGATGAAGCCCTTCTCAACTAACTCCTGAGTTGCTTCTTAAGCTCAAGCATCTCTATAGGCGCCATACAGTAAGGAGCCTTCGAGATCGGTCAAGTCCCGAGCTCTAGATCAATGCCAAAGTCTATACTCCTCTGTGGAGGTAAACTTGATGGCTCTCCAAAAACATTAGTAAGCTCGCAAGCTACCGGAATCTCCACCAACGCTGGACTCGTACTATCCTTCATGGCATAACACCATAAAGCCTCGCAACCCTGTCTCATAATTCTCGCAGCTCGGACTGCGCTGATGAATGTACCGGTCTTCCCGAGATCCCATCCTCGAAAGATCTCCACATGGCCTGACTTTGTAGTTACCGTCATTGTCCTCTTGTCGATGTCTAGAACTACTCGATATCCATCCATCCAATCCATGCCCAAAATAACTTCTTCATGTACTAAGTACATGACGAAGAAGTCAGCTGGCCAATCGTGACCTCCCAGTCTAATAGGGCAATCGCGAACCTCTCGTGTGCCTCTAATCTTACCCTCATCGGGTAATCCTATAAAGAAGGGTTTACCTTCTACGGTAACTAAGGCCAATCTATCTACACATGCATCATATATAAAAGAATGCGTAGTACTAGTATTAAAAAGAATTCTGACAGGAAAACCATTAATATGAATGGTACATGTGGTCCCCGACGCTGTCGGTTCTACATCACTCCTCAACTCATAAACTCTAGATGAGGCACCTCTAGTGTCAGAAGTACCACGTCCCGGCGTCTGACTAAGCCCAAAACCAGATGCTCTGGCTCCCGCACTGGCTGGTCTAGTCCTTTGCCTCTTCTCAGGACCTCTTGTCTGAGAAGCTCTCTTTTGACCCGGTCGGTCTCATTCATAAGCAGATGCTCTATCCTGATAGTCTGTCAAGGAATCACAACGGAAACCAGCAAGATAAGAGCGTGTAGACTCTCTCAATCTCCGAGAGAACAGATAAACATGTTGATCCTCATGTGGTGCAGACGGACCCAACAAAGATACCTCCTCCTGAAACTTGTTGATGATCTTAGCAATGGGGATATCCTCGAATCTAGCCTCGAGAAAATCCTGAAGACGGTCTCTCCTCATAGCTGCAGGGTAATAGCAACCCGTGATCACTATATTCATCTTCTCATAGCTGGTAACCTTACTGCGCATGGTCCTCCACCAGGAATGAGACTGATACTTCAACAACATTTGTGTTATATTGACTCGACGTCTCTTTGGGCAACTGATAGCCTCCATAATAGAATCCAACTGTCCTAGCCACAACTCCACTTCTAATCCAGTCTTCCCCATGAAAGAGGGAACCTTCAGCTGGTTCAAAAGCTTTCAACCAACAGTCAGGCTTCGGCTCTCTCACCTCATCCGGTGCTCTAACGGCCTCAACAACTCTAGTAGGTACGGCAACGACTTGCGTAACTCTTTGCAAAATCTCAGCTGATCTCGCGGGACCTGGTGGTGCTAGTGCAGGTCCTCCAGTCCTGATAGCCTCCTCGACTCTCTGCACATAGTCGTTATATGTAGTTGCTCCTATAGACACTTGACCGGACTCCGTCGACTGCGCTCTCTATGCTCCGGACCTATCAGCGGTCCCGTTCCCAGCCTAAGGAACAAAACTCTTAGGAACTTCCTCAGCGAACGCCTCAGCGATAGGCGGATCAGCGGCTGGGGATTGGCCCAGACCTCTAGCTAGTGGAGGTCTTCCTACACGTCCTCGTCCACGGACGGCAGGTGGAAGAGGGTGTTGCCCCTTCCTCGCCCCATAGAAAATGTAGCTCTAGTACGCGTCATCTACTATAAGGATAGATATAAGGATATATATAAGGCCACGCTACCACTAAAGCAGAAATCCAGGAAAAACACATAAAGGCCAACATAATAGAAACTAACTGCTGAGATCTGCGGAGTTAGTGGTGGTCGTCCGTACATCTATCCCATATCGACAAGTTTAAAACAAAACCCCCTTTTAAAAACGTAGATCCCTTGCAGGTTCTATTTATTTATCTATCCGACCTTTAGAAGATTTCGAGTGCCATTGTTGCCAACCTAGAACTCTGATACCATATTGTAACACCCCAAGTTTTGGGAACTCGAAGCGTTACACGCTAGGACATCACAATGGGTCCCGACCCTCAGAGTAGCAACAGTACAATGGATCTTACAACATTGCACATACAAATGAAAACCAAAACTTATAATAAAACTAAAGGTTTGAACAAAGGAATCGTAAAAGACTCGCATCCGAGTTCAAAACAAAGGGAAATCGACAATTAAAATATAAACCCGAGCCCGTCCTATAATGTACGGAAACCCCGGCTGACCACACCATCCGGATTACTCAGCAACATCTCTAACTTGCGGAAGATCTACAACATCAAACCGTTAGCTAACATTCTAGATATCATAAAGACAGTAAAGACACAAACACACACAAGATAAGATAAACACATAGCATGCTCACACTCAGCCGGTTATTATCTTTCATTAAGGTCAATCCCTTTACTAAATCAACTTATGGTTGTTACACGAGAATCGCTACAATCTCGCCTCCGTCCTCTTTCACCAACAAGATTAGAACATATGCATCATTCTATCACCTACTGAACTGGTCGCGAGAGCACCTCCTAGTTTCCCCATTCTAAACTAGACAAGCGGTAACCGCCCGATTATAATACAATTGGGCCAATTAAGGTATCACAAGGTCAATCCTATTCCGGTTATCGGTTATAACGATAAACAATAACACAAACGAGCCAAAACAATCAATCAAATATACGGAACACAGCTAAGTAAGTCCAAGGGACTTACCTCACTCTAAGGTAAACTCAAAGGGTCAGTGAACACTCAGTTTTCCTCAAGAAAGGAGCAAAGGAAAGCCTGTTCACACAAGGCATCATGAATATGAACATAAAGGTTGCTAAAAGTCTATATCTTCGAGTATCAATGATCTCTAAGAGATCTCTACATGCTAAGGGCTCGACCTTAGTCTTACAACACTCTCAGGGGTAAGAACATCAACAACAACCAAGGAAAGGGACGAGGAAAGCAAGGAAGGAAGCAGCTCACCAAAGACGGGGAGACTGTAGAGGAAACCACGGGGGTGGTTGGACAGAGCCGCGGGGGCGGCAAAACAGACAGTCCGTGGGGGTGGCTCGGTATACGCGCGGCGGCGGCGGCAGTGCAGAAGCTGTTGTCGAAGGAGTCGACAACAAGAAAACAGCAAAGGCCAAAGCTTGCTTCTCTCAACACTCTCACACGTCACAACTCAACCAAGGAGCCTGGGAACATCAACGAATCAACCACGGAACGTTCCATATTCTTGGAGAAGAAGAAAAGTGAAGAACGATAGAAGGAAGCGAAACAGAAGGGAAAGACATGCAGCAACTCATGAACGTGATGAAGAACTCAGAGAAGAAGACTTACACATTCAGCAAGGGATGGAGGGCAAACGGTTGCAGCTCTCAGGGTTGAAGAAACGTATGCAAGAGGCGGGAAAAACGGGAAGAAGGCGGGATTTTATAGAGAAGGGTGAAAAGATAGAAGGAAAGGTGTTCTAGGGTTAGGAAGAAGATAGGAAAGCCGGCCCGTAAGATAAAAGATCGGATCTTCTATCTATGGAAGGAAATAAAAGCAGATTGGGACGATTTGGGGCAAAACCGCAAGGGCGGTTTGCCTTGCCGCGACCGCGGCTAGCCGCAGGGGCGGCTCACTAACACCGTGGGGGCGGTGACAACCAAGACTTGCCGCTGGAGCGTCCATTGTCACCGTGGGGGCGGTGACTGTGAAAATTGGCTGTTACATGTCTTCATCCTAACCCCGACCGTAAAATTAAATTGTATGGTTGTAAAAGTTTAATTTTTTTTAATTTCTTGCACCGATATGATGATATCATATAACACAAACTGTAAAATCAAATACAACATTCATTTTTAAACTTCTCGAAACTTAAGTGCGAGACACAAAAAACTTCAAAGAGCTTTAACGCGAGAGGCAAAAAATAACTAAAAAAGAAATAAACTTCCCGGAGAACTCGGGCGCGAGTGACAAAAATAATAATAAAAAAAAGTTGACCAATTAAAAGTATTCCGTAGTGGTTTTTGTGTACGTACATTTTTGTAGTTGGTTTTTTACGGCATGTTAATGACCAACTCTAAGCGTGCTCGCCAATGCCTCTCACCTAACTCTAGTTGCCCTCTTTGTGTTGATCAACCCAAAATACTCGTGCACCACTTTTGTGAGTCTCCGACTATCACTAGTATATGGGGAGGGATTATCTCGGTGAATCAGGTCGCGCAGTTATATTCCCTTCATGGTGTGCAAATGGTTGTTTTGCAATTTATCGAGTAACGAGGAACACGATGAGGGTTTACCTTAGAAGAGTTGGTTTGCGGTCACATTTTAGTGGTGTTGGAAGTGAAGAAATGCTAGGAGTTTTTAAGAATGAACTACCGTCGAGTCATCGGGTTATCTTCATTGCTACACAGTTACGTAGGATTGCCTTAACCATGTAGAAGAGTAGATTGAGGGGTTTTAGTAGTGTTCAGAAGATTTGAGTTTCGTTGCTTGATCTCCTCCTGTGCAGGATTGGTCAAGCTGAACTGTGACGCTGTTGTCCGGGCTGCTAGAATTGTAGTAGGTAGATTGGTATGTAACTCTAATGGTTAGTGGTTCGGGTTTTTCTTCAATTTCGGTCCATGCTTTGTACCGATTGCCGAGCTCTAAGGCCTTAGTATATGTTTGTACCTTGCATGGGACAAGGGAATTCGTATTTTGTTGGTGGAGATTGATTCCGAGCTTGTTGTGAAACTCGTTAACCGAGATCTTCTGACGGCTCACCCACATTTTAGTTTGGTGTCTAATGGTCAAGGCTTCATGTGTAAAAAGTAGGATATTCTGTTTCGTCATATTTGTAGAGAGGTGAACGCGGCTGCGGAGTTTCTTGCTTCTCTTGCTTTGATTTTTCATTAGGATTTCATTTAGTTAAAGACCCCATTTGGTCTTGTTGCTATCTTGAAAAATGTTGTTAGAGGTGTGGTGAGCTGTCAATGGCTAGTCCAAAGTTAACCTTTGATTTTTAGTATTTAATAAACATATGGTGGGATCAAGGTCTCCCGTTCTCTTCAACAAAAAAAATCACCATAAAAAATCTACCAATAAATCTCAACTTACCAACCACTTCTTACTTTTTTTTTTCTGTTAAATTTTTATATTTTACAAACTACTCAATACTCTATCAAAGAAGTTTAAACTACTAAAAAAAGAAACACTTAAATTACTAAACAATCTTATCAATTAAACACATCCCTATTCTCTTCGACATAAGTTAGTGGAGAATAAAAATCCTTTTGTGAAAATCTGATGACAGTTTACTTTCCGTTAGCAAATAGCACTAAATACAATTTTGTTGACTTTGATGATTATTTTATTTGGGGTAAATTATAGAGTAAATTTGGTATGTAGCCTTAGTTCACTAATTTTGTTTAGTAATTGTGAAACTCAATAATTTTGTTAGAATATGACATCTTTTAAATAATTTAGACTAATTTGCCCTTCTACAAGAATTTAAAAGATTTCTAATTAATTATTGCCTTTTAATTAACCTACAATTCCTACAATCCCTAATTGAAGAAGATGTATTTTGAAAAAGTTACCAATTTTAATCAGCATAATCAATTAGTAAATCATAAAGAATACAAGAAAATTTTACGTGAATTGATAAAACTAGCATGCTACATGCTTGTACTCTTCATGATTTACATGAAGAGTACAAGAAAATCCTTGATAAAATTTTACAAAAAATTTACAAGAATTGATCAGCGTAATCAATTAGTAATTAATCAATTAGTAACTAATCAATTAGTAACGTCTAAATTAAGATAAAATTTATTATAGTAAATAAGGGTAAATCTGTCACTATTTGTTTAATAAAGTTATTCACTTAAAAATTTATAGGGCTATGTTATTTACTAAATAAAATGGGAGAATTTGACATACTAGGCTTTTTTGAGTTTTTGTTTAAGAAAATATACTCCAAATTTTTTACCACTTTCATTTAATAGTAGGTAAAAATTATTAACCCTTCTATTTAGAAAGAAAGGAATAAATGATGTTTGTTATTTGTTATATAAGTATAAGTTTTAAATTTTAATTACTGAATTTGTTTTCTTTTATTATTATTTTTTTCTTTTTTTAATTTATTTTTTTATTTCTTTTTTATTTTCTGGACTGAATTTCTCATACCGGAATTTCTCATACCAGAATTTTCATACCAGAAATTTCATACCAAAAATTATCATACTAGAAATTATTTTCATACCAAAATTTTGTCATACCAGAATTTCTCATACCAGAACTTGTCATACCAGAAATTTTTTATACCAGAAAACTCATAACAAAATTTTCTGGTAAGAATTTTACATACCAGAAAATTCTGGTATGAGTTTTCTGGTATGAATTTCATACCAGAAATTTAATACCATAAATTTTATACTAAAAATTTAATACCAGAAATTTAATACCAGAAATTTAATACCATAAATATTATACCAGAATTTTTTCAACCACAATTTTTTATACCATAATTTTTTACTATCAAAATTACATACCAGGATTTAAAAAATTCAAGGCTTCACTACACAAATCAATGCAGCACAATTTGAAGGAATTCTGGTATGAAATTTCATACCAGAGTATAGCTGCTGGTATATATATAACTTATGCACCGATATAGAGGTTGAAGGAAAATAGGGAATATAAATGGACCTATATCAAACTATCGGTAAACTGATTAGATTCAGTATAGCTGCTGTTATTGTAGAAATTAAAAATGTTTGCTGCAACAGCTCTAGTGGCAGTACAATAGCCTCCAATTTTCTCCCAAACTGGTAAATAGATGTCCTTCCTGTCTTGATACGTACATAAATGTGTTGTCCAACTAAGCTTTTGCATTGATGGTGGGGAGCCAAGAAGGGAACTCTCTTCCCCAAGCCGAACAAACGACAGTCCACAACTGGGCTGTTAGATGCTATTTAGAAACTAATTCTTGGAACTTCTGCACTCGTGAATATAACAGCACCTATCGAATACATTCTTTAGGAGTACCTCTAATTAAGTTCATTGCACGATACAAAAATCTAGACATTGTAATAAAGATAAAACCAATACTTGCCTTCTTCTTGACCTTGCCACCAGGAAGGCGCTTCACTTCTTCTGGTTTAGCTGTGGTAGAAGCTCCTGGAAAAAGAAACCGAAATCTTCATTGCTGTAACTCACACAGCGAATCAACCATACACAAAATGCAAATCTCAATACAAGTTACTAAACAAACGCAACCTATATCACCTAAAAGGGAAAAACTAAATATTTTCCATCAAGGGCGAAAAAATTGTTTAACATGTAATGAATGGCTCATTAATACAAAAATACTCTGGTAAATTCTACGTTTCTACCTAAGCTGAATTAGATCACCATCTCACGTAAGGGGGGAAATCAACCAAAAACAACAACTCAATATTCTCATATCCCAATCATTTCACTTTGATCTAAGGAAGGTTACATAGAACACAGGTAAATGAAAAGAATAAAATTCATGAGCTTTAATATTGATTTAAATGGATCACAAAACAAATAAAAGAGGTCGCATCAAACTCAGACATGATAGTTACCCGATGATGACGATATTGAAGTCGATTGGAGTTGGTCGGAGACTTCATCAGCACCGTCTACAAAGGATTCAAATCGAAATCAATACTAAATAGCAAATATTTGAGGATAAATAAACCAACATGTGAAGAGGGAATTAGGGTTTTGAGAGGCTAACCTTTGATTAGGTCAGGATAAACCTCGGGAGCGTTTTGGATGAGCCATGGCTTGCACTTCTCGAAATCGGGACCAAATTCGCAGTACTCGGCGGGTAATCCACAAACACCACAGTACAGAACCTTTACTGGTTCTGGTTTCTCCGCCATCGAATGAGTTTTTCTTCTCTCTCTATGACACGCCCGCAGCTTAAAACCTCGCGCAGTATGTGGTGTGAAAGCCGCTGTGAGCAGGACCTTTAAAGAGCGCTTCTACTTGGCCAGATCAGAGCTCCCGACTTCAGCTTCAATGGCAGAAATGGAAGGATCGAAGAGCGAAGAGGGAAGAAGTGACGAAAGAGAAGATCGGAAGAGCGAAAGAGGGGTTAGTGGAGTTAGGGTTTGAGTTTGACGGTAAAATGGAGAATGGGGTACACTTACTTGATTGTAAATTGTAATTGGCCTAGTTAGTATAACATAATTAAAAAAAGCCTAGTTACCTAATTGACCCAAATAAAATTAGTCATTGGGTACATTTCATCCAATTTTCTCTAAATTATATACACCTTAAATTGTGTCATCACTCTCATCAATACTATTTTCTACTCTTAATATTATTTGGGGTAACTTATATACACGTTAAATTGTGCGATCACTCTCGTCAATACTATTTTCTACTCTCTTTTTTTTTCTTTTGATCCATAACTTTTTAAAATTTATATTTAAGACACCTAATTTATAATACATTTATAATAAGTTATATTTATATTCTTATTTAAGGTACATAGGAAAATACTTTTATTTTGGTAGAAAATATTAAAATAAAACAGCGTAGTATAAAAATAGAGTGGGATTGTGGGAGGAGACAACCATTATTTGCCCTTCTCACCTCTTCTTCTAGGATTGATCGTCCCAAGACAACGCTTCTTCCCTCCAATCGTCAGGTATCTCATATCTCATCTGCTTCAACTCTTTTTTGCATCCCTCTCTCTCTCTCTCTCACTCATATATATATTCTTCATGTCCGTCTTCTTCTGATAGGCAATGGATGAGGATGAGTTTCAACGCCTTCTTGCTTTATTTCCCGTCGTTCGGTCCCGCGATTACCATGTACTCTCCCTCTCTGTCTCTCTCAATTCTCATTTCTTGTGTGTAATTTGTTACAATATTTGTTGATAGTTTTAGCTCAAAATTATTTCGAATCTATTGACGGTCATTTGTAACGCAAATGCAGGAGAAAGGATGATGAGGTTGCTTGCAACTTTAGGGCCGGGTATTATTGTTGGATCAGGATTTCAATGTTTTCATTGGCATATCGATCATGAAATTTTTGTAAAATTTTTTTTGGAACAATTGGGATTAGTGGCACCTTGTTTGCACAAGCGAAAAACTAGATTTCCCTTCCTAACAAGGATTCAAAGGAATACAAAGGAACTGGTATTTGTCTTCTGAAATTACATTAATCCTGATTTAGGAAAGATATGTTGAGGTAATTGATTCTCGTAAAGACTAAAGAGCTAGCCCGTTCAGTTTTATGGCCATACTAAGATGAAACTATAACTATATAGGGCACCTCTATTCAATTTATATTACAGATGGAATTGAGGTCACCAAAAAATAGACAAATAATGATTTGTGCTCTATGTTGTTATGATTGATTAGAGTTTCCCTTCTTGTTGGCTGATTACTCAATTGTCAATTGTGCTAATTTAGTGATTTATCTTGTAATGGAAAATCAGGTGGATTGTGTAGCATCATCTAGTCAGTTGATCCCTCAGTCAGGGGAGGATGAGGTAATAACCATAACTCCTTGTGTTCTTTGTTTCTCTATATTTGTTAAACAGCTCGTGTACTGATATGAAGTCTGTTTAATACAGCTGGAAAAATGGAAAGAAGGATGGAGTGAAGAGGATAGTAAGAATAGGGAGATACACGGTATGAACGAATGTGATGAGGTGAAGCATGTTGTCAGCTGTTTAAACTTGTCAAATTATAGGCCTTGAAAACTATTTAGTTTTTGTGCTTTGAATTTCTCACTTAATTGCTTGTTGAAGCTGAGGTAGTTGTGATTGCCATGTTTTGTAGTTGTAGTCTTATTCGATGATGCGGGTTTCGTACATTGTACAAGAATGTATTTTAATGATAGAAAATGGCTAAATCTAATATTTTATCCATTGTACTTGACAGATCATTTTTTGGGTAAATTAAGATTGGCTGCTGAGAACAAGGTTTGTACTTACTCACTCAAAGCCAAGCATCTTCATATGTTCTTAAAATTCAATAGACGTTGAAATTTTGTACGAATATAAAACATGACTTTTATCATTGTAAAACCTGTATAATGAATTCATAATGACTCACTTTATGGATTATATATGTCCTGAAGACATCTACACATCCCTAATCCTAAGAAGATGAGCTAGCCACCTGCTTTGAATGGAATTTTGTCATGCTTGTACAGACTTGTCTTGTTTTTTCCACTCGAAGCATAACACAAATGTATTGGCCAAGCGAGTGAATCGATGATGCATTGAGTTTTTTGGTTTGACAAGGAGATGAGAGAAAATGGAGTTTGATACATATTAGTCATCTCCATGAGATTGAATATCATTATGACTTGTTGCCTTGGATGTTACAGGATTATCAGCTTATTGATATTATATATAATTATTATTAGCCTTTTTTTTTTTTTTTTTTCCTGTTTGTAGGTTGGTGGGGCTGAGGCAGAGGAATTATGTGACGCCTTCCGTATGGTCTACAGTAAATTGGTAAGGTTGATTTGTTATTAGGATGCATATTATGCAGTAACCTCATTGTTCAGGTAATGATGTATGATTAGTTGTGTTACAGGTGAATGAGGGAATAAGTGAGGAGGCTGCCCAGAGATTCTTAAAACAATAGAAATTTATGAGTGCAACAGATTCCAGGCAGGAACCTCGTGATATATACGTTACACGAATACTACTAGTAGTTCATTATCCTCTTAAGTACTTGAAATGTGGACTTCTCTGATTCAAACTTGGATGTGTTAATAATATGTGTTTGATCTCAACCCAGTGATGAAAATGAAATTTGACTCATAACAGTGCCTTGTGCTGCAAATCTAAATGTTGTCACTAAGCAGATTCATCCGAGATACGAAATATAAGGAGAGAATTTTCAAAAGACATGAATACTGTATTTCTTTATACAAAAGTACACTTTTGATTATTGGTTTAAGAATTAAGAGAAAGAGATGTTAATTCTGCGTTTTAACTAATCACATAAAGACTCATAATTGTACATCATGATACCAACTAAGACTTAACTAGAAAACAAAACTGATCAACTAAGCTCATTCCCGTCTACTGGTACTGATGATGCATGTTATAGCAACTATTGTTTCCAACCACACTTTCTTGAACAAAAAGATCAAATTGGTCTTCGCATACAAACTAAGCTATGTTGGAATTCGACTAATGTGGAATCTGCTATAACCGGAACGCTCGCTCAGGGATGAGTATAACATGCTTAATACCACTCTTCTTTTTATTACTTTTTATTACTTTTCAGGGAAAAAAACATTATCTTTATTTTGAATTACAATAAAAATTGTTTATGGAAAATATAAAAATATTATCTTTAATTTAAATTTCAACTAGTTTAGTGCCCGTGCTGTAACATCCGGAATTTTAATTCCGGATTGTTAGCGAGTTATCCACCTTCCCGCGTTAGTGGCTTAGTTTGCCCGCAGGCACGAGATGCTGAGTGGCGCGTTTGATTTCAAAATCCCGCACCGACCCTTCATTGGAGGGTGTGACCCTTCGTTTTGGGTACCCGACCCCTCATTCCCCTAAGTTGACCCCTCGTTGCTCTCCCTTTGGCTTATCCCTTCAGCTGAACTTCTCTCTCTCCTCTCATTCTTGCATCCACGTGAAAACTCTCTCTTCCTTTTTCTCCTTCTTCTCTTTTTGGTTTGGAAGCAGTTGGAAGCCTTCTTGATGATCTTCCCACTATTCTTCTTGTTTGGATGTCCAACAGTGTGGTTCTACATATCCGGATTTGTAAGTGTAAGCCCTTCTCTCCCTCTCCATTTCTTCATCTTCATCTCCTTCCTTGAGCTTCAATGGTGGAAGCCATGGATTTATCTTGTTTTCTTCCCCTTTGGCTTGCATGTGCTGGATCGAGCTTGGATAGAGATGTATGATGATGATTATGTGTGTGGATGTTCTGGAGACAAGCAAGGAAGCTAGGAGACCATGGCACATCAAGGAATCGTCGAAGAAGCCATCGTTGATCGCCCACTGGAGCTCGACCGCACCCGTGGTTGGACAGCGCCGTGGGGGCGGCCAAGACATTGAGCCGCAGGGGGCCAAGGCACTGAGCCGCAGGGGCGGCTACTGGCTCTGTCAGCCCTCCCTTGCGGTCTTCTTCTCCCTTTCGCAGCTGCTCTTCCTCCTTCCGAGCCCATGTCTTTGCTTGGTGAGTTCCCTCCCTTGAGTATGTGTTCATTGATGACCTTAGAGAGTGTTGTTGATTAGAAGCATGCTAGGTTGGACCTAGGATAGTTGGAATGCCATGTAGTGGCTTGTGGACCTTAGGCGAGAATTGAGAGGTTGTTGGAATGTTCTAAGGGTTAAGGGTTGTATGTTTCTGAGTGGTACATGGGATGAGTGTAGGGCTATCCTTGTGAGGCTTGTGAGGTTGAATTTGTAAGTTTATAGTTGTGAGCTTATGGTTGTTGAGATTATGGGCTAGAATATGCGTATCCTAGCATAGTGTTGTTACCATTGTGATCGTGGGGACTAGGCATGTTATCCTAGTGGTGTTGTGAGTTATGATCTTGCGAGATCCAAGGGTTTAGAAGTCTTAGGACTTCTAGCTTCTGTTGAGTGTGATGTGAGCATGAGGGATTCTAGGATGCGGTCCTAGAATTGAGAGTCAAATGGTCTTGCGTAGATCATTTGTATAGAAGTCTAAGACTTCTATTGTTACCGGGTTGTTGTTGATATAGTTATCTTTTTGTGAGCAGGTTATGGGCTTCCTCCCTAAGGAAGCGAGAGTGTTGTGGGTTGAGTGTGGTGACGAGGTAAGTCTCTGGACTTACTTAGCTCATATTCTACGTATTAGACTCGATGTGTGTTTGGTGGTGTGTGTTTTATTGCTTCCATTATAACTTACAAAACCGGAACTAGAATTACCGACCTTATATTATTTGGCCCAAGTGTATGATAACGGACAGTGACAACTTTTCTAGCTCTTGCGTAGAGTTAGGAGGTTCTTGGCGACTAGCCCGTGTGGTTAGACGGTCGGATGCATCCGTACCGTTCCATGCGGTAAGTGGGGATCGAGGCGACTAGCCCGTGTGGTAAGACTTCTATTGTTACTGGGTTGTTGTTGATATAGTTATCTTTTTGTGAGCAGGTTATGGGCTTCCTCCCTAAGGAAGCGAGAGTGTTGTGGTTGAGTGTGGTGACGAGGTAAGTCTCTGGACTTACTTAGCTCGTATTCTACGTATTAGACTCGATGTGTGTTTGGTGGTGTGTGTTTTATTACTTCCATTATAACTTACAAAATCGGAACTAGAATTACCGACCTTATATTATTTGTCTCAAGTGTATGATAACAGACAGTGACAACTTTTCTAGCTCTTGCGTAGAGTTAGGAGGTTCTTGGCGACTAGCCCATGTGGTTAGACGGTCGGATGCATCCGTACCGTTCCATGCGGTAAGTGGGGATCGAGGCGAGTTTCGGAAGATTCTCGTGTCACAAAAGAAGTTGAATTAGAACGGGATATGACCTAATAAATAAAGATAATAAACCGGACTTGTTGTTGAGCATGATTATGTGATGTTAAAAACTCCACCTTGGTTATAAAGGTTTTACAGGTGCTGCTGATGGAAGACTTAAACACAAATGAAGTTGTTTGATACACTAATAAATGAATTATTATATTTCGAGATGCTTGGTTGGTTTGGTTTTAAGTGCAGGTTTTACCAAAGTATTCAAAGGCCTTGAAATGAATTTCAAAGGCCTTGAAATGAATTTCAAAGGCACAAAGAAGACAAGGATGCACAACGAACCATCTCAAAAGCCTTGAAGTAAATTTCAAAGGGGACAAGGACAACAAGGCTGGACAACGAACGAAAAGATTTCAAATAAACAAAGAAAATTTTTTTCAAAGATATGAAGATTTAATAAGGAGAAGATCTCAACCGACCAACAAAGAAGATCTTACAAGATCCTTAAAACAAAAAGCACTAAGATTCTTTGATCTGAAATGAACGATTGTTACAACAATCAACGAGAAGATTAAGGAGCCAAGAGATCAAACGTGTTCTTAGGAGATGAAGATCTGCAACGTCTATCTCATCTCAACCAGGAAGCGATCTTCATGGAGATGAAGAAATTATCTTCGAATGGTCATTTCTTCAATGGCTAGAAGACCTCTCCATAGAAGATTATAAATGAAGATGGCATCTGAAGAACGGGAAGCACGCCTGCACAGAAACGTCTTCAAGCGAACAAAAGCTATCTTTATTTTCGAAACATAGTTTTTCTTTCTCTCCTTCTAAAAGCTTTATTCCCTAGAGAGAGATAAAACTCGAGAGCTCCATTGATATATCTAAAGAGTGTTATACTCGAGTGTGTTACTCTACGAAGTAACTAGGCTATTATAGCAAAGTGAAGAGTTGAAGCTAGATCGTAGCATTGGCTACAAGTGAGAGAAGAAGGAGATTTTTTCTAGGCTGTATCTAGGACTCTTTGAAGCTGATAATAGATAGTTAGATCCTAAGGCTATACCCTGTGACGGAGAGTAGGCTATTTGGAGCCGAACTTTGTAAACGTATCCTCGTGTCGATCTTTTACATTCCGCACCATATCTTGTTTATTGTGACTAACTTTGTTTTGCAGGAGTTCAAAGTCAAGGCCCTTAAAAGTTGTTTCAAAGCCCTTGAAATCAAAGCTTCACAACGAACTGAGATCGACATCAAGACCCTTGAAATTGATTTCAAGGCCTTGAGATTGGTTTTGCAAAAAGTTCACATACTTTATTCAACCCCCCTCCCTTCTAGAGTATCTTTTAACCTTTTATTTCACCTACCGGTTCTTCAAGTGGTATCAGAGCTAGACTCACGTATAGTGATTTAACCATCAGTGAGACTAATCATGAATCCTATAGGTGATGGTGGATTTGCTCAAGGAAGATCCTCATCTCGACCACCACTCTTCTGTGGCAACAACTTTGCCCATTGGAGAGCACTCATGCGTATGTTCATTAATGATCAGGACATGAAACTTTGGATCATTGTTCATAATGGCCCCAAAATCCCTACTACAACTGTTGAAGGTGTCCAAGTGCCAAAGAAGGAAGCTGACTTCACACAAGCTGACTTGGAGAATGTGTCAAAGAACTACAAAGTAATGAACCTACTATATTGCGGATTAGATGCAAATGAATTCAACCGGCATCTCATCATGCAAGAGTGCTAAAGAAATATGGGACAAGCTTATTGTCACTTACGAAGGAACAAGTCAAGTCAAGGAAACAAAGATTAGCATCTTCCTCAGACAATACGAGCTATTCAAGATGAATCCAAATGAAACAGTCAAGGAAATATTCACAAGATTCACCGAGATTGTGAACAACTTGGACTCACTAGGAAAGATCTTCACAAATGAAGAAAAAGTTAGGAAGGTTCTAAGGAGCTTACCAAAAGCTAAGTGGGGACCAAAGATGACTGCTATCGAAGAAGCTCAAAATCTTTCAACCCTTCCTCTTGATGACCTCCTTGGGAAACTCATCACACATGAAATGGTTCTTGGTGAAGAAGATGGAGAGCTCCCATCCAACTCCAAGAATTTGGAATTAAAATCAAGAAATGATGAATTATCATCAGACGAGGAAGATAGTGATGATGATGAAGAAGATGCAATTGGCATGATTTCTAAGGGTCTCGCAAGAATTCTCAAGTTAAAGAAACAATCTGCCAACAATAGAGAATATCCACGAGTATCAAAACTCCGAGGTAAGTTTTCTAACTCTAACAAGAAAACTAGAGTACTGACTTGTTTTGAATGTGGTGAAATAGATCATCTTGTGAAGGATTGTCCACAAAAGAAGAGTACCAACTTCAAGAAAAATGATCGAAAGAAGAAAGCTATGATAGCTTCATGGAGTGATTCAAAATCATCAAATGAATCACAAGACGAAAAAGAACAAGCAAACTTGTGTCTCATGGCCGATCATGAAGAAGATTCAAATCTGTATGTTGACAATATGGTAAGTACAATTATGTCTCAGCCTGAATCTGACATGAAACAATTCCTTAAAAATATTATCATATGTGATAAGGAACATAGAATAAGGATAAATTCTTTAAAAGAAAAGCTACTTGAACAAGAAAACCAACTAAGTGAAATGTCTCTGGAGATTGAAAATCTTAACACAGAAAAAGTAGACCTTGATGACAATATCAAGGCCTTGAAATTAGAGAACATGATTCTCAAGGACAACCTCTCCTCTTTTCATCGAAACTATATCGATCTAGAGAAAGAGAAAGTTGATCTAACTTTGATGTGTCAAGACTAGAAGGCTGCACTTGTTAAGTTTACTCGTTCAAAAGCAAATCTTGAGATAATGATGGGTGAACAACAGTCCTCTCTTAACAAAAATGGTATAGGTTATCATAGGAGCTTTCCTAGAAAACCTACCACCACTTTTGTCAAAGCCAAAGGAAGTATTCATATGCCTACTTGCTTCTACTGTTGTAAAAAGGGTCATGTTAAATCTACATGTCCTTATAGAAGAAATGATCCTTATATCATTAGAAAAACCTATCCTTTATGTTTAAGGAAACATGTCAAACAAATCTGGGTTCCTAAAGGTACTAGACCACCAAACATGATCGAACCTGAATATGGGCCAAAATATGCCATTTGGTCGATCCAGAAAGGTTGATGTTTGCTGTTTTGCAAGATATCACCAAGGTAAAGGAGCACAAATAGATATTAGATAGTGGTTGCTCAAGACACATGAGTGGAAAAAGCTCTTTATTCTCAGATTTAAAGAAGCAATCATCTGGAACCATTACTCTTGGTGATAAAGGAAAGTGTGACATTATTGGCATTGTATTTCTCAAATATGTGATAAAGGCAACAAAGTGTTATTTGATTCAGAAAAATGTGAGGTTCAAGACAAAAAGACGGGTGAAATTGTGCTTACTGCATCTAGATGTAACAATGTTTATTCTATGAGTACTAACCAAGTTTCAGGAACTAAGCTAAAATGTCTAAAGGCCTTGACTGACGATCCAATGCTTTGACATAGAAGATTAGGTCACGTAAGCATGAACACAATGCAGAGCTACTTACAAAGGATTTGGTACGTGGTTTGCCAAACCTAAATTTCAAGGTAGATGAACTATGTAAGGCTTGCATACAAGGTAAACAAACAAGAGGTTCATTCAAACCTAAGAAAGTTGTAAGTTCTTCTCGACCCATTGAACTGTTACACATGGATCTTTGTGGACCTATGCATGTCAAATCTCCCAAGGGCAAGCATTACATCCTTGTTATTGTGGATGATTTCTCTCGTTTTACATGAATTTCGTTTCTACGAGAAAAGTCTGAAGCATTTTTTGAGTTTTCAAAATTATGTAAGGAGTTACAATCTTTGAAAAAAACCTACCAATTGTTTCTATAAGAAGTGATCATGGTAGAGAATTTGATCAACTAAAGTTTAATTTATTTTGTGCAAAATATGGTATTTCACATAACTTTTCAGCTCCTAGAACTTTTCAACAAAACGGAGTTGTGGAACGTAAGAACCGCACTCTTGAGGATATGTCTAGGATGATGCTTTTAGAAAACAATTTGCCAAAAAATTTTTGGGCTGAAGCAGTGAACACTGCAAATTATATACTGAATAGATGTTTAATTCGTCGTATCTTGAAAAAGACTCCTTATGAACTCTTTAAAGGAAGGAAACCAAATATTTCATATTTCAAACCCTTTGTATGTACTTGTTTTGTTCATAAAAATGACAAAGATAATCTTGGGAAATTTGATGCACGTAGTGATGAAGCAATATTCATTGGATATTCTTCAAATAGCAAAGCTTATCGCGTCTATAACAAACGTACCAAAATTGTTGAGGAAAACATTCATATTATTTTTTATTAAAGCAATGATGGTACTTTGAGTGAGAGTTTTGCAGATTTAAATTTGAATCAACGAGAAGATCATAATTCAGATGAAGAGGAAGATCTTAAAGATCAAGAAAAATATATGTAGGAAAAGATTCAAGATACCGAAGAAAACCCTCAAGACCTTGAAACACATCTTCAAGACCTTGAAACAGAAAACTGTGATAATAGAACTCCGCTTCAAGGGCTTGAAACCCAACTTCAAGGCCTTGAGATTGGATCAACAAGTAATATATCAACGGTACCTGAATCTAGTCAAACATATGAGGTTCAACCTTCTGGATTTGTTCCATCTGTCAAAAGAAGAGAAGTTCAACACTCATCATATCATCCACAAGAGAATGTGATCTCTGATCCAAATGTTGGAGTTCAAACTCGTTCTAAAGTGAGCAATCTATGTGCCTTCTCCACTTTTGTGTATCTTGTCGAGCCAAAGAACTATGTCCAAGCTCTTCAAGAACCTGATTGGATTATTGCCATGCAAAATGAACTAAACGAATTTGAGAGAAACAAAGTCTGGACTCTTACTTCAAAACCAAAACATCAATCCGCCATTGGCACAAAATGGGTCTTTCGGAATAAGTTGGATGAAAGTGGCAAAGTCATACGGAATAAAGCACGACTTGTAGCACAAGGCTATAACCAAGAGGAAGGTATAGATTATGAGGAGACTTTTGCTCCAGTTTCCAGGTTAGAAGCCATACATATGCTACTTGCATTTGCATCTTTTATGAACATAAAACTTTTTCAAATGGATGTAAAATGTGCTTTTCTAAATGGCTTCTTAGAAGAAGAAGTCTATGTTGCTCAACCTCCTGGTTTTAAAAATGATGAATTTCCAGACCACGTCTTTAAATTGGACAAAGCTCTTTATGGTCTTAAACAAGCTCCTCGAGCTTGGTATGAGAGACTGTCTAAATATCTTCTTGAAAATAAGTTCAAAATAGGTTTGATTGATAAAACATTATTTATCAAAACCAGAGGCAATGAAATTCTAGTAGTAAAAATCTACGTCGATGATATTTTATTCGGTGCTACTAATGATTCCCTTTGCAAGGAATTTTCAGATATTATGTGTAGGGAATTTGAAATGAGCTTAATTTCTTTCTTGGACTTCAAGTTTCACAAGCAAAGAAAGGAATTTTTCTCAATCAAAGAAAGTACACTAAAGACTTGCTTAAAAAGTACAAAATGGATCAATCTAAGATTGCAAAGACCCCTATGTGCTCAACACTTTCGCTTGACCATGATAAGGATGGCAAAAGTGTAGTACAAAAGGAGTATCGAGGTATGCTAGGTTCATTATTGTATTTCTGACATTATGTTTAGCGTGTGCATGTGTGCAAGATTTCAAGCTGATCCTAAAGAGTCACACTTGATAGCTGTGAAAAGAATTTTTTGGTATCTCAATGGCACTAAGGATCTAGGGTTATGGTACCCACGTTAAAGCTCGTTTCATCTTGTTGGCTATTCAGATGCAGACTTTGCAGGTTATAAGGTCGATAGAAAAAACACTTCTGGATGTTGCCAATTCTTAGGGTCATCCCTAATTAGTTGGCACTCCAAGAAGGAAAATTTTGTCGCCTTATCCACACCCGAAGCTGAATATATCACTGCGGGAGCTTGTTGTGCACAAATTCTATGGATTGCTCAACAACTTCGTGACCTTGTCTTTGATTTAAAAGGTATCCCTATAAAATGTGATAATACTAGTGCTATTTCGATAAATAAAAATCTTGTACAACATTCAAGGACTAAGCATATTGATGTAAGGCATCACTTCATACGTGATCATGTTGAAAAAGGTGATGTTTCGATCTCTTTTATATCGACGAACTTGCAGCTTACAGATATCTTTACCAAGCCTCTTCCTGAGGAACAATTTAATTTTATTAGATTGGAGTTTGGTATGTTGAACAAGGAAGCATTAACGTAGGGGGAGTAAACAAGTTTATTTGTTCCTACGCATGTAGCCCAATTAATGTTTTCAAGGGCCTTGAAATGAAATTCAAGGGCCTTGAACATGTTTCAAAGGGTATATTAATAACGGATCAATTAGAAATTCATATCTTTTAGATATGCAATTATCTAATTTTTATTTTTTAAAAGGGATTTCAAAAGGCTTTATTACCAAATTCAAAGGATTTTGAAAAGTGGTTACCAAAATTTATGGAAAGAATTTTAATCAACAAAGATTTTCCCAAGATCTTAAATATCTTATTGATTATACGTTGATATTACTTCTTCCCTTAAAAATCTCTTCTCTTTCTTATTTCTTCCTCTTCCTTTTCCCTTTGAAAGGACAGTGCTTTACTCTTTTGTTTTTTTACAAACCCTCTTCGTCTTCTTCTCAAAAATTTCTTATGGCATCTAATAGATCTTCAGTGGATGAGGCAACATCATCTGCCTCCAAAAGACAGAGAGTAGTTCAGATTTCATCCGACTCTAACCCAGATTCGAGCTCAGGGTCTGATTCAAGCTCAAGTTCTTCAGATTATCTGAGTGACACAGAGATCTTTGCCAAGACAGGGCTTCCGTCAAACTGGTTTGAGACTCCAATGGCCGCCAAGAAATGGTTGGCAGAGTTTGACGACCGATATGAATGCATGTGTGAGCTTGTCCACAATGAACTTTTTACCTGCTGCTCTTTACCAGGGCTCGAAGTGCTTCGGGCAAGTTCTTTCTGGTATATGCTCAACCCAGGTTAAGTCTCTTACCCACGATTAACCAGGCTGTTGTACACAAACTTAACTGCAAGAAGAGAAAGAGGAGAATGGATTTTGGACTCAGTTATTAAAGGTAAGAAAATCACCATTACTACTGAGATTATTGCTGATATTTTTGGTTTTCCTCGATATGACGTATCGGATCATTCTAACCCTGCTAGAACTATCCGATTAGCTAGAGAACAATTTCTTCTTTCCAATTCTTTACCACAACCCAGTATCACTTTCTTAACCCTTGAAGCTAGAATTATTTATGCTATTTTAGACAGATGTATGGTACCAAGGTTTGCTAACAAGGATGTGGTAACCAACACAATACTGGCATTAGTCTATCATGTGGTGAATGGGCTTAAAGTAAATCTGCCGGAAATCATTCTGTCTCATATGGTAAATGTCATAAATTCTCCAAGTACTAGTCACCTGCCATATGGAAATCTGTTTCCCACAAATTTTAGGCATTTCTCTGTTGATTATTCTGGTGAGTTGCAACATATTGTTAATGGAGGATTGGATGAAACATTCTTTGAAATTATAGGAATTGAGAAGACACAGGTTGATTTTAGTACAATATGGGTTTTAAAGGAGCAACCAGAATGGAATTTCACCACAATGCAGCGTCTGGAAGCTGTAGAGAGGATAGTGGACTCACTAAGAACCGATCTTGTCTTTTTCCGAGCTTCAGTGACTGACAAGATGGATGAAACACAAGATTTACTGGGTATTCTTAACCAGAAAATTAATCAAATGTTTCATGTTAATGCCCTTTCTCTTACAGCTGCCAGTAGCATCAAGCCTCTCTCAGAAGATGATGGACAAGCGACCACAAAGGATGTTGAAAAGGTCATGACACAATGTCATAAGATTATCAAAGATAAACCTATTCGCCATCCTTCATCAGAAGATCTAGACATTCTAACTATTGAAGAATTTGGAGTGGTCAAAAAGTATGATAAGAATTCTAATCAGATAAGTACAAATCTTTCTCGGAAAGAACTTGACCTCATCAATTCTCTGAATCGATGGAGGGATATGTATTTAAAGGAGCATTATGGGAAAGGAAATTCATCTAGATGGTACAAAGAAAACTGAAGCTCTCTGAATGTCATGACTGTCAAGGCCTTGATAGTATTATCAACGGCTTGTTTTTGAAAATCTTTGTGTGGTTTTGTGAAAATACTCTTGGGTCTGTAATCATTTTTAAACTCTCGTGCTTTAACTATTTTTTTCCCTTGCTGAAAGACAAAGGGGGAGATATGAATGTGATCCGACATTCGATATTCTACATTCTGCATTTTAGTTTTTGATTTTCAGATGCATTGCTAAACTAACAAATGCAGGTACAAAAAACATCTGTGTGTTGTCTTCCATCAAGGGGGAGATTGAAAACTCCACCTTGATTATAAAGGTTTTACAGGTGCTGCTGATGGAAGACTTAAACACAAATAAAGTAGTTTGATACACTAACAAATGAATTATTATATTTCAAGATGCTTGGTTGGTTTGGTTTTAAGTGCAGGTTTTACCAAAGTATTCAAAGGCCTTGAAATGAATTTCGAAGGCACAAAGAAGACAAGGATGCACAACGAACCATCTCAAAAGCCTTGAAGTAAATTTCAAAGGGGACAAGGACGACAAGGCTGGACAACGAACGAAAAGATTTCAAATAAACAAAGAAAATCTTTTTCGAAGATATGAAGATTTGATAAGGAGAAGATCTCAACCGACCAACAAAGAAGATCTTAGAAGATCCTTAAAAACAAAAAGCATGAATATTATCTGATCTGAAATGAACGATTGTTACAACAATCAACAAGAAGATTAAGGAGCCAAGAGATCAAACGTGTTCTTAGGAGATGAAGATCTACAACGTCTATCTCATCTCAACCAGGAAGCGATTTTCATGGAGAAGAAGAAATTATCTTCGAATGGTCATTTCTTCAACGGCTAGAATACCTCTCCATAGAAGATTATAAATGAAGATGGCATCTGAAGAACGGGAAACAAGCCTTCACAAAACGTCTTCAAGCGAACAAAAGCTATCTTTATTTTCGAAACATAGTTTTTCTTTCTCTCCTTCTAAAAGCTTTATTCCCTAGAGAGAGATAAAACTCGAGAGCTCCATTCGTATATCTAAAGAGTGTTATACTCGAGTGTGTTAACCTTTTATTTCACCTACCGGTTCATCAGATGTGATGATGTTTGAGTGTGTATGTGCCTTCACCTTGTTTCTAATGCTTCGAATATGAGCTAACAGTTTTATACCGATTGTTATAGATTGCCTTGTAGGTTAGGAATGTGGCCGAGAGATCCGGAAAAGTAGGCAGCCGGGGTCCGTACATTTTACATGGTGTTTTGGTTAGAGTTGAGGTATGTTTTGTCATTCGGTTGTTGTGTTTTGTATGCCGCGTGTATGACGCTTGATATTTGAGTTGTATATCGGCTGGAGTCTTTTGTTGTATTCTTTCGGGTTCCTTACCATTTGCATTAAAAATGAATTTCGGTTTTGTCTTTATTTGTGCCATGTTGGAAAGGTCCGGTGAAATTATTGTCAAGATACCTTGGACCTGCATCTTGGAACCTTTGTAAGATTTGGTAACTTCTATTCTAGCTTTATAATGTCTTTTCTTTGGTTCATTCTTCATTTTCTAGCTATGACTTGCAATCATGCTCTATTTATGAAGTTTGATCTAGATTTGTATATTGTTGGCTGAATAGTGGTGATTCTAGGGTGAAGGAATGATATTTATGCTTTGGACTATGATTGTATGGAATTCCATGTTAGCTTAGGATGGATTCGTGTTCGAAACCCTAACTCAGACCCAAAACCACGGCCTGTTCATCCAAAATCTAGACCGTGGTTTTGGCCGTGGTTTTCTCTGTTGTGCTTGTATTGATGAATCTTGATGTTAGGATGTAGATGTGTTGAAATCCTAGAGTTTGTTGAGCCTAATCTAGCTTAGGGTGACCTAATGTTAGCAACCTTTTTTACGGATGAGACTTACCCGGTAATTTCCTCTCTTAGATACATAAGATGATGAACTTTAGGTAGCAGTGAGCCAAAAAAGCCGCTATTGGATTGAGTGTGCTAGGATCGTTGCGTAAGACTTACCTTTTCCGAGACTTACCCGGTAAGGAGGGGTTTGATCCTTAGGTAATGGCCAGTTTGTGTAGAATTCCCGTCCTTAGGTTTCTTGAGACTTACCCGGTAATAGGACTTTAGGTGCGAGACTAGTGGAGCATGAGACTTGCCCGGTAATTGCTCCCATTAGAGAAACACCCAACTCCGAACAACCACAGCTTTCCTTTGATCTTTAGAAGCATGAGTCCATTGCCATAATCGGAATTCCGAATCTCTAGAATCCGTTTTCTTACCTCTTATCTCTTATCTTTGTGTTTGTGTGTTTGTTTGTTTATTTGTGTTGATATATTTGTGATCCTTGTTTGATCACCCAAAACCATCCAAAAATATTGTGTTTTTCACTTTCTTAATTCCTCATCTCATCTTAGTTTAGATTTACACTATCTTTGATCATTGAATGACTTGATTTCACCTCAGTCCTTGTGTTCGACCTCGGAATACTTTCCTTCCTACATAACGATCCGTACACTGCGGGTTTCGCTAGGTAGTTTAGGAGATTTAGATCAAGTTATAAATTTAAGACTTTGTGTGTGCATGTTTTGGGCGAACAAGTTCTTGGCACTCTTGCCTTGGATTTGTGTCGTACATTCCTAGCCTAACAAAGGCGATTGCTAGATTGACAGTACAACCTCCCAGATTGACAGTACAACCTCAGCTTCAGAGGGATCTAGCTTGGCTAGAGATGGACATCCAATTTCCTGATGAGGATGCCGAGTTGTTTCCTTTAGAGGTTCTACATGGTCTGTTGGGTGAGATCCAACAGAAACAAGGGACTTGCCCGACCTTGACGAGGATTAGAGAGAGGATGTCTCGTGCAGAGGCACCACAATTCTCTATTGGAGCAGATGGAGTTATGAGGTGTCACGATCGTATTTGTGTACTGATAACACAATTTATGACTTAGGTTTAGGTGGTCATTTAGATAGATTTCTCATTTATTCATGCATGGTTTAGCACTAGTTCACGACGTTTGCACTCAATTCACGTATTTTATCGAGATAGACGTCTACACGGACTTTTGCATTGCTTTGTAGGTATTTTGGGAGATTTAGGAGCTTAAACGATACGTTTGAAGATCGTTCATCAAGATGATACACCCTCGGACTCATTAGGATGCAAGCTAGAGGCTAAGAAGGACTCATGGAACCTTGTCAACACAAGCCATGCACCAAATCAAAGCTTAATGAACCAAGGCAACGCTGAAGCACCAAACCACGGTTCACTGGCACTTCCACGGCCGTGGAACAAACCGTGGTTCTTGCCAGGCGGTTGTGACAGTTGTGCCACGATCTCTTGGCCAGCTCTTGCAAAGTTGTAGTATGAAAGTGGTCCTGTATTGGCTGAGAGAGCATCTTCCATTCTACCATCCAATTCCACATTCTCTCCAACTCTCACAACAAGAAGATTCTCTCAAGAAGGAGAGCTACCATTGGAGAAGAAGAACTCCATTGGAGAAGGGGAGAAGAGCACACCATTGATAGATTTTGATAGCTTTTGTAGTGAAGAATTTCGGAATCGATTTCTAGAGTTGTATGAACCATTTAAACCTTCTTTGGGAAGGGTTGTGAGTCATTCTAATCTCATTTTCAGCTTGGTTTTGTTTACTTCATCTTTGCATCTCTTTCTCTTCATTGTCTTACAAATGGAAGCCATGATTTTATGTTTGATGATTTCGATTGTTATGATGAATGTTGTAGGCTAAATAGATGTGATTCTAGGGTAAGGAAAGGATGGTTGTGGCTAGGACTACGATAGGATGGACTTAGATTTGCCCTTGGATGAGTCACCCACTTGAACGAACCCTCTGTTAGGATCCACGGTTTGTTCTTGCTGATCCACGGCCGTGGACTTGGTAGAACAACCCGTGGTTCTCCCTGGTTCGATGGATCTACCTTTAGATTGTTAGAATGTTGAAATCCTAGTGTTTGTTGAGTTAAATCTACCCTAGGGTGACCTAGTGTTAGCAACTAAGTGTTAGAAGAGACCTACCCGGTGATTCTTACTCTTAGATTCCAAAGATGACAAACCCTAGGTAGTGGTGAGCCTCATAAGCCGCCATTGGACTAAGTGTGCTAGGATTAGTTGTTTAGGACTAACCCTTTCGAGACTTACCCGGTGAGGAATGGTTAGAACCCCTAGGTGACAATCCGGTTTGAGTAGAATTCCATCTCTTAGGTTCTTAGAGACTTACCCAGTGATGAGACCTAAGGGACGGACTAGTGGACCATGAGACCTACCCGGTAATTGATCCCAATCTAGAAACACTCACTCCCAACATATCATAGTTAATCCAAGAAATGATTAGATAGCTTGAGTCCTATGCCATAACCGGAACTTCCAACCCCTAGAATCCGCTTTTCTCTCTTTGATTTATATCTCGTTTTAGCTTGTTTGTTTGTGTTGATTTATTAGCATAGTTGATTGTTAATTTTGCATGATTTGTAATCCTTGATTGATCACCTAAAAACCCACAAAAAACATTTAGATTTTCATTTTCTAGATCTTCACTAAACTTAATCACTATTCGAATCAATCTCACCTTAGTCTTTGTGTTCGACCTCGGAATACTATCCCTACTACAAACGTCCCGTACACTGCGGGTTGGCTAGGAGTTAGGAGAAATATAACGAGTATAAATTTAAAACCTATTGCGTATCACACACACATCCTGAGCGTAACAAGTTTGTGGCGCCGTTGCCGGGGACTAGGTCTAGATTGAGTCTATTTGTGATTGTTTATAGTGTAGATCTTTCTTGTTGCTTTTGATCTCTCTTTGGTTTGTGTCTTTGCTTTTCAAGATTTCTCTTACTCTTTAGGTGTATGCGAAGATCTCATGGCAAGGATTTAGCTCCATTCGATCCCGAACCGGAGAAAACCCTTAGATCTTGATCCAAGAGCATTAAAAAGGGAAAAGAGATGGCCGGAAGAGATCTCCAAGCTTAATTGGATGAGGCTTTAGAGCAAATAAGGCTAAGAGATGAGCTCTTGGAGGAAGAAAGGAGACTTGCCAATGAGAGGCAAGAAGCAACTAGGAGGGAGATTGATGAGATTAGGCAAGCCCTTGTACAAGGAGAGCTTAATCGTCAACAACCTCCACCTCCTCCACCACCACAACCGCAGCCGGCGGCGAATGATAGGGTTGTGCCCATTGCTATTGAAGAGCCACAAACTTTGGGGAGACGTATGGATCCGGAACAAAGAGCACACCGTCCAGGTGTGAACTTAGGAGATCCCGCAACCCACAACTACGAGCTCGGCCCTCAAGTTCTACAAATGATCCGGCATAATCAATTTGGAGGGATGGAAGGAGAGTCCTCATCAATACTTGATGAACTATGAGATTTTGATGGAGACTCTTAGACCGCCAAGATTGGAGAGCAACAACCATAAGCTTAGGGCTTTTTCCTTCTCTCTTAAGGATAAAGCCTTGGCTTGGTATCAATCTATTCCACAAGGGCGAGTGAGTACTTGGGAGGAGATGACAACCGAGTTTTTGACTAAGTTCTTCCCACCTTCTAAGACTACCGAATTAAGAGGGAAGATGTACCATGATGTGAGACGTTCATATTGGTGGGGAGGGCTGAAGCCCGACGTAGCCAGATTTGTGGCCTAGTGTGCAACCTGTTAGTAGGTCAAGATAGAGCATTACAGACCTGGAGGTGAGCTCCATCCACTGCCAGTACCGCAGTTGAAGTGGGAGGACGTCTCCATGGATTTCGTGACCGGATTGAGGGCCAGTAGGAGCTTTGATGCTATCTGGGTTGCTGTTGACAGACTGACGAAGACGGCACATTTCATTCCTATCAGGGAGACGTGGTCGTGAGCAGATTAGCTAAGGAGTACACTAGACACATAGTGAAACTTCATGGTGTACCGAGGACGATCGTCTTTGATCGTGATGGACAGTTTACTTCAAGATTTTAGCAGCAGATTCAGGATGCTTTGGGGACTAGTCTACACTTCACGACTGCGTTTCACCCCCAGACAGATGGTCAGTCAGAGAGGACCATCCAGACCTTAGAGGACATGTTGCGAGCGTATGTGTTGGATTGGGGGCAGGGATGGTCTGATTACCTCCCACTCGTTGAGTTCTCATACAACAATAACTGGCATGCATTTATTAGGATGGCTCCTTATGAGGTACTGTATGGATGTAGGTGCCGTACACCTTTATGCTGGGATGAGCCTAGCAGTATCAGTGGGATAGCGCCAGAGAGTAGATTTAGGATGATATGGCTCGAGTAGTGTTGATCAAAGAGAGGATGTTGGCTGCACAGAGTCGCCAGAAGTTGTATGCAGATAGGAGACGTCGACCTCTATAGTTCAGAGTAGGAGCTCATCTCTGGTTGAGAGTATCTCTGACGCGTGGCGTCAAACGTTTTGGCATAAAGGGGAAGCTGAGTCCCCGATATGTCGGTCCTTTCGAGATACTAGATAGAGTTGGGAGGGCAGCCTACAAATTAGCATTGCCTCCGAGGTTAGAGGGTGTTCACCTTGTGTTTCATGTGTCTCAGCTAAGGGAGTACATACCAGATCCGAAGCACATTGTGAGTTATGATGATCTGGTGATTGAGTCGGACCAACTTTTACAAATCATCCTATTGCAGTCCTAGAGCGAGGTATGAGATGCCTGCGTTTGAAGGACATTCCTATGATGAGGATACAGTGGTCTAGACGAGTACCTGATGAGGCTACATGGGAGACTAAGCATAGTATCCAGAGGAACTATCCAGAGTTACCTGTAGGATGACGAGTAGATCTTAGTGCCATCTTGGTGAGCGCATGTTATGTATGTGCTTATGTGAGATGTTATGTTTTCGTGCTAGCTGTGATATGTGCATATGAATTGTTAGACCTTATTTGCTAGCGCGAGATAGGTATAGCTGGAGATGGTTCTTTCCTCCATGCTATGGTGTGTGTGTTAGGATTAGCTAGAGATGGTTCTTTCCTCCATGCTATCTTTGATGGACATAGTGTGAGTGGAGACGGTTTTCCTCCACGTAGCAGTGTTTTGTGTACGTTTGGGTTGGAGATGGCTTTCCTCCATGCCAGTGTGATGTGGTTAATGTTTAGCTAGAGATGATTTTCCTCTAGGCCTTGTTTAGAGTGAATGATGGTGTGCTGGAGTGATGATTCCTCCATGTTGCGTTTGAGGTTATAGAATGTTATAGGTTATGATGATACCTCTGAGAGAGAGAGTTATACCTCGGCTTATGGGTCCGAGAGGATTTGGGATCTTGCAAGTTTGGGACGAAACTTGTTTTTAGGGGGGTGTGATGTAAGAGCCTTAGTCCTTGGAGCCTAGGAGCCTTGTTGAGCCTTTTCTGGACCCTGGCTGCCGCCCTAGCGGACCATGGTGGCCGCCCCTGCGGCTAGGCGCCCCTGCGCCTCACAGTGCCCGCCCTTGCGGCTTTGTGTGGTTGCAGCCGCCTTCGTTGACCCTTTGACTTGTGCTTTGCGGCTGGCTTCCTTTATAAGCCTTCCTTTGCTTGTCTGGGAGGGTTTCTTCATCCTCTTCTGCTCCCTTTCCCTTTATACGTTCTTCTTCTTCCTCCTCTTCTCTTCTTTGATCTTTCTTGATCTTGTGAGAGAGTTTTAAGAGTTTGTTGGTGATTTTGGCTTTGGATGACCATGAGGATGATGCTGAGTGTTGTTGCTATTGTGTTGAGGTGGTGAAAGTGTTGATTACTCCTACTTGCTGCTTAGGGTTGCTGTGGTAAGTTCTCCACCTCCATCTTCCTTCCTTCTTCTTTCTTGCTTCTTTCTTTCTTCTTATATTAGGATCACAAGTTAGACTTGTGTTGGATCCTCTCCTGGACATTTTGATGTTCATACATGTGTATATGTGTATGTGTGTTGTTGTGGTATGAAGGAAAAGTGAAGAGAGTCGAGAAAGAGATCGAAGAGAAGTCGGGGCCAACATTCTGCACAGACAGCCGCCCCTACACCTAAGCTTGGCCGCCCTTGCGCTTGTTGTGGGCCGCCCCTGCGCCTTGTGTGAGCCGCCCCTGCGCCTCACTGGGTCAGCCCTTGAGTTCTTTGCTTTTGGTGGTGCATTCAGGGCATACCTTGTTGGTATGTTTCCTTCCTTCCTTTCCTTTGGTATTGGCTTAGATGTTGGCTAGGCTAGCTTGGTTATGATGTGTTGTATGATAGAGATGTGCCTTAGGCACTTGTGTTTATGTTGAGGACATGCCTTAGGCATTTGTGAGCATGTTATGATCTTGAGGTTTAGATTGAGGTTATAGGTTGGTTATGGTTATGGTTATGGGAACGAGTCTCATAACCCTTGCAATATGTGATGTTGTGTGCCTTGCTATTGCAGGTGTTGATTACTTCCCCGAGGGGAATCTATGACGTGGTATTGGATACGAGTACTACAAGTAAGTCCATCGGACTTACTTAGCGTTCAGTTATGAGTTTGCGTGGTTGTGATGGCTGTGTGTGTTCATATGATTGTGCATTTATAACCTAAACCGAACTAGGATGACCATTTATTACTTTAAATGGCCCAAGTGTATTATAACGGGTCGTGACCACTTGCCTCCGCCTACGGGTAGGAGGAGGTGCCCTGAAGATGATCTCAAGGGGGGGGGGACGAGTGATGATCACCCCCATGCAAAACCCCTGTGTTACGTTGGATGGGATGAGGTTTTTTAGGCTCCTTGTGTTACAAAATAAGTTGAATTTATAATAGAATAACGAATTTAAAAGATAATAAATGAATGGCTGTGGCATTGCATGTATGAGATGTGGATGTGTGTTTGTGCTATTACCTTCATACTTATTCATTTCTGTAACTAACGGTGTATACCGTGTTGTAGATGATCTGCAGGTTAGGAAGACTGTAGAGTGAGCAAGATGGGGTGACCAGCCGAGGACTTCTATACATTAGGGTTGCGTGGGATATGAGAATCTTTTGTATCTGATGTTTATGGATGTTATTTTGTACTCGGCTTTGTTGTTGTAAACCCTTTTGATGTATCTTATACAGTTTTATGTATTTGGTTTTAATCTACCTGTGCCTTGTTGTAAGATCTAGTGAACTTGTTGTCAAACTAGGGTCAGGATCCATTGTGAGATCCTAGCCCAATGTGACACTCCGAGTCCCGCAGATTCGGGGTGTTACAAAGGCACTGAGCCGCAGGGGCGGCCAGCCTAGGCCGCATGGGCGGCTACTGGCTCTCTCTCTTGCGGTCTTCTTCTCCCTTTCGTGGATGCTCTTCCTCCTTTCGAGCCCGTGTCTTTGCTTGGTGAGTTTCCTCCCTTGAGTATGTGTTCATTGATGACCTTAGAGAGTCTTGATGATTAGAAGCATGCTAGGTTGGACCTAGGATAGTTGGAATGCCATGTAGGGGCTTGTGGACCTTAGGCGAGGAAGGAGAGGTTGTTGGAATGTTCTAAGGGTTAAGGGATGTATGTTTCTGAGTGGTACATGGGATGAGTGTAGGCTATCCTTGTGAGGCTTGTGAGGTTGAGATTGTAAGTTTATAGTTGTGAGCTTATGGTTGTTGAGATTATGGGCTACGATATGCGTATCCTAGCATAGTGTTGTTACCATTGTGATCGTGGGGACTAGGCATGTTATCCTAGTGGTGTTGTGAATTTTGATCTTGCGAGATCTAAGGGTTTAAAAGTCTTAGAACTTCTAGCTTCTGTTGAGTGTGATGTGAGCATGAGGGATTCTAAGATGCGGTCCTAGAATTGAGAGTCAAATGGTCTTGCGTAGATCATTTGTATAGAAGTCTAAGACTTATATTGTTAGTGGGTTGTTGTTGATATAGTTATCTTCTTCTGAGCAGGTTATGGGCTTCCTCCCTAAGGCATCGAGAGTGTTGTGGGTAGAGTTTGGTGACGAGGTAAGTCTCCGGACTTACTTAGCTCGTATTCTACGTATTACACTCAATGTGTGTTTGGTGGTTTGTGTTTTATTGCTTCCATTATAACTTATAAAACCGGAAGTAGGATTACCGACCTTATATAATTTGGCCCAAGTGTATGATAACGAGCGGTGACAACTTGTCTAGCTCTTGCGTAGAGCTGGGAGGTTCTTGGCGACTAGCTCGTATGGTTAGACGGTCGGATGCATCCATACTGTTCCATGCGGTAAGTGGGGACCGAGGTGAGTTTCGGAAGATTCTCGTGCAACAAAAAAAGTTGATTTAGAACGGGATATGACCTAATAAATAAAGATAATAAACCAAACTTATTGTTGAGCATGATTATGTGATGTGATGATGTTTGAGTGTGTATGTGTCTTCACCTTGTTTCTAATGCTTCGAATATGAGCTAACGGTTTTATACCGGTTTTTGTAGATTGCCTTGCAAGTTAGGACTGCGGCCGAGAGATCCGGAAGAGTGGGCAGCCGGGGTCCGTACATTTTAGGAAGGGTTTTTGGTTGGATTTGAGTTGTGTTTTGTCCTTCGGTTGTTGTGTTTTGTATGCCGCGTGTATGGCGCTTGGTCTTTGAGTTGTATCTCGGCTAGAATCTTTTGTTGTATTCTTTCATGTTCCTTACCATTTGCATTAAAAATGAATTTCGGTTTTGTCTTTATTTGTGACATGTTGAAAAGGTCCGGTGAAATTGTTGTCTAGCTAAGGGCTGGAACCCATTGTGAGGTCTCGCCCGTAGCATTCCCGAGTTCCGCGGATTCGGGGTGTTACACGTGTCTTGTACGGGTATTTTAAAATGTATTTTTTGTTATTTTTTGTGTGAATAATTTTTTATAGATGCCATTTTCTTATTATATTTTGTTGATTTGATTATGAATGTTTAAGTAATAAAGTATACGCTTGTTAAATAGTAACAACATAATTATTGACCTAGTTCGTCATATAAATATGACTACATGTGAGAACATATCAAACCAAAAGGGTTCACTATATTTATATTATAAAAACCAATATATTAATAAATATAAAAAAATAGATATGTGATTTTAATAAATGTCAAATAATAAACGACATCTATGTAATGCAAAAATATATTCAAAATAAATTAAATTAAAAAATAAATAAAATTGTACAAATATAATATGATACAAATCCAGAAGATAACATTTGTCATGAAACCTCGAAAATATGCGCGACATTCTGATTCTAGAACACCTCGAAAAAATGCGCGACAATCCGATTTTTGAAAAGAAGAAGATAAACTTGATATAAGTTTAAAATCAAAAGTTATTATCGCTTGATATTAATGATAGAAAACGAAATAATTGTAAACTCAGAAGATAACATTAATCTTCAAACTTTTTGTTTTTATTTATACAACTTCTCAAATGGTCATGTTTTCTTGATAATCGATGCGAGATAGAAAATTCCATATTTTACAAAATAATTATAGTTTAATAAAAAAAGATTTATTGACTTAATTTGTAAGTTGATACAAGATTTAATCCGAAAAAAAACCCATGGAGGCGCCACGTCAACATTATTCAGATATGAATAATAATTATACTTGAACTTAATTAAAACGCCAAGAAATGTATTATTTGTATACACTTTAGACTCTCTATTTATACAAGTTCTAAAGCCATCAAGCTTAGTAGCTAATCGACGTGGGACAACAAAAGCCCTCAAAATTTAAGTAAATAGATCATTTTGATATTCATTTGAAAAAAAGAAAAAAAAATCTCCCCTAAAAATAAAAATTTAGGGTTACGGTTACTTATATAAAAGTAACGTGAAAATATTTAACGTAAACAGAAATCAAATTTAACCAAAAAGCCAAGATTATTGTAGGGAAGAACATTATGGCCATCATAATTGTAGGTTAAGGATCCAAAAATAAAATCTTCCCTGAAAATAAAACGTTAGGGGTACGATTAGTGTAGAAAAGAACGTTATGTCCACATAATTGTAAGTTAACGATCCCAAAAATAAAATATTATTCCGATATGATTAATAATTATACTTAAACTTAACTAAAAGGCCAAGAAAATGTATTATTCGTACAATCCTTAGACTCCTATTTATACAAGTTCTATTACCATCAACCTTAGTAGCTAATCGATGTGGGATAACAAAATCCCTCAAAAAGTTTAACGTAATAAGATCACCCTAATAATCATTAGAAAAAAAGAAAAATTATTCCCTAAAATTAGGGGTACGATTACTTAACCAAAATAACGTGAAAATATTTAACGTAAATATAAAACGAAAAAAAAAATGGAGTACATTTTTTTCTATTTAAAAAATTATCCCAAAAATAGATTGGTTCCAACAATAAAAAGTAACGTGAAATAGTTCCACTAACATATTGTTAATTTGTTAACAAAAGATTCTTTGGCTTAAAAAATAGTTTAAAAATAAAGATTTATTGGCCAAAAATGTATTATTTGTATAGTCTATCTTTGGAAAATATTTAACGTAAATAGATAAGGTTGCCTAAAAAAACTCGGGAGCAAAATTACGACCCACATAATTGTAGGTTAATGATTCAAAATATAAAATATTTTTCATATATGAATAGTAATTATACTTGAACATAACCAATGTAATATCCGAAAATTTTATATCCATTTAATTCCGGGTCAAACCGGTTTTCGATCCACTAACATTTCCTCATTCTAGATAGTGTTGCACATCATCAACATTCTATCATTTTATGTAACCTTAATTCACATAAAATGATAAAAAAAACATATCAAACCCTAGTTTACATCATGACATGTCCTGGACAAAGTCATGACATCCTTTTTACGAGACAAAGACGAGTCTATGATAACATTTGACGAGATCAAGACGAGACCATGACAAGCTTGTGACGAGGTCATGACAAGCCTTGACAAACTCTCAACCCACTCCCTCTCTTGACCCATGTTTTTCAGCCCATGCAAACAGTCAGCCCACCTTCTCCTCCTTCCTTGCTTGTGAGCATTTTCGGACTGCTGGTACACGCCAGCCAGAAGGCCCGTCGAGACACTGGCCCAACGAGCAAAAGGCTTGCATCTTCCTTACGCGTGCTGAGCTGGAGCGAGGGAGAATCTTCGTGTAACGTCTCCGCAGATCCCGCATCAGATGGTGCGCCATCCATACAACAACTGTACGTCCTAATTCCCATCCACATTCAGCATTGCCTCCCCATTCTTTCCTTCTGTAGCGGATCATCCTCACCGCAACAATTGATCGCCATCTCCTGCTCTCAATCTCACAGCCCTAGCCGTCTGGTTCCGCCTCTTCCCCTCTGTCGCCTCCGGAGTAGAGTGTTGAAACCGTCATCCACCATACACAGGTGCACGCCAGAAGTTCATCGCGGTCAGTACACAGGTATGACGCCGCCTTCGTTGCCCAGTCTACACGGATCTACCACATGGACACTAAACTCTCACCTTCACCCTATGTAGTCTGATCCGAGTCTGAAGCTGCATCTCCTTGTTAACAATCCAGAGATCCAGTGCAATCACGTTACCAATCTACCCCCTGGCATCTTGCTTACCTTTTCAATCATCTCAACCGTCTTCCTCTTTGCAGCGTGGTCGATAGAAGGGAGAGTGCACTATATGCAACACACACGCCAGCAAGGAACCAAGAGCTACAAGCCTTGTGGTAAGCACCTCTAAAAACCATCTTGTCTTAATCCATACGCAGGAGATGATGTTTGTGTGCTTATGTTAGTGATCTCCATAGGAATCAAACCTAGGATGTTGGTAAGGGTTATGCAGAATTTTTGGTGGTCAGTGAGACTCGAACTAGGGACCTCTGGATAGACTTAATGGTGAATTATGTTGACAACAAGAATCAAAGTGGAGACCTCCTGCTTACCCTGTTTTACAGCCTTGACCTACTGACTTTAGGATCTCGTTTTAATATCTTTGATCGAGCATCCACCGTTGAATTTTTTATATCTTGTAGATAGATATATGAAGTTTATTGCATTAAAATTTGGGAATGAATTAACGGTCGGATTAGAATTTGGAAGGTTCCAAAGTAGAGCAGTTGGGCTGTTTTTCCAGCAAAGGAAAAATTGGCTAAGTATAGATTCTAGATTTTATATCCAACTTTGGAGACTTGTGTAGGAGTTATGGTTGGGTAGTTTTGGAAAATCTTTACTCATATGAATAGATGACATATCATAGACGACCTAGAGATTTATTTTGGAATTTTTATATTTTTATTCGAGCCTCGTATCTTAAACCAAAGTCGGACCTTAGAGACTTTTTATGAAAATCTAGAATTTGTGTATAACTCCTATAAATCTTTAGCGAACTATCCCTTGAGAGTTAGATTATGGAAATAGGTTTCAAAGGAGAATTTGGAAGTAAGTTACAGAATATTCTAGAGTTTCGGGACCAGGGGTAAAATAGTCATTTTACCTTACGAGGGGTTTTTAGTAAGCTATCTTATGATGAGGTTGTATATCTTAGAAATTATAGATTTCTAATAAGATTGGATACATTATTGATTCCCTTGCCTCCTATGACAGGCGATTGAGTTTTTACGGTAGTAGACCAAGTTGAGATCAAGAGATTTGAGATTTTATTCAAGTAAGTCCTTGCGACTTACTTAGCTGGTTTCTAGATGTTAGCTGAGTGATGATAGTGGTGTGTGTGTTGATTGTTTGATAATTATAACATGCCTAGTACGACTTTTATTATTTTATGGCCCAAGTGTATGCATAACGGGCCGTGACATCACTGCCCAGCTCTGACAGGAGACTGGGAGGTTCTCTATACCCAGACCATACAGGTACAAGGTGAGATGCATCGGATCCATTCCTGATGGTTACACGGGGGCGGAGGCAAGGTTTAGGAATCCCTCGTGTCACAAAATAAGTATCATTAGTAAGAGTAAATGACCTAAGTAAAGATAATAAATGGATTCTTTCAAAGCATGATGTGTGTTTAGTTTTGCAATTGTGTGTGTGTGTGCTATTTTCATTTATCTAACGTTTAGATAGCTAGCTAACGGTTGTTTTATTGTGCTGTTTAGATTTACCACGGGTTAGAGCAGCAGCTGAGTGATCCGGAAGTAGTGGTCAGCTGGGTCTCCGTACTCCCTAGAGTGGGGTTTGGGGTTTTGCATTTATGTTTCCTTTATTTTATGAGGAAAGATAGACCTTTTATGTTCTTAAGTACTGTTGGCTGTTAGACGTTGTGTTGCATTAATATCTCTTAAACCATCGCTTTATGAATTTCGGTTTCTTTATTTGTGTCTTGTTGCAAGATCCTAGTAAGATTGTTGTCAAACTGAGGTCGGGACCCATTGTGAGGTCCTAACTAGTAACTTTCCGAGTTCCGAGAATTCGGGGTGTTACAACATGGTATCAGAGCTTTAGGTTGGCAACAATGGCACTTGAAATCTTCTAAAAGGCCGAATAAGTAAATAAGTAGAACCCGAAAAGGGATTTGAGTTTTCCAAAAGGACTTTTGGTTTTCAAAATGCATGCATAGTCTGGTTGGGATAGAAAGTACGGCTGACCACCACTACTACCGCGGATATGAGTATGCTTAGTATGGATTTTAGGTTTTTACTCTCTTTTGACTTATTAGCTAGATTATAACTATAGTTGTTATCACTCGTGCAGATGGCACGTACTAGGGCTACACTACCTACTAGTCGAGGTAGAGGTCGTCCACTTCTCCCTCCAGCTAGACAGGGTAGGGGTGATAGGACTTCCGTGGTTAGAGGACGCGGCCATGGAGGTAGACATCCATGGGCGAGAGGTCGGGGTCGAGCTCCTCGAGAAGATCCACCAACAGCGAGCATGCCAGATGCTGGAGTGGGGGAGGTGGCTGAGAGTATGGTTCTCGTGGTCGGGAATGAGACCGCTGCTAGTTCTGGAGCACAGGGAGCATGTTCGACTGGATCCACGTGTCTCTATAGGGGCATCTGAGAACAAAGAGTACAGAGCATACATCCAGCGTGTGGAGGAAGCTGCCAGGACAGAGGGACTTGCCCCGGTACCGCCAGTACCGGCTAGGTCAGCTCAGGTATCACAAAGAGTGACTCAGGCGCCAGCTGTGCTTGAGAGGAGAGCTGAGGTTGATAGGGCTACCGCTGGGTCTAGAGCACCGAGGCCGGATGAGTGGTTGAAGGCTTTCAACACCTTGATGGTCCCTTCATTCGATGGGGAGATAGGGTTGGAAGTGGAGCATTGGATAGGGCACGTGGAGACTGCACTTAAGTCTATACGTTGCATAGAGGATCGACAGGTAAAGCTAGTACAGACCTTATTCAGAGAGCATGCACATTACTGGTGGCGGACCATTCGTAGCCGAGTCACCATTTGGGAGCAGATGAGGAGCATTATTAGAGAGAGGTACTACCTTGCCTCGTTGAGTAGAGAGAGATTTCAGGACTTCATTGAGGCGGGATTTAAGGATATTCCTGTTGCTGAGGTAGTTAAGAAGTTTCAGAAGGAGTTGACACTACTTGGCCCAGATGCACCTCCGGATAAGCAACACATATACCTCTTCTCCCGGAGGTTGAGAGAGAGCACTCGTTCGTATCTGGCAGGATTTCGTTGGGAGTCTCTTGCAGGTTATCAGAACAAAGCTTCTTCCTACGAGAGAGACAGACCAGGTCCTAGGAGAGTTGCTCAGTCAGATAGGCCGAATAAGCAGCAGAGGACAAGATATGGTAGTGGTAGTATGGGAGTATCTGGTTATGGGCGAGGACAGACTCATGGACGACATAGTCACACCGCCATAGTTTAGACTCCAGCTGGGGGTTCATAGTGTCACAACTGTAGTGGCTATGGACACATCCGATCGAACTGCATGAAGCCGCCAGTGACCTGCTTTCAGTGCGGGAAGTCTGTACATAGAGCTGTATTTTGCCGCCAGGGCAAGGCTCCGTCTCAGTAGGGTTCTTCCACTGCAGCTCTATCAGGGGTGGACAGATGTCACCACAATACCGAGCTCCGAGTCAGCAGCAACAATACCGAGCCCCAGGTCAGCATCAGTAGTATCGGGCTCCTGGATATCCTTCCTCACAAAGCTCTATGCAGGGATCCGGTCGGGGCAGGGGTCGTGGTAGTGCAGTTGATACCAGGGGTGTAAGAGCCTTAGTCCTTGGAGCCTAGGAGCCTAGTTGAGCTTTATTGAGCCTAGCCTTGACCCTGTTAGGCGCCCCTGCGCACCACCTGGGCCGCCCCAGCGGCTGGGCGTCCCTGCGCCCTGGGCTAGCCGCCCCTGCGGCTCTGTATGAGTGCAGCCACTTTTTTTGACTCTTTGACCCGTGCTTTGCGGCTAGCTCCTCTTATAAGCTTTGCCTTGCTTCAGATGAGGAGTTTCTTACCTCATTCCAGCTTCTTCATCCTCTCCACGTTCTTCATACTCTCCTCTCATCTTCCTTGATCTTCTTCGATCTCTTCTTGTTCTTGTGAGTGAGTTCTTGAGAGTTTGAGTATGGTTTTGACCTTGGATGATCTTGAGGTTGTTGTTGAGGGTTTTTGCTGTTGTGTTGAGGTTGTAGATGTGCTGTGTGCTCCCAGTTGCAGCTTAGGGCTTGCTGTGGTAAGCTCTTCTCCTTCATCTCTCTTCCTTCCTTCTTTCTTGCTTCTTTCTTCTTCTTTCTAGCTTAGGATCACAAGTTGAGCTTGTGTGGATCCTTTACTAGCCTTTTGATGATCATATATGTGTGTATGTGCATATATGTTGTTGTGGTGTGTTGAAGAAGTGAAGAGAGTCGAGAAAGGGATCGAAGAGAAGTCGGGAACAACTCTCTGCACAGTTGGCCGCCCCTGCGCCTGACTCCAGCCGCCCCTGTGCTTGCTGTGGACTGCCCCTGCGCCTGGTGTGAGCCACCCCTGCGCCTCACAGGGTTAGCCTTGTGTTCTTGCTTCTGTTGGTGTATACCTGGTTGGTATGTCTTCCTTCCTTCCTTTCATTTGGCCTTGTCTTAGTTTATAGCTAGGCTAGTGTGGTTAGGATGAGTTATATGATAGAGATGTGCCTTAGGCGCTTGTGTTGATGTTGAGGTTTTGCGGTAGGCATATGTGAGCTTGTTATGATCTTGAGGTTTAGATTGAGGTTGTAGGTTGGTTATCGTTATGGAGACGAGTCTCCTAACCCTTGTAGTATATGATGTTGTGTGCCTTGCTATTGCAGGCGTTGGTTTCTTCCCCAAGGGGAAGCTGTGACGTGGTATTGGATACGAGTGTATGAGGTAAGTCCATAGGACTTACTTAGCGTTCGGTTATGGATTTGTGTGATTGTGATGGTTGTGTGTGTTCATATGATTGTGCATTTATAACCTAAACCGGACTAGGATGACCATTTATTACATTTAAATTGCCCAAGTGTATTATAACAGGGCGGTAACCACTGGTCTCCGCCTGCGGGTTAGGAGGAGGTGCTTGGAAGCCAGTAACACAGGGGAGGACGAGTGATGATCACCCCCATGCAAAGCCCCTGTGTTAATGGGGGAAGGGACGAGGTTGTTGAGGCTCCTCGTGATACAAAAGAAGTTGAATTAGTAATGGAATAACGTAATGAAAGATAATAAATGAATGTGTGTGGCATTGCATGTATGAGATATTGATGTGTGTTTATGCTATTACCTTCATGCTTATCTATTGCTGTAGCTAACGGTGTATACCGTGTTGTAGATGATCTGCAGGTTAGGAAGATAGCAGAGTGAGCCAGATGGTGTGACCAGCTGAGGGCTTTTGTACATTAGGATGCGTCGGTTGGGATCTTTTGTATCAGATGTTTATGTTTGATGTTTTGTACTCGGCTTTGTGGTTGTAAACGCTTTTGATGTATCCTACTGCTTTTATGTATTTGGTTTTCCTCTACTTGTGCCTTGTTGTAAGATCCAGTGAACTTGTTGTCAGGCTAGGGTCAGGATCCATTGTGAGATCCTAGCCCAATGTAGCATTCCAAGTCCTGTGGATTTGGGGTGTTACAGAGTTGGTATCAGAGCCTTAGGTTGACAACAATGGCACTTGCTATCTGGAATAAAGGTAGAGTGGATAAATAAACAAAACCCACATGGGGTCTGACTTTTCAAAAGGTTTTGGTTTTAAAACGAGTACAGATGTTTTGGGATAGTATGTACAGAAGTCGTCACCCATCTGAGGATCTCGACAGTATATATATATATATATATATATATATATATATATATATATATATATATATATATATATATCTTATGTGATGATGTGTATGCATGTATTATTAAGTATTATATATATATATATCTATACTTATGGCCTATATAGAGCCTTATACGTCAGGTGTGCATAACCCGCAGATGGCTCGGACTAGAGCTACTGCTGCTACAGGCAAAGGTAAAGGTAGACCACCTCTTCCTCCAGGAGGGATAGGACAGGGACCAGCTCCCGATGCTGATCCACCAGTGGTGGAGGAGGCTCCTGATGAGGTTGCTGAGAGTGTAGTTCCAGCTACGATGAGTGGTGGGTCCAGGAGGCAGCAGACCCATCCAGACCAGTCTGATGACTCAGACTGTGTCTCTATGGGTGGATTAGAGTTTAGAGAGTATCTCAAGCATTTCGAGGAGGCCATCAGAGCGGGCAGACGAGCCCCAAATCTACCAGGGCATGAGGGATCATCTGAGAGATCCCATGGAGCTACTCAGGTGCCAGTTACACCGGTTCGTGTTGTTGAGCCAGCTCGAGTTATGGAAGAGACCAGAGGACCTCGACCAGATACCCGGTTGAAGGCATTCTACCAACAGGGAGTACCACACTTCTCTGGGGAGATCGGCCTAGAGACTGAGGTATGGATTTGGCATGTAGACTCAACTTTAGATTCTATTCGAAGCCTTGAGGACAGACGGATAGAGCTAGTACAATCTCTATTCTGTGACCTGGACACTAGTGGTGGAGGACAGTTTGAGTACGAGTTACCACCTATGAGCAGATGAGGACTATGTTGAGAGAGTAGTTCTGCCCTGCCTCACTGAGGAGGGAGAAGCTGCAGGATTTCGTGGAGGCGGGTTTTGAGGAGTACCTATTACAGACGTCATTCACCGCTTCCAAACTGAGCTAGCATTGCTGGGTCTAGGTGCACCATCTGAGGACCAGCATGTGTACCTTTTTGCCCTTCGTTTGAGGGGCAGCACACGCTCATACATTGCGGGATTTCACTGTAACTCATTGGCAGACTACCAGGATCGGGCCTCTGCCTATGAGAGAGAGAGAGAGCTAGCCAGAGGAGGACTTCTCAGATAGGACAGTCTGAGAAGAGACAGCGTACCGCACCGACTTGTGCAGAAGCATCTGGATACAGGCGAGGTCAAACTCAAGGCCGCTCGAGTGTTCTAGTGTCTACACAGACAGCTGAGAGAGGCCAGCAGTGTTACAACTACGGGGCCTATGGGCATGTGAGGACTGATTGCCCTAGAGCACCACTGACTTGCTTCTCGTGTGGGAAGCCAGGACATAGAGCTACGTTTTGCCGTCAGGGCAAGGCGTCATCACAATAGGGTTCTTTCCCTACAGGTGCAGCAGGAGGTGGGCAAAGACCACCTCAGCATCAGACACAGGGAGAGCAGAGAGTCTCAAGCACGCCTGCTACTCAAGGGTCAGCTCCAGGACCGAGTAGAGGTAGAGGTAGAGAGGCCGGTACCAATGATAGCTGAGGAGCTCGAGGCAGAGTTTTTGAGCTGAGGAGTATTGAGGAGCCGCCAGCACCAGCTGCTACAGGTACCATTCTGTTACATGGTTTACCTGTTAGAGTTTTGTTTGATATGGGTGCTACGCATTCATTTATTTCTGCTGCTTGTGTTGAGCGTTTGAGTTTGTCTACTATAAAGGGGGCACCCTTTACTATAGGGTTACCTGATGGTAGTAGAGTCAGAGGTACCCAAGAGATACGTAGTTGTCCCCTACGCTTAGGGACTCATGTACTACTTGTTGACTTCTTAGTCATGCCTTTGATGCATGAAGAAGTCATATTAGGTATGGATTGGATGCGTAGACACCGTGCGGTGTTAGATGTGGGTAAGAGGACTGTTACAGTCTCTACCGACTTAGGTCCGATAGAGGTCTTCCGGGGTTGGGACCTTGGGAAGATAGGATCTGTCATCGGTGCCGTATGAGCAGCTAGACTGATTGTACAGGGATGTGATGCCTTCTGGTGCTACACCATGAAGGATAGAGAGAGTCCAGCTTTGGAGGACATACCAGTGGTCTGTAAGTTTACAGACGTATTTGCAGAGCCGTCTAGCCTGCCACCTCAGAGGAGCGTAGATTTTGGCATTGACTTGGAGCCTGGCACGAGACCCATCTCGAAGGCCCCATACCCTATGGCACATGTCGAGATGTTGGAGCTGAAGAAGCAATTGGAGTAGTTGTGATGCGCCCTTGGATACCCCTTTTACGTTGACCATAGACGAAGAGGACGAGGCTCTTAGAGTTCGTTCAGATGGACCGATCACCCGATCCCGAGCTAAGGCCATTGCTCGAGCCACCGGCTCCATCATCGCTCGCATTACTTCTTCACTTGGTTCCATTACCGGCATGCCATGTCTCTACACCACCATGGCATAGGCTACCGGTTCCGTTAGCGGCATGTCTCGTCTTTCCGACTCAATGGCATGAAGCTAGCTTATTTTCGGACTATATTTTCATGTTTTCCTTTTTATGTAATAAAGGGATACTCCGTATAAGAATATTCCCTTTTGACCTTATCCTTTTAGGGTTTGATCTTATCCTTTTAGGTTTTCCCTTTTGGGCTTTTATTCATGTATTTTGTTTGGTCCGTTGGCCTACAGGTAGGCAAGTCTCTCTATATAAGAGATATCTTGCCTCACTTATTTTCCATGTTCAATATTACTAAGTTTTGAGAAGAATTTCCTCCTACTTTGCTTGGGGATCAAAACCTCTCTTCTATCTCTCAAATTTCTTCCTTGGATCTCGTCTTTGATCCCAGAAATCCATCTTCGAGGATTCTTCTTAAGAATCAACCTTCGATCCACACAAAAAGGTGTATTCGATCTCTCTAGATCGAAGTAACCTTTGTTTCTTCATCACATCCGCCCCCTTTGGATCCGAAACGATACAACGTTGCACAAAGAATCAAGGAGTCGTTGGAGTTTTGCTTGATCTAGATCCGGAGTTATCCTTGGTTATCTCCAAGGACGCATCAAATTGGTATCAGAGCAAGGGATCAAAGCTAGGTTCTCTTTACTCTTGTTTTTGTGCGTTATTATCTTAAACCTATTTAGCCTTTTTTGTTCATAATGTTCTTCGTTTGTTCATGATGTTCTTCATTTGTTCTTCATGATCTTCATGTTGTTCATCATGTTCTTCATCATGTTCATCCATTTTCCCTGAAATTTTTTTTTCTTTTCCGTGTTTAATTCAAAACAAAAAGTACAAAAATAGGAGATATTTGGTTTGCTTTCAAACCATTTATCAAACCCGTCTTTTTCTTAAACCGACCTAATCCGACAATTTTGTTAATTAATTTCACCAAATCTCTTGGGATATTTTTGTTAACGAAAAGTTCGGATATCTCGCATTTGATATTCCAAGAAAAGCAAAAAAAACTCTTCATCAATACGGATTTGTGTCAAAAAAAAAAAAAAGAAAGTGTTGCTCAAAACGTTTCAAAGAAACAAAACACACAAAGTGAAAAGACGTCCGGCAAACCGGTCCATCCGAAAAATCGGATTTTACAAAACGGTCAAAGACCGAAAGCAAGCAAAGCTTGCCGAGTGAACAATCCATCCATCTTCTATCTCTCCATTTTCTTACATACGTTTGCAAAATATCACTTGTTTATTTGTGTGTAATTGGTTCAATTTTGTTGGATTTCCCTTCCTTGCCTAACCGCCAAACGGCCTTTCCCAAAGTAGAACCCCGATAACGCACTTGAACTTGGGTAAAGTTGACCTAACTTGTCACCTTGCTCACTTGATTGCTTGCCATTGTGTGGTGATTTGGAGCAATGACTAACGTTGAAATGGAAACTTCTCAGGATTCTGGTCCGCAAGAGTTCAGTGAACCTTTGGCTCAAGAAACTGCTTCGTTGTCCCTCGAAAATAACTCCATAAGGCATGAATTGGAAGCCTTGAAGGCACAACAAAAGTTTGATGCCTTGACCCGAGAAAACATTGCCTTGAAAAAAGAGCTAGAAGCTCTTAAGGCCCTTCAGATTGCTCAACGTCCCACCCCAACATATCCGAATAAGACCGGGGCCAATGCTTCCACATCCGATGCACAACGGAAAGGCAAGGGACTTTTGGGAGCCGGACCATCAAACGTTACCCGGCTTGCGTCTGTCATTGAACGCACCCATCCTTTACCTCTTGCCGAAAATGAGTCTCATGAAGAAGAGGAGGAATTCCCCGACCCGCGTCACGATGATTTGCCCATAGTCGATACGGAACATCGACACCAATATTATGAGCATCAACATCAACGGTATGTCCCTTCTCCACCTCCACCTAGTGTGCCCCGCACTGACCGTCAAACCCGGGAAGAGCCCCGGTACCGTCCCAACTCAACCACCAATCATGGTCGTGAGCATAATCGTTCCGAACACCGTCGCCAAAAGTCAACCCGGCAACCGAGGACCCTTGACTTTGATGAATACGATGAGCAACACAACTTCAACAAGTTCTCCGGTGATGAATCCGATTTAGAATGGGTAGCACATAACCGTCCGTGGCACCCACCCGTCATAGACCCTTATGAGAACCAAGACCGGAGTGAAGAATGGTTACCTCCCCCAAATCCACCTTGGCAGGCCCCACCCGTTCATGGGCGCCAACGGCCTCAAGGCGGCCACCGGCGAGCCCGTGCCGATGATGCCCACATTCCACCGCCCCGCCCGGACCCCTACCGAGCTCGTAGGGAAGGTAAGGTTAAGTTCCCTACCTTTCATGGTGAATATGATCCGTGTGTTTTTCTTGATTGGGCGCAGGATATGAAACGAGCATTAAAACATTGTCATTATGAGGAGGAATACGAGAAAATCGAGGCGGCAACTCTATACTTTGAAGGAGATGACAAGTCTTGGTGGAACCGGTATGAGTTCACCCGTGAGAGGCGAGGATGGGCACCGATTGAGACCTTTGAACAATTGCTCTATTGCATGGCCAAGAAGTACGTGCCCGAGGACTTTAAGAATGATATGCGGTTGCAAATTGCCGAGTTCAAGCAAGGCAACCTCACTCCGGTGGCTTACTTGGCTAAACTTGAGGACATGCACATTAAGGCCGGCGTCTCGGCCTCCCCCTCCGCCCTCCGCACAAAGTTTATGAGTGGACTTAATGCCTCAATCCGTCGGCCTCTCGAAATTGTTCCATTCAAGGATTTGGGAGCATTATGTCATGTCGCCATGAAGCTATACAAGCAACAACTCGAAAACACCGCGATCTTCTAGGTATACCTCTTCCTCGAGTCCATATCTTTATCCGTCTAACACACGTTCTCGAGAAGCGCCTAGTCCTACAGATACCGACGCTTCCATAGGAGCCCAACGGACGGGTCCCTCCAATAGGCAAGCGGGTACAGAGAAGGCACCAACCCGTGGCCCGACACCGGCGCCTTGCTCTCAAGGTCAACAAGGACCCTCACCGGCAGCTCGCCCAAGGGAGCCCGTGTGCTACAAGTGTAGCGGTTTTGGCCATGTGCACGTGATTGCCCAAACACCAAACGTGTCTTGTTTGCCGACCCAGCATACTTCGAGGATGAAGAAGGTCAACAAGACGGCGCTGTCATTATTGAGGATGAACATGCCACTGACCTCCATTTTGGCATGGAACCATGTGACGACGAGCTTGCTTGCGTTCCGGCACAACCCGGTAAATTCGCTCTTGTTTCTCGTCGTATTTTGGCTATTAAAGAGCATATTCCTATTGATCAACGCGGGAATCTCTTCCACTCTCGTTGCTTGGTTAATAATACGAGCCTTTTTCTCATCATTGACGGGGGGCTCTTGTTGCAATATTGTCAATGAACGAGTCGTAAAACACTTCAAGTTGCCTACGACCCCCCACCCAACGCCTTACGGACTTCAATGGATTTCCGATACGGCTTGTGACACCGTCACACAACAAGCTTGGGTGCCGTTTTCTATTAGCGCCTATGTTGATAAGGTCCTTTGTGATGTTATCAAGATGGACGCCACACATGTCCTATTAGGACGACCATGGCAGTTCGATCGCCGAACATATCATGATGGTTATCTTAACCGGTACATGTTCCAATATAATGGAAAACGGGTCACTCTTTTGCCTATGACTCCGCACAAAATTTTGGTTGACTATGCGGAACGGAAGAGGCAACAAACTATAGATGAGTCCGCTAAGGCATCGGCAAAATCGGACCCCCGGAGTCCCGATATTGTCAATGCTAGTACTTCCAAATCCCGGAACACCGCCCCTCTTGTCCATGCTACCGAGTCCAAAGGTAGTAAAGGTCGCATCGTTTCCCCGAACGCACCTTTACCATCTTCAGACCCCGTAATTCAAGGATGGTGTGAGCCGAGGATACTCTTAGCTCGCCGGCATGATTTGCAACCGGTCATGGAAGGCAAGTTCCCATGTTTCTTACTTGTTCCATTCTGTTTATCTACTTCTCATGACCCGAGTAATGTGCCACACGAGGTATCTTTGTTGTTGTCCGAATTTCAGGATATTATGCCCAAAGACCTTCCACCCGGCTTACCACCAATCCGAGGGATTGAACATGAAATTGACTTTGTTCCCGGTGCTTCCTTGCCAAACCGTGCCGCGTACCGAGCAAGTCCGGAAGAGACGAAGGAGCTACAACGTCAAGTGCAAGAGCTCCTAGACCGGGGACATGTGCGTGAATCTTTATCACCATGTGCCGTCCCGGTAATTTTAGTACCAAAGAAATATGGATCATGGCGAATGTGTGTTGATTGTCGTGCCATCAACCAAATCACCGTCAAATACCGTCACCCTATCCCGTGCCTTGATGACATGTTGGATGAGCTTCATGGCGCCACTATCTTCTCCAAAATTGATCTCCGGAGCGGTTACCACCAAATCCGGATAGCCGAGGGTGACGAGTGGAAAACGGCATTCAAAACGAAGTATGGACTCTATGAATGGCTTGTCATGCCATTTGGCCTCTCCAACACCCCGTCCACCTTCATGCGCCTCATGAACCATGTCTTTTGCCGATTCTTGGGTACATTTGTTGTTGTTTATTTTGATGATATTTTGGTGTTTAGTACGTCTTTGGAGGATCACATCGGGCACCTTCGCCAAGTGCTCGAGTGCCTTAGACAAGAGCAATTGTATGTCAACTTTGAAAAATGCGTCTTTTGCTCGGACACCACTATCTTCCTTGGCTATGTCGTGTCTAAGGACGGACTACGAGTAGACGAATCTAAAGTTCGTGCTATTCGGGAGTGGTCTACTCCTACTACGGTCACCATGATCCGAGCCTTTCTCGGCTTAGCGGGCTTCTACCGACGCTTTGTCAAGGACTTTAGCACGGTAGCAGCACCGCTCCATGAGCTCACTACCAAGGGTGTCACGTTTGAGTGGCGTGATATCCATGCTCGAGCGTTTGATGCGCTCAAAGACCGCCTTTGTAATGCACCATTACTCCAACTCCCAAACTTTTCGAAAACTTTTGAGGTGGAGTGTGATGCATCAAATCTGGGCATTGGAGGAGTTCTCTTACAAGAGACTCGTCCAGTTGCCTACTTTAGTGAAAAACTTTCCGGTCCTTCGCTCAACTACCCTACATATGACAAGGAAATATATGCCCTAGTTCGTTGTCTTAAGACATGGCAACATTACTTATGGCCGAAGGAGTTCGTGATTCATTCAGATCATGCGGCTCTTTCGTATCTCAAGAGTCAAACGAATCTGAGTCGACGCCATGCTAGTTGGGTAGAGTTTTTAGAGACCTTTCCTTATGTCATTCGGCATAAGAAAGGCAAGGAGAATGTGGTAGCCAATGCCCTTTCTCGCCGCTATGCCCTCCTTGTGTATATGGACGCCAAGATACATGGCTTTGCTCTTATCAAAGAGTTATATGCCACGGATCTTGACTTCAAGGACATATGGGCACAATGCCTCGACCTCCGAGAGCACGAGTCTTTCTTTATTAACGATGGCTATCTTTTTCGAGCGGGAAAACTTTGTATTCCGCGCTCATCTATACGCCATTTGTTGGTCAAGGAAGCTCATGAGGGCCGTGGTCATTTCGGTGCTACCAAGACCCTTTCCGCTCTCCAAGAGCATTTCTTTTGGCCCCGGATGCGTACGCATGTGACGCGGTTTTGCAAGGGTTGCATCACATGTCATCATGCCAAGTTGCGCCAAGGTCCGGATGGAATGTATTCTCCTTTGCCTATACCAATGGGACCTTGGGAGGATCTATCCATGGACTTTGTGGTCGGGTTGCCTATGTCAAAACGAGGCAAAGACTCCATTTTCGTGGTAGTCGATCGCTTCTCCAAAATGGCTCATTTCATCGCATGTAAAAGCACCCTAAATGTGCTAGTGAAGTTTCCACCTTGTTCTTTGACAATGTGGTGCGTTTACATGGGATACCACGTTCCATCGTTAGTGATCGGGACGTGAAATTCGTAAGTCATTTTAGCAGAACGTTATGGGGAAAACTTGGAACCAACTTGTTGTTTTCAAGTAGTTATCACCCCCAAACCGATGGTCAAACGGAGGTGACCAATCGGACTCTTGGTGCTCTACTTAGAGCCACCACTAGGACCAACCCACGTAGGTGGGAGGACTTACATTCTGTTGTAGAGTTTTCGTATAACAGGTCTAGGCACACGGCAACTAAATTGTCCCCATTTGAAGTTGTCTACGGCCTTAATCCACACACACCATTGGATTTCACTCCCCGCCCGCTCAAGGATGGAGAACACATCATCGCCAGGAACCGAGCCGCCCAAGTCATTGAGCTTCATGAGCGGACTAGGACACAACTTGAACGTCGTGCCGCCCAACTTGCCGGACAACGCAACAAGGGCCGCCGCGACGTCTCTTTTGAGCCCGGTGATCTTGTTTGGCTCCACCTACGGAAGGAGCATTTCCCTACTCGCCGCATGAGCAAGCTCTCGGACCGTGGTGATGGCCCATTCCGCATCTTAGCCCGTCATGGTCCAAATGCATACAAGTTAGAGCTTCCGGATTCCTACGGAGTACACCCAACGTTCAACGTCAAGGACCTTGCCCTTTATGTTGAGCCCCTCTTTGACGATGGTGAAATGGGGACGTTTCACAGCCAAGATGGGGGGACTGATGCGCCCTTGGATGCCCCTTTTACGTTGACCATAGACGAAGAGGACGAGGATCTTAGAGTTCGTCAGATGGACAGATCACCCGATCCCGAGCTAAGGCCATTGCTCGAGCCACCGGCTCCATCATCGCCCGCATTACTTCTTCACTTGGTTCCATTACCGGCATGCCATGTCTCTACACCACCATGGCATAGGCTACCGGTTCCGTTAGCGGTATGTCTCGTCTTTCCGACTCCATGGCATGAAGCTAGCTTATTTTCGGACTATATTTTCATGTTTTCCCTTTTATGTAATAAAGGGATATTCCGTATAAGATATTCCCTTTTGACCTTATCCTTTTAGGGTTTGATCTTATCCTTTTAGGTTTTCCCTTTTGGGCTTTTATTCATGTATTTTGTTTGGCCCGTTGGCCCATAGGTAGGCAAGTCTCTCTATATAAGAGATATCTTGCCTCACTTATTTTCCATGTTCAATATTACTAAGTTTTGAGAAGAATTTCCTCCTACTTAGCTTGGGCATTAAAACCTCTCTTCTATCTCTCAAATTTCTTCCTTGGATCTCGTCTTTGATCCCAGAAATCCATCTTCGAGGATTCTTCTTAAGAATCAACCTTCGATCCACACAAAAAGGTGTATTCGATCTCTCTAGATCGAAGTAACCTTTGTTTCTTGATCGCTTCCGCCCCCTTTGGATCCGAAACGATACAACGTTGCACAAAGAATGAAGGAGTAGTTGGAGTTTTACTTGATCTAGATCCGGAGTTATCCTTGGTTATCTCCAAGGACGCATCAAGTTGGCTAAGAAGGGCTTCATACGCCCTAGCGTTTCACCATGGGATGCACTTGTCCTCTTTGTGCAGAAGAAGGACGGATCGTTAAGATTGTGTATAGATTACATAGAGCTGAACAAGGTGACCATCAAGAACAGGTATCCACTATCTCGTACTGATGATCTACTTGATCAGCTGCAGGGAGCGACAGTCTTCTCCAAGATCGACTTGCATTCTGGATATCACCAGTTGAGGGTGAGAGAGCAGGATGTGCACAGGACGGCATTTTGTACCCGTTATGGACACTACGAGTTTGTAGTGATGCCATTTGGGCTGACGAATGCCCCAGCAGTATTCATGGAGTTGATGAACAACATCTTCATCGACAACCTGGATCAATTTGGACACATAGTCTCCGCCGATGGGATTATGGTTGACCCGGCGAAGATCGAGTCTGTTGCTGCATGGACGACACCGACGAACGTCAAGGAAGTGCGTAGCTTTCTTGGCTTAGCCGGTTATTACAGACGCTTTGTGGAGGGATTTTCTATGATTGCCCGTCCACTGACGAGTCTTTTGAGGAAGACTACTAGATTTGTATGGACTGACCAGTGCGCTAAGAGTTTTGAGGAGTTGAAGAGGCGTTTGACTTCTACTCCTGTCTTGGCACAGCCAGAGGGTTCTGATGATTTAGCGGTCTACAGCGATGCATCCAAGCTAGGCTTGGGATGTGTGCTGATACAGAGAGGCAGGGTGATTGCATATGCACCTCGATAGTTGAAGACGTAGGAGGAGAACTACCCGACTCATGATCTGGAGTTGGCAGCGGTAGTTCATGCTTTGAAGATCTGGAGACATTACCTGTATGGTGCCACATGCCGGATCTTCACAGACCATAAGAGTTTGAAGTACATTTTTACGCAGCGGGAATTGAATAACCGCCAGCGTCAATGGCTTGAGTTGATCAAGGATTTTGACCTTGAGATTTTGTATCATCCTGGCAAGGCGAATGTAGTAGCTGACGCCTTGAGCAAGAAGACGCCTCAAGAGAAGGCGATTGCCAGACTTACTGTACAGCCTCAACTTCAAAGGGATCTAGTCTGGCTAGAGATGGACATCTAGTTTCTTGATGAGGAGCCCAAGTTGTTTGCTTTAGAGGTTCTACCTGGTCTGTTGGATGAGATCCAACAGAAGTAGGGGACCTGCCCGACCTTGACGAGGATCAGAGATAGGATGTCTCGTGGAGAGGCACCCCAGTTCACTATTGGGGCAGATGGAGTTATGAGGCGACATGATCGTATCTGTGTTCCTGCAAATGCAGAGCTAAGACAGCGCATATTGCAGGAGGCTCATTGTACAACTTACTCAGTACACCCTGGTACGAGTAAGATGTACCATGATGTGAGACGCTCATATTGGTGGGGAGGGCTGAAGCCTGATGTAGCCAGATTTGTGGCTCAGTGTGCAACCTGTCAGCAGGTCAAGATAGAGCATCTCAAGCCTGGAGGTGAGCTCCATCCACTGCCAGTGCCGCAGTGGAAGTGAGAGGACGTCTCCATGGATTTTGTGACTGGTTGAGGGTTAGTAGGAGCTTTGATGCCATCTGGGTGATTACTGACAGATTGACGAAGACGGCACATTTCATTCCAATCAGAGAGACGTGGCTAGTGAGTAGATTGGGTGAGAAGTACACTAGACAGATAGTGAGACTCTATGGGGTACCGAGGACGATCGTTTTTTATCGTGATGGACGATTCACATTGAAATTTTGGCAGCAGATTCAGACTGCTTTGGGGACGAGTCTACATTTCACGACTGCGTTTCACCCCCAGACAGATGGTCAGTCAAAGAGGACCATTTAGACCTTAGAGGACATGTTGCAAGCCTGTGTGTTGGATTGGGGACAGGGATGGTCTGATTACCTCCCACTCGTTGATTTCTCATACAACAACAGCTGGCATGCATCAATAGGGATGGTTCCTTATGAGGCACTGTATGGACGTAGATGCCGTACACCTTTATGTTGGGATGAGCCTAGTAGTATCAGTGAGATAGCGCCAGAACAGATTCAAGATGATATGGCTCGAGTAGCGCTGATTAGAGAGAGGATGCTAGCTGCACAGAGTCGCCAGAACGTATCTCCGACGCGAGGCGTCAAACGTTTTGGCATAAAGGGGAAGCTGACTCCCCGATATGTCGGTCCTTTCGAGATACTGGATAGAGTTGGGAGAGCAGCTTACAGATTAGCATTGCCTCTGAGGTTAGAGGGTGTTCACCTTGTGTTTCATGTGTCTCAGCTGAGGGAGTATATACCAGATCCGAGGCACATCGTGAGTTATGATGATCTGGTAGTTGAGCCGGACAACACGTTTAGAGAGCACCCCATTGCAGTCCTAGAGCGAGGTGTGAGACGCCTGCGTTCGAAGGACATTCCTATGCTGACGATACATTGGTCTAGACGAGGACCTAATGAGGATACGTGGGAGATAGAGGATAGTATCCAGAGGAACTATCCAGAGTTCTATGCTGAGCTAGATGCACCAGTAGGATCCACGAGTAGATCTTAGTGCCTTCTTGGTGAGTGCATGTTATGTGTTTATGTGATATGTTGTGTTTTCGTGCCAGCTGTGATATGTGCATATGATGTGTTAGATCTGGTTTGCTAGTACGAGATAGGTATAGTTGGAGATGGTTCTTTCCTCCATGCTATGGTGTGTGTGTGTTAGGATTAGCTGGAGATGGTCCTTCCCTCCATGCTACCTTTGATGGACATAGTGTGAGTGGAGATGGTTTTCTTCCACATAGTAGTGTTATGTGTACGTTTTGGCTGGAGACGGCTTTCCTCCATGCCAGTGTGATGTGGTAAGTGTTTGGCTAGAGATGATCTTCCTCCAGGCCTTGTGTAGAGTTACTATACTGGAGTTGTGATTCCTCTATGCGGTGTTGAGGATATAGAATGTTATAGGTTGTGACCTGATGTTCTTGAGGAGAGAGTTTACCTCGGCTTATGGGTCCGAGAGGATTTGGGATTTTGCAAGTTTTGGGACGAAACTCGTTTTTAGGGGGTTGTGATGTAAGAGCCTTAGTCTTTGGAGCCTAGGAGCCTAGTTGAGCTTTAGTGAGCCTAGCCTTGAACCTGTTAGCCGCTCCTGCGCACCACCTGGGCCGCCACAGCGGCTGGGCGCCCTTGCGCCTTGGGCTAGCTGCCCTTGCGGCTTTGTATGAGTGCATCCACTTTTGTTGACTCTTTGACCCGTGCTTTGCGGCTAGCTTCTCTTATAAGCTTTGCCTTGCTTCAGATGAGGGGTTTCTTACCTCATTCAAGCTTCTTTATCCTCTCCACGTTCTTCATCCTCTCCTCTCATCTTCCTTGATCTTCTTTGATCTCTTCTTGTTCTTGTGAGTGAGTTCTTGAGAGTTTGAGTGTGGTTTTGACCTTGGATGATCTTGAGGTTGTTGCTGAGGGTTGGTGTTGTTGTATTGAGGTTGTAGATGTGTTGTGTGCTCCCAGGTGCAGCTTAAGGCTTGCTGTGGTAAGATCTTCTCCTTCATCTCTCTTACTTCCTTCTTTCTTGCTTCTTTCTTCTTCTTTCTAGCTTAGGATCACAAGCTGAGCTTGTATGGATCCTTTCCTAGCCTTTTGATGATCATATATGTGTGTATGTGCATATATGTTGCTGTGGTGTGTTGAAGAAGTGAAGAGAGTCGAGAAAGGGATCGAAGAGAAGTCGGGACCAACTCTCTGCACAGTTGGCCGCCCTTGTGCCTAACTCCAGCCGCCCCTGCGCCTGGTATGAGCCACCCTTACGCCTCACAGGGTCAGCCTTGTATTCTTGCTTCTGTTGGTGCATACCTGGTTGGTATGTCTTCCTTCCTTCCTTTCCTTTGGCCTTGGCTCAGTTGATAGCTAGGCTAGTGTGGTTAGGATGAGTTGTATGATAGAGATGTGCCTTAGGCGCTTGTGTTGATATTGAGGTTATGCGGTAGGCATATGTGAGCTTGTTATGATCTTGAGGTTTAGATTGAGGTTGTAGGTTGTTTATGGTTATGGAGACGAGTCTCCTAACCCTTGTAGTATATGATGTTGTGTTCCTTGATATTGCAGGCGTTGGTTTCTTCCCCAAGGGGAAGCTGTGACATGGTATTGGATACGACTATATGAGTTAAGTCCATAGGACTTACTTAGCATTCGGTTATAGATTTGTGTGATTGTGATGGTTGTGTGTGTTCATATGATTGTGCATTTATAACCTAAACCGGACTAGGATGACCATTTATTACATTTAAATGGCCCAAGTGTATTATAGCAGGGCGGTAACCACCGGTCTCCACCTGAGGGTTAGAAGGAGGTGCCTGGAAGCCAGTAACATATGGGGGGACGAGTGATGATCACCCCCATGCAAAACCCCTGTGTTAACGGGGAAGGGACGAGGTTCTGAGGCTCCTCGTGTTACAAAAGAAGTTGAATTAGTAATGGAATAACGTAATGAAAGATAATAAATGAATGTGTGTGGCATTGCATGTATGAGATGTTGATGTGTGTTTGTGCTATTACCTTCATGCTTATCTATTGTTGTAGCTAACAGTGTATACCGTGTTGTAGATGATCTGCAGGTTAGGAAGACTGCAGAGTGAGCCAGATGGTTTGACCAGCCGAGGACATCTGTACATTAGGATGCGTGGGTTGGGATCTTTTGTATCAGATGTTTATGTTTGATGTTTTGTACTCGGCTTTATGGTTGTAAACGCTTTTGATGTATCATACAACTTTTATGTATTTGGTTTTCCTCTACTTGTGCCTTGTTGTAAGATCTTGTGAACTTGTTGTCAGTCTAGGGTCAGGATCCATTGTGAGATCCTAGCCCAATGTAGCATTCCAAGTCTTATGGATTTGGGGTGTTACAAGGGGAGCCCCGGCGCGGGGGTTTGAGTTGAGGAGTACTGATCAACCAGAGGCACCGACGACCACATGTACTATTTGGATCCATGACTTACCTGTACGAGTTCTTTTTCATACGGGTGCTACACACTCCTTTATATCTTATGCATGCGTAGATAGGTTGTCCTTAGCTACTGTAGAGGGGATACCATTTGTGATAGGATTACTTGATGGGAGTAAGGTCAAAGGGACCCGGGAGATTTATGATTGCCCAATTCATTTGGGAGATCGGGATTGGCTGGTGAACTTCCTAGTCATGCCTTAGCACATGAGGACGTGATCTTAAGGATAGATTGGATGACGAGGCATGGAGCGATCTTAGACATTGGCAGGAGGACCGTGATTGTCGCCACTGAGGAGGGTCACATAGCGATATTTTGAGGATGGGACCTCGGAAAGTCCGGCACCGTTATCAACGCAGTGAGAGCAGCGAGACTGATAGCACAGGGTTACGAGGCCTTCTGATATTATGCCATGAGAGAACGCAAGAGCGTGACAGTGGAGGAGATACTAGTTGCATGTAAGTTTGCAGAGGTGTTTAGTGACGATCTGCCAGGGTTGCCTCCATAGAGGAGCGTCGAATTTAGCATTGAGTTAGAGCCGGGCACGAGACCGATCTCGAAGGCCCTGTACCGCATGAAACTGATAGAGTTGCTTGAGATGAAGAAGCGGTTAGAGGAACTGGCTGAGAAGGGCTTCATACGCCCTAGTGTGTCCCCCTTGGGAGCGCCAATATTATTTGTGAGGAAGAAAGATGGATCGATGAGGTTGTGCATCGATTATAGAGAGTTGAACAAGGTCACCATCAAGAACAAGTATCCACTGCCTCGCATAGATGATTTGTTGGACCAGTTGCATGGAGTGTCCGTGTTTTCGAAGATCAATTTGAGATCGGATTATCACCAGCTAAGGGTGAGAGATCAGGACATACCTAAGACAGCATTCCGGACTAGGTATGGCCATTATTGTAAGAGCCTTAGTCTTCAAGAGATCTCGTACATGCGCTTCAGCTGAGACGCAACTGCCTTTCTTCTTTGGAGCTGTAGTGGGCCGCCCCTGCGGTTCTGTGAGCCGCCCCAGCGGCAAAGCCGGCAGCCCCTGCGGTTTGTGGTGGGCTGCAGCCATCTTCTTTGACCCGAGCCTTGCTTTTTGACCTCTCTTTCCTTTATATCTTCTTCTTCTCCTCCAGATGAGGGTTACCTCATTCTCTCTCCTGATCCACCTCTCCTTACGTTTATCTTCTCCTCTTCTCTTCCCTTGGATCTCTTCTTGATCTTTGTTGGAGTTTGAGTGAGTTTGTGTTCTTGTGAGCTTGGCTTGTTGCTGATTATGATGGTTGTTGCTATTGTGCTTGTGATGGAGCCAGCCTTGAGGTGTTGATGGAGCTCTGCTCTTGTTTAGGTCCAGCTTGGTGAGATCTCTCTCCTTCTTCCCTTTCTTTCTTCTTTTCTTCCTTTCTATGCTCTTTCCTTTCTCCTTAGCTTAGGATCCACAAGATTGATCTTGTGGCAGCCTTGATTGGCTTCTTCTGATGTATATATGTATGTATATGTGTGTGTGTGTGTATGGATGTTGGCTGAAAGAAGAGTGAAGAGATCGATTGAAGAAGCAAGGAGGAGCTGAAGGTGTGTCTTTGCACACCAGCCGCCCCTGCACCATCTCTGGACCGCCCCAGCGCCAGCAGTGAGCCGCCCCTGCGTCATCCCCTAGCCGCCCCTGCGGCCACCTGCACCAGCTTGGTGTTGCACTTGGTTCTGGAGGTGTGTGTTGCCTCTAGGCCTTCTTTAGGATGCCTTTGTTCCCTCCCTTCCTAGTATGAGTGTATAGGTTCATGCTAGATGTGTTAGGTTGTGCTTTGATGAGGTTATGATCGGTATATGCCATGTATGGCTTTTGAGGATTATAGGTTGTGAGGTTTAAGTTGAGGATGATCCTATGGATCCCTTGGGTCTAGGTGTGACCCCTTTGATGAAAAGAGGTTGATATATCTTTATGCCTTGTTATTAGGCAGTGCCCCTCTCTCAAGATTGGAGGTTGTTGTGGTTGAGTTGTGTACGAGGTTGAGGTAAGTCCATAGGACTTACTTAGCTACCATCCCTATATTGGGTGTTTTCATGAGTGGTGTGTGCTTATTATGTTTGCTATGATAGCATGAGATGTCGTTTAAACCGACCTATGTTTTATTGATTGCCCCGTATGCGTGGATTTGATAACCTTTTCCTTTCATCCTGCCATGGAGTCTGGGAGGTTCTCTGATGTCGGGTCAGACTGGTTTACAGGAAGGGTGCAATCCACTCCTATAGGATACAGGGATTGTGTGACCGATTTGCACTCAGAGTCGGGGATGATACGGTCCTCGTGTCATATATTTTCATCTATATATAAATATACGCGATTTGAGTGAATGGCTATTATGTAAAGATAATAAATGGGTAAATGTGTGAAAGCATGCCGATGTGTTTATCTTTCATGATTGTGTTTGTGCTTATGCATTATCTCATATATGTATGGTTAGCTAACGGTTTCATACCGTGTTGTAGATGTTTGCAGTTTAGGCGTTGCTGAGTAATCTGGCAAGGTGACAGGCGAGGACTCTCGTACATTAGGTGGTTGGTTTGGGGTGTTATGTTTTCCCTCCTGTGTGAGGATGATCTTTTGTACCTCCTATGTGAGGATGTTGTTTTATATACTCAGCTATATTGTTGTTTACCTTCGGTTGTACAATTTATATGGTTTTATGTATTTGTTTTATATCTGTCAGTGCCATGTTGTAAGGTCCAGTGAACTTGTTGTCAAGCTAGGGCCAGGATCCACTGTGAGATCCTAGCCCAATGTGGCATCCCGAGTCCCGCGGATTCGGGGTGTTACAATTATGAGTTTGTAGTGATGCCATTCGGGCTCACTAATGCGCCAGCAGTGTTCATGGAGTTGATGAACGAGATTTTCATCGACTTCTTAGACCAGTTTGTAGTGGTCTTCATTGACGACATTCTAGTTTACTCTAGGAGTCAAGAGGAGCATGTCGGGCACTTGAGAACAATGTTACAGATTCTGTAGGATAGCCAACTTTATGCTAAGTTGTCCAAGTGCGAGTTCTAGATGTCAGAAGTGGCTTTCCTAGGCCATGTAGTGACTACTGAGGGGATTAAGGTCGATCCGGCGACGATCGAGTCAATGTTGGTAGAAAAACGGGCGATCTAGATCGAGGAGAAACTTCAACTACTTCTTCTTGATTGTTCGAGTTGGATCAAATGTAGAATTTGGGTGGCGGAAGCGTTTGGTTGATCCTTCAAAAGGATCCTCGAATATGAAGGCTTGGATCAAAGACTAGATCCAAGATAGAATATTTAGAGGGTGGAATAAGAGATGATGCCTAAACTAAGTAAGAGGATTTTCCTTCTTAATACTTAGTATTCAACTTAGACATGATCTTACAAATGAGTCAAGCCATCCTTATATAGTGGATGGGGGCTAACCAAAGGTTCAAACATAAATTACAGAATTAAAGTCAGAATTAAGTTCCGAATATGAAAAGCCTAAAATATGAAAGGTCGGAATTTAATTCACGGAATTATGTTCTGGAATTAAAGTTCCGAATATAAAAAGACTTATTATTAAATAGCCGAAATAATAATAACATGTCTTCAAAATGTGCGGGTCCTTCTAGCCGGAAACACGGATGTCGATGTCATCCGGGGGCGTATCATTCTCCTCCTCTTAAATGTGAAACGTCCTCGTTTCACCGTCAAAAAAAGAAAGAAGTCACTTGAGGAACAAGACCCTTGAAATGCAGCACTGGATGCACAATGTCGGAGTCGGGCGGCTTTGACTTGTAGTCTTTCACAAGGATGGTGGGGCCGCCAATCTTGTTGAATATAAAAAGGACAAACTCCGGATCTGGAGGCTCGAACTTGTAGTACATGTGGATGGTCTCGCCGGTGAGTTTGTCTACCATGCCATCTAAGCTTGTGACATTGTACGTTGGAGGCATGCCGGAAAGAAGCAAGGGTAAGTCAGTAAATATGTTATTAGACAAAACAAAATCAAACCTCGGTTCAGCCGGTTCGAACTTGTAGGCCAACAACATAATGGTGTCATTGTCATGATTGATGGCTTCTTCACCCTTGATGATGATCTCATCTTTGTCATCTTGAAAATACTCTCCACATAATGGATTGACAAGATAAATTGGAACGACTGGGGAACAAGTTTTAATGACGACATCTTCCTCGTCTGTGACTTCGTCACACAACGGTTGGACCACCAACTCACACCGTGGTTGTGACACCGCTTGAGGTGCTTCTTGTTGGGCGGCCGTCATGAGGGATACCATTTGTGCCTTCAATTTTTCAATCTCTTCCCTTAAATACTTATCCTCTTCTTGTTGTTTCTTGTAGGGATTTTCTTCAAGATAAGCACTTTGTCTTGGAGCAACATAGGTATCCTCATAATATTCTTGTCGGTGTGGATACTGTTGGTGCCTATTCATCGAAAAAGTCAGCCTAGGTGGGTCCGGAGGAGGCAACCACTCCTCGTCCTCAAAATATTGTCTCCGTATGTACCTCCGGGAGGTTTGTTTGGCCGCTTTGAGCTTTAGTTCATGGGGAGACGGCAACCATTCTCCATACAAGTCAAAATGATCATCTTCGTCATAGAACATGATGAACGATAAAGAACCACTTGAAGATCTTCGAAGAACACTTGAAGATCTTCGAAGAACACCAAAGAACATTTGAAGATCTTCAAAGAACACCAAAGAGAGAGAAAAAAAAATTGATGAACAATCAAGAACACAAGTAAAGAACTTGACCTTGATCCCTTGCTCTGATACCAATGGTAGAAAAACGGGCGATCTAGATCGAGGAGAAACTTCAACTACTTCTTCTTGATCTTTCGAGTTGGATCAAATGTAGAATTTGGGTGGCGGAAGCGTTTGGTTGATCCTTCAAAAGGATCCTCAAATATGAAGGCTTGGATCAAAGACTAGATCCAAGATAGAATATTTAGAGGGTGGAAGAAGAGATGATGCCTAAACTAAGTAAGAGGATTTTCCTTCTCAATACTTAGTATTCAACTTAGACATGATCTTACAAATGAGCCAAGCCATCCTTATATAGTGGATGGGGGCTAACCAAAGGTTCAAACATAAATTACAAAATTAAAGTTAGAATTAAGTTCCGAATATGAAAAGCCTAAAATATGAAAGGTCGGAATTTAATTCACGGAATTATGTTCCGGAATTAAAGTTCCGAATATAAAAAAACTTATTATTAAATAGCCGAAATAATAATAACATGTCTTCAAAATGTGCGGGTCCTTCTAGCCGGAAACACGGATGTCGATGTCATCCGGGGGCGTATCAAGTGTCTTCTTGGCAACCTCCGAAGAATGTTAAGGAGGTTCGCAGCTTTCTCGGTTTGGCAGGCTACTACCTCCGGTTCGTGGAAGGGTTATCCCTGATTGCCCGACCACTTACATGCCTTTTGAGGAAGACTACTCGGTTCGTTTGGTTTGAGCCGTGTCAGCGGAGCTTTGAGGAGCTGAAGAGAAGATTGACGTCTGCTCCGATTTTAGCACAGCCTGAGGGTACAGATGACTTTGTGGTATACAATGACGCATCCAAGCTAGGCTTGGGGTGTGTTTTGATGTATAGGGGTAAGCTCATAGCCTAGAGTTAGTTGTAGTAGTCCATCCTCTTAAGATCTAGCATCAATATCTCTATGAGGCGACATTTCAGATCTTCACAGACCATAAGAGTCTGAAATACATATTCACTCAGTGGGAGTTATATAACCGCCAGAGGCAGTGGCTAGAGTTGATCAAGGATTTCGACCTTGAGATTCTCTACCACCCCGGAACGGCGAATGTAGTTGCTAACGCTTTGAGTCGGAAGACGTCTCGGGAGAAGGCGATAGCCCAGTTGACAGTACAGCCGTAGTTGTACAGAGATTTGGCTTGGATAGAGGTAGAGATTCAGTTTCCAGATACAGTCCATCAGTTGGCTACCTTGGAGTTACTTCCTGATCTGTTGGGTGAGATCCAATAGAAGCAGGAGACTTGTCCGACTTTGACCAGGATCCGTGACAAGATATCTCGAGATGAGGCACCTCAGTTCACTATTGGTGCTGATAGAGTGATGAGATGTCAGGACCGTATTTCTGTGTCATCAGACAGTGAGTTGAGACAGAGGATATTAGGTGAGGCCCATGCTACCCCATACTCAGTACATCCCAGAGCGAGTAAGATGTACAAGGAGGTGAGACATTCTTTTTGGTGGGTTGGTTTGAAGCCCAACGTGGCTCGGTATGTAGCTCAGTGTGCGACTTACCAACAGGTTAAGATTGAGCATCGTAGGTCCGGAGGAGAGTTCCACCCACTGCCACTACAACAGTGGAAGTGGGAGGATATCTTTATGGATTTTGTCAAGGGATTGAGGTTCAGCAGAGGTTTTGATGTTATTTGGGTGGTGGTAGACCGTTTGACGAAGACCGCACGTTTCATTTCGATTAAGGAAACGTGGCCGGTAAGTCGTCTAGCTGAGGAGTTCACCATACACATTGTGAGAGTCCATGGAGTACCGAGGACTATCGTCTCCAACAGGGATGGACGTTTCACCTCGAAATTTTGGCAGTAGGTACATACTGCTTTGGGGACGAGTCTCCACTTTACTATTGCTTATCACCCACAGACCGACGGTCAGTCTGAGAGGACCATCCAGACGTTAGAGGACATGCGACGGGCTTGTGTACTAGATTGGGGATAGGTATGGCCTGATCATCTCCCCCTTGTAGAGTTTTCATATAATAACAGTTGGCACGCGTCTATTGGGATGGCCCCTTATGAGGCTTTGTATGGGCGGAGATGTCGCACCCCATTGTGCTGAGATGAACCTAGTAGAGCTTATCGAGTAGCTCCAAACCAGATACAGGATGACATCGCTCGGATTGCCCTGGTCCGAGAGCGGATGTTAGCAGCTCAGAGTCGTCAGAAATCCTACGCCGACAAGAGGCGTCGACCTTTGGAGTTTAGAGTAGGTGCACAGGTGTGGTTGAGAATGTCACCGACGAGAGGCGTCCGGCGTTTCGGCATTAAGGGGAAGTTAAGTCCCCGATATGTCGGACCATTTGAGATCTTGGAGAGAGTCGGAGAGGTTGCCAACCGATTAGCACTGCCACCGAGATTGGAGGGGGTCCATCCGGTCTTTCATGTATCTCAGTTGAGAGAATATATACCGTGATGCGTCCTTGGATACGTGAATGAAATATTCCGGATCTAGATCAAGCTGAAGCTCAACTACTCCTTAGTTGAAGTGTGAATGCAATTGAAGATGGGTTGCGGAAGCTTAGGGATGGAGGCGGAAGTTGTATGATTGAGTCGATCTAGATTGATCGATCAAACCTTGAAGTGGGTCGGTTGAGTTGGTTCTTGAAGAACCCTCGAATGTGGTTGATTTTGGATCGAAGATCCAAAAGAAGAACTTTGAGAGGATTGGAAGAAGGATTGATGCTCAAGTAAGTAGGAGGAAAATACTTCTCGTTACTTAATCAAATTGAACATGATTTACAAATGAGCCAAGCATCCCCTTTTATAGTGGACGAAGGCCATACAAAAGGTCGGAAATTAAATGACGGAAATATAGTCGGAATTTAAGTTCCGAAAATGAAAAGCCTAAAAATGTGAAAGGTTGCGAATTTAAGTTCAGAATTAAGTTTCCGAAACCAAAAGTCTAATCTTAAATTCGGGAAATTAAGTTCCGGAAATTAAGTGCCGGAAATTAATAAACCGAAAATAAAAAGACTTATTATTATGAAACGCTAAATTACGGAAAATGCGCCGGAACGTTGCCGGCTTGACAAGCTTCAAGTCATAGTGGCGTAGAGACACGGTTTGCAACCAATGGGTCCGTGACAAGCAACGGTGCAGCTAATGATGGAGCCGGTAGCTTGAGCGATTGCTTTAGCACGGGAACGGGTGAGTGGTCCATCGGAGCGAACCCGAAGTGCCTCGTCTTCCTCGTCTTGGAACATAGGGGTCAAGGGCGCATCAGTCCCCCCATCTTGGATGTGAAACGTCCCCGTTTCACCTTCGTCAAATAGGGGCTCAATGTATGGTGCAAGGTCCTTGACATTGAACGTCGGGTGCAAGCCATAGTCGTCCGGAAGCTCCAACTTGTAACCATTCGGGCCATGGCGGGATAAGATGCGGAATGGTCCATCACCGCGGTCCGAGAGCTTGCCTTTGTGGCGGGATGGAAAACGCTCCTTCCTTAAGTGGAGCCAAACAAGATCACCGGGCTCGAATGAGAATGGACGGCGGCCTTTGTTGAGTTGGGAGGCAAGTTAATTGGCATTCCATTGGAGTTGTGTCCTAGTCCGCTCATGAAGCTCAATGATGTGAGCGGCACGACTTGCTCCGGTGATGTGCTCTCCGTCTTTGAGTGGGCGCGGAGTGAAGTCCATTGGGGTGTGTGGATTAAGGCCGTAGACAACTTCGAAAGGTGAAAGCTTTGTTGCCGAGTGTCAAGACCTATTATAAGAAAACTCCACAATAGAAAGTAAGTCCTCCCACTTGTGTGGGTTGTTCCTAAGGGTCGCTCTAAGTAGAGCGCCGAGAGTCCGATTGGTCACCTCTGTTTGACCATCGGTTTGGGGATGATAGCTACTTGAGAACAACAAGTTGGTTCCAAGTTTCCCCCATAAGGTTCTCCAAAAATGGCTCACAAACTTTACGTCCCGATCACTAAGGATGGAACGCGGTATTCCATGTAAGCGCACAACATTGTCAAAGAAAAAGGTAGCTACTTCACTAGCATTTTGTGTGCTCTTACATGCAATAAAATGTGCCATTTTTGAAAAACGATCGACTACCACAAAAATGGAGTCTTTGCCTCGTTTTGACATGGGTAGGCCAACCACAAAGTCCATAGAAAGATCCTCCCAAGGTCCCATTGGTATAGGCAAAGGTGAATACAATCCATCCAGACCTTGGCGCGATTTTGCATGGTGACATGTAATGCAACTTGTGCAAAACCGTGTCACATGCTTGCGCATTCGGGGCCAAAAGAAGTGCTCTTGTAGAGCAGCGAGAGTCTTGGTAGCACCGAAGTGACCACGACCCTCATGGGCCTCCTTTATCAACAAATGACGAATACTCGAGCGCGGGATACAAAGTTTGCCCGCACGGAATAAGAAGTCATCGTTAATAAAGAAAGACTCATGCTCTCGGAGGTCAAGGCATTGAGCAAATATATCCTTGAAGTCAAGATCCGTGGCATATAGCTCTTTGATAAGAGCAAAGTCATGGATCTTGGCGTCCATATGCACAAGAAGGATATATCGGCGAGAAAGGGTGTCGGCAACCACATTCTCTTTACCTTTCTTATGTCGAATGACATACGGAAAGGTCTCAAGAAATTCTACCCAACTATCATGGCGCCGACTCAAGGTAGTTTGACCCTTGAGATACGAAAGAGCCGCATGATCCGAATGAATCACGAACTCCTTCGGCCACAAGTAGTGTTGCCATATTTTAAGACAACGAACTAAAGCATATAGTTCCTTGTCATAAGTTGGATAGTTGAGTGAGGGACCGGAAAGTTTTTCGCTAAAGTAAGCAATGGGTCAATTCTCTTGTAGGAGAACCCCCCCAATGCCCACATTAGATGCGTCACACTCCACCTCGAAGGTTTTCGAAAAGTTGGGGGGTTGGAGTAGTGGCGCATTACAAAGACGGTCTTTGAGCGACTCAAACGCTCGAGCATGGGTGTCACGTCACTCAAATGTGGCACCTTTATTAGTAAGCTCATGTAACGGTGCCGCTATCGAGCTAAAGTCCTTGACAAAGTGTCGATAGAAGTCCGCTAAGACGAGAAAGGCTCGAACCATGGTGGCCGTAGTAGGAGTAAGCCACTCCCGAATGGCGCGAACTTTTGATTCGTCCACTCGTAGTCCGTCCTTAGACACGACATAGCCAAGAAAAATTGTGGTGTCCGGGCAAAAGACACATTTCTCCAAATTGACAAATAATTGCTCTAGTCTAAGGCACTCGAGCACTTGGCGAAGGTGCCCGATGTGTTCATCCAAAGACTTACTAAAGACAAGGATATCATCAAAGTAAACTACTACGAAAGTACCCAAAAATCAGCGCAAGACGTGGTTCATGACGCGGATGAATGTGGACGGGGCGTTGGAGAGACCAAATGGCATGACAAGCCATTCGTAGAGGCCATGCTTCGTCTTGAAAGCCGTCTTCCATTCATCACCTTCGGCCATGCGGATTTGATGGTATCCGCTCCGGAGATCGATCTTTGAGAATATGGTGGCGCCATGGAGCTCATCCAACATATCATCGAGGCGCGGGATCGGATGGCGGTACTTGACGGTAATTTGATTGATAGCTCGGCAATCGACGCACATCCGCCAAGATCCGTCTTTCTTGGGCACAAGTATGACCGGCACGGCACATAAAGACAAAGACTCACGAACATATCCCCGGTCTAGGAGCTCTTGGACTTGGCGTTGTAGCTCCTTGGTCTCTTCCGGACTTGCACGGTATGCGGCACGGTTGGGCAAAGACGCGTCGGGCACCAAGTCGATTTGGTGCTCAATTCCTCGGATTGGTGGCAAGCCGGGTGGTAGTTTGTCGGTCAAAATGTCCTAAAATTCGGACAACAACAAAGACACCTCGTGTGGGACGTTACTTGGGTCATGGGAAATAGATAAGCAAAAAGGGACAAGTAAGAAACAAGGAAACTTACCTTCCATGACCAGTGTCAAATCATGTCGTCGAGCCAATAGGATTCGTGGCTCACATCGCCCTTGAATGGTAGGAGCGGGAGGTGCATGTGTCGGGACAATGCTCTTACTACCTCTTGCTTCGGTAGCATTAACCTTAGGGCCGGAGGAACGGGATCCGGAAGTATGAGCATCCACAACATCGGGAGAGGTTCAAGAGAGGCCGATGTTGGCGGCACCTTAGTTGTGTCATCGATAAATTGTTGCCTTTTTCGTTCTGCATAGTCAACTAAAATTTCCTGTGGAGTCATAGGCAAAAGTGTGATCCGTTTTCCACTATATTGGAACATGTACCGGTTGAGATAACCATCATGAAAAGTTTTACGGTCAAATTGCCATGGTCGTCCCAAAAATACATGTGTGGCGTCCATTTTGATAACGTCACAAAGGACCTTATCAACATAGGCACCAATAGAAAACGTCACCCACAGTTGTTGTGTGACGGTGTCACTTGCCTTATCGGAAATCCATTGGAGTCCGTAAGGTTGTGGGTGGGGGGTTGTAGGCAACTTAAAGTGTTTCACCACTTTTTCGTTGACAATATTACAACACGAACCCCCATGGATGATAAGAGAGAGACTAGTGTCATTGACCAAGCAACGAGAGTGGAAGAGATTCTCGCGTTGGTCAATAGGAAAATGCTCTTTTATAGCCAAAATACGATGAGAGACTAGAGCAAACTTACCTGGTTGTGCCGGACCGCAAACAAGTTGGTCGTCGCATGGCTCCATGCCATAGTAGGGGTCGACATCTTGGTCATCTTCCAAGAGGATATCACCATCATATTCCTCTTCGCTATCGGCATATGACGAGTTGGCAAACATCACCCGCTTAGTGTTCGGGCAATCACGTTGGACATGACCAAACCCGCTACATTTGAAACACATGGGTTCTCTTGGGCGGGCCACCGTTTGAGATCCTTGTTGGGTTCAGCCCGGAGGCGTTTGTGTTGGAGCAACGGTGCTGCGGTATGGTGTTTTCTCGGTAGCCGCTTGCCGGGTGGGTTGACTCATCCGTGGTGATCCTTTACCGGCTCCGGAATCTTGGGGACTAGAAACATCTCGAGAACGGGAATTAGTGGTATAAGATTATTGACAAGTGGAAGAATTATACCTTGAGTATCAAGGTGTTTCGAGTTGTTGCTTGTGAAGTTTCATGGCGGTGTGACATAAAGCTCCCAAGTCCTTATAAGGGACAATCTCAAGGGGGCGCCGGATTGACGGATTAAGGCCGCTCATGAATTTGGTTCGAAGGGCGGAGGCGGAGGCCGAGATGCCGGCCTTCATGTGCATGTCCTCCAGCTTGGCTAAGTAAGCCACCGGAGTAAGGCTTCCTTGTTGAAATTCGGCAATTTGCAACCGCATGTCATTTTTGAAGTCGTCGGGCACGTACTTCTTAGTCATGACATAGATCAATTGATCAAATATCGCAACCGGTGCCCATCCTCGGTTCTCACGGTTGGTCTCGTACCGGTTCCACCAAGATTTTGCATCACCTTCAAAGTAAAGTGTCGCCGCTTCGATTTTCTCATACTCCTCATAATGGCAATGCTTGAGAGCTCTTTTCATATCTTGTGCCCAATCAAGAAACGCACAAGGATCATATTCACCATAAAATACCGGAAATTTAACCTTACCTTCCCTACGAGCTCGGTAGGGATCCGGTCGGGGTGGTGCTATATAGGCGTCTTCGTGATGGGCTCACCGGTGGCCATCGTTATGCCTTTGGCGCCCATGATTATGTGGTGCACGCCTTTGTGGGTTAGGAGGAGGCAACCATTCTTCTCCTCGATCTTGGTTCTCAAAAGGCTCTCGAATGGGTGGATGCCATGGACGGACATGTGCCACCCGCTCCAAGTCCGACTCATCATCGGAGAACTCATCAAAGTCATCTCTCTCGTCATACTCTTCATAATCATGATACATCGGTTGCCGGCTATGCCGTTGGCGGCGTTGTCCGGACCGATCATTCTCGGAACGTTGAGAGCAATCATTTGTTTGATAATGATACCGGTCATCAACCCGGGAGGGACGGTTGGTGCGTTGGGCACTAGATGGAGGAGGGGAAGTGCCATACTTACGTCGGTTGTGCTCATAGCGTTTGTGCCGATTTTCCGTGTCAACATATAGCAAATCATTTGGAGAAGGGTCAGGGTTCTCGTCACCTTTATTGTGGGACTCATGACCGTCGTTTTGGGAGGGCCCGTGGTTTTCAATGACGGAGGCAAGCCGTCGACCGTTAGATGGTTTGGCTCCCAAGATACCTTTGCCTTTGCGACGTCCATCGGACGTGGAAGCATCGACCAAGGCTCCATTTGGATTTGGTGGAGCGGTCGTAAGGGCAAGCATTTGGGCCTTCAAAGTTTCAAGCTCTTGCCTAAGGGAGGCATTTTCTTCGGTCAAAGTAGTGAGCTCTTGCCTTTCACTAGATTCCTGAGAATTTTCCATTGTGACGTTAATCATAACTCCAAGATTGGACACAAAATTGCAAGCAATCAAATGAGCAAGGTGACAAGATAAGTCAACGTTACCCACGTTCAAGTGCGTTAAGGTTCAACCTTTGGGAAGACCGTGTGGCGGTTAGGCAAGGAAGGCAAATCCAACAAATTTAAACCAAAATGCACACAAAATCAATAGAAAATTTGCAACTTGTAAGAAAATAGAGAGATAGGAAATGGACGGGTTGTTTATCGGCAAGTTTTACTTGCTTTGGTCTTTGACCTTTTTCAAAAATCCGATTATTCGGATGGACCGGTTTGCCGGACGTCTTTTACTTTTGTTCTTTGTGGAATTGTTTCTTTTTGAAACTTTTGAATGCAACCTTTGGGATGCAAGAGATGAATCCACTTTTTCTTTTGAAACAAATCCGTTTTTTGAAGAGATTTTTCTTTGTTTTTGGTTTCTGGAATATCAAAAAACGTGATATCCGATTTTGTCAACAAAAAATCCCAAGAAAATGGTGAAATTGATTAACAAAAATGTCGGATTGGGTAAGGAAAAATGTTTTGTTGATTAATGGTTTGATGGCAAACCAAAAATCTCCTAAATTTGCTTTGCAAAATGGATCGAGAAAAAAAAATTTCAAGAACGTGGATGAAGATGCGAAGAACGATATGAAGATGATGATGAACAAAAGGCAAAAAGGATGAATATGATAACGCACAAAAACAAGAGTAAAGATAACTTAGCTTAGATCCCTTTGCTCTGATGCCAATTTGATGCGTCCTTGGACACGTCAATGAAATATTCCGGATCTAGATCAAGCTGAAGCTCAACTACTCCTTAGTTGAAGTGCGAATACAATTGAAGATGGGTTGCGGAAGCTTAGGGATGGAGGCGGAAGTTGTATGATTGAGTCGATCTAGATTGATCGATCAAACCTTGAAGTGGGTCGGTTGAGTTGGTTCTTGAAGAACCCTCGAATGTGGTTGAGTTTGGATCGAAGATCCAAAAGAAGAACTTTGAGAGGATTGGAAGAGGGATTGATGTTCAAGTAAGTAGAAGGAAAATACTTCTCATTACTTAATCAAATTGAACATGATTTACAAATGAGCCAAGCATCCCCTTATATAGTGGATGAAGGCCATACAAAAGGTCGGAAATTAAATGACGGAAATAAAGTCGGAATTTAAGTTCCGAAAATGAAAAGCCTAAAAATGTGAAAGGTTGGGAATTTAAGTTCGGAATTAAGTTTCCGAATTAAATTCCGAAACCAAAAGTCTAATCTTAAATTCGGGAAATTAAGTTCCGAAAATTAAGTGCCGGAAATTAATAAACCGAAAATAAAAAGACTTATTATTATAAAACGCTAAATTACGGAAAATGCGAAAAATGCGCCGGAACGTTGCCGGCTTGACAAGCTTCAAGCCATAGTGGCGTAGAGACACGGTTTGCAACCAATGGGTCCGTGACAAGCAACGGTGCGGCTAATGATGGAGCCGGTAGCTTGAGCGATTGCTTTAGCACGGGAACGGGTGAGCGGTCCATCGGAGCGAACCCGAAGTGCCTCGTCTTCCTCGTCTTGGGACATAGGGGTCAAGGGCGCATCATACCGGACCCGAGACACGTCATCAGCCATGAGGATCTGATAGTTGAGCCCGACCACACTTTTGTGGAGTAACCAGTAGCTGTCCTGGAGTGCAGTACTAGACGTCTGCGGTCCAAGGAGATACCGATGTTGAGGATCCAGTGGTCTAGACGAGGAGCCGAGGAGGCCACCTGGGAGATAGGAGAGCATTAGACGTAGTTATCATGAGTTCTTTGCGGAGCTTGCCGCTACTTCTATACCAACGAGTTAGTACTCGGATGTTGTTTTGTTTGAATTTTATGATTTTACCTTGGATTGAGTGATTGTGGTCCCTTTTATGTGTTGTCTCATTATGATGGTTGAGTAGTTGCATGTTAAGAAACTAGATTAAAAATTCAGTGAGACCAAGTGATACAAATGTATGTATGGAAGTCGTATGATTAGATACCTTCTTCTAAGTTTCGGGACGTAACTTATTTTAAGGGGGCACTGATGTAATATCCGAAAATTTTATGTCCATTTTATTCCGGGTCAAATCGGTTTTTGATCCACTAACATTTCCTCATTCTAGATAGTGTTGCACATCATCAAAATTTATCATTTTATGTAACCTTAATTCACATAAAATGATATGTCAAACCCTAGTTTGTAGCATGACATGTCCTTGACAAAGTCATGACGTCCTTTTTACGAGACCAAGACGAGTCTATGACAACATTTGACGAGATCAAGACGAGACCATGACAAGCTTGTGACGAGGCCATGACAAGCCTTGACAAACTCTCAGCCCATTCCCTCTCTTGACCCATGTTTTTCAGCCATACAAACACTCATCCCACCTTCTCCTCATTCCTTGCTTGTGAGCATTTTTGGACTGCTGGTACACGCCAGACAAAAGGCCCGTCGAGACACTGGCCCAACAAGCAAAAGGCCTGCTTCTTCCTTACGCGTGATGAGCTAGAGCGAGGGAGAATCTTTGTGTAACATCTCTACATATCCCGCAGCAGATGGTGCGCCTTCCATACAGTAATTGCACGTCCTGATTCCCGTCCACATTCAGCATTGCATCCCCATTCTTTCCTTCTACAGTGGGTCATCCTCATCACAGCAATCGATCGCCATCTCCCACTCTCAATCTCATGGCCCTAACCGACTGGTTCCGCCTATTCCTCTCTGTCGCCTCCGGAGTAGAGTGTTGAAACCGTCATCCACCATAGATAGGTGCACGCCAAAAGTTCAGCGCGATCGGTACACAGGTATGACGCCTTCTTCGTTGCCCAGTCAACATGGATCTACCACATGGAAACTAAACTCTCACATTCACCCTATGTAGTCTGATCCGAGTCTAAAGCTGCATCTCCTTGTTAACAATCCAGAGATCCAGTGCAATCACGTAACCAATCTACCCCCTGGCATCTTGCTTACCTTTTCAATCATCTCAACCGTCTTCCTCTTTGCAGCGTGGTCGATAGGAGGGAGAGTGCACTATCTGCAGCACACATGCCAGAAAGGAACGAAGAGCTGCAAGCCTTGTGGTAAGCACCTCTACAAACCTTCTTGTCTTAATCCATACGCAGGAGATGATGTTTGTGTGCATATGTTAGTGATCTCCATAGGAATCGAACCTAGGACGTTAGTAAGGGTTAATGCAGAATTTTTGGTGGTCAGTGAGACTCGAACTAGGGACCTCTGGATAGACTTAATGGTGAATTATGTTGACAACAAGAATCGAAGTGGAGACCTCCTGCTTACCCTGTTTTACAGCCTTGACCTATTGACTTTAGGATCTAGTTTTGATATCTTAGATCGAGCATCCACCGTTGAATTTTTGATATCTTGTAGATAGATATATGTAGTTTACTGAATTAACATTTGGGAATGAATTAACGCTTGGATTAGAATTTGTAAGGTCCCAAAGTAGAGCGGGTGGGCTGTTTTTCCTAGAAAGGAAAAATTGGCTAAGTATAGATTCTACATTTTATATCCAACTTTGGAGACTTGTGTAGGAGTTATGGTTGGGTAGTTTTGGAAAATCTTTACTCCTATGAATAGATGACATATCATAGACGACCTATAGATTTATTTTGGAATTTTTATATTTTTATTCGAGCCTCGTATCTTAAGCCAAAGTCGGACCTTAGCGACTTTTTATGAAAATCTAGAATTTGTGTATAACTCCTATAAATGTTTAGCGAACTATCCCTTGAGAGCTAGATTATGGAAATAGGTTTCAAAGGAGAATTTAGAAGTAAGTTACAAAATATTCTGGAGTTTCGGGACCAGGGGTAAAATAGTCATTTTACCTTACGAGGGGTTTTTAGTAAGCTCTCTTATGATGAGATTGTATATCTTAGAAATTATAGATTTCTAATAAGATGGGATACATTATTGATTCCCTTGCCTCCTATGACAAGCGATTGAGTTTCTACAGTAGCAGACCGAGTTGAGATTAAGAGATTTGAGATTTTATTCAGGTAAGTCCTTGTGACTTACTTAGCTGGTTTCTAGATGTTAGCTGAATGATGATAATGGTGTGTGTTGATTGTTTGATAATTATAAGATGCCTAGGACGACTTTTATTATTTTATGGCCCAAGTGTATGTATAACGGGCCGTGACATCACTACCCAGCTCTGACAGGAGACTGGGAAGTTCTCTATACCCAGACCATACAGGTACAAGGTGAGATGCATCGGATCCATTCCTGATGGTTACACGGGGCGGGGCGAGGTTTGGGAATCCCTCGTGTCACAAAATAAGTATCATTAGTAAGAGTGAATGACCTAAGTAAAGATAATAAATGAATTTTTTGAAAGCATGATGTATGTTTAGTTTTGCAATTGTGTATGTGTGCTATTTTCATTTATCTAATGTTTAGATAGCTAGCTAACGGTTGTTTTGTTGTGTTGTTTAGATTTACCACAAGTTAGAGCAGAAGCTGAGTGGTCTGGAAGTAGTGGTCAGTCGGATCTCCGTACTCCCTAGAGTAGGGTTTGGGGTTTTTGCATTTATGTTTCCTTTATTGTATGAGGATAGATAGACCTTTTATGTTCTTAAGTATTGTTGGATGTTAGACGTTGTGTTGCATTCATATCGCTTAAACCATCGCTTTGTGAATTTCGGTTTCTTTATTTGTGTCTTGTTGCAAGATCCTAGTAAGATTGTTGTCAAACTGAGGTCGGGATCCATTGTGAGGTCCTAACCAGTAACTTTCCGAGTTCCGAGAATTCGGGGTGTTACAACCAAAACGCCATGAAATGTATTATTTGTATACTCTTTAGACTCTCTATTTATACAAGTTTTAAAACCATCAAACTTAGTAGTTAATCGATTGGGACAACAAAAACCCTCAAAACATTTAACTAAATAGACCATTTTGATAATCATTTGAAAAAAAAATCTTCCCTAAAAATAAAACTTAACTAAAAAGCCAAGATTACTTTAGGGAAGAACATAATGAACCACATAATTGTAGGTTATCGATCCAAAAATAAACTCTCCTAAAAATAAAACTTTAGGGGTACGATTACTTTATAAAAGAACATTATGACCACATAATTGTAAGTTAACGATCTCAAAAATAAAATATTATTCCGATATGAATAATAATTATACTTGAACTTAACCAAAAGGCCAAGAAATGTATTATTTGTATAATCCTTAGACGCTCTATTTATACAAGTTGTAAAACCATCAACCTTAGTAGCTAATCGATGTGGGATAACAAAATCCCTCAAAAAGTTTAACGTAAATAGATCAGCCTAATAATCATTTGAAAAATGAAAAACTCTTTCCTAAAAAATAAACTTTAAGGGTACAATTATTTAACCAAAATAACGTGAAAATATTTAACGTAAATAGAAATCGAAAACTAATAGAAAAAATCGGAGTACATTTATTTTTATTTAATAAATTATCCTAAAATATATTGGTTCCAACAATAAAAAGTAACGTAAATAGTTCCACTAACATATTGTTAATTTGTTGACAAAAGATTCTCTAGCTTAAAAAATAGTTTAAAAAAATAAAGATTTATTGGCAAAAAATGTATTATTTGTATAGTCAAAATCTTGAAAAAATTTAATGTAAACAGATAAGGTTGCCTAAAAAAACTCGAGGGACACAATTACGACCCACATAAATGTAGGTTAACGATCCAAAATATAAAATATAATTCATATATGAATAGTAATTGTACTTGAACATAACCAAAACGTCAAGAAATGTATTATTTGTATTTTTTAGACTCTCTATTTATACAAGTTCTAAAACCATCAAGCTTAGTAGCTAATCGATGTGGCACAACAAAAATCCTCAAAAAATTTAAATAAATAGATCATTTTGATATTCCTTTGAAAAAAAAAACTTCCCTAAAAATAAAACTTTAGCGGTACGATTACTTATATAAAAGTAACGTGAAAATATTTAAACGTAAATAGAAATCGAACTTAACCAAAAGACCAAGATTACTTTAGGGAAGAACATTATGACCCACATAATTGTAGGTTAACGTTCCCAAAAATAAAATTTTCCCTAAATATTAAAACTTTAGGGTACGATTAATAAAACTTTAGGGGTACGATTACTCTTCCCTAAAAATAAAACTTTAGGGGTACGATTACTTTAGGGAAAAGCATTATCACCTATATAATAGTAGGTTAATGATCCAAAAATAAAATATTATTCCGATATAAATAATAGTTATAGTTGTACTTAACCAAAAGGCTAAGAAATGTATTATTTGTATTTACTTTAGACTCCCTATTTATACAAGTTCTAAAACCATAAATTTTAGTAGTTAATCGATGTGGGATAACAAAATCCTTCAAAAAGTTTAACGAAAAATGGATGATGCTTGCCACACCCCAAATCCGCGAGACTCGGGGCGCTACGGGTTGGGGCCTCACAATGGGTCACGACCCTTAGCCTGACAACAATTCCACCAGATCTTGCAACAAGGCACAAATAAAGGTCAAAACCGAAATACATTTTTATGCAATGCAAACAATCTCGAAAAGAAAGATACAGCTTGAAAACTCAGCCGAGTCCTCAAAACGACACAACTCCAAAACATAAATTCATAAGGTACAACATAAACCAAAGACGACATAATCACATAACCATCCCTATCCTACAATGTACGGAGACCCCGGTTGTCCACTCCTCCACCTCACTCGGCGGCATCCCTAACCTGAAGGGCAACTACAACAATATCGGTATAAAACCGTTAGCTAGCATTCAAGGCATTAGTATCATGGTATTGGCACACACACACATAAGGTATCATAAACACACAACATGCTCCAAAACACACAAGTCGGTTTATTATCTTTCCATTTACGTCATCCCATTATTAATTCCATTTATGGTGTGACACGAGAATCTTAACGATCTCGCCCATTCCCCTTTCACCACGGGTTTGTACTTTATGCGGATCATCATCACCCGTTGGACTGGTCGCAAGGCACCTCCCATTCATCCCCATTTTGGCTTGGACAAGCGGTCACCGCCCGTTATCATACACTTGGGCCAAATTTAAACATATAAAGACGGTGGTCCTATTACTAGTTTAGTTGTTATAACATAAACCATAAACACACACATAAACAATAAACACACACCACCAATCACGCATCGAAACTAATACGGAGAATGTGAGCTAAGTAAGTCCGGAGACTTACATGTCTCTAAGATAAACCCGCCAAATCCCGTACTCAATTTCCCGCAGGAAAGTAACTCAACGCCTGATCAGACAAGGCACACAATCAATAACTAATCGATAAGCTAGAAGTCCTCGGGCTTCTAGTCTCCCAAAACCTATACGAGGTCAAAACCCTAGCATGCTAGGTCCAACTCCAAAAAAACAAAAATATATATATCATATTGTATTTATCATAAATATTAAGTATAAAAATAAATATTTAGTATAATTATAATAAATTTAATATATTTTACATAAATATCTTAAATATAATATATATATATATATATATTTAAATCATAATAAAAACATTTTTTAGAAATATTTTTTAAAAAAAAATTATAAAACGGGTACCCGCAAGCCCACCCGCCTACCCGTCCGGACCGGGTATGACAGCCTTTACAGGCCCGGTAGCCGGGTCGAGCCCGGCCCGGGTCCGGATAAACGGGCTTAATATTTTGTATTGCCCGAACCCGGCCCGAGCCTGGATATGAACAGGTCTAGGAGGGCATACCTACAATAGCATCCATGAACGGAATATGGATACGCAATTTACTCATTAGTTCAAGGAACTTACCAAAATGCTTGTCCAAGCGCGCTCTAACTAGAGATTGCAGTAACGGAAGTGGTGGCTTGTATGGTGGAGGAGGCACATAAACCGGTTCCTTCTCTTTTCCTTTGTCCTCCTCAACTGGCATCGGATCTTCCTCAACCATCACTTGCTTTCCTTTATCAACTGCCTTGGGCAATGGCTCATTAGTCTTCAATCTGCTTCTAGTGTTTATAGTCATAACTTGCCCTCTAGGATTATCTTCAGCCTTTCAGGGTAGCTTTCCTAGATCTCTCTGAGCTTCTCTTGCCTTGTGGAACACTTGATTTTCAAAGCCCTTTTGAGCCTTAGAAATAGAAGTAACGGTGCTCTCCAATCCGCTCAATCTCCCCGTCAATTGCTCAAACATCATTTTAGTTCGGTCCTTGGGAGGTTGAGTGAATCCTGGTGGAACTTCTTGTGAAGTTTGGGCGGGAGCCTTAGGTGGTGCTTGGCTCGAGGAAGTTGGAGGATTCATTCGCTATCCGGGTTTGAGTAAGAGAAACACGGAGGATTATGGTTAGGATGATAATTGTTTCCTCTATGGAAATTCCTGTTGTTGTTGTAGTTCCTCGGTCCTTGATAATTTCCTTGGTAATTCCTCTTCCCATATAGTTCACATCTTGCTCCTTAGGTGGGCAACTAGCTTGTGCTGGCGCTTGAGTTTGAGTTCTTAAAATCTCCTTCAAAGCTTTAATCTCAATTTTAATAATATCAAATTGAGCATTATTAGTAGTAGTAGGACTAACTTCATAGACTCCGGGTCTCCGGAGTCAGTCATCAACCTTTCTATGTGAATACCTCTCAATCACTAGAGCTTGCTTCTCAACAAATTCTCATGCTTCATCAACGGGCTTCTCCATAAAAGTCCCACTAGAAAGGGATTGAATCTTGAATTGAGTATCCTCATCAAATCCCTTGAAGTAGATCTCAAGTAGCTCGATCTTCGGAATTCCATGATAAGGACAATCTAGTAGAAGGTCCTTGAACCTTTCCCATGACTTGAACAAGCTTTCCTTGTCCTTCTTCACAAAAGCATTAAGTTTAGTCTAAGATCAGTTGTCTTTGATGGTGGAAAGAATTTGGTGAGGAATTCGGTAGTCATCTCCTCCCAAGTGTTGACTCATCCATGTGTTAAATATTGATACCAAGCAAGAGCCTTATCCTTCAAAGAAAAGGAAAATTCCCTCAACTTGTGATTGTTGTTCTCTAGTCTTGGGGCCTCAATGTTTCCATAAGTATCTCATAATTCAGTAAATGTTGGTGTGGAGACTCCCCCTCTAATCCTCCAAATTGGTGTAAGATCCTAGGTTTTTGCCTTCACCGCCCCTGCGGTGAAGAGGGCCGCCCCTGCGGATTTACGACAGATCGTGCCGATCTTTTCTTCCGTTCTTTTATCTTCCTTCCATAGATAGAATATCCGATATTTTATCTTTTGGGCCGGTTTCCTTATCTTCTTTCTAAACCCTAGACTCCCTTCCTTCTTTTCTTTCCAGCCCGTTCCTATATATTCTCTTCTTTCTCCCCTTTTTCCCGTTCCTTGCTATCATCTTCAACCCTAGAGAGCTGCAGCCGTCCTTTGTTTCCCGCGACTATGTTGAACGTGTAAGTGCATCCTTTATGGTTCCTCCTCACGTTCCTTTAGCACTGCATGCCTTCTCCTTCTGTTTTGGTTTCTTCCTTTCGTTCTTCTCTTTTTTTTTTCTCCAAGGATCAAGCATGAGCCTTGATTCTTGTGGAGTGTTCCGTTGTTGACCCTTCGTTGTTCTCAGGCTCTTTGGAGTTGAGCCTTGACGTGTTGAAGCCAAAGGTTCGAGCTTTGGTTGCCTTGCTACAAGTTCTATCGAAGAAGAAAGCCGATAGCGCTTTCTGTCACGCCGCCACCCCTGCGCCTGCACAGAGCCGCCCTTGCGCCTCTGTTCAGCCGCCCCTGCGCATCTGTCTAACAGCCCATGCGGTTTCTCTACAGTAGCTCCCGTCTTTGGTGAGTTGCTTCCTTCCTTCCTTTCCTCGTTCTTTCCTTGGTTCCTTGTGGTTGTTCCTTGTTCCCCTGAGTTGTTGTAAGACTAAGGTTGAGCCATTAGCATGTGTTGATCTCTTAGAGATCGTTGAGACTAGAAGTCATAGACTTCTAGCAACCGTTTCGTTCCTGATCCGTGTTGCTTGTTGGTACAGGCTTTCCTTGCTCCTTTCCTGAGGGAAGCTGAGTTGTTCCTGAGTTGTGTTGATCTTTTGGTTTAACTTAGAGTGAGGTAAATCCCTTGGACTTACTTAGCTTCATTCCGCGTATTTGTTGGATTGTTTTGGCTTGTTTGTGTTGCTATCATGTTTATAACGGATAATTGGAAATAGGATTCACCCTTTGATAACCTTAACTTGCCCAAGTGTATTATAACCAGGCGGTGACCACTTGTCTAGTTCTATAGGAGACTAGAATGTGCTCTTGCAACCCAGACCCGTAGGTAACGGATAGTACTGATCTATTCCTATTGGTAGACGGAAGCGGAGGCGAGTTTCGGGAGATTCTCGTGTGACAAAAGAAGTTGAATTAGTAATGGATAACCTTAATGAAAGATAATAACCGGTTGATGTGTAAGCATGTTATGTGTTTTCTTTACCTTATGTGTGTTTGTGCCTTTACACTCTTGCTTATACCTAGAATGTTAGCTAACGGTTTATACCGTCGTTGTAGATGTTCCGCAGGTTCAGGATGTTGCTGAGTGATCCGGACGGTGTGGTCAGTCGGGGTTCCCGTACATATTAGGATGGGATTGGGTTTTTGTTTCGTTCGTTGTTTCCCTTTTGTTTTGACCCGGCTGTGGAGCTTTTATGTTTTTCTTTTGGTTTGAACCTTTGGTTTTATATTAAGTTTTGGTTTTCATTCGTCTGTGCCTTGTTGTAAAGATCTGTTTGCTGTTGCTACTCTGACGGTCGGGACCCATTGTGCGGTCCTAGCCCGTAGCGCTTCAAGTTCCCAGAACTTGGGGTGTTACAATATGGTATCAGAGGTCTAGCTTGGCAACAATGGCACTCGAAATCTTCTACATGTCGGATTAATAAACAAATAGAACCCGCAAGGGGTCTAACGTTTTCAAAAGGGGGTTTTGTTTTTAAACCTTTCGGTCTGGGATAGATGTACGGGCGACCACCACTACCTCCGCGGATCTCAGCAGTGTAGTTCCTTATATGTTGGCCTTTATGTATGCTTTTCTTGGAGTTTTGCTTTAGCTGTAGCGTGGCCTTATATATTTATAGTCTTATATATCTATCCTTATAGCAGATGGCGCGTACTAGAGCTACATCTGCTATGGGGCGAGGAAGGGGTCGACCACCACTTCCACCTGTCGTCCGTGGACGAGGGCGTGCATGAAGACCTTCACTAGCTAGAGGGCGGGGCCAAGCCCCAATTGTTGATCCGCCTACCGTTGAGGCGTTTGCTGAAGAGGTTGTTGAGAGCATTGTTCCTGAGGCTGGAAATGGGACCGCGGCTAGGTCTGGAGCACAAAGAGCGCCATCAACAGAGTCCGCACGAGTGTCTATCGGAGCTTCTGCATTTCGCGACTATGGGCAGAGGGTTGAGGAGGCTATCAGGACTAGGGGACCAGCACCAGTGCCGCCAGTTCCTGCGAGATCAACTGAGGTTTCGCAGAGAGTTACACAAGTTGTTTCCCCGCCTACTGGAGTTGTTGAGGTTGTTAGAGCGCCGGCTGAGGGAAAAGAGCCAAAGCCTGACAATTGGTTGAAGGCTTTCGACCAGCTGAAGGTTCCCGTCTTCGTGGAAAGAACTGGCTTGGAGGTGGAGCAGTGGATAGGACAGGTTGATTCTGCTATGGAGGCTATCGGTTGCGTTGAGGGACGTCGAGTCAACATAGCACAGACGCTGCTAAAGGATCAGGCTCATTCTTGGTGGAGGACAATTCGTAGCAAGGTCACCAGTTATGAGCAGATGAAGACAGTGATCAGGGATCGCTATTGCCCTGCAGCCATGAGGAGTGATCGTCTTCAAGATTTCCTTGAGGCTGGATTTGAGGATTTGCCTATTGCTGAGATCATCCTCAAGTTTCAGGACAAGCTGGCATTGCTAGGTCTGTCCGCACCACCGGAGGATCAGCATGTTTACCTTTTCTCTCGGAGGTTGAGAGAATTGACACGCTCTTATCTTACTGGTTTCCGTTGTGAGTCTTTGGCGGACTACCAGGATAGAGCTTCTTCTTATGAGAGAGACCGACCGGGTCAGAGGAAAGCTTCTCAGACAGGAGGTCATGAGAAGAGACAGAAAACTGGATCATCCAATGTTGGAGCTAGAGCAGCTGGTTTTGGGCGTAGTCAGATGCCTGGACGTTCTAGTTTCCAGCAGAGTTCTGATAGAGGACGGCAGTGTCATAACTGCGGAGTAGCTGGACACATCTGAGTTGACTGCAAAAAGCCAGCAGTGACTTGCTTTACTTGTGGCAAGCCCGGACACAGAGCTGCGTTTTGCCGTCAGGGCAAGGCTCTATCCCAGCAAGGTTTTTCACCTGCCAATGTTGCTGGAGGAGGACAGAGATCACAGTACCAGCAGTAGTAGCAGAGAGTTTCTGGTTCTACCGCTCCTCAAGGTTCCACTCCGGGACAAGGGAGAGGTAGAGGACGTGTTGGTGGATCCACAGACACCATAGATGCACCAGCTAGAGTTTATGAATTGAGGAGTGTTGTAGAGCCGACAACGCCGGCAGCTACAGGTACCATTCACATTAATGGTTTTCCTGTCAAAGTTCTTTTTGATACTGGTGCTACGCATTCTTTTATATCTGATGCATGTGTAGATAGATTGGCCTTAGTTACTGTAGAGGGTAGACCCTTCTTTATAAGATTACCCGATGGGGGTAAGATACGAGGTACGCGAGAGGTTCGAGATTGCCCTATTAGATTGGGAGGTCGCGATTGGCCAGCTAACTTCTTCGTCATGTACTTAGTACATGAAGAAGTTATTCTGGGCATGGATTGGATGGATCGACATCTAGCAATTCTAGACATCGGCAAGAGGATAGTGACAGTAACTACAGATGTAGGCCATGTCGAGATCTTCCGAGGATGGGATCTCGGAAAGACTAGTACAGTCATCAGTGCAGTACGAGCTGCGAGACTTATCAGTCAAGGATGCGAGGCTTTTTGGTGCTATGCCATGAAGGATTGTACTAGTCCAACTTTGGAGGAGATTCTAGTAGCTTGCGAGTTTGCTGACGTCTTTGGAGAGCCATCAGGTTTACCTCCACAATGGAGTGTAGACTTTGGCATTAATCTAGAGCCCGGTACGAGACCGATCTCTAAGGCTCCTTACCGCATGGTGCCGATCGAGATACTTGAGTTGAAGAAGCAGCTTGAGGAGTTAGTAGAGAAGGGCTTCATCCGCCCAAGTGTATCTCCTTGGGGTGCACCAGTTCTCTTTGTCAAGAAGAAGGATGGGTCAATGAGGTTATGTATTGACTACCGAGAACTGAACAAGGTGATGATCAAGAACAAGTACCCATTTCCCCGAATCGATGATCTTTTGGATCAGCTACATAGAGCTTCAGTGTTTTCGAGGATCGATCTGAGATCTGGATATCACCAGCTGAGGGTGAGAGAGCAGGACGTAGCCAAGACAGCATTTCGGACCAAATATGGACACTACGAGTTTGTAGTGATGCCATTTGGGCTCACAAATGCGCCCGCAGTCTTCATGGAGTTGATGAACAGCATCTTCATCGACTTTCTAGACCAGTTTGTAGTTGTCTTCAACGACGACGTTCTGGTTTACTCCCGCAGTAGAGAGGAGCATGTTGGACACTTGATGATCGTTCTTCAGGTCTTACAGGATAGAGAGCTCTACGACAAGCTCTCTAAGTGCGAGTTTTGGATGTCCGAGGTAGCATTCCTTGGTCACATAGTTTCAGCTGAAGGGATCAAGGTAGATCCGGCAAAGATTGAGTCAGTAGCTTCTTGGCCGACACCTAAGAACGTTAAGGAGGTTCTCAGCTTCTTAGGATTGGCAGGCTACTACAGGCATTTTGTTGAGGGCTTTTTTCAATTATTGCCCGATCCTCACTTCCTTGCTGCGGAAGTCTACAAGGTTCGTATGGTCCGAGTCGTGCCTGCGGAGCTTCGAGGAGCTGAAGAAGAGATTGACCTCTGCTCCTATTCTAGCTCGGCTAGAAGGCATTGAGGATTTTGTGGTTTACAGCGACGCATCCAAGCTGGGCTTGGGATGTGTTTTGATGCAGAGGGGAAAGGTGATTGCTTATGCGTCTCGACAATTGAAGACGTACGAGGAGAATTACCCTACCCACGATCTTGTGTTAGCTGCTGTGGTTCATGCTTTGAAGATTTGGAGACATTATCTGTACGGAGCCACGTGTCAGATTATCACAGACCATAAGAGTCTGAAGTACATATTCACTCAGCGGGAGTTGAATAACCGCCAGCGCAGATGGTTAGAGTTGATCAAGGACTTTGATCTCGAGATCTTATACCATCCGGGAAAGGCTAACGTGGTAGCAGATGCTCTCAGTAGGAAGACTTCCCGGGAGATGGCTATCGCTAGACTGACAGCTCAGCCACAGTTACAGCGAGATTTGGCATGGCTAGAGATGGATATCTACTTCCCAAATTCCGACAGCCAGTTGTCCACCTTGGAGTTAGTACCTGATCTGTTGGCCGAAATCCGTCAGAAGCAAGAGAGTTTCCCAGCTTTTACACAGATCCGAGACCGGATGTCTCGAGGAGAGGCACCACATTTTATAGTTGGTGCTGACGGAGTTTTGAGACGCCAGGAGTGTGTTTGTGTGCCGTCAGATCGGGAGTTAAGACAGAGGATCCTTCAGGAGGCTCACTCTTCACCTTTCTCAGTGCACCCTGGTGCGAGTAAGATGTATCAGGATATCAGACGCTCTTTCTAGTGGGGAGGTCAAAAGCCAGACATCACGAGATATGTAGCTCAGTGTGCGACCTGTCAACAGGTCAAGATCGAGCATCATAGACTAGGAGGTGAGTTACACCCACTTCCCGTCCCTCAGTGGAAGTAGGAAGACATCTCTATGGATTTTGTGACTGGTTTGAGACCGATTCGTGGTTTTGATGCTATCTGGGTCATATTAGATCGACTGACGAAGACCGCACGTTTCATTCCGATCAAGGAAACATGGCCGGTGAGTCGACTAGCAGAGGATCTCACGAGACAAATAGTGAGACTTCATGGAGTACCTAGGACTATAGTCTCTGACAGAGACGGATGGTTCACTTCGAGGTTCTGGCAGCAAGTTCATGCCGCCCTAGGTACGAGTTTACAATTCACGACTGCTTATCATCCTCAGACCGATGGTCAATCTGAGCGGACCATCCAGACTTTGGAGGATATGTTGCGAGCCTGTGTGTTAGACTGGGGACAGGTGTGGCCAGATCACCTTCCCTTAGTAGAGTTTTCGTATAACAACAGTTGGCACGCATCGATCAGGATGGCTCCTTATGAGGTTTTATATGGACAGAGATGTCGTACACCGCTGTGTTGGGACGAGCCTAGTAGTGCTAGCGGAGTAGCACCTGAGCAGATTCAGGACAACATGGCTCGAGTAGCAGTGATCCGAGAACAAATGTTAGCAGCACAGAGTCGACGGAAGTCTTATGCTGATAAGAGGCGCAGACCTCTGGAGTTCAGAGCTGGAACTCAGGTTTGGTTGAGAGTATCCCCGACACGAGGCGTCAGACGCTTCGGTGTCAAGGGGAAGCTGAGTCCCAGATATGTTGGACCGTTTGAGATTCTTGAGCGAGTTGGAGAGGCAACATACAGACTTGCGTTGCCACCGAGACTCAAGGGTGTTCACCCAGTTTTCCATGTGTCTCAGCTACAGGAGTACATACTTGACCCGAGACACATCGTCAGTCATGAGGATCTAGTGATCGAGCCAGACCACACGTTCGTAGAGCACCCGGTTACTGCCTTAGAGCGTAGTACGAGACGCTTACGTTCGAAGGACATACCGATGATGAAGATACAGTGGTCGAGACGAGGAGCCGATGAGGCGACTTGGGAGACAGAGGATAATGTCCAGAGGAACTATCCGGAGTTTTACGATGAGCTTGTTGCACCGTTAGCTTAGTATGTGGTTTGGTTTTTCCTTTGTTGCGGTGTGAACGCTTTTGTGTGACGTTTTGTGTTACGTTCCCCGAGTGGGAATATATGAGCTCAGTTTTGTTTCTGTGTGTTGTGGTGATCGTTTGACTTTCGCAAGTTTCGGGACGAAACTTCTTTTTAGGAGGATCTGATGTAAGATCCTAGGTTTTTGCCTTCACCGCCCCTGCGGTGATGAGGGCCGCCCCTGCGGCTGTGAGATCCGCCCGTGCGGATTTACTACAGATCGTGCCGATCTTTTCTTCCGTTCTTTTATCTTCCTTCCATAGATAGAATATCCGATATTTTATCTTTTGGGCCGGTTTCCTTATCTTCTTTCTAAACCCTAGACGTCCTTCCTTCTTTTCTTTCCAGCCCATTCCTATATATTCTCTTCTTTCTCCCCTTTTTTCCGTTTCTTGCTATCATCTTCAACTCTAGAGAGTTGCAGCTGTCCTTTGCTTCCCACGACTACGTTGAACGTGTAAGTGCATCCTTTATGGTTCCTCCTCACGTTCCTTTAGCGTTGCATGTCTTCTCCTTCTGTTTTAGTTTCTTCCTTTCGTTCTTCTCTTTTCTTTTTCTCCAAGGATCAAGCATGAGCCTTGATTCTTGTGGAGTGTTCCGTTGTTGACCCTTCGTTGTTCTCAGGCTCTTTGGAGTTGAGCCTTGACGTGTTGAAGCCAAAGGTTCGAGCTTTAGTTGCCTTGCTACGAGTTCTGTCGAAGAAGAAAGCCAACAGCGCTTTCTGGCATGCCGCCGCCCCTGCGCCTGCACAGAGCCGCCCGTGCGCCTCTATTCAGCCGCCCCTGTGCATCTGTCTAACCGCCCCTGCGGATTCTCTACAGTAGCTCCCGTCTTTGGTGAGTTGCTTCCTTCCTTACTTTCCTCGTTCCTTCCTTGGTTCCTTATGGTTGTTCCTTGTTCCCCTGAGTTATTGTAAGACTAAGGTTGAGCCCTTAGCATGTGTTGATCTCTTAGAGATCGTTGAGACTAGAAGTCATAGACTTCTAGCAACTGTTTCGTTCCTGATCCGTATTGCTTGTTCGTACAGGCTTTCCTTGCTCCTTTCCTGAGGGAAACTGAGTTGTTCCTGAGTTGTGTTGATCTTTTGGTTTACCTTCGAGTGAGGTAAGTCCCTTGGACTTACTTAACTTCATTCCGCGTATTTGTTGGATTGTTTTGGCTTGTTTGTGTTGCTATCATGTTTATAACGGATAATTGGAAATAGGATTCACCCTTTGATAACCTTAACTGGACCAAGTGTATTATAACCAGGCGGTGACCACTTGTCTAGTTCTACAGGAGACTAGAATGTGCTCTTGCAAGCCAGACCCGTAGGTAACGGATAGTACTGATCTATTCCTATTGGTAGACGGAAGCGGAGGCGAGTTTCGGGAGATTCTCGTGTGACAAAAGAAGTTGAATTAGTAATGGATAACCTTAATGAAAGATAATAACCAGTTGATGTGTAAGCATGCTATGTGTTTTCTTTACCTTATGTGTGTTTGTGCCTTTACACTCTTGCTTATACCTAGAATGTTAGCTAACGGTTTATACCGTCGTTGTAGATGTTCCGCAGGTTCAGGATGCTGCTGAGTGATCCGGACGGTGTGGTCAGCCGGGGTTCCCGTACATATTAGGACGGGACTGGGTTTTTGTTTCGTTTGTTGTTTCCCTTTTGTTTTGACCCGGCTGTGGAGCTTTTATGTTTTCTTTTGGTTTGAACCTTTGGTTTTATAATAAGTTTTGGTTTTCATTCATCTGTGCCTTGTTGTACGATCCGTTTGTTGTTGCTACTCTGAGGGTCGGGACCCATTGTGCGGTCCTAGCCCGTAGCGCTTCAAGTTCTCAGAACTTGGGGTGTTACATTGGTTATGACTTATCATTTGAAGGACTTGAGGACAAAGCTCATAATCATATGCAGCTGGATCTCCAAAATTTGCACCAGGATAGTGTACTCGCTGAGCCGGATCCGTTCTTTGCCCAAGAGTTTGTGGCTCTCCCACAAATGGGTCAACTCTAACATTCCTCACCGGTAGGTGAGGTGCATGTGATGGTACGACTGGTGGAGGTATTTCTACTCGGATATTGCCTCCACTTTTTCCAGGAGTTCTTACCTCATATCGGCTCTCATTTCAGCAATTTCCTCCTCTAATTTTCTCTTCTCTTTCTTGTGCTCTTGCTCTTTCTTCCAAGGCTTCATCTCTAAGCCTTATTTGTTCCAGAGCATCTTCTAATTCGGCATGAACATATCTTTCAGCCATCTTCTTGTTCTTAGCTTCCCTTAAACTTCTCTTTAAAGTTTTCTCCGGTTCAGGATCGTATGGAACTAATTCTTTACTGGAACGAAATCTTTGCATAAACCAAAAAAGAAAGGAGAATTCCTCAAAGAACAACTACTCAAAGAAAAAATATTAATAGAAAAATAAAATCTAGACTATCGATGACCGAAATCACCATTTGGTCTAGACCAAGTCCCCGGAAACGGCGCCAAAAACTTGTTCGCTCTTAGACGTGTGTGAATAATGAACGAATATAGTCTTAAATTTATACGTGTAATAAAAGCCGGAGCAATTTAGCAAACCCGCAGTGTATGGATCAAATTGAAGTAAAAGAAAATATTTCAAGGACGATCTCAGGGACTATGGTGAAATCAATAGGTGACAAATACAACGATAGAATAGACAAATAAAAATAACAAAAATAAATAAAGATGAATAATATGATAATCGGGAAAATGTAGATTCCAAAGATCAAAGTATCCAGCTGTGATTTTTGATTCAAGACTTATATAAGGTAGGACAAGGTTGGGATTACTAAGGAAAGGTGTTTCTAAGGTGAGAATGATCACTGGGGGGTCTCTCAAGCCACTATCCCAAACCAAATCTCCTATCACCGAGTAAGTCTCAAGGATCTAAGGAAAGGAACATATACTCAAACCAACAACTCAACCTAAGGGTCAAGAACTAACATTTACTGGGTAAGTATCATGTTAAGATCACTCGGGAAAGAAGAAGGCACACTCAAATCTAATAAAGGGTTTTGAATCCTTTATTACCTAAACTTGTCATATTTGATAACCCAGAAAGAGAATCACCGGGTAAGTCTCTTCCCAAGCTTAGATGTAAGCCATATATGGAACTAAGGGTATGAAAGGCTCAACAAAGACTGGGATTTAGGCAATATGTAACCTAAGCATAAAGATATAACATAAACGGATCAACAAAAGAAATCTCGGGTTATTCTAAGGAAAATTTCGGCCGATATTCGTCTGATCGAAGGTTAAACCAACTCTTCAGAGTTCAATCTAAGTTAAAGGCTTAGTCTATCATCATCACTTAAAGGCTCAGTCTCTCATCGTCTAAACCACAACCATCAACCAATAACCCTAGAATCGAAGGGGTTTAGCCAACAACACACATATTAAAATCAAGAAATATATATGAAGAATTCAAGAAAACTATAAACCAATAAAACCACCCCTTGCCCCTCATTCTTTGAGAATTTTCAAGTTTGAATTTGTTTTCATTTGGAATCTGGGTTCTTCTACTTTTTACTTTTTTTCCCTATCTTCTTTTATTCCCCTCCATAATTCCTTAAGTCTCATAGGTTTGATCTTGTAGAATCTGACCTATTTTCTCATTGAGCGAGGGATGCAAAATAAATCAGATTGATTTTTATTTTTCGATCAAAAGAGTAAGAAATACTTAGCAATGTGTCTTCAATATCCAAAAGCAAAAGCAACGCAATAACAAAGATCCAATATTTAATCCAAAAGCAATGAAATCTAGACTTATCTTTCTCTCCAAGAATTCTCTCAAAAATCTCTCTCAATCCAAAGTATTTTAGCTAAGACATTGATGATCCTCTACATCTCGCCGTATTCGAACTCTGTAATGTCACGTATGTCCACCTTCGCGTCCTTAGATCGCTGCAATCCCTCAAGACTTATAAGAAAGACTAGGGTTTTGAAGCTTGCGCCATGGGTCATTTTTTTTACAAAATCTCGGATGATCTTATGAATGATCTCAGCGGAGATTTATCTTTGTCGGGCCGAGATTTCTATTCTGTAACGCTTTCTCCTTATCTCTTTCTTCCATCCTTTGATGACGTCCTATCTCTCCTTTTATGCTCCACCATGCTCCACTATGATCCACCTTGAGGCTTAGTCCTCATATGTTCCATTTTGCTCCAACAATCTTCCAAATTACCTACAAATGCAATAAGAATTCGTGTAGACATCTATTCTAGCAAAATATGCAAATATGGGCTCAAACGCTATGTATTCATGTCTTATGCATGCAAAACAAAGAGAAAATTTACCTAAATGCGTGTCTAAAAGTAGAACATAATTCATGTTATCATACGGTTCCACAAATCCCTCAATTATATGGCTAACCATCATAAGCTTAATTTCCTAATGTTAACGGAGACCAAGATTTTGGGGAACCGAGCTGGTGAAGTTTATTCCCGATTGAAGTTCTCGGATTGTTCTAGAGTGGAGGCAATTGGGTTCGAAGGTGGTATATGGTTCTTATGGAATAATTCGATACACAAAGTTCTTATTCAACAAAAAGAAGGTAATTTATCTATGCTCATATTGAGATTGATCGGGTCTCGCTGGATTTTTTGTGGTCTATAATCCCCTACCCTAGGAAGGAGAGTTGATGGTTGGCGTAAGTTACTTGAGGTGATCCGGAACTTCCATGGGCTTACGGTCGTCGTAGGCATCTTTAGTTGTGTCTTGGATAACTCTGAGTGTGGTTGTAGAGTCGGTAATCTGTCGAGTGACACCAATACCTTCCGGCAATAGATCAATGACTCCAATCTTATTGATTTGGGGTTTAGTGGCCCAAATTTTACTTGGAATAGAGGTAGGGAAGTTGCAACGAGGCAGTCAAAACGGTTGGATTGCATTTTTATGAACGGGGAAGCTCGGACCTTGTGGGTGGAGGCTACGGTTCGTCATTACCCGTTTTGTCCTCTGATCCTAATCGCTTTTTGCTACACTTTCACCTAGTCACGAAAATTGACAAGTCTAGACATCCCTTTAGGCTTGAAGCAGCTTGGTTGTTACACTCCGAGTTTAAGCAAGTGGTCTCTTCGTCCTGGTCTGACTATGGAGATTGTGAGCTTCAACGTGCCCTGACTTTGCTCAAAGAAAAATTACTGAGGTGGAATTCTGAGTCTTCGGACATATAGATGCAAAGAAGTCGGAGCTCATTAGAAGATTGAATGCAATGCTATCTGAGCAGAAATCCAGGTTAGAGCAAGGCTTATTAGAGCTTCATTCTCATCTACAAAGGGAGTTCGAAATAGTATTGGACCAAGAAGAAGTCATTTGGCTTCAAAAGTCTCAAGATTTGTTCATTACCGAAGGGGACAAAAATACGGCATATTTTCACACTAGCACCTTAATCCGCAAGAGAACTAATAGGGGGGAGTATCTTGAACAACGATGGCATTTGGATCTCGGATCAAGCCTCAATGAAGAAGAGGCTACTGGTTATTATCGGATACTTTTCTCTTCGGATTCAGACCGAACGAATGGTATCGATACTTTCACATCTAATTCTTCGTTGATTTATTCTACTGGCCTTGTTGCTCTTTGTTTGCCCTTCATTGAATTGGAAATTAGGAATTGTCTCTTAAAGATGGCCCCCATGAAAGCTCCAAGAATGAATGGTTATTACGCTACTTTTTTCCAACACTATTGGATTCGGTTAGTGCTAAGCTCGTTACTTGTGTCAGAGACTTTTTCGAGTCATCAATCATGCCGGCTGGTTTGAATGAGACATTGATCTCACTGATCCCTAAAGGAGCTTATCCGGACCATATGTCCAAGTTTTGGCCAATTAGGCTTTGTAATGTGGCTTATAAGCTTATCACTAAGCTGCTTGTTTGTAGATTACAACTGGTCATGCAATATGTGGTCAGTCCCTTCCAAAGTAGTTTCATTCCGGGTCAAATGTAGATGACAATGCAGTTTCATTCCAGGTCGAATGATAGAGGACGTCCGGTCATTCAATATGTGGCCAGTCCCTTCCAAATTAGAGGAATTGGATAAGTGCTTGTATCCGTTTTTCCTCGATGAGAGTATTGTAGAATGGAGAAATGTTGGATGCTTTTATACCTTTGAGAGGGATGAGACAAGGGCATCCCTTATCACCCTAATTATTTGTCTTGTGTCTCAAAGACTTAGCCATGTGATCCAAAAAGCTGTGGATATGGGACAATGGGATCCAGTTAGGATTAAACGTGGGTGCTTAACTATTTCTCACGTTTTCTTCATGGATGACATCGTCTTGTTTGGGAGGCAACCATTTCTAATATCACTCTTATTAAATAATTCTTGAACAACTTTTGCACACATTTGGGCTTAAATGTAAACTCCGCTAAATCCCATTTATTCGTTTCTCCTAATGTCGCTAACTCGTTCAAATGTGCTCTACGAAAGAGCAGCCAATTTCCCGATTGTCTCAGATTTTGGCAAATATGTGAGCTTTCCTATCATAAACTCACGTATTTCTAAGGAGGATATTTATTTTCTGGTGATGAAAATAAAGGATCTTTTAACTTCCTACAAAGGTCGATTACTTAGTTTTGCAGGTAGGCTTACTTTAGTTAAGTCTCTCTTTTCCAACCTACATTATGAGAACTATTAAACTACTCAAAGCAACATGTAAAGAGTTGGATCCAATCTGTCGATCCTTTCTTTAGGATGGTGTTAATGGAAGAAAAGTTATCCATGTAGTTAGTTGGGAGAAAGTTTGTAAGTTTGTGGAACTCGGCGGTCTCAAGGTTAGATGTACGTACAAGGGATGATAATGTGGTTGCTTTAGGCATGTTGGCTTGACGGTTCATGCATGACGAGTATAAGCCTAGGTCTTCTATCCTCTCTACAAAGTACATGATTCACAACTTTAGAAATCTCATGGATTGCCCTACCTCTAAAAAGGGCTCAATTATACTTCGAAGTATTATTTGAGCAAAGGAAAAGGTGCTTTCACATGGAATTAGGTGGGTTGTCTTTAAAGGCACTTCGACCCGGTTCTGGTTCGATTTTGGTCAATGAACTACCCTCTCCTAGAGGCTCGTATGGTTCATTCGAAAATTTTAACTAGTCCTAGTTCGTGTCTGAGTATTGGGTTAAGGGTTCAGGATGGAACTGGAGTAGATTTAGCAACGCTCTCCCTGCGCATGACTTAAAATGAAGATTGTTGGTCAATCTCTCATTGAGTTTGTTCAGGTTCCGCGACTTCGTTTCTTTGAAACATAAATCCAATGGTATTTACTCCGCTTCTTCAGTCTCTTCAGTTGCTAGAATGGTTATGGTTTACCGTGGAGCTCCTGGTTCACCGTCAAGCTATGGTGGATGTGGAGGTGGAGAAACGCCTTTTTCTTTCGGGGTTCTAAACCTTCCCCTCATATGACTATCTTCATTGCTGCCAGATGGACCATCTTTCTTATGTGTTGAAACGTTCCAATGTGAGACGCTGCATGTGGAAAAAGTTTGGGCAGACACTGATTGGTCTCCTCCGCTTGAGAAATGGGTCACACTTAACACAAATGGTGTTGTCCGGGTTGAGGAGGAGAGCGCTACTGTTGGCAGGTTAATTGGTCCACGTGTCACTACTTTTATCAATTTTAAATTAATTAGACTAAAATTAGGGATTTTATGTCTATAGAATCTCTCTTTCCTTTTTCAATGGAGGCTTTTGTTCATCCCTGACTGAGATAAAGATCAGGCTCAACAATTTTTCCACCACTGAACAATTAACATCAATTGATCATAAACAAATTTCACAAATGATTTCATTTCTGGAAGAATGGGTTTGTGAGAAACTGAGAGGAGCGAACGAACATGTTAGCCGAACGTCCATCATCGAACCTCAACTGATGTGTAGTTTTTCTTTTGGTGCTTCAGCTTCCAGCATGTTATCATTGCGATTAGAAAAGGTCGTTGTTGTGTTGAAATGTTAACCGATCTTGCATCCGTATAATCCTCTAGTAATCCAGTTGTTCATCCGTATGTTGATTAATTAAAAAGAAGAAATGTTAACAAGGGTCTTCTTTTGCTAATTCTACTCAAGTTGTTCACCTTGACTACAACCTAGTGATAGACAAGTTATTTTACCTACCAAAATGTGGACCAACACACGAGGCAACTGAAACTCAACTCCCTCAGTTATGATACAGTGCATAGGAAAAACTCCACAATCATATAAGGTCTGAGTAAGGTCTCAGTAATCTACTTCATCAATACAAAATCAACGTATCTGACCAAATACATCTTATCAGCAAGGTCTCATTAATCTATTATCTAGGGGGTGTATTCAATCCAGACTTTAAAAATTTTGACTGATTCTTAAATTTGCTGATTTTGTGGGATATTTTAACTCTATATATAGAGTCAATACATATTCTGTGAAAATCTTATATTTTGGGGAAAGATTTCTATGGAGTTTAGGTATGTATATAAGTAATAAAGAATCCTACAAAATCAATTAAATAATAGATTCTTTTAAAATCAACAAACTTTTAAATACCATAGGAATTTTATTGAAAATTTTAAATCCTAATTGAATACCTAAAATTGATATGAACTTTTAAAAATCTATATTAAATACCCATAGACTTTTAAACTCCAAAAAACTTCTGTAAAGTCTTAATTAAATACACCCCCCTAGTTTCTATCTATTCTCCTACTTTCTATCCCTCTCACATCTTCCTAATCAGTAATCATATTTATGTTGATTCTCTTTCCCTCTCATATCCATCTCCTACAAATTGTGTACTTGTAATAGAAAAATCAACATATAATGTAATCCAAACTGCGACCCTTGTTTGCGGATCTCAAATCAGACTGAAGTTAAAATTAACTGTAAAGAAGGAAGTGAGCATTTCCACCAAAAAAAAGGAAATGAGCAGCGTGAAACTATTTATTAACGGGGAAGATTTAACTACATACACTTCTAAGCAAATAAGATATATAATTTGAACTCTAAAGAGCATAGCAACCCTCTCCTAGCCTAAATAACATACAGAAAAACATCCTCAATTGAAAAACCAAGACTCGTAAATAAGCTCGAGTCTAGATTAGTAGAGGAGTTGTTATGCTGCAGTCTCATTGAAGCTCTTGGTGAGCCAGATGGCGTCTCTCTAGACGACACCTTCTCTTCTCCAAAGGCTTCAGAAGTACGGCCAGCTCTCCCAGCCTCTCGTGTTTCTGCAGCCTCGCGCTGAACTCAAGAAGCCCCTCTAACGCCTCTGCCCTCTGCTCATACGATGGCATATCAAGATTCAAACCTCCTCTACTTAAAGTCGGAAGACGATTTGCCTGATATGTCCCCCCCCCCCAAAGCACTCAATCACACCCACCTGAGCCTCCTTATGGATCGGTTGCTCTACAATTTGGAGGGTACAGTTGTCCTTATTCATTGAATGCTCAGCAGCGTATGGGCTTCTAGTGTTCGATGCGTATTGCGTAAAGACTGAGGCGCATCGGTTCTTAGGTAGATGGTCTCCGAAGAAGCTAATGGGAACGCCACAATCATGTCTAGGTGTGGGGCATTAACTGAGATGTCAAGAGAGTGGTGATTGGGCACAAAGCGCTTCGTGCTCGGTATTGGTAGTGATATCTTGCGGGATGACGACTATTTGGAGGTTGGAAGTTGAAGCACCACCAAAAGAAAATTTGCACATTAGTTTGTACCAATTTCTACCCTTTTTCCATGAAATAGAAGCCAAGACAGAGTATGGCAGCTTGAAGAATTACTGGATGATCAAAAGCATCCATTGAAAAGGAGGAAAGAGAAGACAGATACTATAAAAGCTCAAATTTACTCTAATTAGTTTAAATTGATAAAAGTAGTGACACCTGGACCAATTAAATGAGTGGAGTAGACAAGGCAATATGAATGGGCAATAGAGGATCTGGACTGGGTTAATTCGGGATGACAAGGCTCAATAATTAGGAGGTTTTCGTTTAAAAATGGTTCTGCTTCTGTCCCGACGGTAGAGATGTGGGGGATGTGCATGGGGCTACATCTTGCATGAGAGAAAGGTTTTTTTTATAGAATGCTCGTCAAGTCCGATTCTGAGCATGTGGTAAAGCTGGTGGGCAAAGATATTCTGAATACACATCGTTATTTAGCCTAGTGTCAAGGAATCTGGATCGTCTCCAAAGGAATATCTCCTAATATTTACCTAATAAATTAATATCAGCCCTTGGATTAAATAAATGGTTGAGATCTATTCTAATAATATTATAATTTATTATTACAAAAACAAAATATGATGCTTACCTTCTGTTGTTTCTTTTCACTGGCGTCGATTAAGAAGAAAGCGAAATCGCTTTCAATTGGAATCCATTAACAAAGAAAGAAAAATTCAACTTGAGTCCATTAACGGAGAAAGTAGAAGCAATATTGAGTTAAGAAAGGTACGTACTCTTCAAATGGTTGCTACTCCACCTTACTTTACTTAAGTAATAGTTAATTTTGCTTTCTTCTTAATCGACTCCATTTTTTACTCTTTAATGGTGGCTGCTCATGCTTACTAGTTAAATCTAAAATTTATACCTTATTTTTACCATTTTTTATTGATTGTTTAATCTAGGTTTTGGCAATGGAACATACCGGAGAAGAAAGCACGAATGATAAAGAGCGCTCAAATGATAGCTTGAAACCTAAAATTGTAATGGCGTTTGATTCCGAGATTGCTGCATATAACTTCTATAATTCATATGGAAGGAGGGAAGGATTTAGTATTAGAAGAGAAGCCGGTCCCAAGGATAAACAAGGGATACTTACTTCCAAGATTTTTGTATATTGCAAGGAAGGATTTTCGGGGGCTGGATAAAAGAGATGATTTGACAAAAACTCCAAGAGCACAAACAAGAACGGGATGTAGACCACATATGGGGATTAAATTGGTAAGGCGTACCGATAAATATTATGTATACCGTTTTACAGAAGAGCATAATCATCCTCTTGTCAATGAAGACGTTGTGCATATGATGTCATCTCAACGAAGTATGACACCTACAGTGTAACACCCCGAATCCGCGGGATATCGGAATGCTACGGGCGAGACCTCACAATGGGTCCCGACCCTTAGCCTGACAACAATCTCACTAGACCTTTCCAACATGACACAAATAAAGGCGTAAAACTCAATTAGTTTATGATGTATGCGAGAAAAGAAAAGAAGGGATACAAGGTGGAAACTCAACCGAGTCTTCAAAATGACACAAAATGATAAAGAGATTCAAAACCGTACAACATAACATAATCCAACAATACAAGGAAAAATCCAAAAACTTCCCCGTCCTATAATGTACGGAGACCACTTGGCTGTCCACTCCTCCACCTCACTCGGCGGTATCCCTAACCTACAAGGCATCTACACAAACGGTTTAAAACCGTTAGCTCACATTCTAGGCATTATAAAGATAATATGGCACAAACACACAAATAAGAACACACAACACATAACATGCTCATATACATACACATCCGGTTCTTATTCTCTTTTTTTAGGTTATTCCACTTCTAATTCCATTCGCTTAAAGTGTGACACGAGAGTCTTATAACTCTCGCCTTTTTCCCCGTGTAACCAACAGGAGTGTGGCGGAGCTCAACCCGTATACCATGTGGAGTGGCGAAGAAGCCCGCCCGTATACCATGTAGGACCTGGTCGCAAAGAACCTCCCAGTCTCCCTCGGGAGCTAGGCAGTGATGTCACCGCCCAATAATAATAGTAACAATGGGCCAATTAATCAATATAGTCAAGTAATCCTAGTCCGTTTTCATGATCAAAAGCGATAAACACATACCACCATAATGTATCCAAATAATGCATAAAAGCGGCTAAGTAAGTCCGAGGACTTACTTCGTCTCAAAGCTAATCAAATCAAACGATCACAACTTTCCGTATGAGAATAACCAAGGCCTGATCACAACGATATATACATCAACATCAATCTCATAACCCCACTCGAAGACTCACCAAAGATAGCAACCAAACATGGAGTTGAACAACCAGAAGCTAGGAAAGCTCTCTTGTACCTTTAAGAGGTCAAGAACATGATAAAAAAAAGGAAAGAGAAAACAACAACCCACACCCTATATAAGTTCAAGCACTACTCGAAGCTAGAATAAGAATGCAAGACGGAAGAGAGACCATAAGGTCTTCACACACACAAGATCACCAACAATCCCAACTAACTCAAAGGGCACCTAGGTTCAAGCCACTAGATGGCACTCTCATAAGTCCTAGGTCCACCTTAAGCACGCTTCTAACTAGGTATAAACATAAGGCTAAGGAATGAACAAAGAGGAAGGGAGGAAGAAGCCTATTAGTGAAGAAACCGCAGCCGCGGAAGCAAGCTGGCGCCCCCTGCGGGAAGCTGTCACCGCCCCTGCGGGTGTCTAGAGCCGCACCTGCACCTGGGAGCCGCCCTGCGGTGGCTCTGGCCGCCCCTGCGGTGGCTGGTGTTCCGCCCCTGCACCTCTAGTGATCCGCTCCCGCGGTCGTACAACAAAAGCTTCGTCTTCTTCGTTTCTTCGACTAGTTATTTGCTCCAAGTGCCTCCTTCTCTTGTTGGGCCTTCTCCCAACACTCACCACAGGTCTAAGCTTCTTCACCACGACCTAAACAAGCTAGAAGAAGGGACATGCAAAGGGTTTACAAGATCTCCCTTCAAAGCTTTCTCCATAGCCATGGAGGTGAAGAGAAGAGGAAAGAGGGAAGAACCATCAGCAATGAAAAGGGAAAAGAGGTAACTTACCACAGCATATCCAAAATTCCAAGGTTGTAGCTCCTACCTAGCTCTTCCAAGATAATGAAGATGAGAGCAAACAAGGGAGAGGAGAGTGTAGAGAAGAAAGGTTGAGCGTGAAAGTAAAAAGGAGGAATGAGGGGAGAGAGAGAGTATTGATGGTTGCCAAAAAGGGGTGGGGAGACCCAAGGGTCAGTTGTCCCCTTGTCTCCTCACTCCATATCCCGAGGCCGGAAAGAAAAAGGAAAGCCCGATCCCGCGATAAATTTTGGTACTCAGCAAACGTGCCTGCGGGAAATAAGCCCTAACGCGGAAAGGTCGGAAAACATCTCGACACCCGGAATAAATATTTCGGTTGTTACATACAGATAGTGCCTTTATAGAATTAACCGTAAATTTTGGGCTACCGCTAAAAGGTGCATTTGAGTTGATGGGGCAGCAGGCTGGTGGGAGAGATTTATTGGGATTTACAAAGCAAGACCATAAGAATTATCTTCGAACTGTGCGGCAAAAAAAGTTGAAGTTTGGAGAAGCTAGTTATTTGATGGAATCTCAAAGCAAATGTTGGAACCATCGCTTTTCTATGAGATGTAGTTAGACACTAATGAACAAATCACAAATATTTTTTGGGCTGATGCAAAAATGATAATAGATTATAGTTTATTTGGAGATGTGGTAAGTTTTGATACTACATACAAACTTAATGAAGCAAATTGCTCATTTGCAGTGTTTGTCGGGCTAAATCACTACAAGGAAACGGTAATATTTGGAGGTGCTTTGATGTATGATGAGACTGCTGGGTCCTTTATATGGTTGTCTAAAACCTTTTTAGAAATGAGTAGGAAGCCTCCACAAACTATTTTTACTGATCAAGATGTAGCGATAGCCAAGGTTGTGTTACATGTGATGCCTAATGCATATCACCGACTTTGTACATGGCATTTGATGCAAAATGCTCTAAAAAAAAGCAGGCTATTTGTTTTGAGGCCGTCGTGAAAATGAAGTTAATGCATTTAACAAATTTCTTTATAAGATTGAGGAAGAGGATGAGTTCTTAAATGCTTTGCAAACCATGCTCGACGAGTATAATGTACATGGTGATCTTGGTTGGTGGGAACATTTGCAATCAGAAAAAAATGACGTATGCATATGTGAAGTGGACATGGTCAGTGGGAATGCAAACGACACAACTCAGGGAAAGTCTCAATGCTACTTTGAAGGGGTATTTAAAATCAGACCTCTAATTGCCTGAGTTTTTACCCACTTTGAAAGAATGGTATATGATAAGAGGTATAAGGATTTGGAAGCCGAGTATGAATTAGTTTTAGGTATTGTTCACTGCAAAGTGGATGTAAGAATTTTGATACATGTACGAGAAATCTACACAAAAGCAATATTTAAAGTATTTCAAGCTCAGTTTGAACATTCCTTAGAGTCCTCTATAATAAAGTGTGTGCCTACCGGTGAGAAATTTATCTTTACTGTTGTACGGGATGGTTTCACTAAGGAGCGCGTAGTAAAGAGAGAAGGTTTATAGTTTCTTGCAGTTGTAGAATGTTTGAGACTATAGGTGTCTTATGTAGGCATTGTATCAAAGTCATGACAAAATCTAGAGATAAACGGTGATAAAGATGTTAAAGTTCAAGACCAAAATGTATCAGTTGATTATTCTAATGATCCTTCGAGCTTGAATGCAAAAGGATTCAAGAAAAGAGAAGTTACTCACCGTACGAAACGCAGAGCAAAGGGGGAGTTTGAAGCTCGGTTGAATAAAAACAAGAAGAAACGTGCAGATGTAGATATAAATTATACTTTTGCTTGAATAAGTATTATTTACCGGGACAATTCTCTAACTTTGTACAATGATAGGTAAATGGAGTCCCGAAAAATAATGTTGCACTGGATCAATCTCCTATACCTTCTTCACTTCAATCTCAAGTTTCTAATGGTGGATATATGGCAATGCTATTGGATTCTTATAATGTGAGTATATGCTTACTTTATATATATGTTTACAAGATATGTCTATGTTTTTGTACATGTTTATTAATTATTTATATTCTTGAAATTCAAACAGACGTCTGCCAATGAACGGATCATGTCAAACCAAATGTGCGGGATGTCTTATCAAGAAAGCTTTGGACCAGGTTCACAAGCATCTCCTCAATCAAATATAATGAAACTTCCTTTTGCAACGCAAGATGCAGAAGCTTCAAATTGTGAGGAAAGCTAATCCATGGCATATTGACAGTGTTTACTTTGATTTTTGACAAAAATAATGTTGAAAACTAATATTAAAAATGTTGAGTTTGTTTCATGAGATTTCATTTTTATTCGTTAGTGGCTAATTTTATATTATTTTAGATCGGTTAGTTTAATAGAACATATTTGCCTATGTGGGATTCGAACCCACATCTTTATGTTTCAACACATTGTTCTACCAATTGAGCTAATAGGCTACTTGTCAGTCTGGCATTCAAATTGTGTTTTGGTTGAACTTTATGTACAAAAATATCAAACAGATATTATTTCGTGTCAGTTAGATTGAGATATAAACAACATTTTTGCTGAAAAATATGAATATAATCTGTATCAGTGGTATTTTCATCGATTGTAATGACTCTATTTAGAGTTAACCGCGTCGAAGCACTAGTGGTGCACATCACCTGCACTCTTTTAAAATGACGACCATAAATCTGTCATAAATTGTATCAGTGGTATTTTCATCTACTGTAATGACCATAAATCTGTCAACAAAACACCAAAAAGAAGAAAAAGGTGCATACCTCTCGTATTGCTTATTTGGATGCATCTTTGATCTTAACGATCTAAGAGATCTCACAATAGACTCAATAACATTCATCATAGCCTCTACATTTTCATTCTCCCACGACTACAATGTTAAATGACATAGCAATATTTAAAGCATGAGCAAGATGATAAACTGGGGATAAGATGACAAATAAGCCATTAATTATTAAGGTCTTCTCTTCTGAAGTGGATGCATAACTTCATCACTTAATCACCAAAGACAATTTATGTCTTTTTCTACTACACGATTTTGAAGATAAAGAATTCAAACCTTTATTTATATCTTTTTTATGGGTATGTACTCACTGTAAGGAATCCATACTTTGAGAAAATACTCAAGATTTATATAAATAAGTGAGAAATGTCAATATTTGAATATAGTAACACTGATTGTCAAACCATTTGAAGTTGAAGTGAATACCATAACAATTGTTTATTCACTTAGAACATAAGCTTAAAAAAAACAATCCAACAGACAAGGTAATCAAGAAGTAGAAACAAACGAACTAACAAACAATAGTAGTTAAATCTAGTAAACACCACTAACTACATCAAATTTACAATGAAAACATTCTTTGATTACCAAATATAAGAGCAACGATATACGATTTCTAAAGGATACTAATCCTAGCTTTTGACCACAAGAATCAACAACATTGATGCATAACCGGTCATCAATAGAAGCTTCAGGAGTATAAAATAAACTCCTTCAACTCCAGCAAAAATGAATAAAGTTAACTACTACAACAAAATGAAGAAATTGATACTAATTTATGCACAATAAGCTCCTCCAACTCTAGCAAAGATGAATAAAGTAATGTTAGACATTTTATCGAACACCTAACGGGCACAAATAAAATTCGATTGTTACTTGGATTATCTATGTATGTTTAAGTCCCAAGAAAAATGACAGTCATATGGTGACTATAAAATTCCAGGAAGAAAGATATCCATGGAGAATTCATGTGTTGAAGTTGTTCACACAAACTGTCAATTTGGTACCAGGCAACAAGAAACTGAGTAGGGTGTGATAAGAAGAGTTTTGGATGTGTCCCTTACTTACCTGATTACAAGTCGAAGGACGAAGAATACACCAAAGAATGATGAATGTGGCTGTCGTTTGGCTATGACTTGATGATGAACGGAGATGAACCTTCCTGCTTTCTTCTTAATCGACGCTAGTGAAAAGCAGCGATAGAAGATAAGTATCTAATTTTATTTTGTAATAATAAATTATAATGTTATTAGAATAGATCTCAACCATTGATTTAATCCAATGGCTGATATTAATTTATTAGGTAAATATTAGGAGGTATATTTTTGAAGAGGATCCAGATTTGGTGTCAAGATGTCAAGTCTTCTTGCGTAGGGATTGGTCCTGTCAGTTACGGCATAACTTTAGAGAAGCAAATGCTGCCACGAATAACCTTGCTTCTCTTGCCTTTTAAAGTTCCTGTTAGTTATTATGTGTTACATTCTCCTCCTACTAGTTTAGTTTCTTACTTGAAAAATGATACATGAGGAGCAACGTCCCGAAGGCTTGTCATTTGTTGGCTTCATCTTGCTTAATTTAGTTTACGAGAGGGTTTGATATTCCCCGTCTCCATTGCCAAAAAAAACTACCTACCAAAATCACCCAACTTAGGCCCCGTTTACTAAAAGTTTATTTCACTTTCATTTAGTTTATAAACCCGGGTTATTTTTTGAAAAAATGAGGGAAATAGTGCTCCTAAAATTTTACTTTTGCAAAGTGGGCTCCTAGTATAATTTAGGCCTGCAAAAAAATTAATAGCTGTATTTGTGGGCCTTCCAAGAAAAGATGGATGGATGGGATGTCAAAAAAATTGAATATTAAATGACTGTTGGTGTTAGTTGCAGAGAAAAAAGAGAAAACATTTATTCTCTTTGTAAAGAGAGAGAAAACAGATCTAGAAAGGAACGAAAGAGAAGAAGGAGAAATAGAGGATGAAACGGAGATCCGCCGGAGTTTCAACGACAGGGAGCACTGTTTTGCCGCCAGGACATTTGGCCACCAAGCCGACACCGA